>CM057449.1:1145566250-1146962500 GCA_016271365.2 Neoceratodus forsteri | reverse complement strand
TGGCAGAAAAGGGAGATACTGCTGATGGGGTGATCTGAATATGCCAGATGTTAACTGGAGTGCGCGCGTGCTACACTAAGAGTGCAGTTATTCTTAGATGCCCTACGAGGGCATGCCTTAGACAACTAGTACTGAAGCCCACTTAGAGGAGCAATATTAGACTTGATACTCTCAAATGGAGATGGAGAGAGGATCACAGAAGTAGAAGTGGGTAGCAATCTGGGAACTAGTGACCATCGAACAGTATGGTTCACAATAAACACAGTAATAGAGTCAAGCCATACAAAGACAAAAGTACTTGACTTTAGGAGGGCTGACTTTGCCATAATGGGTGAGTGCCTAAGGAATGCACTAACAAATGGGCAGGAAGGAGGGGTGAAGAACAATGGGGAATAATAAAACTGCCATCACAGAGGTAACAAGCCTTTGTGTGAAGCAAATAAACAAAACAAGACGATGTAAGAAACCACTATGGTTCTCAAAGGAAGTGGCAGTGAAGGTTCAAGAGAAAGAAAGCATCTAGGAAGTACAAGGAATCGCAGAAGAAGCAGGACAGAGAACTGTATCAGTTAAAGCAAAAGTAGGCTGGGAAGGCAGTCAGAACAGCAAAGGCCCAAACCGAGGAAAAAGATAGCCAACTCAGTTAAGAAGGGGATAAAACCTTTATAGGTACATCAGGAGTGAAGGAAGACCAAGGGAGGATAGTGAGGCTTAATAAAGGGAGGGAGGGTGGGCAGAGGGAGACTGTGAAAAGGCAGAGATACTAAACAAATATTTATGCTCAGTATTTACGAAGGAAGAGGGGAGATACATATAAACAAACAGTAGTAACACTCTGGATACAGAAGTTGATACTGCCCATTTATAGAAGAAAGGGTTCTGAAAGAACTCTAAAACTGAAGGTGGACAAACAATGGGGGCCTGATGGATTCATCCCAGAATTTAAAGAACTAAGGTAGAACTAGTGACACCACTGACTACCCTTTTAACAAATCATGGAGGATGGGGTGGTACCCAAGGACTGGAGGAGGCAGATTGATTCCCTTCACAAAAGTGGGAGCAAGGCAGAAGCAGGAAATTATAGACCTGTTAGTTTAACCTCAGTGATAGGGAAAATGATGGAATCACTTCTAAAGGAAAGAATTGTCGAGTATCTAGAGGCCAGAGGGGACAGGACCCTAGGCATGGATTCACAGCAGGAAGGTCATGCCAGATGAATCTGATAGATTTCTTTGACTGGGTGACCAAAGTAGTAGATCAGTGAGGGGCTGTGGACATGGCCTACCTAGACTTTAGCAAGGCATTTTGACACAGTCCCACACAAAAGATTATATACAAGTTATAGTCAGCCTGGGAGTGGGTCCCAAGATGACAGCCTGGGCAAAGAATTGGCTGGAGAATAGGACACAGAGAGTTATAGTAAATGGAGTCCACTCAGAAGAAAGGAGGGTTACTAGTGGGGGCACCGCAGGGTTCAGTATTAGGGATCGGTCCTCTTCAATGTCTTTATAACAACATTGCAGAAGGACTGAAGGAAAAGTACAATCTCTTTGCAGATGACACTAAGATCTGCAACAGAGTTGATGCACAGGGTGGGGTGGAAAGGATGAGAAAGGACTTTGGGTTAGAGGAATGGTCAAATGTATGGCAGCTTAGATTCAATGCTAAGAAGTGCAAGGTAATGCACCTGGAAACAAAACCCAGGGAAGAGTACACAATGGGGTGAGATACTAACAACAACAAAAATGGAAAGGGACCTGGGGTAGTCATATCAGATGACCCAAAGATGGTGCAAGCAATGTGAGAGGGCAGCAAGGAGGCTGAGATACTGGGATGCATAGGGAGAGGCATCACCAGTAGAAAACAGGAAGTTATTATCCTCTGTACAGACAGCTGGTGAGACCCCATCTGGAGTACTGTGTGCAGTTCTGGAGACCCAATCTCCGCAAAGACATAGACAGGATGGAAGCTGTCAGGAGGAGGGCAACTAAAATGGTGCAGGTCTGTACTGTATGTATGTCCGAATCGTATGAAGAGACTTAAGGAGCAATATGTATAGCCTCGAGGAAAGGAGGGAGAGGGGGGACATGATAGAAACTTTCAAGTACCTCAAGGGAATCAACAAAGTCCAAGAGGGTATCATCTTTCAAAAAAAGAGGTGTGCAAGAACAAGAGGGCACAATTTGAAGAAAGGGGGCGGCTCAGAGGTAATTTAAGGAAGTATTTTTTCACAGAGAGGGTTGTGGATGCATGGAACGGCCTTCCATAGGAGGTTGTGGAGTCAAAATCAGTGGGGGAATTCAAGCATGCATGGGATAGTCATAAGGCAATTCTGGGGGGGTGGGGGTAGGAAGAAGTAGGCTGCTGGTTAACTAGGATCTGCAGCTTATCCAGTAGATAGGGAAATGGGCAGACTGGGTGGGCCAAGCGGTCCTTACCTGCCATCAAATTCTATGTTTCTATGTTTCTATCCTTCTAGATCTCCCTGAGTCCTACCATTCAAAACACAAAAATTCCTGGTAGCCAGCCCTTCAATTAGCTCCCTTCCTCTGACATTAGTCTTTCTATCTTGAGTATTTCTTGTATATTTTATCTTGGTATTAATCTTCCCTACCATGGAAATCATGTCTGAATATGTATTTTCCAAAAAGAAAGCTGAAATTCTAGCATTTAAATCTCCAATAATAATTATTGGGCAAGCTATATTCTGGTCTACCAAATCATCAAGGAATTTAAGGGGATCCCTTACATAAGGGCCAGAGAAATCCATTTTTCCAATATGGGGAGGAAAATAGACATTACAAAAAATAATTTTCTCTGATCCTTTACTAATACAGAGAGCCAAAATGCCCTCAGACTTAACTGTAATACCCATAATCTGGAAATTGAATAGGGTTTTAATAAAGAAAATGATGCCCCCTTTAAGTCTCCCATATTTCTTGTCCCTAGTTGCAGGTAACACAAAAGCAGTAAACCCTGGTAACCTGGGAATAGCATTTTCTATACACCATGTCTCGCAATCCAATAATGTCAAACTTATCCAAAAATGTTATTACTTCAGGGTCAATTATTTTAAGGTGGACATCTTCAATGTTCCATGAAAGAAGAGAAAAAGTATTAATACCTTGAACCCCACCAGGCCCCTTTAATGATGGTCTATTATCAGACCTCAGTTTATATCAGGCTGAATCCAATATAATTAGGGGAGAATAAGTATTACAATCTATCAGGTTACCAAAATCAATCAGAGGAGACTCCGGGTCTCTAATTGATTCTACTCCAGTTTCTCTCTGGATGGTTCCAAGGGAATTTTCTCTAATTCTAAAGGATTAACTATGTAAATTCCTAGTTCATCCAGGTTATTTGCTAGTGAAAGTATACTACCAGCTATGTGAGGATTTTTGAAAATGATATCAATCTGATTTGTACATTCACAGTTTCTGTATAACTTAACTGATTCCAGCATCTTTCTAGAAATAGGAAATCCTAAAACTCTTCCCAAAAAGAGTAAGAGTTCTTCCCTGGCTTCCTTACTGGACACTCTAGGTGAAATCGTCCAGCCAAATAATGTAACTGTTCTACTTAGCCAATCTTTTCTCTGCCTCAAAACATAATCCCCTAGGACCCCCTAGGAATTTATTTTGTATTTCTGCATTTAGTGTGGCTAAGGTTCCCATAGAAGGGGATTCTTCCAAGCTGAGATCAGATTGCAGTGTATTGTTCCCACCTGGTAGTTCCTTGACCACCATTCTTGGAACCATCACTGGCAAAGACACTGACAATCCACTATCCTCAATTGTATGCAGGTTCTTCAAACTATAGTAGGCTGTCCTTGCAAAAGCACAATATAGTAGAGCTGTATCATCATAGTCCTGATTTGGGGGTCTAATCACCACTATCTCTCCTTTATCTCTGCAATCCCTAATTCCAAGAAGGTCTAGTACCTTCTTGCGGAGTTCTTGATCAGTTTCCCACGGGGCCTTAGGTATACCCTTAATTTCTATCATAAATTCTGCACCATCTAAGTCCCACTTATGGGATTCAGAATTTACCTTTTCATCCTCACTAAGAAGAATAGTAGGTGGAACTGTAGTGATCTTAGCCTCCCCCAAGATCCCCAAATTAGTTTCACCACTTAATATGTCCTCATATAAACTCTCACACAAAATCTCATTATATCTAACAGATTTATGTTTAAGCAATCCATTTTGATCCATTTCAGACTTTTCTTGTAACAGGTCAATAATATATTGTTGGACCTCCTGAGATCCTAATTGTTCTTGATTGATTTCAGGATTATTTGGTGTCTTTGTCTCATCATTTTTTTACTGCACTCTTCTTGTTTCTTGCCTTTTTAATGTTACATTTCCTAGTATTTTTTGATTCATATGTAGCCTTCTTTCTTGTAATTCCTGTATTACTATTCACTAAACAGCAGAAACAAGCCCTATCCTTATCAAATAGTGGGGGAAGATTAACTTGGATACTTTTTGTCTCGTTAATAACTGGGTCCTGAGTTAAATGAGAGAAGGACCTCTGCTCATTCTGGCTGGAATTCACATCTCTAAAGTTTTTCAAAACTTTATCCAGCAGAATTCTATTGTGGAAAACATCCTTTCTCAGATTAGCAAGTTAATTCTTCAAGATAGTGACATTTTCCAACAAGATGATATCAGCTTAATATCTGTCTCTCAAAATTTCTAAAGTTTGTACTGAAATAGTTGAAACTACCCCCAGATTAATTCTTCCTTGATCATGAGATCCATTCTTAAAAGTACCCACTCGCTCTGAGGTCTCTAATATACTATTATTTGAGATTTAATTTATTTCTGTATGGTCCTCTTGTCTCCTTTTTTCCTTATGAGGATTATCCAATCATTTTAGGCCCTCAATTGTCACACTCATTTCCTGTGTTATCTTACCTAGGGCTTCAGATTCCCTCAGCTCAGTGCAATGATTATTCAACACCTTAGGGGACATTGCACTCCTTAATTTATTTACTTATTTAGTTTTAGTTGACCGAGTAAGTGCACTAGACAAATCCTGCCTATTTTCAGGCACAACCCAGGGGAGGGGGATACAGATGAATGCCAACTGACCTTGAACCAGATTAAGCTGTTGGTGGCATTTTTAGTGAACGAGGGAAATTTGGCCAGGACACCGGGGAAGTTCCTCTACTCTGCCAGCAGGGGTGCTTGACTTCCTGAGAGCAGAGTGGAGGAGCACAGTTTGGAGCCAGACAGCAGAGGAGGAGAAAGTGAGTGCTGATGTGGCAGGGGAAAGGGCTTCCTCCCCTGTCTTCTATACCACTAGAGGCCTGAAAATGAGTTCAGACACTTTTATGGATCAAGAAGATTGAAGTGAGGAGTTGGAAAGGAAAAAGAAGGAATTAAGAGAGAAAACTTCTTCTGTGAAGATGGAGGGAAGAGATGTTGCAAGCATGAGTAAAAAAAAAGTTTTGGAAAATAATCAGCAAAAGATTAAAGAAACAGGAGGTCTTATAGAGCCAGATATTTCTGTTGTGGAAAGCAACTAAAATAGGCCAGACTCCTATCAGGCTAAATTGAGAAGCAATGATGTGGCAGTATCAAAGCAAGCTGCACCTGCTGAGACGGGGAAAAAACAAGTGAAAGTGTCAGCACAGAAAGGAAAGGCAAAAGTAAGTAGGAAATGGCTTGGCCTGAAAAGGATTGTAGAAAGCAAGACAGAAAGTAGAGAAAGAGCTAAAACAAATAAAGAAAACACAGATTTTGAAGATATTGAGGAAGTCACAGAAAAAAGGACCCATTAGGAAACAGTAAAGGAGGAAAAAAGGAGGTTTCAGATTCAGAAGAGAGAACTTTTAGAGACTTTGCAGACACACCTGAATGGGTAACAGAAGCCTTATTACAAGCAGGTTGGAAAAGAAAGGATGATGGGTCAGGGTGGGATCCAAACAGGCCCAGTACATCAGGAATTTGTAAAAAACAAAAAGAAGACACAAAGGATGTAGAAAGTAAATTTGGGGAAAAAGTGGATGAAGCCGAAAAACATAAAGATGTAACATCAGAGGCAGATAAAACAAAAGAGATCATTTTTGATGGACTTGATAACAATAATGAAGAGTCATCTATGGAGCTTGAGCAGAAAATGATATTAACAGATAAAGAAATGCAGGAGGAAGGGGAAGGCCAGAAGGAGAAACCCTGGGGTGGGAATACTAAAGAAAGATTATTTCCTAAAGATATAAAACCACAGCAAGCTAAAAGAAGAAACGTGGTGCACTTGAGATTTAGAGGCCCTCTGAGGATGTGCCCAACACAATTTTTATTGAAAAGAACCTTAATGAATAAAATGAAGTTTTATCCATATGAAATATATGCCCTTATTCATGTACCAGGAAGTACAGAATTTATCATAAGTTTTAAACATGGAGGAGGGTTGGACCGCTTTTGGAAATTATATCAGCAAATGAAATACAGAGACTTATGGAAGGATTTCTCAGTTATTCCCTTATCAAAACCTGCTTTTAAGATAGTGACTGTGTTATTTTGAAATGAAGGAGTCAATGTGGTTGACATTAATTTCTGGATCAAACTGAGGGGTGTAATGCATGGGTCACCGGAACCGATATTGGATCAAAATGGTCTGTGGACAGGTGGATGGAAATATAAACTAACACTTATACAAGTAGATGGGGAAATTCAACATTTGCCAAACTGTTTCCTTCTAGGCCAAGATAGAGGCATTGTTTTTTATGCAGGCCAAGTGCAGGCCTGCTACAAATGTGGAGAGCGAGATCACTTAAGTAATGTCTGTGGTAAAGTCAAGTGTGGCCTAGGTGGGGTTGTTTGGCATTTTAGAGCAGAATGCACAAAACTAAGTTAATGTAGTTTCAGTGAAGAGGAAGGCACACCTTGCAAAATGTTCCTGGGCTTCCCATAACAGCCTAGAAACTGGAAAGAGCAAAGCAAGATGCTCACCATTGTGGCACAGAAAGAGAAAGAGAAGCAAGATAAGGTAATAAGGAAAGCCATTATCAAAGAGGACATGGAAAAAGGAATAAAGGTACAACCTCGGTCTAAAGGGTTGGTAATACCAGAACAAAAAGAATCAAAAGAAAAACTAGGACTTTGAAATGAAGGAAGACAGAAAGAAACTGGATTTATTATGGTTACAAGATCTAAAAACAAAAAGAAGAGTACAGCAAAACAGATAATTTCATTGGAAAAAGATCGTAAAGGTGTAGAGTTGACAACTAAATACACCTTATTACAAGACAAGGAATGGTCCACTATGGAGGACAGCTCTGACCGGTCCAACATGGATCTTTCTGAAGGCGCAGGAGAGGAAGATGGAGACACAACAGACATGCAGGTGTCAAAGAAAAGGAAAAAATCTAAAGAGGCACAGTAAAAGTGAGGGAAAAACAAAATGAGAAGTTTAAAATGCCTCACTCATAATACAAATAGTATTAAAAATAGAAGGAAAAGGCTGGTAACTTTTAAAATACTATATGACTTGAAAAGTGAGTTATATGTATTCCAAGACACAAGGTTACACACCATAGATGAAATTCAACAAACTCAGAAAGACTGGACATGGGAACCATCCTTATGGTCCTTTGTGATAGATAGGTGTACAAGGGTGGGGGTAGCTTTCTCTTCTCATGATGTTCAAATTTGAAAAGTAATAGATTTGGTACCTGGAAGAGCTATGATTATTGATGTTATCTTAAAAAAGAATTGTGTGAGAATTATTGTAATTTATAATCCACAAAGGAAAAAGAAAGAAATATGCCAATAGATCAAATAGAGGCTTATTTGTATACCAAAACTTGTGGTGTGGGGGAGACTTTAACTTTGGTTATCTAGAGTAGATTGGGGGAGCAACATCAAAAATGTTTTGTGATATGACTTAATTGAAAAGAATGTTAGATAAAGTTGGAATGGAGGATGGATATAAGTAGGGAAAAGGAAAACACACATATTTCAAGAGCTCACATTCTACTCATATAGATTTCTGGATGGTACAAAAAAAAGTGGAGGTACTTGATATTAGGAGTATACCGATTGAGACATCAGATCATATGGCAGTAGAAGTTGAATTAACTTGGGGAATAGGATGAGAATAGGAAAAGGCTATTGGAGGATGAAGACAGCTAAGCTACAAGAAGATACTTGTATAGAAAAGATTAAAATAATACTGGAAGATAAGTTAACAGTTATGAAACTATATGATAGTAGAACAGAATGGTGGGAAGATACTAAAAATGAAATCAAACAATATATGATCGAAGAAGGACAGAACGTAGAGGCAACAAATTATGGTAAGTATTTAAAATTAATGGCTAGATTATATAAATTTATGACGAGGCAGGTTAAAGATAAGGTGGATGAATCTAAACAAATTGAAGAAATTAAGGTTAAAATGAAAGAATACCAATATAATAGGGTCATGTCTTTAATTATGGAACAAAAAGTATACCTAGGAACAAATGTCATACAAATCCTTTATGATAGTAGTAAAGAAAAATAGAAAATAGAGTTATGTACAAATTACAAGATGGAAAAGGAGGATACTTACAGATATAGAAAATATGAAATGTACAGTACAAGAGTTTAATGAAGGAAAATACCAGCAACAAAGAAGTAGGAAAAGGGAGGATTTTTTCTGACAATTGAGATGCCAGAGTTGGAGGAAGATGAGGCAGAGGTGATAAAGGGGAAATTAAAGAAAAAAGTGAAAAGAGGCAATAAAATCTTTGTCAAATAACACGGCACCTGGGGTGGATGGGATTCTTGAATATGTTCTATAAAATTTTGAAAAATAAATAGCCCCATTTTAACAAGAGTATACAATGGTATAATGAATGGAGACAATTTGCAGAAAGCATGAAAAAGGAATAACAATTTTTGCATAAAAAGGAGAAAAACACAACTTAAAAATTGGAGGCTATTAGTTTATTGGACTTCAGATTCCAAACGTTTAGCCAAGGTAATAAATAATCGGTTAAAAGACTTTTCAGAGAAATAGATAATGAATCTCAAACGTGCTATTCCTGAATGGAGCACACAACAAAAATTTAATTTATATTAGAGAAGTCATAAATAAAGGACAGGAGGATCTTTGTAGGGTATTTGATGCCTTGGATCAAGAAATGCATTTGATGTTGTAGCATCATGTATGGGATACCTTAGAAAAGTTTAAAATTTAACAGAATTAATTATTTAATAAAGCAATATATAAGGAAGTGCAAATTTGTCCTATGTTTAATAGGCATCTAGGACTTCAATGTATATAAGGAATGGGGTTTCTGCAAGGGTGCCCATTAAGTCCCCTACTATATGCATTTTGTCTAGACCCACTTCTGAGGAGAATAGAGGTGGAGAAAGAGATTAAAAGTATTGTATGGCAAAATAGGGAACTGAATAAACACGTGCTTATGCAGATGATTGCTTAGTTTTAGAAAAGATCAGAGTTCAGGAATAAGTTAATAGAGACAGTAGAGAAGTATAGCCAATATACAGGGATTAAGATAAATAAAGGGAAAAGTAGAATTTATCCATTGTAGTGGAGAAAAGAAAGAGAGATTTGTAGATAGCAGAAGGAAGTAATAAGGTGCTGGGAATAAGATTTGAGGATGATGCAACACAACAAAACTGGGAAGAAAAGTATCAAATAGCCGAAATAAAAGTACATAAATGGAAACGATGGAGTATGACACGAGAGAAAATAATTTACTTATTAAAAATGTTTATTGTCCCAATATTTTTATTTTTAGCATATGTTTTTCCAGTACCATTTCAAATGCAATCCAAAATTAAAAATCTTTTTTTTCAGTTATTGTGGTGCAGCAAGTTAAATCCTATTAAAAGGGGGATAACATATAGAACCATAAAAGATGGGGGGTTAAACATGATAAATCCAATTATTTTTTATATTAATATTTTTGTGTTTTCAAATATTGTACCATTAGTAAAAGGTGAGAACCAGAAGGCATTCAAGGATTTACTAGATCAATGTGGGCTCTGCGACGCCTGGTGTGTTTTACACCCAGATTCTAGGGAGTTTACCTTTAGGTCTATGGCACATGGCTCGCAGTCCCGCATTGACTATTTACTCATCTCTCAGTGCCTCCTGATCGGGGTGAAGACCTCCTCAATTCAACCTGGCCCAATCTCTGATCACTCACTAGTAGTATGTAATTTGGTACTGCTTAATTTACCCAAAAGGGAAACTAGATGGAAACTCAATGACCAGCCTCAAGGATGTTAAATATTGCAAACTTATAAGGGAACAAATGAACTTTTTTCATTAAATTTTAGATAGTGCAAAGCCTGATATCTTGTGGGGGCCTTTAAAGCCTCTATGAGAGGAATACTTATAGCATGGCGGTTGTTTGGAAAAGAGCACGGAGAAGGAACTAAAACCTTATTAACTCCAGATCAGATCCCGAAGTTAACCTTCCAGCCAAGCCTCTAGATGAGGATACACGAAAACTCCTGGAGTTAGAAGGATAAATACTTGGAGCTACTTTGAGAGAAAGCAGAACTAGCCATTATTCGCATCTAGTGGCTAGCTTACACTGATAGGGAGGAAAAGCGGACGCTTACTGGCATTGCATATTAAACAACAGGAATCAATGATTTGCCCTCCCATCAGGTCAATGGCAGATGGATCTCTTTAAGGTTCTCCCACTGAGATAGCTCAAGAATTTTCTACTTCACAAATTTGTATAGCGACATGGAGCACCCCTTGTCCTGAAGACATAGAGGGTTATTTAAGGGACTCCCACTGGCCCCCTCTCGCTGGTCGGTGTAGAGACGCTCTGGTTGTCCCTATTTCTCAGGAGGAAATTGCTAAGGTTATTAGTGAATTGCCAGCTGACAAGGTCCCTGGTC
The DNA here is from genome assembly GCA_016271365.2 of Neoceratodus forsteri. Taxonomy (NCBI): domain Eukaryota; kingdom Metazoa; phylum Chordata; order Ceratodontiformes; family Ceratodontidae; genus Neoceratodus; species Neoceratodus forsteri. Next base: position 1,146,951,617 of record CM057449.1, on the reverse strand, counting down.
CAGATGGATTTTCCTCTTTATTTTATAAGGTCTTTCGAGACCTCCTCTTACCAATACTTGGATGCTTATTTCAGCAAATCCTATTTGGGGCAGAGACAGATCGGCATCTCTATGAGGCCCTGATTGTCCTGCTTCCAAAACCTGACAAAGATCTCGAAATGGTTCAAAGTTACAGACCTATCTCACTCTTAAATCAGGATATTAAAATCCTCTCTAAAATTCTGGCTAATAGGCTGGCAGTGGTTCTTCCTGGGTTAATAGGTACAAATCAGGTTGGATTTATGAAAGGGAGCTCATCTTCTGATCACTTACGCACCTTGTCTCATGTCTTCTTGGCTACCAGGGATGCGGAGTTCCCTGCGGGCTTGGTTTCCCCTGGATGCCGAGAAGGCATTCGACCATGTGAACTGGAATTTCTTGTTCCACACTCTGGAGGCCTTCCACTTCCCCTCTCTGTTTATCTCCTGGATTGCCGCCCTTTATAAAAATCCCACTGCAAGAATTTCCACGAATGGGGCCTTTTCCCATCCTTTCTCACTCCACTCAGGTACGAGGCAGGGGTGCCCCCTTTCTCCTCTATTATTTAACTTATATCTGGAACCTCTTATTCAAAATATTCTCAATAATGATTCCATACAAGGGGCGAGAATTGGGTGGCATGAAATTAAAGTCACTGCATATGCAGATGATTTGTTAATACATCTGTCCCACCCGGTATCCTCCGTCCCGGTCTTACTAAGGGAAGTCGCAAAGGTTTAGTGGTCTGTCCAATTATAAATTGAATGCCAGTAAGTCCCTATTTTCCCCATTAAACCACAAAGTTTTCAAAAGTGATATCAGCCCTCTTGGTTCATGTTGGACCCCTAGTTCATTCAAATATCTGGGTATCAAACTTTCCCGTAACCCCCTAGTATGGTTTAAGGAGAATTTGGATTCACTATTGCAGGGGATTACGCATGACCTTGAGAGGTGGTCTAAACTTCCTATTTCTCTATTGGGCCGGATCAACATAATTAAAATGAATATATTTCCTAGGATCTTCTACCCATTGTCCCTTCTCAACACTTTTATTCCTTTACTCTGGTTTAAAAAGGCACATGATGTCTTCACTAGATTCATCTGGGCTGATAGGTATCCCCGTTTGGCTTATCATAAGCTGGCAGCCCCAAAACTGGAGGGGGGGTAACAAATTCCCCATCTGGCTATATATCACTGGGCTAGTCACCTTGCAAAATGTTCGAGATGGGTATCTCCTGGCCCAGAAGAAATGCAACCTACTTGGCTCAAAATAGAATTGGATGCAATCACAGACAAAAATCTGGACCCTCTCGCATTATTTTTCCTCAGGTTATCCCAAGTTAGTGTGGCTGTAGAGTGTCCCATGATAAGGACCTCTTTAAAGGTCTACTCCCAGATGTGTTCCTTTTTACAGTATTCCCCCCATCTGGACCTGGCCCAGTCTATCTGGAACTCTCCATCATTTACTATTAACAAGACTCAGATTTCCTGTCTTTGGTTGCCTCAACTGGGAGAGGGGAAGCTCCTGGCCTTTACTGATGGTGGGGGGCATTGGTTATCAGTGGAAGAGATGGCTAGGAAATTTCTCAGCCCGGCTTCTTTCTACTTTAAAGCCCTGCAACTGAAACACTTACTTGTAATTACCCTGGGTAGTACTCCCCCTTCCCAGAATATCTCTTCTCTGATATCTGAGGTATCCCCACTTTCTGGCTCTTCTGGTGCAATCTCTAAACTATATCAGGTTTTGTTTCATAAAAAGTTTGGGGGTCCATTTGGGCCATCAAGATTTTGGAGTAATTTATTCCCTCACCTTCAGTTGGATTGGCACTCTCTCTGGAAGTCATGTCATAAATTTATTTCTCAAGATAGACTGTGCCTCATGCAATACCACATATTGCACAACCTATACTATACCTCACCAAACTTCACAGGTGGGCTACTAGACTCAAATAAGTAACAAATGCTCACAGGAAGAGGGCACATTTTCACATGCTTTGGTCTTGTCCAAAATTTCCCTTTATGGGTTTCAATCCAAACTTCCTTGGACCCCATTTGGGCCTCCAAGAATATTTTACTTCGAGATTTCGTGGTTAGGGGACCTGTCTTCTATTAGAGTTAGGGTGCAAATTTAATATTTCCATGGTTGCCCTATCGGCTAAGAAAATAATTCTTCATCACTGGAAAGACAGGTCCTCCCCTTCTCTCCAGGAATGGGTCAGAGAAGTATTATCTAACCTGCGCACAGAAAAAGCAATAGCCAGTCTTCACAATAGTCTGGCAGCTTATACTAGAATTTGGGATCCCCTTCACTCACTAATCTCTCTGGTTCCAAGCTAAATCTATACTAGGGTTATCATTCCTGTACAGTTTTTGGTTAGATGCCCGGCATCCACGGGTATTGGGAAGGGTTACTGCAGTAAGGGGAGGTTGGGGGGTGGGCAGCTTCTTTTTTACTACGTATCAATGAGTCTCTGTCATTTTCTTTGTATGCTGCCTTTTATGGTGGAAAATGTATTAATAAACTTTAAATTATAAAAAAAAAGGTGAGAACAAAGCTTGGTCTTGGTTAACACAGCAATGGAATGTACCTTTCATTAAATGTATTGGGAAGAAATGGAATATAGTAGGAGGTAAAGTGTGGCCAATATATATGGAAATTGGAAGGAAGTATTTAACCTGGTGGAGGTAACAGTGGATGCTGTAATTAGGGGTAACAGAAAACAGATGTATAAAGAAATTAAAGAGAGGAATTTCTGGGAAAAACAAGTTTTTAAAGTAGAAAAAGGAATAAAAGAGCAGGAAATTTTAGCTGTTACATAAGAAAAAAGAATTCCAGGAAAAATGAAAGATGTAGTATGGATGTGTAGTCATGGGAAGTTAAACATGAGAGGTAACCATAAACATAAAAGAAAGGAGGAAAGAATATGTGGAGAAAGAGATTGTGGGATAAAAGAGGAAAGCATGCAGCATTTATTTGTTGATTGTGATTTTATTAAACCTTTTTGGGGTATGCTAGCCAGTTATTGGAGGATGTAAGCTTTTAAAAATATGACATACGAGATTTTGATCTATGGTCAGTTAAAAGAATGGGAAAAAGTTAATAAAAATACAGTCTATGTTATTTTGGCAGTTTTGAAATGGTCTATATGGCAAAACAGATGCTCAAGATTTTTGCAGAATAAGGATTTGACTGTACAGGATTTTTTTTTAAGTTTCAAGATGAAGCAGATAACATTTTTCAAAATGAATGTAAATTATGGGGAGAAGAGAAAGCAAGAGAGCCGTGGAAAAATGTACATGGAATTGGGTAGATAATATGGATATCATAATGACTGTGTGATTTGTTTTTGTTTTGGAAAAAAAAGTGTGTTTTTGTTTTAATAAAAACTTCCCCTACTCTTTTCGATAAGTGCCATGGGATCTTTAACATCCACCTGAACTACCACCAATACAGGCAGATGGGACCTCGGTTTAACGTCTCATCCGAAAGACGGTTAAGATTGGTCAATATGAGAGTCTGGTGAAAAGCCCAATTCCATAGACTCAGGGCATCATTGATAGCTTGAGTCCTGCATTGGTGATATCATAGGGATCTCCCAATCATAATGATCATTTTGTTTGCTCTATACAGAGAGTCTCCTTTCTCCCGAGCAAGCATTGTAGTCTATAACTGACTGGTCCGTCCATTCAAGGGAAGTTTGTACAGGTGTAGAAAGATATCTAGAGGTAACTTCCCTTTCTGCCCGTAAATCTGTTAGCCTAAGTTGTTTGTTTCCATTTCTAGTTGTTTTATCCTTTTTTCCCCCTCTAGTAGTTCCTTTCTTTAATATCGTTTTTTTTTTTTCCTATTACCACCTTTCTTATTTTGTTTCACTAATTGTTTTGAGGCACTTAATTCTTGACAAACAACCTGAGTATCTTGTATGTCCTGAGAATCCGGGATCACAATCACCTGTGACACAGGCCCTCCATCCATGTTATCTGGTGGAAAATTAGCCTTCCCACTCCTGGTAATCACCATTTCTACAATAAATGTTTTTAGGGGTCTTATTTTGAAGGGGGTGCAGGTCAAATCTTAGGCTGTAACCCCCTTAGATGTAACAGATGGAAAATGTGCTGTTTCAAGATAGGGAGGCAGTGATACAGCACTATCAAGGCCAGAGAAACAGAACAATAACTGCTACTTCTTCTAATGCCTCTCAGTTAGTAACTAGTGTAACCTATTTTATCTTTTCCCCTAAAAATCATATAGGCCAGTATCATATAGATCAATATCACCAGTGTCTCCAATATCTCGAATTATACCAACTAAGCCTCAGCTACTATGGCTGTCAAGATGCTAAATGTTTTGATAACTGTATTATGTATTAATTTTATCAAAACTAAGATTAATTAGTCTTTATTAATTATCTAAAAAACCCTTTATCTGACATACAGAAGAAAAGGGAATAAAAGGTGATTAAGTGATTAAATGGTTAAGTGCGTATAGCTTAAAATACAGACTTAGTAATACAAAAATCCTTCCTTTAATAGCTTAATTCCTTGTTTCCAAGTCATTTCCAAGTCCTCTAATATCACATCTTTATCTCTGCTGCTAGGGTACTAGGATAAAGTTCAATTTCTCAAAAAAAAAAAGTTCCTCCGTCCCTGTCACTTTCAGGATTCTCAAACTTCTCCAACTCCCTGTAGCAGTCCTTTCATGAATATTTTCAAGAAGTGATGGTAGACCAAGAATAAATAAAGTAAAATTATATATCAGGCTCTCCTTCAATTTGGCAGAATGGATAGAACAAATAATCCTATAGACTGTTCCTCTGCCTTTTCTTATGCCCTTCCTGGATCCAGCGACCCACAAAGCATCTAGGGGCTCCACTAAAACTAGAAAAGAAAGCTTTCAGTTAAAAGGACTATACACTTGCACAGACTATATAAATTTAACAAACTTCACCAATTCTGAGACTGAAATCACCCTCGGGAGAAAAGCACTGGAAAAACTATCTTAATAATGCTGCTAAGGTCTCTGCATATGGAAAGCTATAGTATAACCAAGTAACATAATTTTCAAGAAATATCAAGAAATCAAAAACATACCAATTCTTATTAAAAACAGATAAAATAATATAGCCAACTTAACTAATATCAGTTTCTGGGCAATTCTACCAAGTTGATTGCTTTTGAAACTCCTAGAAGCCACAGGATGCAGGCCCAAAAAATAGTAAAGCAATAAATGGATGAACAATGACATGAACGACAAAAATAGTTTCAGACTCTCCTCTATCACCTGCTAGTGGTATATAAAACCTGGAACCTGACAGCAAAATTGCTATAGGTGTTTTAAATTGCTATAAACACAGGTACAATGCTGATTTCAAATGCCGTTCTCCCACCGCAAAAGATGCCGACCAGCCACAGGTCTGCACCCTCCTTGCGGCTCAGCGCTACTCAAAAAGAACATCCACTCCATGTGCAGAGATAGTACAAACTAACTCAAGGCAAGTTTTTTATGTGGTGCTGTCACGTGTGCTAATTAGCATAAGGCGCAAAAATTAAAGCAAAAGTAAAATAGCCCAGAGACTGTCATAAAAACATAAAACACAGATTAAATGAAGGGCAATTAGTCCTCTGAAATAACCCTATAACCCTATAGCCATAAGTTAATACATAAGTATTGCACATGTTAGTTGGCTATTTCTAAGCAAATATCCTTCACTAGTCAGACACTGCTTACCGCTTATACTACAAAATAATAATTTGTTACAGTAAGTCACACTCTGTATAGCATTAGTGTCTGAATTTTAAATCTAAAATTAAAAGTTAAAGGTTAGTACATCCCTGCAACAGCAGGAGTTTTTCAAGTTTTCCCAAAAACGGAAGAATCGCTCTGGAGACTAATGAAATCTTCACTTCTTCAGTGGCTCAGTCCTCGGTGCTTCAAGGCCATTATGAGCAGCTTTCCCTCCTCTCTCCATGGTCCCGCTCTCCCAACTGGAATTCTCTAGTGCTACCGTCCGGGGCTTTCCTCCTGCCGGGGGGGGGGATAAAACACCAATGGCAAAACCAGGCAGAGGTGTGCCAAAAGATCAACTGTAAAGGAGATACACACTACAGAGGTAAAGGTGGCATACCTTTTCTAAAGCTTTTAACCAGTAGTATCTCCCTGCTTCTCAGCCTTACTCCACAAGACCTGAGAGCGACAAGCAGCATGTCTGTCTCCAATCTCCACAGCTCTCAAATGAAATCCCCAGAGCCAGAGCTCACTTGTGGGGCCCAACTCGGGCCACTGATGTGCCTTTTGAAGGTTTGGTGAAAAAATATTAATCTATTCAAAAGTTATTAAACTTTAAAGTTTCACATTATAGCCTATGGGAAAAAAATATATGTCCAGATCGAAAGCACTTTTGACTGCTGCAAATGGGTTGTGTACTTTCATACTGCCACCACCTTGTTTTCAGTTAGCAATAGCAAAATAAAAGCTGTAATTCAAAAAATGCTGCCCCTTGGTAAACAGCAACAGTTGTGTTTACCTAATTGGTGCCTGAGGAACATGATCTTGACATTATTTTTTCAAAATAGTGGTTGGAAATAGGTTTTTGGAATTTTGGCCGTTGTTATTGCTGCAATTTGTGGCACATTGCAAAACTGCTTCAAATTGTGGCACTTTTTGCTCAACTAATGGCATTGTTGCATGAAAACCGCTGCAAATTGTGACACTGTTTTGCAAAGATTGACACAATTTGCAGCAATACTTCAATGGGAAAAACCCATTGGGACCAGTAAAACAGCCCAAAACCTTTACTGGACACGTTTTGTGCCAAATAAGGTCAGATTCATGTTCCTCAGACCCCATTTAGGTAAACACCTGTTGATGTTTACTTAATAAAAGAAGCTTTTCTCATTTTAATGCCTCTAAGGAGGGCAAGGCATGTTTTATTTAATAAAAATATTTTCTGCTGACATCAGGATGCCCATTCCCCATGTCAGCAGTAGAAATACCCTCCACCCCACCCCCGCTTCACTTGTATCATATTGATGTTACATGGTGTGCCTTGATATATATCAAGAGTGTTGTGCTCTGATGTATTAGCCTTTGAAAAAGGAGCTACCAGCCTCAAAACATGTCAGGCATGGTGATTTTTGTACGTAATGAAATGTAAGTTTAAACTTTTCTGTACAGCGTCCTTTTATTAGGCTTGTGTGTGCTTGGAACTTTGGCTTGTGTTCATTATGGTATAGTTCCTTAAGCACCACTTTCCGTGTGCACACTCTTTTGTTTCTGTCATATATTTTTTTTACCTTCATCATCTCCCCAACTCCCTTCCCCCATCCCAACACTCCCACTGAGCAACCCACCTTCCTACACACCCCTTACCCTATACTTACCACTGGAGGCTGTCGGCTGCCACCATCAGTTGACCAGGACACATTTGCACTCTTCAAAGCCGAACCATAAACAAAAGAATCAAGGTAAGTGTTGCATAATGGCTGTCAATGGCATTTTGAACTTACAGTTTGTTGATATCATGGCCATTGTTTGGAATTTTTACACCAAATTTCAACATGGCGTTTTTGAGATCCCACCTGATGAACACTGTCACTGTTGTTTCGTTAATCAGACCTGAAAGATGATTTCACAGTCACTGCACAGAATCACCTTTTGGGACTGACTAACAAAATGGCAGTGCCACTGTTCATGAGGTGGGGTCCCAAAAAGCTCATGTTAAAAGTTTGGTACAATAATACCAAAAAAAACCCGAGTTACATGAGGTTGTTTAAAATTTTCTACTCAAGCTCGTAACTGCACCAATTTTTAATTAATTCACTTCAAATTTTCAAGATTGCCATTTTTTTACACCACCTTTTGAACAGTATTGCTGTCATTTTTCACATCCTGCCCAAAATGTGTTCTTGCTACTGCAGCATAGAATGGCGTGTTCATTGTGAAAAATCACCTTTTGTGAATGAACGAAATAACAGTGGCAGTGTTCATGAGGTGGGGTCCCCAAATGGCTATGTTGAACATTTGGTAACAAAATTCTTAAAAATGCCTGAGTTACATGCATTCGTTGGATTTATTCTACACCTGTGCATAACTTTGCTACTTTTCAATCTTTTCATGCCAAATTTTCAACATGGCCACTTTTTCACACCACCTCATGTGCAGTATAGCTGACATTTTTCATATCCTGCCTAAAATGTGTTTTCACACCTGTGGCACACAATGGCATTGCAGTTACGCATAATTATGTTTTACCTTGCATTTCACAATTTCTCTGCACTGGGGTACATGAGGTGGGGTAATACGATGGACATGCTGGCAATTTGGTCACTGTTGTTCAACACAGAGGCCTCAGAGGGCCCTGCACTTCCACACCTACATACATATGTGCATCTACGGAGAGACTGGAGTGCAAGGTTTGAAGTACCCTGTGCTCCCACAGTAAAATAAGGATACTATTATATTATCTCAAAAATAAAGGGAATTTGTTACAAAAAAACTCAACTAATGCATCAGTTAGGGTTTCTATTACAGCAACAAAAGTCTGGAAATTTGGTGTTAGGGTTACCAGCCCTACCATCCCACCCCTACCCCTACCCTCCACACCAACAGGCATTGGGGTGTTTGATCATCGGCCTAACTCTCACCCCATTTTCCTATACTGTACCATCTCAGCTTGTTTACACATGAAATGAGGTGACAGTTAGGCCTGATACCCCAAGGCACACCCCAATGCCTGTTAGTGTCTGGAGAGAGGGGGTGCTAGAGTTGGTAATGCTAGCACCAAATTTCTGGACTTTTGTTGCTGTAATAGAAACCCTAACTGATGCATTTGTGGAGTTTTTGCAATGAATACATATATATATATATATATATATATTTCTCATCTACCATCCACCAGGAGATGGGAAAGCTTTCCTGCAAAAGTCACGGACTTCATCATCGATATGGTATTGGAATCCCCCAGATGGTTGATTCTGGGGGATTTCAATGCCTGGGTTGATTATGAACTCTCACAGTTTAATGTGCTTGTTGGGCCTTACACAGGCTGTTAGCTCTGTGACTCACATAAATGGTCATTCATTGGATTTGGTGTTCTTTCTGGGGCTGGGAATATCCAATGTGGTGGTGGAGCCAGTCTGATGATCTGACCATCATACACATGGGATTCAGTTTTGTGACTCCCCCTATGGGCCTGCCCCTACAGAGATGGTCCAGTACCACTCTTTGTGGGGTGTGACCCCACAAGGTCTAACAGCAGTACTGGATCTATCAGGTATTCCAAGTGAATGCATGGATCCAGGGAATCTAGTACTTGCCTATAATAGGGCGGTGACAGAGGCCCTGGATTCCATAGCTCCAGTTCATGTTCACCCACTCACTTTTCACCCAAATTCCCTGTGGCTTAATGGGACCTTGAAGGAGTTGAGGAGGATGGGACAAAGGCTAGAGTGGGTCTGGAGCAAATTGCACCTGGAGTGTGACAGACTTAGGTTGATGGACCATTATATGGCCTATCAATCATCAATCATCCATAAGAAGGCAGAATTCCTGTTCAGGGAGATTGCTTCTGTACAGAACTGACTTGCTCAGCTCTTCTGGACTGTGGACAGATTGTGCAATCCAATCTGTCTCCAGTCCAGCAGAACTTTTTCTTTTCTTTTTTTTTTTGCTATTACTTTTTACCTACCTGGCCACCTGGACAGCTCCCCCTATCGTCACATCCTCTCCTGGGGATTCCAGCTGCTATCCACCTCTACTGCATCCAGCCTGACACACAAACTCCTGCAGTTTACCCCCTGCAGTGGGGCCACAGGAAGATGTCAACTCCCTACAGAACATGGATCCAGATCCAAACTCACAGATGGCCATCAAGCCACTCGAATCAGGTGCCATCCCTTTTTTCTGGGTTACTGTCCCCCAGAGCCAAGAACTGGAATGACATCAATGGAGGGGGGCGCGCACGCATCCGCATGCTCTCCCTCCAGACGTCTGCCCCCAGCTTAACCCCTATGTACAGTGGATCATATTGTCCCCCAGCCTCCGCCAGGAGCCAACCCAGAGCCAACTGTCATAGACCCCCCTCCCAGGATAAAGAGAGTAGTCCAACGGATGCTCAATCCCTCTCCTCCCCCACTAACCCCCAGCGACCTGTGCTCATTCCCGAACACCGGTCACCAGTGCGGTGTGAGGTGTGGCATCCAGGGCCTCAGCCCTCAGCACCACTGGGCTAGCCTCCAGCAGAGCTGTTTCACATGAGAAGTGTGATGAGTTTGCTCAGTTGTTCACAGATAAGGTTGTCACCATCAGGTCGGGTATCTGTCCAGCCCCCTCTAGTGGGTATTGTGGACGTCGGCAGAAAGTGGCGGGTGCTCAGTTTACCTGGTCTGACTTCAGCTGACCAGAAATCATGGACATGGTGAGGATCATCCAGACTCTGCGGACAACCAGCTGTAGTTTGGATCCAGGCCCTATGCCCCTTATTATAGGGTGCATAGATGAAATCTGCCCAATCCTAGCCAAGATAGTCTGGAGGTCTTTGGAGAGGGGGGTCTTTCTGGATTCCCTTAAGGAGGCAGTTGTCTGACCCCTCCTTAAAAAGTCCTATGTTGACCCGGATTGTCTGGCTAATTACATACCTGTCTCAAATCTACCTTTTGTGGGAAAGGTGATTGAGAAGGTGGTTGCGTTGCAGCTGGATGACCATTTATCCAGTCACGATGTCTATGATTCTCTCCAGTCAAGATTTAGGAAGAGGCATAATACCGAGATGGCCCTTGTCTGGGTGCTAAATGACCTCCTAATAGCAAGAGATTGGAGGACCCATTCCATCTTGGTCCTCCTTGATCTCTGCAGCATTTAACACTGTGAACCATAGTGTGCAATTGGAGCACCTATGGTTCATCTGTGGACTATCTGGGGGGAATCCACAGATGGTTTCACTCTTTCCTTGATGCGTAGGACTCAAAGAGTGGTATCTGGGATTTATTCCTCATCCCATCTCTCTCTGCTCTGCTCTGTGGAGTACTGCAGGGCTCCATTTTGTCACTCATGTTGTTCGCAGTGTACATGCTGCCATTGGGTGGGATCATTAGGTGGTACAGTCTGAATTTTCACTGCTATGCAGATGATACTCAGCTGTACATGTCCTTTGTGCCCAGACAAGATGTGATCTTCTTGGTATTTAACAACTGTCTGTCCAAGACCCAGGACTGGATGAATGCCAGCTGGCTGCAGTTGAACCTGGACAAGACTGAGGTGCTGTTCATATACCCAGATCGACAGGAGGTGGGTCTGTCAGCTGGACAGCCATCTGGGCTTTGGCTCGGGGGTGCTCAGCTGACTATCTCAGATTGGGTGCAGACCTGGGTGTTATTTTTGATGATGGCCTGACCCTTAAAACGCAGGTGTTGGCCATTGTCAAATCCTCTTTTTACCACGTGAGGAATATCACCCTGGTGAAGCATCTGGTTCCTCCCGATGATCTTCTAACTCTGGTCCATGCCTTCATAACCTCCCACCTTGAGTACTGTAATGCCCTCTACCTAGGGCTACTGGGGGATGATATCTACTGCTTGTAGCTAGTGCAGAATGCAGCAGCCAGGATGCTGACTGGTAGCTCTAGGGCCAGCCATATAACACCTGTGCTCCATGGACTGCACTGGCTGCCAGTACAATGGCAGATCACCTTCATGGTCAGGTTACTGACCTATAAATCCCTACATGATCAGGGACAGCATTACTTGCAAGATCATCTTTGCCCTTACCACCCTCTTTGTCCTCTCTGTTCCACTCATGAGGGATTGCTAGAGATTCCCAGGGTTTGTTTGAAATTATTGGGGGCCCAGTCTTTTGCTTTTGTGGCCCCAACCCTGTGAAATTCTCTACCTCATCATGTACAATAGTGTCTCACCATCCAGAGTTTCAAAATAGCACTTAAAACACATTTATTTAGCTTAGTCTATCCTGAATTTGGTTGAAACTGCTGGTTAGCCCGGTATATTTACATTTATTTTAGCAGCCCACGATCTGACTAATTTTATATTTATTGTCTAATGTTTTATTCTTAATTTTGATGTAGTGATATTTTTAACTGTGATGTTTGTTCTACTTTATTGTATAGGTGAGAGTTAGGCCTGATGAACCTAAGGCACACCCCGATGCCTATTGGTGTGTGGAGGGTGGGGGGTGGTATGGTTGGTTACCCTAACACAAAATTTCCAGACTTTTGTCACTGGAATAGAAATCCAAACTGATGCATTAACACGTTAACAGAGTTTCTTGCAATGAATATATATATATATATATATATATATATATACAGTATATATATACACACACACACACACAACATATGTTTTGGGATATCTTGACAAATAAAAAGTTGTATCTGAGGCAGACAGTGGAGATATCACTGATATCTCCATGTTCCTATATGTCATAGTGATATCTCCATGTTCCAATACATCAAGGAGATATCTGTATGTTCCTATACCTCATTAACAAGAAAGTGAAAGTATTTCACTTTCTATTCCGTGGCTGTTTCTCTCTAGCACCTACTTACTCCCTCCCTTCCCCTCCTCGCCATACACACACATATATATGATTCATATATCTGGTTGATCCTGTCATTATTTTAAAAAAATAATAATCTTAAAAAGTACCTGGTTGATCCTGCCATGATAACTAACCCCAACAGTACTTTGCACTGCCACACGAAAATGTAGCGTGACCGAGCGCTAACAAGAGTGATGCATGATGTCCTGGCAGAGCAATACAATAAAGCAGCCTGTGTCAGTAAAGTTATAAAACTGTGTTTCTTAGCTCAGTTTTAAAAGTATTTGTTTACAAAAAGCTCCTTACTTCAGCCCTGAGCCGAGATATTTGTGTTTGTGTGATTGGAAAACTGAAAACAAGATGGCGGACCTCACGGTCAAAGAATTTTGAAAATTCCTTCAGGAACAAAGATTCTTGAACTGTAAGGCTGCAAATTCTTTGATCACCAGATGAGACCAGATGGCCAGAACCCCCATTCTTTGATCCCATTGACTTATAATGGGAACTTAAAAGTGCCATAACTTTTGAATGCCTTAATATTGTTTCATCAAATAAAAAGTGAGCGAGGGACAAGATGGCCCAATTTAAAATTCAATTTTCTCAGCCAAGGGGTGTCCTAGGAAGTCAAATGAGGGTGGGTTTTACGCAGGGGGCTTTGTTCTGTTGAACCATGGTGGTGGTTTACTTCAATTGCTTCTATTTTTTGATTTATTAAATGTTTTATTCTTTGTTCATGAGCCTGCAAATTCTTTGATCGTGAGGCTGCAAATTCTTTGATCGTGAGGCTGCAAATTCTTTGATCGTGATCTTGATGGCAAAATAGGGACAAGATGGCCAGATTTTTTTATAATGGAACAGATAGGGAAATTTTGGCAATCTTTAACATTGAATATCTCGGAAATGGTTCTGTCATTTTACTTGAAATTTGGAGGGAAGAAAGGCAACATTCCACAGATGTGACATTTAGTGGAGTGGTCAAAATATTTTCAAGGGCAGCAAAGTTATAATACTACAAAGTTGGCACTTTTTCCCATAGGATAACATTACGGCATCCACCATATTACAGAAATTCTTTGCCGCTCTGCTGAAAAATAACGGTTTGGTCTTTTGGGCTGAAATTTGAAGGGAAGAAAGCCAACATCCTACAAATGTGCCTTTTCATGGTTTGGAGAAAAATATTACAGGGTGGCAAAGTGACAGCACTCTGAAGTTGATGGTTTTTCCCATAGGATAACATTATGGTGTCCGTTGCATCTTTAAGGGCCCGTATATCAGAAACAGTGCGAGATACAGACTTTTTGTCAAAAAAATGCTTAGCCCCCCAAATGGGGCCCAACACAAAACTAGTCAGGAAAGTAATAATTCATACAAAATTGTAAATTTTATCCCTACGTCGTACGGTTCCTGAGATATGAGCAATTTAGTATTCCAAGTCGTACTTTTCTGCTCCGAAGTCAATTATAATGCATACATTCTTTGTTTTCAATTTGTTTTTTCAATGCAGTTTTTGGGGAAAAGAAGGGTGTGACCTTTTGTTACTGTGACAGTTAGTGTTTCCAGTTGCACTTCTGTTACCATTCGAATCACCATTCCCATCTATGCCACTGTGTGTGTAACAGTTTGCATTTTTTTATGCGCTTGCATTTCTCTTTCTGTTGTCTTTACTGTTGCTGTTACTGTTACCATTTACGTTTACTATTGCGGTACCATGACCTTACATGTAACAGTTTGCGTTTTTGCATGCCCTTGCGTTTCTGTTTTTATTGGCTTTATTGTTGCTGTTAAGTAACCATTTGCATTTACAATTGTGGTTCCGTGAGTGTGTGCATTATGGTTTGCATTTTCGTACGTGCTTGCATTTCTGTTTACTTTGGTGTTATTGTTGGTGTTACTGTTACCATTTGCGTTTACAGTTGTGGTACTATGAATGTGTGTGTTACCAGTTGCATTCCGTATGCACTTCTGTTTGATGTCTCCGTTTATGTAACTGTTTGCTTTGGCATCACTTTACGCTTGTGTTTCTATTAACGTTTGCTTTGCCATTTACGTTTGCTTTGCCATGTGCATTACCATTGCTGCTTGCTTTTGCTTTGTAGTTCCTGTTACTGTGTAACAAGACATCATGTGGTGGGAGTGTGCCACCACTGCATTCCTTTCATTATTTATCATCCTCATTCTCAAAAAGAAGGGAAATTAGAGGCAAAATTCCACATGTATTGTTGTTGACATTGTTATGTTAGGCCTGTCACGGCTGAGCCGCCTTGATTTCAGTTCTTCCCCCAACTGCATTGGGTGCGACAGGGTCATCGGACTCAACCTCACCCTATTCTCCTACACCTGGATCTTTACACATGTGATGGAGTGAGAGTTAGCTGATGACCCAAATGCACACCCTGATGCCGGTTGGGGAAGGGCTGGGGTCCAAGGGGGGCTAACCCCAACCCCGAATTTCCTAGCTTTTTTTGCTGTGAACAACCCTAACTGATGCATTAAATGGAGTTTTTTTGCTCTAATATATATATATATATACTGTATCTATATGTACATATATCTATATATATATATATATATATATAGTCATTGCAAAATATCTATTAATGCATCAGATAGGTTTTATTAAAGCATCAAAAGCTGGAAATTTGATGTTAGATCAAACCCTACCACCCCACCTGTTTTTCACACCAACAGGCATGGGTGGCCTTGGGGTCATTGGGTCTAACTGTCACCCCATTCTCCTATACTGTACCATCTCATTTTGTTAACACATGGAATGGAGTGACAGTTAGGGCCAATGACCCCAAGTCACACCCCAACTCCTGTTGGTGTGTGAAGGGTGGGGGGCTGGTAGGGTTGGTAACCTTAACACCAGCTTTTGACGCTTTAATAAAAACCCTAACTGATGCATTAGCAGAGTTTTTTTAATAAATTTTCCTTCTTTTTGAGAAAGTGTAATACAAACTGGTATGTGGTTGTTAGGGCACATGAACTCCAGGCCCTGGGCTCCCCTTATGCTACCCATTGTTGTATAATGATATGCATAAGTGGGAGCTCAGGCCCTCTGGGCCTGCACTCCCACTTATACTTAAGTGTGGACATATCACAGCCCTATAATCATGTAAAGTAACTCTTGTAATACTAATTTGGCAATATCTCAGTAACCATGGCAACTACAGAAAGAATTCCACTGTAATTGTAATCATGACTTCGAAACCTCCATGGGTGCTAGAGCAAAAAATCCGTAGCTCGAATCGTTTGCAAGATATGGGCACCGAAAGGTGCTGCAGGGTCCACAACTCAATGGAAACACGTAACTCAACATGTTCTGGATTTTTTCACCCAGTTTTTAATATGAACTTTTAGGGACCCCACCTCATGAACAATGTCACTGTCAATTCGTTAATCTGTCCCAAACGTTGAGTTTGCACAGCAAATGCACCATTCTGCTCCACAGGTGAAAAATCATGTTTTGGGCAGGATGTGAAAAATGACAGCTGTGTACTGTTAATGAGGAGGTGTGGAAAAGGGTAACATTGAAAATCGGGAAGGGAAAATATGAAAAACTGAAGAAGTTAGGAAGGTGTGCAGAAACTGCACAACTCATGCTCGTAATGTGGCCATTTTGGGGAATTATTTCACCTAATCTTCAGTTTAGGCTTTTTCAGAAATCCCCTCATGAACACTGGCATAGTGATTTTGTTAATCCATCCTGAAAGCTGATTTTGCATGGAGATTATGCCATTCTGTGCCACAGGTGCGAAAACACATTTTGGGCAGGATGTGAGAAATGGCAGCTGTACTTTTCATGAGGAAGTGTGAAAAAATAGCACTGTTGAAAATCTGGAGTGAAAATATTAAAAATTGGTGAAATTACAAGTGTGCATAGAAACTGTGCAATGCACACTTGTAACACAGCCATTTTTTGTATTTTGTGCACCAGATTTACAACATAGGCTTTTTGGGATGTCCCCTCATGAACACTAGGACTGTCATTTCGTTAATCAGTCCCAAAAGGGGATTCCATTGCAGTGACCACAAAATCACCTTTTGGGATGGAGTAATGAGAATGAAAGTGACACTGTTCATGAGACGGAGTCCCAAAAACCCCATGTTGAAAATTTGGTGTGGAAATCTCAAAAAATGGCTGAGATATCAACATAAGTTGAAACCCCACATTGACTGCCATTTTACAGCTTACCGTTGATTCCTCAGTTTGCGGTTTGGCTTTGAAGAGTGCAGATGTATCCCGGTCCATAGGAAATGACAGCGTCCAACCTCAGGACGTAAATATGGGGTGGGGAGGTGTGGGGAGGTGGGTGCACAGAGAAAGGTTCAGGATTGGGGAGGGGGGACATGGGGAGATGACGAGGGAACATTTTCTTTCTTTAAAGTTTTTTTTACTATAAGACATACTATAAGACATCAGGGGACTGTTTTCTTTATTTCAGGCACTGCTGCTGATCATGGAGGAGCCCAGTACAAAAGGGCAGCCTGCAGCACTGGGAGAAACAGAATGAGCGAGTGAGAGAGGGGGAGTGAGCAACCTCAATGGAGCTCTGTCGGGACAGCTGTGAACTTCTTTGTGGGCAGAAAAAGGTGCCAATGCAGGCAGGAGCCCAGTACAAAAGGGCAGCCTGCAGTGCTGGGAGAAACATAACAAGCGAGTGAGAGAGGGGGAGTGAGTCAGTGAGCTCAACGGAGCTGTTTTGGGACTGCTGCAGATTTCTTTGTGGGCAGAAAAAGGTGCCAATGCAGGCAGGAGCCCAGTACAAAAGGGCAGCCTGCAGCGCCGGGAGAAATAGAATAAGTGAGTGGGGGGGGGAGTGAATTAGCTCAATAGAGCTCTGCTGGGACTTTAGAGTTGCCTACCCTCCCGCCCAGTGTCCTCTGTGGTCCTATATTACAGCAGGGTCTCTGGAGTGGAGACAAAGCAATGATTGAAAACTTTCAGGATTGCTGTAATAATACAGATTTAGTTGTTCTGTTTATTTCTCTAACCGAGCTAAATACTGAGCTATACTGTTATGATTGCTGTAATAATACATATTTATTTGTTCTGTTTATTTCTCTAACTGAGCCAAGCAATACTTGGAGTGCAATAGGATTTCTAACTGGGCTAAATGAAACTATAAGAGAGCTGAGAACAAAAAGTATGGTAGCTGAGGGGTGAAAAATGGACAAGGAGGCTTTAGGATTGCTACAGTAATACAGTATCTAATGGATGAGATTTGAGACTGAATTAACCCGTTTGGCAAGGGGGCAGTAGGGGGACTAGTGTGAGTGGCGGGAACAGGAATTTGAGTAAATAGGGGCCTAACAGTTGTAGTAGGGTACAGAATCTGGGAGTAAGAGCCCATAACATAAGATGGGGGCCAAAATGGGGCAGGTGCCTTGTGTCAATAGGGCGGGCATCTTTGGAAGGATGGTGGGGTGTACAGGGTGTGGGTCCGCCATGATCCTGGACTGGGCTTGGAGGATGGAGGGGTGTATGGCTGTAGATGACTGGCAAGTTTGAGGGAGGAAATGTCGAGGTTAGGGAGGAGTCTAAGTGGCAGAGCAGATGAGTATGGTTGGCATCCTGGCTGGGGTGGGGGAATAGGGGATGGCAAAGGAGGACGGAGGAAGAACATCTAGGGAGTGAAACCGACCCCAGTATCAGAGGCACTAACAGAAAAGACAGGAAAAGGGAGGGGGTTCCCAAGGTGAGGGGAAGCCTCCTGATGGGGGAGGAAGAGACCACGAGGAGTACCAGGGAGAAACAGATGTCTGATGGGTAGGAGGGACCAGGTGGCATGGAGGGAACAAGTAGGAAGGGGGGAACCAATAGGGGAAGAGGTGGAGGGGTATCGACTAGGAATAGATTCGAACCTCTGCTTTGGGAGAGAGAGGGGGAGCAGGAACATACTGAAGGGTGGGAGGACAAGCAGGGCATAAGAGAGATGGCAACAGGTAGGGGAAGAGATAGCAAGGACGAAAGAGTAGAAGGGGGCTAGTAATGAAGGAGGGGTGGTGACTGGAGGAGAGAACGCTAAGGGAAGGGGAAGGATGGGAGGGGCATCACTATCGGGGTAGAAGTGAATGGGGGCTCTAAATCGACAACAGCTGGGATAGGAGAGTGGTTGGAAATCAACAGGGGAGGAGTCGAGGTCGACATGGGAAGCCCAGTAGAAAGTAGTCAGACTGGGAAGGGGTTCAAGGGGGATGGAAGGCATGAGGCAGAGAAAAGGGGTGAGGCGGAAGTAGTGGGTACAGATACAGAAGTCACAGAGGGTGCAGCTGGTGGGGTTAAGGGGCAGGGAAGAACGATTACTGGGGTGGTGGAAGGGGCATTAGAAGGGAAAGGGGGTAAGGGATGGGGGGTACTCGTCCTAGGGATTCTATACTGAAAGGGATGAGATGCAGCAGAAAGGGGGAAAGCATAACCATATTTGGGTTGAAGCTGTCCCCAGGTTGACTGCAGGAGGGGCAGGGCAGGCACTGCTCAAGTGTGCAGCGAGGGGGAGGAAGAAACCTCATTTAGTGTTGCATGTGGGTACAAACAACTTGGCGGGGGAGACTGTGGAAGTAGTGAGGGGGAGGTTTGAGTAGTTGGGCAGGCAGTGGTGGGGGGGAGTCGGTGGCATTCTCAGAGGTACTGCCAGTACCATGTGTAAGTATGGGGAGGAAGGGGAAGCTTGAGGAGTTCAATGAGTGGCCAAGGGATTGGTGCCACACCAAACATTATGGGTTAGTGACTAACTGGGGTAGGGTCTGGGGGTAATAGTGACTTGTACGTGGGGGACAGGGTACACTTGAGCAAGAAGGGGAGGGGAGGGGAGTATTAAAGGCAGGATTAGTGCAGGCCCAGTGACGCTGAGGGTTGGGGCACTGGACGCCACACCTCATGCCATGCTGGCTACCTGGGTTCAGATGCTAGCCAAGGCCACAAGGGGCCGGCAGGAAATAGAGATAGGATTGAGCATCCGGAGGACTGCTCTCCTGTCCCGGGGAGGGATCCAGGGACCCATCACTCTGTAGCTGCCCCTGGTGATGACCGGGAGCACTACTAGAGCAGTGTAATAAAGGGGGCTGAGTGCAGCAGATGTTGGCACGCTGTGCCTAAGTGTCATTGCACGCCCGCACTCTGCAAAGGGGAGAAAAGTGGAAAATGGGCTACAGTCAGCTAGCATGAGCTTCCGACCCCTACTGCCCACCCCGAATGGCACCTCCTCAACTGGATCCTGCTCCAGTGGGTTGACCTGGGAAGCTCCTCACCACCCCACCATGGGGGTAATGTATGGAGGTGAGGAGGTCGGCCTGATGTCGGGAGCAGGGCTGGGGGGGGTCGGTCAGGATGACCAAGCCAACCGTGGCCTGGGGAGAAAATGTGTACAAAAAAAAAAGGCAGGATTAAAGGAGTATATCTCTATTAAGGTGTATTTAAACTACTGGGTGGGGGGTGGCCAAAAGACTGAGGTTGGCAGAAAGGTCCGGACAGGGGAGCCTAATGAGCTCACCACCCTACATATAGGTAAAGGTGGAGGCATAGTAACCCTGGGAGGAGGTGGGCAGAGTGGTCTGAGTGTAATACAGAAGGCACCACCACCCGGTAAGAATAAGGAGGAGTAAGGGTGCGGACTACCGGGAGGAGGGACACAGGCCAAGGAGAAGAAGAGAGAATAGAAGGAGGGGTACGGGAGGAAGGTGGTCTGACTAAATGGATACAGAACTGGTTACAGGGGAGGGTGCAGAGGGTGGTGGTGGTGGGGGGGTAGCTCTCAGCACCCAGAGCAGTGACAAGCGGGGTGCCATGGGGCCCAGTGCTATTTGGACTCTTTATCTCTGATATAGCACATGGATTGGGGAGCAGGGTTAGTCTGTTCTCACATTATGCCAAACTGGGGGTGGTGGTGGATGACAAAAACTGCAGGGGGACCTACCCAAACTAGAGACACGGGCGGTGGAGTGGTAGCTAGGATTCAGTGCAAAGAACTGTAAGGTGATGCACTTCAAGGCTAAGAACCAGAAGAGGGACTATTGGTTGGGGATCACTGAGGAGGAGAAGGACCTAGGGGTGTTGGTAACTGGGAGCATGAACAGCTCGGCCCAGTGCAGGAAAGCAGCAGTGAAGGCAAACAGGATGCTGGGGTGCATTGCAAGGGGGTTCTCATCCAGACACAGGGATGTGATCCTACCTCTTTTCAGATCATTGGTCACACCACACGTAGAGTATTGTGTGCAATACTGGAGGCCATACCTGAGGAGAGATAGAAAGTTACTGGAGGGGGTGCAAAGGAGGGCAACAAAAATGTTAAAGGGGATGGAAGGAAAGGAATATGAAGTTAGGCTGAAGGAGCTGAACTTGTACACACACTGGAGGAGAGGAGGGATGGGGGGATATGATTGAAGCATTTGAATACCTGAGGGGGTAAATAAACCTAGCACCAAGAGGGTGTTTAAACTGAGGAGTGGAAGAGAGACGAGGGGGCATGGACTAAGGTTGGAAGGGGGATGTTTCAAGAGGGAAATGAGGAGGCACTACTTCTCTGAGAGGGTGGTGTCTAGTTGGAATGCGCTGCCAGAGGGGGTGGTAACATGTAGGACAGTCAACAGCTTTAAGGAGGAGTGGGATAAAGCAAGAGGAAGAGTCGGGGGCAAGGGCTGGGGCAACCGTGGGAGGAACTGAGGGGGAGGAGGCTGGGGCAGCTGCAATCCAGGGTGCTAGCTGCACACTCGTGCAGACTTACATAGACTGATTTGTGTGTTCTGCTGGCAGATTCGTATGTTCATATGTAAAATCACAGTGACTGTGTTCATGGGCAGAGGTCCTAAAATGCCTATGTTGAAAATTTGGTGACAAATGTCCATAAAATGACTGTGTTACAAGTATGCGTTGTGCAGTTTCCACACACCCTCATAACTTCACAAATTTATAGTATCAGATTTTCGCCATTGGCATTTTTTCAGACCTCCTTATGAACAGTACAGCTGTCATTTTTCACATCCTGTCCAAAATATGCATTCACACATCTGGTGCAGAATACCACGGTTGCTGTAGGAAATCAATGTTCAGGACAGATTAAGAAAATCATAGTGACAGTGTTTATGAGCAGAGGTCACAAAATGCCTATGTTGAAAATTTGGTGAAATAATTCCACTAAATGACTGTGTTATGCACATGTGTTGCATAGTTTCCATGTACGCTCAGAAGTTTGAGCATTTTTAATATTTTCACTACAGATTTTCAACATTGCCATCTCTTCATACCTTCCTATGATTGGTACAGCTGTCATTCTTCACATCCTGCCCAATCTGTATTTTCGTACATCTGGTGCATAATGGCACGGTCGCTGTGGAAACTCACATTTTGGGACACGTTGACAAAATTACACTGCCACTCTTCATGAGAAGAGGTCCCAAATGCTTTCATGAGGTGGAGGCCACAAAATGGCCATGTTGAACATTTGTGCTGCAAATACCAACAAATGCCCAGGGCGTTACGGTTTCTAACCATAATGTCCCACCCTGTACAGATTGACAGGCATCAGGGGTGTGCCTTTTGCTTGCCGACTGTAATGCTTATGCCATTCCAACCCCACCTCCCCACCCTGCAGCCACTGACAGGCATCGAGCTGTGCCTTGGACTCTTCAGCCCCAGCGTTCACTCCATTCTATATTGCACCCATTTCAGCGTATGTCCTTATGGAGTGGGATGACTGTAAAGTCGAACACCCCAAGGCACACCTCAACACTTCTCAGTGTCTGCAGGATAGGGTTAGGTGAAATGGCATGAACATTATGGGTGACAACCCAAACGCATATTCCCAATGCTTGTCCGTCTGTGCAGGGTGGAGGTGGGGTTGGCATGAAGTTCAATACTTCACTGCCATTCCTACTCTGCATCTGTCTAACTCCTGCATTTCCAGAGCTAATACCAGCAAGCAAACATTCGGCATTGACAAAAGCTTGTTTATATAGCCCTTCTTTTGACTGGTGAAATTATACTAAACAGCTGATTGTTTCTTGTTTACCGACTGTGGCCATTCAGAGTAGTGTTAACTTGAAGGGGAGCTATTTGCAGTTAAGACGCACTTTCCATGCATTACTATTTGAGCAGGTGAAACACAGGACAGATAATAGTGAATGGATTGTTGCTGTCAAACAGGAAATGTTTCTGTTTCAATATAGTAGGCAGAAGTCCTTGGAGATGAAACTATGCTTTTGGAACTCAGGGATCTAAACAACAGACCACTCCTTTAGAAGATTGCTATGCTAGGGTGCACAAACAGCATATGGTAGGACATTAAGATGGGGTGAGAAACCTACTTATGGAAAATAAGGATATAATGACAGAAATCAGACTCCATTATTGTAGGACAACAGGAACATGTGTTCTCTAGTCCTACTTATTTTAAGCAAAATTTTGAGTGCTGCAGGGACACCAAAATTGACTTCAGATCAGTCTGCTAGACTTTTGGCTCATGTGACCTTGCTGGAACTTACTGATGTTATTCAGTCTTTTAAGAAAGGGACAGCTCCTGGGTCTGATTGATTCTTGAGTGAACTTTATGTTCTACTGTTACAATTGATTCCACAGGAGTTGCTTACCATTTTTCAGGCCTTCTTGACTGAAACAAGATTAAATGAGCAGATGTTTGAAGGTTTGCTCATTTTCTTGTATAAAAAAGGTGACAAAATGGATGTACATAATTGGCAGCAAATTATTTCACTAAATGTAGTTTTAAAATTTTTGCTAACATTTTGGGTATTAAACTTTCAAAAGTTTTGAATTCCTTGATTCACCCCTCACAGTTTTGTGCTGTGCCAGGCCATAGCATTACAGATGCTCTGTTCTTACTTAGGGCCATCATGGAACCAGGGGGCTCTGGGAAATGCTACTGGGTTTATGATTAATGTAGATCAGTCTAAAGCTTTTGATAATGTGCTTCATGCCTTTTTGTGGGAATGCTTACACATGTATTTGTTCCTGAACAGTTTATTGCATGGATTCAGCTTTATTACCATGATGCATTTGTGCGACCCTATGAGAACAGATGGGTAGGACGTCCTTATAAGATCAAGAAAGGGGTTAATCCGGGGTGACCTCTGAGCCTGTTACTTTATGTTTTAACAATTAACCCATTGGTTAGGATATTGGTTCCTTCTCCAAACATTTGTGGTGAGCAACATACCTTGGGATCCTCTATTTCATGTATTGCCTATACTGATGACCCTTATTTTGATGGTTGCAGATGCAGAGTCAGGGAGGCAGGCCTATAATTTGGTTAGGTCTTTATCTGCTCTTTCGAGGGGGGAGATTAATATGAATAAGAGCCAATGTATTCTCATAAGAATAACCCCTGGGACCCTGGAATCAGTGGGAGGGCTTACAGTGGCCCTTCAACCTTGTACACTCTTGGGTATATTTTTTGGCTAGGGAGATATGCCACAGTTTAATTGGGCATACCACAATGGAAAAGGGCAGCATATGGTGTCCAGATGGCATAGGTGGCATATAAGAAAGATGAAGAGGGTCTATCTTATTAAAACCTTTTTGGTTCCTCTCTTTCTTTTTGTAAGTTATATGTTTCCAGCTCCCAAACCACTGGAGACTTGGTTATATTATTGTTTGTTGTTTTCATGTTCGTGGGGAAGTCACCTGAACCCCATTAAGAGGGGAGTAACATACTTGGACAGAAAGGAAGGGGGCATCAGTATGTTGAGCCCTGTGGTTTTTCACTGGAGCATTTTCTTTTCAGCAAATTTGATACCCATGCTGCGTCACAGTAAAGCCTTGTGGGTGGTTTGGGAGTCATCCTTCTTAGAGAAGCTTATGACAGATTGGTGTCAAATGGCTGTTGGCCATAAAAATAAGAGGACAGTGAAACTGATCCCTCCTTGGATGGACTGCATTGATTAATTAACAAAATGGAACATAACCCAGTCCTTGTTACTGACTACCCCTTGGAAGCTTTTATATAAATTAGTGATGGATAATTTTTATTTGGAACAGCCTTTTCTACATTATTCAGTAGTAGAACAGAGAACTACAGGGGACCTTTTGGGAGACCCCAGGATACCAAAAAAAGTGGGATATGGTCTGGTTGGGGGTCCATGACTGGATTTTATTGAACATCTCTATTTTTTATGTCTATATTACTGAGTTTTGGAAGTTACTTTCAGTTTGGCTGGGGTTCAGATATTTGGTTATATATGTCTCCGGCTATATTGTTTAAGGGATTTTCCTTGTGGGATGGCAGAAATTTGACCCCAGTTCTTTATGGGTTATACTGGCTTGTTTAGTTTATTGGATTTGGCAAATTTGATGCAGACTAGTGCTACAGCAGCAACATATTACACAGGTGGAATTAGTCCAGAGTATCCAACAAGAATTATAGGCTCTTAAACTTCTTGAATCTAAGCAGATGAATAGGTATCAGTGGCACACTTGAAGAAATGCTTTTAAATGGCTTAGATCAGCCCTCTTATAGGGTGGTGGTACAAGACTGTGGGCTGTCCTTATTGGTACATGACATGTAAAGCGCATGATTTGCTAATTCTCATTTTTTTCCCCTTTGATTTTCATGATTTTTTTCTGTTTTCCTTTATTATTGCATTGCCTTGTTTCATTATGACCTGTATGAATTAATATGTAATTTTATTTTATACAGGGGTTTCTTTTTTAAATAAGATTTAATAATTCTAGAAGGGGATGTATGTATAAATACTAAAGGTTTTGCTTTGAGTTATGTTTATACTGAACTATGATTTTTTGATGGTTTGAGGGAAAAATAATTTCCCCTACTCTTCGGGGTGAGGGTGCAGGGGGATTTATACGACCTGAATGAATTAATACATATTTTCCTTTGTAAAAGGGCTTCTGATGTTCTAATGTTAATATCTGGAACATTATTTAATATTTCCAGAAGGGGACATATGCATGAATACATACTTGTTTTAAAGTTTATGCTTTGAGTTATGTTTGTACTGTATTATGATTTTTTGAAGTTTTAAATAAAAAAAATTCCCCTACTCTTTTCAAGAAGTGCCATGGGAACTTTAACATCCACCTGAACTACCACCAGAACCGGTAGATGGGACATTGGTTTAATGTCTCATCCAAAAGATGGCACCTCAGGAGTGCAACATCCCCCTCATGCTGCACTACAGTGTCAGTATTGGGATTTACCCCAAGTGCTTGGTGTGGGGATAGAACCCACAGCCTTCTGATCTCCCAGCCTCAGAGGTGAGCATGCTACCTGCTGAGTCACTGACAATGCTAAAACATAACATATAACATATATTCTAACATAACATATAATAAGGTTATCTAGGGTTTAGAAAGGGGAGGAGGGTATCCATACTTAAGGAGCAGAAGTTCAATATGTGACATTTCACCCCTGAAATAATGCAAATGATCAAGATTAGAGTAGTTTCTCACTATACAAAATTACTCTTTTCGTTTTTGTTGTGTGTGTCTTTCTCTCTTTCTAATACAAATCCCATGGGTACAGATTAGTAAAATGTCAGACAAACCTCAGAGTTTAATGTTTTTCTTAATTCTGTTTTTCAGCTCCCTTGAGCCAGTGGAGGTATACCCCTTGTCAACCCTTTTTTGGGTCCCAGTACCTACTGGGAGAGTGCTTGACCATACAGTGGGACCCTCCACTCCAGAGGGCTGAGAGAGGAGGGAGTAGAAAGCATGCTAATCCAAAGGCACCTTCAGTACAGATAATATGACTAGGAGCTGGGTGTTATGTTGCTTGACTAAGAGGGGATTTTCTTGTGATTACCCCTGGCAGTGAGGACACACAATGATGTTCATGACACATAGTGCATGCTCCCACATGCTGCATGCTGACATCAACCACAACTGCAAATCCCAGTACTGCTGATACTCACTGGTACACAGATCCTCAGCCACGTCCAGGAGTCAGAACATTGATGGAAGTATGTACCCACCCCACCCAGAAGAGGAGAGCTGTCTAACGGATGCTCTAACCTCCTCCCCTGGCCTAGCCTTCAATGCTCTGAGTTCACTCCTGAACCCGGGTCATCAGTGCCACAAGTGGTAGTGATGCTGCTCTGCTGGTGGGCTTGCCCCCTCAGTTTTTTGAATACTGAGTGTCACATCCTGATGAAATCAGAGCCAGTTGCAGTATTAGTTGACAGATGCCATCAAATCCATAAGGGGCATCAACATTGCCAAACCCATCAAAAATGAATGGAATGTCATTCATACAAACATAGAAAGTGATGGCAGAAGGGGATCTCCAGATCCATCTAGTCTGCTCATAAGCCTACCCCCTCCCCCTAACTGTTATTCAGTGTTATGATTCTTTTGTATATCTCCCAAGCCTTTTTGAATGTTCCAACTGTTTTTGCTTCCACCATCTCAGGTGGCAGGCAGTTCCACACATCCAGCACCATCTCTGTAAAGAAGAACTTTCTTGCATTGCCCTTAAAGGTGTCCCCTTCTAACTTCATGATGTGACCTCTGGTTCTTATGCAAACTG
Organism: Neoceratodus forsteri; assembly: GCA_016271365.2. Lineage (NCBI taxonomy): Eukaryota > Metazoa > Chordata > Ceratodontiformes > Ceratodontidae > Neoceratodus > Neoceratodus forsteri. The sequence goes on along the minus strand of CM057449.1, from coordinate 1,146,924,554 downwards.
AAAAAGCTCCTGAACCTGTACTTTGTTTATTCCCTTCACATATCTGAATGTTTCTATCATGTCTCCCCTAGCTCTCCATTGTTCAAAGGAATACATCTTGAGTTCTTGCAGTCGCTTCTCGTAGTTTATATCATGGAGTACTTGTATTATTTTTGTAGCTTTCCTCTGCACTGTCTCAAGTCTGTCTTTATCCTTTTTGAGGTGTGGTCTCCAGAATTGTACACTGTACTCCAGCTGCGGTCTCACTAAAGATCTGTAAAGTGGCATGATAACCTCTCTTTTTCTGCTAATAATTCCCCTCCCTATGCAACCCAGCCTTCCATTTTTCTTTAATGCTGCTTTCTCACATTGTTTGGATGTTTTCAGATCATGTGATATGATTATTCCCAGATCTCTTTCCTGCTTTGTTGATTTTAATTTGACTCCTTCTAGAAGGTATTCTGCATCTGGATTACTCTTCTATATGTGCATGATTTTGCACTTTTTAGCATTGAAATTTAGTTGCCAAGTGTGTGACCAACTTTCTAGCTTTCTAAGGTCAGCCCTCATCCTTTCCACTCCAGCATGAGTGCCCACTCTATTGCATATCTTTGTGTCATCTATGAAAAGACTCACTTAGCCTTCCCGACCCTCATGTCACTGATAAAAATATTGAATAGGATGGGGCCCAGTACCAATCCCTGTGGTACACCGCTAGTCACCTCCCTTTCATCTGATAGGGAGCCATTTACCACTAACCTCTGTGTCCTTTCTTTTAGCCAACTTCCTATCCGGTCTACAACTTTTTGACCCACCCCATGCTGCCCCATTTATTTAATAATCTTCTCTGAGGGACTGAATAAAAGGCTTTGCTGAAATCTAGATAAACAATGTCCACAGCGCTACCCTGGTTAACTACGTGGGTCACTCAGTTGAAGAAGTCGATAAGATTTGTCTGGCATGAGCTCTCAGCAGTAAACCCATGCTGTCTTTGGTCTAATCTTCCATTATCTTTGAGAAAGGATACAATTCTCTCCTTGAGTAGGGGTTCCATTGTTTTGTCCACAATTGAGATGAGGCTAACTGGATGGTAGTTGCCAGCACTTTCCTTGCTACCATTTTTGTGAAGTGGGACAACTGTGGCCTTCCTCCAGTCATCTGGTACCTCTTCATGTTCCAAAGATAGGTTGAATAGCCTGGTAAGGGGAGCATCCAGTACCTCCATTAGTTCGATCAGTAGTCTTCGATGAACATTGTCTGGTCCCATAGCCTTGTTCCCCTTGAACTTTTCTAGTTACTTCAGGACTCTTTCTTCTGTAGAAGGTTCCAAATCAATTCCACTGCTGCTTATACTTTTTTCTGGCATGGGTGGTCTGCTCCCTTCCCCTTCTTTAATAAAAGCCAGTAAAAATATCTGTTGAGGATTTTGGCTTTCTCTTTATCATCCTCCACATACCCGCCCTCTTCCATTGCCAGTCTGAATATGCTTCCACTCTTCTTTCTTTCGTTGCTGACATATCTGAAGAAGGTTTTGTCTCCCTTTTTGACCTCTCTGGATATCCTCTCCTCAGTTACTACTTTGGCCAAGCTGATTAGCTTGCCTGCTTCCTTTTATCTCTTTGTATGCTTCTCTGTCCTTTTCATAGCCAGTCTCATTGTATTTTTTGAAGGCAGTTCACTTCTCCCTGACCTTGGTGGCTAAGTCATTTGAAAACCAGAGAGGTTTCTTTCTTTTCTTTGATTTGCTAACTTTTCACATACATTGGCTAGAGACATCCAATAAAGCTTTTTTGAGAATGGTCCAGTACTCATCTACTCCCCCCCCCCCCATGGCTAGGCTCTGTGTGACCTCCTTTTTTATTTTGGCAAAATCTGCTCACCTAAAGTCCTGGATTTAAGTGTTGTTGTGCTTGGTTTCTTTTTCTGTTTTTATTTGGAACCATACCATGTGGTGGTCACTGTACCCCAGGTGGCTTCCTACTTCTACCCCAGAGATGTCATCACCATTCATGAATAACAGGTCAAGGATAGCATCCCCCTCAGTGGATTCCTTCAGGAGTTGCTTCAGACCTGAGAGATGTAGAGTCTCAAGGAAGTCTTTGCTCCTGGAAGAGGCTGCTGTATGGGTGTTCCAGTTAATATCGGTTAAGTTAAAATCACTGACCACTATCACTTCCCCTTTAACACTCATTTTGTGAATGTTTTCTAGGATCTCCTTGCCCCATTTCTCCTGATCGCTGGGGGTCTGCACACCACCCCACCCAAGTGGCCACCACCCTACTGAATTCCAGTGTAACCCAAAGTTTTTCAGCTTCAGAATGTGTGTCATGGGTCCTTACAGCTTTTATCCATTCTTTTACATATATTGCTACCCCACCCCCTTTCTTGCCAGATCTGTCTTTTTGAAAAATAAACATAATAATTATTGTGTAGTTGGGACTGGGCCCCTATATTAGAGTCATCAACATGCAAGTTCAGTTCACAATTCCTTTGATCTCATTAGATCTCAGGACCAACAACCTCCATTAAGTGGCCAGATACTTCCTGTCCTCCAAGAATGGAGTTTACGTAACTCATGAAGGGTCTGGTATCACAACTTCTGCTGTGGTCTCTTTCCTTTTTAGGTAGTTGTTTGTTGTGGAAATTGATAAACTTTGGGCATCAATAGACTTCAATAGACTATCCTTTTACTTTTTCTTTTGATCATTTGCCACTCTCTGAGAGAGCATTGCTGTGGAACATTAGAGTGTTGAAAGTGCTAAGTATGTGAGTGGTATTAGTCTTATTGGGAGAGTGTTCAGTGTTGAGTGTTCTTGTTCTGAGAATTCAGAGGAGCTTTTGAAAAGTAGCTGTTGCTTTTTTTATTTATTTACAAAGACGCAAGCTGAATTTGGGAAAGAAAATGAGTGTGTGACCCCATCATATTCAATGAACAGTACAGCAGGGCATTTTGTTATGTAAGGAACATGAAGTTGTTGTAAGGGGGATCTCACTTCTGCAAAGGATTTTCTTTTCCTAACCACCAAACCAGAAAAATCCTGAAAAATAAGCACCCTGCAACCATTCCATTAAAGTGCTCCTTTTTCCCTAACTACTCTTAAGATTTCCTCCTTCACTGTAACTCTTCAGAAATTCACTATAATGAAACAGGGGGAGCATCTTGTCTTGGCTTTGCTACTGAAGATCTGTGTGCCCTTTCGACTTCCAAGGGCCAGTTTCATGTATATCCCAATAGATTTGGTATAAAAGACTGCAAAAAGCATATAATGTTGGGACCCTGCACAATCCCAATTAATCTAATGTTGTTCCTATTGCCCTCATTTTCTAGGCTGTCCAGTTTGTCCCATATCAGTTTTAGCTGATTTCCATAGAAATCAGCTGACTCTTCTAGACTAAGTGTTGTTTCTTCAACATCTGCTATCTGTTCATTTAGCTTGGTTGAATTTTTTTTAACTGCCTTCTTTGATTCAGAAATGTCACTTTTTATTTCCATTTGACTGATTTTTATTGCTTTCAGCTTGTCCTGAATAAGAATAATGTCATTTTTCCAAGATCTGGATTGAGAGAGTGAACCCTATCTCCTGCCCCACCTCCACACTCTCTTTATAGAAACATAGAATTTGACGGCAGATAAGGACCACTTGGCCCACCCAGTCTGCCCATTTCCCTGCCTACTGGATAAGCTGCAGATCCTAGTTAACCAGCAGCCTACTTCTTTCTACCCCAACCCCCTAGAATTGCCTTATGACTGTCCCATGCATGCTTGAATTCCACCACTGTTTTTGACTCCACGACCTCCTCTGGAAGGCCGTTCCATGCATCCACAACCCTCTCTGTGAAAAAATACTTCCTTAAATTACCTCTGAGCTTCCCCCTCTATCTTCAAATTGTGCCCCCTTGTTCTTGCACACCTCTTTTTTTGAAAGATGCTACCCTCTTGGACTTTGTTGATTCCCTTGAGGTACTTGAAAGTTTCTATCATGTCCCCCCTCTCCCTCCTTTCCTCGAGGCTATACATATTAAGCTCTTCAAGTCTCTCTTCATATGTCTTCCTGTGCAGACCCTGCACCAGTTTAGTTGCCCTCCTCTGGACAGCTTCCATCCTGTCTATGTCTTTGCGAAGACTGGGTCTCCAGAACTGCACACAGTACTCCAGATGGGGTCTGACCAGCTGTCTGTACAGAGGGATAATAACTTCCTGTTTTCTACTGGTGATGCCTCTCCCTATGCATCCCAGTATCCTCCCAGCCCTCCTTGCTGCCCTCTCACATTGCTTGCCCACCTTTAGGTCATCTGATATGACTACCCCCAGGTCCCTTTCCATTTTTGTTGTTGTTAGTATCGCATCCCCCATTGTGTACTCTTCCCCTAGGTTTTTGTCTCCCAGGTGCATTACCTTGCACTTCTTAGCATTGAATCTAAGCTGCCATACATTTGACCATTCCTCTAACCTTGCCAAGTCCCTTTTCATCCTTTCCACCCCACCTTGTGCATCAACTCTGTTGCAGATCTTTGTGTCATCTGCAAAGAGACATACTTTTCCTTCCAGTCCCTCTGCAATGTCGCTTATAAAGACATTGAAGAGGACCGGTCCTAATACTGAACCTGTGGTACCCCACTAGTAACCCCCCTTTCTTCAGAGTGGACTCCATTTACTATTACTCTCTGTGTCCTATTCTCCAGCCAATTTTTTACCCAGGCTGTCTTCTTGGGACCCACTCCCAGGCTAGCTAACTTGTATATTAATCTTTTGTTTGGGACTGTGTCAAATGCCTTGCTAAAGTCTAGGTAGGCCATGTCCACAGCCCCTCCCTGATCTACTACTTTGGTCACCCAGTCAAAGAAATCTATCAGATTTGTCTGGCATGACCTTCCCACTGTGAATCCATGCTGCCTTGGGTCCTGTGCCCCTCTGGCCTCTAGATACTGACAGTTCTTTCCTTCAGAAGTGATTCCATCATTTTCCCTACACTGAGGTTAAACTAACAGGTCTGTAGTTTCCTGCTTCTGCCTTGCTCCCACTTTTGTGAGGGGAATCACATCTGCCCTCCTCCAGTCCTCGGGTACCACCCCATCCTCCCATGATTTGTTAAACAGGGTAGTCAGTGGTGTCACTAATTCCACCCTTAGTTCCTTTAGAATTCTGGGATGAATCCCATCAGGCCCCATTGCTTTGTCCACCTTCAGTTTTAAGAGTTCTTTCAGAACCCTTTCTTCTGTAAATGGGCTGGTATCAACTTCTGTATCCAAAGTGTTTCTACTGTTTGTTTTAGGTACCTCCCCCTCTTCCTTTGTAAATACAAAGCAAAAATATTTGTTTAGTATCTCTGCCTTTTCACAGTCACCCTCTGCCCACCCTCGCCCCCCTTTATGGATTTTGCTTTCAGATGGTATCTAAAGGCAGAGAACAACTTAATCATGCATCCCATGGGATTGACCCACTGGGGAAATCCAAATCAATACCTTGCGTACCACTTTTCACCACCTTTACATTTTTGCAACAGTACTTGCAACAGGTGGCTTGCTGAAACCTTTCTGCAAGTTCCTGTAGTGTCAGACTCTCCTGTTTATCAGGAATCTGATACATAACATACTGCATGATAAATGCCAGAATCTCATTGTCCTCACAGTCACTGCTATATGGTGCATCTTTAATCCACAATAGCATGCAGATATGAGGAACATCACACACTTGATATTCCACTCTCCAAAAGTATTGCTCAGCAATACCTAGAGGTGGATTACTCTTTGACTGGATGAACCTGAGCAGTGCATTGAAATGTTGAGAGACAGAGACTGGGTCTCGAGAACACATCTTGTCAACAGTCATTGATAATATGCCATGAACATCTTCATTTGCCCACTTGAAATGTCTAGTAGCACTTCCCAGATGTATTCAGTACAGCTTAAAGTCACAAACCATGTTGCGGTACCATACTCCTGTATCATGCTCAAGAGCTCTGAGTGTCTGTGGTATCAACATTCTTTAGTTCCAGTCATGCCAGACAAAATGGAATTTAAATTAACTTCCAGAGTCTCATCTTTGTTTTAAACCTTATGCAACATGTTTGCAGCTGAAAGACCATCAAATGTTGTGGTCATATATAGAGTATGTGCAATTGAAGAAGACAAGATACTTAGTTCACTCTCTCACAGGAGATGAAATAAGTGTTAGAGTATATGTGCCTTCTGAACTTGCCATCAGAATTTAAAATTCCAGATGTTCTGTGTTCAGCTCCAGGAACATGTACCTCATGTTTGGCTAAACACCCACTTATAAAATGGGCAGGGAAAATCCTGCGTTCTGATTGGCTGTTACCTATTCATTAGATCTGTCTCATGCACAGGTAAAAACAAGTACTCCAGAAATCAAGAGGCAGTACAACAAAAATTAAAGTGACAAATAAGAATGTTCATTTTTAAAAACGCTGCCATTTTTCTCCTCTTAGAGATGAAAAGTACAATCAATCAATCAATTTTTATTTGTATACTGGAAGGTATATGAGCAAAAATGCCCATTGTCACATCCAGTGTTGGAAGACAACAAAAAATCATAACAAAGACCATTGAGACTATATTACTGAGACCAACAAGAATACATAGTGTGAACATCATTTATACAGTTATAAGATTTACAGTAGTATATGATCATATTTACAGTGTTAAAAGACTCAAACGAAGCTAACAGGTATAAACTATGGACATAATAATTACAGTGGTATTTCATGAAAAATGGGTATGAAATGCAAACCAGAAAGGCAATCAGAGAAAAATAGTGCAGAAAGGTGGGGTAAAGGTGATTTGTTGCTGAGTAAAGAAAAACAGATGCTGAAGAAGGGCAGATGGAAGGCGACAAGAGAATAGTAGAGTTAACAGGAGAGATTGGGGTAATTTAAATCTGCAGTGTTTACCTAAAAGAGTAAAGGGGAGAGCAGAAGGAGGATGGGCCGTGCATGGAGCCATCTTTTTTAGTGCTGTGGGGGGGGGGAGAAGTGCAGGTATTGGGGATAGAAATAAACCACTGGATTTAGGGAGTGGGCCACGGTGGAGGGCTATCATGGCACCAGCAAGTGAACGACTCAAAGAGGTACTCTTTGAGGGAGGTGTTGAATGAGTACAATGATCTACAGGCCGGTACAAAGCTGACTGCCACCTGCTTACTTGCTCTGACTACTGTCAAGTCACTCTAACCAACTAATAATGCAGATACTCTGAATTCAGCATATCCAGTATGATTTGTATGTTTTAACAGCTTACTGCATATCTCTGCTGTCAGTGACCCCCCCCACATCACTGCTCGCACTGCCATTTCCCTCAGCCCCACTCAGTCTTTCTTTCTCTCCTACTACAATTTTGCTCTCTTCTACCACAACCGTTCCACTGTAAATTACATTTTGGTGCCTGTTTCTTTTTATTTAACATAGCCTCACAGCTCACTCTCTTCTCCAACCCTTATGTGCTTATCTGTCAGGCACTTCAATACTGTGTGTCACACAACTGACCCTGTAAGTCGCACTATATGTGAGAAAAAAAAAGTCAATGACTCTCTTCAGCTTCAGCAGGCCAGCTAAAAAATAGTCACTAGGTCAAAATAGCAACTGTCTTTAGTTTCACTTGAACGTGCTATGCTTCCTTGTAAACTCTTATTTGCGACCCCCCCCCCAACAATCATTTGCTCTCTCAGGTGCTCTGGTTTTCATTCATTTCAAAAAACAAACTGTTTCTTCAGCTAACCTTGAGCTCCCAATCCCCACTTTCTGACAGCATTTTTATTTTTATACTCACGCTCCCATGTTTTGCTTAACATTGTCAGCCTCCATCCATTCAGACACTGAGTCTTGAACTCACATGATCAAAAAAGCATTTTTGTTAAATAAAAAAAAGGCTAGATAGCCCTCTTTTGCACTTACATAATAAGTGTGTATGCTGAGAAGGGATGCTAAGAGCTACAGGGGTATACTTACACTATCTGGAAGCTCACAATCCCGACACACAGTACCCCAGTTAGCTTTGCCAGATTAAGAAGATAACCTAGTGCTACTACACCTAATGCTATTGCTCCCAACAGGATAAGGTAGCAGATGTGATGGAATGCTACCTTACCCCATGTGATCTGCAGGAAAGGATGGCTGGACAGGGTTGCTGGCCAAGCTGCCCCAGGGTGTGAAGGGGAATACCACTGGTAGCTCAGCTGGTATACTGTGCATGACCCATGTTCTGGTCTGGGTCATGTCATTTTACACACTGCACCCCCCATAACTGTTAACTTTTTAGCCCGGGGTCTGCTCCCCCTCGGAGTTGGATATTTTAGTTACAGGGGTGTGGGGGTGATGCCCCCTGCATTTACACTTTATTTTCCTGACATGCCCAAAATTCCTATGTCGGACATGTCAGTGATTCGGAGCTGTGAATTTTGTGCAGTTTTACTTGGTATGCCTTAAGGATATCATAGTATATCTGCTACAGGACCTTAAAATTGCAGAACTGCAGCTATGGTGGCCACACCACAACATAAAGACTAAGGCAAAAAAAGAATCAATTCATGCAGGCATAGAGACTGTTTTATCAAAAAACAACTGAATTTTCTCTTAAATATTTACATCTTATAACATGATCAAGTTAAAACGTGCAAGGTGATTGGTGGACTGACTGTGCATGGCCATACATTGATCCCTGGTATACCAACAGCTAGAGTGAGTAGGTTGTAGCTGAAATCCCTACTCATGTCTAGCTGTTAGGTACAGTAGTAGCACCGAATTAGTCAAGGGATTTTAAGGATTTTATGATAAATGTGAAACCTTTCGTTAGGGATTTTGTTTTGTTAGTGTGTTCACTGCTACCCAGAGAGGGTTGTCTCATCTGATAGTGTAGTTGAAAATCTACCAGATGGCACTTAAGTACTGTAATAGGAACTGGCTTCTTTCTGTAGGTATAACAAAAATAATTTTAGAAGATTTTTTTCCCTAAATTTTGTGAAGGATAAATAGGGAATCTCACAAAATTGCTTGACAAATTTGGTGCTACTACTGTATATGGATAGGGTAGTCGGGAGTTTTTCATGCACGGGGAGTCCATCTCCTGTGTAGCTAAACTCCCAAAGTCTGTCCTGAAGGGCTTTTGTAGCACCTATGAATGAATCTGCTAAAATGAGGGCACTGAGAGGAACAGTAGAAAATCTTTACAGAGAAAGGGTAAACTGAGAGTAAAAATAATAGCACTTAGTGCTGTGCAGAATTTTCACATTCCGGCAGAACAAAATTCCACAGAATTTTCAAAATTCCACTGAAATTCTGCCAGAAACAGAATGGTGAAATTCTGCAGCAGAAAATAGCTGTGGAATGATTTTCACAGAAAAAATGCTGTTCCATGGAATATTATTCTGCGGATCACAGTAGGCAGAATTCTACAGAAGAACCAGCAAAATTCCAACAGAAATTCCTCCAGCGGAATGGTCATTCTGCGTTAATTCTACCGGTAGAATTCTGCATTCTGCACAGCACTAATAGCACTGTTAAATGCATAGCACTTGTGAAATTCATAGCACTTGACTTGAGATGTTTGGCTGAAAAAATACAAAGGTCACCCATTCAGGAGAAGGTAGCGAGTTACTGGATAGGCGTGAGTAGTGGGCACCACACAGGAGAAGATGCTAGGCACCTGCCCCCATGGACCTTGGAGAAATGTAGCAGTGTCTGTGAAGTGGTATGTTGAGACTTAAAAGTTGTGTCCTACCCACCCGCTACGGCGTACACTGTAGTTCTCTATGTGTTTTTGTGTTGTGACTGGTTGTTGGTAGCGGGACAAGAGGAATGATAGGTGCCTGAAAACATGTGGCAGGTTTGGGCCAGTGGGAGGAGTGAGTGGGGAAAGGCAGAGCACCATGAATAATGCCGGTTCAGTGGAGCAGAGCAGAGAGCTGGAGCCCAGTCCAGGGGAGCAGGAGGAGAGAGTTGCTGCTAAGCAGGTGGCAACATCGCTTCCGCTGGGTGAAAGAGGTGACAAGGTGCTGCAGAATACGTGTCTATCTGGTTGGGAGCAGTGGCAGGAGAGGGCTGTGATATGTGGCATGTCGGCAGGAGAGAGCGTAAATGGTGGCAGCATGGAGAGGTGAGATGGGGTGGTGGGGACCGGAGATTAGAAAAGGGCAGCAAGCACTGGGGACTCCTCACCATGGCAGTAGTTGGCCAGCCAGATGTATTGTGCTGTTGACCTTTGTCCCCTTTTTAACCAGGGTGGCAGGGACCAGACAACAGAACAGGGCAGCAGACACAGGTGTATCCTCTATGCGGCAGCACTTGCCCAGCCACTAGCTGGGTCTGTTACGCCCCGTCAGGGCCTGCAGTCTCGGGATAACATGGAGTCCCTGTGGAGATGTCAGGGTTCAGGCGGGTTAGAGTTCAGGTCTGCCAGGGAGTGCTGGAGTCACCACTGATAACATGGGCTCGATCAAGTGTGTCCCAAAAATGGAACAGAATACTAACTTTAGGGACTACTTTATTCTCTCAAATAAAGTGGAAGGATACCACATTGAAATGGAAAACTTTTCCATATTTTTCTAAAACTAAATAACAGTTTTCAAACTTGTTCAAGCCCATGTTATAAGCGCAATAACCCACGACAGGGTGTGGGGCTATTGGGGATTAATCAACACCCAGGGTGCTGTGAGGACACTCATGCTTCACCCTCATGCCTCACAATGCACCCAGGGTGTTGATTAATCCCCAGTAACCCTACACCCTGTCATGGATTATTGCTTACTTAACATACATTCATTAATTCTTGATGACACGTAGAAAAACAAACATTTTATAAGCACAATATGACACTCCAGTGATGCGCATTACACAGTTCTAATGCATGGCCTGGGGCTGAAGGTACTCAGCCTGTGGTCTTGTGCCTTACATCTCCACTGACCATGCAGTAGAACTGTCTAATGCACACCCATAATGTCTTATTGCTTAATTGTACCAAATGGGAAAAATCTGAGAAGCATCGTTCTTCGAATGTATTCTCCCATATACTGTCATTACAGCCTTCAACCTGTTTCATCTGGTAGAGGTTAATGTTGTCATTTACTAAGGCCTTGCCATGGAAAGTATGAATGGAATACTGTTCATACATATTCTTATCTGTATTGAGCGAGACCTTTTCAAGCATTGTTTTTTTGGGTGTCTAGTATTCCGTATCGTGGGTCAATATCACCCAGCTCATCAGTATTCATACCCTCATGGAAAGGATTCTGTCTTTTTGGAAAGAGCATAGCTTTTTTTAACTCTCTCTTCGTTCACCACATCTTGCCAGACTGTCTTAACTTTTGTGGGAACACCATTACCAAAATAACAATACTGTTATCACATATTATTTCTTACACATTTTCATTAAGTAGAAGGGTAAGCTATATTACTGATACTTTCAAAGATATGATGAGTTCTTTCCTTGGCATGCTCTTTATCAGTTTTGTGATAAGTCATGGTATTGTTTGAAATGATTTCATTGTCGGATGTGTATCCATTCAAATAAATTTAAACAGCCAGTTTCAAAGGGAGTCACAACAGTGGGTATGTGGTTTAAAATAGATAATGGAGATAGGGCACTGACTTTAAATTTTGTGTAACAGTGCACACACATGTGCACTTCCTCAACTGATGTGAAGTCATTGGTGACTAGCAGGTATGCTATTTAGCAGCATGGGGTCATAATATCACCAACAAAAACTGAACAGCAATAAATGCTGGAAGCAACACACCGTGCCCAAAATAAGGTCGGGAAAAACACCGATCAAAACACGAAGAGCACACCCCATTGAAAATAATGGGGCTTTCTTTTTTGTGTGTGGGGCTTTGTGCCCCGGACTTTAAATAACAAACTCCAAGGGGGTGTTGACTTTGGGGATGGGGTGAAACTCATGAAGGGGCAAAATTAAATCCCCCACCAAAAAAAAAAAGGTGCAACACTGGGAGACCTAGGGGGAACCAAACCATGGTCCAGGTCTCCAAACCTGCAATGTGCTGATGGCTTAGCCACTCCACCACAGCAGTGGCTCAACTAGGCACCACACACATGGCAACTTGATCCCTTACTAGTGAGAGGACAGCGTGGCAGGGGTAGTGGTAATTCCCTACTGCTATTATACCCCTGTTGCTCTAAATGCTTTAGCGCTTTACACAGCAGGGTTATCACTGCACTGTTTTTCTAGTGCTGTATTGACCCGGTACCCAATTTAGCATCCCCACATCTCATACCATTTGACAATTTTGAACAGATTGACTTGCATTCTGTAGTATGTAGAAGAACCGCTTCCAAAAACCACACTGAATGTCAGAATTTTCTCATTTTGCAAACTCTAATGTAGCAGTCTCTGTGCCAAACTTGTCAATCGTGTTTGTTTCACTCAGTCTTGTTGCTTCATACTGTATATCATTGGTTCATCAATTGTTGTGTGCTCTTGAGAAGGTACATTCTTATTTTTCAGATATTTTATAAATATGGCATCACTATCCATGTCACTTTCTGCTAGCAAATGATCTAACCATGCCAATTTATCAGCAATATTTGTTACACAATACAGTAAAGACACAAATCTACACATTTCAGAATTATGCACAGCGTTCATGTGCATGTGATGAAACACACGTTTGTCTACTTCATTATGAGATATGCTAAGGACTCTCCCAACAAATTTGTGTGAGGTCTTACTGGGCACTTGTCTATTCCCTCAATAAGTTTGTGTTTGTTGCTATTGGGTGTGACCACAACTAAATTAATAAAATCTTTGACTATGTCAAAAGATTCTTGTCTTATATTGCAGGTATCATCACATGTCCATTTTTAATGTGCAGGTCTCCTATTTGGTTCTGCCCAAGACACATATCCTCAGTTGGACAACGGACAATGTGATTCATCATTTTCTGCTAATTCTAGAATGGTGCATGTCTTGCCATACTCATCACCATATAAAGCTACTTACGCATTGCGTGAATGATATGTTTCCTGCCAGAAAAATACCTCTTGCTGACTAATGTGCAGCTAACATCAATCAAAGATATGACGAAATGTATCTCAAATTAATTGTGGAAATGTTTGCAGTTTCTTCCTAATTGCAAAATATCCCTCCTCAGTTTAGTTATTGTATTTCACATTTGTTTCCACAAATGAGATGAAACATTTATTGCAATGTTTACAAATTATATCACTTTCAGATGCAATTTCATTATCTGTACTGTTCCTTTAATGTTTCTCCTTTTGTGACATATTATTACTGATTGTGTGCTTAGTCCTAGCTTTAGATGCTAGCCTTTTGAAATACAACAATCAACTTCCATAGCTGTGGTCTGCACATTTATTTTAGCATTTTTGTTTTTTTTAGTTATGTACATCCCACTGTACTGATTTTCATCACTTGTTGGTCTCCAAGTTGTCTACTGTTTTTTTTTTTCATGCTGTTGAATGAATACATTTTTTGTGCGTTTAACAGATTTATGTTTTTAAACACGGTGTTGAACTGTCAATATGAATCATAATTTTCTTTGTTTTACGTGTCACTGTTTGGTTAGCTTTGTATGTACTGCCAGTGCATTTTAAGTATCTCTTATGTTTCTGTTGGCATTTCTTTCTGTCTACACCAGTTGTGTTTTACTATGTCTCTGAAAATGTTTTGTCACTTTTCTTTCAAGGTGTAAGAGGAGACAGAGAAAGAGATTGCTTACTATTATTGTCCTATACAGTACCTTTATATAATACATCTAGGTTCATTATTAAGCACATATATCATATGGTTATAGATGTACCTGTTATATTATTCAAAGTTGTGCAAAGATATACTGTTCCTAAAGCCATAAAAACTGTAGTAGAAATGTGGGTATGCCATAAGATTGTATCATATTACATGTTGCCATGTTAAAAAAAAGTTATGAGAAAAAAATATGTTGTGTCACAAGCTATTTTACTGTCACATTTTTAATTTTTTTTCTATGTAGGTGTTTATCCAATGTGGCTGGGCAGGTTGCTGGTTCTGCCATTGTCCAGTCAGCTGCAGCCACCCCAACCTTTCCCCCAGAGGACCGGGAACCAGTATTCCCCATAGACCCCCCCATGGTGGGGCCAGGAAAGGAGAACCACCCTCCCCCTTCCAGAACACATATCCAGACAGGCCCCAGAACCCAGAGCGAGTGGGCAGGCTAGCAACATGATAGACAGGGCATCATGGAGCCTGTCCCCAAGGTTTTCCTCCCTGAGTTTCTCCCCAGACCTCTCACATGACATGCAATGAGCACCATTTGCATGCTCCATCTCCAAGGAGTTATGCCTCTGGTGTTCTGTCATGGAGCCCCCCGCAGTGGTGACTTGTGTGTACCTCCACCTGGATTCCTCCAGGTGGCAGACAATCACTGAGCTAAACAGTCCCCCTCCACAAGGGAGGAGAGCAGTCCAATGGACACCCAGTCCTCCTACCCCCAGCCGACCCACCGAGTGACCCACCACCATTCCCGAATGTGGGTCACCAGCATGGGAAAAGATAAGGTGCTTACAGTATCTCAGTCTTCTTCGCCACTAGGCTGTCTCTCGTCCAGCTTAATTTGCAACACAAAACGTCTCACAAAAAGAAAATTTCTGGGTTGTGACTAAAGAATACATGTTTTTGATCACGGACCATTTTAGTGTCACACCATTACAGTGTTGCTCCTTAATTTATGACACAAAATGCCTCATGAAAGAAGATTTTTTTCCATCTCCTTTTGGAGTTGCAAGGTAGTTTAGTGTCACAGTACCTAATGTGAGATCCCAAATGGCTCATGACCAAAGAATTGTGGGAGATGTAAGTAAATATTTAAAAAACAGAATGATTGAGTGACATCACTGATGGTGTCAGAGGTCAGCCATTTTGAGTTCCAGCAAAATCTGAAGTAGAGCTCCATAAGTACAGCTTCAGTTAGTTTAACATTTTTATGCAATATTTAGTTATTACCTTGTTATAAATTTTAGTTTTGTGACACTGTTTCCATGCTGTACTACAACTGTAACATTAAAACTGGCTCACAACTTGAAACATTTATTTTAATGCTACTGTTCAAAAATGGAAATTTACAGTACTCACCTGGTAAAGGTAATTATAGGAGCACCATTTTACAGCACTCCGGGTCTCAACACTTGGGTTTCTCAGCTATCTCCTCATAGGCTGATGCACAAAAAATCCTTTGGATTCGAAATCCGATCTGCCTCCTCCCTCTTTGCTCCCAGAATCCTCATTATGAAGTCTTCCAGAGTTCTGAGTAGTCCTAGAAATGAAATGTTATCAGAGAAACCTAACATTCCAGTATGGGATGCTACACTGAATAAGCCACTTGACAGAATATTGTATCATTGACGAACATTTTTAATGAACTTAACTACCATGTAGTGGGCATAAACTGTCCTCTAGACTGAAAATTTAAAAGAATTTGAATTTTACACATATCACATTCCATATACTCATGATTCTCCATATAGTAGTTAAAAACTCATAATGTAATATGCAAGTTTTCCCTCCTCTTTTCTGCTTCATAGCAAGGGATACAGAGTGCTGTAAAAAGGTGCTCCTATAATCACTTTTACCAGGTGAGTAAACATCCATTATCTATTATACTTTTCTACAGCACTCTGAGTCTCAACGCTTGGGTGATTATACAGCAGTATTCCACTTCTGTTGGGTGGGAGGAGGAAAAAGACCAAACATGGCTTGTAACACTTTGTGACCAAATTCTAACTGTCTCGTCAAGCCTGTATCTAATCTGTAAATCTGTAAATCTGGTAAAGATATGGGGCGAGGCCCAGGTAGCTGCCTGGCAAATTTCAGTTAAGAATGCTAAAATGCATTCTGCCCAGGAAACGGATATCGCTTTTGTAGAGTGGGCCCTAATTCGTGATGGTATGGGTGATCCCTCTACTTGGTAGGCTTTAGCAATTGTAGATCACAACCACTGCGCTATCATGGACTTTGAGACTGAAGATCCCTGTTTTGGACTTTGTGGTATGATGAACAGCCTATTCGAATGCCTGATTCTGACTGTTCCAGGTGGGTAGCCTGTGATGTGGATGACTGAATGTCAGTGACTGGTCATAAGAGCAACTGCACAATGGCGCAGACAATGTGGGTGACCTTGGATTTCACCTCTTTCCCCGAGTTGCACCCCCCTGGAGTAGGAATCCTAATTAAGGGGGGGTGTGGTGGGTGAAGCCCCCATGGGGGGGTGAGATGGGCAAAGCCCCCCCACATTAAACAACATACTGTTTTTCAGTCACCCTTGTAGTTGTGTGCCCTTATGACCATTCGCTGACATTCAGTCGCCCTTGTCACATAGAACCGTTCAGGTGAGATACGACTTAATTGCCCTGCCTGGATCCAGTAAGATGAGTGTATCCCTGTGGGGATCCTCTTCCTCTGGGGTGAATGTAGGGACTGAAATTTCATGAGAGAGATGGAACGTAGAGGCAACTTTGGGTACAAATGAGGGTACTGTCTGGAGAACGACTCTGTCTGGATAAAAGGTCATGCAGGACTCTCTACATGACAGGGCTTGGATTTCACTGGTCCTCCTGGCTGAAGATATAGTCACCAGAAAGACAGTTTTCAAAGTGAGTACTGGTAAAGTTATCATTTCCAGTGGTTCAAAAGGTGATTTGATCATGGCATCCAGCACCAGGTTGAGGTGCCATGGAGCCATTGTCAGTCTGGAATGGTGTTTAATGTTGGCTGTGGCCTTCAAGAATGTTTGGACCAAGGGATGCGACCCTGGTAAGTGTCCACCTGTTTCAACTCTGATTGCTACTATTGCCACCGTCTGCACCTGCAGGGATGCTGAGGCCAGTCCCTTATCTAACCCATCTTGTAAAAACTCTAATACATGAAATATGGAACAAGCTGAAGCTTCTGTTTCCCTTGCTTCACAACATGTAGAAAATATAAACCAATGTCTACCATTTGTCTTATTGGTAGAGAGTCTCCGAGCCTTTAACATTGTGTCAGCTACCTTGTCGGAGATCCCCAATTTTAACAGTCTAGACCTCTGAGCAGCCAAGCCATCAATCTCAGGGCACGTGGATCCTCCTGCCAAATTGGGCCTTATCTGAGAAGGTCCTAGTGTGGTGTTAATGTCATTGGTTTGTCTATTAGCATCTTTTCGATGAGGGCATACCATGTCCATCTCTGCCAGTCTGGTGCAATTGGTAGGACCATGCTGCCTGTGTCCCAAGTCTTCTGTAACCCTGGACCTATTATTGACAGTGGAAGGAACACATATACTTTGTGGAATTGCCAGGGTGTGGATATGGCATCTACCCCTGCTGCTCCCTTTTCCCTGTATCTGGACAGGAATGTCAGTAGTTGAGCGTTCCTTGCTGATGCCATCTGATCTACCTGAAATGGACCCCACTTCCTCTGCATGATCTGAAATATTTTTTGGATTGAGCTGTCATTCTCCCAGCTGTAAGGACTGTCTGCTGAGCCAGTCTGCTCTGGTGTTTAGGTTTCCCACCAGGTGAACTGCCATGAGACTGAATAAGTGTCTTTCTGCCCACATCATCAGTATCTCTTTTCTCAAGCCATTGCCTTGCTTCTTGTTCCTCCCTGCTTGTTGATGTACTCCATTGCCACTTTGCTGTCTGTGCATACCTTTATGTTTCTTCTCTTGACCTGTGTCTTGAAGTGTCTAAGAGCCAGGCGAATGGCTCTGGTCTCTAGGATGTTGACTGGGAGCCATACGTCTGCCTTGGACCACTTCCACTGGACAGACTGCCTGTCAAGACTGCTCCCTATTCTTGTAGGCTTGCATGTGGTTCTAGTGTCCTTGAAACATGCTTTGCTAGAGTTGCCCCTTGTCTTAAGTTGTGTGGGTTTGCCCACCATTTTGGTGATCTCTTGTCTGCTGGTGATAAGATTACCCTTTTGCCATAATTTTCAGAATTGTAATCCCAAGTGTCCAGAAGTAGATGCTGTAGTTGTCTCATGTGCACTCTTGCCCAGCCATGTAGGTCTATGCACATGCCATTAGTTCATGGAGCTGCATTAGTTGCCACTCTGTGGCTATTTTGTATTGCAGCACCCACCTGCAGTGTGCAATTAAGGTCATTATTTGATTTTCTGATGGTCTGACTGTACCTTTTCCTGTATTGAAGATTGCTCCCAAATGCTCAGTTGTTGTGGTGGGAGACAATTGACTCTTTGCTTTGTTGATGATCCAATTGTGCACTGTTAGCAGTTGTTGGACTTGGGCAGTTGCCCCTTGTTCCTCTTTGTGCTACCTCACTCGAATTAACCAATCATCCAGATATTAAATCACATGTACCACTTCTGCACATAAGAGTACTGCCAGTAGAGCCATCACCTTTGTGAACAGACGTGGTGCTTATGCCAGGCTGAATGGTAGGCACTGATACTGGAAGAGATAGCCCAGCTGACAAAATCAGAGGAATCTCTGGTGATTGGGTCAGATGGGTATGTGGAAGTAAGCATCTTTCAAGTCTATGGAGGTGAGTAAGTACCTCCTACAGATTGCCACAATGGTAGAATGCAAGGTCTCCATTTTGAATGTTTGGTACTTTATAAACTTGTTTATGAACTGTAAGCCCAGAACGGGCCTCAGATCTCCAGTCTCTTTTGGTACTAGAAAGAATACAGAGTAGACATCAGACTGTTGTTCTTGCTTTGGGACCAGTATTATGGCCTTGCTGTGGATTAGATGATTCAGAATGGCTCTGATCTGTTTTATGGTCCCCTCATCCCTTGAAATGTGCAATTGTACAAATCTTTCCCTCCTTGGTATGGCCTTGAATTCTATAGCATAACGATCAACAATAATCTCCTTGACCCATCTGTCTGTGATCAAGGAGGCCCAGATTGTGGTGATGTGTTGAAGTCGCCCATGCAACAGCCTTTGCTACATCCTGAACCTGAACATCTTCATTGGCGGGAACCCCTGTTGGTATTGTTTGGTCTATATCCTTGTCTTCCATTGTAGTGACCTCCTCATCCTCTATTGCTTGGGTAGCTTTGTTTGCAGTTGAAGTAGTTTGGTTTGAACCCAAACGAGAGTCTATTATGGCCTTGTTGACCTTGATCTCTCTTATTTATGTTTGCATAGTTCCAAAACCTGTTGCTCCTAAAGGACAGTAGGGTGGTCTGCTTGCTGTGGTTGTCCCTGTCATCCCCTTGTTTAACTGCATATTCTTCTATGCCTGGATCAAATACCCTGTCCTCTGAGAAGTGTAGTTTCATAACTCTGCTCATGGATTCTTGGTCTGCATTCCATAGCTTGAGCCTAATGTGTCTCCTGGTTCTGTTAATCAATGCTGCTGACCTGGATGCCATCTTAAAGGTGTCTATGGTAGCGTCTGCTACATACTTGATGGCCTGTATGGCATAGTCCATGGTTATGCCATGTGTGTTTGATATAGGGATGTCTTGTCAGGCAGTTTGTAGCCAGGACTGCTCTGGAGGAGTAAGTCACTCTGTAGAAGCCCCTATGGCCATTGTCAGCATGTCATTCACTTTTCTGATGATGTTATCCACCTTCCTGTCCATCGAGACTGTAATGGTAGCACTGTTTTGTTGCCGACTGAGAAGACCTCCAAGTCTTCCTTAGAAGTTGCTGCTCAGACCTTTTCTTTCTCCTGTGCCGGGGGTACCATCTTTCAAGGTCCCCTTCTCTCTAGTTTTGATAGAGTTGGGTGCTTCCCACTCTCTCAATAGAATGCTTTATAGGACTTTACAGATGGGGAAGAAAGTGGTGGATTGCTTTCATTCCCATACCAGGGGATCCAATTTGATGTCAAGTTACCCGATGGGTTCATCGATATGCAACGTCTCACAGACCACTCTAATTAGCTCTGGTATGAGCTCGAAGGAACATAGTCTTGCTGACATGTCCTCCTCTTCCTTATCTGAGTGTTCCTCTCGCAGAATCGGATGAGTCTGAGCTGCCATCTGGGTCTAGGTTCTCTGCACCCCTTGGTTTCTTAGGTTTTGGCGCTACCTTGTTCAGGTTCCTGGGTTGTTTGTTATCTCTCAGGGAATCTATTTTGTCTAGAACTTTTTGAAACAGGTCTACCATGACATTTTGTAATGTCATAGAGAAGATGTCATTTAAGGCATCCTCCTCTGTGCATCCTGATGCCTGTGTGTGCTGTCCTGTGGCTCTGAATTCACCATACATAGCAAGCACAGATCCTCAGTTTCTTTTGTCAGTAAAATATTCAGGCATTTTCTGCATGTTCTTCTAGTTTTACCCATTTTATTTTATGGAAGATGCAAGAGTGGATAATGTTCATAGCACTTGCAAACTCGTAGTGGTTTAAAACAAACTTTTTTTTCTTACTTTATGTCTAACTTTACTCTCCTGTTACATTAATACCCTGTGCCTTAATCATAAACTTATCGTAAGAGCCAGGTAAATCAGTTTGATTCTATTTATATTTACTATGTGTAGCTCCCCTTTAAGGATGGTTAGTCATGGCACTAGAGAAAACATGGCTTGGCTACCTTAATATGGACAACAGAGGATGACACTGCTGCCATCTTGTGAGAAGTAATTTCCTAATGTTATGGTCGCCATCTTGTGTGAGGCTCCGAACTGAGTAATCAAGGATTTCAGGCATGGGCGACCTCATAATGGCTGCCTTGTGTGGACATGAGCACCATTTTTATGCAACACTTTATTGCTCATGTGAGATCAGATTGATAAAGATTTGCAGTGCTCTCTCGCTCCCGTGAGATCAGAGGAACAAATAATTCAAAATGGTAGTGCCGCTCCCCTGAATGGAGAGCCCTCATGGCATGAGGTTTAAACAAAGGACTCCACAAGAGGGGATCACTGGAACATGTTGACCCACTCAGCATCCTGGACCTCGCATGTCTCCTATTGTCCCAGCCTGCTGCTCGCCTGCTCCTGGATGGTAGAATCATTCCTGAATCAGACACCATTGGAATCAGACACCACCAGAGAGGAGTTGCAAGCCTGTGCCTGCTCATCCCGCTCCCAGCAGGTAATTGAGAGCCACTCTGGGTGGACACATCAGTTTAAATATGTAGTAGGAGGTTTGGGAATGGAGCTCAGGAGATCAGTGTGGCAGGCTGTATTCCCTGTGCACATATCATGGCTGAACAAGGCAAGCCATGATGTGCCCTACAAACTTTTCTGCATTCTCCTGTGAGTCTCTGCACTCGACTCTTGGCTGAACAAGGTAAGCTGTGGGGAGTGCTTGACGATGGGATAGTTTGTACTGATTCTTTCCCCGATATTTCAACCCTCAGCAGAGCAAGGCGAACTGAGGGGAGTATAGATTTGCAGTTTAAATGGCACAATAAACAAAAACTCCTTGTAAACCTGATGCCATTGGATTTCTATCTATTAAATATTCCTAAGCACTGGGCAAAGCCAATCTAATGTGGTGAAGTAGCTGACAAAATGCCAGCAGTATACATTGGTTAACATAATGTGAGGGCATTCTAACAAAACACTGATTATTGGCTCATAACTTAAAATGTAGTTGGCACAGAGCCAAGTAGAAATGTGACCAGCCTGGTGAGATGTTCTGGTGGGCTGGCAGTATAGCCTAGAGGTTAAAGGAATGAGGTGTGAATAAGCTTGGTAAATCCAGCAGACCAGACCTGAGTTTGATTCCTACAACTTTCACTTGAATACTGTGTGACTCTGAACAAGTCACTTAACCGCCCAGTGCTCCCAGGTTGCCCCTGAAAACAGGCACTTGTGCCTAGTGGGCCTTCCCCAGTTACCAAAAGAGTAAAATAAAATAAAAAAAATGTTCAAAAATAATTGAGGGTAATGGGAGCAAAGAGGGAAGAGGCAGATCTGATTTTGAATCCAAAGGTTTTTTGTGCATCAGCCTACGAGGAGATAGCTGTGAGAACCCAAGTGTTGAGACTTGGAGTGCTTTAAAAAGGTACGATAGATAATGTCTATTTTTTAGGTTGTCAGATGATATGCATTACTGTTGCATGGCATATTTCAAACCACAATGGTTTGTGACATAAAACTACTGAGGGGGGGACCCAAAATTACACGTTTTTGGTTATTTCACAAAGTTTTAACATTTTTGGGTTGCAAACTGTTATCATGTTGCATCTCAATTAATGACTCAGAATGGCTCATGAAAGGAAACTTTCTGACAAAAAAAGATTGTTTTTTCTGTTTTGTTTTTTATTGTGGCCCATTTTAGTTTTGCACCTTAATCTGCAACACAAAATGACTCTCAAAAGGGAACTTTCTGGGTTGTGACCAAAGAATGTATTTTCTTTATGATCCATTGTGCTATTGCACTTTAATTTGTTACAAAAAATTGGTCACAACCAAAAAATACTTTCTACTGATTCTTATGTCATGAGCCATTTTACTGTCACAGTTAATTAACTTTGACAGTAAATGGCTTGTGACACAAGAATTTCAGCTGATGACCCCCAAACATTTTTTACACATTACCTAACTGCATGTGATACCAAAAAACAGCAAAGAAACACTAAATATGTAGTAGTATAAAATGTTATTCAAATTGCATGAATATGATAGATGTTACACACTCCATTGAGTGAAAGCTCATTTCAAAGGAGGTCCTTGTTTATAATAAATAGTTGCATATACAGTATACATAATAATATAATGTTCAAATACACAGTATAAAGGACAGCACAATAATCTCAATCAACACAATGCATACAACTTTCGCCATAAAAATGCACAATCTACCGTACGTGCAAGATTTACCCACCTTAAGAACAAACAATGTATAAAAACAATTGTTTTAAAATAATCCAGCAAGTAAGTCCTTCAGTACAGCAAGTAGAGGGGACATCTGACTTGATTTTGTACCTTTGCTTTATGCAGCCCAATTTAATTGATTAATTTATTTGATGCAAAGTAATAGGTAATGAATTCCACACTAGTGGCCCCCTATGCCAAACAGCAAATTTCCCCACATTTGAGTTACATCTAGGAACAATGTATTCCAAACCATGTGCTGACCTCAAATTAAGTTTTATTTCCCCTAATAAAAAATGAAGCTATTAAGTACTGTGGTAATTTTTGTCTATATACTTTATGCATAAAGGTGAGAAGGTGCCTGTCTCTGCTATTGTGTAATCTCAGTCACTGTACAGATTTATAAAGCATGCAGAGGTGAGTCTATCTGGGTACTTCAAGTATAAATCATGCCATCCTATTATATATAACATTCAATCCAGAAAGTGCCCCCCCGATGCCCCTGCATAGAAAACGTTCCCGTAGACCAGAACCGGGAATAGCATACTATCAACCACTCTCATTCTGATCTCTGGGGACAGATACTGCCTAAGTTTGTATAGTAATCCCAGTTTGTTGCCTACATTTTTAATCAGGGCCTCAATATGGGGTCTCCAGTTTAATTTTTCATCCAACATTACCCCAAGGTATTTATATCTATCAACTTGCTGGATGGCTATACCATCCAGGGATTTCATTTCAAAGCTGTTTAAATCATTTATAGTTTTTGTAAACAGAATCCAATTAGTTTTCTTAACATTTAAACACAAACTATGGTCCAGAAGGAAAACTTGCAAACTATTAAAGGCTACTTGAAGTTTTGCTTGAATAACTTTAGGGTCCTTCCCCTCAATGTATGCAACTGTATCATCTGTGTATACATGGTAATGTATTCCTTGATCAATAAATTCAAATTATTAATATAAATGTTGAAAAAAAGAGGACCCAGTATTGACCCTTGGGGGACTCCTGTTTTAATTTTAACCCATTCTGATCTAAAGGGACCTACTTTTACTAACTGTTCCCTGTCTAACAAATATGACATGAAGGAATATGAAGGAAACAATAGTTGAGTACCTAGAGGCCAGTGAGGCACAGGACCCAAGGCAGCATGGGTTCACAGCGGGAAGGTCATGTCAGATGAATTTAATAGATTTCTTTGACTGGGTGACCAAAGTAGTAGACCAGGGAGGGGCTGTGGACATGGCCTACCTAGACTTTAGCAAGGCATTTGACACAGTCCCACACAAAAGATTAATAGTCAAATTAACCAGCCTGGGAGTGGGTCCCAGGGTGGTAGCCTGGGTAAAACATTGGCTGGACAACAGGACACAGAAGGTAATTGTAAATGGAGTCCACTCTGAAGAAAGAGGGGTTACTAGTGGGGTACCGCAGGGTTCAGTATTGGGTCCAGTCCTTTTTAATGTCTTCATAAGTGACAATGCAGAGGGACTGGAAGGAAAAGCATGTCTCTTTGCAGATGACATAAAGGTCTGCAACAGAGTTGATACACAAGGAGGCGTGGAAAGGATGAGAAGGGACTTGGCAAGGTTGGAGGAATGGTCAGAAGTATGGCAGCTAGGATTCAATGCAGAGAAGTGTAAAATAATGCACCTGGGAAACAAGAACCCAGGGGAAGAATACACAATGGGGAAGGTAGTAACAACAACAAAAAAAGGGACCTGGGGTAATCATATCAGATGACCTTAAGGTTAGCAAGCAATGTGAGAAGGCAGTAGGAGGGCTGGGGGTATACTGGGATGCATAGGAGAGGCATCAGCAGCAGAAAACAGGAAGTTGTTATCCCTCTGTACAGACAGTTGGTGAGACCCCATCTGGAGTACTGCGTCCAGTTCTGGAGACCCCATCTCCGCCAAGGACATAGACAGGATAGAGGCAGTCAGAGGAGGGCAACTAAAATGGTGCAGGGTCTGCAAGAGAAGCCATATGAGGAGAGACTAAAGGAGCTTAATATATATACCCTTGAGGAAAGAAGGGAGGGGGACATGATAGAAACTTTTAAGTACCTCAGTGGAATCAACAAAGTCCAAGATGGTAGCATCTTTCAGAAAAAGAGATGTGCAAGAACAAGGGACACAATTTAAAGATAGAGGGGTGGTTCAGGGCATGTGAGGAGTATTATTTCACAGAGAGGTAGTGGATGCATGGAACAGCCTTCCTGAGGAGGTTGTGGGGTCTAAAACTGTGGGAGAATTCAAGAATGCATGGGACAGACATAAGGCAATTCTTGTGGGGGGTAGGAAGAAATAGGCTGTTGGTTAACTAGAATCTGCGGCCTATCCTGTAGGTAGGGAAATGGGCAGACTAGATGGGCCAAGAGATCCTTATCTGCCATCAAAGTCTATGTATCTATGAGGTAAACCAAGTCAAGTCATTCTCCTGCACCCCAATGTCATGGAGTCTGGACAAGACAATGTCATGGTGTAAGGTGTCAAACGCCTTAGATAACTCTACAAATAACACACCCATGGACATTCTCCTGTTCAGACTGTCCTGAAAGTCACCCACTGCTTTTGTCAAAGACATTTGTGTACTGTGAAAGTATCTAAACCCTGATTGGTAGGGGTTTATTAACCTATTTTCCTCCAAAATATGTGTTAACTGAGTGGCCACTAAACTCTCAAATATTTTAGAAACTATAGACAATAGAGAAATGGGTTGCTAATTATTAATATCATTCTGAGATACACCCTTATAGGCAGTATTTTGGCTCTCTTCCAATCCATAGGAAATTCACTTGTGGCTAGGGAAAAATTAAACAAATAGGTCAGGGGGTAAGCAATAAAAGGGGCAGCATACCTCAATAGTCTAGTGCCTATGTTATCTAAACCCATAGCCTTTTTTTACATCTAGATTCAAGAGAGCTTGTCTTGTTTCATATAACTCAATATTTTTAAATTTAAATGCCTGCTCTACAATCTTATTTGAATGTGTATTCTATTTTTGCAACTCAGATACTGGATTAATATTAACCAAGTTATTGTCTAAAGTCTTCGTTCCTACATCTGAGAAAAATTTATTACATTTATTTACTACCAAACTATTAATGGAACCAGATCACCTTTTATATCTATTTTATTAACTGACTCCTTACTTGATTTACTCATTAGTTTAGCCTTTGTGCTCAAAAAAAGTCTAGGGTTTTGATTTTTATTTTGATCCAAAAAAGATACATAAAAGGTATGTTTAGTTTTCATAATTAACTTAACATATGTATTTCTCATTTGCCTATAGACATCCCAATCAGAATCAATACCAGAAGCTTTGGCTTTATGCCAACAAACATCTCCCTATTTTTTTTAATTTATATAAATTTTTTATATTTATCACAGAGAGACTGACCTACAAATGTTGATAAATCTAAGATTTTAGCCATTAAAAATAGTAAGGTATCTAATACTGTCTGACTGAATGCATGACATAGATGACTAAACTTGTTTTAAAAAACAGTTACTATGACCCAATAGAAATGGCAGCATAAGACTCTTTCTCTGCCCAGGCCTGGCACCTAATCGTATGCAATCTACCACAATGCTGGACTGAATTACCTTTAAAACAACTGGAAAACCCCTCCCCACCTCTGCCACCACCATACTAATGATTTTTGTTGGGAGAACCATGCTCTATCAGTAAGTTTGTAGCGCTCGTATCTCAGGCCCATACAGTCAGGACAGGCCAGATAGGCCTGCGCATGAGGGTACGAGTTCGCCTGCCGTACGCCCACTGGTACTTTAGCACCTAACTACAGCCTGATGGGTCATGATCGCCGGTTAACCATGGACATATGAAAGAGGGTTACAAGCTGCTGTCCCAATGTTTTCCCAATACAATCGTTGTGCCACAGGGGGTGATGGATGCTGCAGGAGACATTATGCAAGAGCCCTGTGCACAAGCTGTTCAATTGCACCACGAAGAGGCCCAACTCAGGGACGCCATCTCAAACATCACAAAGATGTTAGAAGCCCTTCTGATGATAGTGGACAGCATTGGGGCATCCCTGGTGGGAATGTGGCTGATGTGTGCAGGTTGGAGGATAAGCAAAATGTTTCAGAGCAGAGAACTGAGGAGCTCAAGAGGCAACACATCACAGTACTGCAACGTCTCAGAGATCATGAAGCCAAACTCTCTAGACTCTGGTATAGAGCTGAAGACCAGGAGAGCAGGGGCCGGGAGGAATAATATCAGAATCCTGGGGGTCCTGGAAGGTACTGAAGGCCCAAACATGGAAAGCTTTCTGAATGACTGGTTGCCCCAGTTGCTGGGGGATAGGTGGAGAGAACCGATCAATGTGGAAAGAGCTCACAGGATATTTTGAGATATTCGGTGAAGGAGAAATTGCTCTGGGCAACCAGAGACTTGGAAGAGATTATCTAGAGGGGTGCTAATATTTCCTTCTATTGGGACTTCTCTCAGGAGGTAGCTGCCAGGAGGAGAGCATATGGCCATCTAAAGAAAATTCTGATGGCTAACTCTTTCCAATACTGTTTTAAAAACCTTACCGCATTACATATTTCCAAGGATGGGAAGGTTTTCCTCATGGAATCACCAAGGGAAGCTAAAACTTGGATCAACAATCATTGGCCAGGCTTCATTTCTCAGACTGCATCTCCCAGATGCCTTTGAGTCCTGGGATATTGTATGGGGAGAGGAACAGATAAGAAAGGGGCATGTTTTCTTGGGGAAGATAATTTCAGTCGGACTGGTCCTGATGCAAAAACACCCCCCATGCCCTCTTCACAGGCCTATCAGCAACCCAGGGAATCTGGACACCATCCTGCCGACAGCCCACTATCCTCTACTGGGTGCCCCTCTATGGAGCTGGAAATAGCAGTCAAGCAAGACCGGTCAAAATATCCAAACACCAAATGGCAACGCCAGCACTCCAGAAGCCCAGGACATCTCTTTGCAGGCAAGCCCTCAGCCTCACCTCCTGCCAAGCTTCCACAGGCAGAAGCAGCATCCTCAACAGGTGTAGATGTTTATGACTTCCCAAATGAGGAGCCCAGTGAGCCCATGGATGACACTGCCTCACTGGATTGGGCCTCCACAGTGGAAAAAAATGACAAAGAAATCACAGTAGCAGCTGGCCTACTCAAACTGGGGTCCAAATCATTCACAGAAGTTGTGGCCGCCCACCCATGACCTGGCAGAATTGAAAAGAATCAGTTGGAAGACCATGGGAAATCTGGGATGGACGGATGACTTGCAGGACTTTTGAAACCTGGCTAAGACTTTCCTCCTCTTCTATTTTTTCAAAATTTTAGTGTTTGGGAACACTGTTTGTTCTACTGGCTAGCGCATTCCCTGCTGATGTTTGGTGGCACTCAGAGTTGATTATCTCTGCTGTTGCCCCCCCATCTTATCAGCCTTTCAGCAATGTCTGTCAGCCAGTTGGAGAGGTCTATTATAGAGGGTTGTATCCCCGGAAGCTGGGTGCCCCTAGTTTCAACATATCTCTTTCCTGTTGTTGTACCTGAAGATGGGGCTGGGGATGGTTAGCCAGAGGCCTACTGACTCTAGAGATATTTGGCAATCAAGTAGAGCGTATTGCACCCCCCCCTTATGGCTCTCTGGACCTGCCATTAAGTTCTTCTTAATATTTGGATGACAGGGGTCCCCCCTCTCCTCCCACAGGTTTTTCCCAGGCATAGGAATGCATTTCTCCCAACCCCATTCCCACCCTCCCCACATAGACTTCCAGTTGCTAATAATTCTGTTTGCAGCCTATCGGCGAGTCGCCGTTAGGAATACCTTGATCCTCCAGACCTAGTTCAAAGTGGTTCTTTGAGGCCAGGTTGGGACAGATTACCTGTGTAAGGTGTGACCATCCCCTTCTTTTTGGTGCTTGAAGCAGTGTGGCATGCAGTAATTGAGACTCCTTCACATGTTCACCTCAGCATCATTAACTTCGATCTATTGTTCTGTGTGTTCACTGTTCCTATACCTGTCTTACTGGGTGTATTATTGTACTGTTAGTCTGTAATAACATAGTTTTATTGGGTCTATTATTGTACTGCTAGTCTGCAATAACATAACTTATAATCTCTCTCTCTCGCTATTTGACCAGGCTCTTTCCATCTGGTGACAGTTGCTGCAGTTCCTCTCATAGCTCTCTTTACATACTCGCTCTTCTTCATCACATTCCAAGTTTGGGGCCCTCCTATCTGAGCTAATAACTAGGTGACTTCTTTATCTGCCTGCTCTCAGTTACCCTCTCTTCTACCGGGTGAGTACCCCTTTTTCTCTGGTTTACTGGCTACTGGTTAACAATGGTGAGTAACCCTTCTACTACTCAGGGTTGGAGGTGGTGCATCTCCTGGAATGTCAAAGGGCATAACCACCTGGCCAAGTGCATGAAAGTACTACAATTTCTGAATTCCTAGGGCACAGACATAGCCCTACTCCAGGAGATGAACCTAACCAACAGAACTGTGCAATGGCTTAAAAAATTATGGATGCTCAATCGTTGCTAGCTGCACCACTACTAAGTCTAGGGGTGTTGCCATTCTACTGCGCAAAGCCTCCCCATGGGTGGTAGAAGATAAACGGACAGAATCTCAGTGATGGTGGGTGGCAGTCAGACTCTCCTACCAAGGGGGGGTAGGATATTGCTAGCCAATGTATACGGCCATAACACAGACTCAGGAGAAGTTTATCCTGAACTAAGCCAAGCTTTTACTGATCTCACAAGTGGCTTTTTGGATATCCCGATTCTGCTTGGAGGCGACCACAATCTGGTCCTGGATATTTTCATTGACAAATCCCTCCCCATCCTGTAAACCCACCCCAAAGCTCTAGTAGGCCTCACTGAACTTATGGTGGGATGGGGCCTATGCGACCCCTGGAGGTGGAACAACCCACAGGGGCATGACTAATGTTTTTACTCGGCGGTTCATCACACTCACAGCAGACTAGATTTCTGGATGGCCAACTATGTAGCCTTACCTGGGATTTTGGAAACCTCAATTGGTAGTATTATAATATCTGACCATGCTCCTGTGTTGATCGTGTTCTCTCCTCTCGGCCTGGGGTCTCCCGCTATGAGATGGAGGTGCAACCCATTATTGCTGCAAGATAAAACTTTCCAGGCCTTCGTAAAAGAAGAGGCTCGCTCCTACTTCTCTCTTAACATCTCTGATGAGGTCTCGGCCTCCATGGTATGGGATGATTTCAAAGCTGTCATCAGGAGGAGAATCATCTCCTTTACAGCAGCCAAGAATAAGGCCCATGCAGCAACTTGCAAGCTGAACTCATAACTCTGGAGAGGCAATGTAAAGCCTCAACACAGCACCTGCTTAAGTCCCCCCTTCTACCCACCATTATAGGCCTGAAATACCAAATAAATACACTACTAAACAAGAAAGCAGAATGGCAACTTCTGCACTATAAACACAAGTCATGGGTGGGTGGAGATAAGGGAGGCAAGTTGCTTGTCTATTACCTCTGTAAGCAACAGGCATAATCCAGAATACTCGCACTTAAGAACAAAGAGGGTAAAGTAGTATCAGCACCCAAAGATATTAATGAGACAATGCGGCTATATTATCAGATTCTTTACCAGACCTAGTCTTAACTCTCAGCTGATGAACTTTCTACACGTATGTCAGAGCTACGCAAAGGGATTTCTCTCCCCAAACTCTCACAACTAGAACATAATACTCTGGATGCCCCGTTACTTCAGAGGAGCTCCAATCTGCTCTCTCCCAATTGGCAAAGGGGAAGGTCCTGGGACCCAACTGAATGATGGTAGAACCCTACCAATTTCTCAGAACTGAGATTACCACCCTCCTTTTGCAAGCAGAGGCTCAAAGCACGGCTACACTCCTCCCCACTATGCAGGAAGCTCTAATAACTTTAACTTCCAAAAAGTCTTCACATGCATTAGATTGTGCCAACTTTCAGCCCATCTGATTGCTCTCGGTGGACACTAAACTACTAGCCAAAGTGCTAGTGAATAGATTAACCCAGGTTCTTCCCACTTTAATACATTCCTCACCACCTGGTTTTTAGAAGGACAAAATGGGGGTGGATAATTTGCGCCTTGTCCTCAATCTGAAATGGCTAGCACTCCACTCCTCGACACCCATGGCTGCATTGGCAATTGACTTCACCAAGGCATTTGACTCATTAGAGTGGCACTATCTCCATGATGTTCTAAATCTTTATGGATTTGGATCCCACTTCCGTTGCTGGGTCTCCACAATATACCACTTACAAATGGCCAGCATTGTTACTAATCAGGATATTTCTTCTCCTTTTCCATTACAAAGGGGCACTAGGCTAGGGTTCCCCCTCTCCCCTCTTCTTTTCATCATAGCCCTTAACCCCTTGGTTAGGAAACTTCTGCACACCCCAGGTATTACTGGGATCCCTGTCAGAAACCAGTCTTTCCTAGTTATTGCATATGCTGATGGCATGCTACTCACATTGTTCAACCCAAAGCTCTCCCTACCAATAGTGCTGCCGGTATTACAGGAGTTTGCCTTCCTGTCTGGCTTGCTCATAAATCAAAAGAAAACAATTTTCTCCCCATTGAGTACAAAATGTAGTAGGAAATGCCTGGCAGGCACTGACATCACCGGAGCCTCTCAGGGTTTCCTGTATTTTGAGATCTTTCTTTCCTCAGCGTGGAGTGACCTTGAAAGGTCAGTTTTTCCCCTCTCCTAGCAGCTCTCACAGCTGAAGTTCAGTGGTAGCACAAATTGCAGTTTTCTCCGAAGGGAAAAATTGAGGCAGTGCATATGTTCATACTATCAAGAGTCTCAAACCTCTTAAATAACCTTCCAATCCCCTTGTCTCCTAAGCCATTCTTCTCTCTTGACAAGCTCATTTCATCCTTTCTCTGAGAAGGTAAAGCAGCCCACTGGGAACGCACAATGCTGAGGGCCCACTGGTCTAAAGGAGGGCTTGGACTCCCCTGGTTCTGGGGCTACCACCTAGCCTTTTGTATGGCTCAAGCCACTGTTTGGTTTGTCCCCCACCTTGCACACCCTGCAGTGGGTACTTTTAGAATCTTCCCTTATACCAGATATTTCTCTCTTCTCCCTGCTAACCAATAAGAAACCCCCAGAAATCAGCTTACCCCAATTATGGAAGACACTTGTAAAACATGGCACCAAGCAATGGCCCTCTTTGGGGTCCCAAGTACAGACTACTCCCACCCCTAATTTCCTATGCCCCTCTTTGGAACAATAAGCTAATTATGGTGGATCATAGACCTTTGAATTGGTCCCACTGGGCCTCCAAAGGGATTCACATTGTAGGAGACCTCCTTCTTCCGGATAGTAAAATTTTGATGTCCTGTGAGCAATTGCAGAGTCACTTTGATCTTAAGGTACAAGACTTTTGGAGATACCTTCAGATATGAAGTGCCCTCTCCCCACTCCTGGTCAAACACACCGAGCAGGGTGGGTGGAGCTGTTTGACCATGCTCCACAATCTGAGAAAAGGTCAAGGACTTGTGGGAGTCTTTTATAAAGTACTGAGAGACTCTCAGCTGGATACCACCTCCACTTGCCGAGTGGCATGGGAGCTGGAACTCCAGCATCGCTTGCCACCGCAGCTGTGGTCAGACTGTTTAAAGGTGGTGCATACAGCTTACGAGGATGTTAAGAGCCAATTAATACAACTAAAAATACTTCTTAGATGGCATAGGATGCCTGTTGTGCTCTATAAACTTAAGGTATTGAATCATGACAGATGCTGGAGGTGTCAGTCCTCCCCAGCCCATCTACTTCACATCCTCTGGACATGCCCAGCCCTCCAAGATTTCTGGTTGCAGGTACTGAAAGACTGCTCAAAGATTGTGGGCAAAAGGCTTTCCCAGTCTCAAGGCTCCCTTCTTTTAGGAGATGATTCCACTTTTGATCCCATACCTGTCCCACTTAAAGTATGGACTCTTGCTGCAGTTATGGAGGCCAAAAGGGCTATCCTGATGAGATGGAGGCAACTCACCATCCCCTTGGTATCTGCCTGGTGGGCAGCCTTGGCTAGGCTGGCTGCCTTCGAGAGGCTCACAGTGGTAGGGAAAGGTCACCTCTCTAGATACCACAAAAAATGGGATGCATACCTGCATTTTCATATTTGTGCAGTCCCACCTCCACCTCCAAATAACCCCCCAATGCAGTGATCTTCACCACCATCCACCCTTTTACTCCTGTTCTCACCATTGGAAAAGGAGTCCTCACCTTACTATCTGAGACATTTTCCTACATCCTACCTGACTTTGTCTATCAATCTTTTTTCTTATCTGTGTTTTAAAAACCTGTTCCACCTACTATAAGATATGCAAGGAGAGTGAAGATGGATAATAAGCTGATCTGTCTTAGTACTTTATACTGGGTCAACTCAGAGCCTACACATTGCCTCTGTTTTAGTAGCAATTGTTACAACTGGAATGTAAATGATGACTAGATATTAAGGTGTGCAACATATCCTAGACTAATTTTCGATTATCATTTGATGTGGCATTCTACTATATGGTACCTGACAGTCTCTGTATCAATGACCGGCTATATGTATGTGCTAAACACTTTGTTGCTTTTACCCTGCTGTACTGAAAAAGACAAAACTCAATAAAACCTTATATGATAAAAAAAAAACAGTTACTATAATATGTGAGAACTGTACAATGATAAATGTGCTATACAAGCAAGTTATTTTCTTTTTGGTATTAGTTCTAATTATCTGTAAATTAGTACATTAAAAAAATAGAGGCGAGAGTCTTACCACCTAGGATGCCAACCAAAAATGGAGGGAAAATCCTCAGCCACAGACTATATATGTGTGTGCCACCATTAATAATTTCCTCTACAAATACTGGCTCAATCATGTTAAAATGTTTTCCCATCAAGTATATAACATTTTTTATTTGATTACCCAGTCAGTAGACATAACAGGTGCACCTGCAAAAGGATTCAACAAATGGAATGAGCAATTTTAGTATAACAGTAAACCGTGTGATTGACATAGTTCTGGTCACTTTATTCCATTCGTAAAATGAGAAGTGTGTAAACAATTATTTCTGTTGTACTCAGTTTACAGTACTGTACTTGACAGCAGTCAAGACAGAAAGCAGTGACTTGTGTTGAGGTACACACATTCTGTACTTCTGTTATTTGCAGTGTCATATTAAATATTCAGCTATGGCAGAAACCTTCACAGCCAAAATTTGGACTGTGGGCAGCTCACTTGTGTGCAGGGGTGCACAGTTTGCCAAAAGAAGTCATTCTGGTAATGATTTGCAACTGGAGAACTGTAATGGTTTGGTAAGGGTTGTGTACACTGGGAGCAGCTCATGCCAACTTTATGGATGCTTTTCAGCACACCCTAACCCAGACACACTGCTGCTCCATGTTGGAGGTAATGGTTTAGGCTACAAAAGAATGGATTTAATAGAGTCAGCTAAAGCTGATCTAGCTGAAATTCATATACTATTACCATTTGTAAAATTCTTTGTTCAGATATTATAGAACACATGATCTGAAAAGGCCATTGTGTACTCCTGGCATTGAAAGATCACACAGAAAAGTAAATATTTGGATAACTGGATTTTTGAGAGATATTGGAATTCACACTATTAGACATCCCCAAATTAAACACTATAATGATTCATTGGGCTCGAGTCTCAAAGCCCTGAGATTGATGCAAGGTGCCTGCACCAAACATAAATGGTACAAGTGGCACCTTGTATCACAAACTGCCCCCTGAGCTATTCACAAAAGCAGTCTGTGTCAACTGCAGGCTGCCTGCCCCAAACAGGGCTTATACTGACCATGTGCCCAAACATGGGCTGCAGCATAGTGCTATGGGACATGTGGTAGATGCAAGCTGCCACATCCCTGTAAATGGGATTCTCAGAACTCTCCCAGAGGGAGAAATTCTAAGAAACCCTTAGACCAGCCAGGGCTGGTCTAAAAGTACTTAAAAAATTCTCCCCTGGGAGAGCTTACCCATGTGTGGCAATGTGCTGTGATCCTCCTTCCCCCAATATCACCAGTATTATTAGTAAAATAATCACTCCCGTCTTTGTGGTCAAGTGTCACCCTCCCCAATCCCCAATGTCTTCCCTTTTGTGATTAAGTATTCCCCTTCCCCGATCCCCAATGTCTGCACTTTGTTAATAATGAATATTGCCCCCTCCTTAATCCCTGATGTCTGCTTTTTTGAAATTACTTAATTACTCCCCCTCCTCAATCTCCAATGTTCTCCATTACATTACAGAATAATAATGCCCACTTCCCTGGTGGTCAAGTGGCCTCCCAACCCCCCACCCCAGCAGGTAGTGCCCACCACCCCACTACCCCATCCCATAACAGAGCCAGCACCAGCACAGCCATCCTCTCACCTCCACAGCCAGTGACGACTGAACTGTCATTGAGTGCTGTGCTGTATAGTGCATGCCTAAAATCTGGAGCAACTGGGAGATGATACAACTGGTTTGTGGCACTCAAGAACATGGGAATGCCACTTGGTACTTCATAGTGACAAACATGCCAATGAAGAGCATATGGAAGGACATAAGCAAGTTTTTTTATTATTCTTTGATAACTGGGTAAGGCCCAATAGACACAATGCATGTTTTCAGGGGCAATCCAGGAGTAGTGGGCAGCTTAAGTGACTTGCTCAGGGTCACACAATATGCAAGTGGAAGTTATGGGAATCAAATCCACTGCCAGCCCCTCACTATGAAGGAGATTATCCATGTTCATCTCTGCAAAGGAAATCATCCAAACACCATTACAATGCCACAAGAAATGGAACCTACTGCAGCAGCATTTCTACCTGCTGAAGTGTAATCGTGTAGTCAAGCCCAGAGAAAGGCATTGGTTGAAGTGCACAACAGCAATGTGGGAGGATGCAGGGAAGCCAGCCCTTAGTAATCATCATCATGGTAGTTAAGTATATATTATATACAGCCAAAATAATTCTGATATTTGCATGACAGTCATTCTGTTATGTCTATGGTAGTTAAAATGATATAATATTATATTAGTCACAGATTACAGTATATTAATGCATAGAACTTTGGTACAGACAAGTTTGGTGTGAACTTTGTAATAACCAATGTACAGAAGTTTATAGTACACCATTATAGTATGCAACATCAGGCAAAATATATACATTCATTTACCCAGTGGTTGGGGTACATCCTAGTGTATTGAGGGAGCTCAAGGAGATACTGACTGCACCACTGACAATCCTATTTAACAGCTCACTCCAAACAAGAGTGCTTCCATAGGACTGGAGGAGGGCAGATGTAATCTTATTTCACAAAGTGGTAATAGGGAGGAGGCTGGCAATTATAGACTAGTCAGCCTGACATCAGTGGTGGGAAAGTTAATTGAATCACTGCTGAAGGAGAGGTTAGTGGAATATATTGAATCTAATGGATTGCAAGACCCTAGACAGCATGGATTCATGGGTAGAAGGTCATGTCAAATGAATCTGATAGATTTATTTGAAAAGGTGACCAAGGAATTAGGTCAGGGTGGAGCAGTCGATGTGGCCTACCTAGTTTTCAATAAAGCATTTGACACCAGTTCCACATAGGAGTTTATTAAGCAAGCTGATTTTTTTTTTATTTGTTTAGTTTTTGTTGACTGGGTAAGTGCACTAGACAAATTCTGCCTATTTTCAGGCATGACCCCAGGAAGGGGGATACAGATGAATGCCAACCAACCTTGAACCAGATTAAGCTGTTGGTGGAATTATTTTTAGTGAGTGGGGGAAATTTGGCCAGGGCACCGGGGACATTCTCCTACCTTCCAGTATGGGGAACCTCTAGCCATCTAAAGATGGCTAAATCAGTCTCTGGTCTGGCAAGCACCAAGGTGGATATGTGGATGGCTGAGGAGACAGTCTCCTTCTCAGCACATGAAAACCAGGAAGCTGACATATTCTTTGATGCATCCACTATGGAGGTAGTGGAAGTAGTAACTGACCAGAATATAGACTGTAAGAAACTTGAGACGGACTAACAGAATGTACCAAACCTCGAGGAAGCAAATCATACTATTGAGAATGACACAAACTTGGAAGACTTGCTACAAGAAGCAGAAGAGAATTACCTCAGGAAGAGAAGAGAACTCACGGGTTTGCTCACACAGTGCTCCAAGTATACAATACCTGAAGTTTTGAAAGGGGTACCTAGCAATGTAGGAGACATCACTGTAGCATCACAGCAAATGTGGAAGTCAATGGATGCCCCTGTTGTTTTTCATGTCACAGGCAAGGACCAGAAGGAAGCAACAGTATTTTTATTTACCACATGTTGGGAACACACAAAATTAGATAGAATAAAAAAGAAAGGGTCTGTAAGTAACTTTAACTGGGCTGATATGCCCACTCCAGATAGAGGTCCCTTGTTAGTGGAGAAATCACTACAAGTGTCAGGATGGGTGCAGTCTCCAGAAACAAAAAAATGGATCTCTGAATTGTCCCCTATCCAGATTCCATGAGTCACCTTACAGCCCAAGGACAGTTCCAATAATGTGAGTACCTCTAAACCTCTGCATACACTAGAAAATGAAATCAGTCATGTGGAAGGGGAACAAATGGAAACACTCTCACCATTAAAAATTATCAACAGAACTTGAGTTTACACAGCACCCTGTGCTGACAACTTTGCCTATACAAGATCCTCATAATCAGAACCAGAATAATGAGGACATGTTGAGTGACATTTATGATAGTACTGTTATACCTCAGAACATCCCTAAAGAAACAAGAAATAAGCCCAGAGACTTTGAAGAAAATGTTGAGGAAAAACAACAACCCTGAAGATTCAAAAGAAAAACAGAATACAAGGCCTTATGCCTCTTTATTTACTCAACCAGTATATCCTGCTAAATGGCATAATGCTGTTAGATTGCTGTACAATTGGGGCCTAGATAATTTTCCAGACAGAATATATGTAGGGAAAATTTATTGAGAGAGCATATGCAGTTTAATGTGTCTGACCTGTATGCATTAATTCATGTGTCGGGAGAGGCCACGTTTGATGTTAGTTTTAAACTGGGGAGTGGCTTGGATAAATTTTGGGCAAGATACCAGCAAGTTAAGAACACCCCTTTATGGTGTCCCTTTGAAGTGATCCCTTTAACAAAACCTGGCCACAAAACAATCACAGTCCTCTTTCGTAATGAGGGTGTAAGTGTAACTGACCTTACATATTGGCAAAAACAGTGTTGTACTGTGCTGGGTCATCCTTAGGTTATATTTGATCCTGAAGGTATCTGGACTGGGGGATTAAGAGTAATGGTTATTCTGAACCATGACGACACTGGGTTACAGCATTTGCCCAATTGTTTTTTTTTAAGAAAAGACAGGGGTGTACTCTTTTATCCAGGTCAGTCCAAAATATGCTACAAGTGTGGGATGCCAGGACATACAAGCAGTGTCTGTGATCAATTGAAGTGCACACTTTGTCAAAAAAACAGGGAATCTGAGTAGTCAGTGTAGGAAAGAAGTCATTTGTAACCTCTGTGGGGAAAAGGGACATACATATACTTCCTGTCCAGAAGCTGCACATAGGAACCCCTCCACCACAGACAGTGAAGAACAGCAGTTACTGGTCTCCTTAGCACAAAGAGCCCATAACAAAAATGCCTTGAGAAAAATTGACAAAAGTTTTACTCATAAAGAATAAACTAGAGAGGGATCAGCAAAAACAGCACTACTAGTGACAACCAACCCTAGTCTGGAGGTAGAAATACAGAAGAACCCCCCTCCCCCCCACACACACACACAATAGGTGAGACACAACAGGAGCTTGAGGAATCTGTGGTTACTCCCCCCCCTTGACTGTACCACCAGAAGACACACCTGGAGAAGATAGTGTTTTCATGCCACCCCCTCTCCCACCCAAGCATGAAAAGAACACAGGGAGGAAAATTAATACTAGAAGAAGACAGGCATGATCACAACCAGTCCTGAAAGTGCCTAAAATAAACCCAATAACCACTTCCAATAGATTTCAGGCATTAACAGAGATGGATATGCCAGGCAATGATTCAGAATGTTCCTCAATTGATTCAAATCAACAAGAAACACAGTCAGATGTAGAGTCTAGTGACATGGAAGATAAAACTTCATGTAAAAAGAAAGAGAAAAGTCTAGAAATGAAAAAATGAGGTGGCAGATCAGTGAAGAAAAAATAGAGCTGGGGATAATTAAATCAGAAGGGACTATCCTGTTTTAAATTGATCACTATTTCCCATGACACAGCCCGTGACAATCTGGACATCTAATGTCAATAATATACAGAATAATTTAAAAAGAAGAGCAGTTTTTCATAATTTACAAACACATGGACCTGGGATTTTTTTCTTACAAGGTACCAGTTTGCATACCACCTCAGAGTTGCAGAAAGTGACCAAGGAATGGACGACTGGAATTACATACTGGTCCATTGGCCCAGAACAGTGCTCCAGGTGGGCATTCTCTTCCATCACATACAACCAACAGTTATTAAACTTTTAGACCTTATCCCTGGCAGAGCATTATTCTTAGATAGAAAGTTAAATTCTCTATATTATTGGATACTAAATATATATGCACCACAAACAAAAGCTGAACGGACAGCTCATTTTCAACAAATTAGTCCATACTTGCATTCTGCTCAACAGGTAATATGGGGTGGGGATTTTAATTCTGGGTTAAGTAAACAGAATAGGGGTACACATACCACCATGGAGAAAATATTTGGGGATATGGCTGCTTTAAATATTGCTATACACACTGCAAACTTAAAAGATGCATACTTCACACATACTGGGAAAATGGAAAAAACTTTCTTTAAAGGGAATTTATCGACAAGGATCGATTTATTTTTCATTTCTAAATTTCTCCAGATACAGACAGCTGCTGTTGTACCTGTAGAATAGTCTGACCATAAATTATTAAGGATTACTATAGGCCCCTTGGAGTCTAAAATTGGCCCAGGGTTTTAGAAATTTAATTCCTCTACTCTTCTACAGACTGGATTGCAACAAAATATTTTATACCTTTTAATTTGCAGAAAATTGCTCTTTGATCTATATGACAGCCCCTCCCATTGGTGGACTGACACAAAAACTGAATTAAGGAACTTGCTTTTCTCTTGTACCAAACAACATAGGATTTCAAATTACCACACATATTTATCAGATAGAAAGCAATTACAGCTTTTACTCTCATCAGTGCAAACCACAAAACATAATTAAATGGAACAGATACTCAATGTTAAAAAGAAAATGTTACAATTTCATTACAAACAGACAGAAGGGCTAAAAATACATCAGAAGGATAATATGCAGGGCAGTTTTGATAGTATCTGCCCACTGATCAGGAATTAAGATAAAATTATAAAAGAAAGTGACAATGGCTATATATGATTCACAGGGAGTCCTACAAACCACCTCTAAACAAATACTGCAGGTGGTATCAACCTACGCATTGACCTTGTTTACTAAACCAAAGGCTAAGAATACAAGCAATTCAGATTTTTTTAACAATATTGACATTCTGGTAGGGACTCCAGTACAACTGGGAGTGTTAGAAAGATCAATAGAACAGCAGGAAATTGAAGATGCAATTGCATTTCTAACTGTAGGTAAAGCACCAGGTTTGGATGGCTTGACCCTTGATCTATACAAACTTTTAAGTCACGAGATATCTGGGGAGTTGGTACAGTATATAATTTCCTTCTAGAAAAAACAGACCATACCCTTGGAAATGGCCACAGGGGTTCTTATCTTTCTACATAAGAAAGGGGAAAGAACAAATTTAACAAACTGGTGCCCAATCAGTCTCTTAAATAATGATTTTAAAATTTTGATGATGATATTAAATAAAAGATTACTATTAGTAGCTAAATACTTACTTACACCTGCCTAATCTTGCACTGTACCTGGGACTTATATTATGGACCAGTTAATATTACTTAGAGAACCTTCTGAGGAAAACAACTTAACACATCTACAAGGTTATGTACTTTCAACCCTTGGTTTCAAGATGGTGCCGTGCTGGACTAGCTGTCAGCACGCTATGCATAGAGAGCGCTTTAGTTTTATTTTATTTTATTAGTATTTATTTGTTTATCCATGTATTTAGCTGCCTTTATCTCATTTATTTTGTTTTTATAGAATAGTTAGTCGGGGCGAAGAAGTGAGTGTTTTAGTTTAGGAGCGTCTTTTTGGTTATTTTTCTTGATGTAGTAAAGACTTTTGCCACATACTGTGAGGACTATGTGGTCATTTTGTTAGTTCTCTTTCCCCTACATATGTATTTCCTCCTGGGGTTTCATTTTACATTAAATATTCGGTTGTCTGATTTACGATACATTACCTGGCTATTCTGATTTCGGGCCAGGTTTGAAGATGGAGAGGTTTTGGGAAAAGCTGTCTGCCAAGTGCCTGTTGGGATGAAGAGGAGGAGTTGCGGCTGCCTTGGCTGTCCATGACCATTGGAATTGACTTGAACTGTGGATTGCTTTGGAATGTGAGTGGAGTGGAGTGGAGCTGCCCTAGGGTCAGGCTATTTCGATCCTGAAAACTTTCTGGTTTCCTTGGTGAGACTGCTGTCATGGTTTATTTTGCTGATGAGAGGGCTCTAACTTCTGCCCTATGAGGGGACGTGTCGCTCTTTGAGTGCCCAACCTGAACCCAGGAGGAGCTGCTGGGGTGATTGGTGGTGTGGGGGGGATTGGGCCTGTGGCCGTCGGACGATGAGCACACGAGGTATGGTCATTGTTGGTCTTCGAGGGGGAGACTATAGGGCCTGTCCCATGCTGAGACTTATTCACATTCTAATCTCCCAGCAGCATTCCTCTCGGGGGATGGAGTGATGGCTCGAAATGGAGTGAAGCCCTGTTTGGAAAGGAGTTGTGGATTAACATCTTTTTGGAAAAGACTAACATCTTTTTTGGAAAGTCTAGAGGCCTTTCAGGAATCTACAGACTAAGAGGATTGTCATCAGACATACAGTCAGACAACTCATTTCTACCCCTTTCCTTTTTTGCCTGGTGGGCAGTGAGAGTGCCCTGTTCAGAAGCAAACAGTTTATAATTTGACTTCATGTAGCCCCAATCTAAGTGAGAGATAGAATTGGGGAGGCATTTCCTTTTATCTCTCTGGTGAGTTGAGAGCTCCCAGAGGCTGTAAATTATTTGCTGGAGAGTTGTGGTAACTCCTTTTTATATTACCCACTACTTCATTACCTGTTGCGTTATCTGACATTTTATGTTTATTTGATGTATTGTTGTAAATTGTTGTTTACTGTTATATTTCTGTAAATCTTTGTATTGTATTGTGTGGTGTGTGTATGGTGTGTGGGTGTATGATTGGACAGTTGAGTGGTTGGGTGTATAAGTGTAGCATGGATTAACTGATGTTGGTGTGGTAGTTTATATTGGGTGCTCATTGAGTGTGTGAAAATGTGCTG
Source organism: Neoceratodus forsteri (assembly GCA_016271365.2). Lineage (NCBI taxonomy): Eukaryota > Metazoa > Chordata > Ceratodontiformes > Ceratodontidae > Neoceratodus > Neoceratodus forsteri. Next base: position 1,146,882,348 of record CM057449.1, on the reverse strand, counting down.
GGAAGGTGTTGGGACAGTCAAGCATTATTCTCCCTCCAGGCTCAAGGACCTCCACCCTTTTAGGTACCCCGCCCACTGTCCCAAGAGGTATATAGATGGTGTTGGGCTCTGGGGATTGTGAGGAGGAGAAGGTTGGGGGCTGGGCCTGATGGGGGAATGGAAAGGAGTGGCGGATTGGAGTAGTGTGGACAAGAAGATGCCCTGGGGTGAAATGGGTTCAGGAGAGGAGCCTTCCCTGCCTGATTCACATACCCAAGCATTCTGCTTGTAGCAGGCAGGTAGCTCAGCCTTCACTGGTGACTCATCTTACTCAGACGGTGTTATGTAATGCCAGGTCCATTAAAAACAAGACTGCTATAATAGCTGATCTTGTTGGGTCATCGGACCTGGCATGCATCACCGAGACCTGGCTGGATGAGAATGCTGGCCCCATTTTGGCTTCAACTATACCAGCCGGGTACTCGGTGATACACCATCTGAAGCTGGATCATAGGGGCGGGGGGAGTTGCCATTTGTTTTAGATCAGAACTCAGCCTGGTGGAGGTACCAGTGGGGACCACCAACTCCTTTGAATGTATTGTGGGTGAGGGTGTGGGGTGCAGGATTCTTCTCATCTACTGTCCACCAGGAGATGGGAATGTTTTCCTGCTGGAAGTTGTAGACTTCTTTGTCAATCTGACATTTGGATCCTCCAGATGGTTGAGTCTGGGGGATTTCAATGCCTGGGTTGATGATGAACTCTCACAGTTTGGTCTGGACTTCTTCCAGCTAAATAATTCACTGGGCTTCACACAGGTAATTTCCTCCTCGACTCATATAGGTGGTTATTCATTGAACTTGGTGTTTCTCCTGGGGTTGGAGATATCCAACTTGGTGGTGGAACCAGTCAGATTGTCTGACCATCACAACATTGGGTTCAGTTTCATGGCCCCCCTCAATAGGCCAGTCCCTATGGAGATGGTCCAGTACCATCCTTTGAGGGGTATTTCCCCAGATGGTCTGATGGTGCTGTTTGACCTATCTGGTCTACCGAGTGAATGCATGGATCTCGGGGACCTGGTACTTGCCTATAATAAGGCGGTGGTAGGGGCCCTGGATTCCATTGCTCCTGTTTATGTTCTCCCCTCACTCTCTTTGCCCCAGGTCTCCTTGGTTTGATGAGACCTTGAGGGAGTTGAGGAGAGTAGGATGAAGGCTAGAGAGGTGTTGGTGGAAGTAGGGTCTGGAGTGTGACAGGCTTAGTTTGATGGACCATTATAGGGTCTATCAATCAGCAATTACCTGTAAGAAGGCAGAGTTCCTGTCCAGTGAAATTGCTACCATACAAAATCAACCAGCCCAGCTCTTCCAGACCATGGAGAGATTGTGCAATCCAATCTGTCTTTAACCCAGAAGTGTTTTTTCACAAGAACGGTGTGAGGAGTTTGCTCGGTTCTTCATGAATAAGGTTACCACAATCAGGTCCGATCTTCTCCTAACTCTAATGGGAATTGTGGTTGGCAGGAGATGTTGAACACCCAGTTTGTGTGGTCTGACTTTGGCCTGCTCACAATCAATGACATTGTGATGGTCGTCCAGTTGCTGTGACTGACCAGCAGTTGTTTGACCCGGGACCCACACACCTCTTAGTTGACTGTGTGGATAAAATCAGCCCTGTCCTTGCCAAGATAGTCTGGTTGTCTTTGGAAAGTAGGATCTTTCCCAGTCCCCTGAAGGAAGCCATGGTTTAGCCCCTTCTTAAAAAGCCTTTCTTGGACCCAGACTGTCTGGCTAACTACAGACCCATCTCTAACCTACCTTTTGTAGGTAAGGTTATTGAGACGGTGGATGCACCACAGCTGGATGAGCTTTTGAGTAGGCACAAAGTCTATGATTCTCTCCAGTCCAGATTTAGGAAGAGACATAGTACTGAGACAGCCCTTGTCCAGGTACTAAATTACCTCCTAATAGCGAGAGATCGAAAGACCCATTCCATCTTGGTCCTTTTAGATCTTTCTGTGGCATTTGACCCTGTAGACCATGGTGTGCTGTTGTAGCACCTGCGGCTCATCTGTGGACTGCCTGGTATGATCCTCAGATGGTTTCAATCTTTCCTTGAGGTTAGGACTCAGAGGGTGGTGTCTGGGATTTTTTCCACAGCACCACTCCCCCATCTTGTGGGGTGCCGCAGTGCTCCATCCTGGCACCCATGTTGTTTGCGGTGTATGTGCTGCCATTAAGAGTGATTATTAGGTGGCACTGTTTGAGTTTTCACTGCTATGCAGATGATACTCAGCTGTATATGTCCTTTGTGCCTGGCCAGGGTGATGCTGTCTCAGTCTTTAACAACTGTCTCACTGAGATCCAGGACTGGATGACTGTGAGCTGGCTATGGTTGAACCCAGAAAAAACTGAGTTGTTGATTGTGGACCCAGGTCATCGGGAGGCAGGTATGTTGGCAGGATCACCTTCAGGTCTTTGGCTTGGGGGTATTCAGCTAACTACTTCAGATCAGGTGTGGAATCTGGGCATTATAGTTGATGATTGCTTGACCCTTAAATCACAGGTGTTGGCAGTCATCAAAACCTCTTTTTACCATCTGAGGAATATCGTATGGGTGAAGTACCTGGTTCCTTCTGATGATCTGCCTATCCTGGTCCACACCATTGTTACCTCCTGCCTTGACTACTGCAACACCCTTTACCTAAGGCTACTGGGAACTGATATCCACAGCCTGCAGCTGATGCAGAATGTGGTGGCCAGGCTTTTGACTGGTACCTCTAGGACCAGTCGTATAATGCCTGTCCTCCATGGACTGCACTGGTTGCCAGTTCAGTGGCAAATCACCTTCAAGATCAGTTTGCTGACCTATAAGGCCCTACATGATCAGGGACCTAGTTACCTGCAAGATCTTCTGCACCCCTACTGTCCCCCCTGCTCTTTCTGATCCACCAATGAGGGATTGCTAGAGATTTCCAGGGTCCATTTGCAGACATCAGGGGCCAGGCCATTCAGGTTTATGGCCCCAACCCTGTGGAATTCTCTGCATCATTGAGTTTGAGATTGCCTGACCATCCAACATTTTTAAAACTGCCTTGAAAACATATTTATTTAGCTTAGCCTACCCTTATTTTTTTAAATGCCACTATTTTGATTGGTTTTAATTCATTATTTTAATTGGTGTGTTTTAATTATTTTATTGTTGTACAAGTGCCTTGGTTTTGGAAAGGTGCTTTTTCATAAATAAAGATTGACTTGACTTGACTTTCACTAGACCAAAAAGCAAGCTTTTGACAATGTAGAACATTCTTTTTTGTAGGATACCCTATTATATTATGGAATTCCCAAGACATTTGTATCATGGTTGCAAGCATTATATAAAACAGCAACTGTCAAACCTTTGGTAAATGGTTATTTCAGGCCCCTCATCCATATTCAAAAGGGTGCATGACAGGGCTGTCCTATTAGCTCTTTACTTTATGTATTTAGTTTAGACCCTCTTCTTAGACTTTTGAACTCCTCTCAGGATCTCCATTCACTACAGATACAGCAGTATGTATTACCTTATACAGCACTTGCATATGCAGATGATATGTTGGTACTGGTAGGAAATCAACAATCTGCAGAGAAGGCAGTTAATATATGCCATGACTATGGAACATATTCTGAGACAACATTAAATATTAGGAAATGTGTAGGGAAAATGTTGTGGAATCAGGACACAGAGCAGGGAACGGTGGCTGGTATTACACTCACTAAGGGCACAATAAAAATACTTGGCATTGAATTTGGATCAGAGTAAATGGATATTTTAAACTGGGATCAGAAAATACTAGTTGGGACACAAATATTTACAAAATGGAACCAATGGACAATGAGTAAGCAAAAATGAGTCTCTCTTATAAAAACATACCTCATTTCAATTTTTTTATTTTTAAGTAATATTTTTCCAGTTCCTAAAATTAGAGAAGCCCAACTGTATAGCCTTTTCTTCCAGGTTTTCTGGGGGAGCAGTCTGAACCTTGCTAAATGAAACATTTTATATTTGCCCATCGATAAAGGAGGGCAAAAAATGGTGAACCCCATTTTATTTGGTTTCTGTCAATTCATACATACTAACATCAAACCACTTTTAGTTAATACAAATAAATACTAGGGAGAAATTGTTTATACCAGTATATCAACATGGTTTACTGCATGGGAAAGAGATAAGTTAAAAATAATAAAGCAACAGGCTCGATCTCCTTTATATTTAAGGGAAGTATTTGTAAAATTTAGATTATGGGGCATTAGGAACAATACGGTAATCACACAGAACAAAAAACAATTATATACAGCCATAATAGCAACACCTTTCTTGGAAGTGGATGCATTTCCAAAATGTGCTAGAGAAAATAAAGGTTCCCTACAGGGTCTAGTTGCAGAGAAAAGAATACCTTTTAAATTTAGAGATATTCACTTGCTTAATTGCCATGAAAGATTAAACATCAAGGCAAATCAGAAACATAAAACTCTGACAGCTGGGATATGTGCCAGACCGCTTTGTGTGAACAAGTTGGAAACAATCTCACATTTATTCTTTACATGTTCCTACATTAAGTATTTTTGGTCATATATGTTTCATTAAACAGGAGAAACAATGTTTGCAGCAATAACATATCCAATACTGATGTATGGTGCTTATACAAGTGTTAGGGCGAAATGGGGAAAAAAGTACCTTGCATCTAATTTTCACTGTAATAAAATGGTACATCTGGACTTCCAGATGTATCTTTACTTTGCAACAAAAAGAAATTACTTATGTAGAACGTTATGAGAAAATTGTAAAAGCTATACGAGAGATAAATTATAAAGAAGCCAAACAGGACTCCAGACAACTTTTAAGGCAATATTGCCTGACCGTTCAAAGTTTTAAAGTTGCTTTGAAAGTGTTTCTTTTCAGCCTGGCATTTTCTAACTACTAAAGCTGCTATTGTATTTATTAGTTTTAATTTTATCTGGATATTTATAAAAATGTGTGTGGTTTTATTGTACAGGTGCCTTGGTTTGGAAAGGCACCTTTTATAAATAAAGCTTTGATTGATTGAGTGATTGAATTTAGTCTGGATTACTGACAATGATGTCCCCATTACATAATTGTTAATTGTTTCAGTCAGAATGGGGGGTGTTCTTTTGAGGGATGATTAAAAATGAATTTTGTAGTAATGTTATACTTATTGTACAGCTTGTTGGATCTTTGTATGATTTGACTAAGCAAAATATTCCCCTACTCTTTGTGAGAAGTGCCATGGGATCTTTAACATCCACCTGAACTACCACCAGAACAGGCGGAGGGGACCTTGGCTTAATGTCTGATCCAAAAGACGGCACCTCAGGAGTGAAGCACCTTCCTCATGCTGCACTACAGTGTCAGTATTGGTAACCTAAGTGCCTGGTGTGGGGATAGAATCCACAGCCTTCTGATCTCCCATCCTCAAAGGTGAGTGTGCTACCTGCTGAGCCACTGACACATAGGAGTGGGTCAAAAGGTGGTAAACTTGGTAAGAATTTGGTTAGAGGACAGGTGACAGAGGGTGATGGTAAATGGAGTTCACTCTGAGAAGAGGGGGTAACCAGTGGAGTGCCTCAGGGATCAGTATTGAAACTGGTCCTCTTTAATGTTTTTATAGGTGACATTGCAAAGTAGCTGGAGGGGAAGGTCTGCCTCTTTGTGGATGACACCAAAATCTGCAATAGGGCTGATACTCTGGGGGTGTGGAAAGGATGTGAAGAGTACTGAGAAAGCTCAAGAAGTGGTCAAGGGTATGGCAGCTGGGCTTCAATGTGAAAAATTGATAAATAACGCACTTGGGGTACAGAAACCCAAAGGCAGAGTACAAAATGGGTTGAGTGTTATTGATGACAACCAAACAGGAGAGAGACCTCAGGGTAATAATCTCTGATGGCCTAAAGGTGTCCATGCAGTCCAAAAAGGCAGATGCAAGGGCTAGTAGGATGCTGGAGTACATAGGGAATGGTATCACTAGCAGAAGGAGAGAGAGGTGGTACTGCCTCTGTATAGATTGCTGGTAAGTCCTTAGTTAGAATACTGTGCACAGTTCTGAAAGTCACATCTCCAGAAGGACATAGACAGAGTGAAGGTGATCCAGAGGAGGGCAACTAAAATTGTGCAGGGTCTGCATCAAAAGCCCTATGAGAAGAAACTAAAGGAACTCAATATGTACACCCTGGGAGAGAGGAAGGGGAAGGGGGATATGATAGAGAACTTTGAATACCTCACAGGAGTAAATAAGGTACAGGAAGAAAGTATTTTTCAGAAACAAGGTACACAAGAACAAGGGAACATACTATGAAGTTGGTGGGTGGTAGATTCAGTAGAGAAGTGAGGAAGTACTTCTTCGCAGATAGAGTGGTGATTCCTGAAACAGTCTACCAGCCAAGGTAGTGGGGTGAAAACAGAGGTGGGATTTAAGAATGCATGGGATAAGCATAAGGGAATCTTAGTGGAAAGGAATGGGGGAGGGAGAAAGATCTGGAGATCAAGTAGAATCTATGGTGATAATGCAGGTAGAGAAAAATGGACAGACTGGGTAGGCCAAGCAATCCTTATCTGCTAACAAATTCTTTGTTTCTATATTTCTATTTATAAATTGGGAAGAGACAATTCTGCTTTCTGTTTGGTTATTACCTGTGCATGAAATCTGTTTAATGCACAGGTAATAACAAGTTCCTAAAAGCAGGATCACATTGCTCAAACCAAATCACTGTGCCATTAGAATACACACAAGTTTGAAATGCCACCATTATACAGTAAAATCCTTTAACTGGGCCCTAAAATAAAACTATCTTAAATAAAAAATAAAACAAATTAATTAAATGCTCTTTCCCTGATCATGAAACTCGCCTTACACACATAAGCAAATTAGAAACATTAATATTGTTTATAATTTTCATTACAACTATTTATTTGCTGACAATGAAACATACCCCTTAGAATAGACCTTCGTTGTGTGTGTATACAGTATGTTAGGAGAGGAACATTCTACCAATTGAACTGAGCAGAATTTATTTTGAATCCCTGTATTCCATGGTAAGCATTCCATGATAAACATTCCATTATATCTTGAATGTGGGGAAAACAAAGAAAAGGAAAAACAGTATGAAGAAAGCAGGCAATAATACTTCATAAACAAAGAGAAAAGGTGGGAAAGCAAGTATTTGCTTTGTCTTTTGAGTGATGCTCCTTTGCTTTGCTGTTTATCAGTAGACTGAGGTTACATGGGTTGAGAGAGAGAGAGAGAGAGAGAGCATTTAGTAGAGTGGCTGCACTTCCATGTTGCCCTCCCCCTTCACCAAGCAATACAAAATAAGAAGCAAAGGTTTTTATTTTCCAAATTGTGAGATGTCAACGTGGAGGGTCAGGTCAGACAGCTCTTCTGATACATTAAAACTTAAACAGCAAAGCAAAGGAGCATCACTCAAAAGAAAAAAATATATACATAAATGTGACTCACATTAAATTCTACCACAGCACTATATGGACATATTTCTGTTGGGGCAGTCAACATCAGTCATGTTCTCATTAAAGAAATAAATACAACTATGGGTGCTGCCAAAGGACAAAAGCCCAATAGCAAACCAGGCAGAGGGATTATTTTATCATAAATTCATCAAATGACAGCCTTTTTTCATAGATAAACCTATTTATGTAATTTTATAAATGCTTTTAAAAAATGTAGCCCATTTTATAAGCATAATGAGGCAGGCACTTTGGGAGTTTGCATGGAACAGATTTACCACACTTCCAGGGTCTGAAGGCACTTGCCATGTGGCCTCATGCCTCTCTATGCTCCTGGGTATGTGGTAAAATCTGTTCCATGCACACCCAGCCATGTCTTATTGCTTACATAATATGCTAATATTTTAAACTCATCTTGCATGAAAATATTTCTACAGTTCTGCAATCTATTGCTTTTTAAGTAAGTCATAGTGCTAAAAAAAATATTATTTATCTTTTGAATTTGTAAGTGTATTCAAATGTGGTATACTGTATAAACTCTGTACCTTAACATGCCCTGAAAACCTGGACCATAATAGAGCATATTCTGTTATGTCAAATGGTATCACAGTAATGAATGTTGTGAATTAACACCTGAATTTAGAAGATGTATCTTTTTTTTTTTTTTTTTTTTGGTCTTTGTTTTTCTGTCTTTTCTTGATGCAGTCACTCCTGGCTTCCTTGCAAGTCCTGAGACCCCAGAGACCAGCAAACAGCTTGAACCTGTGCCTCCAGGTCAGGTGGAGTCAGAGGTCCCAGTGGCAGGTATTAAAGAACCTGCCATGGAAATGGGTATATATATCAACAGTAACACATTGCAGCAGATCACATATTCATAGTATTGTAATACTTGCATCAAGAAACTGTAACAGTAATGACACTACTGTGTGTTTAATGTGCTGGTCATACTAGGAGCTGTACTATTCATCACATAGAACTAATACTGAAATTTGGGTAGCATACATTTCTCTATGCTGGAAAGTGTGATTTCATAGCCAAAAAATGGGCCTCTATGGCTTGTACCATAAACATATATGTTTTGTTGGAAAAGATGCTGCCAAACAGCTGATGAAAACCTTTTAAAAAATCTACAGACTGAAACGTGTTCAGCACCCCGACATATCTTGAACTTGCTTTCTTATATGTAAGTATGTATATCATAATTCAACAGAAATGTGTAACTATTTGACTTGCACCATGAGTCGTGTAGCCTATGTATAGATTATCATTAAAAGAAAGAGACATTTTAATCAAAGTAACATTATGAAATTTTCCAACAGATAAAGGCCTATAGATCTATCAAGTCTGTTCAAAATGTGCTGCTAGCACCCCTTGAAGAATTTTGATTCAAAGTAGTGCTTAAATAATAGTAGTAGATTAGTAGTACACTTTATTCATATTGGTACCTTTCCCCTGAGGCTCAGAATGCCTTACAGTACAGTGCATGGGTAATATAATATTGATATTAATCAGTGAAGCAGTATTAAAAGGTGACACAAAACATTACAACAGCATGATGCACATCATGAGTAACTTATTATTGTTATAAATATGCTCTGAAGTACAATTCCATGATAGAAGTGATATCTTGTACCAGACCATATAGTTATAGGAATTGCATGCACTGTCATGTTATCTGTCTGGGTCAATGAATGTTGTATATTTTTCTTTTACATGTTAAGAGTAATTATATGACAGGTATCTGTTCTCAGCCAATCACAACAGAGAACAGCCATCAGTTATTCTCTCACAAACCCCAGTTTTAAAAAAAGAGTCCTTTATTCAATTAAACCCCTCCCACAGTATTTTAATCAGACCATAGCCATGCCCACAGTTGGTTATTCACTCAAAATGGCAGCTTACCAAAACATAAATAACACATTTGAAACCCTCAGGCAAAAAGAAAAGTCCCGCACAGTACCTTTGTAGAATAAACATGCCTACAAAAAGGCAAACTAAGTAGAAAACAAAGAGTCTTAAACCTCTTCACTGTCACAAGCACGTCACATGAAACAACGTCTGCCTCCAACCACCACTGCAACCTTAGAACACCACAACTTTACATATACAACCCCCCTAAGTTGCTCACCTTCATTCCCCGAGGCTTCATTTTAGCCCCACAGTGTTGTCTACCACAAATCCTCTTCTCTCCCTAAGCCTCTGTTCAGTCTACCTGCATGTACTTTTGTACTCCAAGTAGAACCAGAAGAGATAAGCCATAAAGCCACTGCGCTGCCTACCATTTAAAGTACATAGCAGCGGCCCACACAACATCATCCCCTGACCACAACTGCCAAAAAACAGATTTCTCTCCACTGGTCCCGGTCCCCACATTTGCCTAACTGGGGACCGGTGACCTGAACAACATGCAGGAGAAGCCACACAGTTATTTTCTTAAACGGCATCATTAGCCATTCACCCTACACATAGGCACTATAAATATTAATGTGCCTCATAAATATCAATCAGGCAGCTTTCTAGTGCCTAGAGACTGATCATGTTGTCACTAGACACAACAAAATGGAACCATTTTATAAAATAACACTACAACTAAAGGACAATAAAAAAGTGTCGCTAAAACAGTTTTTTTTTGTTTTTAATGGGGATAGGTATTCTAGCTACACCTGACACTTTGATGTTTGGACACTAAACGGACTGCATATACACTGTGTTTTTACTAGCAGCAACACATATTCCACAAATTTCACTATTTTCTACATGCTCACTACAAACAAAACAGACTCCAACTCATATAATAGTAATAACATCCGAGTTGGAGTATACTAATAATAACCAGCTTCGATGATTAAACACCTCAGCTTCACCTCGGTGTTTAATCATCCACAGTAGCCGGTTATTGCTTCTTATACTTCAACTCGCTGGATGGTATCACTTAAGTATACCACAGAACTGATAGCTAATTATGATATGACATTTGGAAAACAAATTAACAAATTGTGTTCAAAAATAATATGAGCACATCTGCTGAATGTAATAGAGTTTGTGTATACACAAATGAACACATCACATAGATTATCTACCAGACTATTATGTTATTCTTTGTTATTGTTATTTGGGCAGACTAGATGGATCTTTTTGTCCCTTCTGCCATCAATGTCTATGTTTCAATGTTTCTTCACTTTTTTATTTTCATCAGCAGCACAGTCTGCATGTGATACACAGTCACTGTCTGGATGACAGCATTGTAAGTTCATAACATAGAATATTCATGTTTTAATATTTGTTGGAAAACAACACTGAGGTATTGTATAACTGCATATGTCAATTACATATTGATATTATTAGGTAGCACAGACAACATAGACCTGTTTACAAACAATATAGAACTGTTTAAAGCAGACATAAAAGATATCCACCATCATGGTCCAGCAGTTTGGCAACTCCGGATACACATGCACACTGTGTGACATACACACATGCTTCCCATTGAACTCTATGATTCTGTAGACACAAATCATCCTGTATCTATTACACTGTGTTGCTTTAGCTGTTACTGCAGAACTACTGGGATCTAATGATGCTTGTTATTTCTATGATATGTAAACAGTTACCCAATCTATGTCTCACTACACAACACATATCTGTAATTTTAATGTAAAAGATGCGCTGCTCAATGTCACCGTATAATATTATTCATTACTCCAATTTGTTATTAATTATTATAATACTACATGACACTATTTGTGTAATAGTACTTCTTCTAAATGTTACCTGAGATAAACTTTAGTAATACCATATAATAGGTGTGTATTATGATTTAAGGGGTTATAACTGAAGCATAACATTCCATTCATAGGAAACGCAGATATTAAAATATTTGCCCCTTCCAAAGTCTCCTCTGAACATGCTGTCATAGAAATGTATCAAGCAACAGGAAATAACTGGAATTTCAATTGTATTATAAACTTGTAACCTTTCATATTGAGGTTGACTTTTGTATTTTTTAATATCAATTTGACAAACAGGTTTACAAACGTAAAACCCATGTAGTAGTAGTAGTAAAAATGTTTATTTTTATACAGGATAGCAAATTTTAGGTCATAGACCTATTTTCAAAGTTGTTCTGTGTCAAGAACAAATTACATTCAGTATAACATACAAAAATTCAGACTACATAGAACAACTAATAAATAATTCTTGACATTATACAAGACAAAAATCTTCAGTCAGACCAACTACTAACACATTTATCCACATTTTAAAAACAAGTACATTCATCATAAAATACAGTACTCAATCCTAATTTAAACTGGGATAGTTTAGTTGCTTTCCTTAATTCAGAGGGAATATTATTCCAAATATTTGCAGTCTGAGCCTCAAGTGCCATAGTACCATATCTTGTATTAGTTTTTGGAAAAGTATAACCTCTATGCTTTACATCCCTTAAAGGATATGGATAATATTTACTAACAGAAGGCAATTCCATGTTTCCGTCAATCATCCCATTTATTATTTTATGATAAATACTGAATATTGTTTTTTAAATCGTACTGATAAACTGTCCCAGTTTAGGTCTCTATACAAAATGCAATGATGAGTATTATAACTACAGTTCAGGACAAATCTTGCCAATTGATTATATGATATGACTAATTTATTTAAATGTGTTTGACCTGCAAAATTATACACCATATTTCCATATTCTAATACATGCATTATTAATTGATTTGTAATTAACCTCTGGGTTTGTAAATTTAATATCCTTGTTGACCTACGTAGTGCCCCTATCTTATTATTAATTTTCTTTATTGTATTATTAATATGAGCTGAGAAAGATAAAGTGTAATCAATCTCTACACCTAAATATTTATATTGATCTGTGACTGTTATTTTTTTCCCATTCCTCATTAGTATTTCCCTATCTCTAATCTGTTTTTTATTAACCTTTGTTTTTTTTTGAAAAACATAACCTGAGTTTTTTTTATCACTTATCACTAATCACTAATTTAGAGCTGGAAAACCAATTCTGTAGAACATCAAAATCCATCTGTAATTTAACCATTATTTCATTGTGAGATTTGGCTGATGCTAAAAGTACTGTATCATCTGCATACAACCTGATTTGTGTATTATTTATTTTGTTAGGTAATTCATTAATATATAACAAAAACAATAATGGCCCCAAAACTGAACCTTGAGGGACACCTCTTATTACACTACCCACTTCAGAAAATTGACCATTTATTACTACTTGCTGTTTTCTTTGACTCAAATATGATTTAAACCATAATAATGACCTAGGGGCTATACCGATCATCTCCATCCTCTCCTACAATAAATGGCGGTCGACCAAATCAAAGGCTTTGGACAGGTCAACAAACACTGTGCCCTTGGACTCTCCCCCATCTAAGGCCTAAACACTTTATCAACAAAGTCCACAAGCACAGTGCAAGTTGAATAACCTGCCCTAAAGACATTTTGGTATTAGGTCAATTTTGAATATTTTTCTAAGAAACTATACAATCGGCTGAACACCATTCATTCCATTAACTTAGAAAGGATGGAGAGGATCGCTATTGGTCTATAGTTTGAGGGGTCACTAGAATCAACCCCTTAAATATAGGTACTATTTTGGCTATTTTCCAGATAAAGGGAAAAACATTTTCCATCAGAATTTGATTAAATAAATCAGTCAGTATTGGTGATAAGACTTCAACTGCATCTTTAATACATTTCCCTTCAATATTGTCCATACCATATGATTTATTTTTATTTAATTTTTAGATCTCCCACCTAACTTCTGAGATTTTTACTTTTTTAAAATAAAAAAGAGGACAATTTTCATTATTAGTTGCTTTATTTGCTAAATCAGTTTGTACTTGTGAACCAGCTTGGATGGTAATATCAGGCAATGTTAAAAAATATTTATTCAACAACTGGGCTGTTTTCTTCAAGTCAAGGAGCTCACCCTTATTATTAGACATTTTTATACAAGACTTGGCTCTCAAAGGGTTTTCCAATTCATTTATCATATACCAGTATTGTTTAGGATCATAAGTTGTCTCAATTTTAATATTGTAAAAATTTTTCTTGCAGATCTAATTAACCTTTTGCATTCATTTCACTTAATTTTGAAATTAACCCAATCTTCCTCCCTTTTTGTTTTATTTGCTCTTTTCCAGATTCTATCTCTAATACTAATTTTCTTTTTCAAATATTCTTTTATCCATGGAAGATGCTTTTTCTTTGTTTTAGTTTTTTTAAATGGTGCATGCCTACTACAAGCCTTTAAATAAGTTTTTGAAAATTCTTCAACCACCAAATTTATGTCTGGAATTAAATTTAATCTTCCCCACTCTATACAATTTAGATCATAAACAAAATTATTTGGGTGATAGTTCTTAAAGTTTCTTTTTGGGGTAATCTTTTCTTCCTCAATTATTTGGTTTAAATCTTTTACAACACAATATACTGGATTATGATCCCCCAAATTTGGAGGTAAAAATCAAACATTTTTCAACATGAAAGCTACTAGAGAGAAAAATCAAGTCCAAAATACTCCCCTGACGTTTAACCTCACTTTTCCTAGTAATTTGATTTATTATTTGATTGACATTTAGTATCTCAAAACTTTGTTCCAATTTTAATCCTCAAGATGTTAAAGTCTGTCACACTGTTACAGTGTTCATAGTTTGTACATGTGCCACCACATCCAACCACCACCATACCAGCCCTACTTTTCTAAACAATTACTGCTGAGTTTATTTCATCACTTTTCATTCCATCAGTGTTTTATCTGCAATGCATATGTAGTAGCATTTAGTTTGGCACCTACAGCAGCAGTCTGTTAATCAAAATGAAATTAGAGTTTTTGTATGTGTTTGTCTGCCTATACAGTATATTGAATTACTATGCTAATTTTTTCTAATGTGTTGATGTATTACACTCGGAGAATATGTAAATATCTCATTCTCATTTATATTTTGATAAAAGATGTGTTAATCAAGTTCATTGCTTGTTTTCCATGGCAGGAGAAAAAGAACTGAGAATATGCACAATGTTATTTAGTTTTGTGACATTTAACAAAATATATGGCATTTCTTTTGAAGATGGTATATGTGTTATGTATTCACTTGCAGTGGCAATGTTATGTATTGTGAACAAAGCAGTTATTCATAGGATATTGACAATTATGAACTATAAAGCACCACATACAGTGTGTCACCAGCAGAACATCTCTTTGCTGTAATTGTCAAAATTATTTTTATTCTTAAACTTTTTTCACCCATCCAGTCTGCCACCATCTAGTGGATACTGCAACCCCATGCCTCTACCAGCACTGGGACTTAATGCCATCCATCTTCCCCTCTGGACCTCATCTTGTCCACCAGACAGGTTTACTGGGATTAGCTAACCTCCACTGTCAAAAACATCCAGTTCTAGTCAGCACAATGAGCTGGTCGGCTGTGAGGCCTGCATGTAGCCAGTGCCATCCTGCCATTGGCATTGTTCCTCTGCTTGGTGCCCCTCACCTGAAGATGTGGCATGTAATAAAATGTTCAGTAATAGTACATTTATTGTTTTATTTTTCTTCTTTTGCAGATTGTCCAGTCAGGTGCAACAACATGCAGCCCAAGCAGCAGCTCTCAGACAAGATCACCCTCCTGACCAAGTCCATTGCTGCACTTCAGAACACCACTGAGTACCATGTCAGACTCGATCAGGAGCATTACAAAGTTCTCTCTAGCAGTGTTAGGTCAGTGTCTGACACCATTAGAAAGAATAGTGACCTTCTCCATGAGCTGCTGTATAAGATGTGGTCATGGCCACAATAGCAGATGCAGCAGCTGGAGATGCTCATCACCTAGGTGGATCCTGTTGTCCTCTTCTATGTGATTGACATGCCACATGGACCAATCCTTGGAAAGGAGCTTCTGGAGTACATCTCAGTCACTAAAGAGGAATGACTCCACCAGTCCCATTGAACGTGACTACATCCTTGGCAGCTTTCATTTCTTGTGATACATAGCAAGGAACTCACTTATGAATGTCACTCTGAAGTACAACACCAGCTGCCCACCTCCCAGTCATGTTTGGACTTAAAGACTTTTTCTTTTTCAAAAGAATATTTTTTTTTTAAATCTTAAAATGCTGAATGCAGAAAAATGAGTTTTTTATTTTTATATAAAAAATATTAAATGGTTTGTTCTTTTGGCATATTATATTTTATATATTTTTATGATAAATTATTATACAACTACTAACATTTGTTTGGATGACTTTTTCAGAAATCTGTCTGTCATATCCATTAATGTTTTATTTGTGTGGTGGGGGAAGGGTTGTGGGTGCAATGGGTAGTGGTTAATGCTGTGGTGGTAGGGAATTAGTGGGTGGTTCTGATAATGTATTTGAGACTTTTAGCCGGTAATAAAGTGTTTCTCTTGAAACACATGAACAATCAAGAAACAACTCAGGTTGCTCAAGTACACAATCTTTACAGATTTGTGCAAGTGCCACCACAACACAAACCACAATCATAACTCATTTTATGTGTTATGGTGGGGGAGCACCATGTACCACCAAGGTGGATAGGACTCAGAATATATGGCATCAATACACACCTCCTCCAATTCATGACCTGCAACTGCTTCCAACCCTCTTGCACTCCCAAGGCCCATGACCACGGTCACTTATTAGTTGCTGTATCTTATCCCCAACTGAAAGTTTTATCTCCTTCCCTCCCAACCTTGCTACCTAACTAAGGTTTCTAATCCACTTGTTACTTGTTAATTTAGCATTGTTTATCAATACTAGGTTTTGCTATTGCTTGCTTTTAAGTGTCTCTCATGTACATATTCTTGGCAACTTGAATCTAGCTAGACCTTGTACTCTGAATGTTAACTCATTATGATTGTATACCACTTGACATTATTGTACTGCTGCTTGTATATTGCTTGTCACTACTTGTTGTATAGTACTAAAACTATTCATGTTCTCTTGTATAATGTAATCTACCAGGTCACACCTGAAAAGAGGCACTTGGTTGTCTAATGTACCTACCCAGTTACCAAAAAGCAAAATAAAAAAATAAATAAATAAATAATATATTCTCTCCCATATTCAAATAGCAAACTTTGAGTATCTCATCATACATGACTAGCTGACATACAGTGTTGTATTCAATGTACATGGTTATACAATATCATAGCTTATGCTATCTGTTGTGGTGGTAAGCCAGCTTTGTACAGAGATGGACAAGACTCAGTATAATTAACTCACTGTCATCTCCCAGGTTTATGCTTCTGATATATTTGTTTTCTTCATTATTTGAGACAGTGTAGATGTGTGTGTGTGTTTGTTTGGGGGGGAATGGGGTGTTGTGGAGGGAGCATACACTTTCATATCAGATAGGCACATTTGGTTTAATATTTGAACTGTGTTGTCTGTGAACTAGTACAGAAGATGACTATCCCAAGTTAAACAATGGTCTCAGGGTTCTCATAAATGCAAACACACATGTAGCTGGACAACTACACAAATTAGCATTACATCTTTATTATCAAAGAGTGTGGTGTGCCTATATGTTTGATACACAATTTTAGAAGTGAGAAAGAAACAGATGCACCTGCTGAGATTTGAACCCAGGTCTGTTCGGAATACAGTTTTGCTGCATTAACCAGCTATGCAAACAGGGCAACTGGAACCTGAGGATCTCCAAAGGTACTCAACTTTTTCATGAAATGCACATACTGGGGCTGCACAAATTAGAGTTACATCTTAATTATCAAGGTGTGTTGTGTGTATATATGTTTATAACACAATTTTAGAAGTGAGAAAAAAATATGTGCCTCAGCTGGGATTTGAAATGAGGACTGCTCAGAATACTATTCAGTCACAGCACTCCTTGATAATAAAGAAGTAACTCTAATACAGTAGTCCTGGTGGTACAACTGGTTAGTGCAACAGAATGGTATTCCCAGCAGACCTCAGTTCAAATCCCATCTGGAGCACTTATTACTTTCTCAATTCTAAAATTGTGTTTCAAAAATAATATGCACACCACACTCCTTGATAATAAACATGTAACTCTAATTTATGTAGCTCCAGGGTGTACATTTTGAGAAAAATATGAGTTCCCTTGGGGATCCTCAGGTTCCAAATGTCCTGATAGCACAGCTGATTAGTGCAGCAGAATGGTATTCCAAGCAGGCCTGGGTTCAAATCTTAGCTAGGACACTTATTTCCTTCTCACTTCCACAACTGTGTTTCAAACATATATCACACTGCACTCCTTGATAATAAATCTGTGTCTGGAACCATACACTTCCATACAGTTACAGATGCAGAGTCACATGGCCCTCTGTGCAGTATGGCAATAAAATAGTTTTGAAAATGGCTAATAGCATACAGTAGTTGTAGGGTGACATAAGAGGTACAGCTTTAAATATGCAGATCGCTATAAATAAAGGACAGTTTCCTCACAGCAGAACTAAGTAGATGTCTACAGAGTAACAAATTACTTTTGTACATCAGATTAAAGTTGGCACAATTAATGTTTTTCTGTATCATCCCATTTGTAGGTGTTTTGTCTCTGCATTTGTTGTGAGTGCCAATGGTTAATTCCATGTAATGTGAAAGTGGGGAAAGTAAAATAATCTGTCAATAACAACCTTTGACAATCTACTGGGGAAATGAGCATTTTATTTTTGGGAAATTAGTCAAATACATAAAAGAATCATAATACCCTGAATCATTGGAACATTACACATAACCCACTAACAGCTAAGAAAGCATTAGGTTGATGGTAATGAATTAGACCATTAACTTACTTATTATGTTATACCTTGATATTAGTTGTCAAAAATATAACCAATAATCTATAAAAATTCAGCAACCTGCAGGTTCAAATTATTATAGTTAAACTGCAGACTGACTGATTAAAATATCCCTGGAAAGTTGTTGGAAAATTGATGTGTATATACTGCTGTCATTCAAATGTATCAGCGATTCATGACAGTCAGATTTCTAATTAGTATGCACAATCTTTATTGTGCCCATCATAAGAAACATGATATAGAAATGAAATGAATAGCACTGCCCATGTATTCATCTGGAGTACAGCTGGTACAGGTATATCATGTTTGCCAAAAAAAAAAAAATGAAAAGTTTTAGTTCCATTCACAAATGTCAACTAATCAAAATGTATTTCTACTTTGTAGTCCATTAACAATGCTGAAGTTTTAAAAGATAAAACTTTTTGAAACACAAAACGGTTGCCTTGCAAAGCCAATGATATGCCATATTATCAGTGTAAGTAACTATTTTTCTGATAGGCCCCTACTTCCCCACCCCTGAACAAACACACTGTACAACAATCATGTGGAAGAAATGGCCATAGCCATGAGTTTATTTGAGCAATATTACAGCACCTGGAGTAGTACAAGCAGCTCGGGAGTCTCACTAAGTGGACTTCAAGACAACTGCTCCCCTTCACCAAAGGGCATTACAGACAGATAAAAGGATTACATCCCTGGGGCTGAAACCTCAACCCAGAGAGGGGTGTGGCCAACTGGCTGGGAGTCGAGCATCCACACCCATCTGGTGGAGCCATACCTGCAGGCAAGCCCAATGAGGTTGGCCACAGTCCCCCTGAACCAGGAACTAAGTTACATGGCTCCCACTGCATGTTGACCAGGGAATGGATCCTTTCAGAAGAATGCAACTTTGTTCCCTTTTACCCTTGTACCATCACCTTATGAGAGTACCAAGCTGCCACCCATACAGTGACTGTAGCAATGATCACCTAAAAACTTGCTAAGTTTTTTGTCCCCCTGGTGGAGGTGAAAAAAAACAAAAATACCCTTTTGGGAAAATCAGGAAAATTCTTGCCTGACTCCTAACCATGACCTCTCAGGAGAGACAAGGGGTTCTTAACTAGCTTGGCCCCCTGAACTCTACTTTTACGAGGGCAGGTGGGGGTAAGCTTCTGACCAGAGTTTAAAAAATTAGGGGAAGCCCCAGGACTGGCTCTTTTCAACCCCTCACTGTTCTCCTCCTGGCCAGAAGCCCCCACCCTGTGGAAGGCCTTAATGGTCCTACCTCTGGATGTGTGGCTGACCAAGTCAGCCACTGCCCCCCTAACCTGTCAATTGGGAGGCTAAGGGATGGGCTGCAGACAATGGGTCATATGCTAACATACGTAGCAGACTTATTTATTGTGTGATAGGCCTCTACTTCCTCAACCCTGAACAAACATACACTGCAATAATCATGTAGAAGACATGGTCACAGCTATGCATTTATTTGAGCATTATTACAGCACGTGGAGTGGTGTGCACTCTCATGAGTCTTGCCAAGTGGACCTCAAGACCTCTGATCCTTTTCATCAAAGGGCCTCAGTGATCGAGAGAAGAATGTACCTCCCTGGCCTGGGGCTTACCCTCAAATTGCAGCAAGTACTGTGGTCAACAGTCTGAGTGTTGAGCATCCACCCCATCTGATGACTCTGTACCTGCAGACAATCCCAATGAGGTTGGCTACATACCCCAAACTGGGAACTGGGTCACATAGCCCCCACTTCATGCTGACTGAGGAATGGAGTCTTCCAAAAGAATGTGACTCTTTTCCTTTTCCCCTTGTACCATCACCTTGTGAGAGTACCAAGCTGCCACCCATACAATGACTGTAGTAATGTTTGCCTAATAACTTGCTAAGCTTTTTGTCCCCCTGGTGGAAGTGAAAAAACCCAAAAAGACCCTTTTGGGAAAACCAGGAAAATGCTTGCCTGACTCCTAACCACGGCCTCTCATTAGAGACAAGAGGTTCTTGACTAGTTTGGCCCCCTGAACTCTGCTTTTACGAGGGCAGGTGGGTGTAATCTTCTGACCAGAGGGTACACAATGAGGGGAATCCCCAGGCCTGGCTCTTTTCAACATCTCATTGTTCTCCTCCTGGTCAGAAGCCCCCACCCTGTGGGAGGCCTTGATGGTCCCACCTCTGGATGTGTAGCTGACCAAGTCAGCCACTGACCCCCTAACCTGTCAATTGGGAGGCTTGGGGATGGGCCCCATACAATGGGTCATATGCTGCCATATTTAGCAGACTTATTTATTGTGTGATAGGCCTCTACTTCCTCAACCCTGAACAAATGTACACTGCAATAATCATGTAGAAGACATGGTCACAGCTATGCATTTATTTGAGCATTATTACAGCACTTGGAGTGGTGTGCACTCTCATGAGTCTCGCCAAGTGGACCTCAAGACCTCCGATCCTTTTCATCAAAGGGCCTCAGTGATCGAGGGAAGAATGTACCTCCCTGGCCTGGGGCTGACCCTCAAATTGCAGCAAGTAGTGTGGTCAACAGTCCGAGTGTTGAGCATCCACCCCCATGTGATGGCACTGTACCTTCAGACAATCCCAATGAGGTTGGCCATAGCCCCCAAACTGGGAACTGGGTCACATGGCCCCCACTTCATGCTGGCTGAGGAATGGAGACTTTCAAAAGAATGTGACTCTGTTCCCTTTCCCCTTGTACCATCATCTTATGAGAGTCCCAAGCCATCACAGGAGGACCTGTCTGACCACCAAAGCCTCTCACTCCAATAACTGCTCAAAGTGTGTTGTGCACCATCCAAAAATATGTCCCAGCTCACATTGGTTAAGTGTACTCCATCACTGGCATATAACCACAGTGAACTCAAGTTATTAGCATGTTTAATTATAGTGCCCCCAATGGAATCTGTGAAGTCCCATATCTCCCTCTTAATGCAGATATGTGCTCTGTCTGTAGCCTGGCAGTCCCTTGCATATCCCAATTGAAACCTCTGGATGGTGACACCAAAACAGCTTGATTCCCAGCCAATGGGCCTGCATGGACCACAGACCCTCCTTCTTCTGCAGCAAGAAATTGACCACCATCAGCTGACCCAGGTCATTACCACCTAGATGTACCACAATCATGTCTGGTGGCTTCCCCTATTGTGCTGAAGCCTCCAAGCTGGGAAGGAGGCCCCCACATCTCATCCATCACTGCCACAGCCACAGCCACTAGAATTGCATATTGTAGTGGGGAATTGACAGGTTGATCCCCCTACTCGGCATCCTGCTCTTTTCACTACCCAATTGATGAAGAAATGACCGCATATACAGACAAGCTTGGATCCATTGGAGGTACCTGCAAATAAAGAAGAGATAATGTTAAAACACAAGGGGCCTCACATGTCACAAAAGCCCTGCAACTTCTACCTTCCCAGGGCCTGTATCTCCTTGTTGAAGCATCCTCAAATCCTAATTTATGAGACATCCCCAATCTGGAAGAAATTGATATTGAATTCCAACAAATCCAGGCTCTCCCCTTCACTGCTTTCCCTAATATGTGCCAGAACTGATACACTGTCACTGGGGTGCCATCAGCATGGCGCAAGAAGGCCATGCCCATTTATTACTGTGACAACATAGCTACATTGTCTGTCTGGGTAGCATAGTGAAAGCCTTTCACAGCTATATCACACTGTTTGTTAGGTGACCCTGAGTCCATTTATTACTGTGACAACATAGCTACATTGTCTGTCTGGGCAGCATAGTGAAAGCCTTTTACAACTGTATCACACTGTTTGTTAGGTGCCCTGTTGTGAGCCAATGTATTACTGTGAAATAGCTCCATTGTCTGTCTCCACAGCATAATGAAAGACTTTTATGACTATATTACACTGCTTGTTAGGGTCCCCTAAGCCCTGTCATTTATTACTGTGACCTAGTTAGCTAAACTGTCTATCCAGCAGTTAGTGAAACAATATATTTTCACAGCTGTGTCAACTATGCCTCATACTTCCCAATCTAAGTCTAGTAAAAGGAAATACAGTGCTGCTGCACACATGCAACTGTTAATGACATGAACCATATGAATCATAGCACTAATGAAGAACATAAAGACAATAATAATAACATTGCCAGCACTAGCATGAAATCTCCTGAATCAAAAAAGCATGTTAGCAATGAAATGGTAGTAGAGTTTTGGAAAGGACTGACTGGGGTTATTTCTAGAGGTACTCAACGTTTTGCCACATGTGCTAGGAGACTTCCAGCTGCTGAAGCAGCATGCAAGGAGGCATGCTTCTCAAATATAAGCTCAGATGCTGAAGCAGTAAATGCTGACAGAGATGGTGGTGATAGTGGGAACTGGGAATGGGATAGCCTGGTTTATGTCCTACATAATGATGATGATGATGTCATTTCCAGAACTTCTGAAGCTTGTGGTGATGAGGTCAGTAGTTTCAAAGAAGGAGTAGGAGAGGATGCCACTGTAAGGCATGAGAAGCAAGTGCAGAAAAAAATCAAATGCTAAACTAAGAATAAGAAGATAAGTATGAATGAGAACTATTCCTCTCAACAAAGAAATGGCAGTGTACAGTTTCCTCTAGGTCCCTTGACTGTACAAGGAATAGTGCCAGGCACTGTGTCACAAACCAAAAAAGGTAAATCTTTAATGTGGAATTTATTTTATATTGACCCTGCTGAAAACTCTCCAGCTGTATGCAATCTGCACAAAAAAAACATCAGTCATAGTGGCAATCTGGAAAATTTTGAAACATCACTAATGATGTGACATGCAAAGGCAAAACACCCAACTGAGTGGGGCCAGGCAAGGGGCAGTGTGGGCAGTAGTGGAGGTGGTGGTGGCGGTGACCATAGTGACAATGAACTGGAAGCAGTAAGTGACACTGAATCACTAGATGTGTCCTTGCAGTCTTCTCAGACAAAAATAGGTTGTTTTCTGACACCATCAAGTACTAAGAAGATCCCAAACTAGTACTCCACATGAAAAAAGTGTGAAGAATACATTCCTCCCAAATTAAAAAGATCTCAACTAACATTAAAATAAAGTGATGTGAGGACATAAAAATTGACCTACCAGTATCCAACATGTCAGATGTTAAATAGAGCCGTCGCACAGCTGTTGGCCGATTGTCAACTCTCTTTTGCTCTTGTTGCCCAGAAAGGTTTCCTCAAGTTCAAGAAGCAGATTGAACCATGGAACACTGTTCCCTGTTGAACATATTTCTCAAAAAAGGCTGTTCCACAGTTGTATGACTTGGTGTGTACTGAAGTTATTAAGCAGTTGAAACTCTCTGAGGTGAAGCAGGTTCACATAACTACAGATATATGGACCAGCAACCACACAACTGACTACATGACTGTTGACTGCTCATTGGGCAAGTTTTTAGCCATAAAGTAATAATCCTCACTCTACCATAAGCAGTAGGAAGCAGGCTGTATTATGTCACCACTTCTGAGGAAAACCACACCACTGTGAATATTTTGCAGGAGCTAGAAAAACAGTTCCATAAATGGTTCACTCTGTATCCCTTATCTCCAGGGTTCAGTGTCAGATTATGGTGCCAACATAGTCAAAGCTCTTAGAAATGGCAGCTACCAACACATACCTTGTTTTGCACATTGTTTAAATCTTCTCATCCATAATTTCTTAAATGGAAACAAAAATGTTGAAAATCTGGTAGGTCTTGCTGGGAAAATATGTGGCCATTTCAGCCACTCTGTGAAAGCACAAAAAATCCTGAAGGAGCTGCATTGATCAAACAACTTACTACTGCATACATTAAAGCAGAAAGTTTCAACCCACTGGAATTCAACATTTTACATGTTGGAAAAGCTCCTTGAACAGAAAAAAGCTGTATATGACTACGCCATGCAGAATCAAATAGGTGAAGTAGACATCATACTCAGTTCCAGCAGTTGGAGCCTACATGAATCTTTGGTCACTTTACTGGAGCCATTTGAGGCTGTCACACATGATGTCAGTGCGGACAATGCAACTCTGAGTCTAATTCTTCCTTAAATAAGATTTCTTCACATTTTCCTTTATAACATAAAGAAAGGCTTTCAGTAAAAAATACACCACTGTTGTTATGCTGGCAGATAACTTGAGTCACAGACTGTTAACTGATCAGAGAATAAATGCCATGTTTAAGACTGACACCTACTGTATGTGTTGGCTAAGTTGCTACTGTAGATCCCTGCTTTAAGAGCAACACTGAAGCCATCCTTCCTGCAAGTGAAGACATTGACTAATGGAGAAATCTTCTGCTAACCAAATGTGATTTTGCCCCACCAACACCATTAAGTGACATACAGCAGTCAAACTGCTGAACCATCATTGTGTGCCTCTGCCGCAGACTATAGCACATCTATAAATTCTTCACAATCACCAGTGTCATCATCCAGGGAAAGGACATTTATAACTACTTTTTGGGCATTGTGTGTTCAAGGTCAAAAATCAAATCAATTCTGAGTTACCTGCAACAACATGGACTATTATCCTGTAAAGAAAGTGCAGCTGGTTAACCTGCCATACTGGTAATTGTCTTACACAACACAATGATCCAGGAGTATTTTGAAAACCATGCTGTGATTGGTATGGAGGAAGATCCAGTACTCTACTGGAAACAAAACAGAACCATATGGCCAGATCTAGCAAACCTTGCAATAATGTACCTTAGTTTCCACCTTCAAGTGTATATTCAGAATGCATATTTAGTGAAGCTGGATGAATAGTCACTGACCAAAGAACACTGCTAAGTCCTGTAAATGTGGGATGGCTTACATTTCTCAAAATGAATACTTACAATTTCCCAATTGCCCCATACACTGAATTATGCACTTCTGACCCTCAACATGAGTAACAGCCTGTGAACAATGGGCGCTATTCACAAAGATGCATGGAGACGGAGCATAATGGCTCATGCAGCTCTGCATCTGTGGGTGTTCCATGTGGGGACTGCATTCATGAAGCAGTGGTCCCTTCCCCCCAGTGCACAGGTACACAGGGGTGGGAGTGCAGACCCAGGTCGGTGGCCAATCAGCTGCCTTACCTGGTCTGCAGTGGATCCCTTGTGCTGGTCTCGTGCTATCTTGGAGGAGGCACATAGAGCACCAGTACAGCTGCTGGGGGGCATGTGCTGTCTGCCTGCCCTGGCCCAATTGGCATCTCCTGACAACAGGGGCACATTGCTGAAAGGATCTGCCGAACTCCAGCCCAGACTGGTGGGTCTGGCAGTGGTGACTGGAGGGGGCATCTAGCTGGTACAGATGCCCTCCAGATGCATAGCCACTGGGACTCGCATAAGGCACACTGCACATTCATGAATAGTGCAGAGTGCTGGAACACCCCCCCAGCAGAGACCCTGGCCTGTCCACATGTGGAGCTCCGTGCTGAGCAGTAGTTCCCGTGCAGGGGGGTGTGACTGGTTCATGCATGCTGTGGTGGGTGCACATGGTTGTGGATGGGCTATGCACCTGGGTTATGCAGCATGTAGCCCATCCACACCATTTGTGATTAGGGCCCATTGATACTGAATATGATGACTAGGTTGTGATTGAAATGAATAACAAATCCTGTGTGGAGTTGGTGTACTGCTAAATTTGGTAACTTAACATTGCTAACATATCTCTCTCTCTCTTTCTCATCAATTGCAACTGGCCCTCTGACATAAATCCTACTATGATCACAGTTTATGGACAAACAGGCATGTTTGTCATTTTTCTGACAATGTTGGCCCCATTATTTAAATTCATTCACTCAGAGCAAATGAGCCTCTTGTATCTACCTCATCATTGCTCTCCATGGGTATAATTTTGGAAACAGCAGCAGGCTCACTCACAGCAGCTGGGCCTGTTGTACCTGCCTCAGCAATGCCTGCCATGAGTATAATTTTTGGAAACAGCAGTAAGCTCAATCAGAGCAGCTACGCCTCTCATACCTGCCTCATAAATGACAGGGCTCAGGGCACCTAACAGTGTAATAGTATACAGCCTACAGTCAAAATCAACCATTCACATTTTTGTTATGGTCAGGGTAGGGTAATAGGGTAGTAGAATTAGGTAGTACCTACCCAACCCTAACCAACTACCCATTTTTCATTAGGGTATTTTTAGGGTAATTTTGGGTAGTCTACAGGTACCAGCTGGTACCATTTCAGGTCAGGTATTTCAGTACGCACCCATGCCTAATAATGCAGCCCCTCAGTTTTCATTCCCAGGTGTACCCAATCTCCTGGGTGCAGTAGCAATAAGCAAAAGGCTGATTTGATGTCTGTTTTGGCCATGAGTGCCCCTGACTCTGCCCACTGAACTGCTTCCACTACCTTACCAAAGGATGCCTACTAAACAGTAATGAAATGTGGGTCAATGTAATCATTCACTGAGTTGCCTTCTAGGTACAACAAATGATTAATTATGTGCTACTCTTCCTGAGCTTTTCTGGTAAGCAAGCCAATCAGTGAAACCCACAGTCCTTGTATTGGTTGGGACAGGAAGGGGCTGCTAATCCTACCTAATGCAATGTCTTTCTGAAGTTTCTGTTGTACTATGTCAGAGTGATCCCTGACTGATGTGAGATTCTCAGCTTCATATCCCCAATGCTAATGGTCATAGGGGATCCTGAAGACAACCAAGAACTCCTCCTTGAGCAGTGCTGTGGCCTACTGATCTGATTACCAGGCAAGCCATGGCCTCAGCTGCTCTACACTCATCACCTTGGGAAGTCCACCCTTTGCCCAGGTGTTCTGCTCTCCTCAAAAGGGATGTTGGTCATTTTGACCTCCCATGCTGCTTTGTCCTTTTTTTTCCAGGCTTGCATCAATGAAAGGGGTGCCCTTGCCCACAAGCCAAACATTTGTGCCAGTAGAGGCATGATGTCTGAGAACAATTTCCTCAGCTGAACCTGAAACAAATTTGCCCCATGGACCCCCTGGGTTTCCCATTGAGCATCTTTGGTGAGGACCCTCTGGAAGCCCCTCAGAGATACCCTACTGGTGGTGTGAATCACCCCTTCCCCATGCATGACCTCAACCATTAGAAGCATTTCAAGGTGACCTCAATCTTTTTCCGGGTCCTGCTGCATATGGCCATAAAACTCCTCATCATATTCTAATCATTATATGCTCCCACTCTGCCTGTAGGTACACATGATTCTGTGCAAAGAATTAAAAAGGACAACACTTTTTTTCAGGGGCTGTTTGATGGATAGTACTGGCCAGAACTATAAAATCCACTAACCAGTTAAGAAAGGAATGTTCACCTTTGAGCTTCTTCCAGTCAGGATCATCGCCCTTCTTGTCTTTTGACTCTTCAGAGTTGCAGGGCCAATTGAATAGGGACGACATGTTCACATACTCTCTGGTGCAAATCTGCTGTTGGTCTTTGTCTGATAGATGAGAACCCACTGATTCAGCCACACTAGCATAGCTATTCAGGGATTGCAGAGATGCTGCCACCTCCTTGGCTGGGTCTGCCTCATCTCTGACCAGCGCAGCTAATGCCTGATGAGGTTATCCTTGCATGGCAGCTATGAGACCCATTATGGGCTCTAGCAGTTTGCTAAGCTTCTGCTCAGGAGATGACATCCCCCTGCACCCCTGAACTGGCCCACATAGGTTCTGCTGGGTTCAGCTGCTGGTCGTCAACAACCTACATAGCAAATATGATATTGCAGTTGGCACTGTATAACTGTTTTAATAGTGCCACAGCCCGGGGGGAGGGCTTTGATTGTGGTGGGGGTGCAAGTTAATGTTCAATATCTGAAGAAGTGGCAGGAGAGAGGAGGAAAAAAGGAAAATGACAGCTGAACTGCTTTAAATAATCCCTTTATACACAACTATAACAACCATTTTAACTGGATTAGTGATACCATAACCAGTGTACAACAATTTATAGCTTTTAAGAACTGGTTATGATGACAACTCCAGTTTTTAAAATGATAACTACTTGAGTCTGCCTTGTTGGCTGATCATCACATGATAGACTGTGAGCTGCTGATGGGTGTCAGAATGACCTTAGAACTTGAGGCGGTTTATCCTTGCTTGTTAAATATGGCGCTTACACAGGTTTAGAAGAGTCACATATGCAAGGGAAGAAATGACAGTGTATTAAGAAAGAACAATTCTGGAAGTTTTAGATTTCACACCAGTAAATAGTGTTCAAGAATATAGATTGCACTTATCACATGTAAATGGAATGTAAGCATTTTTCTAATTTAATTGTACAGTTGAAAGGAACAAGAATTTGAATATTTGGAAAAAGAGAATCATAGGTGCTAGAACAGTTGTCTAAACAATTGGAGCTGAAACTTCGGTCCCTTTCAAGTACTACATCCAAAGATAACAACAGCAGGTTCAATCATAATGTGATACAGTAATCAACGTTTTCTGCAGTGGTTGTTATTAATAATCTGAAGTGAAAGAGAATATTCCTTTGCTGTATTTCAGTGACCACTGAGCAGTGTCTATGACACTTTAAAGTAATGTTCTATTAACCTAACTATACATATATAACTTGTTTTGAGAGTCAGTTAGACATTGTTCTTTTTACATTCAATTCAGAGAAATGGGACTGCAGTATATTCATCCACTGCTAATCTGATGTTTTTTTGGTTAGACCCCGCTATTATATTATGTGTTAAAAAGTATACAGTACATGACTATACAGATTAGGGGGAAGGGGACAGCATTTGGAGACAGTATAGTGTAGCGGTTAAAGGGACACTGTCAATCCCCTTAAGTCTCAAAGTGTCTCTAGTTTAAAAAACATATTTTATGATAGCGAAAATTCTGTAAAGATCATTGATGCAGCTGGTAGTTTGATTCTGGCTTCTATTACTTTTAAAAAGTGAAAAACAGACTGAGCAACATACTGGTGTTATCACACCAAAACAGATTTGTTTACATTCCTTGATCAACTCCAAATGCCTCTTTCCTGGACTTGGGAATACCCACAAAACAGTCTAGCCCCTCATGATGCAGTGGGAGTTCAGGAGGCTACTGCCTTATGAGTGACCACACTATTTGGGTGTGTTTGTAATGCTCAGGAAGTATGCAGAAAGAACAGAACCAGGATTGAAAACAAAAACAATGTTGTTTATAAATATACATTGCCATGCATTTCAGTTCTACTAAGCAAGGAGACAGACAAAACAAACAGCAACATCAATTAATTTTAGAGAGGGTAAGCAATCATAAAATGTGGGTTTTCAACTAGAAATAATATGATGAAAAACAGGTTGACAGTGTCCCTTTAAGATCACCGAAATGCAAATTTGGAGAACTGGGTTTGAAACCCACAGCCATCAACTGCATACTGTGTGACCATAAGAGAGTCACTTAACTTCCTTGTGCTTCCAGGATGCACCTGGAAACAAGCTTTGGCTTAGTGTCTCTTTCCTGGCCACAAATTGTTAAATAAAAAATAAATTTGGAGATAGTGTATACAAAACTGAAATTTCTTACTATGCTCCTGGATGGATGGATAGCAGGTTATGCTGTTCATGGACTGCTAACAGTGAGTTGATATAAACAGTGGAACCAGTCAAAACACAGCACAGTAACTTGCAGTAAATGACATGTCACAAAATACTGCAGTAAAAAGGGCTTTATTGCCATTGATTTACCCTGTTCTCTGCAGCATATTGCAGCATTTTGTGCTATACTACAACATGACTGTATTGCATCCTGGCTGGCACCATGGTAAATCACAATGAAGTCACTCAGAAGTAATTCATTTATAATAACTGGGGAGCTTTTTCTCCTATAGAGAAACACAGTTATAATACACCATTATAACCTGTGGGTTATAACAGCAAACACATGTTGGGTTTCTCTCACTCTGCACCTGCACACATTGCTCCTCGCCCACTAGAATTATTTCAAATTGACATTTTCCCCACACTTCCTTTTACATTTTCACGAGGATCAATTTATAGGGCAGATAATGTCTTTACCTCCCAGCCCTACAGACTCCTCTTCCTTCAAGAAGATCAGGATCGTAGTCTTTGACAGGAAAAAAAAGTGAAAGTAAAGCTGGTGACCACATCTGATCTAGCGCTGCCACTGTATCTACAGTCAGCGTATGATGAGCTGAGGGGCGGGGTTGTGGTTGCAAAGAAAGATAAAACAACTTCTCAAGACAGTATGGGTGAGCAGGGTATTAAACACTAATGCAGCTGCTGCTGCCATGCTTTAAATGGCAGCTCCATGTACTGTCCAAACTGTAACTTTTTTTAGTGGAACGATGCAAGCAAGAAAACACTCCCCGGCAATTATAAAAAATTACACATGGGTAGGTGTGGAAAAAAGCTTGAATTTTATACACACCCTCAGTTTGTGATACTATTATAAGCCCCTCGAGCTTCGCTTTCTGTGTTTATGAAGCATTACACACCTTAGGTGTGTATACAATTCTCATTAAACACACCTACCCATGTATTATTCTACATGTAATATTTTTGCTACTTTGCTTTTGCTTACAGCTGTATTTAAGCTACTGCTTAGTTACAGGGGGATATTGCATGCCTTATGCACATCTACTTGACTGACTGCTTGACTTGATTAAGGGTGCATTTTGGTGAGGTTCAAGATTGCTGAGTAATTGTGATTAATGTTAGTGTTAGCAACAAAAAGAGAAAGAACAAAAAACTGTTGAATTCTACCCTCTTCCCTTCCAGAGTACCCACCCCCCAATATATAGGGAGGGGCACTGGTGCCCACCCATGGTGCTGCTAAAGTATCCTGACACTCAGTACCCTAACTCTTATGTCAGCAAGAGGACCACCTATATGAAAACTGCTACTTGATCTATTTTTTGAAAGAAACCTACAAAGAAGAAAATGGTCCCTCACTGATCTGACCTCCATACTCCCACTTACTTCATCCCAACCCCCACAACACCCACTGTCGCACACACCTCCATACACCCTCACTCACCTAAACACGTCCATAATGAAGATCCATCCTTTGATAGAAAAGTCATCTTGCTGCCAGAACCAGAAACTGCAATACAAGAAAATAAGGTAAGTCCACTTAATGTATTTCAATATGCTTTTAACTTTTACCATAACTTCATCATTTTTCAATATTGTTACACCACATTTTCAATATAACCTTTTTGTGATCTCACCTCATGAACAAGAAAGGTGAAATTTTTCAGGTCTGGGCTGAAAGGTGATTTCTCAGTCACTCCATGAAATCAATGCATTCATTTTCTGTCCAGAACTAAAATACAAAACAGAAAGTTGGATATCAAATTTGGAAATGGAAAAATAAAAAGTACAATATTAAGAACTATGAATACCTAGTGGTTCTGACTGATGAGGAGTTGAACTTTAAAGACCATGTAAATCAAACTGTTAAAAGGCTGAACCAGAAACTGGGTGCATTGAGATGTGTATCTAATTGTCTTACAAAAGACACAAGGGCAAAAATAGTGAAACAGTTATTAATCCCAGATCTGGAGTATGGATTGATAGTATATAGGAATACTACAAAAACTACCCTATACAAAATTGATCAAATGTATTATTAGCTTTCATGTTTTGCTACAAAGAGCCCATATGGGACATGTCACTGCAAAGTTTACCAGCTTTGAAATTGGTTAGGACCAGAGTAGAAAAGGTCATACTTATGGTTGTCCTGGTGCCATCATTTTATAAATACAAAAGAATTACAAAACTCCTCTAAGGCACTTGATTAAATACAGGACAGTGGGAGATCATGGATATGACCTGTGAAGTAATAACTTAAATCTGCTCCTATGCAAGTCATATAATAGTTTTGGGGATGCAGTCTTACAAACAACCATGGCTAAGGCCTGGAATGATTTTCCAGTTCTCATTAAATCAATAAAACAAACATACAAGTTTCAGAAAGAAGTTTGCAAACTCTTAAACCATGAATGTGACTGCTATTATAATCTTTAAGCTATTTTAAGAGTTTTTAATGTATGTGTATGGTATTGTATATGTATCTGTACAGGATTTTTGATGAAAATAGGGCTTGCTCTAACAAAATGTATTCCTGTATAAAACTAAACATTTTATCATTATCATCACCAGGTTTCAGGCAGCATTTGCACATTTTCAGCAATTGTGTTCATAACTTGGGGCCATTAGAACACTATGTTCAAAATTTTGGAAAACAATATATAATGAAATAGCCAAGTTATGAGTGAATATTGATATATTTCAACGTTCACGCATAACTTCACTCATTTTCAATATTTTGAGTCCAATCTTTCAACACAGCCATTTTTTCACACCACCTCATAAATATGACAGGTGTAATTTTTCAAATCCTGGATGAGATGTGATTTTGCGTTTGTTGTGCAAAATTATGTTTCAGCCAGCATTCTATAAATGACACATGTCATGTTTATAAGGGGAGTCATAAAATGATTATCCTGAAAATTTGGGATGAGCATTTTAAAACAAATATTAAGAAATGTATGTAATGTGAGCCTTTACCCCTCTATGTGGTGTTTTGTGATCCCATGTCAGTGAGCTGAGACTGTGGGTGAACTCAGTGAGCCAGTTAGATGGGCTAAGGCTGGGGACTGCACTGTCATGAGGTATCATGTTCCAATCTGTAAAGGGAATGCGTCTGCACAAGCACTCCTAAACCATGAATGTGACTGCTATTATAATCTTTAAGCTATTTTAAGAGTTTTTATCGTATGTGTAATGTGAGTATGTGTATGGTATTGCTTATGTGTGTATACAGGATTTTTGATGAAAATAGGGCTTGCCCTAACAAAATGTATTCCTGTATAAAACTAAATATTTTATCATCATCACCATGTTTCAGGCAGCATTTGCACATTTTCAGCAATTGGGTTCATAACTTGGGGTCATTAGAACACTATGTTCAAAATTTGGGAAAACAATATATAATGAATTGAAACTTCACTCATTTTCAATATTTTGAGTCTAATCTTTTGACATGGCCATTTTTCCTACCACCTCATAAATATGAGAGGTATCATTTTTCAAATCCTGGATGAGATGTGATTTTGCATTTGTTGTGCATAATTATGTTTCAGCCAGCATTCTATAAATGACACATGTCGTGTTTATAAGGGGTAGTCATAAAATGATTGTCTTGAAAATTTGGAGTGAACATTTTAAAACAAATATTAAGAAATGTATTTAATGTGAGCCTTTTTCCCTCTATGTGGTGTTTTGTGATCCCGTGTCAGTGAGCTGAGACTGTGGGTGAACTCATTGAGCCAGTTAGATGGGCTAAGGCTGGGGGACTGGACTGTCATGAGATATCATGTTCCAGTCTGTAAAGGGAATGCACAGGGTTGTCTGCACAAGCACAAGTATTATCTAGTGAAGAAAAATCTTCTCTTGGCATAGGGCCCTACACCTCTGCACCCTTGGGTGCCACAGGACCCTGCACTTCAGCTGACCGACTCTTTGCCTTGTGTGTTTGTATCTGTAGCCACATGGAAGTGTAGGGCCCAGAGTACCCTGCACTTCTGCATCCCACTAAACAGCTTCACAAATTCTTGACATCCACTGCAACTTGGAAGGGTGCACCTTGGAGGGCCTTACACTTCTGCAGATAAATGGCAAATGGCAGACAAATGGACTCTTCCTTTGGTGTCCTGGAGAGCTCTGCATGTCGGCATCTGTTCATGTAGGTCTTGGGACCTGTGTGAAGGAGGATGCAATTCCACTATCTCAAAAAGAAAGGAAATCTTTGTGAAAAAAAACAGCATTATTACACCTGTTAGAATTAAAGTTAACACCACAAATGTAGGGAAATTTGGCATTAGGACTTCTAACATTAACACTCCACCATCCCAAACAGCAAAAGAACAAGACCACCCAAGCAAAAGTACACAGCCATCCTCAGGTAGGACAAACAATATACAACTGTTTCCAGATGGCACAAATGCAGTAGCACTGATGTTCTACCATTGTGGATTTGCATCTTTGGCTGCATAAGCACAGGACCCACAGGGGCCTGTGCATATATTGCCACACCTGTGTGTACAGTAGATGTACAGTGTACATGAATACTTGTGGTTGCAGAAGCCCAGGCTCTTGGGGGGCTGCACTTTTGGAGATAGAAGTACTGTTGCAAAGTGGGTATCATGGTTTCAGTAGCCAATCTAGAATTTTTGAGGGGTGGTGGCAGTTTTTTTTAGGGGTAGCACTTTCATCAAAAAAATAAAATGGTTGACTTTGAAAGCTAAAATTAGGTTAAAACAGTTTATTTTTGCTGGCATAAGAGGGTAGTGGATGATTCCTTTCTACATAGTTGGATCTCCTAGTGCTTGGTTTTCTATATGCAGCTGCATAAGTGCAGGCCCTTCAGGAGCATGCCTTTCTACAGCCAAATGTCATGTGCATGTCTTACATCTGTGGCTGAAGAAGCACATCCCCCGGACCTGCTGTTGCAATTTTGGTATCATAATTTTTATGCTGGCAGTGTTTCTGCAGCCAGAGATTGGTGTACATGTCTTACATCTGTGACTGCAGAAGCACAGGCCCCTCACGGGCCTTAATTTCTGCAGACAGAACTGTGGGGATGTCTTATAGTGTGGATAAATATCTGTGGCTGCAGACACACTGGTCCCATAGGGGCCTGTACTTCTGAAGACAAAACAGCTTTTGTAATTTGGAGATCCTGAATTTGTATATGTATCTGTGGCTGCAGGAGCTTGTGCTACTACACACAGAAGCAGTGTTGTCATCTTAATGTTGTAGATTTCTTTTTTTTTTTAATTGACAAATATGGGATCATCCCTCCTCCCTCCCCACAAACGGTAATCCCCACCTCCCCCAATACTGTCCCATCCCCTCCCTCCCATACCCAGCACAGTAGGAGTTCTAGCAGTCACCTGAATAGCAATGGTAAGTACTAGTACCAACCAGATTATAGGGATTACAGAGAATAAAGGGAGCCCCATATTTTTTCAAATCTTGCTAACTGATTGTGAGACTGGCAATCATCTTTTCTGTTCAGAGGTTGGCTAATAACTCATGTAACCATTCAGTATAAGTAATTGTTTCAGCATCTTTCCAGTGCTTTAATACAACTTTTTTGACCGACATAGATATAAGAGCCATATGATACTTACGATTAAGAACACCAACCTCTGTAAAGTCTCTTAAGAGGCAAATTTTTGCCTTGAATAAATCTTCTAACCCTAATAGATGGTCCATCTTTTGTTTAATACAAGCCCATAATGGGGCTACTTTGGAGCAGTCACAGAAAAAATGAAGTAATTTACTTTTCACATGTTGGCACCATGTACAGGAAGAAGGAATTGCAGTACTGAATTTAGCTAGTCTCTCTGGAGAATAATAACGGTTATTGAAAATATAGAACTGCACGAGGCAAAGCCTATCCTGAGTGAAAAATTTGTGACAGCCTTTCCATAATGCAGTCCAGTTAATAGGAGTGTCTGGGAAACAGTGTGTCCAGCAAGCTGTTAGCCCCATGTGTTTCAGGTAAACCCAGTCATACAGAAGTCCAAATAACTTTAATACTACATGCAGGAATGCAGTGAGAGGGCCCATCTCCAACCTGAAGTGGAAGTTAGGGGCCAATGGATGGGTGGCCCCAAAGAATTTTAACAGAAGGTGCCTGAGCTGATATACTTTGAAAATGTTCCTACATGGAATACCAGATTTTGAGCTAATCTCTGGTGAGGTAAGCCAAGAGCCATTGCTACTCACAAAATATATGGGAGGAAGGGAGGTCAATTGGGGGAACCATAAAGATGAAAACATTTCATCAATTTTGAAAATTGAGGTCACCCATGAGAGGCTGGGTGATATCTTGAACATGATTGTACTTGAGAAAGGCACAAAGTTGGGTGTGAACTCTAATGGCGGTACCTATTGGTGAGGCATGCAGTTGAGAAGGAAGATCTTTGAGTTTCATATGTAGAAGGGCAGTGGAGGAAAGACTTTGTGACCAGTTCTGGACTCTTTCAATTTGAAGCCACAGGGATGTGTAGGAGGATGAGGTCTGAGCATCTTCTGGGGATAACCATCTGAAGTACTTACTTGCTTGGTTAGATTAAAAGTAAAGACCTATGTGGGAAAGTCACAGGCCTCCTCTGTTTTTAGGCACAGCCAGTTTGTAATAAGCTATACGTGGTCTTTTGCCTGCCCATATGAAATATGTTATGACACCGTGTACTTTTTTAAACCAGGAGAGAGAGGGAGCCACAAATTTAAGTGATTTAAGGGATAAAAGAGG
Source organism: Neoceratodus forsteri (assembly GCA_016271365.2). Taxonomy (NCBI): domain Eukaryota; kingdom Metazoa; phylum Chordata; order Ceratodontiformes; family Ceratodontidae; genus Neoceratodus; species Neoceratodus forsteri. The sequence goes on along the minus strand of CM057449.1, from coordinate 1,146,845,784 downwards.
TGAGGGAAGGTGTTTGTTTTTATCAGGCTGATTTTGCACCAAAGAGAGAGGGGAAAGAGGGCTCACCTATTTAAATCCTGTGTAAGTGTCTGAAGGAGGGAATTGAAATTTTCCCTCTTAAGATGTGATAAGCTCCTAGTGAGTTGAATTACCAGATACCTAAAAGTGCTACAGTAGGTTCCCAGGACAGCCCAAGGGCCTCAATTATGGTTTAGAGGGAAAACTACTGTTTTATCAACATTTACTTTGTAATGCGATAGAGCATTAAATTCTTCAATAAGTTCCAACATGGGGGGATAGAGGCAACTGGATGTGATAACTGGAGAAGGTGGTCATCAGCATATGAAGAAACTTTGATTTCATGGCCTTGTATACTGATGCCCTGTATTTGTTGACACTCTGTTAATCTGCGGATCAGAGACTCTAAATGTAAGTTGAAAAGGAGTGGGGATAGAGGACATCCCTGCCTGGTGCATGATTGAAGTGAGAATGAGTCTGAAAATATCTCGTTGCTGTAAATACAAGCAGTGGGGGTGTTGTAAAAAGCCCAGATCCATTTTAGAAATTTTGAAGGCAACCAAACGCATGTAAGGTTCTGAAGAGAAAGTGCCAGTTGACTCTGTCAAAGGCCTTCTCGGCATCTAGGGAGACCAATACTGCCAGAAAGTCAGCATCCCTGGACACCAGGAAGACATGGGTCAAGGTGCACAAGGGATCTGCAGAGGACCTACCTCTCATGAACCTGACTTTTTCTTGGCCAATGAGGTTTGGTAAAACTAGATTAATGCGGTCAGCTAGAAGCTTTGCTAACATTTTTATATCTTGGTTGAGAAGGGAGATTGGTCTGTAGCTTGTGACTAGTTCTGTCTGCTTACCAGGTTTGGGTAATAAAACAATCAATACTTCATAGAGGGATTTATCTACTTCTTTGCCTGAGAGAATGTGTTGGAAAAGAGATTGAAGTAGAGGAGCTAATTGCTCGGCAAAGGCTTTGTAGAAATTGGATGAAAGCCATCTGGTCCTGGGGCTTTCTTGGAGGGAAGGTCTTTAATTACTTTTAATATATCTACTACCGATACGGGGGACAGAAGTTGCTGCACTTGTGCACACGAGAGAGAGAGAGGAGATGGGCATTCTTCAGGTAATCATCGAGAGTCTGAGAGGAGGGGGTGTTCAGCATGGGGCCATACAAATGCCTATAATATCTTTCAAACTTGGCCACAATGTCATTAGGAGAGGTTTTATGGGAACCATCCTCAGCAGAGGAGATGGCTGTGATAAGTCTGGAGGTTTCTTGTTGCCTAATTCTCAAAGCAAGTAGTCAACCGGCCTTTTCTCCATGGTCCATATAACTAGCCCTCGCTTTTAAAATGGTGGATTCTTTTTTCTCCTGTAGGAGTTCTGAATATGTTTCTTTTAACTTGATAAGATCTTGCCTAAGCAAATCTGAGGACTGCATAGAAAGTTGGCCTTCCATTATTTCTGATTTGGGAGAGGGTAGTCAGTAAATGCTCTTCTCTCTTTTTTTTCTGAGAAGATGCCAAACCTATAAGGAGACCACTCAGACATGCTTTTGGAGCACACCATTCCACATCAAGTTTACCAGTAAAGCCACAGTTAATAGAAACACGCTGGGTAATGTGATCTGAGATGAACTGAGTCACTCATGGATCTTTTAAAATCTGATTGTTTAGTCTCCATCAGCCCCTCGGCTTAGGTAGGAAGAAGAGAGAGAGTCTGCAAAAACTAAGGAGTGATCTGAAGGAGGACCTCGGTGAATGCCTGAATCTATTACCCCTGGAGGAAGTGCATGTGACAGAGGAGAATGTAATCAATCTGGGTGGAAGTCCCATGCACTGGAGAAGTAAATGTGTACTCGCTAATCGAGGGGTGGAGGAATATCCAGATATCATATAAACCTAAGTGATCTGTTAGGTCTCTTAAAGCTCTTTGTATAGGGGATAAACCTTTAGGGGAGTGCCCAGACCAGTTCAAGTTCGGGTTGAATGGTAGATTCCAGTCCCCACCAATTATTATTGGGAGGGAGAGGAAGGGTATCAAGATATTTAGGAGCTGCATGAAGAAAGGGGGGGGAGTCTATGTTAGGGCCATATACGCTCCCCAGCAAAATTTCTGTGGTATGTAACAGGCCTTTAACAAAAATATATCTGCCTTGGGTGTCACATATAGTCTGAGTGGGAAAAAATGGGGCTGACCTGGTCAAAAGAATCATCACTCCACAAGTTTGTGTACTGTCTCCAGCTGAATAAACCTGCCCAATATGTTGCTTTCTCAATTTAGATGCCTCTAAGTTAAGTAAATGGGACTCTTGGATAAATATTATACTAGCTTTCAAAATGTGCAGATGTTTTAGGATTTTGTACTGCTTGGTTTTGTGCCATGTCCCTTTGACATTCCACGAGGTAAAAGAAATATTCCAAACTATTCTCTTTGAAATGGTTTGAAATGGAGTTAAGAAGATACCTAATAATTGTATTTATCCAAGTGACCAAAATGTAGTAATAAACTGTGCTTCCCCCAGTTCCCAACCCCACCTTCCCACAATCCCAATCCAACTCATATTGCTTGAACAGACTGTACACCAAGAGTAATGACAAATATAAAGTGCCCACAATCCCCAACCCCCCACCCCCAAAGCTGTCTTGGCCCATGACCAGCAGTTCACCAGTATTAAGCCCTCCCCCAACCACTCGAACCCAAAGAAAACCCTACAAACTAACATGCTATCTAACGTAGTAAAGGTTAAACATGCCGCTTAAAATCAACCTATTAAGAGGCTTTAATATCAAGGAGTAGGGCTTTAGAAAATGCATGCCCTCATCAAACCTTATAATGAACTATTAACTGCACCAAAACGTGCAGGGCAAAACTTTCAAACTTTAAAACCGTGCCCAGTTAAACACTCAGTACAGTATTGGATCAGGAAAGTAAAGGCCAAGGCAGCCAGAAATATTCATCCAAACATGTCTTGAAAGCTGAAATGAGAATATCAAGGGACTGGGGAGTTTGTCTGGGACCCAAATAACAGTCATGAGCAGTCACAAACATCCTCCTAGCAGGGAAGACTTTGGAAAGTGAATTGGATCACAGGTTGAAGAAACAGTAGGCCGAGAGTCTCGTGTACAGGCTGGCTCAAAACAAATCATGAAATGCAAGCTATGCTTGTAAACACAGCGTGAGACTTAAAGCCTCTCTCTGGGTCCCTCTAGTTGGGTTAACTGCAAGCCGCAATTAATCGCAAGGGAGAAGGGTCAGTTGCAGCTCGAACATGCAAACTCCTGGGCAGAGTCAGTTCACACTAACCTTTACTTTACCTGAGTGTCCAGGTAATTCCAAGTTGGTTTGTCCACATCTGGTGAAGGTCTGTTGCTTCCTTTGAAGTTCTGAGAAAGAGCAATAGCCATTCAGCTATTCGTTCAGCTACAATATGAGGATTAAATGCTGACAAAATGAAAGATTTAGGGCAAACTCAGGTCAGTCAATTCAGCTTTACACACTCTTTGATATGTAGAGCAAGGTGTAAGAGATCACATTTTAATATGCAGACTTACAGGCGGTTATTCCCTCAGAACCCCGCTATTTTATTCAGGGGTCATGAAACAAATCTGGAAGTGCAGCTTTAAGCCCCATGGTCACTGTTTCCACATCTTCTTAGGAGATCCAGGCACCCAATAGCAGAACTTGTAGCCTCACTGAGTACCTCATTCTAAACCTAATACCAGCAGCAATGAGTTTAGTGACAAGGGGATGAAAGGAAGCTCTTCTCTGCCTCACAGTAGCAGGTAGCTTTTGAGCAATGTGGAGTCTGGCACCCTCCCATTGAAGATCCTGAGTCTAACTTTAATCAGAAAATGTTGCCTTTCTTGATAGTTCAAGAATCAGAATATGAAGGGTTGTGGCAGGGCCCCCTGCAGAGGCATTGGACAAAGAGCTCAGTGTGCTTTTTCAAGACCTGCGATTTTTTCTATGAATTTTTGGGCAAAAACTACTGGTTCCATCCCTTCTTCCTTTTCAGGAAGGCTGATCAGCATCACATTATTTCGGTGGCTACGGCCCTCTAAATCTTCTACCTTATTTTCCAATTTTGCAATCTTTTGTCTGGCAGCAGCCATGTCTGGTTCAATTTTAGAAGTTTTCTTTTCTAGCGAATGTAGACTGGGCTCATTATCAGAGGTTCTGACAGAAATATCATCAAGTGCTAGTGAAACAGATTTGAGCTCTGCTGTAATCGACTGCATCTCCTCCCTGAAGGGCTTGAATTTTGCCAGGAATCTTGCCAGCATGAGAAGATTGTGGTCTGGAGATGAGACCTCTGGAGTCTGGGCATCTGCAGCCACTGAGGCCTTGGATTTTTTGCAGGCCTTTTCTGGCATTTTTGACAGGGTGTGTTCAGGTAAAGATTTCCTCTTTTCTATATCCATCCATGCAGCTAAACTCATCAAAGATATGTAGCAGGCTTAATACAATGTTTGGGTACAGTTGTGCCAAATAAAACAAGCTAAATAGTTGTTTAATATGTTATTGCCAGGCCAGGTGGTCGGAGCTGAAGGAAAGAGCTGATATCTGGTGCTCTGTATTATGTGACTCCCAATATTGTGGATTTCTATCTTTAGCCAAAGTGACTGTGCCTTGAAGTGTGCATACCACAGATACAAACCCATGAAGGTAGCACATCAATGATACTGCATTTGTGCCATATAGAAACAGCTGTATGTAGCTTGTCTTACCTGATAATGGTTGTCTGTGGTTTCTTGTGTGATCTTGATCTTTTGCTGCTTGAGGGGGGGTAAGGTTGAAAACCCAAATACCATATTTCCCTACTTTGTGGCACTAACTTCAACCCTAACTAGTACATTAGCACAGTGTTTTGCAAAGAATTATAGGGGTGCAGTCACACCCCTATACTGTAGTTAGGATTCAGTAGGCACTTCAATGTTAAACACCATTTTTTGCACTTTAAAAACTTCACAACTGTTCAATGGATTTACATGACAATTTGCATGTGGGGTCACCTAGGGTAGATGTCTGGATGTGCCAAGTTACATTCTAGTCAGTTATGTGGTTTCCGAGTTCCAGAGAGGTGAAAAAGTGATATTTCGCTCATTGACTTGGCTGTTTTCTTGTTTTTTTTAAACTTGCCTACAGCCCAGGGTGTTTGGAATCTTTTGTTTGAAATTTGTAGTATAGAAAGGGTCTGGGCCACAGATGTGCATTTTACTTGTTTGGTGTAAAAATAGTAATCCATTTCAAAGTTATTTAATATTAAAATTTTGCAAAATTAGGTTTGAGCATGCTCAGTAAGCACTTCGGGATAGCTGTATGAAACAGAAAAAGAATCCTGTTTTGTACTGGAAAAATCCTTTTTCATTTGATGTCATCTTGTTTCCATTTCTTTTTATTTCCAAAAGCCACAAAAATGAGATCCTGGAGGGAGCCCAACACATCTATCAGGGTGATTGGGACCCCATTAGGTGTAATCTGCACTTCAATGTTATAGAAAATATTCTTGAAATGTTATTTTTTTTTAATATTATCAATATTTTTTCATTACACATGATGCAAAAAGAATCTTTTTTTGAATCATGAGTGTAGTAGGGTCAGTGACCCTTCCCCTTTAATATTTCTATGCTCCTGGGTATCATTTAAAAATCCCTGGAGAAGTGCTGGTTTGGAATGCTGAGATTTCTTTTTGATAATGGGGCTGTAAATACATTCCAAAAATCTGTTGCAACAGTAATTCTTTCCTCTTTATCTATACTTTCTCTGTCAATCTTTTCATACTTTGTTTCCCCTACCATAGGGTGGCCTCCGATGTGTAGTCCTTCTCTTACTGTTTTTTATTTCCTTTCCTCTTGTATTTTTGTCCCATGCCATTAAGAAACTCTGTTTTGTTCAAGAAAAGTTGTTTTTTTCAGTGAACTGCACGATCATGCGCACATTCACACTGCGCGACTGTGTGAATGTGCGACTGTGCGAACGTGCGATTGTGTGAATGTGCGCATACACATAAATCACAACATAATGCTACATTCAGCTAAAATAAAGAAATTCAAGCAGTTCTTGCTTCCTCTGGCTAGCGCTAGCAATTCTAGAAAGAAGAACTCTTTCAGTTCATTTTTAGAAGGATGTGAGTAAAATGACTGCAGTTGTAAGCCCTACTCATGAATTTCAGTGCAAGGCAGCATCTTGCTGTTTTTTTAAGTGTAGCCATTATGTCCAGCTGTTTAGATAGAGTTACAAGGAGAGATATATGGCAATTATAACTTAGCTTATCACATCTAAACTCACATTATCTCACTGTAGTTACTGTAGCAATGGTTTAAATGCTTGTAGTGCTGAATTATGTGTGCAGATAATATTACTGTTGGGTTTAAATATGAAAGATAAAACTTACTTCATAGCAATTGTGTGTTCAGCAGTTTCCCAGACCCTTTAATCAGCTCTCCATTTTTGCTATAGAGCCGGCCGGCCCCCAATACACCCTTATTATAATTAATGCTGATGGGAGGAGCCCAGGTTACTCAGAAATATTGAAAATAAAAGAAATAAGGGTATTTTTTGTTTGTTCTGCAGCTGATTATAATTTAAACAACTAAAGAATGTTTACATTAATTCTGAATTTTCATTTAAAGCATTTAAAGCTGTATAAACAATATATTCTAGTTTATCTTCTGTTAGGGAGGAGCTTAAACCTGCCGTGCAATCAAGCCATACAAAAGCAAGAGTATTGGACTTTAGGAGGGCTGACTTTGGGAAAATGAGAGAGTGCCTCAGAAAAGCACTAGCAAACAGGCAAGAAGGAGGAGTGGAGGAACAATGGGGAGTAATCAAAACAGCCATCACAGAGGCAACAAGCCTTTGTGTAAAGCAAATCAACAAAACACAACAAAGGAAAAAAAATGCTATGGTTCTCAAAAAGGTGGCAGGGAAGGTTAAGGAGAAAAGGATAGCATTCAGAAAATATAAGGAAACACAGAAGGAGCAGGACAGAGAACTTTATCAGTTAAAGCCGAAAGAGGCTGGGAAGGCAGTCAGAATAGCAAATGCCCAAACTGGGGAAAGGATAGCCAGCTCTGTTAAGAAGGGGGATAAGACCTTTTATAGGTACATTAGGGAGCGAAGAAAGACCAAAGGAGGGATACTGAGGCTTAATAAAGGGGAGGGAATGCGGGTAGAGGGTGACAGGGAAAAAGCAGGGATACTGAATGAATATTTCTGCTCAGTATTCACAAAGGGAGAGGAGGGGGAGGTACCTAAACCAAACAAGAGAAACACTCTGAAGATGAGGGTCTATACTAGTCCATTTACAGAAGAAAGGGTTCTGCAAAAACTAATAAAATTGAAGGTGGACAAAGCAATGGGGCCTGATGGGATTCACCCAAGAATTCTAAAGGAACTAAGGGTAGAACTAGTGACACCACTGACTACTCTGTTTAACAAATCATGGGAGGATGGGGTGGTACCTGAGGACTGGAGGAGGGCAGATGTGATTCCACTTCACAAAAGTGGGAGCAGGACAGAGGCAGGAAACTACAGACCAGTTAGTTTGACCTCAGAGGTAGGGAAAATGATGGAATCACTTCTGAAGGAAAGAAATGTTGAGTACCTAGAGGCCAGTGGGGCACAGGACCCAAGGCAGCATGGATTCATGATGGGAAGGTTGCATCAGATGAATCTAATAAAGTTCTTTGACTGGGTGACCAAAGTAGTAGACCAGGGAGGGGCTGTGGACATGGCCTACCTAGATTTTAGCAAGGCAGTTGATACAGTCCCACACAAAAGATTAATACACAAGTTAGCCAGTCTTGAAGTGGGTCCCAAGGTGGTAGCCTGGATAAAAAATTGGCTAGACAACAGGACACAAAGGGTAGTAGTAAATGGAGTCCACAGTGAAGAAAGGATGGTTACTAGCGGGGTACCGCAGGGTTCAGTACTAGGACCGGTCCTTTTTAATGTCTTTATAAGTGACATTGCAGAGGAACTGGAAGGAAAAGTATGTCTCTTTGCAGATGACACAAAGATCTGCAACAGGATTGATACACAAGATGGAGTGGAAAGGATGAGAAGGGACTTGGCAAGGTTGAAGGAATGGTCAGATGTATGGCAGCTCAGATTCAATGCAAAGAAGTGCAAGGTAATGCACCTAGGAAACAAAAACCCAGGGGAAGAGTACACAATGGGATGTGAGATACTGACAACAGTAAAAATGGAAAGGGACCTGGGGGTAATTATATCAGATGACCTAAAGGTGGGCAAGCAATGTGAGACGGCAGTAAGGAAGGCTGGGGGGATACTGGGATGCATAGGGAGAGGCACCAATAGTAGAAAACAGGAAGTTGTTATCCCTCTGTACAGACAGTTGGTGAGACCCCATCTGGAGTACTGTGTGCAGTTCTGGAGACCCCATCTCTGCAAAGACATAGACAGAGTGGAGACTGTCAAGAGGAGGGCAATCAAAATGGCGCAGGGTCTGCACCAGAAGACATATGAAGAAAGACTAAAGGAGCTTAATACGTGTACCCTTGAGGAAAGAAGGGGAGAGAGGGGACATGATAGAAACTTTCAAGTACCTCAAGGGAATCAACAAAGTCCAAGAGGGCAGCATCTTTCAGAAAAAGAGATGTGCAAGAACAAGGGGTCACAATTTGAAGATAGAGGGGGGATGGCTCAGAGGTAATGTGAGGAAGTATTTTTTCACAGAGAGGGTGGTGGATGCATGGAACAGCCTCCCTGAGGAGGTTGTGGAGTCAAGAACAGTGGGGGAATTCAAGGATGAATGGGACAGACATAAGGCAGTCCTATTGGAGGGTAGGAGGAAGTAAGCTGTTGGTTAACTAGGATCTGCAGCTTATCTGTTAGGTAGGAAAATGGGCAGACTAGGTGGGCCAAGCGGGTCCCTATCCGCCATCACATTCTATGTTTCTATGTCATGTGTTCCACATTCTGTATATAAAGGAAGGATTTAAGCTGAATTATTCAGTGTGTGGTAGGAAGCTGTACCTGCCAGATGCTTAGCTTGGTTCTAGGTATGATGTCTTCAGTGATGCTGACTGCTGGAATATTTTAATTTATGTACTTCTTTTATTTTCAGTTCTAAGTCCGTTTATGTTTACCTGCTTAAAGGAATAAATTTTATTTTGACTTCTTCACATCCTGACTGCTTTCTGGACTCCTTTTGTTCCCACATGCACAATGAGTCACAAAACGAGATCCTTTTTCATGAAGGGAAAATACTTTCTCGTTTACCACACCATATTTTGATTGCTGTCCTGTTAATGTTATGTACAGTACATGGGTTCAATAAAAACACAAGGAGCAGTATATATATGGTGAAATAATGAACCCAGCTAGAGAATTTGTGAGGCAGTCTGTCGGTCTGCAGCCACTTACATGGAAATAATGGATTTGTAGCACAAAAGAAAACTCAAATTGACTGCCAACACAGAGGTCAGCAGTGCAGTAAGTCTGTGGTTAGAGAACCAGTGATGTGTCAGCATTCCTCTTTCTGGTGTTATTCTGCAAGAAAAGGCAAATGCCTTTGCCAAACAAACCTGGAGCCCTGACAGCAACTGGCTTTAATGGAAGCAGTGAGTCACAGATCACCCAGTCTCTGAATTTTTGCTTGTTGCCCGACTCTCTCTTCCCCTTCAAGCTCTAATTACTGGGCACTTCATTACCGCATATTGCCATTCTCACTCACCCCTTCTCTAAACCACTACTCAGGCTGATTCAGGATATGCTGCTTGGATGAAAAGCTTGCGTCTTTTGTACTTTCTACGCTAGCTTCCCCCTCCACCCAACCCAGCTGTGCTAATCACTAATCATGGCATGTTTCAGGGTTCAGTACTCCAGGCTGGAGATTTATATATCCCAGCTCTCACTTGACTCCTATTGCACATTACTAGTTAGAAACTTATTGTTTCTTGGCTTTCCCTGGCTAATCTTGTGATTATCCTTTAAACTCCAAGTTATACCATTAATATATGAAAAATGCAACAACATCTTTATTGAGCTCCTTGAGCAGTCCAATATTGTCTGCACTCCATGTAATTAAAATAGCAGAACAGAAAAGAGTACAGTGTTTGTTAGGCTTGTGTTGTCAGTATTACTACACAAGCTCCACATCAAATATTTTCAGACACTTGACCAACACTGCATGGTTTACTATTAAATTAGTTATTAATATGTACAATAATTGCATTATTTAACCAGAGATTCAAGACAGAGACTAATCCAGGCCTCATTTCTATCACTTATTGACTATGCAGATTTCCTCTATGGCCACTGTTCTATTTCCTATTTAAGTAAACTGGATACCTTGTACTATAGCGCTCTCAGGTTCATCACAGATCTTCCATTCAACACTCATCATTGCTCTCTCTATGCTGCAGTTGGCTGGACATCCTTACACCTCAGAAGGAACAAAAATGCTGCATTATGGATATACAAAACCCTGTCTAACAAACTTCCATCCTATATTTTAGATTGCTTTACACTGGTCGCAGCTAGGTTATATGCCCTAAGAAGCAACAACCTCATCACTTTGAAGCAACCCAAAGCCAGCACCTGCATGGGAGATCTGCAATCAGTTACTCTCTAGCAATGGCATGGAATTCTCTGCAGAAGACCCTAAAGCTGACCACCTTTATACCTCTAACTTCCTTTAAAAGCTCTACACAAGTCTCTTCCCAGAGATATGCAATTGCTTTCCTAGGGCTTAGTCCAATCACATTCATTACCCCTCCTTTTTTCTTACTGCAGCTTTGCTAGCCCTTACCAAGACCACCACAGCTACCCCTGTCACTTACTTCTACCCCATTCACTCACTACTAGTAGACTTAGTCCCTATCCAAAACTCCCACCAGCCCCTCTATGTCATTTTTCAGATGCTGCTTTCAACATTTTAGTAGTCATCAATCATAACTGTCTGGTTTAGCTTGCCTTGGAGCCTGTAATCTCCGGCTACCCTGTTTGTATATATGTTTATATTATTGTATCTGTTTATATAGATGTGTTTTGTATATGTTTGCTTTTGTACCTTCAAGTTGTTCCTCGACCTATCAGGTCCATCTTGTAAATGAGCTTTGCTCAATGATGTCCGCCTGAATAAATAAAGATTTTTGATTGATTGATTGAAATTAAATGAATGCAAATAATACAAATTCTCAGCCAGTTTGTCTATGTTTGATACTCTTTTACAATCTTGGTCTCCTTGAGATCCTATTTTTTGATACTTTCTAATCTTGCTTGGGCCACTTATGGGAAAGATTTAAGATTGTAAATTGATTTACAGTTCTCTTCAATAGAATCTGTCTAGTACTGTTTTTGTTGACCTATTATTTTTACTCATATGTGAAGCTTGTGTATATGATGAAAACATATGTTGACTGCAGTAATTAATTAACATTTACAGTAAAACTTAATCTACAGCCAGTCAAGTAAGTGTTCATTTTGTACTAATGGTGTTTTTTTGACAATAGTATTATGTTATTCACTTTGCACTTAAGTTCTCACATATTGTGATTGTTAGCACTTTATTGTGATGGCACTGCTTTAATTGTATCACTGTCTTCTGTTGTTATTCACATCAAACAACAGTAGTCATATATTAAACTTCATTAATTAACATTTTATTGATAATGCTATTTAAAGGGGACATTAATAAGGTGTAGGCAGTGCCACTAGTTTTCATTGGGATGTATGACTAATAAACAAGAAACTTCTTTTCATGTGTCTGCTCTTTGTTTTTTTTATACATTATAGGTTTATCCAGTTCCAGTCTGGCCTGCCAAACCCCAACATTCTGAACAGGATCATGTCTACAGAACATGATGAGACATCATGTAGTGATGTCCCTGTTTATGCAATACAGCTGCACACAGTGCATAAGCAGCATGCACACTAGTGTAAAACAAATGAAGCTACAGCTTCATATTTATAATTAATTTTAAATGATGAAACATTGATGAGAACTTTTTTTTTACCAGGAGGTGAATGGACACAACCCTTTTTTAATCATGTCTGACAACTTGAACTTGTGTATATCTGAAAAAAATACAGTGTCTTTCTTTTGTGTTGATGGTTAGAGGTAATTAACCCTTACCATACTGCAGGAGTATATATACATCTTCATGGCATCCATAGCTGTCAATAGCTAGCTGTCTATCTGAATAATCATTCTAAGTTACAAGGTGCATCAGAAAGACAGTTATTTTGAATCTACATTGTTTCTATACAAGGCATGATAGGTCCAAATACCATGATAATATTTAATTACGCTGTATTGCAGTCATCAATAATCCTGTTTTGTAATCAGCACTACTTTCACCATTCACAAGTGATTAGAGTGGTATTTGTTAGATGGTCATTGGATCATGATCGCAAGGCACTACTGTCACTATGTATAATTGTGACACTAATTAAAAAGGGGGAAGACAGATTACTGTGTACAAAATCATAAGGATCTGATTAATGTTATGGAATTTCGATATCGTGAACAATACCATTAGTAATCATAGTCTTCCTTGTGAGCTTTTTAGAAGTGCTATTATTTTCATACTTATTACATTCCATGTATAACTTCCAACTGTAGTCATTTGTTTAAGTTTCATGTCTGAAATTCAGTTATTTTGTTTTATTTCTTTCTACTCCTCTCTCTCTCTCTCAGCCCCATGTCCCCATCAAGTTTGTGATCTCCTGCAGCGTAAATGAAATGCATTTGCAGCTACTCCATATATGTTTCAACTGTTAAAAAAACTAATAAAAAATAAATTATCTGTACACCATCATGCATACATAAAGTTACCCAATAATATATAGTATATAAGGCTTCAATACCAACAATCAGACCAACGTTATTTTAATTATTGTATAGTAGGTTATATTTTTGTATGTGTTATTAGTTGTAAAGTAATACATAGTTAAAGTGAATGAGATTGACTGAGATGTCACATAAGAAAAATACAACACCCTAATATATTTATATTACTTGTAGCACATTTTCATATTCATTTGTTACATTAGTCAGTTGCTAACTGTCTATCACTCAGCATTCTATTAAGAATAAGGAAGACCACCAGCAGAGGAATTAGTCATATTGAAACCTGCATTATGTATAATTTTCATTAGTATAATATATGAATACTAGACAGCATATATCTACACATTCTCCCCTATCTTTTGCATCTTCTTCCATTATTTAAAATTTATTTTGCAGTCTCATTTTAGTAAGGACATCTGCTAAAGTTACTGCCAAGAGTAACAAAATGCAGAAATGTGTTTTGCTTTGTTACAGTTCAAGGCCACATTCATTCACTCTTTTTTAACAAAAACACACGTTACAGAATGCCTAGTAACAACAGCATGTTGGATGGTTTTAGAGATACAGAATACATTTTTGGTGGGGATTTGAAAATTCTCAGCACTGTGTTCATGAGATGGGGAATAACAAGGCAATGCTGACAATTTGATTGATGTTTTGGTTGAAATGCAGGTGAAGGACCCTCTAGGCCCTGCACTTCCATGCCAACATGTATGTATGCATCTATGAAGGGATGGGAGCACAGGGCCACAGGAAAATGAGGATACAATTTTCTATCTCAAAAAGTAAGGAAATTCATTAAAAAAACTGTGTTAATGTACCAGTTAAGGTTCAGCTTAACACCACAAAAGTAGGGAAATGTGGTGTTATGGTCTGCAATCCTAACTCCCCACCCCCAGAAGCAACAAAAGGGAAAACCTACACAAGCAACCATAGATAGCCATCATCAGGTAAGACAAACAACATACAACTTTTTCCAGATGACACAAATGTAGTACCACTGATGTGCTACCTTCATGGATTTGTATCCATGGTATGCGCACTGCAAGAAAGAAATACACACTTGTCAGTGAGACAGAAATCCAGGATACTTCAATCACAACACTGTTTCTGTGTGTAGAAGTGCAGGACCCTGCAGCCACAAATACAAATCCATGATACCCAAATTACAAGAGTTCTTTCATCTGCAGAAGTGCAGGCCCATAATGGATCAGCACTTCTGTAGTCTCAGGTGCTCATGCACACTGTAGGACATGCACATACCTGATGGGCTTATGTTTCTGCAGTCGTAGATATAAGACACACACACACTGACTTTTGGCTGCAGAAGCATGAAAGCCACAAAATCCATGGAAGACACAAAAATTGCAAAGTTTATGTCTGCAGAACTGCAAGCACCTCAGAGATCTGCATATCTTCAGGCACAGGTGTAAGTCATACACACCAACTTCTGGCTTCAGATGGGCAGGCCCCTTTTACAGAGACAGAAGTACTGTTGCAATGTGGGTATCACGGTTTCAGCAGTGGATCTAGAAATTGTTCAAGGGGTAGCAGGTTTTCAGATGCAAAAATTGCAACAGTACATCTGTGTGCAGAAGTGAAGGCCCCTGATGGGGCTCCTCAGTAAGACATACACACCAACATCTGGCTGCAGAAGAGAGGGATGTGTGGGACCTGTTGATACACAGATGGAAATATTATTGCAGTGTGTGTATCATGATTTAAGCTGCAGATCTAGAAATTAGTCAAGAGGGCAGCATGTTTTTGGTAATGCAGCTGCATATAGAAAACCACTCAGTAGCAAATCATGCTATCTAGCAAGGTACTTCATGCAGCATGCACGAGTATCTACGTATGCAAAGGTGCAGACCCCATGGGGCCATCTGTCAGCAGAACACACTGTATGACATGCAGACACAGGTGGGGCCACATATACAAATCCATGAAGTAGCACATTGGTGCTACTTTATTTGTGCCATCTGGAAACAGTTGTATGTTGCTTGTCTTGCCTGATGATGGCTGTCTGTGGTTGCTTGTGTAGGCTTGTTATTTTGCTGCTTGAGGGGGTGGGGAGTTAGGGTTGGAAACCTTAACATCACATTTTCCTACTTATGTGGCATTAACTTGAACCCTAACTGGTGCATTAATGCAGTTTTTGTTGCAGTGACTATATATATTCTATTCTATGCAAAAAAACTTTGTTAATGCATCATTTAGGGTTAAAACACAAAAAGTCAGGAAATTAGACCTTTAGGGTTGCTGTCTCCCCCCCGTGGACCCGCCCATCATCCCAAGATTGACAGCTGACAGGGTGTGTCATTGGGGTTTTGAGGCCTAAATGTCACCCCATTCCATGTGTAAACATATTCACAAGCCACAGTAAAGAAGAATGGTGTGACATTTAGGCCTCACAACTCCAATGACACACCCCATCAGCTGTCAATCTCAGGTTGATGGGTGTGTCCATGGGGGGGATGCAGCAACCCTAAAGGTCTAATTTCTTGACTTTTTGTGTTTTAGCCCTAAATGATGCATTAACAAAGTTTTTGCATAGAATTTCCTTACTTTCTGAGAAAGAAAAGTAGAAAGTCGCGCAAGTTGGTGGGAACATGGGCCCTTCGGGCCTCGTGCTATCCACCAACTTGTACATTTCTGCATAAGATAAGAGTACAAGTACTGAATACCATACATATTGCTGGCAGCGCATATGGGTGGGAGTGTGAGGCCCACCACCTTAAAACAAAAGACAGTGTCATTCATCTGACTTTCATAATTCAACATCTGTTTACATGTCAGACATCTAATCACTGAAAATTACCTCCATGGCAGCATGACTAGGTAACCTATTAATGTGAACCTACTACCACAATGGAGAACACTATATGCAAAACATAAAGTGCAGCATGCAATATCTGCACAGCAAAAATAATTCCAACATCTAAATACCATAATTCACATGCACAGGACATCCCCTCAACACCCTCCAAATTTCAATTGAAAAGACCAAACCTTTTCCAAGATATAACATTGAAAGTTTGAGATTTTCATTCATCGGAGTGGCAGAATTCCACACCTGTTTACATTTTAGACACCTAACAACTGAAAAGTATATCCATGGCAGTAAGGCTAGCCACCATATAAATTTCAAGCCAGTGCCAGAACGGAAAATGCTGTCCTCAAAAAGTAAACTGTACCACTCAATAGCTCCACAAAAAATATATTGTATGACACGTAAACACCACACTTCACATTTACAGGACATCCCATCAACATCTTCCAAATTTCAAGTGAAAAGACCAAACCATTTCTGAGATATTTAATTTTAACAATTGTTAAAATTGGGCTATCTGGTCCCTCCAAATCTGGCCATCTAGTCCCTCCCTCACGATCAAAGAATCTCATGATCAAAGAATTTGAAGGCTCATGAGCAAGGAATAAAAAATGGTAAAACTCAATTTTTCAACAAGAATAAATGAAATCGCAGCCATGACTCAATAGAACGAAGCCCCCTGAGCAAAATCCATCCTCACATGGTGTAATAAAGCACCCTTGGGCTGAGAAATTTGATGTTTTCATCTGGCCATCTAGTCATGCCCGCACGATCAAAGATCACTTCAAATAATCTCATGATCAAAGAATTTGCAGGTTCACGATCAAAGATTGTTAGTGAGCCATGATCTAAGATTTTAAAACTTCAGAACTCCATTTTTGGACCAAATTACAAGAAACCATAGCCGTGGTTCGATAGAGCGAAGCCCCCTGAACAAAACCCAGCGAGGTTTTACTTTCAGAGTCACCCCTGAGCTGCGATATTTGAGTTTTTCTGATTGCAAACTGAAAACAATATGGCGGCCATTGCAATCAAAGAATTCCTTGCAATCAAAACTCCATTCCTTTTTTGCAAAATAACCTTATAAATGTTCCCATTGATTTATAATGGTAACTTAAAAGTTTAATAACGTTTGAATGGATTAATAGTTTTTCACCAAATGAAAAGCAGCATGTTCCTTCACCCAAGCTCTTTCAGACAAGCAAAGTTGCAGAGTGCCACATCACACAACTGCCATGCAGCACCATGAACAAAATCCAAAAAACGGCCCACATAACTGGCAAAAAGTGCATTTTTCAGCATTTTGGTGTGCAAATACCATATGTTTGACCAAAACAAAATTTGGCAAATCAAGAGATCTCCCAAGCCCCACCATGCATACCAAATTTCATACATATCCGTTGAATGGGTCCAAAGTTATTAATGTGCAAAATCTCAAGTTTAACATAGAAGTGTCTCTATTTTATATATATATATATATATATATATATATATATATATATATATATATATATATATATATCGTTATGTAATGGAGAGGATAAAAATGGCAAATATCTACCATATTCTCAAGGTCCTCAGACCTACAGTGAGGATATCACATTTATCCTCACTGTGGGTCATTTATTCTCACTGTTGGTAATAATCAGGCACTATCTGCATGTCACCACAACTACTCAAACATGTTTTGATTGGTGGGAGCTTGCAGCACGGGCAGCACAATCAGAATTCACCTGCACACTTGCATGCCAGCTTCACTAGCAGTTTCATTTCTGTGTGACACCACATGGAACACTTTTTCCTCAAATCTTATTTTCAGCACCAAATACATCCCTTACAGAAGTCACCCTCAGTACAGATGCAGAATTCGCTCGTTCACTCATACAACAGCTGTGACTCAGAACTTCCTCAGTGTGAAACCGACATTCACACTGAAAAGTTCATACAAAACACCACATTAGACACTGCTAAACCCCTCCCTTCCTGAGCAGTGCACCGAATACATCTCTCCTTTCCCAACCCCATCTTGCAGCAGTCTGACTTGGACGCCTACCTCCAAACCACTGGCACTTACTTCGATAGCCATCAGCAACTTCCTTCTCTCTCCATAAATGTCCTGCCATTTATGAAAAGCAGGATCAACCAGATACAGAATCTTCCTCAAGTTAAACAATGCACACCACGGCACTAATATAACTGAAACGGAACTACTGAACGGTTCCCTCGCTAAGCAAGCATGACCGCCGCCATGTTTAAAAAAGATTCAGCCTTCTCACAAGAAAACATTGCCAATAACAAGCCACATTTGTCAACAGAACCATGTAGGGACCCTAGCAACCATACTAGTGTCCCTACATACTACCCCTACCACCTCTCATGCAAACAAAACACCGGGCATACCAATACTTAAATATTTAAAAAAGATAAAAAACAAGCCAAAAGAAATAAAACACCAGTACATAAATCAAATATGCAGTGGGGCTACTGGAAATACCACTAATATTTTCCCCTTGTGGAGTTTGACCTTGTGACCTCACTCATGTCTCCGTCACTCATGAGGTCATAAGGTCAAACTCCACTCAGGGAAAATATCAGTAATATTTTGAGTAGCTCCATTGCATATTCCATATACCTATATATATATATGTGTGTGTGTGTGTGTGTTGCAGAAAAATTCATTAATGCACCAGTTAGGGTAACAGAGACAAAAGTTGGGAAATGAGGTGTTACGGTTTCTCCTTTGGACCCTGTGCTCCCATCCCTCTGTAGATGCGTATATACAGTATATATATATATATATATATATATATATATATATATATGTAGCTGTGAAAGCACATGGCCCTCCCGAGCCTGCACTTCCATTAATAGGACAACAGTGACCAAATTATCAGCATAACCATCTTATTACCCCAACTCATGTACCCAGTACAGCACATTTTTGAATTCTTGCCAAAACATAATTCTGCACAACTGCAATGCCATTCCATGACACAGGTGCAAAAACACATGGGCCCAGATATTCAAAAAAGTTGAGCCATGCGCAATAGGGTTGAGCCTGTGCAAGTCCGAAATTGCGTCATTCTGCGATATTCAGCAGGAGGCAGTTGCACCCCCAAAATCATGCTGAGCAACAGTGCAATGATAATGAAGGCATGCGCAACCGAAGGGGGAGGAACCATGCATAAATGGCGCAGTGTGATATTCAAAGACTTGCGCAATGCGCAACAGTGGAGCAAGCGGAAGTTGCACCATAGTGGAAATGAGCCAAAATAAAAAGGAGCAAGGAAGAGGTGCAAGAACGCAACAGGAAAGCCACATGAGGCAGAGGCATAGGTACACAGACAGGGCAAGTGGCAGGAACAGGGCAGGTCAGGGAAATGCCACAGTTAACAGCCAGGCACAGGGAAGGTGTGGGGAACCACACAGCACAGAGGCCAGCACAGGCAGGTGTACCTGGTGCAGGGGAGGTAGCAGCCAGGACAGCAGGGGGAATAAAGTAACAGCTGCCAGGGGGGTGAATGCAAGCCAGGGACATGGCCAGTGCCACCTTCCACATGGAGGCCATAATGAGGGGGGTGAGAAGGCAGGTGGCAGGGGGACATGGCCATGGAAGGGCCCGTCGGCGGTATGCCCCCAGCAGCCAGTACCGAGCCCACACCAGCTTTGAGCAGTACACAGATACTGAGATTGTGGGCTGGTACCACCTGAACAGGGCAATTCTGAGGCAGCTCTGTGAACTGTACAGTGATGTGATGCAGGCACCCACACGACGGAGCCATGTCCTGTCAGTGGAGACCAAGGTAACAGCCTGCATGTGCTTGCTCGCCATGGATACCTTCCAGAGACCAGCTGGGGACACCACAGGCATAACCCAGTCGGCCACGTCACGCCACCTCACCCAATTCCTCAGCTCACTGCTGCCACATGCTGAGGAGTATATCCATTTCCCCAGCACAGCGGCGGAGTGCACAGCAAACATACAGGAGTTCCACAGGGTAGCACGTATGCCTGGCATGCTAGGGGCAATAGACTGCACCCATGTGGCTATACGCACACCACCTGGCCCTGAGGGGGCCGCATACATAAATCGAAAGGGCTATGCCAGCATCAACTGCCAGGTGGTGTGCGATGCCAGGGGGTGCATCATCAATGTCTGTGCCATGCACCCTGGGGGAGCACATGATTCTTACATCTGGCACCAGTCAGCACTGTGCCACAGATTCTAGAGTGGGGACATCCCCACTGGCCACCTAGTGGGTGAGTATGCAAACCACATGGACAAATATGGGGTCTGGGGGCATGGCCAGAGGTGCCATGGGTAGTGGCCTACATGGCCTGGGGCAGGGCAATGCTGATCACCAAACTAACCTCCACCCTCTACACACAGGTGACAGTGGATACCCACTCTGTCCCGGCTGCTTACACCCTACCTGTGGCCCATGACCCCATCGCAGCAATGCTACAATGAGGCACTTGCAACCACACGAAATGTCATCGAGCGGGTGTTAGGGTGCTGAAGGCACGTTTCCATTGCCTGGACACCTCTGGTGGTGCCCTACAGTACAGCCTTTCAAAGGCCTGTGGGATATTCCTGGCCTGTTGCATCCTGCACAACATGGCCAACGAATGTGGGATAGCTGTACAGGTCAAAGAGGGGGACAGCGATGGGGATGCTGGTGATGATGGTGATGGGCAGCCCCCCCTTGGTGGATGGAACCCCCGACTGCTCTGGCTGGCACATCTGCACCGGGACACCATCACGGAGGAGCACTTCAGTCAACCCAGGTAAGTCATGGAGCCATGCACAACCACCAGTGGCCAAGGCACAACCCACAAACACGCAGGAACCCACACTGGGGGTGCATGCCATTGAGGGAAGTGAGAGGGCACAGAGGCACACACACAGCCAGGGATGGGTGAGGATTTACATGCCACGCCGAAGGACACATGCACACACACACACAATGCAACAAACGTGCAGAGAGGGCAGAAGGCATACCGACCCAGAATGCACACCCTAGCAACACACATGTCCACAGGCCACCACGCCCACTGCCTGTTCATGTGCATGTGTCAGATGCTGAGCACCATTGCACATTGGTATACAGCGCAATGCAGGCATCATCATGAACACGTACCTGCGGACAGCAGCCGGGAGGGTGTGCAGGTGGACTGTGTGTCCGCGTGCAGGGCCCGGTACCCACCTGTGCACTGCCTACTGAAACACACAATACACACAGGGCAGCACCAGATAGTAGCTGCGCTGGGAGACAGGTCAGTCCCGCGACACAGTGCCACGGCCACCACAGATGCGTGGGTGGCCCTGTCGAGACCCGTCAGCACTGGCAGGCTGACCACTGGCCTCTTGGGGTGGTACCGATGGTCCCCCAGGGGTTTCACTGCGTGAACACAACTGTGCCCACACAGGGGTCTGCAGCACACCGAACATGCCTGCACCAGGAGTGCTCAGGATGCCCACAGCTGAACCCGGCATCGACAGGGTGGGAATCGCATGACACCAGGAATGGGGGGTGGATAGTTCACTTCGCGGTGTCTACGATGCATGGGCACCTGACTGTGTACCCATTGTGGCCATGACAGCAATGAACGCCTGTGCATGCCTGTCAATAGCAGCAGTCACATCCTCCTGCAAATGGTCCATCTGTGCCATGATCATTTTGGCGTACCTACTGCGATGCTCCTCTGCACACTCCAGAGACACATGCAGTGCATCCACGGACATCACAAGCCGCATCTGCTGCTGGACCGATGCTCACAGTAGGGAGGTATGCTCGTCCAAGAGGTCATCAGCCTCCTTGGCATCCTGTCCTTCAGGGTGTGCAAGGGCCTGATGTTCAGCACCCCTTGAGGGTGAGTGCTGTGCACCAGGACCAGATCTGGACATGTCCACAGGCAGTGCACAGATGCCACCACTGAACCCTGTACCCCCAAGCCCAGTGGGTGACTGCTGATGCTGCCCCTCTGGCTGCCGCACCCCAGGGCTCAGTGGTGCCACCGCAGTGGCCGCAACAGTCCCACTGTCCTGAACAGACACCAGTGCTGCCCCACTGGTGCTGACAGGCACAGCCTGGGACTGTGCTGACAAGCAGGCCTCCACAGAGGCACCACCCACAGCCATGGGTGCGAATTGCCCTGCTGTGTGTCCAACCTGTGGCACACATGTGTCACTGCCCAAGACGGTCGTGTCATCATCACTGGTGCCAGACTCTGCCCTGGCCACAGCCACAGTGTGCTGGCATCTGTGGATGCCAGCATGCTGGGACACAGGCAGGGCTTCCTCCACACCTGTCTCAACGACATCAGTGTGGCCAGCCAGGTGGCCCGACTGTCATACTGATCCACAAATACCTGTGGAGGTGGATGGTCCCACCTCCGACTCCATCCAACTGTCCGCAGTGGACAGACCCACCATCGCTGACCCATGCAGATGCTCAGGATCTGTAAGGAAAGCAAAGTTGTGTTACTGCATGTGACCTACCCTGCCCCCCCTAGACAGA
This sequence comes from Neoceratodus forsteri, assembly GCA_016271365.2. Lineage (NCBI taxonomy): Eukaryota > Metazoa > Chordata > Ceratodontiformes > Ceratodontidae > Neoceratodus > Neoceratodus forsteri. The sequence goes on along the minus strand of CM057449.1, from coordinate 1,146,823,592 downwards.
CCATGACTTACCATGCAGTGATGGACCACCACCCGTCTGGAAGCCACCACCCGGAACACCCTCAATGGCACTTCGGTGCATGCTTGCAGCAATCCTGTCCTCCACTGGGGTGAGCTGTACCACCTCTGGCTGTCCCCCACCTGTTGCAGCACATGCTGCCTTGATGGCAGCCACCTTCTCCTTCACCCTCCTCCTGTCTGTGCCCATCTTCTTCTTACACTCCTGCGCAGAGCACTGGTGGCTGCCATGCAGGTTCATGGCACGTGCCACCTCCTCCCATGCAGCAGCACGTGCTGGAGGGATCCCCCACCATCAACTGAGCAGTGGCTCCTGATCCAGGTAGGCCTTGAAAAGGGTCTCGGTTTCAGCCTTAGTAAAATTTGGCCTCCTCCTCCTCCCACCACTGTTTTCCTCCTCTCCAACTACGTGCTTGGTCATTATGTAGCCTATAAGAATGGCAGTTGTTACCTGTGACTGTGCAGTGCCATGCATGTCCCAAAATCCACAGTCCACACTCCCAAACAGCATGCAACTCACCAATAAACTGCAGTAACCGACTATGGGCACTGCAGCACTTTATTGCACCTTTATAGCGCAACCCATGCAAATGAGGTGAGGAGCAACTTTAATTAGATGCAAATTACTTTGCTGTGCCATTGAATGGCTGATTGGATGATTTGCATATGACGGCTGAATATCGTGCTGTTGTGCTTTGCGCAATTGTGTTAAATGTGCTGAGCCAATGGCACAGTTCTGTGTCATGCGTAGTGCACCTCACTGCACATGCCTGGCTTGCTGATGCAGGTGTCTGCTGCACTGATGACTTGCTGTGCAAGGTAGGCAATGCAGGGCATGGCCACCATTGTGCCAGTGGCGCTATAGTGATGGTCACTACATGGCGCTGTGGCACTGGGCCTTCATAGGCGCAATGGCCCAACTGTCCGATAGTCCACTGTGGTGCTGGCACACAGGCAGCCAATCGCACTACACACATTGTCATCTGATGGTGCTGTGCATGGCCTTGTGCCAGAGACCCTTGACCCTTTGCCTGACCTTGGCCCCCTTGGCGCCATGCGTCAGGCATAGGTGCACCTCTATCGTGCTGTTCAGTAACAGCGCAATAGGGAATGGCAGCGCTATACCACACAGCATCTGCATGTGGGGAACCACACTGCAGAATGCCATATTGCCTACTATAGCTATTACAATGGCACGTAGATGGGCTGCTCCATGGACGGCCATTGAGCTGGCCAATCTGGTGGCCATAGTTGAGCCACACCATGGGCCTCTCTTTGGGGAGGCCCCCCTGGACAGGGCAAGGATCCAGGTGTGGTAGGAGGTGGTCACTGCCCTGAATGAGGCAACAGGCTGGGAGCGTTCGGCCGAGCAGTGCAGGCACCGCTATGGTGACCTGGGCAGGAGGGAGCTGGAGCTACTGAACCAACTGCGGTCACATGACAGGAGGGCATGGTGCCACATCCATGTAGGTGTTCCGTCTACACACATTTATCGTCCATACGAGTCACAGTGTTGTATGTGTCCAGCACATGGGGAGGGACATATGGGGTCATCCGTGGCGTGTGTTCTACAGGTGTGGGGTGGGTGGGTCTGGCTAGGTGGGAGGGAACACACCTTGGGGCAGGGGAATTTGCTTCAGGAATGTACTGATGTTCTTCTCTCCCTTTTTTTCCCTACAGGCCTGGAAGAACTGCGCAGGGTGCAGGCAGAGCAGCAGAAGAGTGTTGCAACCGCAGCCAGGTGGGCCGAGGACCCGCAACGGCCACCTGACTGGCCCGATGAGGGTGAGTGCCAGACCTCCATGATTAGCATTGCATGCTGTGTGACAAGGTGGGTAGCAGGGCATGGCCACCATTCATTGACATCACTGCCATGCATGCCACTTGTTACAGTCAACACTGTCCAATGGCAAATGCATGTCTGGGTGTGTGTCACTGGTGGTCCATGCATGCACCAGGTGCATGGCTATGCCACTGCCTTTGCACCACATAGCCATGTCACTAAATGGCCACAGTGGTGCTGTGCGTGACTTGGCCAGTGGGTGTGTGTAGCATTCCGCATGGCTGTATGCACCTGGGTTGGCAGGTCCTGTGGACGTGATCACTGCGGGTGGTCACACACCATCACAGTGGTATGTTCCATGGCCGTATGCCATACACAGTAGGCGGGCTGTATGGGGTTGTGCATTCACACCTGTTGACTGTGCTCCCTTGTCCTAGGTTCGAGACATCTGAGGGAAATCCGGGACACCATGTGGGAGCTCCTGAATCTGGCCCATGAGATGGTGAAAATACTGAGGAGGCTGGACAAGTCGGGGGGGGTTCTGTGGTGACACAGAGCCAGAGGGAGCCAGAGCCAGGAACAGCAGACCCTTTAACAGTCCCTTGTTCCCTGACTTCCCCTACCCCCTTGGACCCACTCTCACACCCCTCCTATCCCATCCCATTTGTTCACTCCTTCCCCCTGCCCACCACCACCTTTTTTGTGTCCCCCACCACAAACCTGTAAATAGTTTTTATTCTTGTACATAGCTGAGTTTTCTATTTTTACAATACATTTGACTTTTATATGAATACCGTGGTGGTCTCTGATTTGCAGTGGGCTATAGGTGCTCAGCTGCAGTGGTGTGCATGGCATCAGGGGTGGTGCAGTCATGGGTATGTGTATGTGTCTGTGTGGAGGTGACTATGGTGTAGGAGTAGATATCAGTCAGTGCCTGTGTTGTGTGTGTTGTTCCCTGTGCATGGGTGACTGTGTGCAGTGGTCCATGGCACGTGCTCTGTGTCCATGATGCACCCATCAGCCCATCCATGGCCTGTGCAGCTGACACACATGCCTGTCTGTGACCTGCATGGTCCGCTGGCATGTCAGTGGTGGCATTCCCTGCAGGGCAGACACTGTACCCGTCGCTTTGCTGGGTTGCCCATGTCACTGGTGTGGTGCATGCCTGGCTCAGGTGGCACTGTGGGTGACAAGGTCATTGTCCCACCTCCATGCTGTGGTTTGTGTGTGTTGCAGGGGATGTGCCCACTGTCTGTGGTTTGTGCTCCAGGTGACTACTGGTGGTGTATGGGTCCATGGTGCCTGCGCAAGGTGGTTGGCCCTCCAGTGCCATGGTGGACTGCAGGTTGTATGTTCACTGCTTACATGGGGCCACAATGGGGTCTTGGTTGCCCCACAACTATGGCCCTGTGTTGTTGTGCCCTTGGGTATGAGTGGGTGTCTGTCCAGACCCTGTGTGGCATCTGGTGTGGTGCATGCTTCCACGCACCACTGTGGGTGTCTGTGCTGGCTGTTGTGGCCAGTGGTGGGCCGGGGTGTGTCACTGGAATACTGTGCAGAGTGCTGTACCACTCATGGTGGTGTCAAGGACATGACCATCCCATACGGGGTAGCTCTTTTGCCAACGCATGTTCGGTCTTTCAGCAGTACCTCAGGGGACTGTGCGTGGTGGTACTGTGCCTGCCGTTGTTGCATTGCCATGTGCTGCAACCTGCTGATGGATGCTCATGGTGGGGCTGGCTTGCATGGTTCTGTGGTGCACAGGGTTGCATTGACACTGTGGGGGTGGTGGCATGCATGGGGTTTCCTGCTGTGATGGTCACTGCTCATGGAGGGGTGTCTGGGGGTCATGATGCAGGGTGTGCTGTGCACTGGGGGGGATGGTGTGGCACAGGGTGGTCTGCCCTCCTTGTGTGCCAGTCATAGCTTGCCGGTAGGTGTGATGGGGCACCATGGCCAGGCTGTGGGTTGGTTGCTTGTCTCCATGGACCAGTGGTTACTCCAGCCCTCCCCTGGTTGTGCTGTGCTTTGGGTGTGGGGAGACAATGTCTGTTCTACTGTGTGTTCCTGTGCCCATCTGTGGCATGGGTGGTGGGCCCCTACCTCCCTGATTGTGCAGTTACATTGCTCTGCAGCTGGGGGGCTCCCTGGTTGCACTATGGCACCTCTGGACTGCTCAGCTGAACATCCCTTGTTGGGCTATGGTGCATCAGATCTGCTCAGCTTCCCTTCCCTAGTTGCATTGTGGCGCAGGTGATGCTATATTCAGTCATTGGCTGTAGGCACAATTTGGCCTGCTCCTTTTTTGAATATCATGTCTCTTGCGCATGGGCGCAATAGACTTGTGCTTGCTCCTGCTATTGCGCACTTTTTGGGCGCAGTTTGAATATCTGGGCCATTATGGGCAGGATTTGAAGAATGACAGCTGTGACATAAATGAGGTGGAGTAATAAAAAGAGTATGTAGGAAATCTGGGGTTAAAATATTTCAAATTTCTGAATTTATGAGTTGGTGTAGCAAAATTGCAATGAATGCTCATAACTTTGGAATTTTTTTATATTTTGACCCCAGATTTTCAACATAGTCTTTTTATGACTCTACCGCATACACCTCATAGATGAAAATTTTCAAATCCATGCCAAAATGCCATTCTGTGTCACAGGTGTGAAAACATGTTTTGGACAGGATGTGAAAAATAACAGCTGTACTGTTCATAAGGTGGTATGAAAAAATAGCTATGATGAAAATTTGGACTCAAGATATTAAAAATTATCAAAGTTATGTGGTGTATTGAAAAATGTCAATGAATGCATGTAATTTGGCAATTTTTTAGAATTTTTGCACCACATTTTCAACATGGCCTTTTTGGGACCCCACCTCATCAACACTGGTCGTAACATTTCATTATTCAGTCCTGAAGGGTGATTTCACGCCTTGACCATGAAATCACTTTACGGGCCTGATTAATGAAATGACAGTTGCAGTGTTCATGAGGTGGGGTCACAAAAAGGCCATGTTACAAATTTGGTGCAAAAATTCCAAGAAATGGCAAAGATATCAACAAAAGTTCAAAACACCATTGAAATACATTACACAGCACTTACCTTCATTCCTCAGTTAATGATTCAGCTTTGAAGAGTGCAGACATGTTCCATTCCACAGAAAAATGACAGCATATGATCTCTGGAGGTATGTATAGGGTAAAGGGTGTGTGTGGGGTGGTGGGCACTCAGTAGGAGGGCTGGGATGGGGAGAGGGATGGCGTGGACAGGGAGGGACATTTTCTTTATTTCAAATTTTTAAAAATATGTCTGGGAATTGTTTTCTTTTTTACAGGTACACATAAATAAATCTATTTCAGGACACTGGGGGTGTGCTCTCTAGTGTCCCAAAGTGCTGGGTAGGGGGCTTCAAAATGCTGACATAGGGATTGGGCACCCCATTGTCGGCTATTGTAAATCAAACAATGGACTGCTGGTGGAGGGGCATCTGACACTGGGAGTGGGATTCCTGGTGCTGGACTATAGGAATTTATATTTTTTTAAAACAGTTAGATATGGGAGGTACCACTAGACACCAGGGAAATACAGTACAGCACAGGGGAATGGTACAGAACTCTTGATCTAGGATCCTTTTTTGTGACTCATGATACAGAAAAGGAATCTTTTTTCATATCATGCAGTCACAAAAAAGGATTCCTAACAGGATGTGAAACACATTTCTGGACCATATCTCTGACACTGAGATACAAATTGCACCTAAGGGGGTCCAAATCAGCCAGCTAAGTATTGGGGTATCTCTCCAGGATGTCATTTTTGTGGCTTCTAAATTTATTTATTTTTTAAATGAGAAACAAGATGGTGGCTCACAAGAAAGGAATTGTCTCTCACAAGAAAGGATTTTATTCTTGCAAAAAAGGAATGGGTCTCTCAAGAATGATTCCTTTTTCGTGAGGTCAATTCTTGGTTGAATTTTATTCCTATAAAATCAACAGGAGATTTCCCATTGAAAATAATGAGACACTTAAAAATCATAGACTCATAGAAATCTGCCAGCAGAAAAGGACCCCTAGGCCCATCCAGTCTGCCCGTAACCCCCCCAGGAAGATTCCCTCCATCCTTTTCCAGCCTGCCCTCTGCCCACCAGTCCCATGTGCATGTCCCAGGCCCTCTTAAAACTCTGTGCAACACAAAAAACACACTACGCACAGTAATTATGGAAGGTGACAGCAAAGAAATCCATAAACAAAAAAACACAAAATGCCACACTTGTTCTACAGAGGAATAAATCAGGAAGCAAACCAACAGACTTGCCAGAGACCCCGGGTGAGCATAACCATTGGCGCTTTGCTTCTGAAATGTGACACTTCATCAGGAAGTAGGGCTAATGGCACACCATACATCAGTTTAAAGCACCTCATTAAAGTGAGCGTACCCAAAAACTTTTCATAGTGCATAAGCTCATGGCAAGCCTAGAGTCAGGTTCAAAAAATAATGGTCCATTGTAGTGATGCCTCACCATCTTTGGGTGATATCAAAAAAATGTATCTGTTGCTGCTAACCACAATTTATGGAGTGAAAATTTAGATAGAAAACTGACAAATGGATTGCCAGAGCTTAAATGCACTAAACATACTAGATGTACTGTGCCAAAAATCACAGAGCTATAACACCAATAGTGTACATAATGCAATGAAATTAATAATGTAAATAATTGATCTAATGTAATGCCTACTAGAAAATCTAAATAAAAGTATGACTTGGCAAGTCTGTTGGTTTGCTTCCTGATTTGTCCCTCTGCAGAACAAGTGCGGCATGGTTTGTGTTTTTTTTCCCCTTAAAATTCTCCATTGTATCCACCCCCACCACCCACTCTGGCAGCATGTTCCATGGCTGTACCACCCTCTCGGTAAATAACCCCCCTCAATGTCCCCTTTGAACCTGCCCCCCTCCAGTTTGAGGGTATGTCCCCTAGTGGAATGTTCCTACTCAGTTTGAATATGCTGTTGACTCTCACCCTTTTTATACCCTTTAAGCACTTGAATGTCTCCACCATAGCCACCCTCTCCCTCCTCTCCTCCAGTGAGTACAGGCCCAACTCTCCCAGCCTCTCCTCATATGTCCTCCCCTGCATCCCCCACACCATTTTGGTCACTCTTCATTGGACCCTTTCCAGCCATTCCTTGTCCATTTGCCATTAGCCTACAGAACTGGACCCCATTTTCCATGTGTGGTTTGACCATGGTTTTGTACAGCAGCAGGATCACCACCTTCCTCCTGCTTGTGAAACCCCTCCCTATGCATGCCAGCATTCTTGGTGTCTTTCCTTCTGCTCTGCCACATTGACTTCAGAATTTCAGACTGTCTGAGATTAGGGCTGTGCGAATACCTTTTCCCAAATATTCGACCGAATATTCGGTATTCGGGTCCCAAGTATTCGGTATTCTTTATTTGGTATTTGGCCAGAAAAGGTGTTTTTTTAAGGAAACTTTAAAAAAGCACTTCAGCAACATCATTAATCACTGATTGAACCTGGTATACCATATACACCTCAATGACTTCAGTCACCAACATTGAGCTCTCACTAATGCAATACAAACTTCATGTGGCACACTCGATCCACCACAACACACACATAGCACTCTGAAAACAATATCAAGCATTGCACTGGGTCAGCACTAGAGGGTGTTCATGGTTACAGACATGGGGTAGAAGGTGCTTCAGCCATGGGCATAGGAATAGTAGTAGCAGTGGCTGCAGTAGTGGTGACAGCTGAAAGGGTGGCTGCTGCAAGAATGGCACTGGTGGTGATGGGAAGCACACTGGCTGTGGACATAGCAGCCATAATGGTAGCAGTGGGGACACTGGTGGTGGTGTCTGCTGCTTGCTGCACAAAGCATGTATGCTCTATTTCCCCCCTACCACTGCACAACAGGATGTGACAGTGAACGTACAGATGGACAGATGGTGACACTAGCAGTAGTAGTACTGCTAATGGTATTAGTGATAGTAGTACTATTACCAATGCTACAAGAACTAAAAGGCTTGCTTGCGGAGAACAATATTTGAGCCCACCGAATAAAGAGAGATGCCTGTATGTCATTGTCTATGTAGTCTATCTCACCACCTTCTCTGGAACTGTATTATGTATCAAACATTTGCAGTGGAGCAAGACAAGATGCAATTCAGTACTCTGCAGTAAATGACATGCCACAAAATATTGGATGACTGGAGGGCTTAACTGCCATTAAATTACACTGCTCCTTGCAGCATACTGCAGCATTTTACAGCAATTTTGCAAGATACTGCATTGCGTACTGTCTGACACCACAGAACTATGTTCTATAATCTTGATGCAGTGTTTCATCCTTGGGTATGTTAGTTGTGAATTGTTTTGTTACAAGGGCATCTCAGTCTCATTCATTTTAACTTCACTTATTTATAGTGTGTGTTTCTTTAAGGGTTGTATATTCATAGCGTGTTTGTATGTTCCCAGCATGCACCCTGATAAAGACCAGGTTCTGGCCAAAGCACCAGGGCTCTATTGGCATCCTCCAGCCTCAGCACAAATAAATGTATTGGCAACTTTATGCTGCACTGCTCTTAACTGTATTTTGTTACTGCAACCCCTCCCTTCTCGCTGAGTGCGTACTTTGTTCTACATAGATTGTTTGGGGGTTTGGCAGCCCAGGGACAACACTTGCAGTAATTGTGTGGATGTGCAGTATGTTTGTGGTCTATCATCCTGTCCCTCACCATTTGGGGTCAGCAGTGCAGATGCTTTGCTGGGGCTGGACCAAGAATGTTTGGAAGATTGCTAAAGACATGATGGATCAGGTCACTAGTGGTTACTGGGTAAAACACAAACTATTACTACGTAGTACCTGTGTGTGTGATGCTTTACTTAGTGCTTGTGGAACTACAGTAATACACCAACCTTTCCAGTTATACTGCACCACAAAAAAGTAGCAGTAAAGAAAAACACTGCTACTAAGAAGGAGAAGAAAAGGGCAACCTATTTAGTCAAACATGGAACCGAGCAAGGAACAGACAGATGACATACAGTTAACTCAGTGAGACAAGCCTGCCCCACTAAGTGCAATGGTTTAATTAACAAAACAACAATAAACAAACAAACAAAAAAATGCATGTGCACAACTGTGCACACACGTCACAGACTCGCAGGGGGATATATTACACAAGCACAGCTTAATTGTGTGAAGTGGGCTGTAGAAGCTGGGGGGCGGGGGAGAGTCAGCCACTGTGTCAGCGTGGCTCAGTTGGTAGCACATCCACCTCTGGACCAGAAGGTCATGGGTTCTCATCCCACACTGGGATTGGACGTGCACCTAAAAATTGCTGGCATCCGATTGCAGTATTGGGGGTGCTGTACTGCTGGGGTGTGCCGTCCTTCAGATGAGACGTTAAACCGAGGTCCCTTCTGCCCATCCTGGTGTTGTCCTGGTGGGTGTCAAGGTGGAAGTAAAAGAACCCAGGGCACTCTTTGCAAAGAGTAGGGAACATTCCCAGTGTCTTGGCCAACATTCCTCTTCCCATAAACCGGTTCATGCAATCATCCAGGCTATGTGCGGGTGATGATGTGTGATATGGCCACCACCACACATTCAGTTACTTCACTACCAGTCTAGCATTACTTGTAAAGTGCTTTGGGATACACTGTGTATGAAAAGCGCTATATAAATGCTGATTCTTCTTCTTCTCCTCATGTGTACAGGGATCTATCCCCAGAACCAGAGGAGACTAACAATACTAATTCAGTGAGTCAAGCCTGACTGGCTTAGAACTGAAGAAGTTTATTTCAAAATCTGTGTACACACAGCTGTGTACACGTGTGGCCCTGCCTCATGAAAAAATATATTAAGCATGCACATGCAGGGTGAAGACTCACAAAATCAAATATTTTGCACATATACAGCAAATTATAAGCAGTGACCTGCAGGAGGGGGCGTTAGCAGACAACCTCATCAGTCATTCAGGGAACCAAGTCTGGAACCAGACAACAGCAAAAAAAAAAAAAAACACAAAAATAAAATGTGCTCCACCCAAAACAAATCATACTGGAGCTATGTCAGACAGCAGCATAGAAGAGGTGCTAGCAGACAGCCCTCCTAGTCCCTGTAACTGAGTACAGCAATAAGGACAAAATAGCTGTCAGAAAGCCAAACATAGCTTTTCTGACACTGATCAAACAAACTATACTGACCCCAAAAAGCCTGTGGGCCAAAAATCAATTTCTTTTTTAGCAAGTTTAAGGTCTCAAAAGTACTGCAGAGCAGCTCTCAGAAAGCACTGTCTCCTGTCTTCTACCAGCTCTGAGTGAGGAAGTCACATGGTGTGCTTGCCTTTGAGCTCAAGAAACAGTTTTTGATTGGCCAACAAAGCTCTGCGAGACTTGGAAGTCTCACCGAATAGTAGTTCCCGAATAGTGGCTGAATAGTGAACTATTTGGAAAATGCATCTGAATATTCAGGAAGCCTACTATTCTTGGTATTCAGAAAATACTATTCGGCCCATGCACAGCCCTATCTGAGGTGGTTATCCCCAGGTCACTTTCATGTTGGCAGCACTAACCCTCTCAGTTGTCTTTCCCACTAAGATGTGTTTCTTTTCTAAGAGGGTAACTGTGATGTAATTTAATCATAGGTTCTCCTATATTGTACACCTCAATTAATCAATGTAATCTGCTATGTAATATATCACTGCTACATATATTGTACATGTTAGAATGCCAAAGCTGAATCTGTACTAATTGTTTTACCATGCTTTTGTCCTGTAACTCCCAGGTTGCCCCTGAAAAAGGGACCTCCGGGGCCCAGTGGGCCTACCCAGTCATCATAATTCAATAAATAAATAAATGCTCTGTCTCCTCAAGCTCCTACCCCTCAGTCGATACCTTGCCTTTGGGTTGTTAAGCCGTGCCCAGCTAAATATTGGTCCACAATCAAAGAGCTGTCTGGTCATATAGCTGGAAATGTACTTCCCTCAAAAATCATCTCTGACAATGCTACTATCAACAATAGCAAGGAGATTCTCCAGGCCTTCAACAATCACTTTGCTATGGCAGGCCTAGCATTTGACAATTCACCAGCATGTGTGTGTTATGTTCTTAGGTTAGTGCACAGATTCCTGAACTTAGCACCTCTAATGCAGTCTTCTCATTCCTTCCTGCTTCGTTGAAAAAGGTTGAAGACCTCCTTCTACAGTTGGATACCAAGAAAAACACTGGTGCTGACTCTCTTGACCCCTACTTCTTAAAGATTACATACCACTTCCTAGATGTTTCAATCACACACCTATTTAACTTGTCCTTGTCCCAGGGGACTCTTCCACACCTATGGAAAATTGCCCACATCATTCCTCAGTTTAAATCAGGGGATCCCTGCAACTTAAATAATAACAAGCGAATATCTCTCCTACCAATATTGTCTAAACTGCTGTAAAAAATTGTGAATGCTCAGTTGAGAACCTACCTAGATAACAAGATCCTTCTAAACCATATGCAGTCTGGTTTCCAAGCCAAGCACAGTACCATTATAGCTCTGGCCAAAGTGACTGATGACTGGCAACGAGAGCTGGAAAACAAAGAAATTTGTATGTGCCATGTTCCTGGACCTTAGCAAGGCCTTTTGACACTGTCGACCACTGCCTGCTTCTTTCCACCCTAAAAGGGATAGGTCTGGAACCGACTTACCTGTGCTGGTTCAATAGTTACCTTACAGATAGGCTTCAGCAGGTCAAGGCCGAAGGGGAGCTCTCTTCACTCAAGCCACTAAAAAGAGGTGTTCCACAGGGATACATCCTGGGGCCTCTATTGTTTGCCATTTATATAAACAATATTGATGTTGGCATCAATGAGGCCAATATTCACCTTTTCGCTGATGATACAGTGTTGTACCTAAACCGGCCAACTCCGGAAGCCACCTGTGGAGATTTACAAAAAGAATTCAACTTGTTACAGAATCAGCTACTGAATAAAAAACTCTTACTCAATGCCAAAAAAATAAAAGCTATGCTGTTCTCTCTGACTACTCATTCGGCGAACCCTGATATTTCTGGATCCTTACCTCCAATAAACACTTTACTAAGAAAGAGGTTGGAATTTTTTACAAAATTCAAGTACCTAGGTGCCTGGCTAGACCACAGACTCTCCTTCGTGGAGCATGTCAAGAATCTCTGAAAAAGTTGAGGCACAGGCTTGGTCTCTTCTTTAGAATAAACCACCTCCTGACCAAAGATGCCAAGATGTAGTTAGTTTAATCTTTGTTTCTATCCCTAATTGATTATGCTGATTTCATTTATTTTCAGTGTAATTCCTCCTGTCTTACTAAACTGCACACCTTATACTACAGAGCATTGAGATTCAAAACTGGCCTGCCTATCACCACCCACCACTGCTCCTTATATGCAGCTGTGGGGTGGATCTCCCTTCAGTACAGAAGGTATAGAAATGCGTGTTTCTGGACTTACAGAGCTATTACCAACAAATTACCCCAATACATTTTCTGACTGTTTGCCATTATACGTGGTAGGCAACTACGCACTGAGAAGCTATTCTCTGCTTCTACTGAAGGTACCTAGGGCCAATACATGCTTTGGGAGAGCAGATGTAGGCTATGTGTTGCCCTCACTCTGGAACAAACTACAGAAATCTATGAAACTGAGTCTCCCTGTTAGTCTTACCACCTTCAAGACCTTGTATGCTAAGGCTGTTAAGGAGTTATGCAGCTGTTTCCGGCATGCTTAGCATGCTAGGGTGCCTACTACTTACCTGCCCACTACATCTCCACCTAACCCAGACCCTTGATTGTCTCCTCCTATACCCCCCATTTTTCTGCTAATTCAGTACCTTTCTTACCCTCAGACTCCTAACATATATGTTCCCAGCCCATCTACCATTGCACCCCTCCTAAAACAGCTGCAGTCCTGTACCCTTCCCCCCGATATCTGCCCCTTAAGTTTGTATATGTCCTGATCAATGATATGCCATGCTGTTTGAAAATGTTTTAATGTGCTGGCTGTTTCAGAATGTTTTAATTCCCCTTCTCATACCATTCTCTCTAACCTTGTTAACCCTACAACTGAAATACTTGTTATTGCTCTGTGTATTTTTTTTCTATTTCTGTATAATTATGTCTACTTATTATCTGTACATGAAAGTGTTATTCTTGACCTTGTGTAACGCAGGTCCACATTGTAAATGAGTCTGCTCAATGGTGTTTGCCTGGATAAATAAAGACTTTGATTCATTCATTGATCGATTGAAGCCCTATGTGGATAATTCTGCACTTTTTTGTATTGAACCATAATTTCCACCTTTCTGACCACTCCTCCAGCCTGGCCAAATACTGCCTCATGTCCTCCATACCCCCTTCCGCTGTATCCACCCTGTTACTAAAGATTTTCATGTCATCTGCAAACAGACACACCTACCCCCACAGACCCTCTGTGATGTCCCCAATGTATATGTTGAAAAGTATGGGTCCCAGCACAGACCACTGTGGAACCCCACTCATCACACTTTCCTCCTTCGAGTGCACCCCATTAAATATGACCCTCTGAGTCCTTCCCTCCAACCAATGTTCCACCCATCTAGTGAGCTTGTTTCCCACCCCCAAACTTTCCACCTTCCTTACCAGTCTCTTGTGGGGGATGGTGTCAAATGCCTTCCTGAAATCTAGACAGGCCACATCCATTGCCCCTCCCCAGTCCCATATCTCTGTCACCCTGCTGAAGAATTCAATCAGGTTGGTCTGGCAAGAACTGCTACCCGTGAATCCATGTTGATTATCATTCAGTAGGCCCTCCCCCTCTAGATGCTTAACCAGTCTTTCCTTAATCAGTGGCTCCATCAGCTTGCCGATCACATAGGTCAGGCTTACCAGACATTAGTTTCCTGGCTTTTCCCTCTCACCACCCTCATGTAGTGGTACTACCATTGCCTTTTTCCAGTCCTCAGGAACTCCTCCCTCATACAGTGACAGGTTGAATAGCCTCGTGAGTGGTGCCACCAATTCCTATTTCAATTCTTTAAGCACCCTCTGGTGAATCCCATCTGGCCCCATCTCCTTATCTGTCTGCAACTTGCTCAATTCTTCCAGTACCGTAGCTACTGTGAATGGACTAGAGTCCATCTCCCTACCCGTCCTCCCCCTATTTTCCAGTTTTAGCCACCCTCCCTCCTCCACCATAAAGACCAATATAAAGTATCTATTTAAAACATTGTCTTTTTCTATGTCTCCCTCCACTAGTGCCCCTTTCCCCTTTGAGCCTCACAGTCCCTCTCTTCCCCTTTTTCCTACCACTTACATATTTTAAAAAACTCTTGGCCCCCTTTTCACCCCCCCCCTTGCTATACATTCTTCTGTTTAAACCTTGGCCCACTTGATCACTTTCATTGCTTCCCTCAGTTTATGCTTATACACCACCTTTTCTACCTCCATTTGTGATACCTTATATACCATGAATGCCCTCCTCTTCTCCCTGACTGGATTCCTCACTTCAGTAGTGAACCAAAGTGGTTTCCTTCCCCTCTTTTTCTTGCTCACCATCCTAACGCACAGCTCTGTCACTTTCAGTAATCCTCTTTTAATTTCCCCCCCATAGTTTCTCCTCTTCTTCTATGTCTTCCATCCTCTCCAGCTCCTCCTGTACCATTGCTCTCACCATCCCAGAATCTGCCTTACTAAACTCAAGCACCCTGGTGTTCAAGTTGTCCTTGACCTGACTCTTATTTTTCCTAACTTTCACCACCCTATCCTCACTGTCACCCAAATTTTCCCTAACTCCCACCACCTCGACACTGTCCCCATTCATCAAAACCACATCAAGTATGGCCCTCCCTCTAGTAGGTTCCATCACCAGTTGACTGATGAATACTTTCTGCAAGGCTTCCAGCACCCCCCTACTCCTAACTGTGGCTGCTGCTGGGATGGCCCAGTCTATATCAGGTAGATTTAAGTCTCCAAGTGCCAAACTTTCCCCCCTGCTGGCCATGTCTGGTATCTCTTTAGCCTTCTGCCTGTCAACTTCATCTTCTTGATTTGGTGGTCTGTATACCACCCCCTACCTTCACTGCCTTCTGTTGTAATAACTTTGCAACAGAGCAGTATTTTTTTGCCAAACTAAGCATGGTAGTTCTGTTACCCAAGCTTGTTGTACCATAAAGAAATCAAAGCAAAATTCTACACCATGTAAACACATGGCAATGAGGAATAAAACTGCAAAAAAGGGCAACATTCAAGGTTTTAGCACTATATGGATCTTAGAATCCATACATCCTACCAGAAAGAAACTTGACACATCAAAAGATCTACCCACGGGACAGCACATACCACATTTTGTGCAAATCCATTGAACAGTTGTAAAGTTATTAAAGTGCAAACTTTGCTTTGAGATTTAACATTAAACAGGCTATTCAACCCTAAATATAGTGGCACAAGTGTGCCCCCATTTGAGATATATATATATATATATATATATAAAATAACTGGCTTACCCTTTTTCCCATAGGAAAACCCATGGTGTAATTTGCCATTATAAAGGAGTGTTTATAACGGTAAATATGCACAGGTTTCCCTCACTCTGCGCATGCACCCACCACAGCTAGTCCATTCCTGACCACTGACCACTTACCTTCTTGCCTGAAACTGCACAATCAGTGGAACCCAATGGTAAGTTATTTATTTTTTTTGTAATGTTGACAAATTTGGACATTTAAAAATGTTGGACATTGGAAATGTGGGAACCGGGCTATAACCAAACCAGACCACAGTCACACCAGAACATCTGCTATTTTATATAATTGCTGTGGTGAAAAAGTGAAATCCAGCAATTATATAAAATAAAATATTGGATGGTGCAGAAAGTCAAACTGTACATGCACACCCTCGATGTTGGATGCTTAGTTAAAGCCCTTAAGCTTCAATGTTGGAGTTTATGTAGCATCCAGCACCTCAGATGTGTGTAAAATTCTTGTTACCCACACCAACCCATTCATATATTCATGGCAAAAAACTCCATTACTGCATCAGTTAGGGTTGTTTCACAGTGACAAAAGTGAGGAAATTCAGTGTTAGGGTTTAAAACCCTAACTCCGCATTCCCCAACCCCCACTCCCACACACACACACACACACGCAATTAGGGGAAGGACCAAGACAACACAACCAATCACAGACAACCAGCAGCAGGTAACAGAAATAACATACAACTATCTAAACATACTACAAGATACATCCATCATCATGGTACACCAACTGTATGAGTTCTGCTGCCATCCAAGTGCCTTGGGGGTACACAGGCATGCTGTGCAGATGTGCAGGGTATAATAATGGAGCAGCAGGCCTCTGCACATAATAGTGTATTGAGACATCATTTCCTTAAGCCGGGATAATATTGTGATGCAGTAACACACAATAAAGGGTGGTGAAAATGCTGTGTGATATTATCTGGTCATAACCACAGAAGTGGAAGCATGGGGCCCATGGTCAGACCAAGATGGGAATGTGTACAGAATGATAGACATATGCCTCTTCACAACAACCTTTGCCCAGAACTGACTGCATATATGCAATGCTCAACTATGTAATGAAGGCAGTATAGTTTTCTCTTCATAACAGTACACAGAAACAGTATTTGGTTATTTCAGGGTAACATCAAGAGACATTAGAACACAATAGAGAGTGGTATAAATGCTGCCTGATGTTATGCGACCATAACCACATAGTCATTAAATGTTTTAAATATCTGAAATTACTTGTCTGTTAATTTCAATCAGGGTGCACAACAGCATGCACACTTTGGGCCCTGTACTACCACACTGATGCCCAGGTATAGAGGATAAGATACTGGTGCAGTAGTACTGCACACATTGTAGTGTTCTGATACATCATTTGTTTATGCCAGGGTAACATCAGTAAGCATGAAGACACAGAATAGGGTGGTGAAAATGTTGTCTGACATTATCTGGCCACACCCACAGAAGTGGAAATGTGGGCCCATTCAACACCCATACTAGCAGCAACATATGAATTTGTACAGAAACAGACACATCTCTTTAAACAAAGTAACTGTCCCAAAAGCAAATATAGTGACGTGGTAGCATGGTACCCTTTGGGTCCCATGCTCCCACACAGTTGGACAGGTGTACAGGGTAAGCTAATGGTGTAGCACAGGTCTGAACATTATAGTGTACCGATACATTATTTGGTTTTGCTGGGGTAACATCAGGAGGCATTAACACACAACAATGGGTGGTTAAAATGCTGTCTGATATTATCATGTTGTTATATTGATGGATTAAGTGCACATACTCATTTGTAAGAGAAAATGACTAACTGTTTCTGTAAGAGGAAAAAACTTACTGTGGTACATGACCCGTTGTTGCCCAGCATTTCTGTGTACCCCCTAGGCACGCGGATGGCAGCAGAACTCATACAGTTGGTGGACAATGATGATGGATGTGTCTTGTGTTATGTTTAGATAGCTGTATATTATTTCTGTTACTTGCTGCTGGTTGTCTGTGATTGGTTGTGTTGACTTGGTCCTTACCCTACTTGCATGTGCGTGTGTGTGTATGTGGAGGAGGGGGTGGGGGAATGTAGAGTCAGGGTTTTAAACCCTAACACTGAATTTCCTTGCTTTTGTTGCTGTGAAACAACCCTAACTGATGCATTAATGGAGTTTTTTGCCATGAATTTCCCTTCTTTTTGAGAATGTGCATTATAAATAGTGAATGGTATGTGGTGGTCGGAGCACGGGGACCTTCGCGCACCCGCACTCCCACCAAGCTGCCCATTTCTTCATAATCACATGTGTTTGTGGGAGCATGGACCCTCCAGGCCCTGCACTCCCACATTCACAGAAGCAGGAAGCCATACTGTAGCCCTGTAGTGTAAGGAAGCCTTGTAACAGTGATTTGCCGATTTCCCTACTTTTTGAGACTGTGTAATATAAATAGTCAATGATATGTACTGGTGGGAGTGCAGGGCTCTCTGGGCTCTCACCATGCTGCCCTTTTCTTCATTATAACCCTAACACTAATGGTAACGCTAACAGTAATGGTAACAGTAATGCAAACAGCAATGGTAACGCTAACGATAATGGTAGTGGCAACGGCAGTGCTAATGCTGACACTAACGCAAATGCAAACGCTAATGCTAACACTAATGCTAACAGTACTGGTGACACAAACACAAATTGTAACACAAACGCAAACGGTAACACAAACGGTAATGCAAGCGCAAATGCAAACACAACCATTAATGCAAACACTAACGCTAACACAAATGCTAATGCTAATGCAAATGGTAACACAGATGCAAATGCAAACAGTAATGCAAATGGTAACACAGATGCAAATGCAAACAGTAATGCAAACAGTAACACATATGCAAGCACAAATGCAAATGCAACCGCTAATGCTAACATGAATCCTAATGCTAACACAAACACAAATGCAAACAGTAATGCAAATGGTAACTCAAATGCAAGCACAAACGCAAATGCAATCACTAACGGTAATACAAATGCTAATGCTAATGCAAACACAAACATTAACAGGAATGCAAATGCAAATGGTATCAGTAATGCTAATGGTAGGGGTAATGCTAACGCAAATGCTAACACTAATGGTAATGCTAACACTAACAGTAACACAAATGCAAATGCAAATGGTAGCACTAATGCAAACACTAACGGTAATGCTAATGCAAACCGAAATGCAAAGGCAAGTGCAAACAGTAATGCAAAAGTTAACACAAATGTAAATGCAAACAGTAATGCAAATGCAAACACAGACAGACAGGGGCATCAAGAACCACAGTGAATACAAAGAATGTGGGCATAATAGAGGGCCTTGGATGTGAAATTGAGCAATTGAAAGACTAAATTGTTAATATCTCATGAACCGGCCGGCCCGGTACCACTGAGGGCTGAGGCACTGGTCACCTTACCTTGCACTACACTGGCGACCCATGTTCAGAAACTAGCATGGGCTGCTGGGGCTTGGCAGGGATGGAGAAAGAGTGAGCATCTGATGGACTGCTCTCCTTCTCTGGGGAGGAAGTTCCTAGTGGTCAGTGCATGACTAGGCCCTAGCAGAGGCTGGGGGCTGGTGCTCAGATGCTCAGAAGGGAAGAGATGAGGCAGGTGCTTGGGGTAGGGCATACGGACGCATACGCACTGTTCCCTGAGGCATCATTGCATGCCTCATCTTGGGGGAAGCACCAGGAAAAAGAAGAAAAAAGAGTCAGGGCATAGCAGAGTGAAGCTGGTCCCCACAGGCACTGCCCCTGTAAATAGCAGACACTTCCAGCACCAGATTTGTGCATTTGGCAGATCGAGGAGATCACTGCCACCCTACCACGGTGGGTATAGCCATGAGGCAGCTGGCAAGGTGAGTCATGAGTGGGGGATGGGGCTGGGGGAGCCAGCAAGATGCATAACCACCCGACCGGGGGAGAATAAACAAATTAACTAAAAAAAAAATATATATATATATATATATATATATATATATATATATCATGAACTGTACGAGGTAGAAAAAATATTTAAATGTCATGTTATTTATGGCTTTCCAAGCTAGTTCTGCACTTAGCCACCCCACCCCCCCGAAGGGGGCTAAGAAATTTTGTGATGAAAAGTCCGTAACTCGAATCGTTTTTGAGATACGGGCTTCGAAAGGTGCGATGCATGCCACAATGTTATCCTGTGGGGAAATTGTGCAAATTTGGAATGCTGTAACTTTGGACCCCTTGAGTGTTTTGGCACCAACCCACCAAAAAGAATATCTGTGGGACCAGGACTTTCTACTCTCCAAATTTCAGCCCAAAAGAACAAACCGTTTTGTTGCAGGAGAGTGGCAAAGATTTCCTGTTATTTTGGCTATAGTTTCGCAAAGTACTTTTACAAATCACGACACTTTTGTGGTAAAAATCACAAAACGTTTGCATTTGTGAAAGTATTTTGCAAAAATACCTTTTAAAAAAATGTAACAATTAATTTCTGGGGGGTTTAACCCCCCAAAAAAGATATGGCTAGCTAGCATCCTCTGGACTCAACTAGGTGAACATAACAAGAATTGTGTTCCTAGAGGGTCCCAATTTTAAATGGCAGGTATTTTTCTGAGCTGTAACTGAAAAAAAAATGACTGACTCATGAAAGTAACAGGGACATTTGCAAAAATGGCCAATCATAAAACTTTGATTTTTGTTAACTTTTTCCTTTGACTATAATGGGAAACTTGTTTTTTTGAATAACATTTGAATGGTTTAATATTTTTTCATGAAATCTTCCAAAGGCACATAGATGACCTTGGCTGCATGTTCCCTGAAGTTTTGGACTGAACAGACAAACCATGCGGGCTGTGGGAGCGAGCAAAGAAACGTGCAAAAAGTCATTTTTTTTGTGTTTGTTGGTGTTCTGTAGCTCCACAACCATACATTCGACTGTAACGCAACTTGGTAGATCCAGAGATCTATGGTGCTGGACTACGCATGCAAAATTTTAGGCAAATCTGTTACACAGCGGCAAAGTTATTAAGGTGCAAAATGTGAGATTTTGTATGAAAGTAGCTACTGAATCTTAACTATAGGAGGCACTACTGTGCCACTATAATATATATATATATATATTTTTATAGTGGCACAGTAGTGCCACTATAGGTAGGGTTGAGGAGCCATTTACATGTTAAACCCAAAATGTTGCACCTTAATAACTTTACAACTGTTTGACGGATTTGTCTGAAATTTGGAATACATGATCAAGACCCATACACCTTGGGATCTGCCAAGTTTCTCACTGGTTGGATACACAGCTGTGGCATTATTAAGCATGATCTGCGCATGCATTTATGCTTTTTCTGGAATTCTACAGTCGTGCCTACAGGTCGCACGGTTTGCATGACTGGTCTGAAATCTTCAGGGAACGCGCGGCTGGTGTCCCTGATGTGCCTTTTGAAAATTTCTTGAAAAAATATTAAACGGTTCAAAAGTTATTCAAAAAACAATTTCCCATTATAAGTCAATGGGAAAAGTTAACAAAAAGTTCGAGTGTCGCAAATGCACTTTTTACTGTTGCAAATGTCCTTTTTACTGTTGCAAATCCACCATTTTGTTTTCAGTTAGTGAACAGAAAAATGCTTGGCATTTAAATTTGGGACCATCTAGCAACCTAATTATTTTTGTATTCACCTAGTCGGGACCTGGGGATGCTAGCCATGTCTTTATTTTGGGTTAAAACACCCCAGAAATATGTTTTTAAAATTTCTGGAAAAAGTACTTTCGCAAAGTACTGTCACACTTGCGACACTGTCGAATGCATTTGTGAAAGCTTTGGCAAATTGTGACAGTACTTTTCTAGGCTGTGGGAAAATGACAGCAATTCCTTGGCACCCTGCTGCAAAAGAACAGTTTGGTGCTTTGGCCTGACATTTGAAGGGAATGCAGCCAACATCTCACAGATGTGCCTTTCAATGTTGTGTTGAAAAAATATTACATGGCAGCAAAGTTATGGCACTCCAAAATTGACGCTTTTCCCATAGGATAACATTACGGCATCTGACGCATTGCAGCAATCCTTTGGTGCCCTGCTGCAAAATAACGGCTTGCTCTTTTGGGCTGAAATTTGGAGAGAAGACAGACAACATCCCACATATGTGCCTTTTAGTGGTTTGGTGAAAAAATATTACAGGGAGCCAAAGTTATGACACTCCGAACTTCTCTTTTTCCCCATAGGATAACATTACAGCATTTGCCGCGCCTTTCAGGGCCCATATCTCGGAAACGGTGCGAGATACAGACTTTTCATTGGAAACATGTTTAAATACAAAACTATCTAGGAAAGTCATAAATCATATGACTTTTACATTTTTTTTCTACATCATACAGTTCCTGAGATATAAGCAATTTAGTATTCCAACTCCTCATTTTCTGCTCCAAGACCCGTTATTATGCATACATTCTTTGTACTCACTGTCTTTCTCTATGCAGCTTTTGGGGTAAACCATCTTCTGCGCTTACATTACTGTTACCGTTGCCCTTTCTGCTTGTGGTTCCGTACCCATTTCACTTACCGTTCATGCCTACGCCACAATGTGCGTTATCCTTTGCGTTTCCATTTGCACTTGCGTTTCCATTATTTTTTGCCATTTGTGTCTACAGTACTGTTTCTTTTTCTGTTTCACTTTGTGTCACCATGCCCATTGCCATTTCTGTTTGCAGTAACCATGTTACTATGTGACAAGACATCACGTGGCGGACCGCTCCCATTTATGCCACCATGTGTGTTACCCTTTCTGTTCTCATTTTCTCTTGCATTACCAGGTGCACCACTGTTAGTGCTTCTGTTTGCATTGCTGCTCCTGTTACTATGTCACAACACATCATGTGGCGGGCGTGTGGGGCCCAAAGGGCCCCGCACTCCCGCCGCCGCATCACATTCACTATTTGTCATTAGCATTCTCAAAAAGAAGGGGAAATTAGAGGCAAAAAACTCAGTTTAATGCATCAGTTAGGGTTGTTCCACAGCGACAAAAGTGAGGAAATTCGGTGTTAGGGTTGAAAAAAACCCTTGAACCCCCCAGCACACACCCCCAACCGACATTGGGGTGCTCATTGGGGTGATCAGTCCTAACTCTAAACCCATGCCTCTACCTCTGCTTCTTTACACATGTGATGGGTGAGAGTTAGGGTTCACGACCCCAATGTGCACCCCAATGCAGGTTGGGGGTGGGCTGGGGAGTCCAAGGGTTTTCAACCCTAACACCGAATTTCTCACTTTTGTCACTGTGGAACAACCCTTAACTGATGCATTAAACTGAGTTTTTGCCTCTAATATATATATATATATATATATATATATATATATAGAGAGGGAGAGAGAGAGAGATGTGTATATATATATATATATATATATGTATATATATATATATATATATATATATGCTATTCATTGAAGAAAAGTGTTACTACATCAGTTAAGGTTCTTACTAAAGTGACAAATGCAGGGAAATGTGGTGTTAGGGTTTCCAATCTTAACACCCCACCCTACAGACACTGACAGGCATCAGGGGTGTGCCTTGGGGTTATTGGTCCTTATGCTTACCCCATTCCATAAGTAAATATGCTGAGATGGGCACAGTATAGCAGACTGGGGTGAGCATTAGGGCCGATGATCCCAAGGCACTCCCCTGATGCCTGTCAGTGTCTGCAGGGTGTGGGTGGGGTGTTAGGGTTGGAATCCCTAACACCATGTTTCCCTGCTTTTGTCACTTTAGTAAGAACCCTATCTGATGCATTAACAAAGTTTTTTGCAATGAATTTCCTTACTTTTTCAGATAGTATAATGATATCCTTATTTGTCTGTGGGAGCTCAATTGCTCCATAGCTGTACATATGTCTGTAGGTGTGGAAGCACAGGGCATATTGGACAATAGTGACCAAATTGTCAGCATTGCCATCTTATTTCCCCACCTTGTGTATCCCAGTACAGAAAAATTGTCAAATACAAGGCAAAACATAATTTGCACAACAGGAATGCCATTATGTGCCACAGGTACAAAAACACATTTTGAGCAGGATTAGAAAAATTACAGCTGTGACTTACATGAGGTGGGGTAATAAGAAGGCTATGTTGAAAATCTGGTGTAAAAAATAGTTTACATTTCCAAAGTTATGAGCAGGTATAGTGAAATTGCAAAGAATTGTCATAACTTTGGCACTTTTTCATATTTTCACCCCAAATTTTCAATGTAGTCTCCTAATGACCTCACCTCATAAACCCCATAGGTGAAAATGGTAAAATCCATGCCCAAATGCCATTCCATGCCAGAAGTGGAAAAACATGTTTCAGGCAGGATGTGAAAAATGACAGCTGTACTGTTCAAGAGGCGGTGTGAAAATATGGCTATGTTGAAAGTTTGGTGTCAAAATATTGAAAATTACTAAAGTTATGCATGTGCATAGAAAAATTTCCATAAACATGCATAACTTGGACATTTTTAAGAATTATTTAAATAAATTTTCAACACGGCTTTGTTGAGACCCCACCTCATGAACACTGGTGATGAAATTTCATTATTCAGGCCCAAAAGGTGATTTTGCACAGCAACTATGAAATCACCTTCCCAGCCTGATTAATAAAATGACAGGCACAGAATTCATGAGGAGGAGTACCAAAAAGGCATTGTTGAAAATTTGGTGTAAAAGGTCCAACAAATTTGAAAGTTATCAACATAAGTTAAAAACAACTTTGAAATACATTATACAGCACTTTCCATGATTCCTCAGTTCACAGTTTGGCTTTGGATGAGATCAGACATGTCCCAGACCACAGAAGATGATAGCTGATAACCTCTGGTGGTAAGTATAGGGCAAGGGGTGGTGTGGGGTGGCGGGTGCTCAGTCAGAGGGTCAGGATGGGGGAAAAGGTATGGCGGGGATGACGAGGGATCATTTTCTTTTTTTCAGGAAAAAAGACATCTGGGGAAGGTTTTCTTCTCTACAGGTAAAAAATTAAATGCATAATTTGGGACACTGGGAATGGGTTCCCCAGCGAACCACACTGCTAGAAGGGGGCCTTCCAGTGCTGATACAGGGATTGGGCCTCCCGATGTCAGAAAAGGACCAACATCCACCAAAGAACAGGGATTGGCAAGGGAGGGCCACTAGACTATCAGGAAGTATAAGCAACATATGTGGTTGGGCATCGGGCTTCAGAGCAGGAGGGCCACTAGACCACCAGGTAATAAAAACACTTAAATAGTAAAATAAAAAACTTGGAATCAAGGCCTAAGGCATCATATTCTGGAGTCAGTTCAGTGAGCCAAAGAGGGCACTGAGCAGGAAAAGCCCAATGGCCACATTGTTCTTATTAATACAATTCACATGCCTTGACCCTCTTCCCCTAGAAGTTTGTAAAACAAAGAAAAATATTTGAATTAGGTAAACACCAACAGGCGTTTACCTAATCAAAGGCTGAGGAAACAGATTCTGGGGTCATTTTCCCTGCAAAATGCACAGAAATGTTTATTTGTCTTAGCAAATGTATTTGTGCTGAAAATTGTGGCAGTTGTCCTGCAAAAAACTAACTAATTTTGCTGCAATTTGCGGCAGAAACTCCCCTTCACAGTATAACTGCCACAATTTGTGGCATAAAGATATTTGCAGACAAAAACAACATATTTCTGGATTTTTGCAGTAAACTGAACCCAGAATCCAATTCCTCTGGCCCTGATTAGATAAACACAACTGTTTGTGTTTACTGACTGCAAGTATTTTTTGAAATATTTAAATTTGTTTGCCTCAATTACTGAAAACAAGATGGCAAAATCTCAGAAAAATTTTCCCCATTTATGGCAAAAAATCGCTTTGTCGAGGCTGTCAGCTAACTTTTTCCACAGGAAATAATGGGAAACTTTGAAATGTAATAACGTTTGAATGGATTAAAATTGGTTCACCAAACCTTCGAAACATACATCTGCAAACCAAGCCCAATATACCCTAAATGTTTCAGACCAAACACCCAAGCCATTTCTGAGAATCGGCGTGACAAAGGATTGGCATAAAATTTAGATTTTTTTACATTGTTTGACAATCCATATCTCTACACCCGCACATCCAACTGGAACTAAACATGCCACATTAAAAGATCTTTGGTCCCCAATGGTGCACACAACATTTTATGTGAATTGGTCAAACAGTTGTAAAGTTATTAAAGTGTGCAATTTTGGATTTAACATAGAAGTGACCATTGAACCCTAACTATAGTGGTACTCCTGCATTAGTATATAGCACCACTATAGTTAGGGTTGAATGGTCAGTTTAATGTTAAACCCCAAACTGTGCACCTTAATAACTTTGCAACCTTTTAATGGATTTGCACAAACTTTAGTATGCCCTGTTCTGAGGTTAGATCTCTTGATATGCCAAGTTTTGTTTTGATCAGATGTGTGGATTTTGCACAGCACATAGTGAAAAAAGTGTGTTTTTTGCTTTTGTTTACCCATTTTTCCTGATTTTTCCTGATCACGCTATATGCAGTCCATTTGGAATTTTTGCCTGAAATTTCAGGGTAGAAAGAGTTTGCCCCCCCCCAAAAAAAAAAAACAAGCCAGCATTGGTGCGGTCAAAAAATATTACTCCGTTCCAAAGTTATTCAATTTTGAAATTTCAGGTGCTGAGTATAGTCAGTTCAATCTTTATGATAGCTGTACAGTTGCAAACAAGGATTTGACCTCACAAACGGGAATTTTGACAGCTCAGGAATTGGGGACCCCTGTTCATATGAAAAATCTCTTTTCATGAGCCATCATCTTGTTTTCAATTTTCTTCAAAAACAAAATGTTGCAACTTGCCATAGGGATGTCGTCTGTAGAGATTGAAGTGTGGGTTTTGTTCCAGGCGATTCCCTCTACAAACCCATGGCTTTGGTTCCATTTAGTTTAGTCAAAAAATTACAATTTTTAAGTTTGAAAATCCCTGTTTGTGACTTGCTTCTGATCCACGTTCGTGAGGTGTCAAAATATCTGTTCGCGAGCTAATCCTCATTTGTGAGCTGTCAAACTCCCCGTTCATGAGATGACCGCCAGGAGACCCTGCCTCACGAATAGGGATTGGCTCACGAATGAGAATTTTGACACCTCACAAATGGGGATTTGGCTCACGAACGGGGATTGTGACAGCTCACGAACAAGGATTATAAAAAAAATCCTTATTTGTGAGCTGTCAAAATCCCCATTTGTGAGGTGTCAAAATCATCATTCATGAGAAATCCTTGCTTGTGAGCTGTCAAAATCCTTGTTCATGAGATGATGATGACCAGATGGCCCTATCTAACAAACAGGGATCAGCTCATAAATGGGGATTTTGACACCTCACAAATGAGGATTTTGCTCGCGAACAAGGATTTTGACAGCTCACAAACAAGGATTTTGAAAATTTTGCCAGTTCACTGCTAAGAAACGGTTAGGACTTTTGCTTGAAGTTTGCAGGGTACAAAGGGGGTGTCCCACAGATGTGACTTATGCTGGTTTGGTGTAAAAATTTTAATAGGTTTCATAGTTATTCCATTCTGAAGTTGAGACATTTCCCACAGGATAACATTGTGGTGAACATGGTGCCTTTCGGTGCTTATATCTCGAAAATGCTTTGAGATACACAATTTTTGCTAAACGCAGCTTATTATACCTTTATGTGTAATAAGCATGTATGCAGGTTACCAGTCCATGATTACAGCTGCAGAGGAACTTTTTCCAAGGTTGCTATGATTACTGAGATATTGCACCATTTGCAGCAAAGGGGTTACTTGGAATGTGTCTAGACCTGCGCTGTGTCTCTATAATTACAGGTATGGATAACATTATGCAGTAATGGGACTGCTGGGCCATCCCTTATGTAATAATGGGAGCACAGGGCCAGGAGGGCATTGTGCTCCCAAAACTATGTAAGGGTAAGATTACACTTTCTCTAAAAGTAAAGAATTTCATTGCAAAATAAATTGTTAATGCATCAGTTAGAGTTGAAGTGACAAAAGTAGGGAAAAGAGGCATTAGGGTTGAGACCCTAACCTCTCACCCTACCACCCCACCCCCACCATCCACAGACCAACAGGGTATGGAGTGTGTCTTGGGGTCATTGGCCTCTCACCCTATTCTTCTATACTCTACCATGTCAGCTTTCTTGCACATGGAATGGGGTGAGAGTTAGGCCCGATGACCCCAAGGCACACCCCATGCCCTGTTGGTCTGTGGAGGGTGGGGTTGGGGGGTCAGGGTCTCAACCCCAACACTTCATTTCCCTACTTTTGTCACTTCAACCCTAACTGATGCATTAACAAAGCTTTTTTATTATCTATATATATATATATATATATATATATATATATATAATATATAAAATGTTTTCATTGCAAAAAACGTTGTTAATGCATCAGTTGGGGTAGATAGCACAGTGACAAAGTATGTGATGTGATGTTGGGTTACCAACCCTACCACCTCACCCCCTCCACTCTCCACACAACAACAGATGTTGCGGTGTGCCATAAGTTATCAGACCCAGCTCTCACCCCATTCCATGTGTAAACAAGCAGACATGCTACAGTATATGAGAATGGGGTAGAAGTTTGGCCTCATGACCACATAGCACACCCCAGAATGTCTATTGTTCTGTGGAAAGGGATTGAAAGTGAAAGAGTAAGTAGTGGTATAGGTTGTATCTAACATCAGTCCTGCACAACACATGTAAATGGGGCCATAATAAAATGCAAATGGCCCCATTTGCACCTTGCATGTATTATGGGTCCATTTGTGTACTGCTGGATGGATGTCAGGAATTTACGCATAGCAGTTCCCATTTCCTGATATTCAGACCTGTCTTGGGGGGGGGATGCACCAGTGCATCGTATTTGTGTAGTGCACATTGCCTGCTATATTCAGAGGAGATGCAACTTCGTTAATTTCTTTTGTATATATCATTTAGTTGTGCTGTGTCACTACATGAGCCATTTGTAGGCACAGATCTGAATATCAGGGCTTACGTGTTTAGTTGATTAAAAATGTATGTACCAAGGGGGATTTATTTATTTTATAGATATTAGTTAAGTTGCAGTAATGACAAGGCACTGATTTGTTGTATAGTATAATTGTACTTACGTTCCCCAGTAGGAGGCCTGGCAGGACCTGCAGCTTGTACAGATGGACTCGTGTGGAGCTGTGATGATTCTGAACACTCACCTACTGCTGGGGCTCTTGCTTCAGCCACAGAGGGCTGCACAATCATTACATTACCCTCTGTGGCCTCTTCTTCATCCCAGCAGCATCCTCCAGCTGTTCTTCTTCCTCTGTAAAAGATAAAGTGAAAAAATGTTTTGAGTTTTTTGTATCTGTTAAAGTTTAGTGGTCACTTTCTTGTGTTGTTGCGAGGGACTTGGGGGGCACAGAATGAGAGATTGGTTGTGTGTAAGGTGAGGTTGAAAATAAATATACAAGAACAGTATGTGTCTGTGTGTGAAAGATGGCAGGACAAAAAGAGTAGAAAATAGATGCCATGTGTGTGGGAATATATAGTTCTCTCATATAGCATTTGAATGCAGATAAATAGCTCCATGGTTCAATATCTGGTGACTTCTGAAGTGTACCTTGACAGTGCCACTGGCTGAGTAGGTAGTATAGCTAACTGTACACTTAACTTGGCTGTAAGGTTGGGAGAGGGTTTTGTGTACAGTTTGTATAGTACCAGAACAGCTGTTACTAGATTATATTCAAAGTGCTACAAAATAAAAGGTTGACATTGTACAATTGCAAGAAAAACAAGAAGAGAGTGTGGTTTATGATGAGATGTGGCATGGGTGTCCAGCATATGACTACCTGGACTGTGGCCTTGTGGGGGAAACTACAGTAGTCATGGTAAATGTCACCATAAGACACACGCTGCTGTGGTTTACTGGTTGCTTATACAATGTGGAAAACACAAAACAGAGGGATTGTATGCTGAGACCAGTTGGATGATATCTTTCCAACATCATAAATCCACTGGTACACTCACTGGAAAAGGTGTCAGCCAAGTGCAGCTACTGCCACCCTGACAGATATCATCTGTACTGGCATACATTAAAACAAAGCATCACTATTTGTTTTTAGTACTTATATGACAGAGTGGTCGTGAATTAAAACAAAATGAACATTTGTATTAGCAATGCATTTGGATATCCTAGAATTATATTTAGTAACCAAAGCGACCCATCACACACTGAAATAACACTTGACAATACATTTTTTGCCATACTGCGCTGGCAACTCCAAGCATCGTTATAATTGATATCCATTTACCAGTTCTGGTGTGGTTAAAAAACTTGCCCTGTGACTTTGTGAGTGAAGAACACCAGGCATGGTAAATTAACCAATACCCCTACACTCTGTTGTGGGATATTTAAGTAATAATGCATGACAGGGCATGTGTTGTTGGATTTACACATGCCTTGTGTTGTGTGTCATGAGGCATGGTTGACTCACTTTAACAACACAATAAGGGTGTAAATACCACTACTGCACATGCATAGAAGTATACTGTTTCTGATTATAACTGATGAGGTTACAGGGTTTTCACACACCATTGTATAATCCCCAATAAGTAACAGCCTGTCATGCCTTATTGCTTAACGATCCCATGCTGTATGTTCTCATTAGCTATGCAGTCACACTGCTGTCTTGTGCTACTTCTTAATGTTAAGTTATACTGTATGTTGTCTTGTTAAAAGAGTGTTACATTTTCTTACCAGCAGAGTCCACCACAAGGAGCTGTCCGACTGCAGGAACCTCTCTCTCTCTTACCTTCCGGGAGTGGTATAAGATATACCCTGTGTTCTCTGGCAGGGAGCCTTTGTTGTGCTGTTTCGGTACAAAGAAAAACGAAACATTAGATGTAGCTTAGAACAGATGGACTTTCTCACAGATTGAAACAAAAAAAGAAAATATTAAATGTTCTTTTAGGATACAAGTATAGTTATGTAATATATATTATGTTTATTATTATAACAAACAACTTTATGTGGCGAATAAGGTGTACTATCAGAACCCACTGTCCACAGATGCCAAGGGACCAGCCAGCCCTGACACACAGAGCTCCCTCCAGGAGCGGACTTCACGGGTGCCGAAAGAGATAATTAAACTACCTCAAGCAGCAGCAACCTTGCAAGGGGGGTTAGCCCATCGATGCACTGCGAACGTCAATGCTATCAAACCTGCCTCATCACAAAAAAAACTCTACTCGGACTATCCCCTCCTGGGGTGACAGCCTCCATCCGCCACACCCAACCCACTATCACAACCTGAACCTCTGACAAGACCACTCTACTGGTTCCCAGATCCAGGACCACCCATGGTCAGAGGTCCTTCTCCTACAGAGCTCCATCCTGGTTTAACTCTCCCCCTGCTCCCATCTCCAATGCCCCCACAATCTCCAACTTTAAAACTGCCCTTCAGAGCCAACTATTTAGCACTCACAGCTGCTCCTGTCTCTAAATATGGCCTTGATCTCTCCACACTTGACAACGCTCACTGGGCAGCACTCCACTTCACCCCCACAACTCTCCCCATTGCATATTGCCTCTGTTAATACCAGCATGTGCTCAGCTATATGAATGTAATTGCAACTAAATTGTATAAATGTATGAAACCACTCCGTGTATCTCTAAAGACATGACTTTTATGCTGTAACCTAAATGTTTATGCTGTAACCTAAATTTGTTCTGTCTGTCCTCTATGTGACGAGGTACCATTGGAAATGAGCCTCTGGCTCAAAGGTTGTAAACTGATGTACAAATAAATAAACAAATAAATAAATAAACACCCCAACCGGAAGACACCATTGTTGCCAATCCATATGCCCTCCACCCCCCGGTAGTTCAGCTGGTCTCTCACCCCCCAACCCCCTCCATCCACTCAGGCACTCCATGCCCACTCCACTACCACCACCCCAGCATTCAAGCATGCAGGGAAGGTTGGTGGACAGCTCAACCCACCACAGACCTCCATGACTGCCTGCCAACTGCACTATGTGTAAATAACAGCTATTGTACAATGGTAAGCCCATTGTTGTACCATGTTGACCAACGGAGTTGCAGTGTGTAGTATACTGTATCATTTACAAACTTGTGAATTACATGGTACATGCAAATGACCACAATATATGCTACAAGGGTAATGGGCCGATTTGCATGTTTATAGGCTATAAATGGCAGACTTTGGGGCAGTACATTGGGAGATGTGCTGCCCCTTTGTGTGCCCAGTCTGACTAGGGAGTTGTGTTGGCACATCCTATGCTGGGCGTATCTGAGGTATTCACAGATGAAATGCACTAGGTCCCCCCACCCAGGTACATCTTATGTGAATGACACAATTTGTACTTAGCGCATCTGATGTGCCCTGGAGCATCTGAGCACAATTCCATTGCAAGTCCTGCCCGACATGTTCAATAAGGAGACACTTTTCATAACTTTTTGTTTTCTCAATATGAAATGGGCTAAAAAAATAAGAAATAGACAGGAAAGCAATTCAGCTGTGTCCTGATTGACTGAGACTTGTTTCTAGCTAGTGTTGTAAGACAGTGCACCACTTTCTGAATATATACAAAAGGAAAAACTATTATGTTCAAATAAAAGTCAAGTCAGCTAGTTTTATTTGTGTTATTTACAGTACTGGCAACCTCCCCATTCACAATAGTGATTCAGAGATTTTTATAAAAAAATCCAGTGAGTTTACATGACCAGTGTTTTTTTTTATTGCCATGAACAGTTTTTGCACAAATCATTAACACTTTGTCAGACAAATTTCTTTTCATTACCTGTTAACTGATAAAATTGACCCTGTGACTGCAGTTCAGGCCTGTGCATATCTTTCTTTGTGTGCTAGTTAACTGGTGAAATACATTGCATCTATCTATTCTAAGTGTGCTTTCCGTGTGTGTGTTTGTGTGGGGGCATGTTTGTTTAATTATCTATGAAACCATTTTTATATATGAAAAGAGATATGGATGTGAGTTGCTAGTGCTGTGATACTTGTGATCTCAGATTGCAAAACATGTACCCTGCAGTGTTGTGTCTAACTCTGTGTCTGTGTGTCTGACTATCTCAGTACTAGCAACACAGAGACATGTCTGATTGCTAAAGTATCTAATGCTTTACGTAAGTCACTGGACACTGGCCTGTCTTACACACAGCACATTTACATCATGGCCAAAGCCTTTAACACTAGGATTGTTATCCTCTACAGGCACAGACATTGCTTGACTTATGAAGATGTGAACTTGGCAATTGCTAGTTCATTCATCACCTTGATTGACTATGGCCTGGCTGTCTATGGCTCTGCTACTGAGACAGTGCTCCAGTGCCTCCCAACCATCTTAAACAAAGCCTGCCACCTGCTCAGCAATGCCCCAAAACTCTCTGACACACCAGTGAGCTTTACATGTGATTGGGCTGGCTTCAATTGAAGGACAGAATACCTTATCAAATGTGCCTAGTCACAAAAAAAAGGTCTCACTAAACTTACTTCCTCAAGGAGTTTCAATCCTTGTATCACCACCTTTATAAGACTGGCACACCTGTTGCTTGACTTCACAAGTATTCCATGTTGCCTGTTGTTACACAACTGTGGACCGGTGATACTTTGTTCACCGGGCCACTCTGCAGACAAATGGTCCACCACCTGACATAGCCGTAGGCACAACCCTTGGTTCCTTTAAGCACAAACCCCCAGCAGCACCACACCTACAATAGTACCTGTAATAATAATAATAATAATAATAATAATAATAATAATTAATTTTATTTCTCAAAAGCGCCTTTCAGCTATCAAGGCGCTGTACAAAAAGATAAGCGATCATAAAAAAAATCAGAAAAACAGTAAAATAGTCAGAGGGTCCAAGATTTAAATGGTGCCACCAAAAGCATGGCACCACAAATATGTTTTCATTGCCTGCTTAAACCCCCCCCAGTCGTGCACTCCTGAAGCTGGCGGGGTAGAGAATTCCAGAGGGTCGGGGCCACGGGCCCCTGAAGATTTCATAGACATCCTCAGAATCTCTAGCAACCCCTCATCAGCCATGCGCAACTGTCTCACTGGGTGGTAAGGAACAAGGAGCTCTTTCAAGTAGTTAGGGCCCAGTCCATGTAGAGCTTTATAAGTCAGTAATCTGACTTTAAAGGTGATCCGCCACCTAATCGGCAGCCTGTGCAGATCACGCAGCACAGGTGTAATAAGAGAGGACCAAAGGGCTCCCATCAACAATCGTGCTGCCACGTTCTGCACAAGCTGCAGGCAGCGGATATCAACCCCAGCCAACTCTAAGTACAGGGAGTTGCAATAATCTAGGTGCGAGGTCACAAAAGCATGGACCAGAGTACGTAAGTCCCCGGACTGAACAAGGTGCTTAATACTAGAGATATTCCTAAGATGATAAAAGGAAGACTTGACAACGGCTGACACCTGAGCTCATAAAGTCAGTCAGTCGTCAAGCACTACCCCAGGTTTCACACCCATTCAGAGGAAAGGAGCTGCAAACCCCAAAAACAAATCCAGAGGGCTGATCAGCCTTCAACCCTTCTATCCGGCAACCTGGGTCCACTACCATCACCTCTGTCTTTCCAGAGTTCAACTTTAACCAGCTCAAAGTCATCCAATTTTGGATTTTAGCAAGGCAGGAATTAAATACAGAGACAGCTCTGTCCTGGTCAGGGGCAAAAGACAGGTAGAACTGTGTATTATCAGCATAACAGTGAAACCTCAGCCCATACAGTCTTACAATGCCTCCAAGGGGCAGCATATACACTGCAAACAACATGGGGTACAACACTGAACCCTGAGGAACCCCACATGGCAGGGAGAATGGGTCCGAGGAAAAAAATCACAGACACCACTCTCTGACTCCTGCCAGTGAGGAAAGATGTAAACCATTTGAGGACTATATCCATTAATCCACAGATAGACCCCAGGCATCCAAGCAGCACCCCATGGTCTACAGTGTCAAAGGCTGAGGAGAGATCAAGGAGCACCAAGATAGAGTGGCTTCTCCAATCTCTCACTATCAGGAGGTCACTGAGCACCCGAACCAACACCATCTCAGTACTGTGCCTCTGTCGAAAACTGGACTGGAGAGGTTCGTAGATGTTATGGATGGTCAGGTGGTCATCCAGCTGTACCGCAACTACTTTCTCAATCACCTTGCCTATAAAGGGAAGGTTTGAGATTGGTCTGTAGTTGGCAGAAATATCTGGGTCCAAAGAAGCTTTCTTTGGGAGGGGGGGTTACCACTGTCTCCTTCAGGGAGCTTGGAAACACACTGGATTCCAAGGAGAACCAGACTATCTGCACCAGCATTGGGCCGATCAAATCCCAACAACCCATAATCAAGGAAGTTGGGCCCAGATCCAAACTACAGCACATAGGGCGCATACCCTGGACAATCTGCATGACATCCACAGGTTCAGGCAAGGCAAAGGAACTCCAGGAAGTCCAAGGTGAGGCGACCAAGCACTGATCATCCGCAACCCCCATAGAGAGGGTTGAAAGAATTTCCGACCTGATGTCAGCCACCTTATCCGCAAAGAACTGAGCAAGTTCATGCACTCTAACTGTGAAAAAGGTCTTCGAAGCTGCAGACAAGCTGGGCTGCACAGCCTGTCCACAGTTCGGAAGAGCTGAGCTGGTCGGTTCTGAGCGGCAGCGATCTCCCCAGACAGGAATTCTGCCTTCTTACCAGAGATCGCTGATTGGTAGATCTGATAGCATTCAACCAATCTAAGGTGGTCAGCCTTCAAGGCAGATTTCCGCCAACACCACTCTAACCTAGGTCCTATGCGCCTCAACTCCCTCAAGGACCCATCAAACCATGGGGCCCGAGGGTGAAGGGGGAGAGGACGAACACTGACAGGAGCAATCAAGTCCAGGGCTTCAGAAATGGTCTTAATATAAGCCACCACTAGAGTCTCTGGACTTGTGCTGGCCACAGGAAACTCCAAGAGATTAATCATCACTGCTAGGCCTTCGGGACTCACTTTCCATAAAGGGCGGTAACTGACCCTCTCCACAGAGGCAGGTCTTCAAAGGGGGGTGCAAAAATTTAACCTCACAGTGTAATGATCAGACCAACTTACCAGTTCCACCTCCAAATAGGAGGCCTCAATCCCCAAGAGGAAGACCAAATCAAGAAAGTGACCATGTTTATGGGTGGCAGAGGTAACCACCTGTGTAAGGCCCAGAAATGTTATAAGCTGGAGGAAGTGTTGTCCAAACTGCGAGAGTTTGTCATCGACCCAGGCATTGAAGTCACCCAGTACCATCAATCTGGGTGACTCCAGTGTCATGTCGGTGACGAAATCTGCTACTTCCTGCAGGAAACACGTCTCGTCCCCAGGTGGACGGTAGATGAGGGCTATCCTGCAACCTACACCAGCCACCACTGTACACTCAAATGATTCAGCCTCCTCAACTGGTAGGTGCCCTTGCTAGTCTGCAATTTTTTGGTATGGGTTTACTGAGCATTTATGCAAGCTTATTTGCTTGTGATGAGTTTGTGATCATTATGTTCATTCTTGTGTGGTATGGGTGGGGTGTGATACTCAGTAAAATCATACGCTTCTTGAGTGCTGACTGCAATTTTATATTTCAGGCTCACAATGTAAATAAATTTGTACATATGGCCATGATGACAGTCCCCAAACTCAGGTTTCCTTGCCTTTTCCCATATTTAGTATGCTATGTCATACCACTCCCAGATCCTCTTGGGAATGTCACTCGCAACCTTGGTCTTGTAGAATGCTTGGTGGGTGAACTTCCACTTCCTCCTACACTCTTGCGAATTTTTGATAATGCCTTGCTCGCCCAAGGCATCACTAACCTGAAAATGAAAAAAGACAGAAATTACTTGTGGCAATTGTGTATGTGTTTAATTTTTTTTTTTTTTTTCATTTTTTGGGGGTGTGGAATGAGTTTTAAGATCTACAAAGTAACTTTACACATCTGACTATCTGTGTATATAAATGGGTGGGTATCTCATCCAAATGTGGGTTTTATTAAGACATCCCTATGGCAGGTATGTCGATAGCCAATTAGCTATATTTTCATTGTCTTGCTAAATGCTGTGAAAAATTTTGAATGCTCAGCTGGTATGATTCTCAGTTCTACATTAATATTCTTGGTGTGGTAATTAGAACAAAAGGCATCACTCTAGCAAATAGTTAATGACATTACACTTTCATGAGATTCTGGTGTTCCATGACCCTCCCCACCTTCAAGTGAAAAAAAAAAACAATAGATGAATGATGTCTTAAGAAAATGAAAAAAATATATATTTTTTTTTACTGTTGTGTACAATTTTACTCACATCCACCCATGGCAAAGTGTTTGTGTGAGGCTATTGTGTATATCTCAGATCTCAGTGACTATGTGAATAAGTGATAGTGATGTCATCACAGTGACAATAAGTTACATTAACAGCCATTTTCCCAGGCTGTGAGTATGTGAGTGATGGACACTGCATGTGCTGTCTCCTCAGCAGTACTTTATGCTAGTTACAGTTGCACTATGTTACAATGGTGTTTAGAAAACAAAGTATGACAGTTGCAGTGACTCACAAAATAGGGCCTGACCTAATACCTCATAGCAACCAGCCCCCCTCATGTAAAAAACTAGAACCACATCTTGATTGAAAACTCTGTGAAGTGGGATAGCAATATAGATATATTGCTTAACCTGCTATTAAAACTTTGTTATCATTAAACATGTACTAGGATAGCACAGTGTTAGTAAAGCTAATCAATCTGTATGGCCAGTAAAGAATCTACTAGATATACAGTTTTTCTTTGTTTTTTACATTAGCCCATGTTTGTGTGAGAGAAAGGTTGGTCGCCCTCATCACAATTGATGTATTTGCATGGTGACGCACTGCCTGAATGAGGGATAGCACATCTGCATCCAACCAGTTTTGGGGCATATTGCTATCTTCTTATCTGAGAGTATGTTTTCTGTGGAAATAATGGAAAAAAGATGACATGAACAACGACACTCATTTTTAAAGAGCAGATGTCAGATATACAATAATATAGCTGAATCAAGTCAGTAATTATGTCATATCTGGATGTGGAGTTACGTCCATTCACCACTATAGAGCCCCCTTCCCACTTGCACCCATTGGATACAAAAAAAGGCTCAACATACTCAACATGATTATGTGTGTCACAGCTGTCTGTGTGGATGCCCACAGTGGAGCGTTGGTACTCCAATGGCACCACCTCCCTGACCGATAACTAGTAGCATGCCACACACTGTGATATTGCAGACTTTGACATAATTCCTACACACACACACACACACACACAGACACAAACACACTCCCAATCCCAGCATCATGATGCCATGCTGTACAGTGTGGTGGTATAGCATGAAGAGCTGAACCCCCCCGCTACCGACATGGTTGCAATTTTCCTGTACATCACAAAGAACCCTGGTGGTACTGTGGACCCTCCCCCCACACAGGCACCTCTGTTCTACCATGCTACTCCCCTGCCAGCATGTTCCTAAGGTTGGTAGGCAGCTCATACTCACCCATATGGTGCCATGGCTATCTGCAAACACAGCTGTCTGTGAGTGACAGCTATTATACATCTGGAAGTTAACTGGAGGATCCTGCTGACCAAAGGGCTTGCAGTGTGTGCTGTGTATGATCATTCTGAATGACTGTGTACAGTACACACTGCAAGCCCATTGGTTGGCTGGATCCTTCTATGGGTTCCCAGATGTACAGGAGCTGTCATTTACAGACAATTCTGTTGGTGAGTAGCGATGTGGCATGTGGGTCGGTTACAGTTCCTCAATGAGCTTAGGACCATGTTGGGGTGTAGGCAAGTGGGGTAGGACAGGAGTGCCTGGGGAGTCACTGGACCACCAGGGTGCTTTGGGGTGTATGGGTACCTTTGTGAAAGGGATTTCAGGGGGGGATTGGCACTTCATGCTATACTACTGTACAGTGTGACATGCCATCATGGTGTTGGGAATGGGGTGGTGGCGGTGGGGGGAGTCTCTCTATTTTTTGACCAAGTTGTATGGCTCTTACAAGAGCCATTCAGTTATCTCACATAGTATGTACTGCAGAAAAAATAGAGGTACACATTCACAGAAGTGCCAGAATGCCATCTTGGAGGTCCCCAACAAAACATGTGTTGCCAGCGTTTGAGAGATGCACACCATCTTTTAGGTATAGCCAATGTTTAAAATGACAAATTTGGGGGTGACGTATAGTGTGCATTCCCATAACGTGAAGAAATCCAGATATTTGGATGTTTGCCTTCCGACGTGATCTTTCAAGCCCAGGACAGTACTTCTCACCTCTCCAGATCATCCACTGTGTAATATCTGAATACAGAATTTTACAAGCAGGTAACATCTCCATAAGAGACTGCAAATCAGACTGTGTAGCCTCAATAAAATCTACTGCCCTTTTGTGGCCCAAATCATTACCTCCAAGGTGGATGAGGAGTATGTCTGTTTCAGGGTGTGTCTCTATTAGGTGGCATATAGTTGGCATGAGCTGTTCCTCTCTCATACCACCCTTGCCAAACCATGACACATCACAATTTGGTAGCTGCAAGTTATTGCCAAAACAGCTTGCTCTACTAAATGCTGCTGCCCTTTGTACCAGATTGCTCCCCACAATCCATGCACTGACTCTGTAGCATTCTGCCATTCTGAATATGAATCAGTATTTTCACACAGGCAGCAAATGCTAGAAATGTGTCTCCTCTCTGAACAGTCATGAAGCAAATGATTACTATTAGCACAGCATAAGACTGATAATTGAAAAATAACTGCTATGTCAGGCAGCAACACATAGTGTGGACACATTCCATTGGTTGTCAGTACTTACTACAACTTGTTGTGTCTACAAAATTGTTAGCTATTCACCTTTTGTTTATAAAACATACTTTTTATTTTGGTGGGGATAATACTGGTGACTGATTGGGTATCTGCTGTGACATGGCAACATGGAACATTTCTATTGGTCACTGCTATTCCCTATACTGTGACGCTGTCCCTCTCTTTTTGAACTGGCATTCTGACTGGTAAGAGAAACTCTACTTGTGGTTACTTAAATGATGATTCAGAGAGATTGTAAGTGTGTGATAAAAAAATATGTAGCTGAACTTCCTTTGTTTCAACATTTTTTACAGTAATAGTGCAATCCCTGTAGTTAGATTAAACAGACAAAAAATGAGTACAATGCTTCGTGACATACATTATTTAGGGATGGTACTGAGATATACTGTTCTTCAACAAAAAATGCTCCACTGACTAGCTTAATTATGAAGATCTGTTAGGAGCATAGATTATCATATGTTTACTAC
The DNA here is from genome assembly GCA_016271365.2 of Neoceratodus forsteri. Taxonomy (NCBI): domain Eukaryota; kingdom Metazoa; phylum Chordata; order Ceratodontiformes; family Ceratodontidae; genus Neoceratodus; species Neoceratodus forsteri. Next base: position 1,146,783,880 of record CM057449.1, on the reverse strand, counting down.
ATGTGTAGGCTGCAATTTGACTAACGCAATCTTAAGATTTAGTAAGGTTGTGCAACTGTGCAGTGGTTAAGTAACTAGAGAAAAAAACATAAAAAAATTAACTCGTTTTGGCATCTTTGGTGTTTAAAGTACTGCAGTTTGTAAAAGCCACAGTGTGGCAATTTAGTAAAGTAAATATCTGACAGAGCACAGAATTTAGTATTTAAGTGTTGAACCTGTAATAAAGAATGAGCCATTTGGTTAGAGTCTGAGGGGTCTGTTATGTCTGGTGTGCATGCAGAGAGAAAAAAACTGCACCATAGTGGTATGACAAGACATACTTCCTTTTAAGTGCTTTTTTTTTTGCCTGAATGTCATGTACCAGTGAATTATGCTGACTAGCATGTGAATCACCAGAAAATCTGATTTTTATATATGCTGATTTGGTACTAAAACATAAAGATATAAGATTAGAAAAGTAGATGTTTAAAAGGTTAACTTACATTTTCTGATAATGATTCATGTAGTTTGGAGAGTACAATCCAAGATGGCAGACTTCCTGCCATTTTCTGTGTGTCTATTGGTCTAGAAAGCTCATTTCCTGTTGTCTTATGAATCTTCTTTCACGAGCATGCAAAATCCTTGATTGTGACTTGTGCAGACAAAGATCCTGGTTCGCGAGCTATCAAAATCCTAGACTACAAGGTTATCGCAAAAAAAAATTACTTGGAAAGATATGTATTTTTAAAAATGATAAGTTTACAATTAAGATTATTGGTTATATATGCATGTTTATGACTTTTGGATGCTGGCTAAGTTAATGTATAACGTTTTTATTTAGAGTTTTAAAAAAGTATATAACGCTTCCTGATTTTCTTTTGCGAGCATGCAAAATTCTTGACCATGACTCCTACAGACAAGGATCTTCCTTTATGAGCTGTTTAGATCCTTGACCGTGGGGATATCACAGAAAAATGGTAGTTGTAATGATATGTATTTTTTTAAATGTAAGACAGGTTTGTAATGGAGACTATTGGTCATCTATGTTTTTTTCCTGACTTTAACATGCTGGGTAACTTGATAATTAATGATTTTTCTTAGTTCTTTTAAAAAATTAGAAGTTGCTTGTTTTTCTATTGTGAACATGCAAAATCCATTACCGCGACTTGTGCAGACAAGGATCCTGCTATGCAAGCTGTAAAAATCCTTGACCATGAGATTATCATAGAAATGGTACTTGTAAAGATATTTATTTTTACAAATTTAAAACAGGTTTTAAATTGTGATTATATATGTTTTTTTTTTGTGATTTTTAGATGCTGGTAATCTTAATGGTTGCCATTTTTACTTAGATTTTTAAAAGTATATAACGTTTTCCTTTTTTCTTTCATGAGCATGAAAAATCCTTGACCGTGACTTGTACGGTCCAGGATCTTCTTTCAAGGTGTCACAATCCTTGTCGGTGAGATTTTTTTTGCCTTTTACACATTTGCACGTTTGTGAAAGAAAAACAAGCAACTTGTAATATTTTAAAAGAACTAAGAAAAAACATTAATTATCAAGTTACCCAGCATGTAAAAGTCAGAAAAAAGAACAGATGTTTTGTGCCTGACAGAAATGTGGCTCATACCTACAATGGATGAAGGGGAATTTAATTTTCCCGATTAAACACTGTTTCGTTCTGACAGGCCCAAAAGCGGTGTGTGTTGCTTTATCTTAAAAATAGTTTGGGTTATATGGAATTAGTGATGAGGGGCTCTGAAAATAACGTAGAATATTTGGATGTTGTAGTCAGATCATTGAAGACAGTATTTACTGTCATGTATTCCCCACCTAAAACTAAAATAGAAAGTATAGAGGGTGTAATAAATAAAATACCATCCTGGGGGAAAAATTATTGGCATTAATTGGGGACTTCAATTGTAATTGGTTAGGTTCTCGTGGTAATCAATTAAAAGAAATGGTATCAGTTCTTGGAGTTACCCAACATATAAACACCCCTACGAGACATACTAAAACTACAAAAAAAGGAACCATTTTGGATTTGCTTTTTACTTCTTGCATGGTACTGGAAAACTTGGGAGTTCTCCCTCCTTATTTGGGGGATCATAACCCAATATAGGAAACTATTTTAGTCTCACAAATACTGGACTATTTGACCATGCAAATTATGTGAGGACCAGAGATTTAAAAAAATGTTTTTTAGCAGATATAGGTCGGGAAAAATGGGACAGGTGTTTACTTATACAGGAATTGGATTTGTCAGTACAATATTTTACAGATACTTTTAATAGAATATGTGATTCTCATGCCCCGAGGCAGAATATGAAGGTTAAGCAAGCTAGACTTCCTTGGATAAATGAAAAGCTGCTGAAGCCTTTAAGGGTTAAAAAAAGACTTTGGAGTAAGGCTAAGCGAACTAGGCAGGAGAGGGATTGGATAATATTTAAAAAGGAGAGAAATCAATGTAAACAATTAATAAGGGAGGCAAACGTCTCTTATTATAAAAATAAAATACATGGAGATAATAATCCTAGGAAGTTTTGGCAGAATATTAATAGTTTACTGGACCCAGGGAGAAAGGATTTGACAAAAAATTAGTTGTTGAAGTGCAAGGACATCAGATAAATGATTCTTACGAAGTAGCAAAATTGTTAAATGATTTCTTTGTGGATTTACCTGGTTATGACATAGATGCAAGTAAGTTAGGATTAGACAAGGAACTAATCAGAGATAATAAAAATGCATATCCCCTTTTAGATTTAAATTACTGAGTATAACTGAAGTTTGTAAAAGCCTGAGAAGTTTGAACATTCATAAATCTGTAGGAAGCGATGGCTTGGAGGGAAGGTTTTTGAGATTAGCTGCATATCAAATTGCCCCAGTCATAACACAAATATTTAACTGAAGCTTACAAGAAGGTACCTTTCCACAAAGTTGGAAAGAAAGTAAAGTTATTCTTATTTTTAAGGGGTAGCATCAGAAATTAATAATTATAGACCAATAGTTCTCTTATCTATTTTGTCTAAATGTTTGGAATGACATGTCCATACACAAATTATGGAATACATGGATAAATATATTATGATTACACCATATCAATCAGGTTTTCGAAAGGCACATTCAACTACTACAGCACGCATAGAATTTAATAATTTTATCAATACATCTTTACATTCTGGTTTGGACACAGCAGCAATTTGTGTGGACCTGTCGAAGGCCTTTGACCTGGTGAACCACTCCCTCTTACTGCAAATTTCAGAAAACATGAGTATTACAGATGGACCCTGGCACTGGCTACAGTCTTACCTTGAAGGGTGCACCCAGACAGTTATGGTCTTGGGATGTATATCATCTAGTGCAGCTATAAATAGAGGTGTACCTCAGGGGTCCATATTAGGACCTCTGTTATTTCTATTGTTTAATAATAGTTTGCCTCGAGTGGTAAGAAACTCGCAGGTAAGACTCTATGCCGATGACACCACCCTTATTGCATCTGGTTCTAGTACCCAAGGATTACAACACAAATTGCAGATCGATTTTAATAACATGAGGGAGAGGTTCACCCGGTCGGGCCTGATTATAAATATAAAGAAAACCAAAATAATGCATTTTGCATCCAAAAGTAAAGGAGTAATTAAAATTAAAATAGATAGTAATGAAACATTAGATCAGGTAGATCAATACTGTTATTTGGGAGTTGTTTTTGATACTCAAATGTCTTTTGCTACTCTTGTGAATATATTAGTAGATAGGGTAAACAGAAGAATAGGAGCTCTACATAGAACAACAAAATGTTTAGGAAAGAATGCTCAAAAAGCTGTGGCAGAGTAATTAATTATGCCTGTGTTAACTTATGGTGATCTTGTATATCGTACAGCAAATACATGATTAATTAATAAACTAGATAGGGTACAGTATAAATTGGCTAGATATGTATTACAGAGTAATTTTGGAACCCATCATTGTGTACTTTTGTCCCAACTGCAATGGCAGTCTTTGGATATTAATTGTATTAGATCATGGCAAAAATTAATATACAAATGTTGTGTTTTTCCAAACCATTATATAAATATAATATTATTTGATAAGCAAAGGAAGATTGATAAGATTAAGAGGACAGTCCATGTAGAAAAAATGTATACCCTTAAAATTCAGAATAGACATGGGGTACGAACATTGAATTACCAGGCGTCAAAATATTGGAATAATTTGCATATATAATTCGCACTTCACCCTCATTAGGAATATTCATCCATGGGGTGGAATAAATGAAATAAATCAATTTAGATGTACATGTAGGTAGATGATAGCACTTTAATACCTGAATGTAAAATATAAAAATTGTGGAATGCCTTAGTGATGTGCATTGTTAATCTTTAGGGATGTATGGTTGTTTTATTGTGTTTGTGTGTTATTTGTATATGATTTTTCCTTTTGTCAACAATAACAGGACTGTCTTGTAAACTGGGTTTTACCTAAATGACATTACCCTGTATAAAAATAAAGTTTTTACTACTACTACATTAAATTTGCTCTTGACATGTTTTTTCTTGTATTTTTTTCATTAATCTAGTCTATTGCCAGTTGTAGCATGGTGATACAGAATATTTGACTCTGGTGTGTCAGTGTGTGCCTGAGGTAGTCAAACACAAAAAGAACAGTGACACGTGCAAGCCTAAAGTAATGAGAACTAATTTATTCTATTGTGAACAGCCTTAAGGGCTCCCCTTGTAACAAGAATTAATTTATTCTACTGTGAGCAGACTTAAGAGCTGAGGTAGTAATGGAGATTTATAAGTCTAATCGATTATCAATGAGCTGAACTAGCTCACTGATTGGCTGCTGTGCCAGTCTGAAATCTCTTAGAAACAACTGGCATGGCAGCACCACTCAGCTCATGTGCTCTATACCAAGAGCAGCAGCCCATGGACAAAACTGTTTTCAGCACTCAAATGCTGGAAAAAAAATAATCATTATTATGAACACACTTATAATCACAATAATGACCTCAGAGCTGGTCATTTCCTTCCAATTAATGACTGGCTGGGTGGAGGTGGGCATCAGGTTAGCCTCAGGCCACCCTTCCCCCATTGGTGTAGTATGACTCCACCATACAACTTTCACAGATAATGGAATCTACTGCTTCCACACCCTCAACTGCCTACCCTACATGTTGTCATGGATTGTACATCCAACTTCACCATAACATTGTAAGCTGCTCAATGCAATTGGTGAATGTCTATGTGTACAGGTGACATATGTGGTGTGTGAGATTGCATTGTACAGCTTGCTCTGATTGTGTTAGGTTGGATGTGTCAGGCAACTGTGCATGTAGAGGATGAGGGGAATCAGGGGCTGTGAGCCCACTACCTGTTTGGCTTGGCAGGGTGGGAAGCAGCTATACCATGAGGGAGTATATGTTTGCTAGGGACCAGGCCTGGGATGGGCCATCTTCATGGGTGATCAGGGATGGGATTTGCATTACACTACCAATGATGGGTGTAGGATACCATGGGGAATGCGGGCTGTAGTGGCAGTGCTCGACCATCAGTGTTCACATTGTGTGTTGTGCCTGACTGGGATAGTGCCTAAATTTCACAATTTGGCATGTGTGAGTTCATAAACCCATGGAGTTGCCACCACGTTGGCAGACACAAGTGCACCTTACAGATTCCTGTCCCACTGGGTTTTGCTACCACAGGTCACTCACACCTCCTCAGCACTGGTGTAAGTTGTACCCACCCACTCCCCATCTCCCCACACACACCCTCCCCCACATACTCCCTCATTTGTGCATGGTGCAGCTCCCAGGATTACATCTATGGAGATGTGTCTGTTTGCAAGATTAGTAAACAGTGTTTTGAGACAGTAACATGCTGTATATTATATGTTACATTTGTGCCCAATTTGTTTCAAAAAATCCATATAATGGATGATAGTTTGCATTGTGATTTGCATTTCAGATTGTTGCTGACATCTAATATAATGTCAGGAAAGAATAATTTTCTGTCATTGAAAAATGTATGTCAACATTCACAAACTCTAAAAGATGTGAAAGACACAAGCTGTTTGCAACTATTGACAAATGCACTGTTAGGCCTTTTACTGGTCTGCTGGGACACCCACTTGCTTGTTTGCAAACTGGAGCATGTGACAGTATTTTTCATCTCTTTTGCATGATTTCTGTTCACAACTCTGGAATGCAAAGGTTTGTGCAACAGCTGTATCACGTATGATCCACTGCACAGGACTTCTGCTCTTTTGATTCTTTACTAAATGATGGAGATGTCAATGGTGTCATTGACTTTACAAAGGCCTTGCAACAAAAACATAAATTGAGGAAAACAATTGACACTGGTGATGACACACGTGTTACAGACTGGGTCAGTTCAAGAATCACACGTTAAGGAAATCTGGATACGAGATTGCAAAATTTGAAATCAGCAAAACTCAGAAATTTGACATTATTTGTGTCTCTTGTGAACAGCTGTTTTACAAAGAACAGTGTGTTACTGTGGACCTGCACAATATCACTCGATGGAATGAGATGTGGGGTTGTGTGGTTGTGTATGTACTTTTAAAGACAGATTTTACTTTGCAGGATGCAATTTCACTATGCACATACTGTTTTCATAAAATCAAGTCTGACAGTTTGCCAGCTCGGTCTGTGCTAAATGATATGGAAGTAGATAAGACCCCTGCTGACATAGCTTGCTTGAATTTGTTTGAGAGGATATTTTAATCCAAGCAATGAAGCCATTCCAAACCATTGTGAGACTGAATACAAAAATGAAAGCTTTACCTAAGAAAGAGCTCATCAGGTCATTGAAGGGCACTGTTGTGTATCTACCTCTACCACTGCAAGAGAATATGAACACTATTTCCAGAGAAAATAGTGTTGTCATTCTGGTGAATGGTGTTCCAACTAAGAACAAAGTAATATGGCAAGACATTGTGAATGTTAAGAAGGTCAAGTGTGCTTTGCTATACCTTAAACAATATAGTCCTTTCTATGCTGACATCAACAGCGACACATTTGCTGATGGTCATATGCAAGTTGATATGCCTGCATCATCAAAGCCCATGCTTGAAAAAGTCAACACTGTCACTAATGAAAGTGTGTATGAGCAATACACTATCCACCTTTTGCATGGGAAGGACCCAGTTATGGACAATATAGATTTATGCCAGATGAAACAGGTAGAGGGTAATCATGTTAGCATCTGGGAGAGTTCACTTGAAACACGTTGCTTTCCAGACCTTTTCCACATGGTAGAGGTGGACAGCTGAATAATCATGATGTACAGGTCCCTGGAGCTGAGTACAGACATTCTAGACGTTTGCATTCAGATGGAAAATTCTGCAGAAACATAGCATACCTCTTTCACCTTCTGTGGGAGTGAACTTAGTATTCATTCCACAAGTATTGCACACACATTGTGACTTGGCACAGAATTTACCAACATGACAGCTGCTCAGTTAATTCAGAGACTGGAGAAGAAATATGAAGTGTTACAAGCTAGTCTTTCATCTGTTCTCTCCAGCATGCAAGGTACTAAGGAATATTGGTACAGATGACACTCTGAAATGATGTGCATGTTGAGGGAGTTTGGTCCAGCAACATGGTTTGTCACTCTCAGCTGTGCTAGAATACTACTGGGATGACTTGCTTGACCTTCTGAGATGGGCGAACTCTGATGTTGATGGCATAGAGACTATGAATCTTGGTGAATTGTGTTCTCCGGATCCAGTCTCGGTGTCATGATACTTTCAATACCAGTTCCAGGCACTCCTAAGATTCTAAGAAAAAACACAAAAATAAGCAACAACTGAGTGGCAGCAATAAACAAGTCAGGCAAATAAATCAGAGCATGAATGCAGAGGAGCCCATGGAGAAAGGGTCACTGTGCTTTACTCCTAAGATTCATACTATCAAAGACTAACCCACCTCTTGGTGTTGTTGAACACTATTTTTGGAGGATGGAATACCAGGCACGGGGAGCACCACACAAACATATGTTGCTGAGGTTAAAAGATGCTCCACGGATCGGTGACAGTGATACAGCTGATATTTTCAACTTCATCATGAAGTATGTGACATGCTATATTCCTGACCAGTGTGACAGTCAAACAATATGGAAACTGGTACAGAAATTTCAGCGACACTTGTGTAGCAAGTACTGTTTCAGAAAGGTGAAAACAGAGGGAACTGGTACACAAGGTGCTGGTTTGAATTTCCAAGATAAGTCTGCATGAGTGCTTGTATTAACAATGTATTCTCTGCTATGTGGCACCACTTGAAGGCCAAGTCAATAAAACGGGTGTATGAGGTGCCTCGCAGAGAGTCAGAAGTCTACATCAATGACTGCAGTCCTTCTCTGCTGTTGATGTGGCAAGCCAATTTTGATGTTCAATAGGTTGCTGATAATTCAATGGCTTTGGTGAGATATGTTACTTCATATATCACTAAACATTAACAGACTTGCTTACAAGAACTGTGGGAAGATTTGTTCAGTTGTAACAGGTCTATATGTTCTAGCTGTGGTAGCAAGGATTATGTACTCTGTCACAACATGAGTGTGGGGCATATGAGGCTAGTGATTGCCTTACAGGTTCCTGCCTCTATGGCAAGTCTGAGTCCATTCATTCTTTGAATGTGAACTTTAAACATAAGAGATGTCATGTCATTAGAAGTCATCATGACATTGAAGAGCCTGCAGCAACCAGACCAACATCTACAAATATACTGAAGAGAATTTTTTTTTTTTGTATCATGAAAGATTTTATTATTTTCAGTTTTAGCTGTCATCACAGGATTACAGTACAGCACTGGAACATGCAGTAATTACAGAAAAATTGACTACCCTCCAAAACTAATGGGAGAGTACATTGAAACAATTCCTGGTATAATATATCAATATAGAGAGTCAGATATATGCACAAGATGAGATAGATGAAATACAACTTTCAATAGGTTATGGTAAAACTGCAAGTAGTCAGAGTACCATATGGGACACCTACAGAGTTTTTCTTCCTTAATAGGGGAAGAGGAGTGAAGGTGACAGCCCTTGCCCTCCCAAAAAGGGAGGGGATGGGAAGGGGGAACAACCATAAGGCAGAGTCCACACCGAACTGTGTGCCAATGGCCACTGGAAAGCAACAGATCTGAGATATGGTGGAATTGGTCAAGAAAGCTCTCAGGCAGGGGGATTGCCAGGCAGTGTTAGTGGTAATGAACACAGGTGTGAATGTAAGTAGGCATCCCTCTTCTTATGAAACTTATGCAGTTGATTAATGCTTGAGAATGAAAGTCTTTCAAATATGGCCAATTTTGCCAATGAAGAGTGCCAGATCATGAGTGAGGTTAGTTGTGGTCGTCTCCACTTCATTAGAATCACCCGCTTGGCTTCAAGCAGGGCTGCCAGGACCCATCTCTTGTGAGGGGGTGAGAGGGGATCAAGAGGTGATGGGTCACCTAATAGTAGCAGTGGGTTTGATTAGCTGATAGATCTACCAACCACTCTTGAGCAGTCCACAAAACCGAGGATCAGAATGCAGCCAACAGCAGACAATGCCACAATATGTGTAATAGGTGGGCAGGGCTCTGATGGCATCTCCAGCATTGGGAATTATTGAGGAGTCCCATAGTCTGAAGTGTAGGTGGAGTTCTATACCACGTCAATAGAATCTTGAGTTGGATAACCTGACTTCTAGTGTTTTGTATGCCGTATGGGTGGCTCTAATGCAACAACCCCATGTTTCTCTTGAGAGATGGTCATCTGCATGTCTGATTCCCAGTGTTGTCTGCACTTCTCAGTGTGATCTGGCTGAAAGTCTTGTATTGTATGATACATTTTCACAGTCAGGCCCCTCTGTGTGCCTGGCTTATGGAGTAAGCTTAACCAGTCCCATTTGGGTGCATGAGGCCCTTGATAAAGGCCACTTTACTGGGACCATGTTTGCGGACCTCACCAAGGCATTTGATCTGGTCGATCATCCTCTTTTGTTGTCTTCTTTAGTTAACTTGGGAATATCTAAGGATGTTAGAGATTGGCAAGGTAATTTCCTGGCCAATCATACATAGGTCACAAGGGTTAGTGGTCAACTTTCTTCTCCTGTTAAGGTTTCATTGAGTGTTCCCCAAGGTTCTATTTTGGGTCCCCTTTTGTTTAGTCTTTTTCTTAATACTCTTCCTTCTGTTTACACTAGATCTCAATTTTTTTTATATGCTGATGATGCAGTGGTCCTCACAAGTGGTCCTCTTTTTGAAATAGTCAGAAAGATTTAGCTGATGATTTCTTGGAGGTACAGAATTGGTTTAGAGTCCATTGATTTGTTTTAAATGAGAAAAAAACAAAAGCTATGGTCTTTGCAAACACTAAAAAAAGATTAAATTTGGATCCTATATTGTCATTATATACTGTCTCTGGGACTTTGATTGAACAAGTTAAACAATTTAATTACCTGGGTCTATTGATGGATAAGAGTCTCTCAGATGAACCTCATATACTTCATATGGTTAAGGTGACTCATCAGCAGCTAGGGGCCTTATATAGGTTATCTCCTTTACTCACTGATACTACATGCCTTCTGTTGGCTCAAAGTTTTTTACTGATGTTAATTGATTTGGGGGTTTTGTTTTATTATTCTGCAAGGGAGGGGCTGTTATCTAAGGTAAAAGTGTTACTTAATTCAGTGGCTAGATTTGTAGTAAAATCCCCACAAAGGGTCCATCATTGTAATCTCCTAGAGCAAGTGGTCTGGCTTCCTTTGGTTGGAAGATATAAACTCCAATTGGGTATCTTGCCAAAAAAGGTGATACTTAACATAGTCCCAGACTGTTTTTCTCTAATCTTTGAAAAACAGAACTCTAGTGTTAATAGATGGTCAACAGATAACTTTCCTCTTTGCATTCCAAGAATGCATACTTCCCTAGGACAAAAAGCATACTTTTTTAACACAATACAGTCTGTTTTTGATTGTGTGAACCTTTCCCTTGGCTCCTTTAGGCATAGGTTAAAAAAGTATCTTTTTACATACTGTAAATGTAAATGTTTTTGAATGATAATGTTGAGACATATTTATATGTATCTATACGTGCATATTTCTGTTTTTGCTATTTGTATTTTTCTTTTAACTCATTCAGGCCGAGATACGTCTGTACTGTAGGTGGCACCTGAACTAATTGTGCTTCAGATCAATAGCGACTCCAGATGTACTCTATTTACTTCCTCCCAGGCTGGGACACATCTGGGGAAAGTCAACATTTTAATCATAAATATTGAGCTAGCCAATCAATGGAGGACTTATTTATGTATCTCTACATGTACTACACATGTAAGCCCTCCATTGATTGACTGGCAAACTAGTGGCTCCCATTTGAAAAACTGAAGAAAATCGCATTGTAAGCCTCCATTTGTAAGCGGCTGCAAACTTAGCATTTGTCTGTGGGGCTGTTCAGAAACAGAGCTTTCTGTTATATATAGAGAGGTAATGTGCATCATTATTGAACTCGCAATGTAGAGGACACATGAATTTATCTCTTTACTGTGTTTGTTTTCTGTTTTCTGAAGAATAAATCTTTTATTTGTTTCATTTGAAAGAGAGAGAAATAGAGATGCCTCACTGAGGAGCTCGTGACTCAAGTCTAAGTCCACTCTCATCTCTCGCTTTCTTGCTTTCCCCATTTCCCTTTTTTTTTTGTTTTTACTTTTATTCACTAGCATGCAGTGGATTATTGCTTTTATTTTTATTCTCAGGGTTGTCCTGCTCTTCTGGCAGCAAATGGCATTGTGGCGGTGTGGCTTGGTGTCTTAGTGAGGAGCTGATTTTTTTTTTTGTTCCATAGCCTGTCCGGTCCTTCTGGAAGCAAGTGGCATTGCGGTGGTGTGACTCGGTGTCTTGTTTTTTTTATTCCGTAGCCTGTGGTGGACTGTCTGAGTCTTCTGGCAGCAAGTGGCATCTTCAAATTGCCTGCAGTGTGGCTTGGTGTGTTGGTAGGGAGCTGAACATTGTTGTACCCTGTGTCATCCCCCCACTCCATTATGCCCGGTTTGTTTTTCCGGTGCTCTGCGGCCTCGGGTGAGTCCCGGATCGAGACCCCTGCAATCTGTGGTGGGAGTTAGTGGAGGGCTGCATCAGCAGTCAAAGGAGGTCTGGAATATGCATTCTTGAGCTGGAGGCATGTTAAGACTGAGGAGGGCCCTGTACCAGTCACCCACCACCCATCCTGCTGCCCTTATGGACCCTAGTATTCCACTGCTCCCTTTTGCTGTTGGTCTTTTCCAGACCCTTTACTGACTTGCTGTGATGACCCAAATCTTTTGCTTTTGGTGATATTTTGTTGCCCCCCCCAAGTTCTGTACCAGCCACTTGAATTGCTGCCATTTTGGACCCACATTTGCTGCTACCTGGTCTCATTTTTTTTTTACTGTCTGCAGTTTGAGTTCCTGCATCTCCACTACAGAGGAGATGTTGATCTTCCTGCTCCAGAACCCTCCCCAGGACAAGGTAAGACTTTGTTGTTGCTGTTTGCTGGAGGGTGGGGTGGATGTTCAGATGCCAGGGAAGGGTTTTCCTATTGTGGTGCCAGCTATTGGAGGGTGGGGAGGTAGCACTGCACACCAGGGTTTTTTTTGGTTACTGTTTTGCACGGAGGGTAGGGGTGAACCCCCTGATGCCAAGGAATGCTTTGTGTATTCTGGTGCTGGGCATTGGAGAGCTGGGCATGCCAGCCCCAAAATAAACAAAAGCATTCCCCGGTGTCTGGGGGTTCCCCACACTCTCCGATATCCGGCACAATATATCAGAACACATTCCCTGATGTCCAGTGCTCCCACCTCCTCCCATATGTGGCACAATCCCACCCAAAGCATACCCTGGAATGCTGTGTGGCTTTTGTGCCATGGATGGTAGCATGGGGGAGGACTTCCAGATGGTCAAAATGTGTTTCTATGTCTGTGCTTGGTGTCAGAGTGTGGGGGCTGAACCCCCAGCTGCTGGGAATTCTTTTGTATTTAGTGTTACTGTTTACTGGAGGGTGGGAGTGGACCTTCAGATGCCAGGGAAGGCTTTTATAGTGGTGCCAGCTATCGTAGGGTGGGCAGGTACCACTGCACATCAGGGTTTTTTTTGTCACTATGTTTGTGTGGGATATCAGAGGGTAGGGAGGAACCCCTCTGACTTTAGGGAATGCTTTGTGTATTCTGGTGTTGGGTATTGGAGAGTTGGGCATGTTTTCTCACCTCCCATGCCCAGCCCCAGAATAAACAAAAGCATTCTTCAGTGTCCGGGTGCCCCCTATACTCTCCGATATCAGGTGCAATACTTCAGAACACATTCCCTGATGTCCAGTGCTCCCACCTCCTCTGATACCTGGCACTAACCCACCCAAAACTTACCCTTGAATGCTGTGTGGTGTTGGTGCCATGGATGGGAGGGTGGGGGTGGACTTCCAGATGGCCAAAATGTGTTTCTATGTCTGTGCTGGGTGTCAGAGTGTGGGGGCTCAACCCCCAGCTACTGGGAATGCTTTTGTTTCTAATGTTGCTGTTTTCTGAAGGGCAGGGGGTGGACCTTCCGATGCCAGGGAAGGGTTTTGCTATCATAGTGCCAGCTATCGGAGGGTGTCAGAACTGTGCATGCCCAAAACATTTTCATTTGCTACCATGCTCAGTGTTGCAGTGGGGGGGTGAACCAACAGCCGCTGGGATTGCTTGGTGTCATATGGTGCTGGTTGTCAGCTGGGTGGGGATGCACCGCTAGATGTAAGGGAATGTTTTGTGGGTGTCATGGTGCTGGGTATTGGACATGGGTAGGAGCCACTGCATGCCAGGGAATGTGTTCTGTGTTTCTGTGCCATGTATTGGAGGGTGATGGGTGGCCCTCCAGATGCCAGGGGACGCTTTGTGTATTGTGGTGTTGGGTATTGGTCAGTGGGGCTTGTTCTCCCTCACCCTCCGATACCCAGCTCCACAACACACAATGCATTTCTTGGGCATCCAGGGTCTCCCCCACACTCTCCAATATGAGGTGCACAATTCAGAACACATTCCCTGGTGTCCAGCAGTCCCACCCACCCCTGATACCAGGCACCATCCCATTCAAACATGCCCTGGAATGCTGTGTCTCTATGGTGTTGGGCATGGAAGGGGGGTGTCAGAACTGTGCATGCCCGAAATGTTTTTGTTTGCTACTGTGCTGGGTGTCATAGTGGGGGTGTGAACCCACAGCCGCTAAGTACGACCATGGAAACAACACCATGGGAACAGCGAAATCTGCACCTAGCATTACCATTCCAGGTATCTAATCAACAAGTGGATGGTAGATTGTTTTTTTGTTTGTTTGTTTGTGTTTTTTTTTTATGGATGAAGCTCTAACATGGGGCAGTGGATACAGCCGCTCATTTGTGTCTGTTGTTTGTGGTGTGCTGCATGTACTTCTTTGTGGTCTGGTAGCAGGTGTTTTGTGTATTGTTTTGTTTGGTAGTTGTGTATGTTGGTGTCTGCAATCAGACAGCATGTACTTTTCCTGCCAGGAAAAGGTTTACATGCCCCTGGCATAGTGTTTTCATTGTTTATGGATATACTGTAGTTGGTTGCCAAGTGTATGTGCCGTACAGCTGTTGTGTCTTCAGTACAAATGTGTGGTTGTGTTTCTGTTCCAGAGACACAACAGAACTACTTGAGGAGACCACATATAGGGGAGAGGCATTGTGAGACTGAGAACGACTTGAGACACCGTGAGACCCAGAGCGACTTGAGACGCCGTGAGTTGCCGTGAGACCCAGAGTGAGTCGATATGCCACACAGAGTCTATCACTACAGAGAATTAACACAGCAGAAATGGCTAAGATCATAGACAATGGTCTTTTCGACAGCTGCAGTGACAGTGATGAGGAGTTCATGGGATTTGATGATTCTGTTATACAAGTTGACTTAATGTCAATGGATCATGATAGTGACTTCAGTGATGATAACAATGTCCTGTTTGTAATGCTACGGGGCAGAGGCAGTCCACTGTGAATGAACAGGATGAGCAAATGCATTCCACGCAAAGAGAGCAACGGCACTTGACTGAGAGTGAAGAGGAAGAGAGACCTCTAGCAATGCTGCTGAGACCATGGCACACTGCTAGCGATGATGATGATGATGGTCAGCCACTTGCTACTCTACAGCAGAAGCTGCAGTCAACTGAGAGGGAGGAGGCTGAGAAGCTACTCGCAACTCTACGGCATGACAGGCACTTTAGTGACAGTGAAGATGATCGTCCTTTGGCCACACTGCAGCACGACATTCGGCCAACCGATAATATGGATGCTGAAAACTCAGCTATGAATCTGGATGACTGTCACACTGACATTTGGGATAGTCGATTGCAGATTGTGCACATAGATGTCTTCAAGGAGCCTGTAGGGCCTGTGATACTACTAAGTGAGGAGAAGAAAGAACTGGACTTTATGAACCTGATATTTCCTCCATCACTGTATGAACTGCTTGCAGAGGAGACCAATCGATACAGTGAGTGGAAGCAGGGGGAGGTGCAGAAAGTGGACACGCAATGGACTCCAGTAACAGCAGGTGATATAAAAGCCTTTCTAGGGATTCAGATATATATGTCTGTGGTAAGGGTGCTGTACTACTGCATGTACTGGGGAAAGAATCATCTGTATGGACATTTTCCAATTGCACAAGTCATGACTCGCGAGCGTTATGAGAAAATTCACCAATATTTGCATGCCAATGACAACACACAGAATGCACCCAGAGGATCCCCAAACCATGACAGACTGCATCATGTTCATCCAGTACTGGACCAAGTTTGCGCGGCATGCAAGGAGCAGTACCGTCTACACCGTGAAGTGTCTGTTGATGAGGCTATGGTTGGATACAGAGGACGTCTGTCATTCCGGCAGTACATGCCAAACAAGCCACAGCGTTATGGGATCAAGGTGTGGGTTTTAGCAGATGCCCATAACGGTTTCGTCTCTGACTTTCAGGTGTACACAGGAAAGGTTCCAGGAGCAGTTGAAATGGAACTCGGTGAAAGGGTAATAAAAGACCTGACAATGGATCTGCGTGGCAAAAACTACCATGTGTACTATGACAATTACTTCACTTCCGTGCGCTTGGCAAAGGATCTTCTAACAGATGGTCTGTATTCATGTGGCACAATGCGCACAAACAGGACAGGATGGTCAAAGCAATTGAATAAAGTCACAATGAGGAGGAAAGATAGAGGCCATTATGAACAGCTTCAGAATGGAGCACTTGTTGCCACTGCTTGGAAGGACAACAATCCTGTTTTCCTTCTGTCAATGAACCATGACCCAACATCGCCAGCAACATCTGTGTCCTGGAGACAGAGAGATGGGACTCTTGTCTCTGTTCCATGTCTGACTGTGCTGCAGCAGTACAACATGCATATGAATGGAGATGACATCGCAGACCAGCTTCACGTGCAGAACCCCAGCACAAGAAGATCAAAGAAGTGGTGCCTATCCCTCTTTTGGTTCCTGTGGGACATGGCACTGGCCAATGCCTTTATTCTTTATCAAGAGAGTATGAACCATGTGCAGCGGTCAAAGAAAGGAAAGGTGAACAGGCACACACAACTTGGATTTCGTATTCTTCTCTCGGAACAGTTGCTAGCAGGGTACTACAACAGGAAACGGAGTGCCACAGTTGCAGGACTTGAGCATGACCTGAGTTGTGATGGACCACATTATCCTCTGAAAGCAAACAAGGGTAAGTGCAGAAATTGTGCACTGAAGAAGAGGCGTGCTGAGCCAGGGTACATATGTCGAACTTGCAACATCTACCTCTGCATTGACTGCTTTCTGGAGTACCACAACTACAGGTGAGCTGCTGCCGTGTTGGAAGTGGCATGAGAAGAGGCTGACAAGACAGATGAACATGACTTGTGTGATGACCATACACCAATAAATGAGAAACTGTGCATACCAGAGACAGAACAGCACTGAAAATAGAAAAAGACTGCACTAAAAGAAATCTGATTGACTGAGGATAAATGGTGGGATAAATGGCAGAACAGTGTGGTGGGGTGGTGGTGTGATTAAGGGTGTGGGGTTACAGATTATTGAAATAGAGATGTTGACTGATGCGTGCGGGTTGCCATGGGTATTGCCTGTGATTGGATTTGTCCCGTCGGTGTTTTGGGGGGAGGATGTGCCATGCCAGTTGTTGAATTGGTATTGCAGAATGAAAATACAAAATACTGAGCTAAAAGAGGTCTGGTGAGTGAAAGAAGGGGGTGGGTAAAACAAACGCCAGAAAGGATTACGAGTGTGGTGTCAAACAAGAAAAGCTTTAACTTTGGAGGGGCAATTGCATGCAGAGAACAGGAAGAGAAGAGGACAGAGTTGGCGTGGGGGGGATTGTTTCACTCAGCAGATCAAGGGGGCCAAATGAAAGAGCTAATGGAGGGCTGAAATGTGGCATTACTTTGGCAGTCAATCGCTACCTTTTTATGTCTGAGAAAGTTTCTCTTCCCTTTGGTCAGTTTGGAATTGCTGTCGAAAGATGTTATGTGTGATGAGTGTCGCGGCTCTCAACCAGGCAGCAGACATATCTGTGATTGGCCACCCACTACATCATGTGTGAGCATACTGACACAGTGACTCAGTCACTCGGCTGCTCCACGGTCAGCATTTTCAGTGGAGATCACAATGTGATGTGGTATGGTGGCATACAGAGGTCAATATGTCAGCTGCCAGACCGAGAACTGTTGTCAGAAAATGCAATCAAACTAGATGACTCTGATTTGAAAGGGATAAGAAAAGTACTTTGGACATCAAAAGTGATAAGTGACTATTCCAGTGTGCCTGTTTTTTTTTCTCCAGTACCTCTTTCAGTTTAATTTATGTGGAGAGGAGGTTTTAGCTCAGTGTTTTTTTGTTTTCATTTGTCCGTCACATTGGCTGCACTGTTTATTTTGAAGCCAAGGTGTACATATGGGAGACTGTAGGCAAAGCCAAAGAGAGACAACAGAGGCAATCGATAAATATGACTGTGAAAACAGAGGAGAGGTTGGAACAACTTTTTATTTTCACTGGACTCAACAGACAATGAGAGAGCTGGTGGCTGAATCAGAGGAGACTAACGTGGGAGTTTATAAATATACGACACAGACAACAGATGAGAGGTTGGAGCTACTTTTTTTTAATGAAGGAATCGAATGACAACAGGAGAGGATGGAACTACTTTATTTACAGAATGACGCCACAAACAGAGGTTGGATATACTGTATTTACAGAAGTACATATGACAGGCGTGAGGGTCGAGGATGTGCAACAATCCAATAAGGTAAGACTGTTGTAATCTCTTCAGTGTAGATCATTATGGTACGCCATCTGAAAAGAAAAAAAGTAATTGTGATTTTAGTAATGTTGTTTTTCACTTTCTGTATTCTGCATGCTAAGACTTGTGGCTGCCATGCCAGAATACTGTGGGTGCCGCTGTGCACATGCTTGTACGTGTTATGCTCACAGTGGGCAACAGTACTCATTATTGATACAAACAGTATTGCATGAGAGTGTGCCGCTGTGCACCTGAGCATATCTGTGCTGCTGCTGTGTTGTTGCACATGTTCATTTTGGTTATTTGTGTTTCGATACTGTGACTTGCTTCATACTTGGTGTGTATTTCTTATAGTTCAATAGGTATTTCTTATAGTTCTGTAGGTGTTTGCATACATTCATAGAGCATTCTTTGTTTGGCTAAAATGGATTGAAACACATGAAGGATTGGTGTTTAGTACCAGATTATTATAGTAAATGTTTTTTGGGGTCAGGCCAGGATACTGAACTTGGTGTTGATATGCAACATTAGTTAGTATGCAAAGAACATGTTTGAATATTGCAGATAGAATATCAAACACATTGAATATAATTGGGTTCATACTACCGTTAGAAAGGTAATTTTGTGCTGACTAACTTTGCAACTGCGACTATGTGTGTATCACGTATACTTTGGGAGTTCTCTATATTTGTTTATGGTATGGTGTTGAGCAGGTATGTTTTGACATTGCTTTGTTTACCTGAGAAAATAACCCTTTTTTTGAATATCGGCCAGTATAAAAAAAAGGAGTGCATAGAATTGACAACATAGGACCGTTAGAAAGGTACTTTAGCACTGAACAGTTTTGCCACTGACACTATGTGTGTATCACGTATACTTTGGGAGCTATTTATATTTGTTTATGGTATGGTGTTGATCAGGTACAAATTTCCCACAAAGAAATGTTCTGATGTTGCTTTGTTTACCTGAGAAAACAACCCTTTTATTGAATGTCAGCTAGTATAAAAAAAAACTGAATGAGTAGAATTGACAGCATAGGACCATTGGAAAGGTACTTTAGCGCTGAACAACTTTTCCACTGAGGCTATGTGTATGCCATGTATACTTTAGGAGTCATATATATTTGTTTATGGTATGGTCTGTATGGCTGACAACTCTGTATCAAGCCTCACCTAACCTCCTTGAAGAAAATGGGTAAAAAATGCATGTTGTATATAACAAAAATAACTTTTCAGTACAAAAGTACTCTGGTAACAATATATACTGTATGGATGTTTAATTTGGTGTTGATATGCCAGATATTACCCCACTAAAAATGTTTTAAATTGCCATTTTTATTGCTAGAAAACAATTTGTCTGCTATTTTGGCTATTATAAAAAAAGAACTGAATTGATTATAATTAAGTGCATAGTACCATTAGAATGGTAATTTAGTGCTGAATAATTTTGCCACTCATACTTTGTGTGTAGCACATATGGCTCATGAGCTATTTGCATTTGTTTGTGGCATGCTCATTATGGCTTAATTTTGCATTGGATGCTCCAGGATGCAGTGTCAAAGGTATACAGGGCACCAGGGGTGGAACTCACAAAGGGCTCCTGAGGAGTGAATGAGTTAAGTTGTATGTATTTTATATTGTATTTAACTGTTATTTGTACACTGATTGCCCATGAAAATAGGTAATTTTTTGGCCCATGGTCCTATCAGTATAAATAAAACAAACAAACAAACAAACAAACAAAACCACTCGGGTCTGAAAGGTATGGATAGCACTTCGGATTTGGAGATATCTCCAAAAATCCTGGGTTGAAAGGTTAATTTGGGTTTTTAGCTGTTTGAAGGACATTAACACTTTAATAATTAACACTTTAGTGTTAGGTATGAATAGGTCCTGAAGGAGCCTGATACCTTTGCCAGCCCAAGCTGGCCAATGGATTGTTTTTTTATCTGTGAAGATGCTGCAATTATTCCAGAGGTGAGTATAATCAAGGGGAGGGTACCAAGCTGGCTTTGACATGTGGAAGGAAGCCATAGCAGATCGCCAGGCTCTCCTCATGTCCAGCATAACCAGGGTGGCTTGGGAGGGTGAAGAGTGACCTGGGGAAAGAAGTGAATGTAGAGTGTCCTCCTGTACCAAGGAAGCTTCAAGTCTGACACATGGGGGAGGCCGAACAGGGTTGGGCGCAAACCACTTTGTTGCCTGTGTGATAAGATAAGCCATCTGATAACCCTGGAACCAGGGAGGCCGAGGCCCCCTTTAGACCAGTGGGCCCAAAGTTCAGATTGGCCTGAACAAGCAGCTTTGCCTTCCCAAAGCAAAAGGGAGATTAATTTATCCAGAGATTGAAATAGTTTGGGGGATAAACGGATGTGAAGATTGTGAAAAAGGTAGGAGACCTTAGGCAGGAAAAGCATCCGTACAGCCTCAACCTTGCCCTTTAAGGAGAGGTTGAGCCTGCACCAGTGGTCAATCTCTACTGTGAGTGAGACAAGTAGGAGAGTAAAGTTAGCACTTTCCAGCTTCTTCCATCTGGTGGTGATAGTCACCCCCAAGTACGAGAAGCTCTGCGGGGCCCAAGATATGGCAGTTCCCCACAGACAATCTACAGAGCAAGCCAAGTTCAGGGGAGAAAGAATGGTCTTTTTCTAGTTTACTTGTAATCTTGTGAGTCTAACAAAGTCCTGCACTACGGTAAGTGCCTAGGGCAGCTATCACTCTGGATCTGACATAGTAAGGAGGAGGTCTTCTGCATATGAGTTGACCAGGTAAGAATGTTCTCCTACCTGGATTCCTGAGATGTCTGTGGTGGCTATAAGCTTCCTTACTAAGGGATCAAGGGCCACAAGGAAGAACAAGAGGGAGAGAGGGCAACCCTGGTGGGTACTCCTCTGTAGTTGGAAAGGAGATGATATGTCCTTATTAGTTTGTTTGTTCACTTGGGAACATAAGCAGAAGGCTGGTAAGGACAGAGGTCTGGGGTTATATTCTGTTTTAACTGAAATATTTGAATAGTTTTGTAAGTGAGAGGCTTGGGAACAGTTGTTTGGCAGTGATAATTAGAGTGAAATTTAAATGTGTTGAGTGCCTGGTGTTAGGGGGAGGGGACATTAACAGGAATTACCTTGTCTTTAACAGGAATTACCTTGGCTTTCATTGTTCACTTGGGAACATAAGCAGAAGGCTGGTAAGGACAGAGGTCTGGGGTTATATTCTGTTTTAACTGAAATATTTGAATAGTTTTGTAAGTGAAATTAGTTCTATGTGTTAAAAATTAATACCTTGAATTAGAACTGTTACTTGGGCTGTGATATTGTAACTTTGGAGGCTTGGGAACAGTTGTTTGGCAGTGATAATTAGAGTGAAATTTAAATGTGTTGAGTGCCTAAATACTGAAAAGCCACTGGGGGTTGGGATTGAATTGCTGAGTATTTCTGTTTGGGACTGAAATTTGAAGCAACAGGAGCTGGTGGGCCTGTGACATCATACGGTACCTGATGTCTGCATACACACACACTGTTAGTGGGACTGAACACACACTGGACTGTATGTGTTTGTGAGACTTGGGAACTTTATTGGTGGGGTTGAAATTGGGTTTGTAAATAACTGCAGTCAGTATAGAGAGAAACTGTATTCCAGGTGAAAGGGACTGAGAAAAGGGCATGTGCCATTATAAACAGAGGGGGATAAACAGGGTGGCCATATTCCACCATGGCAGGCATCTTTGGAAGGGTTGTAGGCTGCACAGGTTGTGGGATGGCAATAATTCTCAATTGGGCCTGGAGAGAAGGAGGCTGCCCACTCTGTAGACAGCTATCTTGTATCAGGAGTGAGGTATATTGGTTAAGGAGTAAGCTGGGGGAGCTGGGGCGGGTATCCAAGGATAAGGGGTGGATATGGGCAGCAGAAGGGTGGGGCTGAGGGGAGGCTGGGGAAACGCTCTGAAATTACAGGACGTTATGTTACAGCAAGCAGGAGGGGGGATATTAGGGACAGAGGACCCTTAGATAGGGATGTTGGCGCTAAGGGGAAAGTGTACGGGGTGATCATTCTGAATACAAAGAGAGTGGAGGGGGAAGAGTCAGGAGGGGCTGTTGTGCGGAAGCCTAAAACAGCAGACTGTGGGAAGGGAGCTCCTAAGGTGAACAGAGCAAGAGGGGAAGAAGAGGGGCAGTTTAGAGGTGCAGTCAGGGGAAACTCAGGTTACTTGATGGAGGCTGACATAGTGTCACAATAAATTTGAGCTACTAAGCAACCTAGAGGGGGAGGAAGGGGTTGGTGGAAATGAGGAAACTTATACAGAGGCCGGGGAGGGAGTCGGATACCCATAGGGCATCACAGACTGGCAATGGAAAGGATAGAAATAGTCCCAGAGGGAGAAGGGGAAACATAAATGTTAAGCAAGTGGGGGAGATGCAACATATTGCAGACATGAGGGAGGAGAGCATGATTGGAGAGAAACTGGGAGACAAGGAGGTGGGAGCGGAGCCCCCCTTCAGCAGGGGGGTCAGTACCAAGGATGGGGCCCTAGCTAAAGGGGATCCACAGAGAGCCCCTGGAGGCAGGGTACTATTACAAGGGGAGGATGGCAGTGTGGGGAAGGAAACCATCAGGCCAGGATAAATGGTTCGGATAAGAGAGGGTTAAGGGACACCTATTCAGAGGGGTTTGAGTTAAGTGGGCAAAATAACGAGGAGGCAGAAAGGGAGGGTGACAAGGGGTCTCTAATAAGGCAGGAAGACTCCATGGAATTGAGATCATGAATAAGGGGAAAGGGGCTGAGAGGGCAAGTGGATAACCATAAGGATGATGGCAGTGTTAAGGTTCTGTTATTGGGAGACTGATGATTAGGGTATCCAGTGGGAGGGACGGGGTGGATGCCATAGCCAGGTGAAGGTAGTGAGTATCTCTGGGCTGACAGTGCACAGAGCAAAGTTCATGGTGTTTGAAATGGTTAGGGATTGTGGAGGGAAACCAGATTTCCTGGTGCATTTGGGAATTAACAATCTAGAGGGAAATAGCATTTTGGAAATCCAAGCAAGGTTCCAAGAACTTGCCAGAGTCTGTCGGGATAATGGATGCAACATTTCCTTTTTGGGGATATTGCCAGTACCAAAGGCCTCAGTGGAGAAAAAAATGAAGCTCACAGACGTTAATGACTGGCTCAAGAAGTGGGGTGAAGAGAGTGGGTTGGGGGTGTTAGGGAACTGGAATGGAGTTTAGGAAGATAAGGGACTATATGCCAAGGACAGGCTTCATCTTGCCCCATTAGGGAAGGAAGTCCTTAAACAGGGGATGGCTGACTACATTCAACAAAGGTGGGGTTTAAACTTGTGAGGGGGGAAGGGATAAGGGAGGGGCTGACCAGAAGCCCTCTCCTACAGATGAGGGGAGTAGCCTTCAAGCCCAAGGGGGGGAGGGAAACAGACTGGGGTGGAGGTTTCAGGAGGAGCAGAGGGAGGGTGGAAGTATAAGGAATCTGGGTGGGTTTGACAAAGAGGATCAGGGATAAGGGTGGGGTTGGTGTTAGTAAATGCCAGGAGCTTGGGAAACAAGTTGCCAGAGTTCCAGGCCATGCCGTTGGGGGGTGGATGTGGCAGCGGTCACGGAGACGTGGGCCAACAAAAACCATGACTGGGACCTAAACGTACGGGGGTACACTATGCTTAGGAAGGATAGAAAGAAGGGCAGAGGGGGTGGAGTGGCTATGTTCATTAGAGAGGACATAGAAATTGCTACGGTAGAAGAGGCAGAGGGAAACGTGGAGGCCTTAAGGGTCACCTTACGATCCCCAGCAGGAGATAAGGTCAAGCTGGGTGTAATATATAGGCCCCCTGGGATGAGTTATGTTCTAGAGGATGGTTTGCTGGACAACATCATTGCCCAGTGTGAACCAAAAGGGGAAGCAGTGGTGTTGATGGGGGACCTTAATATGCCAGGTACAAACTGGGGAACCATGTCCTCTAAGGTGGCCAAGGAGCAGAGGCTGCTGGATGGCTTCCAGGATGTGTTCTTAACACAGCATGTGATGGAGCCCACAAGGGAGGGGCATGTCCTGGACGTGGTTCTGGCAGATGGGGATCTGGTAAGGGACATGGTTGTACAGGACCCCCTGACTGGGAGCGACCACAATACTGTCTGGTTTCAAATAAGCATGGGGGGGAGATCTAGGACACTGGCAGTGGACTTCAGGGGGGCAGACTTTGAGGGCATGGGAAATATTCTCAAGGATCACTTGAAGGGATTACATCAATGACAAGTGTGGAAAGGAGATGGGCGGTCATAAACCGGGGACTTCATGAGGCAGTCAGGATCTGCGCTAAGTTGAAACATAAGGGAGCAAGGTCACATAAACCATGCTGGTGGTCCAGTGAGGTACAGATAGCAGTCAGAGAAAAGAAGGCGGCCTACAAAAAATATAAAACAACAAGAGGGAACAGGGATAAGGAAATGTACCATCTTGCATCTAGAAAAGTCACCCGTATGGTGAGGGGAGCAAAGTCCAGTAAAGAGCAGCGGCTGGCACAGGGGATACAAGGAGGGGAAAAGGGGTTCTTCCGGTGCATTGGGGAGTGGAGAAAAACTAAGGGCCATCTCAGCAGATTGAGATCAGAAGGAGGGTGGGTGGAAGAGGTGAGGGACCAGGCAGAGGTATTTAACGAGCACTTTGCCTCTGTGTTCACTAGGGAGGGATGGGATATCTACAAAGCAAGGCACAAAGGGGATAGAAGCGGCAGTGAGTGGGATCAGGGGAGCAACAGAAATGGAGCAAGAGCGGGGCAGAGGTACCCCAGGGGTGTCACATCTGGATAAGGATAAAAAGGCCAGTAAGGTGGAGAGGACGGATGATGCTATCTCCGCCAAAAGGGTGTGGTTAGCCCTCAAGGCCCTAAAGAAAGACAAATCTCCTGGGCCGGATGGCATTCATCTGAGAGTACTATGGGAATTGGCGGACATACTGGCTGCGCCCCTGGCAGAGCTCTTCAACAGGTCACTTGAGACAGAGAGGGTACCTAGGGATTGGCGAGAGGCACATGTGGTGCCAATCCATAAAGGGGGTCGGGAAGTACCAGTTAACTATAGACCCATCAGTTTGACCTCGGTGGTGGGAAAATTAATGGAGAGTATACTAAAGGAACGATTCGGGGTGTACTTGGAGGAGGTGAGAGGTCTGGATAGTCGGCAACATGGGTTTGTGCCAGGTAGATCATGTCAAACCAATCTTGTGGAGTTCTACGAATGGGTAACATCAGAACTGGACAGGGAAAGCCTGTGGATGTATTATTCTTGGACTTCAGCAAGTGTTTGACTCTGTCCCCCACAGTGGTCTGTGGAGAAACTGATGGGGTTAGGAGTAGGCCCTTTGATGGTCAGATGGATTGAAAACTGGCTAGCTGGATGCAACCAGAGAGTAGTGGTCTGTGGGGAGCTCTTGAACCCTAGAGAGGTTGGTAGTGGGGTACCGCAGGGCTCGGTCCTGGGTCCGATCCTGTTTAATGCATACATATCGGGCATCAGGGAGGGTATTGGGTGTGAAATGAGTCTCTTCGCGGATGACTCCATGATGGGAGCAGTAGTTGAGGGAGAAGAGGGAGGTTGGCCCTGCAAGGGACCTGACACCCTGAAAGCTGGGCTCACACATGGAAATAATTAATATCACCAAGTGCAAGGTGTTGCATCTTGGTCGGGAAACCCTAAACACAGGTACACCCTGGAGGGAGGCGCTGGAGGCCTCAATAGGGAAAAGACCTAGGGGTCATGGTGGGTGTATGTATGAATAACTCTGAGCAGTGCAGAGAGTGGCTAGCAAGGCAACAGGATGTTGGGATGCATCACAAGGGGATCACCTCTAGGAGCAAGGAAGTGATTCTGCTGCTGTACAATGGACTGGTTAGACCACACCTTGAGTACTGTGTACAGTACTGGAGACCACACTTGAAGAGGGACATACAGCTCCTGGAGAGGGTACAGAAGAGGGCAACTAAGATGATACGAGGGCTAGGGGATTTGACGTATGAGGACAGACTTGAGGAGCTCTGGCTGTTTTCATTTGAGGAGAGGAGAGACAGGGGGGACATGATTGAGGTCTTCAAGTACCTCAAGGGAATAAATAGGGTAAACATGGAGGGGATATTTAGACTAAAGCAAGGAGGTATCACCAGAGGGCATGGTTTGAAGTTGGAAGGTGGAAGGGTGAGGGGGGAAAAGAGGAGGAGGTTTTTCACTGAGAGGGTGGTGGACCCTTGGAATGCACTGCCTGGCGAGCTGGTTCAGAGATCCACAGTGGAGGGCTTCAAGAGAGGGTGGGACAGACACAGAAAGTGGATGTATCAGATGATGGCCTGTCCCAGGGGGGTGGGGATGGATGATAGGGGTTTCTGGAGCACAAGGGATGGGAGGGCCTCGGCACCCAACTAAGGATCTAAGGTTTGAGCAGACTCGATAGACCATAAGGCCTAATCTGCTGGCAAATAGTATGTTAGTTAGGATTTGGGCAGAGGGTGAGTTGTATAAAACAGATATCCATCCCCAAAAATAGGGTCCGAAGCCATAAAGGCTTAAGGCCCTACATAGATAGTTTCACTCCACAGAGTCTAAAGCTTTAGAAAAACTGACAGCCACGGCTGCCATGGGCACCAAAGATTGTAGCGCCAGCTATTTGAGATTGAGCACCAATCTTAGATTGTCTGATCCATATTTTCCTTTGGAGAATCCTGCTTGGGATGGATGAATTAAAGTGGGCAGTATGTCTACCATTCTGTTGGCAAGCACCTTTGCCACTATCTTGGTATCTACAGATAACAGTGAGACAGGGTGGAAATTAACACAGTCTAGAGCATCTGGAGATTTCTTGGGGAGTAGAGTGATTAATGCCTCTCTCATAATAGGGGGGAGAGTACCTTTGTCTTTCACTTCTTGTAAGGCTTGGAGAAGCAGGGTGGAGATTTTGTCCCACAACAGTTGGTTGAGCTCCACTGTCATACCATCCAGCCCAGGTGACTTGCCTTTGGCCAGTTGGGACAAAGCAGTACAGAGTTCCTCCATGCTTATAGGCTTGTCTAGACTGGTGGTTAATTCCAGGAAGAGTCGAGGAGTAGCAGAGAAACTACAAAAATCTTCCAGTTCCTCAGCTAAGCTTGAATATTTCAGTGGGGAATTGGATTAGTAAAAGGACTGATAGAAGAGTCTCATTACCTCATTGATGCCCTTAGGGCCTGAGACCACCTTCCCATTGGAGTTCCATAGGACATGTATGTGAGATGCAGCTTGCTGCTTCCTTAGCTGATAGGCAAGTAATTTGCTGCCCTTGTCTCCATCCTCCCAATATTTATGTTTGGATCAGAGACGTTGCTACTTGGCCTTTAGTTGCTATATGGTATTGATATGGTATTTGAGCCCCATAATAATGGTCAAAAGGGGGTTATTGCTACCTGAGGAGGAAGAGGACTTAAATTGTGATTCCAGGGTTGCGAACTGCACTTGCATTGTAACGATTTCCTCTTTGCAGGCCTTGTTTTTTTCGGCTGTATAGGAGATGATGTGGCCATGCAGTGCCACCTTAAAGGCTTCCAAAACAGTACCAGCCCCTACCTTACCCACTGAATTATGGAGGAAGTAGTTTCTCACCTTTTCTACCATAGCAGAATGGAACTCCTTGTCCTGGAGAAGTAGGGGGTTGCATCTCCACCTAGTGGAGGAGGGGTCTTGTCCGGGTGGGAGATAGTGACAGGCGATTGGTGCGTGATCAGAGATAAGGATATTACCTACGCTAGTATCACTGATGCCCTGTGCAGCTTCCTGGTTTGCCATGCAGTAGTCAATGTGGCTATGAATGTTGTGAATAGGAGAAAAAAATGTATAATCTCGGCTCGTGGGGTTATCTCTCCTCTAGGGATCCAGCAGCCCCCATTTGTCTATTAGTTCCTGCAGAGCTGCTCTCACCTTAGGGTGCGCCTCAGGGGTGGGATGAGATATATCCAGAAAAATATCCAGGACAAGGTTAAAATCACCTCCCAGTGTAATCAGAGTACCTTGATGCCTTTCCAAGAGGGAAACTAGTGCCTGACCAATCTCAGCCAGAAAAGTAGCAGAGTCTGAATTGGGGCCATATACATTCACAACTATGACTTTCCCTCCAGGGTATGAGAAACAGACTGCAACGCAGCGGACTTGGGTATCCACTTTAACAGCTTCCTCACCCCAAGGGCAAGCTTTATGGATCAAAATAGCTACTCCTTTAGACTAGGTGGGGGCAGAACTCACTAGATCCTTACCCACCCATAATATTTTGAGCCATTGCACCATCCTGGCCATGAGGTGTGTCTCCTGGAGGACGGCAATATCGGCCCCCAAGGAATGGTGATGCTGCAGTACTTTAGTGTGCTTTACCAGATGATTCAGCCCTTTAACATTCCAGGAAACACACCTCCACTCCTGTCTAGTGTTGCTTGATATAGTGTACCAAAAGCAGAGACCAAATTCCACTTACCTCAAAGCTTCCAAGCTGGGTGGGACAAAAAGTTACCTGACTCTTGATAGGGTATTGAGGTCTACTCTCTTTAACCACTGCAAGTGTCTTAGGGCACTTCAGTGAATGGTCTCCTGTGATGTGATAAATACCTTGTGCAGCGTACCAGGAACTTTAAAGGGGAAAAAAAACAATAAAGGTTCAAGTTTAATAAACAATACCAGAACAATAATAAGCAGTCAAAAACTATCTGTGTGAAAACACTAAGGGTGCAAAATTAAACACGTAAAGGGAGTCCCTACAAGTGTAGAGCCCCTTAGCTATGCTGGCTCGCACCCCCAATTGAGGTATGGGATGGGTTGACCATAAACGGCAGCCAATCCTTCCCTGGACCTTACACCAGTATTAGGTGATCCAGGGAAAGGGGGAATGAAATATTCCTAACATTAGAATCAGAGGGAGGGGGACTGAGGGGGAAAAAGAGGAAGGGGGAGCCCAAGTCCTAACAGATTGCCAGAGCAATTAGCTAAGTAATACACCAAACAGTTATCTTTAACATTACAGTAACACTGTAAAGAACAGCTTATCAGCTATGAATACGATAGCCGAACAACTTGTAATAGAACAACAACAGCTAGTGAGAATAAGAATAACCAGCTATTAGATAATATGCAAATCAAGTAATTAACAACCGGAACCCTGTGGTGGATCTTCACCCTGCTGCTTGTGCTATATTAGGGTATATTCAGACCCTAGGGAACAGTAAGAGCATGTTAAACCCAGGGGTTAGGCATGGGGGGGAGCCTCTCCCTATCTCTGCAGAGCCTCTGTGCATGCAAAGACCAATGGCCTAAGGCCAGCTCCAGTTCCCTAGACCCATCCCCCCATTCCTGAACCCCAGCAAGGGGTAGTATGGGAACGGGGGGGCAAAGGCAAAGTATAGGGGATGAACTGCCATGCTAAGCTACTTAGGGTGTCTCTTGCCCCAGAAGCCACAACATGGAGAACCAAGGGGTGGGAGAAGAAAGGAGCAGGTTTCAGGCAGGTAGTAAGTCCTCCCCATTTTGAATGCCCGAATTAAGTGAGCCCCCCCCCACAGTCCCCAGGGGATACAGTAAAACCATTGGCTAAGTGCGCTATAGGGCCAGAGTGGCATTTTAATGTTCAGCAGATGTAGGGAAAGAGAAAAGTCATAAGTCTATAGCTTAGCCTGTGGTGAGATCAAAATTCTTCTGTTGTAGGTAGCCTGTCTTGCTTCATCCCTCCGATCCTGAGGTAACAGCACATGGGAGGTGATCCTCTGGGCTCCTACACAGTGGCAAACCATCTGCAAAGCATCTTTTGGTGAAGGATTAAAGTACAGGTTTAACCATCAATAGGGATTCTTCAGGAACCTCTGTGGGGTCCGGTGCTTCAGTAGTCCAGTCCTGGGGGGCAGTGATGTCCATAAAATCCATCACCTGGTCATGGAGCTCAGTCATTTCTTCATCACTAGATGAGTCCTCCCTTGGATTCTTGTTGGGAGGGGAGGCAGAAGGTTGGTGGTGTTTTTGGCACTGGCAGCTCCTAGATCTAGGCCTGGAATGACTTAGGTGAGGAGGTTTATCTAATTCAGTAGCTGGTACAGAGGATTTCTGCATCAAGTCAGGAGAACAGGGTGAGACATGTCCTTTGGTTGAGAGATCCTGCCTTCCATTTGGGCTGGGCTTTGAAGACTCCTCTGCCATGGGACTAGTCCATCCATGAACATGGTCCCTGTGAAATACCTTCCCTTTACCACCACTTCACCTGTGCTGATCATGTTCTCCTGTGACCCAGAGGCTTCTGGGAGCTGTAGTGTTCTGATAATGGCAGACCAATACTGAGTGAGTCAGGCTTCAATCTCTTGCAGGTGTTCAGCTAGTAAGCCTTTGCCATCTTTGGATATAAAAAGAGATCTTAAGTCCTTTAATCTGTACTGAAAGCCATTTGCCTGTAGAATTTTTTTACTGGAGCATAGGATCTGCACCAAGCCACCACCTCATGTGAGTAGTCCCTGTAAAATGAAATGTGAGCCCTTTGCCAGATGATATCCCCAATATCTCTTGCTGCTCTCAGTACTTGCTCTTTCACTGACTATCGTAGTAGATACTGCAGGCAATTATAGGTCTAGCGAGGGAGTTTGGGGGGCCAGCTTTACTGAACACTCTGTGCACTCGTTCTACCTCCACAAGGTCACTCCAGTGATCCTCAAGCAGCTTGGGGATAAAGTCATTGAGAAAGCACTCCATGTTCTGACCCGCTGCACCTTCAGGGATGCTCAGGATCCTGATATTGTTGTGGCACCCCTGATTCTCTTGATCCTCAGCCCACTCCTACAGTTTGGCTAACTTCGCCTCACATTCATGCAGCCTCTGCCATACTAGGTCCTGGTGCCTTTCCAGCTCCTTTGTCCACTGCTTAGCCATGTTTAGCTTGTCTTCCAGCTGCTGGACATCAGCGACGCTACCCGTGAGGGCTGTACTTATTCCATCCACTCCTACAAGGAGTGCCTCCAGCATTTTGGTGATGAAGGAAAGTGAGTCCCTCACTGGTATTTGTTGTGCAGGAGTCTCCTTTTCACCCAGGGTGGTGTTGGCAGTCAGGAGAGAAGTGGATGCCACCATTCCTGTGTAAGACTGCTTACTCACTCACTGGACAGTGCCCCAGAACAATGGGTAAATGCCATGGGTTGGTAGAGGTGCCCCTTCACTCAGTGCTAAAAGCCCTTAAGCCACAGTGAAGTAGGTGCAGCAACTTTAGTAGCACCAGTTTCCCTGACTGAGATCTGTGTGGCCTATCTCATCTAGCATGTTGTCTCACTTTCACTGGCATGTTCTACTGATACAGTCAGTGGCTGTCCAAAATACTGCCACCTGGCAGTCTGCTAGGATGCATTTGGCATTTCCCTGTGGTTAAGATGGTACATTAGTCCCGGATCACATCTAGAGCCCATAGATTCTGTCCACACGAGGATGGAGCCAAGGGATTAGGCAGCCATCATGTTCGGTGCTCAAGCCACACCAACTGAAGAGCAACTTGATAGATAACTACTATCCACAGAGCTATGGATGATCTATGTTTGTTTGATATTGCTCAATGGTATGCCTAAAAGCGGGGTGTTCCTTCTGACCCTGAGAAGAGTGTATACATAAGGCATCAGGCCTAGATGGATCTCTGGTGAAGAGGCATAAGCCATGGTTGATAGACCACTGCAAACTGAGTTTGACTAAAACTGAAAGTAAAGAGCATTACTATTTTTATCTTCTATTTCTGTTCAGGCCTTGGAGACATGAGACAGGTTTGAAAGTTACATGTGACATTTTTGAAGAACAGTCCAATTTGAGCTATGATTCTTTCAAAAGTGAAGTGTCAACTACATATATACAGAGACTGGACCTTGAGAAAGAGCAACTTGAGAAAGCAAGGCAACAATTGGAAGATGATACACAGAGCAATTCACAGGATATGGTTGACCCTGAGGGCGAAGGTGCATTTGGTGCACCATTGCTAGTAAATGACTCAACTGTGCTGATATCAGAGTTCAAAAGTGCTATGCAGCAGACCATGCACTTTACAGATAAATCAGTCAATATTGTTGATGAACTGAATACTCATTAACA
This sequence comes from Neoceratodus forsteri, assembly GCA_016271365.2. Classification (NCBI taxonomy): domain Eukaryota; kingdom Metazoa; phylum Chordata; order Ceratodontiformes; family Ceratodontidae; genus Neoceratodus; species Neoceratodus forsteri. The sequence continues at coordinate 1,146,751,473 of CM057449.1, read as the reverse complement.
AGTTGTGTATACTGCTCTGATGCCTGCTATTGAGCATGAAATGTGACACCGCAAAAAGGAATGTTTCTACGATAAGCATATGCCACTGAGGATGTTTGTCAGTGGTGCTGCTGGCACTGGCAAAAGCTTTCTAATTGAACCAATGAGTATAGGTAGGGCCCCAAGTTTTCCACCATTCTGCGGGTGCAGCAAACCGTGGAAATATCCACGGAATTTGCCATCACCCGTTGAATTCACGGCTGCCCGCAGAACAACGTCCTTTGCCGACAGGGGTGCCCAATCCCCCATCAGCTTCACTGCCCCCCCAAATGTCTGTATGCCAGTCTAGGAGCCCACCCTAGTGTGGAAAAACCATCCATTGCCGACGAGGGTGCCCAATCCTCCATCTGCTTTACATCCCCTCCAAGCTACCTGGTGCCACGCTGGGAGCTCACCCCAGCATGGCAAAAGCTTCCATTGCCAATGGGGATGCCCAATCCCCCATCAGCTTCACTGTCCCCCCAAGCTGCCTGGTGCCATGCTGGGAGCCCATCCCAGCATGGCAAAAGCTTCTGTTGCTGACAGGGGTGCCCAATTCCCCCATTGGCTTCATATCCCCTCCAGCTACCTGGTGCCATGCTGGGAGCCCACCCCAGCATGGCAAAAGCTGGGGTGCCCAGTCCTCTGTCAGCTTCACATCCCCCTCAAGCTGCCTGGTACCACACTGGGAGCCCACCCCAGCATGGCAAAAGTCCCTCCTTTAGTCTAAAAAAAAACCTGAAACAAAAAAAACCTTCCCTCATTGATTCTTTTGCCCCCACAACCCACGCCCAGCCTCTAAGTACCCACCTCCCCACATCCCCACCTCACCCCCACCTCAACCTATATTTACCTCCAGAGCCCACGCGACGCTCTTCGGTGGACCGGGAACACGTCTGCACTCTTCAAAGCTGACCATAAACTGAAGAAATGCCGGTAAGCTGTATAATGACATAAATGGATTTGTTTCAACTTTAGTGCATATCTCAGCCATTTCGGGGAATTTTTTTACCAAATTTTCAACATGGGGTTTTTGGGGCCCCACCTCATGAATTGTGACACTGTTATTTCATTAGTCGGTCCCGAAAGGTGGTTCCGCAGTCACTGCATGGAGCCACCTTTCTGGAAGGATTAACAAAATGACAGCATCACAGTTCATGAGGTAGGCTCCCAAAAACCCTATGTTGAAAATTTGGTGAAAATATTCCCAAAATGACTTGTTTTATTTAGCATGCATTATGATTTCTACGCACGTCAGAATTTCCGAGCATTTTTAATATTTTCATTCCAGATTTTCAGTATTGACATTTTACTATTACCTTCTTATGAACAGTATAACTGTCATTTTTACATCTCACCTTAAATGCTTTGCACATGTAGCGCACAATGGTGCAGTCGGTGTGCGAAATCAATGTTTGGGACAGATTAAGAAAATCACAGTGATACTGTTCATGAGCAGAGGTCTTAAACTGGCTATGTTGAAAATTTGGTGACAAACGCCCATAAAATGACTGTGTTATGAGCATGCATTGTGTCAAATATGGCAAAAAAACCAAAAAAAGGAAAACAATTAAGGGTAAAAATGTGCCACAGAATTGCTGCAGAAATTGGTGTTGAGTGCCGCAGAAGTTCTGTGGCAAATGAGAACCCTGCCACAGAACTTTGCTCCAATGTGCCACAGAAAAATCAGGGCCCTGAGTATAGGTGTTCATAGACTTACTAACACATCAACATCTGTGATAGTAGCTGCTCTAACAGGTCTAGCAGTTTACAGCATAGGTAGTGTCACTCTTCATAGGCTGTTAATGCTGCCAGTTGAGCATGGTAAGACTGGAGAGTATAGACAATTGTCTTTTGAAGTTGCAAGTGAGCTGAGGTCCATGTTTGACAAGATGGAGTTACTGATCATTGATGAAATCAGCATGGTTTCTAACGTACTCCTAATCTACATCCACCTACGCCTACAGGAATAGTGGATAGTGACGATGATGTACCATTTGGTGGTAAAAACATTGTCGTCCTTGGAGATCTTTTGCAGCTGACTCCTGTCAATGGACAACATGTCTTCTCTAGTCTTTCAGTGGAGGAAGCTAGAAAAACCATTGGATGTATAGGTGGAGCGAATCTCTGGGAGTTCTTCTCTTATGTTGAGCTGTTGCAGAATATGCGACAGAGAGGTGATATGCCTTATAAAGCATTACTTGATGAAGCTCGAATTGGTAGCTTATCAACTTGCCATCTAGAAATGCTAAGACAATGTGTTATCACTACGAAAGAGACATCTATGCAGGAAGCATGCACTCTATTTGCTCAAGTGAAGGCTAGTGGGCAATGCATTGTCTGTTGCCAAGGCTAAAACAATGTGCCGAGTTCAATCAGATTATGCTACAAAGAGAACATCAACCTATTGTTACACTTACATCACTTGATACAATTAATGGTGTTAGCCTGACACATACAATGGTAACAAAAATGGTTGAACGGCTGAGGGAACTCAAAAGTGATGTGTCACGTACTACTGGCTTGGAAGCTGTATTAACACTATGCAAGAGTGCACGTGTTATGTTGTGGAAAAAGTTTGAAGTTGATCATGGGTTGGTTAATGGAACAATGGGCTTCACTGTTGATTTTCAGTACAATGCACAGAACACATTTGTTGAATTTGTTATGGTCCGATTTGACTATTATGACATCCCTTTAACCACTGATAGAACAACTGTCAAATTCAAGATTGTGTAGGATATCTATGTGACACGTAATTAGTGTCCTCTGTGTCTTGCTTATGCTGTGTCCATTCACAAATCTCAAGGCCTTAGCCTTGACAGTGCCATTGTTGATATAGGAAAGGGAATCTTCAAGGATGGCATGGCATATGTTGCTTTGTCATGAGTTAATTCTCTTTCTGGTGTGCATATACTAAACCTTGCAGAGAATAATGTGTGTGCTGATGTAAAATGTATTGTGGAATACAACCAGCAATGCATGCTGTACCAACCAAATCCAAGTCTGATTCCTGTTCCAAGGTACATATCCATGCGAGATGTGCCAATGGGCCAATGGAAGCAACACATAAGCTGAAAAGGAAACAGAGCAAAACTTCAGTTTCTTCACCATCTGCTGTACGTCGTAATCAGTCTCTTGCTGATCAAGTCAGGTGATTACCTGCAAAAAAATGCATTGGACTTCGCAGACTTTGACAATAGCACTGGAGTGAACTGGTATGCCAATGCTGCAATGCAAGCTCTTCTGTATATGCCAGAGTTTATTTATGTGTTGACTGCTGCAAAGTCAACAGCTCTGTCTGACACACTTAAAAGAGTAATAAGAGGTAGTTTACTAGGTAAGTGAGGACAAAAGGAAGCTATGAAGCCTGTCTTGATTGTCCCCCACATTTGTGGGAAATTACACTTTGTTGTAGTTTTTGGACAGCCAATGATCTACACCCTTTTTAAAGGATTCCAAGGTATTACAGTCTACTAGCTCTTGTGGTAGCTGGTTCCAGAGCCTTGGTGTTCTTACTGAGAAGAAATGAAGCCTCTTGTTTGTTTTTGCTTTACACACCATTAGTTGTCGATTGTGAAGTCTAGGTACTATGTTTCTTTGTGTTTCAACAATACCACATGTGTCCATCAGAGAAAGTGATTTGAGAATTTTATGTGATAACAGATCACCTCGGGAGCACCTGAACTCCAGTGAATGTACAGTAGGCCTGTTTTTTGAAGCCTCTCTGGATATGGTAGTGATGCTAAATGGGGCACCATTTTTGTTGCCCTTCCCTGAACTCTTTCAATCACTTGAATGTCCCTGACCATGTATGGACTCCACACTGGTGACACATAATCTGTATATGGTCTGATATATGCTTTAAACAATGGGATAATACATTCATCTGTCTTAGATATAAACGTACGTTTAATGCACCTAAGTAGTGAATTAGCGGTTTTAGCTACATGATTACAGTGACTGGGGGAGGATAATTTGTCATCTCTCAGGATGCCAAAGTCTCTTTCACATATTCAGTATTTATGATAATATTGTATAGTGTATAAGTTTGTTTGGGATTATTGTAACCTAAGTGGAGAACAGAACATTTGTCTGTGTTGAATGTCATTTTGTTTTTCTGTGCCCAGTGCTCTAATACTGAGAGGTCGTTTACTAATAAATCCATATTATAGTCGGAATCCACCCTACCACCTAATTTTGTACTGTTTGCAAATTTTGAAAGTATGTTCCTGCAGCTAATCTGCAAGTCTGAAATGAAAATATTAAATAGTACTGGGCCCTGAACTGATCCCTGCGTCACACCACTGGTCACACCCATATTACTGCAATATTCACCATTGATCCTAACATGCTGGGTCCTGTTGGTTAACCAGCAATTGATCCATTTTATTATGTCACAAGAAAAACCTAGGTCTGATAGCTTAGCTAGGAGAATATTGTGAGTAACCTTATCAATGGATGACATCCATGGGAATCTTATTGTCTAGTTCTTGGTTGACAGTATTGTAAAAGGCTATTAAATTGGTAGTGCAAGAAAAGCCTTCCTTGAAACCATATTGTGTGTGGTCGATAATGCCTAGAGTTTGCATTTCTGCCTCTAATATGCCTTTAATAATTTTTTCCATTACTTTTCATGAGATGGAAGTAAGGCTGATGGGGAGGTAATTACTCACTATGGAACGGTTACACTTTTAAGTATAGGCACAACTGTAGCAGTTATCCAATCAGATGGAATGGATCATTCCGCTAATGATTTATTAAAAATAATGGAAAGTGGTGTGGCAATATTTTCATCTGTTTCAACTAAAAATCTAGAATTAATTAAGTCTGGTCCACAGCTAGTATTTTGTTATAAATTTTTTAACAAGGAAACTACTTCAGAAATAGTTATGGTGTGGTTATTTTTAGTAGAACTTGATATGATAGTATTTGCATTAATTATGACTGTATGATATGAGAATACTGATGCAAAATAGGTGTTAAATGTGCTGGCTATCTCTCTATCAGATGTAATGGTGTTTGTGCTGTTGGTCAATGGCCCAATTTGGTCTGTTACTGCCTTTTTTTCTATTGAGATAAGAAAATAGGGATTTGTGATTATCTTTGGAATGGGCTATGCGGAACTCGAGGTTGCATTTTGCCTTCCTGATAGTCCTTTTTAGTACTTTAATGGCAGTTCTGTATTGTCCTAGTATGAGTTCTTGTGTGTCTGTTGTGCATTTTTTTAAACAAGTAAATAGTTGTTTCTTCTGTTTAATTTTCCTATGAATATCATTATTTAACCACAAAGGAATTTTACCTTTACCGTTATATTTTATCTAGGCTGGAATATAAGCTTTTTCTAGGTCTATTATCTTGTTTTTAACAAATACCCAAGAGTCTTCCAGGGTTAAAGGTGATAAAATTGTTTCCCATGGGGTATTTTTTAGGCTGTTGTTTATTGCCTAAAAGTTGGCTTTGTGGTAGTTATACACCTGAGCATTATTAACTATTATGCTAGATTCATACTATAGATCAAATACAATGGTATGGTGGTCACTATTCCCCAGTGGGTCTGATATTGAAAGATTTAAGACTTTGTCCTCAATATTGATAATCACAAGGTCTAATATATTGCATCCTCTAGTGGGTTCTTGAACAATTTGCTCAAGCCCTAATTCATTTATTGTTAAAATATAAGTTTTTTCGACAGCTGTTGTGCTGTTACTAGTAAACCAATTTATGGACGGCATGTTAAAGTCTCCCAGGATCAGGATATCACCTTTATTCATCATGTGGCTGATGTCCTATATTAATGTGCTTGTATATTCTGAATCAGAGGACGGTGGGTGATAACATGTGCCCAAGATTAGTTGCAGGTGTCCTTGAAACTGAATGGCTTCCCATATACATTCTGTTGGTGAAGTATGTGGATATTCATGTGAATGAATTGTGTCTTTAATATAAAGACATACCCCACCTCCTTTTTTGTGAAATCTATCTTTTTGGTATAATTTAAAGCCTGGTATGCCTTTCATCCTGGTTGAATCTGGGTCCCACCAAGTCTCTGTTACTGAAATGATGTCAGTATCCAGTAAGTGAATTTTGGTTTCAACCTCAGAGATTTTTAACAAGTTTAAGGACTTTGAATTAAGAGATAATATTCTGCAAATCTCAGATATTGGAGGCTTATTTGCTAGAGTCTTGGGTATCACCCCAAACTCCCCCCTTGATGTCAGTTTGAACAGCTGCTAATGTGTGAGAGAATTCTCCTGCCTAAGATGGAACTACCACTCCTGCTCAAGTGGAGCCCATCCCAACAGAAGAGAGAAGGGTCATCTACAAAATGTTCCCAATGTGCAAGGCATTTTATTTCCTGTGACAAACACCATTTCCTCAGCCATTCATTGTAGGATTTAATTATGTTAGTAACATATTCAGTAGCTTCTGGTACTTGCAAAACCTCCGAAAAACATATTTCACAACCCATTTCGGTCAGGATGTTGTTAAGGCAGATGGTATTTAACTTCATTTGGTTTAGGTGGCATCTATTGATATTATTTGTACCAGCGTGTATTATTACCAGGGGGTTGCACCAGAATGTTTCAGTATGTTTGGAGCCATCAAGGTTATATTGGATATACCTGCTCCCCTGAAGCTGGAGCAGGTATGTTTACTTTTATCTGGATTACATACCATCCTGTCAATGTACTTAATAATGGAGTCCCCTAATACAAATACTTGCCTGGGAGAATTCACCTTGCTAGTTGTTGTTGTTCCAAGGTTAGGTGTAGTCGACTCTAGGGGAACTGGGCTTTTGTTGTTGGATTTCACCTCTATCTGAGTGAGCGTAAGTACAGAGGTAGAGACTTTTTTTGCTGGTGGTCATAAGAAGAGGGGGGTACCTAATGAGTCTGGATCCAGAGTATCATCGTCTGGTGTTAGGACCTCAAACTTGTTGTGTGTCTGCACCACTGGAGTACTATTGAACACTTGGCCACCCCTGCACTTTGTTTTACCTTTGGAGACCTCTGACCATGTTTCATCCTCTGGGTTGGGTACAGGTGCTAATGTAACCCCAAGGTGGTGCTATCCCAAGGGCTACTACCCCTGCCTGCTTGTATAGTAGCAGGTTAAGGGGCCTGAGTTCTGAAACGGGTGACTCCACTCAGAGGTCAGGGTTGGTAGAGGTCAAGCTAACCTGGGCACAGCCCTTTGGGACACTGTAACCCCCTTTTTACCCTCTGGTGGCCTGAACACTGTACAATAATCACTTTCACAATACCCCTGGTACACCACACAAGTACCCACACTGTTTGCACTTACCACCAGGACTGGTTCCTCTGACTCAAACCTGGGGACCCCCTGTAAAACAAGGTTATGCACAGCAAATAGCAACAATACAGTACTTTGAGCACAAACAGGAATCACAGTCAGATTACATGCAGAAAAATTTAGACCTGATTTATTCAGGGGACTGGAACAAGGGAGGACAAAATCAGGTTAATTAGCTTGAAGGTTATATCAATCATGCAGCTATGCATGCGCTTTGATTCCCTCACACAGTAACACCTCTGGGTGCCCAGGTGGAGAAGAGATGGGCTAGCCAGGACTGATGCCTGGGGTTGGCCGGTGTTGCAGCTGTTTGGGGCCCTGTGATGGAAAACACAACATGCACAGTACACAATATTTGTAATCCAGAGCCAGAGGGCTCAGTTCGTAAAGGAAATGAAACAACAAGACAATCAGATGACAAACTCAGATTAAGCTGTTGTTGCAGGGAGCTACTCTGGTATTTACTCACAATACCCAAGACTGGACACAGGCTGGATGAAAATCGAGACTGCAGGTGGTTGATCTGGAATGGCAGGAAAAGCAGGGCCCACACGAGTCACAGAGGCATCATTCCTGTTCAAGCATGGAGCAGGGGGCTGATCCCCAGGCAGGTCTCTCGTCGATGGCTTCACTGTGCAGTGGGTAGTCTGGCTGGGCCAGTCTGGCAAGGCCCAGACTGCATGAAGACAAATTCAGATGCAGTCCATTTTGGGCTGGATACAGCTTCCAGCAAGCAGAACACAGTTCACACAGTGGGGAAGTAACTCACAACCCACTAGCAGCTTATAGCACATTTACATGTAAGGGAATTCTACTGTACCAGGCAAAGCACTGATCGGTGACAATCACAAAGTCTCTGCACACACCGGGAGCTTAGGGGTAGCTGGAACTCCTGACAGGCCGATTGCATTCAGCAAAAATCTTCGGTCTTCTTCAGGCTGAGCCTGGCCCACTTCAGTAGCTTACTTTAGTCACACAAACTTGGATTTAGTCCAAAATAGTTCTCTCCTCTCCCTTTCAGGAGAAACAGACAGACATGCAGGCCCAAAACTCCACCTTTTCACAGTTCTCCCATGCAAATCCACTCAGGATTTCTGCTCAGAATCACTTCTGCTCCTTACTCTTCAGTTTACAGCTTAGATCTAACTGAAAATTGCAAGCAGCCCAGGACTTCACCAAGATCCAAAAGGTTTGGTTGGCTGATTTGGCTGTCAGTCAAGGCAAGAACTCCCCCTTCAGTTGCAATGAAGGTGCAAAAAGTTCAAACTACAATTCCTACAGATTTTGACTTCAGATAGTTCCTGTAGTCCAGCTACATTTTAGGTCCCACCAGTACTGATTGGTCCAATTTGCAGTCCAGGACCAAGATTGTAGAGACAAACAAAATAGTCCTTGCTACAAAGAAAGCAGGTTAGACAAACTACACTATCATTATCACTCTAAATGATTTTCAGCAAATAGTTACATCTTTCAACAGAGCTTCCTCTCAGATTGCCAGATCTGCAATCAGGCAGCTCTTAAAGAGACAGTACACAGAGGCTATACAGGCTCAGGTAATCACATTTAAACTGCTAAAACGTAGGACACCAGCCTGGCAGTGAGCATTTAGGCAAGCTCAAGGAAGACTTTTTGGGAACCCCCATTTGTAGGGGGGGTTACACTAATACTGAAGTGGCTACTGAATTTGTTGGTTCTAGTTCTGTATTAGTGTCACTACAAGGATAGTAAAGAGATGCCATTTTGTCAATGTATGATTCTAATGAGTGTAAGTCTGGGTCAGAGGGGCTTTTAGTGTGCAGAATGTTTAATTTGTCCTGTAATACCCTGAGTAATAAACATCTATCACATACGAAATTCTCAATTTGTGGCCCAATGGCGTACATTTGACAACTACCACACAGATTTTCATGGGTCCCCATATTATGTTATGTTTGGCCACACACTTTCATTTAATATACTCATGGTCTACCTCAGGCCCTTCCTAGCATCTACAGTATTTGCTATTGTTGTGAAAGATATATACACAGTGGTAATTTGTCTGACCTACCTCCCTGCTGACCCAGCTGACACAACAGACATGCACTGAGACTCACACATCTCCGTACGCGAATAAGTGTGCTTGCTCCACTCACGCTCGCTCCACTCACTGGAGCTATGCCTTATAAGGAGTGGGGGCAACAGGAAGTAGTGTGTCACTTCCTGCAGACCTCTCACCCAAAACAGAATGTTTTAAAGTTCAAAACATTTTGTTTTAAATTCAGCACAGTTGCCACCTCATGTGGTGGTCTTAATATGTTGTTTCTGCACTTCCCCTGCAAAAAAGCCAACTAGCAAAGAAGGTGCTATATCTGGGATGTAGCTAGGTCCTCCACCTTCCCACATTGCCTTTGAGCAAGCAGCTAAGCACCTGAGCCCAAACACAAACCTTTCTCCAGAGACACGTACTGTTCCAATTAAAGTTTAAAATGCTGCAAAGTTAAAAGAACAAGCCAGAGTCAGACAGAATGTAGGAAACAGTGCAGACTGCTGTGCACTCTGTTTTTCTCAAAAGCAAGCACCTAGCTTGCAGAGTTTGATTCCTCTGTGACTTATTCTGTCCAACTATGCTGGGCTTAGTATGTTTGCTGATAATGCCCAACAGGATGTCACTGAATTCATGATGGGTGTGATGAATAGTTTGACAGATGATGGAATTCAATTTACAGTGCACTTCAGAGTTCATTATGTGTGCAAATACACTTGCTTGTTATGTGGACACATAGAGTCTCAGACAACTAATGACATGCTATGGTTATCTGTCTACATTCCTGAAGAAACATCAGTTAAGTTTCGTAGATTGTTTAGGAATGCTGCCACTGGTTGGCAGTGTTGCAGATGTGGGTGAAGTACCGTCTGTTCTTTGAGAGTGACTTACTTCAGCTCATACCTTATTATTGTCCTGCAGTGATTCAACTCTCAAGGCATGAACGTTACGGCACCTATTACTGACTTCATTGCTGAAAGAACTATATTCTCAGGCACTCAGCTTGATACACATGCTATCATTTTCCATCATGAACTTTCTATTCAGCCAGGACATTATGTCACATTGTGTAGATTTAGAAGTGGATGGGTAGAGTGTAATGATACAGTGTGCACTATGAGAGAATGATTACCAAGGAATCTAAAAGATGCACGTGTAATCATTCTGCGTAACACAGATAATGATCAACGTGTTGAAGAGTGATTTTTTGAAGACAAACCTACAGAATCCTACCATGTGCTACACATTGCTTCACATCATATGTATTGCAACTCTTTTTTACTGAAAAAATATATTGAGAAGGGGATACTACGTGTTTCATCATTAAACATATTGAGAGCAATGTACTGCTTCTGTGCTGACTTTTTTCTGCTATGAGCAAAATATGTATTTTAGTCATTGAGTCTCTTCCAATCTGCAAGCAGTGCTGTAACACTTTTATGGACTCTATTCCACTTGCTCGGAAGTATGTCACCCTTGTTCTTACTGATTGTGGTAATGTCAGATGACCATAAAAAGACTATGATAATTTTGTTGTTTGCATAGTCTGTGATTGAGACAGATTTCACACTCATTAGTGTACATTGCAACTTCATTTTGCAAACTACTAACAGTTAAAGCTGGTATACTTTTTACTGTTATGTTCTACATATGTGACTTTGATGTACTTGATAACATGACTGCCATGAGTACAGTCGAACCAGACTTGAGGGCACTAGGCAGTGCTCATTTGACAGCAAGTAAGTAATATCTTTGCTCATGTAGTTAAAAGATGCTGATTCATTACATGCATTTGTCTTCAAAGAGCACCTCCCTAGTATTTGTCAGGTTGAGCTTCAATGATAAATGACCAGTCTCTCAGTCCCAATGTGAAATGTGGCAGAAATCTGTCCTTGCACAAAAAAAAAGCAATAATACACATACATTTGTATTTTTCCTTATTGTTTATGAAAGGACTAATTTCCCAGACTGGAAACCACACCATCCCACACAAGTCTGTTTTATGATGTCAGTAAATGAAAGCTGTGTGAGTGCATAAAATCCAGTACTATGGAGTGATATCTTAACATGTTTTTATACCCTTTACTGTTTGAATTTTTATTAATCAAAACAATTGATTGACAAATAGGGACCCTGGTAGTTGATTGAATGCTTTGATTTATTAAAATTGAAACAGAAAGGGTTTAAAAACATGTTAAAATATCATCCACATAGTAGTAATTGGGGCATGCTCTCACAGCCTTTGTTTTGTCACATTAAAAAAAAAACAGATGCATGGGCTGGCAGAGGTTCATGATTTTGTGCAGTGGGATGTCAGTCCTTTAGTCTATGGTAAGGGAAAATACAAATTTATGAGGATTATGACTTTTTTTTTGCAAAGTCAGACTACTGGCACTTTTCACATGGAGACTCAGAGACAGGTCAGTTAATGAGAACACTTGGGCTGTCAGCTATTCCTTAAGTAAGAAGCTGCTCTTTAAGACTGACGTGTTTTAGAATATTTTTTGTGACTGCTTCTTATGTATCCTCATACAAACAGTGTGACTGAAACTCATTAAGTATGTAGTGCTGTTTAAGTATCACTCTGACACCTGTTAATATGATTTTCCATTGTGATACTGTATTTCGGTTTGGCTCAATTGCACTGTTACATTCAGAGGAGTAATGAACAGTGTAAGAGTCTCTTTGTATATCTTGGCTGTTATTGAGAGACATGACAAATTGATATCTGTTCATAGCAAATGGATTTGTGACTTGGTAGCAGATTAAACTCTTATGTCCTTTCCTGTTATACTCTACATGATTGACCTTCATGGTTTTATTTACAAGACTGACATCAGCACAATCCAAGCAGACTCAAGGGAGCTGTATGGCACTTGTACAGTATGTCAGGGAGTAAATTATGTCTTGACACGTGTAATTATATAATTCTTAATGACTCTAAAGCTTTGTCTTTGATAATGTCATGGGTTCATACTAATATGCAATCCTAACACCATTTATAGCTGCATGATATGTTCCTCAAATGGAAATATAATTGATTCATTGACAGCACAAACCACCAAAATATGACTCAGTGTTGTAAATATGTATATACTTCTGAAACTGAACTGAGTGTTAGCATACTGATGCTGCTTTCTTTCTTATTTTTTTTAATTGCTGTTATTGTGCATGTTTTGTATTAATACTGTGTTATGGAATTATGTATTGCATTTAAGGTCATTGCATTACATTAAGTGCTGTTCAACATATTGCTGCTGTAAATATGTTTGTATATATAGATATACACAAATGTATATATGCATAGGTGTATATGAATATGTGTGTGTGTGTGTGTGTGTGTATATATATATATATATATATACACATATATATATAATATATATCAGTGCAATTACTGCTTTTGTATTTTACAAAGTTATAATTGTCCATTTCTATACCACAATGCAAACTCTTGGTATGTTCCTACTCTTTTTATAAGATTGCCTTTATTGAGGGGTCGGATGAGGAATTTTCCAATTCAAGTAATATTTCTCAAATTCTGAAGGATGCAGTTTGGAAACCCCAACTATATTTTTATGTATATCCTGTGTGCTGTCACGTGATTACATGGACATTAACATAGAAGCATAGAAGTTAAAGGCGAATAAGGACCACAAGGCCCATCCAGTCTGCCAATTTCTTTTTTCTACCTTATGAATGTGCCATCGGCCTTTGCTCTGTCAATAACCTATCTATTCATGCTCATCTGTATTGCTCCCTTATGCCTACCCCATGCCTGTTTGAAGCCCTGCACTGTATTCATATCCACCACTCCCTGAGGAAGGCCAATACATTTTGAATAGGAAAAGAACTTGTTCATTCTCAACATATACGTTATGCAGTGTCTGATATAGTATCAGTACACTGATTTCTATAAGTAATCTGTGGTACAACAATATCTCTGCAGTATGCTATTTGCTAAATTAATATATGTACAGAATAAAACATTGATAACCATATCTGCATTGCACTATTACAAGTAGATATGTTTACTGTAATATTACTGTAATATTTGATATGAATGTGTTGATGCACTGTACCATACTTATTGATATGTATTCCAGGATGTTGTGGTTTATAGTTAGCTGTGATTTTGAAGGTCTGTCCTTTTCAAAGAAATAGTCTATCTATAAAATTTTGAGTAACATAAAATATACTGTATTTCATACTGTAAAGTACTGTTATGATAAATAGGCATAGTAAACTTATTTCTAAAAAAGATATACATAAATGTAGATTAGTATTATTTTCAGGTAAAGTTAGAAATATATATTCTCTTATAGGATTGTAACATAACAAAACAAAATGTCTTACCATTACTGACAATACTTAACTACAAAAAAATCATTCACTGTATATCTAAACTATTATATTGAGTCTAAAAAATATAACTGTAATCTTAATATAGTATTATAATTAAGTTAATGACAAGACAATGTAGTTGATATCTATAAAAATTAGCCTTTCTATTTCTGTAACCTTTGCAAATGAAGTTAGTCTTCGATATAGAAAATGAAGTAGTAAAAGCCATGTTTCTTTAAATTGCTTTTAAATACTAAACATTAGATAGGTCACTAGTTTGATGATTATGTAATACATTGTTTAACAATACAACTAGCATACTTATGTAATTGGACTGCTAATATTGTTCTTTAGTTGGCCTTAATAATAAAAAAAAATATTCTTAACTGGAGCACATGTATTGTGTGTTGATGGTGAACAAAATCAAAAACCACAGTCACAACAAATGTTTCATATAGTGTGTCACAAAACTGTTTTTTCACCCATCCCAGGAACAACCACCCAATTCAGCAACACCTAAACTGGAATTTCTTAAATACATTTTTTAAACCTTATCCTCTGTGTCTTGTATATTATTTCTTCATGAAATTCTGTGCAATATGTATGATGTAGGCAATTCATGCATCTAAGGTGTAGTGTATGTAGAGATGTATACATTCATAACTGGATTTGTGATAGCCTTCAAAGGTCATGAGGATGTGATTGCATCACTTCAGCAAACAGAGGTAAACAAGTGGCTGTTCAGAACAATGGTACACATGTTATGTTTTTAAAGAGAGTCATTGCTGTGGGTTGTGGGGATGGGGGATAAAGCCAAGTGACAGTCAGCTGTGAGCTGTGAAAAAATATAAAAAAAATTGTTTAACTATTTACCACATGTGACATTTCATGATGGAACACTTTTGGTTGCTGGCACACACAGAAAGAAAATGTTTTAAGATTTTGCATGTCTTTCTCAAAAAGTAAGGAAATTCATTGCAAAGAACTCCATTAATGCAACAGTTAGGTTTCTTCCACAGTGACAAAAGTGAGGAAATTAGGCAATAGAATTTTCAAACCTAACTCCACCTCCCCCTCCCCACAACCACACACAGACACACACACACACACACACACACACGACACACACAAGCTCGAGACAGTACAAGGCAATACAACCAATCACAAACTCACCATAAGGTAATAGAAAGAACATACAACTCTGTAAACATGCCACGAGAGGCATCCATTATCATGTTCAGCAACTGTATCACTTCTACTGCCATTCCAGTGTCTTGGGGGTGACACCCACATACTGTGCAAACATGCGGTAAGGTGTTAGGAGTGTTTTGTAAAACATTTTTCATGAACATTGCTTAATGTAGAATGGTTATGACTCGTTCTATATTTGTACAGATGTGCATTACTTAATGAATTGCAGCATAGGTGTCACACTGCACTGTATTTATACAGATATATGAAAATCTGTGGAAGGATACAAACACGGTATAAATAGATTTATAATGTGACTGTGACATATAGACATTCTTCTTCTGTGTGGATGGAGGTATAGAAGCACAAGACATGAAGCATTAGGTGGTTCCTCAGTTGGGTATGTTCAGTCTTCTATTACATGCATGTAAAGGTATTACTTAACTATCAATAACTTTACATGTTAAGCCTCATGTGAGCAAAGTGCTGCATTATCTAGATGGAGAAATGTTGTTTACAACATTAGATATACACTCAGTTGTGCTATGGCAATGTGGGAGTGGTAGTGCACTGTGTTTTGAGCTGTGCACTGTCATCCATACAATAAGACACTACTTTAGAATGTAAAGACACTGTTCATATGCAACTGTATAATGCATGTATAACGCATGGAAAGGCCACATTATCCACTGAAAGTAGTCTGTTTACAACCATGTCATCCCACTGTTATGACATCAGAACCTTATAAACCCCTCTCATCTATGTCATAGAAGTGTATTAACAAAATGTTATACTACTCTTATTCAGAATTCTACACACCCAGAAAGTAATTGCTAGTATTCAAATAACATTGCAATTGTCACCATTTACTGTTACTGACTCTATCGATCAGCATGTCTGATATAGATTTAAACTCTAGTGTTATTTTGTACTGCAGTAGTTTAGTCCATGTATCCTACACTGTGGTATGGCCATAGTGCAGATTCATTAATAAAGCAAGGCTAAATTTATTGTGTTTGGGGGGACAGGGGTAAGCTATCATGTCAAGTCACACACATTATTAATGACAATGCTTGATGTACATGTGATAACCACATTGTTATTACCTCTCGTGCTTGCTACAGCAATGGTTAACTTCTCAAGCTATGCTTTTGAGGTTTAATGATGCCACAGTGATCAGTCGAGGTGTTTACACTATTTTAATCACCTATACATCAGGCATTATCCTCTATGTAATCCTGTTGTTCCAGTTCTATATCAAGACAGTGATGCACTATCCATATCTGACATTGTTCATATGTAACAGTTAAAAAAAGGCTATTTTGTACAGTGCACTAACATATGTCTATTGACACAATACTACACAATACATGAGTCATGCTATGCATATGTGGCACTATATAGTTGGTCTGCCTTGCAATATGTTTTGTGTTGTACTATGTCAATGGAGAAGTGGCACTGCAGAATATAACCACCCTGTGCTCTCACTGTGACAGATGGCTAGAGGCAGATATACATTGTGTTGTGGTTATATCTTGATGGGCAGATTGTAGTGTGCTATCTTAACAACCATGATGGCACACTGCAACATGTGGACAGACTGACACATAAATAGTGTTGTGTTATGCTGCTACAGGAATAGGAGCCTAGGTATATGTAATAATGTTGTTGCACAGAGACATATATACAGTGTTGTTGTATCTCAAAGGAGAGATAAAAGAACAGGGTGCAATTCAGCATGCAGTCCTATGATGACTTATGGCTATTGTACTTTCTCCCTACGTAGAAGTATGAAGTAGAAATGCCTGCACCTGCGTGATTTGAAATGAAAAGGCCAACTACTACAAAAGAGTGCTAACAAACTCTTGGAAAGATAGAAATAAGTTTTGGGCCAACCTAACGGAAGTAACTGGAAAAAAAACCAAAAAGTCCCACCCACAATGGTCCACCTAAATGGCCACATAATCACAGATCAAGTAACCGTGGTAAATGCCTTTAATGCAGCATTTACCAACCTTAGCCATGTTTTACCGCCAACTTTCTTTGATCCCACTCAAGATACCATTAACTCAGTCAAAGTCAGAAATTTGAGAGAAATCTGCCATTCTACTTCAAAGCCATCTCCAAGGACATCACTAAAAAGTATCTCCTTTGAGTACTTGGAAAGTCTAGATCAAGCAGCAACTCCCTTGACCTGAAACTCCTCGCTCTTACCCTCGATGAAGTCCTGACCCCCTCAACAAAATCCTTAAGAAATCTCTCATGCTGTCACAGTTCTCCCAAAAATGGAAATCAGCAATGGTGACACCTATCCACAAAAGTGGCGATAAATCTGTTACAAGCAACTATAGATCAATCTCCATTCTCCCCTCTCTTTCAAAAGCGCTGGAGAGAATAGCTGCTGACCAACTTATAGAATACCTTACTAAGTATAGCCTGTTATGTCAAGAACAACACAGATTTCACAAGGGCCACAGCATGACCACAGCACTCCTAGAGCTTACCTCCTACATCCACAATGCCCTGGACCAAGGGGATCTCACTGGTGCCTCCTTCATTGACTTAATTAAGGCATTTAACACCATCAACCATTCACTACTGCTTCAACAACTATCTCTAATAGGCCTATCTCCGGACACAACTCTTTAGTTTCAAAGCTACCTCAGTGACTGAACACAGCAGGTAAAAATTGGTGAATCCCTCTCAACATCCCTCTTGGTCTGATCAAGAGTCCCACAAGGATCCATACTGAGTCCTATGCTTTTCAGCATTTTCCTAAACAGCCTTCCTTCATCTTGCTCAGAAAAAAATCCTTCTCTATGCTGACAATGCTGTCATCTTCACCTCCCACTCTGATTCCATCCTTTCTTCAGTTGCTACTACAAGAAAGCTTTACTGATGTAGAGGCATGGTTTAAATCCCACATGCTTATTCTTAACTACAGCAAAACCAGATCAATGTTGTTCCATGGTACCCACAGGAAACATAAAAACAGAGACATCTCTATATTAAACGGCAAAGGGGCCACCCTTGAACAAGTACATCTATTTAAATATCTTGGGGTAATTCTTGACCCAACACTTCGATACTCTGAACATATCAACTATGTAGCAAAAACTGTGAATAGTCACATAGGCCTGCCCTATAGACATAAGAACTGCCTCATGGATGAAGCCCTAAGCACTGTCATTCACAGTTCAGTAATCTCTATAATAGACTATGGGCTTGTGATCTACAGGTCTGCCACTGACACAGATCTCTGATGCATTGTGACAGCACTAAACAAGGCATGTCATCTTCAAACAACTGCAAACCACCTTACACAGACCTGCAAGATCTATGAACATGCAAACTGGCTCCAACTATCTGGCAAAATTAAATATCAAACCTGCATCCTAGCAATAAAAACAAACATTGGACCTACTACCCCCTGGATCACAGGCACTGCTGAGACCATATAGTGGCCCACGACAAACCAGGAATTCAAACAACCTCTCCTTCACTGTTCCCCTTTGCAGGACTACCCAAGGCCAATGATCCTTCTTTTTCAGAGCCTCCGCCTGGTTCAACACCCTGCCAGCAGAAGTTACCAGCAAAGTAACCCTGGGTGCCTTTAAACTCAGCCTGCATCAATACGTCATCTCCTGTGCCTCCTGTGACACCTAAATGGTTTATCTCCCCACCCCATACCCCACCCTTCCTCCCTTCTCCTTCCCTCCTCCTTCTCTACTCCTCTACACACCTCCTCACTGCCCTGCCCGATCCACCCCCCACTACCTCTCTTTCTCCCTCTTTACACCAGCCTCTGGCCTCACTTCCCTTTATCAGATGGCTATCTATACAAATCTATATTGTTTAAATTGTTACAGAAGTGATTTGCACAATTGTGATGTTTTGGAAATTGACAAAGCCCTCCGACTGCTATGTTTATTTCTCTTTTGCACAATACCACTGCCTTTCCTAATGTTTCAAGTAACCTGATGAAGAACCTTTGTGAAAGAGCCCCTGGCTCAAAGGTGTATCTGATTCCCTTAAATAAATAAGTAAATAAATGTAAAAAAGTATATGCAGTGGCAATCTCACATGGGTGCATAGCATGTGGGTGCACCCCCCCAAGACACTGGGATGGCAGCAGAAGTGATACAGTTGCTAAAACATGATGATGGATGCCTCTTGTGGCATGTTTACAGAGTTGTATGTTCTTTCTGTTAACCTGTGGTGTGTTTGTGATTGGTTGTGTTGTCTTGTACCGACCCTCACTTACATGTGTCTTGTGTGTGTGTTTGTGTGTGGGTATGGGAAGGGGGAGGCAGAGTTGAGGTTGAAAACCCTAACACCGAATTTCCTCACTTTTGTCACTGTGGAAGAACCCTAACTCTTGCATCAATGGAGTTTTTTGCAATGCAGATATATATATATATATATATATATATATATATATACACACACACAGTATATATATATTTATACAACGAGGATGAGAGCTTTTCCAATGTAATAAAAGGAGATAATCTCATTGCACTGATATAAATGCCAATGACATCAGCAGAGTGAGATGAATTCCATTTATCCATACTCTGCTGATGTCACCACTCACTCACTAAAGCTTGCATTTTAAATAAAACTGGTTCACAAAACAGTTTATCTTTCTCACTGAAGCCAGCAACTTACTCACTTAGCATTGGAAAGACGCTCACCTGTGTGCCATTGTGTTTCTCAGACTCACAGTCCATTGAAGAAAACTCACACACACTCACACCACACAAGAAAGAGCAGAAAGCACACAGAAACAGAAAAAGAATGCAGAAAAAATATTTCAAAAGATCCCACCCCATTGTATAAATAGCAAACGTGATGTGCAGATCATGGGATATGGAAAATATTCCCACTCCTGCATAGTGAGCTCTGCATACTTTCACTCATGCCTTTGGCATTTGTGAGTATCCAGAGCTCACTCTGCAGGAGTGAGAATATTTTCCATATCCCACTCCTGCCCATCATGTGTGTGTGTATATAGATATAGATATAGATATAGATATAGATATAGATATAGATATGAAAGACCTTCTGGTTCCTTAGTGCCCTGACCGATCACTCCGCACGGCCAACATGGGGTTGTTAGAGATTCCAAGAGTGAGTTTAAAATTTTCTGGCAGCAGAGCATTTTCGCATGCTGCTCCCACTCTTTGGAAACTCTCTACCATGCCGGTTACGGCAGTGCACCTCCGTGGAGTTATTTAAGAAAGACTTAAAAACATATTTATGGAGTATGGCCTTTTTGGATAACTAAGTTATTGTATTAATCTTTTGATTTTACTATTTATATGCTATCTGGATGATACGCTGATTTTTATGGATGTTTTAAGATTTTTATTTAGAGTTTTGGATTGTTTGTAATTGTTCAGCACCTTGACATCCTGAAAGGTACTTTATAAATAAAATTATTATTATTATAATTATTTATTATATAGATATATATATAGATATAGATATATAAAATGGGTAGGAAAAATTATGTCTGCTGATTTGTTGGAACACATCACATGACCGTGTGTATATCAGAGCATGACCACACTCCTGCAATTTTGCCCCCCCCAAAACAATTTTTACATTTTATAAGATAGATGAACCACTCTGAGGTGTGCGGTCGCGCTCCGATGTACGCACGCCTTAGGTGGTTAATGCACTCGGCCTGCAGCCTCAAGTGTAACAACACACACCAAAGCATGTGTATATCAGAGCGTGACTGCACACCTCATATGGTTTATCTATTACGTGCATGTGTGTGTGTGTGTGTGTGTGTATATATATATATATATATATATATATATATGTATATTAGAGGTAAAAAAACTCCATTTAGTGCATTAGTTATCTTTGTTCCACAGTGACAAATGTGAGGAAATTTGTTGTAAGGGTTGAAAGCCCCCCTTGGACCCCCGCCCACTCCCCCAACCAGCATTGGGGTACGCGTTGGGGTTGCCGGCCCTAAGTCTCACCCCATCAGATGTGTGAAGAAGCAGAGGTATAGCAGAATGGGGTGAGAGTTAGGACCGACAACCTCAACGTGCACCCCAATGCCAGTTGGGGTTGTGGGCAGGGGGGTCCAAGGGGGGCTTTCAACTCTAACACCAAATTTCCTCACTTTTGTCACTGTGGAACAACCCTAACTAATGCATTAAATGGAGTTTTTGGCCTCTAATTTCCCTTCTTTTTGAGAAGGATAATGAGAAATAGTGAATGTAATGCGGCAGTGAGGGCTCCATGCTCCCGCCATGTGATGTCTTGTCATATAGTAACACGGTGCCCGCAAATGCAAATGGTAATGCGCATGGTGATGCAAAGCGAAACAGAAAAATAAACAGTACTGTAGAAACAAATGGTTAAAATAACGCAAATGCAAGCGCAAATGAAAACTCAAAGGGTAATGCACATGGTGCCATAGACAGAAACAGTAAGTGAAACAGTTATGGAACCGCAAGCAGAAGCGGTAAGGGTAACAGTAATGTAAGCGCACAGGCTGGTTTTCCCCAAAAGCTGCATAGAGAAAGACAGTGAGTACAAAGAATGTATGCATAATAATGGGTCTCGGAGCAGAAAATGAGGAGTTGGAATACTAAATTGCTTATATCCCAGGAACTGTACGACGTAGAAAAAAAATGTAAAAGTCATATGATTTATGACTTTCAAGGCTGGTTTTATACTTAGCCTCCAGTAGGGGGCTAAGCATTTTTCCTACGAAAAGTCTGTATCTCGCACCGTTTCCGAGATACATGCCCTGAAAGGCACGGCAAATGCTGCAATGTTATCCTATGGGAAAAAAAGAGAAGTTTGGAGTGCCATAACTTTGTCTCCCTGTAATATTTTTTCACAAAACTAGTAAAATGCACATCTGTGGATGTTGGCTTTCTTCTCTCCAAATTTCAGCCTAAAAGACCAAACTGTTATTTTGCAGCAGGGCGGCAAAGGATTCCTGTAATGCGGCAGATGCCATAATGTTATCCTTTGGGAAAAAGTATAAATTTTGGAGAGCCGTAACTTTGCCACCCTGTAACATTTCTTCACCAAAATACTGAAAGACACATCTGTGAGATGTTGGCTGTGATCCTTCCAAAGTTCAGCCCAAAATACCAAACTGTTCTTTTGCAGCAGGGTGGCAAATAATTGCTGTCATTTTACCATAGCCTGGAAAAGTACTGTCGAACTTTGCGAAAGCTTTCACAAATTCATTCGACAGTGTCGCAAGTGCGAAAGTACTTTTCCCAGAAATTTGAAAAACATTTCTGGGGTGTTTTACCCCATAATAAAGACATGCCTAGCATCTTCAGGGTCCGACTAAGTGAATACAAAAAGAATTAGGATGCTAGAGGGTCCCAAATTTACTGTAAATGCCAAGCATTTTTCTGATGACCAACTGAAAACAAAATGGTGAATTTGTGACAGTAAAAGGGCCATTTGCGAAAGTAAAAACTGCATTTGCCACACTGTCAAACTTTTTGTTAACTTTTCCCTTTGACTTATAATGGAAAATTGTTTTTTGAATAACTTTTGAACCATTTAATATTTTTTCACGAAATCTTCAAAAAGACACAACGGGGACCCTGGCCGCAGATTCCCTGAAGATTTTGGACCAGTCGCGCAAACCTTGCGACCTATAGAGACGAGCAAAGAATTCCAAAAAAGCATAAACATGCATGCAGGTCATGCTTAATAACTCCACAGCTGTATATCCGAACTGTACAGAAGTTGGCAGATCCCAAGATGTGTGGTTCTTGATCATGTATTTCAAATTTC
The DNA here is from genome assembly GCA_016271365.2 of Neoceratodus forsteri. Lineage (NCBI taxonomy): Eukaryota > Metazoa > Chordata > Ceratodontiformes > Ceratodontidae > Neoceratodus > Neoceratodus forsteri. Next base: position 1,146,728,786 of record CM057449.1, on the reverse strand, counting down.
AGGTAAATCTGTTGAATGGTTGCAAAGTTATTAAGGTGCAAAATGTTAGGTTTAACATGTGAATGGCTCCTCAACCTTAATTATGGTAGCACTACTGTGTTACCATAATATATATATATATATTTATATATATAGATATGTATATAATATATATATATATAGATAGATAGTATATATATTGCAAAACACTGCATTAATGTGTCACTTAGAGTAAGTTAATGCCACAAAAGTAGGAAAATGTAGCATTAGGGTTTCTCACCCAAACCCCCCCCTCCCCAAGCAGCAAAAATGAAAACATTAGGGTTCTTTGTCTCCGGAGTCTTGGCAAATCTGTGGTGGGGGTCTTCCTTGGGAGCTGTCAACCCTAATGCCCACTCTATTTCGCGAGCAAGCAATGTCACACATGATTGCCTTTCTTCATGCAGTGCCCAGAGGGGGGAGTATTAGGCTTGACATTCCCCAAGGAAGACCCCCATCACTGATTCATCAAGACACTGGAGACACAAAACTCTAACTCTTATTCCTTTTGCTGAGGGAAGGGGTTAGGGTGAGAAACTCTCATGCCACAGTTCCCTAATTTAGTGGTGTTAAAATACCCTAACTGGTGCATTAATGCAGTTTATAGATAGATAGATAGATAGATAGACAGATAGATAGATAGATAGATAGATAGATAGATAGATAGATAGATAGATACAGTATGTATAGAATAAATAATGGGTAAGAGTGGTATACGAGGATGTATACCCGTTGAGGGGGGCTTATTGGGGCTATGAGGCCATGAACCTGAAGGTATACATCTGAGTGATCTACCCTTAACCATTGTTTGTTGAATATGATACATTAGGATGGTTATTGTTATGGAGATCTCATTTATGGTCACATGATGGCACCTGATCTCTTGCAGCAAAGAGGGAATTATGTGTAGTGAGTGCAGGCAGGGGTTTGTGGGAATTTCTGGGTTTGGGAGGGTTTTATGTGTCTTTTTTCCAGGTTATTTGGCAGTTTTTAATTGGTTTGGCTAGTGTCTTACTGATTTGTTAATTACATACTAAAATGCCAGCAGAATAGGCCTAATGGTCTTTCGTGTCTGCTCGTTTGGTCAGCCCCAACCCTGGGAGCTAACCTTGCTGCACCCCTCGCCTTCTCTGGTTTCTCCCTTCCCAGTTCCATATATTCTCGCTGCACTGGATTTTGCTTCCAGAACCCTTCCCCTGTACCTGTCCCACCCCCTCTTGAACACCTCCACCATCTCTGCCTCCACCAGCCTCCTGGGCAGCACATTCCATGGCTCCACCGCCCTCTCAGTGAAGTAGCACCTCCTCCTTTCTCCCCTGAATCTTCCCCCCTCCAGCTTCCACCCATGCCCTCTAGTGGCCCCTCCTCCTTCCTTCGAAGCACCCTGACTGCTCCTCCCTATTTACCCCCTTCATGTACCTGAAGACCTGTATCATGTCCCCGGTCCTTCTCTCTTCCAATGTGTACATATTTAGCTCTTCGAGCCTCTCCCCATAGGTCCTGTCCCCCAAACCCCAAATCATTTTGGTTGCCCTCCTCTGGACCCTAGGAGTTTAATGTCCCTCTTTAAGTGTGGCCTCCAAAACTGCATGCACTACTCGAAGTGTGGCCTCAGCAAGCAATTATACAGAGGGAGTATCACTTCTCTCCTTCTGGAGGTGATATCACTAGCGATGCATCCCAGTATCCTGTTGGCCTTGGCTGCTGCCCTCCTACAAGTCTCTGAGTTGTTCATCTTGACATCCACCACCACCCCAGGTCCCTCTCAGCCATCAAGACCTGTAGTATTCCCCCCCCAGGGTGTACACTTGGCCTGGGTTTCTGGCCCCCAGGTGCAGTGCCTTGCATTTCCCTGCATTGAACCTCAGCTTCCACTTTCTAGACTATCTTTCCAGAGCCTCCAGGTCCCCCTGTAGGGCCACCCTCCCCTCCTCCCCGTCCACCGCTGCCCCCAGTTTTGAGTAATCCGCAAAGAGACTCGTCTCACTTCTGATACCTGTCCTTATGTCAGAGACGTAGGAGTTGAACAGGAGGGGCTCAAGGACTAATCTCTGTGGGACCCCACTAATGACCCTCCTTGGGGATGAGACTATCCCACCAACTATGACCCTCTGGTCCTGGAGCCAATTGTCTATCCATCTGATCATCTGGTTCCCCACCCCCATTTCTCCCAGCTTATCCAACAGGCCCTCCTGAGGAACAGAGTCAAATGCCTTGCTTAAGTCTAGAAAGAGGACATCCACTGGTCTACCCAGGTCAAAGGCACTCATCACCCAGTCATAGAACTCCACAAGGCTTGTCTGACATGATTTCCCCTGGGATGAATCCATGCTGTCTATAGTCCAGGCACCCTGACTATTCCAGGTCCCCCCAGCCTTTCCTTGATAATGCCCTCCATCACCTTGCCCACCACTGATGTCAGACTGACAGGCCTGTAGTTCCCTGCCACCTCCCTTGATCCCCCCTTGTGGATAGTACTATATGCGCCACCTTCCAATCCTGGGGCACCCACCCTGTCCTCAGAGAGATGGTGAAATGCTCTGCCAGGGGTTTCGCCAGGACATCCGCAAGCTCCTTCAGCACTCTGGGATGTAATTTATCTTGTTCTGGTGCTTTCTCCATCTTAAGGGACCTGAGGGCCTCCCTCACTCTCTCTGCTGTTATTTCCACCTCCGCTACCTCTTCTCCCTGCTTAGCCATCCCCCCTCCTGCCAGTGATGCCTTCCCTTCCCCCCAGACCTGCCAATCAGTAAGGGCCTCCCTCCTCAGTATTACTGTCTCCTCCCATGTATGATGCAGCACCCCCCATTTTCCTTGGTGAAAACTGAGGTGAAGTACTCATTTAGTACCTCAGCCTGCTCCCCCAGGTCTTGTGCCCATCTCTTCCTTGTTTTAATCCTACTAATCTGCCCCTTCACTCTTCATTCTTCTCCAATGTATCTAAAGAACCCCTTGTTCCCTCTCCTAATATCCCTGGCCAGGTTCTGTTCCTTTCTTGCCTTAGCCACCCTCATCACCCTAGTGGCCCTTCTAGCCATCAGTTTGTACTCCCCGTGATCGCTTTCACTCCTTGAGCACTTGAATTGCCTATAGGCTACCTTCTTTCTCTGCATCACCTCCTGGACCTCCCTGGTCCACCAGCAGGGTTTTTGGGCCCTACCGCATTTTCGTCTTACTCTAGCACAGGTGCTGGTAGCATCCTGCACCCCTCTCCTGATGATTTCCCACCTACTGTTACTGTCCATATCTGACCCAATCACATCCAAATGCTCCTTAAGGATCCTTCCCATTTCCTTAAAATCCACCCTCCTGAAGTCAGTTACAGCCATCTTTGTGCATCCTTCTACCCCTCCTAGGTCCAGGCAGAACCAGACCGTGGCATGGTCACTCCCTGCCAATGGGTCCCTTACCTCCAGGCCCCCAATCTGGTCACTGTCTGCCAGGACCACATCCAGTACCCACGCATCCCTGGTTGGTTCCCCTACCTGCTGAGTTAGGAACGTGTCTTGAAAGATATCCAACAACCTCTGTTTCCTGGCCACCGAGGATGTCATAGTCTCCCAGTCTGTTCCTGGCATGTTTAAGTCCCCCAACACCAACACCCTTCTCCTGCCCAATCTGCAGTGTCTCCCAACATCTGCCACCAGACTCTCCTCCAGCTCCTCCGTTAGTACAGGGGGTCTATACACCACTCCTATTTTTACTCTCTTGCCCTCTCTTGTTATCAAGGTGACCCAAATTGCCTCCACGGTTACCTCCACCCCCTCTACTCCCCCTATGCCAATGCAGTTTTTGACTATTATTGCTACCCCTCCTCCTCTTCCCTCCCCCAGTCCTTCCTGAACTTTACCAGTCTGCCTTTTACCCCATTCCTCCAGCTCCCCAGGGTGGTGGAGATAGAGTCCCTCCTTTATTGGACCCCCCTCAGCAGCCTTTTCTCCCATCCCTCCCCCTTCATAAGTTTAAATCCCACTTTTCACCAATGCACCCCTCTATTTTCAACTTCAGGATTTCCTTCCCTTCCAAATTGAGATGGAACCTATCTCTAGCATAAAGCTCCTTATCCTCCCAGGTCTCCCCCAATCCCCCATCAACCCATACCCTCTGGCCTCACACCACTCCCTGAGCCACTGGTTTATCTCCCGGATCTTCCTTTTGTGTTCCCCACTAGCCCTTAGCACCAACAGAATTTCCAAGAAGGAAATTGTGCACCCTATGTCATGACAGATCCTGGCAAGCTCCCTGAACCTTGCCTGTATCTCTAGCTTGCTATTTCCCTCAATGTCATTTGTACCCAGGTGGACCAGTATGTCCGGGAAACCCCCACAATCCTTTGCCAGCTGATATACCTCGTGCTTGGCCCCGTGCACCGTTAGTCCAGGGAAGCATTTTGTTCTAACTGGCCAGGCTTCCCCCTTCCTATCCCATTTGATACCCCGATCATAGAATTCCCCAACAGGAGCACTCTGCACTCCCTTTCCTCCATTCCCCCTTCCATGTCCCTCATCCTTTTCTACAGCCCTCCACCCAGCGGCTCCTTGTTCCTCCCCTATCTGGGTGACATATGTTGCCCCCTCATTTACCCTGGCCACCCCCTCCTCTCCAATCCTATGCTTCTTCTCCTCCTGAGTATCCTTCTGTGCCTCACTAAGCCCCCCTCACTGCTTATGACTGGTCCTTCTCCCCCATCTGCTAAACTAGCCTGGCTCATCCTCCCTTCCTTACTGTCTCCGTTCAGTCCCTCCTTGCTTGTCGTGCTCCCCTGACCTAAACCCTCAGCTCCCTTTACTGTATCCTCCTTGTACTTCTGGTCCTTCTCCTTGCCCTTTCCTCCCAACTGGTCCTTCTCCTTGCGCTTTCCTCCCTCTTCCCCCTGCCCCTCCTGCTGTGAGCCATTGCTCCCCCATTTTCCTGCATTCCAGGTTCCCCCCTGTTCCTCCTGCTATCCGGCCCCCACCTCCTGACCCTCACTCCCTTTTCATCTCTAACCACCCCTGTCATGGCTGCATCACCCTCCTCATCCTCAAGCAGAAGAAGAGAATTGAAGCGGTTACTGAGCGCAAGGTCCGATCCACCTCCCCACCTTACTTCCTTCTGTCCAGCCCCAGCCATCTGCCTACTTCCCTGAGAATGTTGTCCCTCTGGCCCCCCTTTGTGAGGGTCCCCAGTTACCTGCCTGCTTCCTTGGTAGTGTCCTCCTTTTGGGCCCCCTCTGCCAGGGTCCCTATGTGACCCCAGAGTATTCTCCTGCACTCCTTTCCCTATGCCCCCGCACCTAGTGCTTGGTGAAACCCCAAGGGAGATCTCCTGCCCTCTTCCCCAACCATACCTTCCCCCTTCCCCCAGCTGTCTCCTAATCCCCGCAACTTCCTCCCTAAGCTGTGCCAGCTGGTAGCACACTGGGCAACCACCGAACTTCCAAGCCCAGTCCAATATCATGGCTGCCCCACACCCTGTTAACAATTGTGTTACTAGTATCATCCTATAGGGTTTAATGTACTTTCGGTATATACTTTTTATAAGTGTAGGTATATATTTTCAATTGCTTGATTAGTGTATATATATATGTGTGTATATGTAATAGATATACCACTCTTGGGTGTGCAGTTGCGCTCTGATATACGCATGCTTTGGTGTGCGTTGTGACATATGAGGAGGCCGAAGGGCAAGGAATGCGTTCAACACCCAAGGCATGCGTGATATCAGAGTCGACCCTTACACCCAAGAGTGGTATATCTATCTTATAAAATGCCCCTGTTGTGACAAAATAGTTTTATCGGAGGAGAAAAATAGTTCAGAATAGGCAGTTTAATTGGAAGTATTTTTAATGAATAAACATGTAACTGGATGAAACTGTAGGTGAATAGAACAGTTGAACATTTAGAATATGCTGTTTAAACAGTTGAAGAATAATGAGTACTGTGACTTTAAGACTGGTTCATTTTGGGAGGAAAGCGTCTGTTGAACAGGAAGTGCTTATGTTTTACAAGGGTAACAACTGGTTAACTTTTATAGAAGTCTAACAACTGCTGAACTTTTATGTGACACTTTAATAGTAGTAGGTTGAAGTGGTTCTTCGTTTTTCTTTTTATTTGTAATATATGTTGAATTGTAGATTCCCATGCACCGTGACGTTTTGCATATATGGTGCAAGTGGATGCGGTCCTGCCGGTAAGCGTTGAGGGAGTGCTTGAGGCTCTTTGTTTTGTGTTTTATTTGTGGTTTCTGTTATTTTATGGGATTGTGGGTCTGTGGGGGATCGTTGGAGGACAGCTGCGGTTTCGGGCTGCACTTTTATTTGTACGGAGCTTCCGGGTGAGTTTTCAGCCTGGAAATACGCTTCGTACTCTGTCAGGAAATTTTCTTCATCTTCGTGGTCTGTTTCGATGTGGATGGGGTGAGCTTCTTTGTCCTCTGTTCTTGTGAAGGAGCTGGTTGATGTGGTCGCTGAAATTCCTGTTGTTACTTCACATATCTTGGGGGAAGGCGGGTTGCTGTTGATGCTGCTTCGCGGTAGTGTACAGAGCTCTCTGCGGTGGTTCGGCTGCTGTAACGGTAGGAATCTCGGCGGTTTGGGGCAAAGTTGTGTTTTTTGGCGATGGTTGGCAGTCTGATGAGCTTGTGCCAGCCAATATGTTTGACCAGTTTTTTCTGTCTTGTAATGTGGGTGCCCCAGTAAGATTTTAAACTGATTTCTGATTTGTGGCCTGTTATAGCCATGATCTGATGTGATTCCAGACCTGCTGAGGAGAGCATCTGAACAACAGTTGATCTTAAGCAGTGATTTGTATATCTTTGAGAGAGTCCTGCTTCAATAGACAGGCGAGGCATGAGGGAAGATAGGTAATTAATTCCCATGGGCTCTTTAGTGTACCAGATTGTCTGTTTGTCTAATATGTCCTGTGAGGCTCTTTTGGGGTGTAGGAAAAAGCTGTGGTTTCAGGTGGGCATTTAGTGAGATACTTTTGAAAGAAAGTACAGGGCAGAAGGATCATTCAACTCTGCAAACAGAAGCCTCTTAAAGTGGTTTGGTTTAGCTCTCTGGCGTCTTTATGATTTTGCTGTCTGGGTTGTATTTTAGGGTTATGTACTGTAACCCATTTTCATCAGTTTTTATATGGAAAGAGTCTCTTTTTAGTTCTCTTTGTCCTTCTCTTCCCCTACGAGCCATGAATATTTGTAGGTCGAACCAGACTTTTCTGACTAGTCCTGCAGCTGTGTTTGGTGATAGTGCTGGAGAGTGCTTTAACTTTTTGAAGTCTGATTCTGTGAGGCATTCGTGGTGTTGAGTGCAGTCTCTGCCTTCTTTTCTGTATAGTTTTATGACGGAGACAAAAACATTGTTTGCAGATTGAAAATCTGTGTCTGTGACAAGATTCATTTGTCATGATAGAGCCAGTGAATTTAAATGCCTGTTGAGTCCTGCTCTTAAACCAATAAAACTTGAAATGCCATACTATTCACCTGAGGAGTTTCTAACTGTAGCATAAAATTCTCTCAAGGTTGTATTTAATTTATCTGGTGCTACTGTTTTTAAATCCAGGTCTATTTGCTTTTCTGTTACCCAGTCTGTAAATACTTTTGTTGCCCAGACAGTTTGCTTTTTAGTATTTTTTTCAGCTTTGTTTTCTTCTATGTTATCTATTTCTTCAGGGTGAAGGCTGGCATGTCTACTCACTGTTTGCTGTGCTGGATTCTGAAGTGGCTGCTCAGGTAAGTCCTGTTCAAGTTCTTTGAAGAGATCATCATTGTACCAGTCATCTTTGGTAAGGATTGATGTCAGCTCCTTTGAGGTATGTGGTAATTCTGCCATTTTTTAAAATGTTTCTGTCAGACATTTGTATTTCTGTTAGAGTGAGGCAGTGATGTGCTGCTTTTCTTTCAGTAGTCTCTGTGAGTGATGCTATTGTTTACACTTGTGGAGTGATACTGCTGTGGCTTTGTGATGAGGTTGGTCTCAGTGGGGAGTAGTTCAGGCGTCTTGATCGCGATGGGAGGTATGCGGTCGTTGGGAAATAATGCACGGTCATGTGATTTAGTGTGTCCAATCATGTTAGTGGGATTTCTGTCATTTTAACACACCATTTTATAAATATATATATGTGTGTGTATATATATATATATATATATATATATATATATATATCACTGTAATTGTTTTATTACAGTAGGTATATAATTTTTATTGATAGATTACTCACAGATATACATGAAAATAAATGAGTGAAAAACAAAAACTGCCATAACAGAGGCAACAAGCCTTTGTGTAAAGCAAATCAACAAATAAAAATGAAGGAAAAAGCCACTATGGTCCTCAAAAGAGGTGACAGGGAAGGTTAAGGAGAAAAGGATAGCATTAAGGAACTATAAGGAAGCACAAAAGGATCAGGACAGAGAACTATATCAGTTGAAGCAGCAGGAGGTAGGGAAGGCAGTCAGAATAGCAAAGGCCCAAACTGAGAAAAAGATAGCCAGCTCTGTTAAGAAGGGGGATCAAACCTTTCATAGGTACATTAGGAGTGAACAAAGATAAAGGGAGGGATACTGAGACTTCATAAAGTGGAGGGAATGTGGGCAGAGGGTGACAGTGAAAAAGTAGGGATACTGAATGAATACTTCTGCTCAGTATTCACAAAAGAAGAGGAGGGGGAGGTACCTAAACCAAACAATAGAAACACTCTGGATAGAGGGGTTGATACCAGTCCATTCACAGAAGAAAGTGTTCTGCAACAACTCTTAAAAATGAAGGTGGACAAAGCAATAGGGCCTGATGAGATTCACCCCAGAAATGTAAAAGAACTAAGGGAAGAACTAGTGAAACCATTGACTACCCTCTTTACAAATCATGGGAGGATGGGGTGGTACCTGAAGACAGGAGGGTGGATGTGATTCAACTACACAAAAGCGGGAGTAAGGCAGAGGCAGGAAACTAAAGACCTGTTAGTTTGACCTCAGTAGTAGGTAAAATGATGGAATCACTTCTGAAGGAAAGAATTGTTGAGTACCTAGAGGCCAGCAGGGTACAGGACCCAAGGTAGCATAGACTCACAGTGGGAAGGTTGTGACAGATGAATCTAATAGATTTTCTTTGACTGGGTGACCAAAGTAGTAGACCAGGTATGGGCTGTGGGCATGGTCTACTTAGACTTTAGGAAGGCATTTGACAGTCCCACACAAAAGATTAATAAACAAGTTAGCTAGCCTTGGAGTGAGTCCCAAGGTGGTAGCCTGGGTAGAAAACTGGCTGGACAACAGGACACAGAGGGTAATAGTAAACGGAGTCTGCTCTGAAGAAAGGGAGGTTACTAGCAGGGTACCACTGGGTTCAGTACTGGGTCCGGTCCTCATTAATGTCTTTATAAGTGACATTGCAGAGGGACTGGAAGCAAAAGCATGTCTCTTTGCAGCTGACACAAAGATCTGCAACAGGGTTGATACACAAGGTGGGGTGGAAAGGATGAGAAGGGACTTGGCAAGGTTGGAGGAATGGTCAAATGTATGGCAGCTTAGATTCAATACAAAGAAGCGCAAAGTAATGCACCTGGGAAACAAAAACCCAGGGGAAGAGTACACAATGGGGGCTGAGACTAACAACAACAAAAATGTAAAGGGACCTGGGTGTAGTCATATCAGATGACCTAAAGGTGGGCAAGCAATGTGAGAAGGCAGTAAGGAGGGCTGGGGGGATACTAGGATGCCTAGGGAGAGGCATCACCCCTAATCGAAGGCCTGATTGTAAGGCCAAGGCACTAGGATAACAGTTGTTCTCCAGTCAAAAAACTGCAGTTTGCACCAGGAATGCTGCTGCTTTGTCTGTGTTATTTCATCCTATAATTTTCAGTGAGACCACGAGTGCCACAAATTTTTGCAAACATCACCAGTAGAAAACAGGAAGTTGTTATCCCTCTGTATAGATAGTTGGTGAGATCCCATCTGGAGTACTGCAAGCAGTTCTGGAGATCCCATCTCCGAAAGCACATAGACAGGATGGAGGCTGTCCAGAGGAGTGCAACTTAAATGGTGCAGGGTCTGCCAAAGAAGCCATTCAAAGAGAGACTAAAGGAGCTTAATATGTATACCCTCGAGGAAAGGAGAGAGGAGGGGACATGATAGAAATTTTTAAGTACCACGAGGGTATCCACAAAGTCCAAGAGGGTAGCATCTTTCAGAAATAGAGATGTGCGGAGGACCAAGTGTTGCAGTTCACCTGGTGGTAACTCAATTTTGTCTCTCCAGCTACCCTGACATTTAATTCACTATTTTCACCCATTTATTGATTAAAAACAACTGGTGAAGAGATTGGTACTGCTGGTAGAGGATCGACTACCTTTTCTTAACTAAAGTTACCGATGATGGCTGTAGAGATGCGACGTGCTCTGCCTAAACACACACCACCTGCTATGCCTGAAAAAGGGCCGAAGAAGCCTAGGGCTCCTAGCACAACAGATATGCAGAGAAACTCACACTGTCCTCAGGATTCAGCACCCCTGACACTAGTCGACTTTCTAGCAGAATTCTGGCCATTCAAGAAAGAGCTCTGGACAATCACTGCCGATATCAAAATTCTAACACAGACTGTGGAAGAAATATCAAGGAAAACCTCTGATTCTGAAGCTCGCATATCCTCGATGGAAAAGCACATTGGGAAAGTAGAACCAGAACTTGTCACTATCAGACACAAGATTTCCAAAGTTGAAATGAAGCTTGAAGACCTGGAGGGTGATCCTGGCAGAACAATACAGTCCTTATTAGCCTCCCAGAAGGTGAAGAAGGTCAGGATAGCATATTATTCATTCAGAAATTGGTCAAAAAGCTGGCCAGATCCTCTCCCTATGGGGCAAAGTATGTCATCCGAAAGAGGACATAGGGCCCTTCATCCGACTCCCCCGCTCGTCAGCCCCCCCCGAGACCTTTTATTTTCAAATTCTTGAGCTATTTAGAGAGACAGCATTTTCTCATCAAGATCCAAGAATTGGAAGAGGTACAATGGGGTGGTACTAAAATCCGGATAGCCCAAGATTTGCCAGCGACTGTCCAACAACGCCGCACGGCTTTTCATCCACTCATTACTAAGTTAATCGCCACAGAGATTCATTTTAAAATGCTTTACCCCTGCAAGGCTGCAGGTTCTTATTGCTGGATCCTGGCAAACATATGATGATCCTGAGGCTGCTAGTGTTGGGCTAAAGAATAGTCTCCCAGATCTTTTCCAAAAATCTTGATGGAGTTAGAAACACATCAGGAATGTATCAGCAGTGAATTCTCAACATTTAAATTGTTAAATAATGCGGTGGTCCATAGTTTATCATGGACAGAGGAATCTCAGCACTACTCCTAGTATTAACAAAACTGAACATTCAACTTGTGCGGAGGGAAGTAAAAGAAATGAGAAGCAATCTACTCGCATATCCACAAGGGGGAGCCTAGGTACTGTGCTAATCTAATTTATGTACTTTAATGGGAACCGATAGTTCACAGTCTGTCAGTGTTGAGATTACTTCTTTACAAGAGCTAGGAGCTGTTTTGAAGGTGCCTGGAATTGTCTTTTTGGTTCTCTCCTTCCCCGGAATGTTCTCTCATCCCATACGGAATACGTGTGACTGATGTGGACTTTTCTCATGCACTTCGGGGCTTCTTTTGCTGTGCTTTTTGTTTGGACAAATACTTGGCAGTATGAGAGTAAATCATAAAGAGTTATGGTGTTTAATGCTGACCAACCTAATTTTGAACATACCTAGTCAGGTGTTATAGGTTGGAACAGTTTGTAGAGTTTCTCATTTAGGTTTGTGTTCCTTTAGATATAGAACTAGCAAACACCTCAGTCATTTAATTTATTTTAATGCAAATTTTAGCTTGGAATCTTACTTTCTATAGATAACGACTTCACTAAATCTTGGAGATAGTGCGGGGTTTACTAGGATTTGAAAATTCTAACCAAACTCTTGGCTGATCATATTACTGTCATCCTTCTGGAGATCATTGACCCTGAACAGGTAGGATTTATGAAGTCAAGATCTTGGAAAGTCCACCTTTGAACTTTGGCTCATGTCTTCTCGGCATCCAGGGATGCCAATGAACCAATGGCCTTGGTCTCCCTGGATGCTGAGAAGGCTTTCAATAGGGTGAATTGGAACTTTTTGTTCAGGACCCTGGCAGCTTTTAACTTTCCTCCCTCAATTTTAGAAGTGGATACAAGTGCTGTATCTGTCCCCATCTGCGAGAATTATGGCTAACGGAAGTATTTCCCCTCTTTTCCCTTTATATTCGGGTACTAGACAGGGATGCCCCCTGTCCCCTTTATTATTTAACATTTATCTAGAACCCCTCATCTGCAGACTTACAGCCTCACAAAATACACAGGGCATTTCTATTCTGGATCATGAAATCAAAGCATTGGCCTATGCAGATGACCTCCTTTGACAGATCTCCCATCTAGCTATTTCAATCCCACCAATGCTAGGTCTTATTGCTGAGTATAGCAACATGTCCAATTATAAACTAAATGTGGATAAATCAGCGGTGTTCCCACTTAATCACAGGTTTTCAAACAATCAGTTACTGACTTGAGTTTATCTTGGAAACCCAAATCCTTGAGATATTTGGGAATCGAACTAACTCGAAATATGAATTCCACTCACAGATTAAATGTGGACTCCCTTGTTCTTACCATTGCTCAGAATCTGGAGAGGTGGTCCAAACTCCCGCTCTCCCTTTGGGGAAAATTAGTCTCATCAAGATGAATGTGTTCTCTAGGATATTTTACCCTCTAAATTTACTTAATATTTGACTCTTTCTTTATTGGTTCAAGAAGATACATAGCCTTATTACAAAATGTATTTGGTCTGGTAGACACCCTAGATTAGCCTATTACAAATTAGTGGCCTCCAAAGGGAAGGGAGGTTTGCGTTTCCTCATTTACTCTTCTATTACTGGGCCTGTCATTCCGCAAAATATCTCATGTGGCTGTCGGTGGACGACCTGATACCTCCCCCTCATATGTTCCATTATGGCTTCAAATTGAAAGGGCTCTCATAAAATCTCACAGCCTCTCACCTGATGCACTTCTTCATATTAAGAACTTGATGCTCCCAGCGAAATTAAAAAACACCCCATAGCAGTATCAATCCGGGTTTATATGCAGTTGTGTGCTGCTCTCAAATACAAACATACTCTAGACTTAGACCAGTCTGTATGGGATAATCCTAATTTTAAAATTGATCAGTGTACTGTCAGCTCACTAGATCCCCCAGAAGGCAAACTTTAACAATTTATAAATGAAGGAGGGTCTTGGCTTACCAGTGCGGAGATTGTTATGCAGTTTCATATCCCAAACAATATGGTCTTTAGAGCGTTCCAGCTCAAACATCAGTTGCGGAAAGTTCTGGGACCTCATCCTCCCCCACCTACCAAATTAGCCTTCAAATCAGATTTAGGTCAACGGATAGGCTCCCAAGGAGTGGTGTCCAAGACTTATGCAATACTATATGAGTGGGCTTACCCAGATACTTTTGGCCCTAAAAGTTGATGAGTGGATGCAGCCTATGGTGGTGGTACCAGGGAGGTGGGGGTGACACAGGGTGTTCAGGCTGTGGAGTGGGGGGGCAGAGGACTGCTGACATTGAGACTTTTGTGTATCAGTAGCTTCATTTTAACCCAGCTTCACCTTGGTGTACCCCTACAGGTGAAATTGCAAGGTGAATTGACCCAACTTTGCCTTAGTGTACCCCAAGGAGAAGTTACATGTGAAGCTGCAAGGCAAAGTTCCCATTAGCAAATTTCCTATTAAATAGAAAAAAACTTTACAAAATTATCCATGGAAGTGAATTTGGCGACCTCGCCTTAACTTCACCTGCGAATTAAAACTTTGCAACATCTCTAATAGTGGGGCAGCTTGTTCAACAATAGTAGTACTGTCTTTGCAAACACCTGGTACCAACACTACTTTAAACAAGATCTGGGAACTATCAGTAAACCACCCCATGAGTGGAGGGGCAGCCAGGAGCATGTGGACACAGAAAACGCTTTCAGTAAGCTCAGGCCCAGATAGTGCAGGGCTTTGATTGTTGGCAAACCTATCTTGAAAGTGCTACACCACCACACTGGCCGCCAGTGCAATGTCTGTAGTACCACCAGGGAGATACGCTTGGAGCAGGTAACCTCAGCTAACAACTTTGCTATGGTGTTCTTTACCAGATGCAAGCAGTGAGTCAACCATTCCAATAACCCAAGACACAGAGCGTAATAACAGTACAAACTTGATGTATCAAAGGCATGCACTAGTGTACAGTCCTTGGGACTGAAAATACCACCATGGACCACTACTAACACCTGATTTTCCAGTGTCAGCTTACGATCCATGATGATGCCCAGATTCTTTACCCCATCCCTGGCTATGAGAGGGATGCCATTTAGTTCTTACACTGCCATAGTCCTTCCCACACCTGCCAGCCTTTGAGAACCCATATCCACCAGAGTTTCCACAGCTGTTTTAGAGGACAGCTCATTGTAAGACTATAAAGGACAACTACATGTGTTTCCTGTCTGTACAAACTTGTCTTGAATCTGTAGGTGCTAAGGGGATATGCCTAGAAACAACTAGGGGGAACAGTGCAGACTAAACAGTTCAAAATTAGTTTGGAGTGAAGCAGTATTGACAGTCCAGAGAGGACAGATACATGAGGTACAGCCAGGACATCAAAGTTTACTGGAGTGCCAGTGTTTTGAAATGAGGCCCACTAGTATAAAGAGTAGTGCACCCTGTCTCAAGACTACCCAAACACAAAGTGAGTCAATAAAAATTTTACCAGGGCACAGCCCAATGTGACCCTAAGCTGGAGCTGCTACTGAAACCCACTGCACAGAATTGTTGGCACCTTAGTCATTTAAATAACTCACTGTATCTATATAAGCAGTTTTAATGGAGACAGAATAAACTTCAACTAAATGTTATATAACTACAGTTTGATGTGTTATACATTAAAAAGTCACTGCTTGGCACATGAAGTTTGAAAACCTGCCTTCAATAATGTATTATACGTAGAAGAATGAACAAATGCCAGCAGAGTTTTTAATTTTTGTGCTGCTTTTTAGTTCCAGTGGAAAGCTTAACAGACCCGTGAACCCTACTTCACTGGGATTATAAATACTGTTCTCCAGTTCCATATCTTTGAAATGTGCTAGAGATGTAGTGTAATATGATGATAAGCTCTCTTCTGCCAGACCAAATTACTGTTAATAGCAATGATAATCCACATTCTGTTTGCCTTAGCCTTAGATATGCACCATCTGCCTGCTTAAAGCATCAAATTATGGTATATAACAGGCATAAGGGAAGTTGAAATGTTGGCCTTCGATAAATTGCAGTCCAACTTAAAGGTCACAACGTTGTTGCAATGTGATAGCAGGGCTGTCTAACACAAGATCACATTTATGAGCAGTGCTTCACTCTGCTTTCTAATCATCCATTTTGGCAACAGATGTATAGAATTAATGAGGGCCTTCATTCTGCTTATTAAAAAAAATAGGTTGAAGTGAAAGGTATTGTACCCTAATAGAGATATAGAATTATCCACACCTGGAATAAAAATCAAAAATGCTGGTCTTTTTAAAATAGCTTGCATGCACAGGACAGGATAAATATGTAGCATCCCCTTTCCAGTGAAGACCTGCTTCTACCAAGATCTACTGTTGGGAGGCATGAAGTATAGGAATGATAAGCTGTATGCTCAAAGTCAGACAGTGAGGCACAGTATGTGGTGAGGTATGAACCTGGGATCTCCTTATTGTGTCTGCTTGCAGACTGCAAGGAAACATATTAGTACTGTACTAGTGGCAAAAAGGAGACTCTGGAAGTGCATCAAGCTATAAGCCAATGACACATCTGAAAATGAACCTACAGCCTATGGTGCTGGAACTGGTCAGTAATGCAGGATTATATTTTCCTGCACACTTTTCAAAGGAGTCCTCTGTACCTTTCTCTGTTCAGGATTTACAAGCTGGGGGTGCGTTCCTAGATGTCCTTTTCTTTATTAGAGATTAATAAAGGTCTCATGACAGAGGAATGCCCTAGTAGTGTGAGGTGTTGCAGTCTTATAATGAAACAAGGGACTCTACTCCTAACTGGTACAGATAAGATAGTTAAAGAGTTAAGATATGCCACCTATGATAAACTTAGTGGGGAAAGCATTCTGTTGCTAGAGCCACTTCTTCAGGGCTAATCAGTGGTTCTAAATGACTAAAATACATAGGGCTCAGTTCTCAAAGGGTGACACAGGTCTTGCACAAGCCCTGTGTCAAACCTTATGCTGCACCGGACACATTGGCACACCTTTCACTCGATAATATAAGGTCAAAGCACATTTGTGACACTTTACCTGTGTAAGACAGGCAGTATAGCACAGTGGTTTAAGGCTCTGAGATGCAAATCTGGTGACATTCAGCAAACCAGACCTGGGTTTGAATCCCACAGGTTCCACTTGCATACTGTGTGACCCTGAGCAAGTCATTTAACTTCCCTGTGCTCCTAGGTTGCACCTGTAAAAAAGCTTTCAGCTTAGAGTGTCTCACCTAGTTAAATAAATAAATAAATAAATAAATGGTGGCTTGCACCAAATGTTTGGTGCAAACCATGTAAAATTCAGCAAACTTAGACCAGGAAAAGCTAGTCTAACTTGGGGTGAGTGGCGCCTGGGATCGAGAATCCCAATTACTGGCTGGGGAATGCTGCAAGCCCCATGCACAGTGTGTTTTGTGGACCCAGGGCTTGCGGCATTCAAAATCTTTTGAGAATCAGGCCCATAATGTTCTCTGAGAATATCTCACAATAAACCACTTAATTTCTTAAAATTCTGTCCTCGGTGTGCGTCAAGCAAGTTGATTAAAAAGGGTTATTCTGAACACCTCAAATCACTCAGCAGTATTTGTTATCTTCTGTTACTCTTTAGCACAGTGATATATTTTATGTACTATCTGTATACAATATGCTACCAATATCACCATCAACAATCATGAAGTATCAGTGCCCTAGCCCTACAGTGTATAAGATAGCATCTTAGTTCAATCCATTTTAACATCACTTACACCAACAATTAGACAATGTTATATAAAAACAAATAAAATAAACTGAATAACCTAGAGGTATAAAAATGTTGCCTGATAACCTCTAAAAATGTCACAAAAATATTTTATGACATGTAATGACAGGGGGCTGCAATTATTACTTGGGTGCAAAGCTGAGCCCTCTACTTGTTGAGTGTTCTATCAGCATGTATCTCTGACTTCCTCTGATAAAAAAATGTATAGCAAAAAGCCTCCCCCCCAATAGTGGTGTGGCTCTGTGATGGGTCTAGGGGAACTGTGAGAAGGTAGAGGACTGTTCGGTACCCACAAAAACTGATAGTTCTATTCTGAGCTACATAGGCCAAATGAAGGAGTGTTTGAAAATATTTTAGCCACTAATTGTGGTATTTAGGCTTATAAAGCTAGTTTTAACCCAAAAAATACTTTGTAGCAGCAGTGTGAAAACAGAAGTAAGTTGCTTGTCACTTTTGATTTACACTAATATTCTTCAACTGAAACTACCTCTGGCTGGAAGCTGCAATACTGAATATAGGATTTGCAAGAAAGCGAATTGTGCTCACAACAGAGGGAGGTGAACCTTACAATTGTCTTTGGTTTGTAGCAGATATTCTGCAGGTGGAGGCTACTTCTAACTGAAAGGTGAAATAAGGAACTTAGAATTATCAGGAAAACACAGTCTTTCAAGCAACAGAGGGAGATGAATCTAGCTTTACGTTTGTTACAATTCTTAAGATTTTCAGAGCAGGAAGAGTTTAAAGCACAGCTGACTTGTTTTGGGGCTGACTGTTTTCAGAGCACAAACCACAGGGCTGTTTTGGGGCTGGGGAGGTTTACCTGTGTCTGACTTGGATGTCTAGATTTTTCTCTGTTTGATTAGCAGGGTATTTTCTCTGTCAAATTGTTGTGTAGGGCAACTTGCTGACAGGAAGGCACTCATTGCAGCAGTGGGTCAGAGTTCTTAGCTGATTGTTTTGTGAGGGTACAGTTTAGGCTCAACCCTTCCCACCCCTCACCCCACCCACCCCTGAAAATAGTTTCTTTATACCTGGGGTTCTGACATTGTTTCCTCATGAGTGCAAGGTGTATATCACTGTCATATCTTCTCTAGTACACTGCACTGACAATATAAGCATACACATTGTATAATATATATATTTCTATATCACAAACCAATCACACACACAAACACACACACACACAAAAAACTAGATAAACATGTGGGGAGTAGTGCAATGTAATGGCTGTGGGGCAGCAGTCTTCCGGGAGTCTTTCTGGAGGCTGAGATGCTGCCCTATTTGCAGACAACTCTCTACCCTGAGAGAAGAAGTTGCCCATCTTCAGGCCACACTGGACAGTAGTAAGGGAACCTTCCCCCAGGCCACACTGGATGGTAGGAAGAGAACCTCCTCCATCCAGGGAGCACTAGAGCCACAACCACTACCTCAGAGGTTGCTAAGAAAGCACAGCAGTTGGACCACAGTGGGCGCGGGGAGAGTGAGGATGGTGGAACAGAGGCACACCCAGTCAGTTGTTCCACTCCACAATCCATACACCATTCTGGGGGAGCATAGCTCCCCTATGGATGCACCCGCAGAGGAGACTAAGGAGGCTGAGGACGACTGTCACAAGGGAGGCCCACAGGAAGGAGGCAGAGGACACCACAAGGAAAGGAAGCAGCTCCTGGTGGGGGACTCAATTATTAGGGGGATAGAATTTGGGGGGAGCAGGGAAAACTGAAGTAGGGTGCCAGCCTGGTGCCATGGCTTGGAGGGACAGGAAGCGCATCCTCAGGATCACGAGAACAGCTGCACGGGAGTCTGAGCTGGACATCATTGTCCACCTAGGGACAAATGACTTGGCTCAACATGAGATTAAGAGCAGTGCAGAAGGACTTTGTAGAATTGGGGAGGGGCCTAAGACAAGTACTACACACAGTATCATTCTCAGAGGTGCTGCCTGTCAATGGCATGAGTGAGGCGGTACTTGCACCATGCAGTTTAATGAATGGTTGAAAAAATGGTGTGGAGCACAGGGGTTTGGCTACATTGGGGACTGGGGTTCCACCTGGAGGGACACCAGCCTATACTGGCAGGATGGCCTGCATCTGTCCAGGAAGGGAACAAGTCTTTTGAGCAATCGATTTAAATGCTTCATTGACAAGCTTTTAAACTAGTCAAGGGGGAGGCACTGATAAGCAGCAGGAAAATCCCAGCCTCACCCTACAAAACAGGGTACAAAATGAGAAAAAGACTGAGGTAGAAAGGTCAGTGGGGGATGCTGCAACAGAAGGTAAAGCCATCAAAAAATGGAGAGCAATGAGTACCAATGCCCATAGTCTGAGTAACAAGCTTCCTGAATTAGTGGCCTTGATGGAGGAGGAACATCTGGATATTGTGGCAGTCACAGAAGCATGGTACACACAAAACCATGACTGGGACATAAACATACCAGGATACACTATCTACAGGAGGGACAGAGAGGTTAAAAGAGGAGAAGGAGTAGCTCTTTAAATAAGGGAAGGAATCAAAGCAACAGAACAAAAGGGAAAACAGGGAGGAGAAGAAGCACTGTGGGTAAATTTGGAGACCGGCAATGGCACCACAATCAGCACAGGGGTTGTGTACAGACCCCCTTCTCTCGGGGAGGAAATGGACAAGGAAATGATATAAAGTATGCTTAGAATGGCAGAAAAAGGGGAGATATTGCTGATGGGTGATCTGAATATGCCAGATGTTAACTGGAGTGCAGTTGCAGCAGCCACTTCGAAGAGTGGGGTTATTCTAGATGCCTACAGGGGCATGCCTTAGACAACTAGTATTGGAGCCCACTCGAGAGGGAGCAATCTTAGACCTGGTTCTCTCAAATGGAGATGAAGAGAGATCACAGATGAAGTGGGTAGCCATCTGGGAACTAACCATCGAACAGTATGGTTCACAAACACACAGCAATAGAATCAAGCCATACAAAGGCAAAAGTACTGGACTTTAGGGGCTGACTTTGCTAAAATGGGTGAGTGCCTAAGGAATGCACTAGCAAATGGGCAGGAAGGAGGGTGGAAGAATAATGGGAATAATAAAAACTGCCATCACAGAGGTAACAAGCCTTGTGTGAAGCAAATAAACAAAATGAAATGATGTAAGAAACCACTGTGGTTCTCAAAGGAAGTGGCAGTGAAGGTTCAAGAGAAAAAGAAAGCATTCAGGAAGTACAAGGACTCACAGAAGGAGCAGGACAAAGAACTGTATCAGTTAAAGCAAAAGGAAGCTGGGAAGGCAGCCAGAACAGCAACGGCCCAAACCGAGGAAAAGATAGCCAACTCAGTTAAGAAGGGGGATAAAACTTTTTATAGGTACATCAGGGATCGAAGGAAGACCAAGGGAGGGATAGTGAGGCTTAATAAAAGGGAGGGAGGGTGGACAGAGGGTGACTGTGAAAAGGCAGAGATACTAAAAAAATATTTTTGCTCAGTGTTTACAAATGAAGAGGGGGAGGTACCTAAAACAAACAGTAGAAACACTCTGGATACAGAAGTTGATACCAGCCCATTTACAGAAGAAAGGGTTCTGAAAGAACTCTTAAAACTGAGGTGGACAAAGTAATGGGGCCTGATGGGATTCATCCCAGAATTCTAAAAGAACTAAGGGTAGAACTAGTGACACCACTGACTACCCTCTTTAACAAATCATGGGAGGATGGGGTGGTACCCGAGGACTGGAGGAGGGCAGATGTGACTCCCCTTCACAAAAGTGGGAGCAAGGCAGAAGCAGGAAACTACAGACCTGTTAGTTTAACCTCAGTGGTAGGGAAAATGATGGAGTCACTTCTGAAGGAAAGAATAACCAAGTATCTAGAGGCCAGAGGGGCACAGGACCCAAGGCAGCATGGATTCACAGTGGGAAGGTCATGCCAGACAAATCTGATAGATTTCTTTGACTGGGTGACCAAAGTAGTAGATCAGGCAGGGGCTGTGGACATGGCCTACCTAGACTTTAGCAAGGCATTTGCCACAGTCCCACACAAAAGATTAATATACAAGTTAGCCAGCCTGGGAGTGGGTCCCAAGATGACAGCCTGGGTAAAGAATTGGCTGGAGAATAGGACACAGGAAGTAATAGTAAATGGAGTCCACTCTGAGAAAGGGGTTACTAGTGGGGTACCGCAAGGAGGTTCAGTATTGGACTGGTCCCTTCAATGTCTTTATAAGCGACAGCAGAGGACTGGAAGGAAAGTATGTCTCTTTGCAGATGACACAAAGATCTGCAACAGAGTTGATGCACAAGGTGGGGTGGAAAGGATGAGAAGGGACTTGGCAAGGTTAGAGGAATGGTCAAATGTATGGCAGCTTAGATTCAATGCTAAGAAGTGCAAGGTAATGCACCTGGGAAACAAAAACCCAGGGAAAAGTACACAATGGGGGGTGAGATACTAACAACAACAAAAATGGAAAGGGACCTGGGGGTAGTCATATCAGATGACCTAAAGGTGGGCAAGCAATGTGAGAGGGCAGCAAGAAGGGCTGGGAGATACTGGGATGTGTAGGGAGAGGCATCACCAGTAGAAAACAGGAAGTTTTTATCCCTCTGTACAGACAGCTGGTGAGACCCCATCTGGAGTACTGCGTGCAGTTCTGGAGACCCAATCTCCGCAAAGGCATAGAACAGGATGGAAGCTGTCAGAGGAGGGCAACTAAAATGGTGCAGGTCTGCACCGAGAGACATGTGAAGAGAGACTTAGGGACTTAATATGTATAGCCTCGAGGAAAGGAGGAGAGGGACATGATAGAAACTTTAAGTACCTCAAGGGAATCAACAAAGTCAAGAGGTAGCATCTTTCAAAAAAGAGGTGTGTAAAACTAGGGGCACAATTTGAAGATAGAGGTGGCTCAGAGGTAATTTAAGGAAGTGTTTTTCACAGAGAGGGTTGTGGATGCATGGAACGGCCTTCCAGAGGAGGTTGTGGGGTCAAAAACAGTGGTGGAATTCAAGCTTGCATTGGACAGTCATAAGGCAATTCTAGGGGTTGGGGGTATGAAGAAGTAGGCTGCTGGTTAACTAGGATCTGCAGCTTATCCATTAGGTAGGGAAATGGGCAGACTGGGTGGGCCAAGCGGTCCTTCTCTGCTGTCAAATTCTATGTTTCTATGTTACACAGAATAAAAACAGATGCCTGAGTGAGCATCAGCGCGCACTGGTCAGCCAGGTCATAAAGATATGCTGCAGGAGGGTAAGAGGTAAAAACACAGTACTGTTCAGTTATGGACACAGTCTTGATCAAACTGGTAACGGGGGAACAGGGGATCAATTGTATTATTTGCAGTAATACAGTAATGAATCAATAACTAACTTTACGCATTTTCATGCAGCCAATGTCAGGAAATCAAGGAGCTTAATCTGAACATGATGACACCGGAAATGAAAATTGGGACACAAAAAAATAAAGATCTGATCAGCAAAAATAGAGCAGATTATTAATAAAGAGCTGGAGGGGGTATTAAATATTAATAATGAGGCTTCAGACAGTAGAAATAAAAAGAGATCAAGGGAATCTGACAGTGAGTAGGGGGAAGAGTGGTGCTCAGTAAAAAACAACATGAGCAAAAACGGTAGAAGACATATGGATTTTCATTTAATAAAAACAAAGTTTTCAGCCAATGGTAAATCTTACAGACAGTGGCAACCAGACTAAAGTGTCTACTGAGGAACCAAGAGAAGTATATCGTGAGAAGGGAATAAGGTGAATATAACAACATATTGTTTCCCGGGGGCCAAAATAAAGGACATTGGAAAAAATGCTAGCAGACTATGGCGGCTATGGATGAACGTGCGTTAAGTACTCTGGAAACTGATGCAAGAGCAACGCACATCTTCATGGTGCACAGGACCCCAGAGGTACGCAGCATTCACGAATGGCAATACATGCTGTGTGCACACCAGGAGTAGGGCCAGCAGAACCATGTAGTGGAATGTGCAGGCAGACTGGGTAGTGCCTGGCTATGCAGCAATGCCCTTTGACCCCACCAAATAAGGCAATAGAACACCCCCATGCAGAGCCATGGCTGTGCATGCCGCGCAGCTGAGTCCAGAGTGAGTGATGGCACACCAGGAGGATGGTGTGGAGGGCAGTCCTCAATAAGAGGAAGGATGTGAAGGAGGAGTGGGCAGAGGGGAATGTGGATGAGGACAGGTCTGCACATGGGACGGAGGGTGCCCAAGAACACCCAACTTCTCAAGTGGCCAGGTGGCACTCATGGTAACAGACATACAGCAAAACTACAGCTGCCTATATGGTGCCCAGGCCCTGACAACACCCCTTCAAGGTGAAGGCCAGACTGTGGCTAGAGATGCAGGCGGGTGTCAACGCCTCTGGTCCCAAGGCCAGAACTCTCACGGCCATCAAGCATAAATGATGGGACCTGAGGGCGGGGTGAAGAAGAAAGTTGCCCCCAGCACCAGGGCACTGTGAGGCATGGGTGGGGTACCACCCAGCACAGACACCCAGCTGACCCCAGTAAAGCATCTGGTTGCAGAGATGCTTACTAATGTGGCAGTCCACAAAGAGGTGGACAGAGTGGACAACATGGCAGGAAGGGCCACCAAACATGTGGTGATGAACTTTCTGAATTCACCATATCTGCACTAACCCTGTTGCTTTTCACCCACAGGTGGTGCAGGCACGGCCCAGAGGGGCACGGTGTCCACCAGGGACACCCTTAGATCACTGTGGCCCAGCAGCCACCCCATGATAGACACCCCTGAACAGAGCCAGTAGGTACATATGCATACCCCGAGGTGGCGGGGCTGGGGCTGACCCGTGTCAGGAGCACGTCCCTGTAACCTGCCCATTGTCTACCAATAGGTGCAGAGCCAGAGACGGAGAGTGACGAGGACAGCACTGATGCTCCACAGGAGGAGGACACATTCTTGGTGACAGCAGCAGGTACCGGTGGACTGCCTGCATGTGCCACGGGTGCAGCGGCCTCAGTGACTGCCATATGGGCAGTCTGCAGTGGGCGATAGCAGCAGGGATGTTACCGACACTCCCCGTCATGCCCCTAGTGGGATGGCACAGCCACACAGCATGGACAGTAGTGAGGAGGGACCATTCATCCGACCCATGAGCCGCTGCTACACAGCAAAGGCACATAGCTATATGGACAGGCAGTACTGTATACTGCAGCAGCTGGAGCTGAACCATCTGGGCATGCAACGCTGCAAAACCACCACATTGGAGACCCACATGTAGGTGGCCAGTGACATGCTCATGGCAATCCAGCATTGCGCCATGGCATTTGAAGGCATACAGGAACTGATGTAGTCACCAACAGCACACAGTGGTTCTGTCAGTCATGCACAGGTGACCATGACAGACATGGGCACACAGTGGGCACCATCATCCCCAGGCCCCATCTGGCATATGGTGGTGAGCATGCTCCCAACGGCACACACCGCACCTGTAGCATCACACCTAGATGCTGGTGAGGGACCAATGACACTGTCCACGCATGCATCACCAGGTGGCAGGGACAGGGGCAGCACTGTGGAGTGCAGCAGGCACTGGTGTGAGTCGGCTGGTGTGAACATGGATGATGCCGGCATGGACCAGTACATGGTCACATGCAGGGCCTGGCTGGCAGCTCAGCAATGGGCACTGGGTAGATGGCTAGGAAGCAGGTCATCAGCACGGCTACTGAGCAAGCTCAATGGCAATGGAACCAGATAGCTGTGCGCAACAGTACACCAGACACTGCCACCACCCCCACGCATGTCACGGCACATCCCCATCCCCACACCACCACCAGCACCATATGAGTTCCACACACACAAACATGATGTGCAACACACACCATGACCACCTGCATGGCCCCCCAACCCAACCACCCACTCCATGGTGCACTCATAACAGGTGTCTTTATTGTGCACCCCCACCTGCACTGTGAAATGCACTGCACCGGCCCGTGAACACATCAGCCCTGTGGGGTGCACAGGCATCCGGTAGGCCAAGACACACTGTGCTATGGTGGCAGTGTGACATGCCCATGCCATGCCACAGTGCTGCCATGCAGTGTGTTCAGCCCTAGTGGCAGAACATGCCAATGGTGAGTGCTTGACTTGCTGCATGGCCACCAGCCGTCCACAGCTCCCGGCTAGGCACTGCATCGTCCCCATCATCCCAGGGGTCTATGGGTGGAACCCATGGCTTGGGCATGTTACTTCACTTTGCAATATTGTGCAGCATGGCACACAACAAGAACATCCTGCAGGCCTTTGCGGAGGACAGCACAATGCTCCCCCCATATGGTCCAGGCACCTGTAATGCATATTCAGCTGTCCTATGGTCCTCTCGACAATGGCCCTGGTCCATCTGTGCACTGTGTTGCATGTCTCCTCTGCCAGGGGCAAGGATGGGTATCAACAGGTTTGGCCGCAGTGGATAGCCTCTATCACCTGCCGGAGGGAACACAATGTGTCAGTGACGTGACGGCTGACAATGCATATGCATGTGTACTCTTGCAGGGTTGTGGTACACACTGACCAGCCACCCGTCCAGCTGTCCAGCATGCAGCATCTCCTCTAGGCATGACGCATCCAGGATGTATGAGTCATGAGAGGATCCCAGGTATTTGGCACACACATCTTTGATGTTGCATAGTGCATCACAGACAACCTGACAATTTATGCTGTGAAAGTCCTTGCAGTTGTAATATGTCTCCGCATGCACCTCAGGCATTAGGATTGCAATGTGCATCCCATCAATGACATAACACATGTTGGCCATCCCATGCATGGAGTAGAATGCAGCCTTTGTCACCTGGACATCAGTAGCCATGATGGGAAGGCGATGTCCTCCCCCAGATGCTCAAGGAGGGCATCCACCACCTGTGTGGCCACCCGGGACGTGGATGACTGGCTCACACCCAGTGTCACCTGTCACTTGCTGGAATGATCCAGTGGCATAGTACACCAGGGCACACAGTACCTTAGTCTCCATGGACATGGCCTGTGACCAGCATGTCTATGGTGCAACTGTGCCATGGATACTGTCACACAGTCACACTATGGTGTCCCAAGGTAGCAGGAACCTCTCTATACAGTGCATGTCATGCCATGTCACCGCGCCTATGCAGGTGTGAAACACTCGTGAATGCAGGCCTCATCTCTGTTTCCTTTCTGTTAGTTCAGCGATGAGGTGGATGTGCATTAACACCCAAGGGAACATCCCACTATGCCGTTACCACTTCCTGTAGGATGGTGCACCATGTACAGTGGACTCCATGTACTGATGCTGTGCACTGTGTATGCCCTTAAGGGGGCATGGCCATGTGGTGCCGTGTCCCACCAGTGCATGTGACAGAGCCGCATGTCTGTAAGGTTGCTGTACTGTGCTTAGGAAGGTGGCGCATGAAACATAGACTTTGATGGCAGATAAGGACCGCTAGGCCCATCTAGTCTGCCCTGCATGCAGAGCAAGATGGCGGGCATGATGGTGGACAGAAATGTGATGTTCCCCCAGCATCAGTGGTGGGTGTCTGAAGGGTCTACATGAATGACTGGGGGTTCATCGACCGTTGGCGCATCAGGGGATATGACAAGGTGGGTATCCTGTTGTCTGGATGCAAGGCTGCCAGTGTAGGTTGGATAGTGGGGTATGCACACGGTATGATGCCCGATGATGTGTGCCCATTGTTCTCCACAGGACCAGTGTGGGAGGGCCATGGGGATGGAGTTCAGCTGGCAGGTTCATCCCGTTGGGGTGAAGTGCCATGTGTGGACACCACTGGGACAGTGCAGGAGGTACAAGGAGGCATTCCCTGACTACATGATTCTGAAGGGGACAGGCCCACAGTTATACTATGAGGACATGTCCTATGGGGCATGGGTGATCTATGTGCCATCACAGGTAGGTACATGGTGCCAGCCACACTAGGGGGCCTGTACATGTGTCCTAATGTCTGTTCTTTTGTCTTACATCACTATAGGGGACCGGTAAGATGAATGATGGAGGCTCTACACCTACCAGGCCCTGGCTCTGGCACAGGCACAGGCCACCTGAGGTCATGGACATGTGGGCCGGGTGGGTCCATTCCACTGCTGTGTGCTTAGGGGGTTTGATTGCCATGCAGCTAGCAGTGTATACTGGTGAACACCTTTTAAAGCCTGTTTTCCATCAGCACCAGTGTGGTCATTGTCTCCAGGGAGGGCTGCATGTCCAGGGGTGTGGGGGTGGAGGCCTGTCAGTGGGGGGGGACTGGGTGGCCGATGGGGTGTGCCCATTTGCAGCATGGTGCCAGCCTGTGAATACACCCAGGGGCATAGAAACAGAGTTTGATGGCAGATAAGGACAACTTGGCCCACCCAGTCTGCCCATTTCCCTGCCTATTGGATAAGCTACAGATCCTAGTTTTACCATCAGCCTACTTCCTCCAACCTACCACTAGAATTGCCTTATGTCTGTCCCATACATTCTTAAATCCCCCCACTGTTTTTGACCCCATGATCTTCTCAGGAAGGCCGTTCCCTGCATCCATATCCGGGCTGGCATGGCGTAGTACGCAGGATGCTGCTGTGGCAATGGCACATGTGGCCCGGTCCCTACAGGCCCATTTCACTGCACATGCCCTGTACCACTCGGCCAGCAGCATGGGTGTGGTCTCCTGGCCCAGGCACTAGTTGCCATCATGTATGCCCTCTGCTGCAGGTGTTACCATGTACCAGATGTGGCTTGGCCCATTGCTGCTGCAATGCCACTCTGGCTCACGTGGGCCACACATGGCTGCTGCTACTCAGGCCATCCCCTGTTTGGCTGTACCTTGGCATGCATTGGGCCAGGTGGCCTGTAATATGGCATGGTCCTCATGCCAGTGCTGGCATGGCATTAGTGGTCCAAGCACCACTATGCCACCCCTGGCCAGGCGTACTTTATGTGGCACCACCCACATGGCATTCCATCATACGTTGCTTTGGGCATGCACGTAGCCATTGCCTACATGCCACATTATGTGGCACCGCCCCCAAGTAGGTGCACCATGGAGCAGCCATGGATCATTATGTGCTCCTGCTTCATGCCCACTACATGCCCTTCAAGCATGCCAAGGGCCTCCGGCGTGTGCACCAGACAAACATAGTGGATGCATGTGGAACATTGGATGTATATTTACTTTACAGCAGAAACATATTCTTTTACAGAATTGTTAAAGAAAATAACGAATGAAATCTAAATTATTTATTATAGTGAAATGAAAAAAGGAACAAACGGTATATGGAACAAATGTGGAGAAATATTCTTTGGATTACGGACAGTGATGTTCTGATTACTTACAAATCTATAAACCAGTTTCTTTTTTGGGACTATTGGTAAAATATGACACTTTGGAATGAGGATTTTTTTCTGTATTATGTACAGTATATGTATGTATGTATGTGTATGATTTTCAATAAAAACAAATTCCTCTACTCTTTTCAAGAAGTGACATGGGATCTTTAATGTCCACCTGAACAAACACCAGAACAGGCAGGCGGGACCTCGGTTTAATGTCTCATCTGAATTAACCAGGAAAAGCTCACTAAGCTATAACTTTTATGTTCTGCGACCTAGGAGCCCAAGCAACTTAATTCAGTAGCTCAGGTTCACAGAAGTATGCAGGTAAGGGCTAATGGGATTCAAACTTAGGGCTCCAGATCTGTAGCTCAGTGTCCTTAACCACTGCACTATACTACCTCCTTGAAGGTGCGTATATATGATATATATGTTATGCTAATACATTACCAATAAGGGTAATATAACCCTGAAATGCCTGTACATCTTCACACATTATTTTCAGTTCATGCATACCTAATCCCTTGAAATGCTGTTCACTATATCAAACTTACAGAGGCCAATCTGTGGAGACAACTAGTAACAATCCAAGCAGAACTAGTACTGTTAACTGGGAAAATGCATAACATGGTGGGTCATTAACTACTATATTTCTGTGCTGCTGGAATCTTGTCTGTCAATTCCCACAAGAATCTGTCCTGAACTCCATGGTGAATGGGTTAATTTACAAAGGAATGTTGCTAATAGTGGGAGATAACATTTGGTATGCTCCAGTGACATTTTAATGAGGTCTATGGCTCCTGTGTTTTGCTAGCTCTTATACAAGTAAGTGAAATGAGTTCCTGTGTTATGTGCAAAGTAAACTGCTATTTCAGTTCACTGAATTGTATTCTTGCAAGCCTAATCCACTGCTGTAATCTACTTGCTAAGTGTCACAGAGTGTTTTACTATTTGCTCCCTGCATGTGCTCAGAAAAGCAATAGGAAGAATACTCCAGATACAAGAAGAATTCACAGATAATCCTACATTTTCAGTACAGTCCATAGTAACACACCAAGATGAAACTGCACTTCCTAGATTTGTGAAGTCAGGTAGCTGAAAACAATGATCATATCCTGTGTTTTTAAAAAGTCAAGAGAACAATTTCTTCAGTGCTCCTGCAAGAGGGGCGGAGGGAGGGAGGTCAGTGGAGGGGAGGTGCAGTGCAGAATCAATGCTGTAAACATGACTGCAGCACAGCTGGACCGGTGGCACTGAGGGTTGAGACACTGGATGCCACACCTCGCACCACGCTGGTGACCCGTGTTCAGGAACAGGCATGGATCACTGGGGGTCGGCAGGGGCGGGGAAGGATTGAGCATCCAGAGTACTGCTCTTCTTCCCCAAAGAGGGGGGATCTGCAGCACTGGCACCTAAGTGCCCCCTGGCGGAGGCTGGGGAGCAAGGTGATGTGCACGAGCATGGGGGGAGCTGAGTGCAGATGCTTCAAGGGAGCACGCATGGGAGAGTGTGACTTCTGCCTCAGCCGGCGTCATTGTATGCACCCAGCTCCAGAGGGAGCAAAATAGAAAATTCTGCTGCAGCGCCTCCATGATGCCGCCTCACTGCCTCTCTGTCCTCACTCTCAGGCAGGCTCCCATAACCCAACCTATGTCTGTGACACCTTGGCTGGTGCCGTGGCCCCACCCTGGTTGTAAGCCAGGGGGCAAATGGGAGAACAGCTGATTTGGGAATGAGGGGCGATGGAGGCCAGGCACTGAGATGGACAAAAAAAAAAAAACATGACTGCAGCACTGTGGAAGTACACAGGATAACTGACTGGTTAAGTCTCTTCTATTCTACTTCACAACAATAAGTCAGCATGGCTCTGCCCATGCAGCCTTAATAAATTGAAAATAACTGCGTTAATGCTCTAGTTAGGGTTACAGCCACACAATTAGGGAAATGTGACATTAGGGTTTCCAAACCTAATACCTCACAACCATGCTGCACACACCAACAGGCATCAGAGGTGTGGCTTAGGGTCATCAGCCCTAACGGTCACCCCATTCCATAAGTAAATAAGCTGAGATGGGTACATTATAGGAGAATGGGGTGAGCATTAGGACTGACAACCCCCAAGAAACCCCCGCCTGTTGGTGTGTGCAGTATGGTGGTGGGGTGTTAGGTTTGGAAACTCTAACACCACATTTCCCTACTTTTGTGGTTGTAACCCTAACTAGAGCATTAACATAGTTTTTTGCAATTTATTTCCTTACTTTTTGAGATAGTATAATCGTATCCTTATTTGCTTCCTGGCCCTGCTTTCCCATCCCTCCATAGATGCATATATGTATGTAGCTGTGGTGATTCACAGTCAGGGAGCTGTACTGTATACAGTACATGCTCCAAGTGGGTTCAGTTGGTAGCCAGACATAGTAGTGAAAGGAGAGCTGTGTTAGTCACCGAGCAAAGACTGGGATGGAGGAGTGGGGTTGTGGGTCATACTGGGTAGGGTGGGGGAGGGGGAGGGACCCTAGACTACCAGGGAATAGGATTTGCTCATTTGGGGATGGAAGTCTGTGACCGGGGAAGGGGGAGGGAACACTACACTATGGAAAATCTGATTTTTCATTATTGGGTGAGAGATCAGGGACAAGGGAGGGACCCTTCACCATGGAAAGGTTTTTAATTGTTATTGGATGGGAGATCAGGGGACCAGGGAGGGACCCTACACTATGGAAAAAGGTTTTTTTTATTATTGGGTGGGAGATTGGGACCAGAAAGGGACCCTGCACTATGGAAATATTTATTTTTATGATCGAGTTGGTGATCAGGGACCAGGGATGGTGTGGGGCTGCAGTACCTCCACCAACCACTAGGATTACATGGATTGCCACCATTTTTTTGTTGATGGTACTTTGCTCTATTCAATGACCTTTGCAAAAGCCCTTGCATGGAGCAAAACCTTAGT
The DNA here is from genome assembly GCA_016271365.2 of Neoceratodus forsteri. Lineage (NCBI taxonomy): Eukaryota > Metazoa > Chordata > Ceratodontiformes > Ceratodontidae > Neoceratodus > Neoceratodus forsteri. The sequence continues at coordinate 1,146,697,423 of CM057449.1, read as the reverse complement.
GAATGGGATTGCAGGGATATGCAGGGCCCCTCCCTATCATTTGCATTGCAACCACCATTACTTCTTTGCCCGGGCACAAACCCAGTCTGTGGGGGCAAACTGGGCTTTGTAAATACCAACTCCATGCAAAATCTAGTTTGCCCTGGGTAAACCGGGTTTGCACCTAGGCAATGTTTTGTGAATCAGGCCCCAGATTTGGTATGATGACTGTGCCACTGCCCATACAGAAGCGTACAAAGCTTCAGATCTTTGAATTTAAAGATGACTAAGTTATAAGCCTCTGAACATTTGGACATTTTAAAATTACAGTTAACAACTATGTAAACTAAAAGTGTTTGTTCAAATTGCACCACATTTGTTATGCTGACTTTAACTATGCCCATACATAGGTGTGCCAAGTTTCATTTCTCTAGTTTTAAAGGTGAATAAATTGTGAGCTGCTAAACTTTCAGAAATTTCAAAGTGATTTTCTGACATGTGCCATAACAAATGGGAATAGTAACCTGCAGGAGTTGTGATTCAGTATCCTACCATTCAAACAGCCAAAAAGTGCTGTTTTCCACAAAAACAATCCTTTTATTTCTGTGCTCTGCTTCATTTACATAACTCGTCCCTTTTTTCTCAGTGCTGCAACCCCCAACTGTGACATCATACCAGGGAAACAAAATTATTAAAGGGGCACTGTCAGTTTTTAGTTTTAGATAGAAAAGTCATCTCCTTGACCTGGAAGGACACTACTTCTTTATTCAGCTGTGAGCTGAGTGAGAAATTCTACATTGCACTTGATATCTGCAACAACGTGCACTTTTGCTCAATTCTGTGGGAGGTGAAACTAACTACCCTTGGTAATTGCTTTTTATTTACATATTTATTTAGTGTTTAACCAAGAAGGGGCTTGCAAACTCTGTTTATCTTGTGAGTAACTTCAGAAGGATTTAAATACTGCATTTGGGTAGACCATTGGAGGTAGCTAGATTGTCTACTACGATTTTCTGACAGTTAAACTATTTTTAAATTTACAGGTGGCTGAGGAGTTGAAAAAGGAGCTTGCAAACTCTGATTATCTTGGAAGTAACTTCACAAGTGTTTGAATACTGCATTTTAGTTGTCCCTTGGGGGTAGCTGGATTGACTACTAGGATTTGGGGACAGAAACTATTTTTAAATAATTTACTGGTGAGTAGGAGTTTGTGATAGTTAAACTATTTTTAAATAAGTTACTGTGGTTAACGAGTTGTCATAGCAAAACCTGCAGTGTGAATTGAAACACAGAAGGCCTCAGGTGCAGGAAATTGTTCGCCTCATTGTTTTCAGAACACAAAGTGTTGTATAGGAATAGGAAAGGTTGAATCACAACCATTGTCAACTAATTGCCTTGGCTGCAGATATCCAGACTAGATCAGATTATTATAAGTTACTGGTGGCTGCAATATTTAGAGACACAAAGCACATCTTCATGACCTGGAAGGACACTACTTCTTTATTCAGCTGTGAGCTGTGTGAGAAATTCTACATTGCACTTGCAAATTCTATATTGCACTTTGTGCTCACAACAGAGGGAGGTGAACCTTACAATTGTCTTTGGTTTGTAGCAGATGTTCTGCAGGTGGAGGCTACTTCTAACTGAAAGGTGAAATAAGGAACTTAGAATTATAAGGAAAACACAGTCTTTCAAGCAACAGAAGGAGGTGGATCTAGCTTTACATTTGTTACAATTCTTAAGATTTTCAGTACAGGAAGAGTTTAAAGTACAGCTGACTTATTTTGGGGCTGTCTGCTTTCAGAGCACAAACCACCAGGCTGTTTTGGAGCTGGGGAGGTTTACCTGTGTCTGACTTGGATGTCTGGATTTTTCTCTGTTTGATTAGCAGGGTATTTTCTCTGTCAAATTGTTGTGTAGGGCATCTTGCTGACAGGAAGGCACTCATCGCAGTGGTGGGTCAGAGCTTTTAGCTGATTGTTTTGTGAGGGCACAGTTTGGGCCCAACCCTTCCACCCCTCACCCCACCCACCCTGAAATAGTTCCTTTATACCTGGGGTTCTGACATCATTTCCTCAAGAGTGCAAGGTGCATATCACTGTCATATCCTCTCTAGCACCCTGCATTGACAATATAAGCATACGCATTGTATAATATATATATTTCTATATAACAAACCAATCACACACACAAACACACACAAAAAAAAGTAAACAAACATGTGGGGAGTAGTGCAATGTAATGGCTGTGGGGCAGCAGTCTTCCGGGAGTCTTTGTGGAGGCTGAGATGCTGCCCTATTTTCAGACAACTCTCTGCCCTGAGGGAGGAAGTTGCCCGTCTTCAGGCCACACTGGACAGTAGTAAGGGAACCTTCCCTCAGGCCACACTGGATGGTAGGAAGGGAAACTCCCCCCATCCAGGGAGCACCAGAGCCACAACCACTACCTCAGAGGTTGCGAAGAAAGCACAGCAGTTGGACCACAGTGGGCTCAAGGAGGGTGAGGATGGTGGAACAGAGGTACACCAACTCAGTTGTTCCACTCCACAATCCATACACCATTCTGGGGGGGCATAGCTCCCCCATGGATGCACCCGCAGAGGAGACTAAGGAGGCTGAGGACAACTGTCACAAGGGAGGCCCACAGGAAGGAGGCAGAGGACACCACAAGGAAAGGAAGCAGCTCCTGGTGGGGGACTCAATTATTAGGGGGATAGAACTGGGGGGAGCAGGGAAAACTGAAGTAAGATGCCTGCCTGGTGCCATGGCTTGGAGAGACAGGAAGCGCATCCTTAGGATCACGAGAACAGCTGCACAGGAGTCTGAGCTGGACATCATTGTCCACCTAGGGACAAAAGACTTGGCTCAACATGAGATTAGAGCAGTTCAGAAGGACTTTGTAGAACTGGGGAGGGGCCTAAGACAAGTAGCACACACAGTATCCTTCTCAGAGGTGCTGCCTGTCAATGGCATAAGTGAGGTCAGGGTACTTTGCACCAAGCAGTTTAATGAATGGTTGAAAAAATGGTGTGGAGCACAGGGGTTTGGCTTCATTGGGGACTGGGGTTCCACCTGGAGGGACACCAGCCTATACTGGCAGGATGGCCTGCATCTGTCCAGGAAGGGAACAAGTCTTTTGAGCAATCGGTTTAAAGGCTTCATTGGCAAGCTTTTAAACTAGTCAAAGGGGGAGGCACTGATAAGCAGCAGGAAAATCCCAGCCTCACCCTACAAAACAGGGTACTAAATGAGAAAAATACCGAGGTAGAAAGGTCAGTGTAGGATGCTGCAACAGAAGGTAAAGCCATCAAAAAATGGAGAGCAATGAGTACCAATACCCATAGTCTGAGTAACAAGCTTCCTGAATTAGTGGCCTTGATGGAGGAGGAACATCTGGATATTGTGGCAGTCACAAAAACATGGTGCACACAAAACCATGACTGGGACATAAACATACCAGGATACACTACCTACAGGAGGGACAGAGAGGGTAAAAGAGGAGGAGGAGGAGTAGCTCTTTACATAAGGGAAGAAATCAAAGCAACAGAATAAAAGGGAAAACAGGGAGGAGAAGAAGCACTGTGGGTAAATTTGGAGACCGGCAATGGCACCACAATCCGTACAGGGGTTGTATACAGACCCCCTTCTCAGGGGGAGGAAATGGACAAGGAAATGATATAAAGTATACTTAGAATGGCAGAAAAAGGGGAGATATTGCTGATGGGTGATCTGAATATGCCAGATGTTAACTGGAGTGCAGTTGCAGCAGCCACTTCGAAGAGTGGGGTTATTCTAGATGCCCTACAGGGGGCATGCCTTAGACAACTAGTATTGGAGCCCACTCGAGAGGGAGCAATCTTAGACCTGGTTCCCTCAAATGGAGATGAAGAGAGGATCACAGATGTAGAAGCTGGGAACTAGCGACCATCGAACAGTATGGTTCACAATAGACACAGCAATAGAGTCAAGCCATACAAAGGCAAAAGTATTGGACTTTAGGAGGGCTGACTTTGCCAAAATGGGTGAGTGTCTAAGGAATACACTAGCAAATGGGCAGGAAGGAGGGGTGGAAGAACAATGGAGAATAATAAAAACTGCCATCTCAGAGGTAACAAGCCTTTGTGTGAAGCAAATAAACAAAATGAAACAATGTAAGAAACCACTATGGTTCTCAACGGAAGTGGCAGTGAAGGTTCAAGAGAAAAAGAAAGCATTCAGGAAGTAAAAGGAATAACAGAAGAAGCAGGACAGAGAACTGTATCAGTTAAAGCAAAAGGAAGCTGGGAAGGCAGTCAGAACAGCAAAGGCCCAAACTGAGGAAAAGATAGCCAACTCAGTTAAGAAGGGGGATAAAACCTATTATAGGTACGTCAGGAATGAAGGAAGACCAAGGGAGGGATAGTGAGGCTTAATAAAGGTGAGGGAGGGTGGGCAGAGGGTGACTGTGAAAAGGCAGAGATACTAAACAAACATTTTTGCTCAGTATTTACGAAGGAAGAGGGGGAGGTACCTAAAACAAACAGTAGAAACACTCTGGATACAGAAGTTGATACCAACCCATTTACAGAAGAAAGGGTTCTGAAAGAACTCTTAAAACTGAAGGTGGACAAAGCAATGGGGCCTGATGGGATTCATCCCAGAACTCTAAAAGAACTAAGGGTAGAATTAGTGACTCCACTGACTACCTTCTTTAACAAATCATGGGAGGATGGGGTGGTACCTGAGGACTGGAGGAGGGCAGATGTGATTCCCCTTCACAAAAGTGGGAGCAAGGCAGAAGCAGGAAACTACAGACCTGTTAGTTTAACCTCAGTGGTAGGGAAAATGATGGAATCACTTCTCAAGGAAAGAACTGTTGAGTATCTAGAGGCCACAGGGGCACAGGATCCAAGGCAGCATGGATTCACAGCAGAAAGATCATGCCAGACAAATCTAATAGATTTCTTTGACTGGGTGTCCAAAGTAGTAGATTAGGGAGGGGCTGTGGACATAGCCTACCTAGACTTTAGCAAGGCATTTGACATAGTCCCACACAAATGATTAATATACAAGTTAGCCAGCCTGGAAGTGGGTCCCAAGATGACAGCCTGGGTAAAAAAATTGGCTGGAGAATAGGACACAGAGAGTAATAGTAAATGGAGTCCACTCTGAAGAAAGGGGGGTTACTAGTAGGGTACCGCAGGGTTCAGTATTAGGTCTGGCCCTCTTCAATGTCTTTATAAGTGACATTGCAGAGGGACTGGAAGGAAAAGTATGTCTCTTTGCAGATGACACAAAGATCTGCAACAGAGCTGATGCACAAGGTGGGGTGGAAAGGATGAGAAGGGACTTGGCAAGGTTAGAGGAATGGTCAAATGTATGGCAGCTTAGACTCAATGCTAAGAAGTGCAAGGTAATGCACCTGGGAAACAAAAACCAGGGAAGAGTACACAATGGGCGGTGAGATACTAACAACAACAAAAATGGAAAGGGACCTGGGGGTAGTCATATCAGATGACCTAAAGGTGGGCAAGCAATGTGAGAGGGCAGCAAGGAGGGCTGGGGTGATACTGGGATGCATGGGGAGAAGCATCACCAGTAGAAAACAGGAAATTATTATCCCTCTGTACAGACAGCTGGTGAGACCCCATCTGGAGTTCTGCGTGCAGTTCTGGAGACCCAATCTCCACAAAGACATAGACAGGATGGAAGCTGTCCAGAGGAGGTCAACTAAAATGGTGCAGGATCTACACCGGAAGACATATGAAGAGAGACTTAAGGAGCTTAATATGTATAGCCTTGAGGAAAGGAGGAAGAGGGGGGAAATGATAGAAACTTTCAAATACCTCAAGGGAATCAGTAAAGTCCAAGAGGGTAGCATCTTTCAAAAAAAGAGGTGTGCAAGAACAAGGGGGCACAATTTGAAGATAGAGGAAGGGCGGCTCAGAGGTAATTTAAGGAAGTATTCTTTTACGGAGAGGGTTATGGATGCATTTAACAGCCTTCCAGAGGAGGTTGTGGAGTCAAAAACAGTGGTGGAATTCAAGCATGCATGGGACAGTCATAAGCCAATTCTAGGGGGTGGGGGTAGGAAGAAGTAGGCTGCTGGTTAACTAGGATCTGCAGCTTATCCATTAGGTAGGGAAATGGGCAGACTGGGTGGGCCAAGCGGTCCTTATCTGCCATCAAATTCTCTGTTTCTATGTTTCTATGTGCTGTGCCCACAATGCCTCACTATGTAAATTAGTATACAGGCTATTATATTTCTATGCTCACTGCAGAAATAGGAGACAACATCTCTCCATATAGATGTCTTGTAGCTACAGTAGATAATGTATGCATAGAACTTTGTTTTGCAAATAAACATGCAAGAGCTCATATCATTGACACCACTATAGGAATATTAGACTGCATCTCACAGGAAGAAAACTAGAAAACATCATCTTATTTTGCCCATAATACCTTGCTGTGGATATTTGCATATTAGGTGCTCACCGTTACCAACATACAAGACTGTACTTCAGAGTAAGGTACACATAAGTCAGCATTATACATTACTCAGAATTCCTTGTATGTAAAACAGTGACAGCCCCCTGGTATGACATCACTCTGGGGGTGTGGCCACACAGAGAAACTGGAAGGCAGCCAGAAACAAAGCGCTGATAAAACATAATAATAAAATGACTATGGCAGATTTTTTACAAAACAAATTGCAGCTTCAACATCTGAAGCATGGGTGGCAATGGTGTACTATGTGAAAAAGGTATCTGCAAAACATCAGAAAATCCATTTAAAATTACATTTCACTATTACATAAACTGCTGAATTTTAAGCCCCTATAAGTTTAAAGCTAGAGAACAGGATACCACCAATGTTCTTAGTTTCATTGACCCTAAATATTACGCCATAAGGCAACCCCCATGGTCCAGCATTAGAGCATCATGCGGCCATGCTGACGACCCAGGTTCAGATGCGAGCCCAGGAAGTCATGTTGGGAGGTAAGTCATGGCTAAAACTTACAGTTCACAGAACCAGTACTTCTTTGTTTAGCATGATGGCGCAACCTTACCCTGTTTAGTTAAATGTTATATGCCTTGGTATGCTCAATTGTTGATGTATCTGGTACTGTTTACCTTTTATTTTCTCTGTTAGCTTGACCTACACTAGATTCCCTGTTATGTTCCCTGCATGATCCATGCTGTTCTCTCACTGTATTTTTGTGCTGTTTGTGCCAGGTTCTGCCAGATGTTATGAAACCTGGCATGCTTTTGGGGCCAGTAACAGACAATGTGCATACCACATTTTAGATCTCCAGCTCTAATCATAACAGTCTCTTTATCCTTCTGCTTTTGCTCACATCCTTCATGCAGAGGTTGGTTGCTTTAAATATATCATCCCTTATTTTACCTCACTGTGCCACCACCCCTCCATGGCATCTAGTTACTCCCTCTTCCCATTCTGATTATGAACTTCCTGGTATCTAGTGGCTCCCACAGCTTTCCCCATTCCCATATCATGAACTCCTTGGCGTCTAATGGCTCACCGCTCCCTTTCCCCATCCTGACTGTAAACTCCCTGATGTCTAATGGCTTCCCCTCCCAGTAAACTTGGCTATCCTGGTTAAAAAGGTTGTAAAATGTGGTTAAAACAGAAGTCCACAAAACAACAGATGTTGTCTCTTAGCTGAGCTTTCCTGGGTAAATACAGAATAAAAAAGGAGCAAAAGCCAAACCCCACTGAAAATGAAATACTGCGTCTTGCCTGGCCAACCTAAGTAGATACATTGTAAAAGGAGGTAAAAGCCAAACCACACTGAAGATGAAGGGTCACATTTTAGTTGGGCTCTCCTTAATAAATACAAATAAGACTGAAGTTGAACCCCGATTAAAATGTGATATTGCATTTTGGCTGTGCTACCCTGGATAAATACATTGTAAAAAGTAGCAAAAGCCAAACTCCACTGAAAACAAGATGTTACTTGTTAACTGGACTATCATAAGCAATTCAACTGCAAGAAGCAAACACAGAACCACACTGAAAATGGCATTTTACTTCTCAGCTCAGCTATCCTAAGTAAATACAATAGAAAAAGGTTTAAAAGCTGGACTGCACTGAAGATGAGATGTTACATCTCAGTTGCTCAATCCCCTAGATAAATCCATTGTAAAAGTTAGTAAAAGCTGAAGCAGAATCCTACTGATAACACAATAATGCATCTCAGCTAAACTACCCTGGATAAATAGAATGTAAAAGGGGGTAGAAGTAGAACCCCAATGAAAATGAGATGTTACAGTTCAGCTGGGCTCACTTAGCATCGCAACCCCACAGCAAAGCTGAGAACTGCTTAGATCTACACCTGGTTTTAAGTTACTTGTTTTTACTGGGCATCTTGTATGACTGGGGGTCTGCACAGTGAGTGAGTTGTCAGTCATTGCCAGAGTGTAATCTGAACTGCAGTATAGGGAGTTAATAAAATAATAATAAAATTTTATTTTTATGGTGCCCTTCCAAAACCAAGGCACTGAACACAATTTAAAAATATACACATATTACACACATTACAGCAGCTTAGTTAATATACAAACATCTAAACAAACTTCTAAAATTAAAATAAATACAACCTTTGTTCAACTTGTTAAACACACAGGGGTTGTTAAACAGATTTCACACATGCCCAAAATAACAATTATATTAAAAAAATGTAAATGACTGGGTTTATGTTCCTTTACATTAATGCACATGCAAAATCCAATTTTCAAAGACAGAATTTGACAGGTTAGGCCACCCGTTTTCAGACCAGGTTCACTTTGCAGATATCAGTGTAGTCCAAACTTTCAGGCATTGTGTTTATTATACAAAACAAATTTACAAATTATACATAAACAGGTTTACCCACAGCTTGGTGTAGTATTATCCTCATGAATGTGTGGCAGTACCAATAAAGGCAGATGGGACCTCAGTTTAACGTCTCATCCGAAAGACGGCACCTCAGAAGTGCAGCACCCCTCTCATGCTGCACTACAGTGTCAGTACTGGGCTATTAACCCAAGTGCCAGATGTAGGAACTGAACCCACAGCCCTCTGATCTCCCGGCCTCAGAGGCGAGTGTGCTACCTACTGAGCCCCTGACACCAAATATTTGCTGTATATTAATTCAGGATAGACCAGATGAGATGTAAAATGTTATTTGCAATCGGGTTCTGATTTGACACAGTTTATACTGCATTTACCCAGTACAGTAATGGTGAGATGCAATCTCTCATTTTAATGTGCTCCTTCTTTTATAATGTATTTTTCTAGGACAGATAATTTTGGATGCATCATCTCCTTTTCAGTGGGGTTCTGCTGTAGGGTTCTGTGTTTTATACAGTTTTGCTAAATATTTACCCAGATAGACTCCATTGCCAGAACTACCTCTTCTCATTACGCAACCATGGGCCCTGCTGCTGTCAAAACATTCAATTCTCTTCTCAGATACTACTCATGTATTCATCTAGGGAAAAAAAAACGTGTAACCTTAACCCAGTCAAAATGGCCAGGTGGTTGGTGGTTTAAATCCACAAACCAGGAGAAATTTAAAGTGGGGCAAAAATGCTAATGAACATGAAGCCATGTTTTCTTCTAGTTATGGAATTTCACATTATGAGCTTTGGGAGCTATAGGGGCCCCCGGTGTTTGTCTTGAAAGGCCCATCTTATAAGACAATGGCAGTGATCTGATAGAAACAAGTGCTATACAGCTGGATGTGATCCTTGGCAACCCCCTTCCCCATAATTTCCAGCCTGTTGTCTTCCACTAAAATCTGAATGCTTAAACAGGTGCTAGACACATACCTCCTAAGTGTTCCCAGTCTGGGCCATTGATCCTTGATTGTTCACGTTGTGTCCCTGATTTGAGACATTGGGTTGACAAGTCTGAATAGATGACAGGGAGGGACTCCAGTCTGAAAAAAATCCACTTTTATCCCTCCCCCCGAAATGTTCAGAATGCAGAGCTATATATAGATATTTAAACTATTTGTTTCTAGAACAAGGTGCACAAAAGAAAAAATGACACTGGCTGAAGTTGGAGCTATGCAAACACAACCTACTTGGATTGGGAAGAGAGAAATTAAAAAGAAAAAAGCAGGTTGCAGTACAAACGAAATCTTATAAGAATACACCAGCCCATAATTAGAGAACTGTGTGACTGCAGCTAAGGCTTAAATTAAGTGAAACAAATGAAATTATCAAAAAAATTCTTATTGGGTGACTATGGCAACATGACAAGAAATAAAAGTAAGACAATTTGTAAGAAATGCATCTATGTTCTAAATTGTTGAAATGCATAGAGAGACAATGGCTGCACTCCCAAAAACAACACACAACAAAATACCTATTTTTGTCATCTAATGGGAGTTTCAATCACATGTCGTAATACTTACTGGCAACAACATAAAAAGTGTTTTTGTATGAAATTGAGGTCTCTTGGGTACCTGCCAAGAGTGATCCCCCTCACTTGCATCTGCCTGCCTCTCAGCCTGCCCCATTGCTGCTGCCCAGTGGTGCTGCTGCTACTATACATTTGCTGCTTCCGTTCCCCTCTTGCTCCCCTGGAATTGGGTCCTCTGTCTTCTGTTCCAGCATCCATGACCATCATCTAGCTCCTCTGTCCAAATCTGTAGGTTGTGCTAGCTTTAGCTTGGATCCTGAAAGTCTTTCGCCATCTCCAACAGTGGTGCTGCAGTAGTGAAAGGGGCAGCATTTAAAACTCCCACTGGCTGGTTTGCTCGACACAAAGCAACCAATAAGCAGAGAAATGTCTGCCCCCTTTCACGGTTAGCCAATTAACTTAGCAACAAGGAGTAAAAAAGCTTATTATGTACTGGCAGTAACCAATCAGGACATGAGCCCAGGCAGAACTTCAGGCCACTGGTACACTTGAATGCTTTCCTGTTGCTGATAATGATAATCTGCCCTAGATACAAAAGAATAAAGAACAACCATGTGGTTCATGGTGAGCACATAGTTGCCACCTATCTGGTTTTAGACCAGATAATCCAGTTTTTAGGGTCCTTATCCTGTCATCTGGTTTTGTTTTAATGTAGTCTGGGTTTTGGGCCATTTTGAGTGCTCATATACTCTTAAAATTGATGTATGAAATCATTCACTGGTTAGGCTGCATTGCATGTCCAGGTTACAAAGTTCTGATGTCATTCAGACCTGTCTTTGCTTGTAAAACCAATCTGTCTGGGAGGTGTAAAGTATGGCCATTAAGATTATTAGCAGTATGTTAACCTAATCTTTTCCACTCTGAATTTTAAGTATGGTCTTTTACTTCTATGACAGGAAATGGCTTTTACACCTTTATATGCTCTCAAGTGTTTCTTTTTGTTTGTCCTGTATTCTGGTATGTTTTAGACCCATTTTTGTTAAATTAATAATCTGTTTTTTATGGCCTTTATCACTACATTGATTACTTCTCTTCTGCATCCTCAACAGCTTCTGTTCTCATTTTTTGTATTACCTGAACATTCCATGATATTAGTTACACTTTTACAGGTCATTCAGATAAACAGCATGGAATGGTGTGTCTGAAATTGTGGAATGTCTTAGAAATCTGAAAAAAAAACAGCAGTAGCTGCTGAGGTAAGGGGAATGCAATGCAGTAGTGAGGGTACCACAAGCATCAATAATTAAATTATCAAAAATTGGTCAAAGCATATCAGAATACATGAATGACATGGAAAGGAAAATGGGAGAGTGTTTAATAGAGACTTGACCAATAAGCTGTGAATGGGCTTGGCACATCCAGCAGACCGTCGTTTGATTCCCACAGCCTCCACTTGCATACTGTGTTACCCAGAACAAGTCACTTAACTTTCCTGTGCTCATGGGTCACTGCTGTGAAATGGGCTATGTGGACTATGGGAGTTAACCTAATTGCTAAAGAATAAAAAATAATTAATTAATTAATTAAATAACAACATATTTCCTATCACTGTTAATGTCTATTCTGACATTACAAATGACTTTGGAGGAGGAGCGATATACTCGTCAGTCATAAAAAAGGGGTGGAGCCAGAGGCAGAGTTTGGGGTGTGGTTTAGCATCCGTTTTTTACCTCATCCAAAGGTGGTGACCCTAGTATGGGCATGTCCTCTGGCAGCCTTCCTTTTCCACTAGCTGATTATGTGACAGATTGCGCATACTGTGGAAGCAGCAATGAGCATCAGAGTGAGTACACAGCCTAGCAGATTTGATTAGTTCCTTTGCTCCCAGTTTGGTAGGCATACACTCAGACACAGTACTGTACATTTGTTGCCCCAGCATACTGAGCATATGCCTGTTGGCCTGCTGACAGACGTGAGCACACATACAGTACAGAAACACTGCTCAGCTTTTTGGGGGGAGTGAGTCATACAGATGAACGAAGGCAGCTGCTGTCTGACAGGTACAGCTACCTCTTTTCTTGCTCTTTACTATTTTGACATCAACTTTTGAAACATAGGGCCAGATTTTCAAACAGCCATCATTTCCACAATCCCCAGGTGCACCAAAAATATGGCACACCAGTCTTGTGGCATTTCAAAAGGATTTTCTATCCCTTGCAGCAACTGATGCACACTAGGCCATCTTTTTGTAGTCTAGCTTGCATCAATAACAAGGACCATTTTTCATGGAGTTTGTGCTAGAGATTTGGTGCAAGCTGCCATAAAGTGGGAAAACTGTTGCAACTCCACCCGAGATTAAAAATTGGGGACAGTTGTAGCAAGTGGGAATAGCATAGCTGTGGGAACAAAGTAGTGTGGCACAGGTCTTGACACAAGTCTCGCACTACCCTTTGAAAATCCGGCACATAGTCTTCTTATATCCCCATGGCATGAACCTGGAAGGTGAACATTTTCATGTCCTGCTGGAAAAATGATTTCACAGAGAATCTGAAATCTTATTTCTGGCCAGATCTGAAAAATGTTATCTACCTTGTTCCTGGGGTGGGGTCCCAAAAAGGCCATTTTGAAATTTGGTGGAAAAATATTGAAACTTAGCATAGTTATGAGAGAACATTGAAAAACTTTGTTTCACTCATAACTTGGGCATTTTACAATAGTTTTCCAAGAAATTTTCCAGTTAGTCTTCCTATGACTCCACCTCATGGATCTGGTAGGTGAACATTTTCAAATCGTGCCTAAAGGGGTTTTGTGAAGCAATTGCAAAATCACTATTTGGGCAGATTTAAAATATATCACCTACTTTGTTCGTGAGATGGGGTCCCAGAAAGGACATGTTTAACATTTTATAGAAAAAAATTTTAAAAATGACAAAATAATAAGTAAATGTTCAAAACACATTGAAACACATTATTAACAGACTTATGTTATTTCCTCATATTGCAGTCACAGTTCCAGAAGGAGGACATATTTCTGACTGGAGAGTGGCTCTGTGATGTGGGCCCTCTTCAGGTGAGTGAGGGTGTAGTGGGTGTTGTGTAGGGCATCGGAGTGGGGTGGGACTGGGGGCTGAGATTGATGATGGACTATTTTCTTCTTTTCAGGACTAATAAAAAAAACTGAGGGGCAATTTCCTTTTTTGCTGTAACCAGACCCAACACTGGGGATTTGGCATCCCAGTGTCAGCATTCACTGTTCAGTGGCACCAAGGTTCGGCATCCCCACTGTTGCTATGCTTTTTGGGGGGATGGTGATCTGGAGAGGAGGGGGGGTGTTAGAAACTGGTACCTGGGGTGGGTACCCTGGTCCACTTAAATCTTAGGTACTTAGGTATTAGCTATGAATAGGGTGGATGTGCACCATAGGTGCTTCTAGTCTACACTCCCCACCCCCACTATACAGTAGTGATCCAAGAACCCTCCCAGGAATCCATATGTTTATCCAATCTTTTTTTGAAACATTCTGTGTCAGGTACATCTATAATATATTGGGGTAATTGATTCCAGTATCTTACCACTCTTTGTGTAAAAAATGCACCTCTTAGGTTTGTCCAGAATAATATGCCTATAAACAGTTTAGAGTGATTTCTTGTGTTGCGTAGTTTATCTTTTTTGTCAAAACCCATTTTGGCTACTGACTATTCATTATTGCTAATATTACACACTAATATTAGATCTGCTGTTATCCATCTTCTTTTCAGGCTGTGTAGCCCAATACAGTCTCACCTGGATTTATGATCTTTTTGTTCTAGTCCATAAATGATTTTGGTAATTTGTTTTGTACTTTTTAAATTTGCCATATCTCACCCTTTTAGTTGGGTGAACAAATCGTAGAGCAGTAGTCCAAATGTGGCCTAGCCAATGATCTGTACAAGAGTCGGATAACATTTTTGTGATGGCTTATAAAGTTTTTCCTAATGCAATCCAGGACTTTTGTAGCCTTTGTCACTGCCTTGGATTTCTTTTATTTATTTATTTATTTATTTATTTAGCTTTTGTTAACCAGGTAAGTACACTAAACAAACACATGCCTATTTTCAGGTATGACCCGGGAGAGTACAGGAAATCAAACAACATACAGAGTACAATTTGAAGCAAGTAGGGCAGATACACAGATGTCAGGAGAAGCATAACATACATAGTAAGATATCTCAGGTCACGACAGTAATCATAGTCAAAAGTCCTATTAGATTATGTAGTTACACCCAAATCTCCTTTCTCTGAGACTAATTTTAAATTCACTCCTCATCATATTTTGCACTACCATTATTGTTTCCTATATGGAGTACCACACATTTGTCAGGATTAAATTGCATATTCCAGGTTTTTTCCCATTGGTCTAAGGTGTCCGAGTCTGATTGAATATTGATGGTATCCTTACTAATCAGTGCCAGGCCACTGATTTAAATATCGTCTGCCAATTTTGTTAACAAAACCCTTGAGTCCATGCAGCATACCATTAATATATATGTTAAAAGTGTAGGGCCCAGGTCCAAGCCCTGCAGCACCCCACTAGTGATTCCAATCTCGCAAGACGTATATCCTCTTACCTTTACTCTCTGTTTCGTATCTGTGAGCCAGTCAGCCACCTTTTCCAAAACTCTGATCTATGTTTAGATGTTTTAGTTTATGTATTAGCGTGCTGTGTGGTACTGTGTCAAACGGCTTACTAAGGTCCATAAAAATCAGGTCACTGGGTATATTTTGATCAAGTAATTCACTGATTGGCTCATAAAAAGAGATGACACCAGAGCTACCCTTAGTAAAGCCATACTGTGTGTCATCTGTGTCACTAATGCTGTCTACTATATAATCCTTCAGGATTTTTTTCAATTATTTTGCCTACAACAGCAGTCAAACATATGGGTTTATAGCTGAAAATTTGATGTTTGTTTCCCTTATTATGAATTGGTGTCACTACAGCTTCCTTATAGTCCCCAGGAACACTGCTTATTTAGAGGGAAGATCTACATTTATCAACAGTTGGTAAGGTTAAGCTTTTGGCTAAGTGTTTTAAAAGTTGTGGGTGAATATTATTTGCCCCTGGTGACTTACAGGGATATACTTATTTTGTTTAACTCCTTATATATTCATTCTTCAGTAAAACAGCATGGACTCAAGGTTAATAATATTAATTCTGTATGTTATCAATTGGCCGAATTAGTGAGTACTGTTAGTGATGAATACTGAGGAAAAGTATGTATTACATTTTTCAGTCATGTCTGTTAGCTGATTAACAGTAACTCCCTCTATTTCTAAAGGTCCCACCACCTTTTCTGTACCTTGTAGTGAGTTTACATAGCTGTAAAAGGTCTTGGGATTTGTGTGTTTTTTGTTCGTCAATTGGACTTCAAACTTCCTCTTACTATGCTTGATGGCCTTTCTACTTTTCATATCTTTATCATAGTTAGTTTTATTTATTTTTTGTGGGTTCTTTTTCCGGTTCCCCTGAGGCCTCTTTTGTTTATTCATTTTCCTTTTGATGTTGTTGGTTATCCACATGGGTCTGATCTTTGTTGTTGTTGTTGCTAATTTAATGTTTTCATATTTGTTGGTACCCACTTACTGTATCTTGTAGGGTTAGTTATTTATCCTTAGGACTTTCCATTTGTCACTAATTGACACGTATTTAAACTGAGCTTCCCATTTCTATGTAGTTAACTCTTTTTCCATGTTTAGTTTAGTTTATTGTTCTAGGAATTATTACCTTTGAGCCAATGGCCCTTTTACAAAGGTTCCATGTCATCAATGTATAACCAAACAAGACATGTTACATAAAATGGTCAGCAAATTATAAAGGTTTCAATAAGCCAGTATAACACAGTACATCACAGGAAAAAAAAAAAAAACATTGGAGGAATGGTCAAGGTGGGAAGGGTAGGAGGCGACATGGGGAGGGGAGCAGGCTTAGAGTAGTTAGAGGTACTCAGATGCCTTTGTCAAGAAAGGAGCAGAGGAGGAGGAGGATGAAAAACAGTAAAAACAGCCATGTGGGAAGAATCATTAGTCAAGGCAGTCACAGGAGCTAGAGGCTGAGAGGTAAGAGTAAAGCATAGATTTGAAAGCTCCTAGTGACGTGGAGGATGTAATGAGCGAGCTCAGGGCATTGTACCAGCTGGGGGCACGATAGGCAAAATATCTTTGGCCCTGTGTGGTCCAGCATCTGGGGACCTGGAGAGACTGGTGTTCTGATCTTCTGGTGGGACAGATGCTGGTATTCAGGCAAAGTAGGTCTTGGATACACGGCGGAGAGCGGCCCAAGATGGATTTGTTTGCCATCAAGCATGTGAGGTACCTTATGTGATTTGAGAGTTGCAACCATCCTATTTCAGTGTAGAGCTCACATGTATGAGTACGTCTTTGAGCTCCAGTGAGCAGACGACAGGCCTTGCTTAAGGTGGTTGTGATGTGCCTTAGTGCGGTGGTAGTGGCAGAGCCATAGATAATTAAGCCATAGTCTATGATTGAGATGACAAAGCTTTGGATAGCAATCTTCAGCGCAGTTTGGGTAAGGAATTGCCAGTTTTGGAACAGGATACCAATGCGCTGGTTCACCATTTTCACTGTGTTATCAATGTGGGTCGCAAAGGTAAGACCTTGATCAAAGGTGATTCCAAGGTATTTAAATGTTGACACTTGTTCAAGGGTATTTCCTGGGTATGTTTTGATAGTAAGTGAAATTTGTCTTTTTCTGTATTGTGGACTGGAGAAAAGCATGGATTTTGTTTTTTTGTGATTTAGGACCAGCTTGTGATCTAGGAACCACTTTTCAACATTGGAGAAAGCAAGTTGCAGGCTCTGCAGTAAGGGTTTCAGGTCCTTATGAGAGGAGAGAATCATGGCATCATCAGCATAAAGGATTATTTGTTCCAGGCAGGATTTGGGGAGAGAGTTTAGGAAAAGGCTGAAAAGGAGGGGGGCTAGGATTGACCCCTGTGGAACACCTGAGAGGACCAGTTTTGAGTCTGAGAGATCTTCTGAGACTTTTACTGATTGAGAGCGTTGGGCCAGGTAACTTTTAATCCAGGCACCTGGTCCTTCTGAGAGCCCAAGACTGTGTAGTTGTGTGATAAGTAAGCCATGGTGAACAGTATCAAACGCCTTTGTTAGGTCAATGAAAACAGCTCCGGTTTGATATCCTTTGTCCAAGGCAGTGTGAATTTCTCCTGAGAATTCCAGTAGGGTGGTCGACGTACTGTGTCCTTTCCTAAATCCATGTTGCTGCAAGCAGAGTATGTTATACTTATGCAGGTAGTCTGAGAGTTAGTCAGCCACAATGCATTTGAGGGCCTTGGAGATGGGTGGAAGTATAGATATAGGCCGATAGTTTCCTGGTAGGGACTTGTCGCCACTTTTGAAAACTGGTGTGACTATAGCAGACTTCCATTTGCTGGGAAATTGACTAAGACAGAGAGAGAGATTGAAAATTTTGGTGAGTGGGTGCACCGCCTCTTCCAGGGTAAGGGACAGAATTTTAAGATCAATAGAATCACTGCTTGCTCTGGATTTAGAGATAGCCTTTTTTATATATTTGTAGACTTCATGTGCTTTAACTATTTTGAAGTGGAAAAGTGGTTGGTCAGGTGAGGCAGTAGGAGATGTTGGTTTTAGCGAGTCTGTGTCAGAGAAGAAGTCCGGCGGAAGGACCCCACCGAGGTCAGTGAAAGTTTTATTTAAGGCCTTTGCCATGACCATTGGTTTTAGGGCATTGGTTCCATTGACAGTCATTATAGTGGGAGAGGATTTGGACTGCTTACCCATGATATTTCTGATGTTGTCCCAGAATGATCTCCCGTCACCCCAGGAGTTTGCGAGCTTTGAGTTTGGCCAGTAGTTTGGCCGTGAGCCAGGGATTTGAGAGCACTTTGATTTTATGCTTTTGCACTGGTGCGTAGGTGTCACAGGCAGTGTTGAAAGCTGTGATAAAATAATCTAGGGCTGCATCAACATCTAGAGTATTGTATATTGGGGACCAGTCTTGCTGCAAAAGACAGGTCTTGAGCTTAGTAAGGTTTCCATGGGGTAGCACTCTGCTTGAGATGGTTTTTGGAGGTGGTTTTTGGAAGTTATTTGTCCAGGTACAGATCACAGGGACTGGTCACTGAGAGAGTCCCAGAGAACAACTGTGTTTTTTATGTGGGCTGGGTGGCTAGCAAGGATCCAGTCAATGAGAGTGCAAGTTCCAGTTCTGTAGTTTTTCTAGTGGGGGTGCTCACCATCTGCATTAGGTTAGCTGCTAGGATTGCATCCTTGAGGGACCCATCTGATGTGAGCCAATTTATGTTAAAGTCACCAAGGAGAAGGAGCTCGGTGTCAGGTGGTTGCGATCTTACAAATTCAAGAACAGTCTGGAGGCTGGACCCTGGATCTTTAGGAAGGATATAGATAGCAGACACAGTAAGCACTTTATTTTGGGCACCAAGTAGCAGTTTGACAGGGAGAAATTGCACAGAGGGGTTTGTGGTGGAAAAGCAGACAGGGTGGCTAGAGAGGTTGTCCTTAATGTAAATAGCACAACCCCCCCCTTTCATTAGTCCTGTCCAGTCTGAAAATATTGTAGCCTTGCAGTGAGATGGCATGGTCTGGAGTGCTTGGTGTCAGCCAGGTTTCAACAATGGCTAGTATGTCGGGATTGTGTTGACTGGCAAAGACTTGAAGGGAAGCCAGTTTTGGAAGGAGGCTACAGATATTTAAGGTGGCGATGGTGAGACCCCCTTCTGTTTTTGCTAGATTTGTTACCCTGATAGAAACAGGGCCAGGGTTTGGATGCACACTTCCTGACATCAGAAGGAGGAGGAGCAGAAGTTTAAGGGACATCTTCTGCAGCACATAGTATGACATGTAATGCCTCTGTTTCTTGTTAGTTTGGGTACAGTGTAGTCATTTAGGGTCCCAGCATAGGGTAATGGCTAGGAGCAGGTGTCGATTTGTCAACATTCCAGCAGCATGAGCTGTCATTTGCACCCAGTCCTTTGTAGGAGGGTGCCACAAGTGAGGGTAGGGAGGATTTGCCATGGTGCCAGGTTGCTGGTATCGAGCTTGAATGGTTAGTGTGAGAGGTAGAGGAGACTGCGAATGTTTACTATAGCAAGGGTGAGTGTTCCTGAGTGACTCACGGTGAGCTACTGTGGACCAAAAAACTGAATTGTTACTGTAGATCAAAGACCCAGAAAGTGTTAAATTCCTGAAGGTGATGAACATTAGCCTAGGGCATATGCAGGATGTAAAAATCGTTTGTTAGAATCTTCACTTTGTTCTTCAAAACAGTTGTGAATAGACCTCAATGACAAGCACACATCCTTTAAGAAAGTCAGATGGAAATGTGGATTCAATGCAGCACTCCACAACCCAGAAACCTGTATAAAATATTTACTGACCTCACTTTTGCTTTTTGATGTTTTCCAAAAAAGTTGATTTATGATGAGAATGCCTATACCTGGTGGTGATGTTTTGTAGTTTCTTAGTCCAGGAAATGTTCATAGATGTTATGTCCAAGAATGGTCCAGTTCCTCCAAGTAGAAACACATGAAAAAACACAAAAACTAAACTACTGACAGAGACAAACACAAACAGCCAGCCACACTGATGTTACCCTCTCCCAGGGGTCTGAAGTTTGCTTTTTTGTAATTATAGGTAACTGTCCCTCATATCCTTATCCTATATTAATTCTTTAGGGTAACTCTAATTATAGTATGGCCATTATTTCCTAAGGGCTCAATTATTGTACAGTAGGTCACTGAGTCTTTAATATTGGTTCGTACCAGGTTCCATATGTTCTCTCCCCCGGGTTGACTCTAAGACCAACTGTTCTAGTTCACATTCATTCATATTGTGCCCTATGCATAAATGGGTGAGTAATATGTGCTGTAGGCATGTTACCCATCTGTGGAATTCAGCATCCGTGCACAGGTGTGCATCGGCTGGTATCCACTACTGGCTGCACCTTTCTGTAGCCCTGCCCCCCTCGGCATGCAGATGTGCAGAAGACATTTCCGTGGATCAGGCGTGCATCCAATGGGATCCCCAGACCCGGTTTGCTATGGATCTCTTGTGCCTGTGGGGCATGTTGTGCACTGCTAGCTCAGGGCATGTGGGTGCCTGGTCAGCCACTCCCAGCACTTCTTGTAGATCCATGGGCTGGGGTGGCATGTGGGGGGTCTGCAGTGCCCCCACTTCTGTGCCATGGTTGGCAGCAGCATTCTGGGGGGTGCGTATCCCTTAAGGCTGGTATTAGCCAGTGTAGGGTGTGCCTCCTGCACCCAGCACTCTGCACCTCTGTGAATGGTGTGGAGTGAGGACACCCCCCACCTTGCTCCCCACCCACCCCAGCACATCTCTCTCTGTGCGGCCTGGAGAATTGGCACATGAATGCCACACAAACCCTCTGTGAATGCTGCATGGGGTCCATGGGACCCCGCTTCATGGCATTCTGTCATAGTGATGCCAACGCACTTGGTGTATGAGGCGTGTTGGCATTGTGCATAAGGGCCTATACAGTATATGTAAGGTTTGCACTAGGCTACTGTTCTACTGACCCAATCAATACCATTTATATTAAAGTCATCAATTATGGTGAGATCTTTGTTTATTACACTTGTGTGTCTTATAATCTGGAATAATTTAGTATAATATTCTTGACTACTCCTTGGTGGTTGATAGCAGGTCCCAACTATTATTGATTTTGGTTTCATATTTATTTCAGTCTATATGTGTTCTATATCAAGATCTACCAGCTCACCATGTCTGTCAATTAGTTCTTTATTATTTAGATTAATTTTTATATAGATTGCCACCCTGCTTTCCTCTTATATTGGCTTGATATCCAGCCGGACTCGCTCCCTCACAAGTACTGGCAAAAAGCCACAATTTCATCCACCCACCCATCCCTCTCCTCCATTAATTAAATACACTTTGTCCCACCTATTCTCATCTTCTATGCCCTCTGGTGCTCCTCCCACTTTAATTTTAACTATCTGCTGTCTTTTACACATTAATCTCCCTGCAGAGGTCCATCCCCTATCTTTTTAGTCTATCCTGTGCATTCATCAGTTCCAGCACAACCACAGGTTATAGTATCAGTTATTAGGTCTGGGACATTCATCACCCTATTCCATGGCACATAGGGAGACCTTATCATGGGAGAGAACATCTGGTTCCTCTGTATGTCCCTTGTCTTGCTAGCCCCTGCTCTCTCTCTCTATCAGACCTCCCATTCCTCCCAGGGTGGGGATGAGGTTTGCACCTCTCTCTGTTATGTGCTCAACAACTCCTCTCATGAATTTCTACATGATTACTGGAGCATACAGCTGTATTTGCATGGAAGTGGGACATCTCGTGAATTGTCATTGCAGGGTACTCCTCCCTCCCATCTTGATACTTTCTTCTCCTGGCATGTTTCTGTCAGGATTCTAGTGGCTGCAACCCTAGGTCAGTATAGCACCAGGAGTGGAGATAACTATGTTCAATTTCACTGCCCTTCCAGATGCTCAAAGAACAAAGACTACAGATTAACTTTTGCTGCCTTAAAAAGGATTTTGCTGCTATTGCTATTGTGCTCAGGCAATGTCGAGCTCAACCTGGGGCCTCTAGATACCCTTGCTTCTCCCTCCGACCTTGCTGGAATTAAAGGAATGTCATTCCTGCATGTCAATGTCTGAAGCCTTTTGAAAAAGATCACCATGATCCAGGCTTCGGTTAGTCACACCCTACCTGATGTTCTGGTGATCACTGAGACCTGGTTTTGACCAGCCACTCCTGACAGGGAAATCAACATCCCAGGTTATTTGCTCTTCCGAGCTGATAGGCAATCAAGAGGCAGATGGGTGGCGATTTATGTCTGGGACAAATTCTCTGTATCATGTCGAGAATCATCCTTCTCCCCTAATGAATTTGAATGCTTGACCCTAAAGGTTGAACTATCTCCTTCTTGTGCACTCTGTGTAATAGGCTGTTACAGGCCCCTGTCTGCAGGGTCACATATCTTGTCACATCTAAGCTCTGCCCTGGGGCTTAGTATGTTGGAAACTAGTATTCTTGGTGATCTGAACTATGACTGGTTATCAAAAGCCTTGGCTCCCTTGAAATCCTTTTGTGACACCTTGGGGCTGGTGCAACTCACTGGTGAACCCACTCGCCCAAATAAAAAGAACCCTAGTAACATCACCCTTTTAGATGTAATTTTGGTTAACAAACCACACCTGTTCTCCCATGTCAGAACATTTTTCTCTGACATCAGCGATCACTGTTTCATCACCAGCATCAGATCTATGCATAATCCACAGTTTGCAGCAAATTCTCAATCAAGAGGTGTAAACACAACTTCGACTTGTTTGCCTACCTCGACAAATTGAAACATTCCCTGCGATGGCAGGATTTCTACTTAGCCAAAACAGTAATGAGGCATATGCTATCTTTCACGAAACACTAACTGCAGCCTTAAACAGGCATGCCCCCATGGTAAAGGTACATGTAAGGAGCAACACTTGCCGCTGGTTTTCACCAGAACTCAAAGCTTCCATGCTAGATAGGGATACGCTTTGGAAAAAAGCACGCAGAAGGAAGAATGACTTGGATTGGTGTCAGTTTAGGAGGGCACGCAATAAGTGCACCAAGTTGGTCAGAGCAGCCAAGGCTACTTTCTATCACACTGAGCTAGACTGTGCCTCAAGGAATCCTTCAAAATTTTGGAAAATAATAAAAGACATGTCTGGTCATTCACCTGGAAATTCCCTTCCATCAAAAATTATATCCGGTAGTAACACCATTTCAGACCGATCAGAGATACTGGAAGCCCTCAATAATCATTTTGCAACCGCTGGGCTAATATTTGACACATCCCCTGCTAATGCCATCCACACTCATCAGGGATTATTATTTCACAAGTCTCCTGCTACCAAAGAGGCCTTATCCTTCCTGCCTGCCTCTCTAAAAGAGGTTGAAGATCTATTGCTGCAGTTGGATATCAAGAAGGGTGCAGGTTCAGACTCTATACAGCCTTACTTTCTGAAATATGCATACCATTTGTTGGCAGTGCCAATCACAGACCTTTTCAACTTTTCACTATCCCAGGGGAGCCACCCCTCACAATGGAAAGTAGCCCATGTCATCCCTCTACTCAAATCAGGTGACCCTTTGTGACCTAATAATTACAGACCAATCTTCCTCCTCCCCATTCTGTCTAATTTATTGGAAAATTTAGTGAGTGGTCAGCTAAGGGCATACCTTGAATCCAGGAGTCTATTAAACCCAGTGCAGTCTGGATTTAGAGCAAAGCACAGCACCATAACTGCCCTAGCAAAAGTGACTAATGATTGGCTCCTTGACCTTAACAATAGGAATTTTGTCTGTGCTGTCTTTTGGGATCTAAGTAAGGCCTTTGACACAGTCAACCCTAGCCTGCTTCTTTTCTCCCTATGTAACCTAGGTCTGGACCCTAACTCTATGTGCTGGTTTGCGAACTACCTTGTGGAATGAAAACAGCAGGTTAAGGCTGAAGGTGATCTTTTGCCACTTAAACCCTTACAGAGAGGTGTGCTTCAGGGGTCTATCCTTGGTCCCCTGTTGTTTGTGGTTTACATTAACAACATCAATGACAACATCAATAAAGCCAACATCCACTTATTCGCTGATGACACAGTACTTTATTTGAGTCACCTACACCGGAAGCAGCCTGTGAAGACCTCCTAGCTGCATTTAACCTATTGCAATACCAGCTCATAAGCAAAAAGCTTCTGCTTAATGTGAAAAAAACAAAAGCGATGCTCTTTTCCCCTTCCTCCTATTCGGCAAACCCCACTTGCATTGGGGCTATCCCTCAGATTACCACAGTACTTGCAGAAAATCTAGAGTATGTGCCAAAATTCAAAAGTCTGGGTGTATGGCTCGATCATAAACTCTCCTTCTCTGAGCATCTCGAAGAACTACAGAAGAAATAAAGACAAAGACTAGGCCTATTCTACAGAATTAACCACTTCCTTACTAGAGATGCCAAGCAATGGTTGGTTCAAGCCAAGTTCCTTTCATTAATAGATGATGCAGACCTTCTCTATAGCCATTGTACTGCCTCTGCCCTGGCTAAATTGGACACCCTATACCACAGAGCAATCAGGTTCATAACAGGCCTTCCACTTTCCACACATCATTGCTCCTTGTACACTGTGGTGGGCTAGACTTTCCTTCATTATGGGAGAAATAAAAATGCCACTCTATGGGCTTTCAGAGTGGTTACCAACAAGCTCCCCCTATACTTCTCTGATTGTATTCCCCTGAGTGTGACAGTTGCCTATGCTCTAAGAAGCTATTCCCTAATTGTCTTGCTATTACATAAGGTCAAATCTTGTTTCAGCAGAGCTGCCATAAGTTTCTCGTTGCCTTCCTTGTGGAACAATATGCAAAAAAACTTGAAGCTGAGCTGTCCTGTTAGCCTGAATATTTTTAAGTCACTCTATGACCACTCTGTGAAGGAATCCTACAAATGTTTCCCACATCACTACCTCACCTATTTTCCAGTTTCCCTCCTTCCCATCCTGCCTCCCACCCTGCCTCTGCCCCTGCCTCTCTCTCCCTACCAAATTACCAGCTTCTCTGCCACTCTTTAGCCATGGCCAAGTTCCACCCCCATCCCTGAAGTATGCCAGTTAACTATTCCAACCCCGTCATTTCTTCCTAAGCTGATATCCCTCTTTTTGCCTTTTTCTCTCCTTTTAAGTGAACATTCCGGCTGTACCCAGTTTTGAGTCTATCTGTTGTAAAGGCCCTCTCACTCCAATGTTGATGTACATATTTATATTTTTCTTCTTTGTATAATATTATATTATGTTTTACCATGTTACTGTACTATGATTTTGTATGACCAGGTACATCTTGCAAATGAGACCTGCTCAATGGTGCCCGCCTGGATAAATAAAGATTTTGATTGATTGATTAAAGACTTCCAGGCTATGTCCCCAGTCCTCCATGTCCTTCCACCATGTCTCTGTAATAGATATTATGTTGTATTCTTGTTCACACAAAATTGTTTATATAAGGTTCATTTTATTGTTTAAAGAGCATCTGACACTGACCTGGGATTGATGTCAGACCTCCATGTTAGCATCCAGATCCCCCCCAATTTGCTGATTTGCATGAAGTCTGACTCCCCCAGTGTGTTTCTATTTTTATTTTTTATAAAAATAAAAATGTGTCCTGACCGTGCTTCAGTAGAGCATTTCAGTGCAGTGAGAAGAAGATGTCAGTGTGCATTGACATCAAGTAGGGAAGAGCCCAGCCCTGAGGAGACTTGTGGGAAAGCACTTTTTCCATAACACCTGTGGCTAAGCACTGTTTCCATCCCTGAACCCATCTGTGAGTCTGTGCCTTTACCTGTATCTGTACCTGTAACCTTTAGTGTTACCCACCCATGGGTACCTGCTCAGAGATCACCATCCCTCTGAGCACCATCTCAGTCAGATGAGTTACTTGCTCTGGCCTGCTTTAGTCTCCTTCCCATTGCTTCCACCACTGCTGATCAATCACTCAGTGCTTTAGAATTACAGGACTGAGAAGAGCTTACAGGTTCTATGTTTGGCACATACTTTGCCATGCTGTTACTCGTGCAGTGCACACCATGCCTTGTTGGGCAAAATAACTTGAATGGCATTTCTAGAGCTCAGGCATCACACCTCCTCATGCCCTCTGTCTGTTGTAAGGCTCACAATGTCACCAGCACCGCAGGTTACGCACCTTGTAAGAATCAGAAACCCCTATTTTTTAAAATGATGGTCATTGACTCTAACGGGGGGGGAGGACCTTTCATCTTCTGGACATTGCCATTCCATTTCAGATCAGATGTCAAAGGACAAAGAAAGGATCATGTTGATGCTGGCAGTATGTTTCAGCTGTTTTTTTACATTACATGAACTCCTGAACCTAGACTAAGTATCCTTGCAATGTCTGCACTGTATGTTCATTAATATGGTATCTAATGCAGTAATGTGGGAGTGTGGGATGGGGGATTGAGTTTCTTACCTCCTAGGGACCCAGCAGCTTTCATGTCTCCCCACCAGTTGCCATAAAGCTGTCACTCTCCAGGAATCCCTCTATATATGTCTTTCTATGTGCCTGTAAGCTTAACTGACTGCTAGTTGCAGTTCCTATGGCTGTAATTATTAGGCTACATAGCCTAGTTACCCTTGCCCTAGAAGTTAGAGGCCCCACTGCTTTCAGACCCCTCTAAATCAATGTGCATGGTGTGCTACTGCAGCCCCACAGATGCATGTGCAGGACTTAGAGAGAGAGCCTCCATTTGCTGGTTGGCAGTACATTGGTTCCTACTGAACCACCTCAACTGATACCCGAGAGAAGAATTGGGATCTTTCTCGGTAAGGACTATTATGGACCAAATGGAATGGAGCATGGTCCAGGGACCCGGGGGATGCCAGCCCTTGTGGGTAAGATCATTCTTGTAGTATCAAATACCTTTCACAGAACATGAAAGGGGCATGCTCCAAGGTCATAAGGCAGCAAATTATCAAACACACTAAGTAGCTAGATGCTAACATTTTAGTTATATGGAAGTCTCATTTACTTCCACCAGAGAAAAGTACTGTATAAAGCACAATGCAAGTAATAAAGTCAGGGGTCAATCTTAACATTGTTTTACTTGCCCAAACACTAGTGCAAATTGACCAGGGCTAGTGCAGCTAACTATCTACTTGTCCATCTTGACTAGTGGAGGTTTTTATGTGTGTTAATGAAGTTAAAAAGTCTCTACTTTAGCAGGCTGTAGTCCTCATACTATTCTCTCTCAGTGTTCCAGATGGCCTGGTATGATTAACAGCTCATTAAAAGCTGCAATTATCTGGCAGTTCAAGAGGGGGATCCCACAAAAGGCTCAATGTGAGTCACTATCACTCCACTGTTAGGACTTTCAGCTAGTGTCCAGGGTGTGATTAAGGGTAGAGTGCAGTCAAGTCACTAGCATCCAGTTTTCTGAATGTGTCTCTGTCTAAAAATGTGTCCCATATTATTAAGACCAGTGACCCTCATCTCCCTACATTGTGAGTGTCTGTGTCGAACATTTCAGTGACAAAATGTGAGGAGGTATACAGGGTAGGCCCTGTAGGTGGTGGGTTTTATCCCAGTCTCACCATAACTTCCCTCTCTCCTCCAGATCTCTTAACTCTGATCTTTCCCTGGACACCACTGCAGACCAGAGTCTGAAATGACCATCCACAAATCCGTAGCTGCCATTGCTGGTAAGTGTAGGGGTGCCCAGCTCAAATGGACCATGCCAGCCATCACCATCCATACAATCCCACCATTATCCCACCCAGCATGTCCTTTCATCCTAAAAACAAAGCTTTGGATCTTGTATGGTACAAAATTAAAGTTTAATAAAATACATAATTTGAAAGCTTAAAATAGGCATTCCTAGGGTATATAGATCATCCTATATAGAAACAGAGATAGTATAGCATTATGCCTGTGTACGTTTCCCCCTGGGCTGATGAAAGGACAATGTTGAAGAAAAAATATGTTATTGTTGGGGCACAGCATATTAAAATCAATGCTTTTAAAATAAAAATATCACAGTTTTCTATTTCCCAAGCCCCTTAGGTTTGTGTATCCCCAACCGCCAAAGAAATCTTAGCTGTCCTCACATTTTTGTCACATTTTCTTGTCTATACTGAGTAAAACTGTCTTCCTATGTTCTCCCTTCCCCCAGGATGCATCTGTAGTGTAATCGAGCAGTACTTTGCTCAGTATGCCTTCCTGGTAAAAACACTTAAATAAATAAATAAAATGTGTTCCTTGCTCACTTGAGACTGTACAAAACCTTCCAGAAGTGCAGGTCTCCAGTTCACTATAGGGTGGGGGTCGAGAATGTCTTTATCTGCCCAACTCTGTTCATTGTCCTGTGGGTGTTGGTGACAGTGTGGTGAGGTGTTTGATGATGTTAGCTATTGTGTGTGCAGAGCTAGGACTGCTTGATTAAACATTTGCTGTTGTGATATCCTCTGGTTTGGTGTGTGGGGGGGCAGAATGAGGAAGAGAAGAAACCATGGTACAAAACAATGGGTGGGGGGGCTCACTGTGAGTGATGGCATTGCAGTCTTTCTTTCTGCTGGGGAGCTGAAAGCAATGTGGGAGCAAGATAAATGTGCAATAATCAGAGTATTTCTTGGTTTGCATTGTTTCCTGCATAAGTGGTCAACATTTACCATTATAATTGAGGGCTACTGCAACCATCTGTGGGCTAGTGCAATTTTGAATCAACTTGCCCTACTGGCTAGTGCAAAAAAAGGTTATGGTTGACCCCGAATAAAATGCTGGCAACTTACATTTGTTTGTAGAAAGTTCAATGCAGGTTACAGTGCAGTCAACATGGAATCAGCACAACAAATCCAACACAGCAAAGGGAGGCAAGGAGGTCAGTAAGGGAAGCCAAAGCTCAGACAGAAGAACACATTGCAAAATCAGTGGTTAGAGGGGACAAAACCTTTTACAGGTACATAAGTGAAAAAAGAAAGGCAAAGGGAGGGGTAGTGAGACTGAAGGGGGAGGATGGGGAACGTGTGGAGGATGACAACAGTAAAGCTAACATATTGAACATGTATTTCTGCTCAGTCTTTATGAGGAAGAGGAGGGCAATGGATCTGAAGGGAGTACAAGGGGTGAGAATGGTGAAGAAATGGACACAAGTCCCTTTACTCGAGAAAGGGTCCTGAAGGAACTGGAAGTAATAAGAGTTGATAAAGCAATGGGGCCAGATGGGGTGCACCCCAGGGTCCTTAAAGAACTAATAGAGGTGGTGGCTGAACCTCTGGCTATTCTGTTTAGCCAACCACTGGAAACAAGGGAGGTACCCAAAGACTGGAGCACAGCAGATATAGTCCCCTTATACAAAAATGGGAACAAAGAGGAAGCGTGAAACTACGGACCAGTCAGCCTCACCTCAGTAGTGGGGAAGATCATGGAAGCACTACTGAAGGAGAGACTGGTGGAACATCTGGTTGTCAATGGACTACAGGACCCAAGGCAGCATGGTTTCACCAGGGGTCGGTCATGTCAGACCAACCTCTTTGAATTTTTTGACTGGGTGACTAGGGAGATGGATCAGGGGAGGGCAGTGGACATGGCCTATCTGGACTTCAGCAAGGCCTTTGACACTGTGCCACATAGAAGACTATTACACAGACTGGGGAATATGGGTGTGGGCAGGACAGTAGTGTGGTGGGTAGGTAACTGGCTGGGCAGCAGGACACAGAGGGTGGTGGTAAATGGCTGTCACTCCACAGAGGGAAGAGTGACCAGTGGGGTACAACAGGGATCAGTGCTGGGACCGGTCCTGTTCAACATCTTCATCAGTGACATTGCGCAGGACCTAGAAGGCAGAATTTCACTGTTCACTGATGACACAAAGCTCTGTAACAGAGTAGATGCACCAGAGGGTGTAGACAGAATGAGAAGGGAGCTGCAGAAACTTGAAGAATGGTCAGGGGTTTGGCAGTTGAAATTCAATGCAAAGAAATGCAAGATAATGCATATGGGGCACAAAAACCCAGGCACAATATATCAGTTGGTGGGTGAGGATATACCATGCACCAAGCAGGAAAGGGATCTTGGGGTTATCATCTCTGATGACCTCAAGGTAGGGAAACAGTGTGACAAGACAGCAGGTAAAGCAAATAGGATGCTAAGATGCATAGGCAGGGGCATCACCAGCAGGAAAAAGGAGGTCATAATTCCACTATACAAGACACTAGTGAGGTCCCACCTGGAGTACAGTGTACAGTTCTGGAGACCTTACCTATGTAAGGACATAGACAGGGTAGAGAAGGTTCAGAGGAGGGCAACAAAGATGGTACATAGATTGCATCATAAGTCCTATGAGGACAGGTTGAAGGAACTGAATATGTACTCCCTGGAGGAGAGGAGGGAGAGAGGGGATATGATAGAGACATACAAGTATCTTACAGGGAGGAACAGGGTGCAGGAATACACTATTTTTAAGCAAAAAGATGTTCCAGGACTAGAGGGCATGGGATGAAGTTGGAGGAGACGATTCAGAGAAACATGAGGAATAATTTTTCACAGAGCAGGTGGTGGACAAGTGGAACACTCTGCCAGAGGAAGTGGTGGGGCTGAAACAATCACGGGATTTAAGAATGCATAGGACAGACATAAAGGAATTCTGGAAGTCAGGGGTAAGGGGCAACAGACTTCTAGGAAAACATAAACTGAACTTACAAGCTCAAATGGGCAGACTGGGTGGGCCACAGGCCCTTATCTGCTGACACTGTCTATGTATCTATATATCTACAATACATGTGGTGGCTAAGGATTAGGATCCCAGAATGAGTTGTTTGGTCAACTTGACATCATAGTCTGTAGCTGCCATGTAGATCTTGCTGGACTGGTTGTGCTGATTCCATGTTGAGCGCACTGTAACCTGCACTAAACTTTTAACAAACAAATTTAAGTTGCCAGCACTTAATTACCTGCATTATACCTTGGTATTGTGCTTTCTTTGCTCTGGGTGATCATTCCTTTGTGTCCAGCTCCTACAGACATCAGACCCACTGATCTGTATTTACCTGGGCTGTCATAAGCACAAACCATCAGAAATGGCAGCAAGACCTTGGTTGCTGCCAGTTCTCCCACTCACAAGTGTCTATTCCTACATGATGTCAAGGCACTATGTCAGCAGGAGCACTGCAAGCAGCCACATGAATACACATTAAACAGGGAATCATTTCAAATGTTTTAAAAAACTTTAATTTGATTGTGAACTTTGGAAAAAAATGAAAAAGAGTATGTAGAGAGCCACCAGCAAATGACCAAAGCTGTGCAGGTAGATTGATGTCAGTTGCTCTTTATTCTTCTGGCATTTAGTGCTAGTATATTGACAATTTTAACCCTCTCCTCGGTTGTAGTACTTTCTGCATTACTTATAATGTGTTCTACTATTGTACTATTTATGTTAGTTGGGCTACATATGCCTCCCCCCCAGAACTAGTTTAAATTGTGTTTTATGGCAGTAAAAATTCTCTGTCCTAAGTGCTGCAGCCCTTTTTTGGTTAAGAAGAAGACCATCCTGGGCACAAAAGTCTGTTCTACCAGGAAAAGTGCCCCAATTTCATATAAACTTAAAGCCTTCTTTGGCTGCAAAAGTATGTACAGTGGCAGCCATAGACATGGGCAGATATTTCCTGAAATTTCTGTGATATCTGTGGAGAAATTTCCTGTCTGTCTGCAATTCTACCATGGGCCACCTGAGAGAATCTGTATAGATATATTGTGAAATGTCTGGAAATATCTGACCATATCATGGCAGCGACTGTAAACATAGATCAATAATTAAAAAAAGGGAAGGATGAGGGATGGCTGGCTGAGCTGGAAGGGAGAGGGAGAATAGTCAAGCAGTACAAACTAGTATTGGGAAGGATGAGGGAGGACTGGCAGTGCTGGAAGGGAGAGGGAGAATAGTCAAGCAGTACAAACTAGCATTGGGAAGGATGAGGAGGGACTGGCAGTGCTGGAAGGAGGAGAATAGTCAAGCAGTACAAACTAGTATTGGGAAGGATGAGGAGGACTGGCAGTGCTGGAAGGAGAGGGAGAATAGTCAAGCAGTACAAACTAGTATTGGGAAGGATGAGGGAGGACTGGCAGTGCTGGAAGGGAGAGGGAGAATAGTCAAGCAGTACAAACTAGCATTGGGAAGGATGAGGGAGGACTGGCAGTGCTGGAAGGGAGAGGGAGAATAGTCAAGCAGTACAAACTAGCATTGGGAAGGATGAGGGAGGACTGGCAGTGCTGGAAGGGAGAGGGAGAATAGTCAAGCAGTACAAACTAGTATTGGGAAGGATGAGGGAGGACTGGCAGTGCTGGAAGGGAGAGGGAGAATAGTCAAGCAGTACAAACTAGCATTGGGAAGGATGAGGGAGGACTGGCAGTGCTGGAAGGAGAGGGAGAATAGTCAAGCAGTACAAACTAGCATTGGGAAGGATGAGGGAGGACTGGCAGTGCTGGAAGGGAGAGGGAGAATAGTCAAGCAGTACAAACTAGCATTGGGAAGGATGAGGGAGGGCTGGCTGAGTTGGGAGGGGAGGGACCATATAGGTTCACTGTATTTGAGTGCAAGCCAGAAATAACCTGTCATACCACTTTGCATGTAATAAAGGAATTCTCAGCTCATGATCCTGAAAAATGGCTCATCTCACTAAGCTGGACACCCAGGATGTTGGAGTGCCCAGAAAAAAGTATTTCTGGGCTGAACTGGAAAAAACAAGTGCCAGAATCTAGCTAAACAGTTCTCGTTTACTTAGGTTCAGGTGTTTTTATATATTTTCCCATTGTTTACTTTGAAAAGAAAAGATGGCATCTGTCACAACCCAAACATTTTTCTTATGACCTAAAAAACACAAAGAGGTGTGAAAGCAAAATGCTTGCAACACCAACATTTTCAGTTCATATCAAAGGGTTATCTTAAAACCCCACTGAGCATGCTCAGAAAAAAATCCTTATAACTCTGGAAATGATTAATATTTGTCATGAAACATTTCAAAGGTAATACCTTGGCACATGCTTCTTCTACATTGAAAGTTTCAGAGAAAAATTCTGTACTGTCTATGCTATAAGTGAGAGCAAAACACATGTAATAGGTATAGGAAAAAATTTAGACATTACTGTAAAAAATGACACATCAAGATCTCAGAAATACCAAAAGCTGCTGTCACAAAACTTTCCAAGTCTTCAGAAATCATCTTCTGCACATGCATACTAATTTTGGGACAGTTCCATTGAACACCACCAAAGTGCAAAATTAGATGTTTAACATTTAGCACTGAACCCAAACCATACTGGTGCTACCATGCCAATTAAAAAAATATATAGATAGATAGAGTGATAGATAGATAGATAGATAGATAGATAGATAGATAGATAGATAGATAGATAGATAGATAGATAGATAGATATAAGGGGCACGGTAGCACCGCTATAGTTAGGGTTGAGTAGCCTGTTTCATGTTAAATCTCAAATTTTGCACATTTATATCTTTGACTCTCTTTGACAAAATGAGCTGCAATTTTATATGTGTTGTCTAATAGGCAAGGTCTTGATGTGTGGAAATTTTTGTGATGGCAGCTTGTGAAGTTTCTGAGATCCACATGTGTAATGTTTTGAAATAAAACAACTTTTTTTCCAATATTTTTTTGTTTTTGCCTACAGCCTATATTGAAAGGATTTTTTTTGCCCCAGACTTGCAGAGAACATGTGTCTTGTCACAAGACAGTACCTTTGACAGGTCTGATGAAAAAATATCAAAGGGTTCCAGAGTTATTAGACTTTAAATTTTAGTGTTTTCTGACCTGCACATGTGCAGTAGGATTTTTCAGATAACAGTCTTTGGTGAAAGGAAACATACTGTATGATGCCACAAATGCTGGGTTTTGGTTTCACCACTGAACTGGCAGAGCATCAGACATTTCTGGTGCTGTGCCAACTGCCATCTTGTTCAGTTTTTCTATGAATTGACAGACATGGAAAATACATAACACTGCTGGGATTTTTTTAAAACAAATATAAGAACCTATCTAAACTGGACCAGTTTAGCTAGATGCAGATGTTTGTTTTTTAACATTGTGCCCACTTATATGTTTTCTGGGCACCCAAAATCCTGGATACCCAGCTTAGCGAGAGGAGCACTTCCCTGGCATTCTCTGTATGAGAACACTGGGAATTTCTTGACTTCTGCAATCCACAGCTGTAGTCATGCTGCTGGCTGCAATGTTAGCTATGAGCCACCCTTTTCCATGGTGTCTAGTGGCACCCCTACACACCAATTGCTGTCCACATAAAAAAATAACTATATTCCCTGGTGTTTAGTGGTACACCCCACCCTCTGATCACTGTCCCCTAATTTTTATTTTAGTCCCTGGTGTCTAGTGGTACCCCCCTCCAATCACCATCCCCTTATTCTTATATTAGTTCTGATTATATAATCAAATCTGACACTGGGATGCCCACTCCCAGTGTTGGATATCCCCCAGACCACTGTTTTATTGCTAGTGCCAACATCGGAGGCCTACTC
Source organism: Neoceratodus forsteri (assembly GCA_016271365.2). Classification (NCBI taxonomy): domain Eukaryota; kingdom Metazoa; phylum Chordata; order Ceratodontiformes; family Ceratodontidae; genus Neoceratodus; species Neoceratodus forsteri. The sequence continues at coordinate 1,146,662,966 of CM057449.1, read as the reverse complement.
CCCATGTTGGTATTACAAGCATCCCCCCAGCAATGTGGGACACTGGGGAGCTCACCCCCAGTGTCCCAAAATATTTATTTACTGTTATCCTGTAAAAGGAAAACAGTCCCCAGAGGTGTTATGAGTATTCATTGAAATTGTTCTATGCACATGCATAACTATGGTAATTTTAAATATTTTGACTCCAAATTTTCAACATAGCAAATTTTTTCACACCACCTCATGAACAATACAGTTTTCATTTTTCACATCCTGTCCAAAATGTGTTTTTGCACCTGTGGCACAGTATGGTATTTTGGCATGGATTTGTAAGTTTTCACCTATGGGGTTTATGTGGTGAGGTCATAAGAAGACTATGTTGAAAACGTGGGGTCAAAATATGAAAAAATGCCAAAGTTATGACCATTTCTTGCAATTTCACTACACCAGCTTGTAACTTTGGAAATTTTAAATATTTTGAGCCCATATTTTCAACACAGTCTTCTTATTACATCACCTCATGTATGTTACAGCTGTCATTTTTCAGATCCTGCCCAAAATGTGTTTTTGCACCTTTGGAGCGGAATGGTGCTGCCGTTGCACAGAATTATCTTTTGGCAGGGATTCAACAATTTGTTATACTGGTTGTATGAGGTGGGGTAACATGATAGCTATGCTAACAATTTAGTCACTGTTGTTCTATAAATGGCCCTGTGCTTCCACAGCTACAGACATATATGCATCTATGGAGACATGGGAGGTCCCATGGGTAAATAAGGATATGATTATACTATCTCAAAAAGTAAGGAAATAAACTGTAAAGCAAAATTGTGTTAATGGTCTCATTAGGGTTACAGCCACAAAAGCAGGGAAATGTGGCATTAGGATTTCCAAACCTAATACCCCACCCCATGCTGCGCACACCAACAGGCATCAGAGGTGTGCCTTGGGGTTGTCTGCCCTAATGTTCCACCCATTCTTCTATACTGTACCTATCTCAGCTTATTTACTTATGAAATGGGGTGAGTGTTAAGGCTGACCACCCCAAGGCACACCCCCGATGCCTGTTGGCGTGACCAGCATGGGAGTGGGATGTTAGGTTTGGAAACCCTAACACCACATTTCCTTACTTTTGTGGCTGTAACCCTAACTAGAGCATTAAGGCAGTTTTTTTGCAATATATACTAGGTGGGATATTCAGATTGCACCAGGCAGTGGCACAAGCCTGGGAGCAGCACAACTGGGATGAGCCAGGGCATGGTCCAGGTAATATTAAATGGAGCTGCGCCAAGGCTCAGCACAGTTAAATATGGCACTGAGGGTGAACACACTGCGCATGGTGCAGTGGCACTGCACCAGCACAAGTGGCAGCAGGGGAGCGCTGGCTGCGCCAGCACAAGTGTGGTTGTGCTAGGTGCAGCAACAGCAATATTCAGCCGTGAGCATGCAAATGAGGCCATTAAGTATGCAAGGTGCAAATGGGGCCATTTGCATGTCATTATGGCTCCATTTGCATGTGGTGCACCAATCCCCGGTGACATGGGCCTGGCGCCCTGCTAGGCTGCAGCAATGGGGGACTGATGCCCTGCTGCCCCTTGGCAGGCTCCGCATCCAAACACCCATTCATGGGCATATGTTTAAAAACACTCTGGTGGTCCAGTGGACCCTACCCTGTTGCCCGATCATGGGCATATGGATAACAACTCCCTGGTGGTCCAGTGGACTGATCCCATCACCCAATCGTGGGCATGTATTATAAATATCCCTTGAGGTCCAGTAGACCACTATCCCTTGCACAATCATGGGCATGTATTAACAAAATCCCTGGTGGTCCAGTGGACTGCTATCCCCTGCCCGATCATGGGCATGTAATGAAATAATCCCTGGTGGTCTGGTGGACTGATCACCTTCACCAGGGATATTATTAATAATACATGTCCATGACCGGGCAATGGGGATCCGAACACTGGATCACCAGGGAGGTCCATTACTGATGCCCACGATCGGACGACAAGTGGGGAGGCACAATGCTCCCTGGGCAGGGGGCATGGGACAGTGTTTTGGGAGGTTGGGTGGCCACCCACGGCAGGTGCCTTCTGTGTTGTTCCCAGCAATATGGCAGCCCACCTGTGGGTGTCCCCAACTTGTTCCCTGTTTGAATGGGCACAACATTGTACCCCACCTGAGTGGTGCAGGGTGAGGTTGTGCCTGCATATGTGCCACATTTCCCGGCTGAATATCGGGATGTGCCACATATGCATGGGCACGCCTTCTGCACTTGTGCTGCATACATTGCAGCACAACCCACCCATCTGAATATTGTACCAGGGCACTCTGGTGGGCTGCGCATGGTGTGACCCTGTTGCACCATGCACAACTCCTTTGAATATCCCACCCACTGTATATAACATCCAATCCAGAATGACACCACGAACAGAACTCCTACAGCAACCATGCAGCTCACCAAGGGGTAGCCAGCCCCACAAACATGAAATCCACAAACAGGAGTGCAAAAGCGAAAAGCACCAGATAAAAATGAATTACTTAGTGAAGACACTTTTATACGTTACAAAAATCACACATTTATTTATCTTCACTAACAAAAGTATAACATCTGGTGCAATAAACTGAGGGTTGTAACAAACAAAACACCCCCGAGTCTTCAAAGGGGATTTTTGTAACGTATAAAAGTGTCTTCACTAAGTAGTTCATTTTTATCTGGTGCTTTTCGCTTTTGCGCTCCCGTTTGTGGATTTCACTGTATATAACATATGGGAGAGCTTTGTTATGTATGGAAACCAAACAGATTATTTTCTTGTAATCTCATCACTATGACATCAGTGATAAACCTTGCTTAAGTCCTTCATAACAACGAGTTTACAAGATGGAACACCGACAGAAATCAGTATTCCTTTATGAGCACACTAATTGCTAGCCCCCTGCAAGCATCAGAAATGTTAATTCCACTGTGACAGTGCTTGCAGGAACTAGTGATCATGATGTCAGCCTTGTTTTATTTAGTTTTCTTTATTTTTTTCTGCCCCCCAGATCTATTGACATTACCTCAATGATTTCCATTGCAGCGCTAGTCCTCCTTAATGGTTGTGAAGCTGATGTGCCGACATCTCCCAGCACTCCTTCCAACCAGACACCACATGGTGTGAAACGACCAACCAGATTTTTCTAATTGTTTTACATGCAAAATGGGTGTTTTTTTATGTTGTTGTTCTGAAAATAATTTTTAATAGTTTTACTATCGATTGCATAAGGTAAAAAGATGTGTGTGCATGTTTACCAATGCATTTTGAAAAGAGCGCAAGTGTTCTGGTTTTCTAACTACTGTAGGGATGCAATATTATTAAATGTATGAAGTGATTTTGATGATGGGGGAAGGAGTGGTGATGACATGGAGTGAGCCTATTTTATCCAATCCCATACTCTAAAAAAATAATGTATGGGTGTTTCATTAGTAACCATGCTGAAATCGCTTCTCAAGGTTACCATGACACTATGTTAACCTCTCAAGCTGCGCTCTTGAGGTTTACAGTTGTCATGGTAACTTCTCAAAGAAATTACAGCACAGTTACTAATCAAACCCCATACATTATCTTCTCTCTCTCTCTCTCTCTCTCTCTATATATATATATATATATATATATATATATGTATAGATATATATATATATCTATATATATATAGAGAGAGAGAGAACAAAAGAGAGAGAGAGAGAGAGAGAGATAATATACGTATACAACAGGTATGGGTATTACCGTGCCAGTTATCAGATGTGGGTATCAATTTATAAAGATAACTGGTGGTATCATTTAGCAACGTTTCAAGATATCAAGATATCACCTGTAAGGTACCAAGATATCACCACTTAGATACATAACAATTGACCTATTGATAACTGATCAGCAGCAACAGGACATACCATATTACCACGTAACAGTGCTACCTTGACAACCATTCACACATTCTTCAGAAACATTCCATTTATAGAAACAATCTTTAAAACAGTAATTGAAAATCACTTGTTTACAGCTTTATTTATGAAACTTTCATGCTCTGTTGTAGACATCAAATAAATATACTACGTAAGAAATATCTTCTTTCATTGTACTTGACTTCTTTTTTTTCAATTAATCTTTTATTGATTTTAACATTTATAACAGGACATGGCACAAGTCTCACATGAAAATTAACAAGATGCACAACATACAATTCAAAGACAACAGTGACATGTCCCCCCCTCCCTCCACCCACCTCCCTCAGCACCCCACCACGGCTTAGATATCCAAAGAACAGCCTTAAAGACTATACCTAAATATTTCAAAAATAAACAATAAAGAGGGGTGTTATCTTTGGGATTCCTTAATCTAAATAAACACCAGTTTGAAGCATGTAGATTGTATGCATACCAGCCCAGATTTTTTATATCTAGAAGATGAGTAACCAGGACTTCTTTTGAACTGCTCCACGTTCAAATTGAACAAAAGATCTTGAAGCCACTCTGTATAAGTGAGCTTTGATATATCTATCCGGTGCCTTAATATAAGCTTCTTCAGTATCATTGCAATCATTGCTATATGATATCTATGTAACTTAACCTTGACCCTGGAGTGGTCCCCAATAAGACATATTTCCAGAGTAAAAAGGTCTTCCAGACCTAACAAAGGATCACTTTTATTTCAGATTTCTACCCAAACAGTCTGGACCAGGGGACAATCCCAAAAAATATGTTTTAACAAGCCTTCAGCTTGTTTACATCTGTTACAAACCGAAATAGCTGTCTTGCCAATCTTGAAAAGTTTTAAGGGTGTCCAGTATAAGTTATGTAAAAATTGAAATTGTGTAAGTCGCAATCTATCTTGAGATATATATATGTAAGTCTCCTCCCATATCTTATTCCAGTTAATAATGGAATCAGGGAATTGACCAGGCCAGTATTTGGGAGTGTTCTCCTGGTTAATAGGTGAGAACTCTAAAAGGGGCCCATATACTCGGGCAATTGCAACAGGGAGATGTACTACTTCCGCCATGGAATTAAAAAAATCATAAAATTTATCCTCCATGAAAATTTAACTATTGAGTCAGCTTAGCAAATGAGAAATTTGGAACATCTTAAAAACCTGTCCCAATCCTAGGGAATATTTATTAACAATAGTAGAAAACGTAATGAGTTTTCCCAATGGGTCTAGGAAGTCCCTAATCTTTGTGTTCTGGAGCAGGGGAACCCATGATTTAGGAATCTTCCTGCCACCTATTTTCAAATTCAGATTCTCCATCAAAGGTTGGGTATGTTTGCATTTTAAAAACACACATAATTGATTATGGGTTCTTACTGAAGTCCCTATAGGGGAATGGGAAATATTTAACGGTAAGTTTTTAACTGTGCTTTGCAGTACTGTTGGTATAGACAAATGCTCCATAGCCAGCATTCTCTTCTCCAAAATTAACCATTGTGGTACATATGGTTGTCGGGATAACATTTCTTCACTAGACACCCACTTCATATATTTAGCCATCTGACTGGCCCAATAATAACCTCCTATATGTGGCAATCTCAAACCACCCTTGATCTTGGTTGCTGTCAGTTTTAAATAAGCTCTTCTCGGGGGTTTGGCAGCCCAGATGAAAGAAGAAATGATGGAGTGCACTTTCCTGAACCAGCACATGGGTAACCAAACATTAAGCATATTCAACAAATAGAATATCCTGGGTAAGATATTCATTTTAGCTATATTAATGCACTCCCAAAGGGAAATGGGGAGGGGTAACCACCTAGAACAATCTTGCTGAATAATCTGGAAGGTATCATCAAAGTTGAGTTTTTTCATCAGGGAATCTGATATAGTAAGATAAATACCTAAAGATTTCAAACATTTTGAGATCCACTGAAATCCTAGATGTGAAATATCTGTTTTCCGTAATCTATAATTTAAGGGAAAACCCCTACTTTTATCCAAATTCATTTTATAATTAGAATAAGTGCCACATTCTAAAATAAATTATAAAGCAGTTTTAAATGCCACATCAGGATTAATGGAATGTAACAATATGTCATTTGCATAGGCAGACAGTTTAAAATAGAGCAAATACATAGAAATTCCAGGGATCAAAGGGTATCCCCTTAGTTTAAGAAGTAAAGGTTCTAAATAAATGTTAAAAAGGAGTGGAGATAGTGGACACCCTTGATGCATTTCCGAGTGAAGAAGGAACCTCTCTGAAAAAACTCCATTACAATATACACAAGCTTGGGGATTCTTATAAAACAAACCAATCCAATCAATAAAAGCTTTGGGGAACCCAAATTTATCCATTGTAGAGAAAAGGAAATCCCAGTTAACCCTATCAAAAGCCTTTTCCACATCTAGGGACAACTGCCCAGCTGGAACCTCAGAGTCCCTACACGTGGAGAAAATATGCAATAATTTCCTCAAATGATCCGAAGAACTCCTCCATTTCATGAAGCCTACCTGATCCAAGTGAATTATGGAGGGCAGTACCACTGCCAATCTATTTGCTAACAGTTTGGCTATGATTTTCATATCATAATTTAATAGGGAGATAGGTCTGTAGTTAGCGATCTCTTCTGGATCCCTTCCTGACTTATGTAAAACTATGACATGGGCTTCTAAAAAACTATCATCCATTTCTTTCCCCTCTAAGAACCAAATATACAGCCGACTTAACCACGGAATTAACTGCTTCTTGAAGGATTTATAAAAATTAGGGGAAAACCCATCAGGCCCCGGAGCTTTATCTGAAGGGACAGATCCCACTATACTTTCCACTTCTGCCTCTGTTATAGGAGCCAATAGCCCTTCCCTCTGCTCTTCTGATAATTGTGGCAATGAGAGGCCATCCAGGTAATTGTCCAGATTTTGTTTCTCGGGGGGATTAACCATTGGGCCATAGAGGTTTTGATAATGGGTAGCAAATTGCTGGGCTATTCTCTTAGGGTTTACCTGTATCTTATTATCCTGTCTAGAATGAATGCCTTTAATAATTCTGGAAGCCTCCTGGGATTTCAACCGTAAAGCCAGCAATTTACCAGATTTTTCCCCCGGTCCACATAATTGACTTTTGTGTGCATTATAGAATACTCAGCTTTACCAAGTAAGAGGGAGCTATATTGAGTTCTTAGGCCCATTAATTTGACTCTATCATCTTCTGAGATGAAGGTGATAAGCCTTTTTCTAATTGACAAATCTGATTTAATAGAGTAAGGACGTTTTGTTGTTTCACTTTTTTACTATAAGAAGCTATTTTAATCACCTCCCCACGTATAACGCACTTCAAGGTGCACCATTCCAAGTCAATTCTACCTGTCGAGCCAAGGTTAATTTCAGTTTATTGGTCAATTACTTTCGAAATATCTTTGATGACTACCTCTTCATGCAGTAGTTGGTTGTTCATCTTCCAACTAGTTTCTCTAGGAACATTAAGGATCAAATTTAGTGAGCACCAAACCACTGCGTGATCCGAGACAACTCCCAGCTCAACAGCACTATCGGTAAGCCCTGACAAAAAACTATGACTAAGTAGAAAATAGTCAATTCTGGTATATGTACTATGGACTATCGAGTGGAATGTAAATTCCTTCAAGGAGGGATGCAATACCCTCCAGAGATCAAACAATCCCAACTGATCAGCTAAGTCCCTAAGAGTTCTCTGTGCTGGGGAAAGACCAGATTGTTTAATTCTTGATCTATCCTGATCAGGAGTAAAAGGCAAGTTCCAGTCCTCTCCTACAATCATAGGAAAGGAAACATAGGGAAATAGCTCCATAAGTAATTTAGAGAAGAAAGCTGAAGAGCCCATGTTGGATCCATATATACAACACAACACCTCATCTGTATGGTCCAATAAACCTTCCAAAATTAAATATCTCCCTCCCGGATCTTGTATACAGACCTCACAGATAAAGGGTACATGACGGGAAAATAATATGGCTACCCCTCTACTTTGGGTACTGTCCCCTGCATTAAACACTTGCCCTATAAATTGTCTTTTAAAAAGTGAGCCCTCTGAAACTAATAAATGAGTTTCGTGTAGAAATGTGATTGTTCCTCTTAAACAATTAACATGCTTCAATATCTGGTAACATTTAGCTTTTTTCCTTGCACCCCTAACATTCCATGTAGCCAGTTTTATATTACTTGCCATCTAATATTATTTGTGTCAAAACATGTAAGACATTATGCACAAACAGCAGTCCAACAATAATATTCTAGAGCCATGGTTACCCACCTACCCTCCCCCATACCCACACTTTTAAGCCCCTTTACAGAAACAAAACATATCCCAAAAGATTGTAGAGTAAATTCTTGACACATGCATTTTGTCCAGTTTACATGTACTAATAAACAAAAACCCAGTACCCCCACCCACCACCCTTATATTCTCCAGGTACGTGATAAACAGAGCTAACAAACACAGCTCCCCCTTCCCCCCACTCACCTGTGCTCTTACCAGAGAACACTATTCCCTGCCTTAAAACTCTATAACTACTAAACATAGGCTAGTAAAAATTATAGTATTCTTCTGTCCCTTAGGGAATCTAAACCTGTGTAACTGTGAGCTGTCTTAATGCTTCTTGGAACTAACCATTCCTTTTAAGCAAACTGTTTAATCACAGCCAATGTTGATTGGTTTGGGAAACAAATATAAATTATTCATATAAAGATAATCCCTTTTATCTGTCATAATTGTAGCTCTTGCATCAGATCAAACCTAGATTTACAAGCTAAAACTCAGCTTATAGAAATTTAAACCCTTTAGTCCCTACTACTGTAGTTCCACTAAACCAAAGTCTCTTACAAACATTTACCTCATTGGGAGTTCAATTCTATATAGCCAGAAATACGATTAACTCAGGTACCAATGAACTAGCACAGATTAGAAACTAAGTACCATTCCCTTACCTAGGGTGACCCCGTGTGTCCATAATGAGTATTGCTTCCTTTTGAAACAATATTGGTTTACACTGGCTGCATTTTAAAACTCAGAAATCATCCGATCTAAACCCTGACCCGCAACACTGCTGGTTAACCACCAAACAACAAAAAGGAACCCAGAAATGCTGGCATCGCCAGGAGTCTATCGCTGTATAGCCAGCAGATGGAAATCTGAATTACTCTCCCAGTCTTTACCATTATTCAGTCTTGCCTTGCCTCCACATCAAGTCTAGTGTTGAACTACAACAAATCTGCTTCCATTATTCACAAATCTGCCTAGCAGAGTTAGACATCAATTAAAATCCTCTCAAATCAATGATCTTTAAACAGATTCGGGAAAGCAATTTTCAGAGTAGATTTGGCAACCTTCGGGTCCTCTAGACTGGTCCAGGCACCATCGATCATAACTTGGAACTTGGAGGGGTAAAGCATCCTGAATGTTATGCCTGCCGTGATAAGCTTGTTCACGAAGGGCTAGAACAGGGCTCTTCATTGTCTAACCGTTGCCGGTAAACTTGGGTCACAAGTAACTGAGCTTCTCCCCACTTAACCTGATCCAAACCCCAAATCTTGGCCATAACATGCTGTTTCTCTAGGAAATTCAAAAAATGCACAATTAAGGGTCTGGGGAACACCTTCTTTAGGGATAGGTCGCAAAGAGCAATGAGCCCTTTCAATCGAATAGGAGGCACCATACGGGGAGGGACCCGCCAGCTTGGTTACTAATTTTTGGATACTGAGAACTGTATCCTTGCCCTCTTCTTTCTCAGGTAAACCTATAAGGACAATGTTATTGCACCTACTGTGCCCCTCCAAATCTTCTACTTTGGATTCCAGCCGGGCCATCTTTTGTCTAATCTGTACCAGTTCTGGGTCTATTCTCTGTAGATGTTTTTCTAGAGAGACAATAAATACGGACTTCATTATCACTTGCTTTCATCAAGATATTTTCCAATGCTGCCGACATCGATTTAAGCTCTGTAGTTAGCGAATGGAGTTCCTCCTGAAATGGTTTGAATTCCAGCAAGAACCGTTCTACAGTTAATACATTCGGGTCTGATGTTAGAGAGGTACGCTCCTCAGAGGTGGTCTGTGGCCTTGTTTTTTTACTGGATTTTTCCAGCGTTGTAGGAAGCATACATTTTGGCAGTGCCTGCCTCATCTCTGCATCCATTATAAGTCAGCAAACTACAGAGAAGTATTGTAGAACTGAGCTACTCTAGAAGCATATTCACTTCTCTAAGATTTAAAGTAAGGATAGTGAGATTTACTTAATTTAAGACACTAAGTGAGCAGAAGACAAATGGAGAGCTGCTACTTGTAGTCCTGCATCACGTGATCTCTACTTGACTTCTTTGGACCTCACCTATGACTTTGCCACTTGTTACGTCAGAGGTCAAGTACAACCCAAGAAGATATTTCTGATATTTTACATTAGCTCATCTCATATCCTGTATATGTGTATATATATATATATATATATATATAAATACTGTATATATGTATGTATACACATACACATTAATAAAATGGGTAGGGAGAATGTTACAATCTGATTGGTTGTTACCTGTGCATTAGATCTGTCTAATGTAAAGATAAAACCAGTTCTTCAAAAGATGGATGCAGTACAAAATAAATCTGTGAACCACAGGTTAGAATTCAGAAGAATTCAAACAGCCACCATTGCTTTTCCCCACAGTCAGAAAAATTGGATATTGTCAAGCTCTCACTGTCTCCATGGTATCTTTTAGACATATATTAATTGCAAACAACATGTTAATGCAGACATTAGGGCTGAAAGCACAAATTGCACATGTAGAGAAATGTTTTATGTCTCAGGAGTCTTGGTGAATTGGAGGTGGTGTGTTCCTCCTCCTCCTCAGCATGTAGCTCAAGGCTCAGCTCTGAGCCAGTCCATCACAGCGATATACTCTTTGAATGTGGAGAAATATGGGTCACCACATGTTGCAAACAGAATCAGTCATAGCTTTCTTTTCACAATGGTCTGTGGCCCTGCCTGAATAAAATAGATCACATTTGGCCTTGTTTGCTCATGGCAAGGGGTGGGCATTGGGGCTGACAACTCCAAGGAGCATCCCACCAGCAATTTGCCAAAACTCCTGAGGCCCAAAATACTAATGTTTTTTCAGTTCCATATTTGCACTCTTTGTGTTCTTCATCCTTAATGTCTTCAACCCTAATATCTGCATTAATACTCTATCCAGTGTCCACAACAGCATGGTTTTAGAAAGGGGCATAGCACTACCACAGCATTACTAGAATTTACAAGTTTTATACAACAATCCATTGACCAAGGCAAACTTGTAGGAGTGGCCTTTATAGATCTAATGAAGGCCTTTGACACTGTGAATCATACTCTTCTACTCGGACAACTCACGAAAATTGGTATCTCACCAAACATGCTGAAATGGTTTGGAAGTTACTTTGGACACAGACTGCAGAGGGTGAAGGTATCTAATGTAGTCTCAGAACAGAGGGCTGTCTGGTCTGGTGTACCGCTAGGATCAATCTTGGGTTCTTTCCTGTTCAGTATCTTCTTGAACAACTTGCCATCTGCCTGTCATCAGCATACTCTCCCCTATGCAAATGACACCGTCATCTTTACAAGCCACCAAGATCCCAATTTACTTGAAAGCAATCTACAACTTGCTTTCATAGAAGCTGAGAAATGGTTTAATACTCACAAATTGGTGCTAAACTACAAGAAAACTAAAGTCTTGTTGTTTTCATCCTCTCAACATAAGTATAAGGCACATGCACTCACAGTTACAATTAACCAAGGAGCCACTCTTGAACAAATTCAGCACTTCAAGTACCTTGGTGTAACCCTGGATAGTCACCACACCTATGTGCCTCACATAGATAATGTTGCTAGGAATGTTAATACCAGGATTGGGCAACTCTATAGATACAGATGTAGTTTGACTCCAGAAGCTCTGAAGCTTGCAGTCTACAGTTCGGTTCTGTTGGTCATTGATTATGGCTTAGTGATTTATGGAGCTGCATCAACCACATCACTCAGAAGACTTACTGTTGCTCTGAACAAAGCCTGTAGGCTAATCATGGGTGCTGCTCACCTCTCCCACACTTGTGAGCTGTACACTCAATCTGGTTGACATCAGCTAAGCGGTAGGATCAAATACCAAACATGCCTTCTGACCAAAAAGATGCTCCTTGGATCTTGCTGCCAGGCATTGGATGCCTGTTGAACAAATCCCTCAAGACCCAACACACTCACACCTCGGAAATGGAACACCTCATCCCACATTGTCGGACTGCTCAATACCAATGGTCCTTTCTGTACAGAGCCTCACTTTGGTTTAATGGCCTCTGCAGTGAATTGACTACACCACCTAAACTTGCTCAGTTTAAGCAAATGCTCCATCATCATCTCACAACTGAAAGTGCCTGCAATTGTACCACCTAATCCTAGTACCACTATACTTCCACCTCTCCCATGCTCCTTCTCCCCTTAACCACACCTCTCTGCACTTACTAGGCCACTTGACCACCACTTCCCTCCCCAGAACATGCTCCTCCCACAACCCCCTTCTTCCACCTCCTACCTCTATCCTCTTTCTCCCACCTCCTACCTTACCCATTTTAACAACACTGACAAAGTCCCTGGCTGCTACGTTCCCACTCTGGCCAATTAAAGCACTACTACTGTTTCCTATTTCCCCTCCTCCTTAATTTCTCTTCTGCTCTCTACTTAATTCCTGACTTCCTCCATCCCTTTATTTTTTTTCTGTATATTATAATTGTATTATGAATTGGCCATACATGTTGTAACATAATACATTTGCTCTTCCTTTGTCTGACTGTAACCCCTCCCCTTTGATGTGGAGCCTTTGTAAATGAGCTGCCTGTTGCGCAAAGGTACTTGTAATATGAGACTGCATAAATAAATCAATAAATAAATAAATAATGCTTTTTGCAAGTAATTTCCCTTCTCTTTCTGATAATGGAATCCTATCCTCTTTTGCGCAGGTCCTGAGATATCCCAAACCCCATTTTTTTCATGTCATCCCACTGTTCCTTACCCAGTACATGGCCCTGTTAGGCACTTTCATGAACATCAATTGTTTGTGAGGGATCTGGCCTGCCACAAGGTGTCATCTGTGTGGCACTACATTGCACAATCCTTTCTCAGGATAGGAGCTGTGGTGCAGGACAATTCTGGCCCATCCTTGTGCTGCCCTGCTGGTTCACTAAGCTCATCCATGAACTCAAGTCACCATCATGTGATCATAACACACTACCCACTAGGCCAATGGCCAGGCCACCACACAATGTTTCTTCATAACTTTTAGTGGGACATATTGACCCCACATTTTCAGTACTGTATAATCTTTTTGTGACCCCCCCTTGAGCATAACAGGTGTCATTTATAAAATATTGGTTGAAATGTCATATTGTGCCACAAGTGTGAAAATATGTTTTGGACAGGATTTAAAAATGACAACTGTCACATTCATGAGAGGGCGTGGAAAATGGCTATGTTGAAAATTTGGAGCCAAATGTTATGAGTGAGCATTAAAAAATGTCAGTGTACCATCATAACTTTGTTGTTTCTAAATAATCTCACCCCAAATATTTTAACATAGTCTTCTTATGACCCCATATCATAAAACTGGTCAACCTTTTTTTTTCAAATCCCACTCAAAAGGTGATTTCATAGAGAAAATGCATAATCACCTTTCAGGGAGGATTTGAAAAATTCAACCTCCAGTCCCTAGTTCATGAAGTGGGGCCCCAGACAGGCCATGTTGAAAATTTGGGATGGAAGATATTAATAAATGACCAATTTACAGTGTAAGTTCAAAATACATTGAAAATACATTGACTGCACTTACAGCACCTTGTTTCCTCAGTTCACAGTCATAGTTGCAGGAGAAGGATGTCTTTCTTTCTGGTGACTGGATCTACAGAGGTGGACCTTCTCTTGGTGAGTGAGGTGTGTGCAGGTGTGTGTGTGGGGTGCTCAGTGGGAGGTTAGGGTGAGGTGTGTGGGGAGGGGATGGCGGCAGAGGGAACAGCAGTTGAGGTGAGTGGCACAACAGAAATGGGTGAACAGTTTTCTTTATTATAGGTTTAACAAACAGATTCTGACACTAGGGATTTGACACTCCAGTGTTGGCTTGATGCTTAGCGGCACCAGGGTGTGGCACCCTGGTGTCACATATGGTTGTTGGGGAGTGAGCTCTGATCTGTCATCAGATATTGATCACCCTGTTGATGGGTATACATGTGTAACGTGGCCAGGCAGAGTGGAATACTATAATAGACAAACCTTCACTGAGGTTTGAAGGGAAAGTAAAAATTGTTTAACCAGGAAAGGCACACTAAGATGGAGCTTGTTTCCAGATGTGACCTGGGAGCACAAGGAAGCTAAGTGACTTGCTCAGTGTCACACAATATGCAAGTGGAGGCTGATGAGATTCAGTACCTGGTCAACACTGTGTGGAAGAATTGTATTATCAAAACCCCGGCTGTCATTACAGCCTGTGCATTTTGGGAGTTGGTTTATTTATACTAATGCAGTTTTTGGCCACGCCCATTTTCTGGTGTCCCCACCACATGAATTTTGACTGCACTATTCTTCCAATGCAGTTTTAACCTAGTCCCATTAGAGTCAAACCCAGGTCTCCAGGTTTTCTGCTCAGTGCCCTTAACCACTAAGCTATACTGTCCATTATGGGCAGATGGGCATCCCGTGTTGGATACATTAGCTGGCACCTGAGATTGTGCGTCCGGTGTCCAGTTACAAAAAGAAATGGCCCATTCTTCACACCCAGAGTGATGGGGCAATAGCCTCCAATGAGAAATTTTCATACTGCTTCACTCCATTATGCACTGATGTGCAGCCATGCCTCCAGTGATTGAATTATGTTTAAACAGAAATGTCCACTGTTTACAGTGTCAGGCATTACCTCATTTATTTATTTATTGAATTTTGTTTATGCAGTAGGCCCACTTAGACTAGAAGTCCATTTTTTAGGGGTGACTGGGGGAAGGGATACAGATGGTAACCAACTGAAATTGAACCAAATTTAGCTGTTGGTGGTATTTTAAGTGAACTAGGGAAATTTGGCCAGAACACCAGGGAAATTCCCCTACTGGACTGTAGGGTGACACATGGAGGATGGCTGAGTCATTCCCTACCTGAGCTTTGATGGAGGAGGACATGGGAATGGTCAGAGAGAAGGTGGCTCTCCAACAAATGCAGCAAGGTGAAGCAGAGACCTATTTTGATGCAGTGGTGTACTTTGATCAGGACATGAGCCAGGCAGAAGGAGTGGAGATCTGACAAGAAATGGAGAAATTTCCAGCTCTAAATTCAGCTTCAGAGGATTGGCACCAAACAGTACAGGTACTTACAGCAATGTTGAATGAGACAGAAGTGGCATACTTATGGGAAAAGCAGGAAAAAAGTGATGGGCTTGATGTGGTGAAGGCTACAGTAGTAAACACATGCTGCCATGACAACCAGCCAGCAGTCAGTGGGAGTGGTCAAGTGACACCCCAAAATACACAGTCAACAGTAACGATAAGTAATAATGTGGCTAAAGATACTGTGATATTTCAAACTACAGCAGATAATCAAGACACTATAATGGCGTTTTCTTTCTCGGTGAAACCACCACAAGAGAGTGCTACAAAAAAGACAGCCAGCTCAAAAAAATCATGGGCAGATTTTGAAGTAGAGGCTCATGATCCTTGGTCAGTAGAAAATTCTTTGAAAGCGGCGGGTTGAGTGTATTCAACCACTTCAAACACATGGACTTCGGGGATTGCTCTAATAAAAATACCTGAGGTAAGCCTATACAAAATTTTCATACAAAGAAGCATGATAAACAAGGTGACAAAGGACAAAAGGTTACAGGAGATATGATAACATATACGAATTTAGACCTAGGTCTAATGCAGGACCTACAACTAACTCAAAACCCAACTCTAGACTTTGCACAAATGAACACCCCGGGGAAAAAGAAAGGAAATAATGTTGCAATGGGGCCCAAAGAGTCCATGAATGAGGTATCAGAACAAGAGGGAACAAGCAATTGTGAGGGACAAACAGATACAAATGCAGACCGGCCAAGGGGTAGGCAACAGCCACAAACTTATGCTTCCTTTTTCTAGCAGAGGATTTTTCCAGCAAAGAGACACAACACTGTCGGACTTGTGTACAAAGGAGGGTTGGAATGTTTCCCAAACAGGGTTTATGTGGGGCATGTATTACTTAAAGAAAGTTTAAAATTTAATGTGGTTGAACTATATGTTTTGATTCACATACCAGGGGAGACTTCCTTTGATGTAAGTTTTAAACTGTAGAGTGGTTTGGAACAATTTTGGGTGAGATATAACAAGGTCAAAGATACTCCAAAATGGTACCCCTTTGAAGTAATCCCATTGACGAAACCAGCTCAGAAAACAGTAACGATTCTGTTTCAAAGTGAAGGTGTCAGTATCACTGACTTAGTGTACTGGTTAAGGAAAAAGTGCAATGTAATGGGACACCCGGAAGCAATATTTGACACTGAGAATATATGGATGAGGAGTGAAAGTGACATTAAAAATGCTGAATGGGGAACAGCAACGTCTACCTAATTCTTTCTTTTTGGGTGGGGATAAGGACATGCTGTTCTATTCAGGGCAACCTAAACTACAGTCCAGATATGTGAATGAATCCATTCACATATCTGGACTGAGTAGTACAGTATGGTCTGCACACCGATTGGCCCACACTGTGGATCAGTGAGCATACAGCTGTACTGTACACAGTCAATCGGTGGGCAGCCAGACAGCTTGTGGGTGGGTAGCTACCACCCGCTGTGGACCAGGGAAGCAGGGTGGCAGGGCTCAATGGGAGGGTGGGAAGGGGTACTGCTGAACCACCAGGGATGGGATCTAATCTTGTTTTAGACATCTGCCCACGATCAGGCTGTGAGCAGTCCACTGAACCACCAGGGATATAGGAGTTACATATTTCTAAACTTATGCCCATGATCGGGCATGGGGGGGTTCTACATGATGGAGGGTGCCACCAGAGTTCAGGTGGCCACCCACAGCTGGCAGCTGCTGTGTTGCATCCTGCAATATGGCAGATCACCTGTGGGTGGCCGGCTGTTGCTCCTTTATTTTTTGGAACAACTGTATGAGGTGCATATAAGGGTTGTGCCTGCATGGCCGCTGCTCATCCCGGGCTGAATATCGGGATGTGCTGAGATATGCATGGGCATGCCCCCCCACTTTCACCTTACACATTACTGATGCACCCAGGCACATCAGGATTTGTGCCATGCACTTTCCCCTTTTGAATATCGCACTGGGGTGCATCAGTGGGTTGTGCATGGTGCAACTGTGTTGTGCTATGTGCAACCCTTCTGAATATCCCACCCTATTTGTCCTTTTCTAAGCTGTGCAGAAAGAGTAAAGCAAAACAGATGGAGGAAGTATGGGATGTTAATAAAACTGTACAAACAGGGCAAAGAGAAATCTTAAATACTATTACGGAATATATGAAAATACAGTATAAGGAATATCCAGAAAATATGGAAGCTTTATCCAAATTATATGGTTTAATTAATATTCCTGAATGTCCTATTGATATGCAAAGATCTATGATAAAAGATATAACCCCGGAAGAGGTATCAAAGGTAATATTGACATTGGCAAAAGAGAAAACACCAGAGATAGATGGCATTCCAGTGGATATATATCAGTTAATAAGTCAGGTAATATTAAAAGAGATGGCTATGGTATTTAACTATATGTTAAACATGAGACATTTTCCACTAGACATGACCACAGGGACAGTGACCTTCCTATACAAAAAGGGGAAAAGAAAAATGTAGATAACTGGAGACCCATATGTTTACTAAATGTAGACTTCAAAATTGTTATGAAAATATTAAACAATAGACTACTAACAGTAGCATCCCATGCAAGGTTCAAGAGAAAAAGAAAGCATTCAGGAAGTACAAGGAATCACAGAAGAAGCAGGACAGAGAACTGTATCAGTTAAAGCAAAAGGAAGCTGGGAAGGCAGTCAGAACAGCAAAGGCCCAAACCGAGGAAAAGATAGCCAACTCATTTAAGAAGGGGGATAAAACCTTTTATAGGTACATCAGGGAGCGAAGGAAGACCAAGGGAGGGTTAGTGAGGCTTAATAAAGAGGAGGGAGGGTGGGCAGAGGGTGACTGTGGAAAGGCAGAGATACTAAACAAATATCTTTGCTCAGTATTTACAAAGGAAGTGGGAGAGATACCTAAAACAAACAGTAGAAACACTCTGGATGCAGAAGTTGATATCAGCCCATTTACAGAAGAAAGGGTTCTGAAAGAACTCTTAAAACTGAAGGTGGACAAAGCAATGGGGCCTGATGGGATTCATCCCAGAATTCTAAAAGAACTAAGGATAGAACTAGTGACATCACTGACTACCCTCTTTAACAAATCATGGGAGGATGGGGTGGTACCCGAGGACTGGAGAAGGGCACATGTGGTTCCCCTTCACAAAAGTGGGAGCAAGGCAGAAGCAGAAAACTACAGACCTGTTAGTTTAACCTCAGTGGTAGGGAAAATGATGGAATCACTTCTGAAGGAAAGAATTGTTGAGTATCTTGAGGCCAGAGGGGCTCAGGACCCAGGCAGCATGGATTCACAGCGGAAGGTCACGCCAGACAAATCTGATAGATTTCTTTGACTGGGTGACCAAAGTAGTAGATCAGGAGGGCTGTGGACATGGCCTACCTAGACTTTAGCAAGGCATTTGACACAGTCCCACACAAAAGATTAATATACAAGTTAACCAGCCTGGGAGTGGGTCCCAAGATGACAGCCTGGGTAAAGAATTGGCTGGAGAATAGGGCACAGAGAGTAATAATAAATGGAGTCCACTCTGAAGAAAGGGGGGTTACTAGTGGGGTACCGCAGGGTTCAGTATTAGGAAGGGTCCTCTTCAATGTCTTTATAAGCGACATTGCAGAGGGACTGGAAGGAAAAGTATGTCTCTTTGCAGATGACACAAAGATCTGCAACAGAGTTGATGCACAAGGTAGGGTGGAAAGGATGAAAAGGGACTTGGCAAGGTTAGTGGAATGGTCAAATGTATGGCAGCTTAGATTCAATGCTAAGAAGTGCAAGGTAATGCACCTGGGAAACAAAAACCCATGGGAAGAGTACACAATGGGGGGTGAGATACTAACAACAACAAAAATGGAAAGGGACCTGGGGGTAGTCATATCAGATGACCTAAAGGTGGGCAAGCAACGTGAGAGGGCAGCAAGGAGGGCTGGGGGGATACTGGGATGCATAGGGAGAGGCATCACCAGTAGAAAACAGGAAGTTATTATCCCTCTGTACAGACAGTTGGTGAGATCCCATCTGGAGTACTGTGTGCAGTTCTGGAGACCCAATCTCCACAAAGACATAGACAGGATGGAGGCTGTCCAGAGGAGGGCAACTAAAATGATGCAGGGTCTGCAACAAAAGCCATACTAAAAGAGACTAAAGGAGCTTTATATGTATACCCTCAAGGAATGGAAGGAGAGGGGGGGACATGATAGAAACTTTCAAGTAGCTTAAGGGAATCAACAAAGTCCAAGAGGGTAGCATCTTTCAAAAAAAGAGGTGTGCAAGAACAAGGGGGCACAATTTGAAGATAGAAGGGGGGCAGCTCAGAGGTAATTTAAGGAAGTATTTTTTCACAGAGAGGGTTGTGGATGCATGGAACGGCCTTCCGGAGGAGGTTGTGGAGTCAAAAACAGTGGTGGAATTCAAGCATGCATGGGACAGTCATAAGGCAATTCTAGGGGGTGGGGGTAGGAAGAAGTAGGCTGCTGATTAACTAGGATCTGCAGCTTATCCATTAGGTAGGGAAATGGGTGGACTAGGTGGGCCAAGCGGTCCTTATCTGCTGTCAAAATCTATGTTTCTATGATCACAATAGTTCAGTCCTGTGCAATTCCAGGAAGGTCAATCACTGATCAGCTACTATTAATTATGGAAATAACAGAATCAGGAAACTTACTGGGACTACAAGGCCACATTTTGACACTGGATCAAAGGAAAGCCTTTGACTCAGTAAGTCATAATTTCCTGTGGTATACACTAAGACATTATGGGATACCTGAAAGAGTTATATACTGGTTACAGGCCACATATAAATTGGAAGTAGTAAAGCCTTTAGTAAATGGATATTTGGGTCCAATTGTGTCAGTGGAAAGAGGAGTCAGGTAAGGGTGTCTGCTGAGTCCCCTACTTCATGTTTTTAGTATTGATCCTTTATTAAGATTACTTAATGATAAATGATTCTTCACTCCACTATCAATTCCGGGGCAGAGAGTGTCAGTAACTGCACTTGCGTATGCAGATAATCTATGTCTCATAGTTAAAGATACACTATCTGCAGAAAGAGCAATGGATTTTTGTAATTTATATGGAGAGACTTCAGGGGTTAAATTAAATAGAGGCAAAAGGGAAATTACTGGAGACACCAGAGGCAGGACTTACAAATATAGTAGGTATTACTTTAACAGAGGAGTCTGTAAGAATTTTAGGAATAGATTACGGGGAAGAGAGGCAGGATTTAAGGAACTGGGATAGAAAAATCCAACAAGGTAAAAGCATGGTTGAAAGATGGAACAGGTGTATAATGGGTAAACTTAAAAGAGTATATCTAAGGAAAACTTATTTAATTCCATTATTCTTATATATTAGTTCAGTGTCCCCCCCAAAGAAAGAGAAACAACTATGTTAAGCATATTTTTCAAGCAATCTGAGGTAGCAGATTAAACACTATTAAAAGTATATTAAAAGAATATATTGTACTTACCAACAGAAAAAGGAGGGTTGAATATGGTTAATCCCATACTATTTTTGTTTAACCAGTTTTTGTATACTAATGTACTTCCTTTATGTCAACAAGAGGAAAAATGGTGGACTAACATAATGAAAATAAAATAGTATCATGGTAACCAGGGTGGAAAACTGGCACACAAAAACTTTTTAAATCTATGTCCTATGCTCTGCCGTATTTTAGAGAAATATTTGTGAAATTATACCAGTGGAAAACTAACTATGCAGACTTAATTAATACATAAAAGTAAAAACAAATCTGTCAGCAGGAAATAGAGTCACACTTTACAAAACCAAAAACCTATGCTACCTGTCCAATAGAATATGTGTCCACTTTATCAAAACTAAATGCAGATAGAAGAGTTCCTGTCAAGCTGACATCTTCCGGTTATATTGTCATGAGAAATTGAATGTGAAGGCCAACCAGAAACATAAAATGGTAAATGAAAGAAATTGTGCCAGGGTACAATGTGTAGCTCAGCCGGAAATGATGCAGCATTTATTTTTCTCTTGTCATATCTAGAGACATTTTGGGAGCACATAGCTGAACAATGGGGATTTAGTTTAATGAAGCAGGCTACTTAAGAAATTCTAATTTATGGAGAGTATGATAAAAGATGGAAAAGATGGGAACAAACACGTTAAATTAAATTTTTTCAGTTATGAAATTGTATATTTGGAATGCAAGGTGTTTGTTTACACTTCAACAAAAGCAAGTCTCATATGTGGAACTTGTAAGCAATATTGCTAAAGAGATTTGTAATATTTATTATATGGAAAAAAGGATGCAGAATGATTTGTATATAGCAAAAGCTTGGAGAAACCTGTGGATTACTAATTCTGATGTACCAATTACATAAAAAGAAATGAATATTTTGTACTACTAAGGATTTTGTATAGAAATATGAATTGTATATTATTTATGGATTATGTGAAAGTTCAATAAAAACAAAACTACCCTACTCTTTTCAAAAAGTGCCATGGGATCTTTAACGTCCACCTGAGCAACCACCAGAACAAGTGGACAGGACCTCAGTTTAACATCTCATCTGAAAGATGGCACCTCAGGAGTACAGCACCCACTCATGCTGCACTACAGTGTCAGTATTGGAATTTAACCCAAGTGCCAGGTGTGGGGCTAGAACCCATAGCCTTCTGATCTTCTGGCCTCAGAGGTGAAGCATGCAACTTGCTGAGCCACTGACACTGCATGGTGATGCATACAGCCCTGTTCCCTCAGACAAGCATGAATTTCCTTCAAATTACCTAATTTAAAAATGGGTTTGAAAAAAAACAAGACATCTTTAGAATAATAATTTTTTTAAACAGAGCATGTGCCCTGTCCCTTCAGACAAGCATGCATTTCCTTCAAATGACCTCATTTAAAAAAGGGTTTTAAAAAAAATAAGACATCTTTAGAATACTCATTTTTTTAAATGGAGCATGTGTGGAAAGCGGACTCCTTTTTGTTAATTTCTCAAAAATGATGTAAGTTAGGGACATAAAAAGCACAAATAACACCTTAAACCACACTCTATCAAACTTTCAAGATTCAGGTTTGACATCTACCTAGGTTTTTAGTTATTAGTAAGAGAAAATGTCTTAATTTTGGCCAAGTTAATGATTTTTGAAACTCTGTACCTTTGCAACTGCTGAACTGATTGCCACAAAATTTTCAGGTTCATGAGCTCCAGGCATCAGCTCTGCTGCATGCCAAATTTTAAGTAAATTGGTTGAACAAGGATAGAGTTATGGTGCAAAAATTGGGATTTAACATAAAATTACTTACTCATCCCTAATATACAAGTGCTACATTGCCTGTATTAGCTAGATAGATAGATAGATAGATAGATAGATAGATAGATAGATAGATAGATAGATAGATAGATAAATTCTGGGTAAGTGTAGTGTAATGAAAAATAAATCATTAAGGAGGCTAATTAGCTCAGTAACCCATGAGTCTGAAGAAGGATTGGATTATGCGCTAATTAGATAACTGAGATGATAGAGTTCCCCATATAGGCCTAACATTTATTTTATATAACACATCAAGATGTTTTACTTTTTAAATATAATTGTCTTTTTTCCTGTGTTTTTACATGGTCAGGGCAATTTCCTGGTATATTATGCTGCGTTATGGCCCAGTATGTTTCCATAGTGTAGTGATATTTTGGTTATAGGCTCTGTTTTGAACCTTGTGAGTATCCACAGTATAGGGCTTCTATTTTGTTTTTTGGTGTTGTCATGGCATGTGGCTATGTTTGGCAGTTTTGTGCAATAGAGCCATGGTCTATGGTCAGGAGAAGCATGTAACATCCTGAGTATGTGTATTTAACAGTCAAGAGCAGTGTCTTCTGGAAGGTGTGCAGGATTCTGGTGCCAGGAGCAGCTTGGAGTCTGTAGTGATGGTGGTGGCTGTGTGGAGGGAATGGCATCTTCTGATACAGCTGGAGCATAGAGGGACAAGTCACTAGGAGTGCAGCTGAAGAGAGAAGTAGCACTGAGGTACATGCTGTTTGGTGAGCATAATGGCAGTGGGAGTTTTATTTTGTGTGTTCTCTGTGACAGGGCTGAATAAGGCCCTGTCTTCTTTGTTATACAGAAAGAGTTAAATGCAAGGATCTGTTCTATCCTCTCATTTTCTGTCTCTTGTCTGTCTGATTGTGCAATCAAATTTTCTGGTAAGGCCTAGGAACTGATCACTCAAACAGTCTTGTGATCCCTTCCCCCACTATCTCCCTGCCTTCACTTGCTGTTTCTGTCTTTTCTTCCCCATTGCCTATCTGCAGTTATAAAACATATGTGAATTTTTATGTGAAACTGTAAACCTATGGTTTGAAAATGTATATAATTATATTGTTAAAATCACTGCAAAAAGTTATTTGAAACTCAGAGGGTTATCCCTGAGATGCAGCATAAGCTCATTTGAAGAGCTGCCAACAGAAGATTAGTTTTAGGACACCATGTTCTGTTTTGTTCACCTGCAGAAAAAAAACTGACAAGAACTCTGATACATTTTGTGTGAAAACAGGATGCCTCTTAATGAGCTAAGGATGTAGAAAATAATTTGCCAGGCAAAGACTTCTTATAAAAAGAGAAACAATGGCCCCTATACACTATTGGGGCAGGGGTGCACGGAATCAGCATGTACCCCCCCTGTGTAGCTGTGCATCCGAGGACAGATGCACACTGGTGGCATTCATGACAGCCATATACCTGTCCACAGGCTGTCCGCAGTGCACAGGACTCTGCAGGGTGGACGAAGTGGGGATGCGAACTAGCAGGGCATCTAATCAGAAGCCAGGAATAGGACACAGAGTGGATCCCCTATATAGTGAGGCATACATTGACAGCACACCCCACTGGGGACCTGCAGCCAGTGGCTGAGGTGGTAAGTGATCGGCTATGCCGCAGGTCCTCCCACAATGCAGCCCAAGAGCAGATCACTGTAACTGGGAGGGGAGGTCTGTTGGCATTGTGGGGGGGGAGCTGTACCTCGCAACATGCCTGGGTGGCATGGGTCAGGAGTTGTCCAGTGGTACGATTCGGGGGCAGCATTCATGGGCTGGTGCCCCTGTGTCAGTGGGGGGGCACCAGGTAGTTGCCATGCACTGATGTGTGCTGGGTGATGCCAGGCTGCCATGGGGTGGTCCAGCAGTAGTGGCATAGTTGGTAGTGTGGGCCAACTGCCCAGATTGGGCAGTGACCAGTTGTGTGCACAGGGCATGTAGGGGGCTTATGGCAGGGTTCTCCCTATTGTACCCTGTGCTCTCTTCCACATCTCCATGGTCAGCACTACACATCATGGTGTATGACATATAGTGCTGGCCAACCCCTCACCCTCCCCAGTGCATTGCCCTTCATGTGGCCAGGGGAACAGGCACACAGGTTCTGTGCACCCCACTTGGTGCATCCCGCATGGGGGGTGCAATGAGTGCAGAGTGGCTATGTGCCCAAGATATAGAGCGCATAGTCACTCCACCCATTAGTGCAGAGTGGCCAGAGTTTGTAAGGGAGAGACTGAGGTTGAGACTGAAACTGAAACTTAGAATTTGAGATACCATCAGAGGAAGGACTTTGTTTTGTTTGACCTGCCTATGTTTAGAAACCATTCTGTAAATTTTATAATAATTGGTGTGCATTTTTTCCCGTAGGGAAACCCAGTTATAATTTGCCATTATAACCTGCAGGTTATAATGGTAAACAAGTGAAAGGGACCACCACCTGATCCCTGTGACAGGCTGGGAACCAATACCAGTACGCGACCATGCATGACAGGCCCCACCAGGCAAGGAAGCTGCGGCCATCAAACTGTCCAGTCAATTGTTGCCATTTTCCAAAGTTTCTTAAAATAAAGTGATAGTCTTGCTCTAAATATTCTAAGCTACAGAATAATATAAGATTTGTTTAGAAAATCTGTTATTAAAGCTTTTAAATACTAGTTCTTTGTAGAAACACATGAGGTTCTTTGTCTTATCTAAAAGCAATACATCTTAATTGTTTCTACCAAACTTTTAGATGGTTTTTCTCCTCACAATAACAATGTGCATACTTAAGAGTCATATTTTCAGACTCCTCAGCTTGTCAGCTATTGTGAGAGACTAGACTTGTCTATTTATCAATAAAAGAAGGTTATTAAAATAACTTTTATACATAACTTCTAATTTCTTGGTCCTGCACTTATGATATTACATTTTCTTATTACTGATACTAGTGTCTATCAACTGTCAAATTTTCATAGCGGCAGTACATTGCATTTTGAAACTGTGAATAAAACTTATTATTCTAACAGACAGTAGTGGGACTTTCAAACTCATTCTCTAAGAGGTTTCTCCAGGCTGCACCAGTCACATGACCTTCTGTCTAATTGTAGTCCAGGTTACCTAGCTCTGGCTAGTTTAGTAATTCTAAGAATGTGAGCTAGCTCCCCCCCTTGTTTTTAACTACTCTTGCAAGAAGTGCCTTTAGTATTACCTTAAAGAAACTAAAATGGAGTCTCATCTTCATTTTACCAGAAACCTCATCTGCCATGGTTGGCAAAGAGATATTTAGGCATACTTTTCAACTGTCCCAATTTGCCCGGGACGTCCCGTATTTCAGCTGCATTTTCTGTTCTGTCCCACCATCCCGGATTTGCTGCTCATTGCCCCGAAAATGCCATCTCATTTACCCTGACACACTGTAGCACCACGTGGTCCAGCTGAATCCCCG
Organism: Neoceratodus forsteri; assembly: GCA_016271365.2. Classification (NCBI taxonomy): domain Eukaryota; kingdom Metazoa; phylum Chordata; order Ceratodontiformes; family Ceratodontidae; genus Neoceratodus; species Neoceratodus forsteri. The sequence continues at coordinate 1,146,636,931 of CM057449.1, read as the reverse complement.
ATTGTGTTTGTGTTGCCTAATCTGTGCTGCACTCAGCGAGTGCGGTGACGTCACACGTGCTGATGTCAACACCTAACTGAACCAATCGCCAGCTGCATTTATGGTCTGTTCCTAAAATTGGCACCTCCCCCTACTAAGGAGTGTAGACCTGAAGTTTTGAGTCCCCTCTCAGGTCCGGAAGTCCTAGATATAAGCATCCTCTTCGGCGCACTTGGTACTCATTCAGCTGAGAGAGAGTTCCAGAGTGCCGGAGAGAGAACTGAGACTTAAGACGCTGAGTGAGAAGAGAGACAGTACCACCAGCTTTCAAAGATTTCTGATGATCTACCTGCTGCCGTTGCTGCCAGTGCCACCTTGCTGAATCGCTCTGACTGAAAAGAAGAGACACCGTCATTGCTGCTTGCTGCTCTGAGTTATTTTTCAGCAAAAGGCAGAAAGTTGTAAAAATTCACTATTTGGCTATTCAACTCAGTGGCAGCAGCAGGTAGATCACTGTAGCGCCAGCCCCCCAAAGCACAGCAGCAGTCATCCAATTGGTGATATATTCATCTGCCTGCCTACCTAGTCAGTGCCCATTAAGCCTACCCCAGCACTGCAGCATCAAGAAAGGACAAAAAGAGAAAACCGGAGTTCAGCCTGAGTATCCCCTTTTTATATGAGGTATGTAACATTGTACATGTAGCCCTACTCAGACAGAGTAGACAGTTAATCATGTATTTTGTGTTTTTATGTGTATGTGTGCCAGGCAAGCCCTAGACAATTTAGTTGATTTAGGCAGCATCTTATGTATGTTCTCCAATCTCCAGCCCTGTTAAAGGAACTTAAAGTTATGTGGTGTGTGTGTACTGCTAGAGTGGCTCACTCCATCCAGAATGAATAGGTAGCTGCACAGTGCACGCAATTATGATGGGAGTGGGGTAAAGTCTGAAACAATAGCAGAATTCCATTATGTCCTCAGTAATAGAGTGAGAGAGATAATGCCCAAGAAGCTGTCGGCTGTATGCACTGAAATGTTTATATGTAACTGTCTAACTGTTATAAGAGCATAATGTTCTTATAACAGACAGTGTCATATGCTTCTATGTTATATGAGGTGACTCTATACGTAGCTGGCAACATGTAACATGTGACCCACTTTGGGGGTGCAGCTATGCAAATTGTATGTTAATTAAACGTCCCTGATTTTCACTGGTTGTCCCTGATTTCCTGGGTCTCTGTCCCTGATTTGGTCATCCAGAGGTTGAGAGGTATGTATTTAGGAAGTAGAAATCCTCTTTTTAAGCCCAACAACAGACTTCTTGTTTTTAAGACTCAATTAACACTTTTGTTTTGCTTTTAAGAATTTATGCCAACAGTATTCTTAACCAGAAATTATATTAAAATGTCCCATTATTAATCCCATATAAAATCACATAAAATGAACATTAAAAATCAATTCTTGATAATAAAAATAGAATAATTTTTCCATCAAGGGTTTTGTTCCTACATTCACCCCTTCTGAATTAAAAATGTACCCCAAAAATGCATTTTGTAATTCAAAACTATAATCCTACTATATATGGTTATATAGTTTTAAGCAATGCAGGGAAAATGAAACATAAAACACAAAGTTGCATTATCATGTGGTAACTTATGTCATCATCATAGACATAGACAGGATGGAAGCTGTCCAGAGGAGGACAACTAAAATGGTGCAGGGTCTGCACCGGAAGACATATGAAGAGAGACTAAAGGAGCTTAATGTGTATAGCCTTGAGGAAAGGAGGGAGATGGGGGACATGATAGAAACTTTCAAGTACCTCAAGGGAATCAACAAAGTCCAAGAGGGTAGCATCTTTCAAAAAAAGAGGTGTGCAAGAACAAGAGGGCACAATTTGAAGATGGGGAGCAGCTCAGAGGTAATGTAAGGAAGTATTTTTTTCACAGAGAGGGCTGTGGATGCATGGAACAGCCTTCTGGAGGAGGTTATGGAGTCAAAAACAGTGGCTGAATTCAAGCATGCATGGGACAGTCATAAGGCAATTCTAGGGGGTGGGGGTAGAAAGAAGTAGGCCGCTGGTTAACTAGGATCTGCAGCTTATCCATTAGGTAGGGAAATGGGCAGACTGGGTGGGCCAGGTGCTCCTTATCTTCCATCAAATTCTATGTTTCTATGTTTCTATCAGCGCATGACATCATTGCATATGACATTATCAGATGTGACATCACAGATTTGACACCACTAGATGACATCATTGGAGATGTACTTTTTTTGTCATAGAAACATGTACAGTACTACATGAACAAACATGATTAAACATTATTACAACTATGTACACTTTTTCTTGAAATTCAACATCTTTATTGATATTATATTTTAGCACAGAGTATATAACCAGGTCAAATGTACCATACCTTGATAACAACCAAAATAGCTTAAAGGTGACATGACACCAGAATGTCATTGGATCCAATATAACCCAATAAAATAAATTTAAATTAAAATGCCCTCCTCCCACCCAATACCCTCCCACCCTCCCTGAGTGTCCTTTATTACAAATGGCAAGACCAATTGATACAAGTGAGCAAATAATAATTCAGCAAAGACAAGAACCAAAAGGAAGATAAAACAAGTTAAAACAGTCAGAGGCAAGTGTTACATAAGTCTACTTCAAATATAAAGCATACAATTTACCCAATTTCTGATTAAAAGAAACTATACAGTTTTGGGAACTTGCTATTAACCTTTCGGTGTTAAAACAAAGCGACATTTCTTTCAGCCATTCAGCATATGATATGGCCAGTTGGTCCATCCAATGCTTGAGAACCAGTCTTTTGACTGCTATGGAGATTTAAGCCATGTGAAATCTACGCTCTCAACTCTAATACTGGAGAACACTCCTAGTATACATATTTCAATGGTAAACAAATCATCCAATCCCAGGAGGGGATCTAGATTAGTTTGGATTGTATTCCATAAAGGAACCACCTTATAACAATGCCAGAAAATGTGTATCAGGTTCCCTTCAGCCGTGCCACACTGTGTACAGTTAGCCAGAGGTAATCTGCCTAGTTTGGCCAATTTGACTGGTGTATGTTATAGATTATTTAAGATATGGTGCTGTATGAGTCTGTGCCTATCTTGAGTAAGATATCTATGCATGTCTACCCAAATCTGACTCCAAATCAAGGAGGAGTCTGGCAGAAGAGAAGTCCAGATTTTAAAACCTGTAAGGGCGTTAGGGTATTTAATATCCAGTAAAAAGGAATAAATCCTGGAGATTCCATGGGCCTTATTTGCACATTCCTGAATCTGCTCTAAGAAAGGCCTGACTTGAGACAACATGAATGTGGTCCCAAAAAGGGAGACCATAAGATGCCTCAACTGAAATACCTTAAAAATATGTTTCTGAGAAGTATTCAGTCTAGCAATTACGTCGGTTGAGGAGAGGAGGGAATCCTGAGAAAACAGGCTTTCTGCAAGAATATCTTGTAACTGAGGAAGCCAGTCTGCTAAAAGCGGAGAATCTCCTATTTTGATGTTAGGGTTTAGAGTGAGGGGTTGAGCCATATCTTATTTGGATGTGATGTTAAAGAAGTTCCAACACTGGGTCAAAACCTTTATAGCAATCCCCAACGTTGAATTTTGTATGGAGGGGGGTAACGCCGAAAAAGCATAATAAAAAACTCTAGGTGAATTAAGATTATGCATATCCAGGAGCCTCTTCTCCAACTGTAGCCAGATGGGAGAATGTTCACCGGGTATGGGCTCAAACCATCTCCCCAGTTTGGACAGATGACTCGCCCAATAGTAAAAAATAAAATTGGGGAGATGGAGTCCACCTCTTTCCTTTGGTAAATTGAGTTTAAGGAAGGCCCGTCTAGGGTGTTTACCCTGCCAGATAAATTTAGAGAGAGCAAAGTGGAGCTGTTGGAAGTAAGACAAAGGGAGCCAGATATTCAATAAATTTAAAGGGTAGAAGAGATGGGGTAAAACATTCATTTTAATAATTCTAATACGACCCCATAACGACAAAGGGAGTTTGACCCATTTTTGGAGATCTTGCTGGATATTCAGCACCAAATCATCCAGACTGAGCCTCCTGAGAACCTCTGGGTCTCTAGTGAGATGAATGCTTAGATATTTGATTGAGGAAGAGGACCATTTCATACCAAAATGAGAGAAGTTGTCTTGGTGTGCGAGAACATTTAATGGAAATATAACAGATTTGGATAGGTTTAACTTATAGTTAGCTACTTGTCCAAATTGTTCAATAATTTGTAATGCATGTGTTAATGAGGTTTCTGGGTTGGCTAAATGTAAAAGAATATCGTCTGCATAGACTGAGAGGGTCAGAGATTGCTGGTATACTGAGCAACCTGTGACCTGAGATGAATTCTTAATACTAATCAAAAGTGGTTCCAAATATAAGTTAAACAAAAAAGGAGATGGGGGCAACCATGCCTAGTGCCTGTAAACAGGGGGAATTGAGAGGAAAAAAACCCATTGCAATAAAGTCTAGCTGTGGGCACCTTATATACCGTTCGAATCCATTGAATGAAGGTTCCTGAAAAACCCATTTTTTGAGAGTAGCCCAAAGAAAATCCCAGTTTACCCTGTCAAAAGCTTTTTCTGCATCTAATGAGACTAAAGCCATAGGGATCTGGGAGTCTTGGGCAACCTGGAAAATATGTGAGAGGGTTCTCAAGTGGTCAGCAGAAGATCTGCCTTGCACAAACCTCACCTCTTCAGGACTCAGCAAATGAGACCAAACCTGTTTAATTCTAAGAGATAGGATTTTAGTTAAGATTTTTATGTCATAATTTAAGGATTTTAGTTAAGATTTATATGTCATAATTTAATAATGAAATCAGACGGTAACTGGACGGCTCATTCTGGGGTTTGTCTGGTTTCAGGATCAGGACTATTGTGGCTTCCAGCAAAGTGGGGTCTAGGGAATCTGAGGTGAACATATAATCAAAAAGTTTCAAGAGAATGGGAGCTACCTCCTTACTGAAAACTTTGTAAAAGTTAGAGGGGAAACCATCGGGACCTGGGGATTTGTCAGAAGCTAGCCCCTTGATTGCTTCCTCTACTTCAACCAGAGTAATGGAAGAGACCAGAATCGCACACTGCTGGGCCTGCAGGGAAGGGAGATTAAGCAGTGTCAGTGGCTCAGTAGGTAGCACACTCACCTCTGAAGCCAGGAGATCAGAGGGCTGTGGGTTCAGTTCCCACATCTGGCACTTGGGTTAATATCCCAGTACTGACACTGTAGTGCAGCATGAGAGGGGTGTTGCACTTCTGAGGTGCCGTCTTTTGGATGAGACGTTAAACTGAGGTCCCATCTGCCTGGATTGGTGGTAGTTCAGGTGGATGTTAAAGATCCCATGGCACTTATCGAAAAGAGTAGGGGAATTTTTTATTGGTATCTGAACAACAGCTTCACAAAAATACGTACAAAACAATCTCAATACAGATGTGACCAGAAATGAGAAAAAAGGAAAAACACGTAAGTACATATAGCCGTACACAGCTACCCAAAACAATCAAGAAAAGTCTATGCAAACCACCCCTCCCCTACTCCCCACAACATTCAATGAAACAGGTATCACAAAAGGAATTTTTTTTCTTCCCCCAAACAGAACACAAGTGCATAATCACAATGAGTAGTATACCCACAGAACAGTCATAGAAAATCAAAACCATCCCAAAAAGAACCCCATCTAGACGAGGAAAACAGATTACTTTCTGCAAACATCAATTTCCCCACTTCAGATTCTATCATAATAACCAAAGTAAGTGGAGAAATAAACTGTTGTTGTAACAAAAGTCTGCATCGACTAATCCACAACCAATATAGAAAAAAAAAATGGAAAACTTGTAGAGTACCATACCGGCCCCCGAGTTGTTCAGTAGCAAAGAAGCCATAGTACAAACTAACCTTTAAAGGTGGAAAAACTAAATTGTTTTTCCAACGTTCTTTTAAGGATGTCCCAAAATTCCTTGGCATAAAAACAATCAAAATACAAATGATCCATGGTCTCTAAAAGGGCAATACACTTATCCCTTGGGCAAAATCATTCTTGCACGGATTTATGCTTTTGATTGCTATGTACATTAACTCTACCATGTATAGCCAACCATAAAATGTCCCACATCTGTTGCGGAATACAGGGATTAGTTAGATAGCTAGCCAAATTTGAACTTACTGCCACGGGAAGGGATGTGAACGGAGTATCAGAAAAAAATCTCCCCAAAATCAAGGTATACAAGGCTTTCTTATGAAACTTCTTTACCACTTCCCAACGTACATCCCAACATTTTATCTTATCAAACACCTGACCTCCAAACGCCCAACAAAGGAGGACAGCGTTTATTACAATGTAAAAAACATCCTTCCTGCCATTCACCTAAAACACCTTTCAATTGGGACGTCAATGGCATAACCCATAATTTCGAAATGCCCCTGACCACTGGGACCAAGTTCATATATAAAAATTCGTAAAAAAAAAACACAACTGGGTGAATCATCCCCAAACCTCCCCTCAATGTCCAAATATAACGTGTTCCTTTAATGGTGTTTAACCGGCTACCCCAAACCTCACTAAAAAAACAACGCAGCAGGGATGTTTCTAATGATTTAGGTATATAGAACACATTGCTTACAAATACAAAAACAGGAAGGAGATAAGATTTAATCAAGTAAATTCGTTCCTTTTTTGACAATCTATGTCTATTCCATTGAGACACTTTAGCATTACCATCCCATAAAGCCATCTTCCAATTATCCAAAGCTCCCTCCCTACCTCCAAAATAAAGTCCCAAAATCCTACAAGGTTTTCTTTCCACCCAAAAACGCCCTGCTAAAGTCGGACTATTTGGAAACCCTGATATATCAATAAATTTCGTTTCATCTCCATTAATACGGGCACCCATGATCAATCCCAAAGAATGAAGCAGATCATAAGCAAGCTCTATAGCCTTACTATTGGGTAAAACTAGACAAATATCGTCCGCATAGGCAATAAGCTATCGGCGAGCACACGTGTCCATTGTAATAGCCTAATCAAAGGGAGACTTACTAATAATCCGCAATAATGGATCTAAAGCCAAAACATACAGTAGGCTAGCGGGCATTCCTGCCTAACTCCCTTAAAACACTATGAGTCCCACCTCTGCACCCATTTTCAAAGGGACAACAGTAGCCAATGCATAGCATAACTGTACCCAATTCACAAACTGAAGTGGCAACCAAACGCCTTCATGCATGCCCACATAGTCATGTGACACTTCATCAAAGGTTTAGATTGATCAAGGCTCCAAAACCCCTGGACCTCCCACCGAATCCATGCATAATGAGCGTAACCTCTCTAAGAAAAATCAAGGCATCTGTCAATTTCTTCCCAGGCACTGCACAAAATAGGTTCATTAATAAGATCAGGCATCACAAGAGACAATCTATTCCCCAAAAGCTTAGAGAATATTTTAAAGTCAACATTCAGTAGAGTTAAAAGGTCTCCACTCACATATGTCCGAACGGTTCCCCTTCTTAAAGAGAAGATTAACAAACCGTACATCTGGGTAGGCAAAATCATATCCGAAAGAAAACCAATTATATAAAGCAATAACTCCACTGGCATAATAAGCCACAACAACTATACAATTCCCTGGTAATCCATCGGATCCTGGTGAAACCCCACTTTAAGAGAAGCAATCACCGAACCTAACCCATCTCAGTAAAAGCAGCTACCATACTAAACTGTAAAGCACGATCAACTTGTGAAAGGTCCACTGCCTCCAACAATTGAGAAGTGAAACAAGAAACCAGGTGGGGGGTCCCAAAAGTTCTCTCAACATGTAAATCCAAAAAATCCATTTTGCCTTTGTTATCCGACAGTAAAACACCATCTTCCCTACTCAAACTAGAGAACAGGCGACTGTTCGATCTTGACTGACACGCCAAAAAAGGATTCACCTGAGCCGATTTCCCCTGTGTCCCAAACGACTGCTCTTTAAGTAAAGATGACATACGAGCATACTGAAACAGCAACATACAGTGGCGTGAAAAGGTATTTGCCCCCTTCCTGATTTTCTCTATTATTGCATATTTGTCACACTGGATGTTTTCAGGTCTTTAGACAAAATATAATATTAGATAAAGGGAACCTGAGTGAACAAATAACACTTTTTTTTTTTACTTATTTCATTTATTTAATGAAAAAGTTAACCAACACCAACTGGCACTGTGTGAAAAAGTAATTGCCCCTAGTTAAATCAACCCAATTAAAGGGATAATTAGAGTCAGCTGATTTGAACACAGCCAGGCTTGATTACAGCCAGCCCTGCTCAATATAAACCTCACTTATTTTGGCCTCTAACATCAGAGTCACGCTGCCAGCACAAAGATTCAACAAACACATTTATGCCATGATCAAAGGAAGTTCCTGAAAAGATCAGAAAAAATGTGTTGCCCTCTATCAGTCTGGAAAGGTTACAAAGCTATTTCTAGGCTCTGGGACTCCATCAAACCACAGTGAGAGCCATAATCTCCAAATGGAGAACACTTGGAACAGTAGTGAACCTTCCAAGGTGGGCGGCCTGCCAAAATTACTCCAAGGGCGCAGTGTAAAATCATCCAAGAAGTCTCAAAGGATCCTAAAACAACATCCAAAAGAACTGCAGGCTTCTCTTGCCTCAGCTAAGGTCAGTGTTCATGACTCCACAATCAGAAGAGACTGGAAAAAATGGGCTTCATGTGAGAGTAGCAAGGCCGAAACCACTGCTAACCAAGAAGAATATAAATGCTCATCTCTCATTTGCCAAGAAGCACCTGGATGATCCACAAGCCTTTTGGGAAAATGTTCTAGGGACAGATGAGTCCAAGTGGAACTTTTTGGACAACATGGATCCCATAATGTCTCGTAAAGCAAACACAGCATTCACAGTAAGAACACCATACCAACAGTCAAACATGGTGGTGGTAGTGTGATGGTGTGGGGATGCTTTGCTCCTAAGGACCTGGATGACTTGCCATAATTAAAGGAACCATGAATTCTGCTCTGTACCAGAAAATTTTAAGGAGAATGTCCAGTCATCCTTCCGTCAGCTGAAGTTGATGAGGTTGGTCATGCAGCAAGACAATGATCCAAAACACAAAAGCAAGTCCACATCAGAATGGCTAAAAAAGTAAAATTAAAGTTTTGGAGTGGCCTGAGTCAAAGTCCAGACTTAAATCAACAGAGATGATGTGGCAGGACCTGAAACGAGCAGTTCATGCTCGAAACCAACCAAATGTTACTGAATTAAAGCAGTTCTATGAGGAAGAGTGGGTTAAAATTCCTCCACAGCTATGTGAAAGACTGATATTGAATTATAGGAAGTGTTTGGTTGCAGTCATTGCAACTAAATGTGGCATAACCAGTTATTAAGTGTAGGGGCAATTACTTTTCACACAGTGCCAGTTGGTGTTGGTTAACTTTTTATTAAATAAGTGAAATTAAAAAAAAAACAAGTGTTATTTGTTCACTCAGGTTCCCTTTATCTAATATTACATTTTCTCTAAAGACCTGAAAACATCCAGTGTGACAAATATGCAATAATAGAGAAAATCAGGAAGGGGGCAAATACTTTTTCACGCCACTGTAGACAGCTTCATCCGAGTAATATCCCGGGATAGATCCAAACCACATTCATACTGTCTAGAAATCAGTAATTGCAAAGAACGACGGAGCAGCAAATACCGCTCACGTTTTGATCTAGCCTCCAAATGGCTATGGGACTGAAAATAACCAACCAAGCAGTTTTTAAAAGCCCCCCACCAACTCCCTCTATCTTCGTATAACCCAATAGTTGTAACCTGGTCACGTACAATCGTTTTTAAATCTTCAATAACAGAATCATCACTTAAGATAGAAGTATTCAACTTCCAAAATCCCGGACCTTTCTTCCAACCCTGAAGGGAATCTACCATTACCCCAATCAATACATGGTCCAAAGTCTCTACCGGATCATAAATCAAGCGATTAATTCCTAAAGACTTCAGAACCAAAATAAAATCAGTACAGGAAGCCAAATTACCTTTAAAAAAAGTAGGTTTTGCCGAATCTCTCCCAACCTGATGTGAATCTTTCAAACCAGCTAGAGAGAGAATTGAAGTCAAACAGGACTTATCACAATATTGCTTACCTAATGTCCCCATCTGCAAAAAATTGATATTAAAATCCCCACCAAAAAACAAATAGCCCCTTGTGTACAAATAAGGCTGAATTTTACGTAATAATTCAATCCTCAAGGATTTTGACTGCGGGCCGTATGCAGAAATCAGCCAACATGTAATGCCATGCACCCTAACATCTACCAGCAGCACCCTGCCAGGTTCAATATCGACCAATCAAATGAGTGTAACATCCAATGTAGTGAAACAAACACCGACCCTGCTACAAGGTTCTTCACCAAAAGACCAATATGATACTCCCCAGTGCCAAAGTTTACTAGTGATATCAGTCTCCAAAATAGTATATAAATGAGTATCCTGCAAAAGATACACATCATAATTTAAAAAGGAAAGAATCCCAAACGTCGACTGGCGTTTGACATGGGATCTGATACTACTGACATTCAAAGAAGTTACAGTAAATGGAAAAGGTACTTAAGGGGGAGGTTTGGGCAATTTATTGCTAGATCTAGTTACCGGTTTTTTAGCATCAAATTGTTTATGTTTAGAAGAACTCCCAGGTTTACCGGCGAGGAAGCCATACTGGGCAATTGGGATCTTGATCAATAACAGGAAGCACTGTCTGTACTTGATCACCCCAGGTAGTCAGGATCGAAACCTATTCACCAGGGTCAAGGGGAAGTCGATGTAATACTAGGCACACCACCAACTGAGGCAACAGATCACACCGAGAGACCTGTGCCTCCTCATCCCTACACTATCTTGCACCACCAAGTTGGGCCTTTACTAGGTTCTAACCCTTGCCTTAAGGTAGACCTAATAGGGGACCCTCGGGGAGTTGCAAAGGGCGTAACCATGTCATCCCCACATGGACTCATGCTAAGAAGCAAGGGGTCCTCCTGAGAACATCCAGCAAATGGAAATCCTGTACTTAAAGGTGCCACAATCAATGAATCATGACCAGATCACAAGCTAGAACGTCTATCGTTAGAAATCACTCCGCCTCTCCCTCTACCTCTAGGTCTACCTCTAAGAATGGGGCCAGGTTCCAAACTATCAGAAACACCACTAGTATTATGAGCCTGTGCCAAGAGATGTTCCTGGTCAGAGGATTCGGTAATATCAGAATGTTCCCAAGGGCAATTTGAAAAAACATGATTCAACTCATTACATAAGTTGCATACAGGGGGAGCAGTGCATTCTGTAATTGTATGGCCCAACATTCCGCAATGAAAGCACTTAACCTGATCACATGCAGTATTCAAGTGAGATAAAGAACCACATTTAAAACAGCTCTTCGGTTGTCCAGCATAAAAAATAATACCCCTGTCCCTTCCCAGAAAGAAAGAGTGGGCAAATGTTGAATCCCTTCAGCGTCATGAATTAAACGAACACGAATAGTCCAACCCCCAGTCCAAAAACCATTCTCATCCAAAATAGGTCTAGGTTTATCTTGCACATAACGTTTCTTCTCCAACCAAAACATAATGTCAGAAATATTCACACCCTCATTCCGAAAAAGAATTGTAAGTCTTAACCGTAGACTTTGTGATTGGTATGGCTTGAAAGTCTTTCCAATGATCACTATCCTGTAGATCATAATACAGCCTCCAGAATTTGTCCAGGGATATCCCTGTACAGAAGCTAATATCGTAATAATAATCTCCCGGAGGATGAATCAGTGCATAGACTTCAGTAGGTGATAAAGCCATAGAATCAATGAGCAAAACTTTCCCCACCCAAAGTCGGTCAGGAGCTACCTGTAACTGCCCCCTATATCTCAATCGTACTAAGAATCTACGTTTAGCAGATTCCACTGGCTTTCTGAACAAGCCAGCAAAAGATTTCGTACTGTGCCCCACAGGGCTCGAAGAGCTCACTGTCTCAAGCAAAGTCTTACCGCAAACCAACTGTGACGAACTAGATTCTGTCTCAGATTCCAATGCAGGTAAAACTGATGCAGTGTTTTCAAGTAAAGGCAACGAAGATGGTAGAGACCATTGGAAATCCAGGTCACCCGTGGCATCCTGCATACACGGAAAATCGCTAGCCTCACCCTGGGGCGGCGCATTCGCAATACCTGGAGCCAAGGACTTAGAATTAGGCTCGTCTATCGGTAGAATATGCAACTCTTTTAAGACATGAAGGTGCGGTATAGAAACCCCAGGGACAGGTATTAAGGGGTCGGGGACCCACCGTTCCCCAGCCCATACCCAACCCGCCTGTTGTAGCACCTCACCAGGGGTCCAAGGTTCTAAAGAACATGGGTGACCAGTCAATACAGGTGAGACAGTGTCCCCTCCAGAAACAGATTCCTTAATATTGCCAACCTGTTGTCCAAAACGCTTCCCTCCATCAAGAACAGGGCTTACAGGAGAACGCTTTCTCTTGCTCTGTTCAACATCTAACTTCTGCTGGCAGGAATGAAAATCTTTTTCTGCTAAATTAATTAAATCCATAAGATGCAGCTTTTTTCTCTCTAGTTCATTTTGCAAAATTAATTCGGCCGTGTCATCCATAGCCAAATCTTGCTCCAAACTCTCCAACTCCATAACCGCAGCAGAAGGGACATCCATAGACCGAATATCTTCTTCAGGCGTACTCTCAACCATAGTGCAGGTCGAAGCCATGAACCCACAACCTACCTCCACTGACTCCACTGACCGACTGAGACCCTCCATCTCCTCAAACGGACGGACAGCACCACCTGGGAAAAGAGTAGGGAATTTCCCCGGTGTCCTGGCCAAATTTCCCTCATTCACTAAAAAATATCACCAACAGTTTAATCTGGTTCAAGGTCAGTTGACATTCATCTGTATCCCCCTCACCCGGGTCGTGCCTGAAAATAGGCAGGATTTGTCTAGCGCACTTACCTGGTCAACAAAAACTAAATTAATTAATTAATTAATTAATTAAGGCCATCCAGAAAATGTTCAGTACTAGAATGGGAAGCTAGAGAAGCATCCTTACTGTATAGGCCCCTATAAAAAGCTTCAAAAACCTGGGAAATATCTCGAGGGGAGGTTTTAAGAGAGCCATCTGGAGAATGTAATGCAGGAATCAGTCTTGAGCTTTCTACTTCCAGCAATCGAAGGGCCAACATTCTACCTGGCTTCTCACCTTGGTCTAAATAATAAACTTTGGTTTTAAGGATGGCATATTCTGCCTTTTCTCTTAGCAAATCAGCATATTCATTCCTAAGCTTTAATAGTGATTCCAGATTGGGTTGGGAAGATGAAGAGGATAGGCTATTTTCAGCCATCCTTATTTGGTTCAACAACAAAGTGACTTTAGCCTATCTCTGTTTTTTTCCTTTTGGAATCTAGATTGATGAATTCTCCCCTAATATAACATTTAAGAGAACATCAGATCAGGTCCTCTCTACATGTGGAACCCGTATTGAAGTCTATAAAGGAAGAGATTTGCGATTTAATGTGGAATATTATTCGTTCCTCTTTTAGGAGTTGTGTGTTTAACTTCCATGTGGTGTCCCTTTGAAAGTTCGAATCGGGGGAAATTAAAATCCATGCCATGGAATAATCAGATATAACAATTGGTTCAATTCCTGTCTGGTGAGTACCAGCCAGAAGAGTGGTGCTTATTAAGATGTAATCAATTCTGGACCACGACCAGTGGACCTGGGAGTAGAAGGAGAAGAGCTGGCTAGAGGGGTTGAACAGACGCCATGGGTCACATATACCCTGTAAGTCCATAAAATCCCTCAAGGCAATTTGTGGAGGAGTAAGGGGTCTTAATGGCCTATGAGTTCTGTCTAGGTCTTGTGATGGAGCAATATTCCAGTCACCCCCTAGAATAAACAGGGAGGGCAAGAATGTGCTCAGTTTGTCAGCCAGACTCATAAGAAAGTCTGGATCCCCTCCACCTGGACCATATACTGCCCCTAATACCACCCTAATGTTGTTTAATGTACCCTTAACAATACTAAATCTGCCCTCTTGATCTGTTAGACTTTCTTCTGCCACAAATGATATGTGTCTTTTAACCAAAATTGCCACCCCTCTACTAGAAGATGACCCACAGGATGTCAAAATTTGAGAAAAACCATGTCGACGTAACCCATTTGTTTCTGACGCTGTGAAGTGGGTTTCCTGCATCAAAAGGATGTCAATGTTTAATAAGGCACAGTTTTTGAGAACCTGATATCTTCTGGACAGTTCTCTGTTACCTCTGACATTCCATGTTGCAATCTTAATTGGCACCAAGGTCATGTAGCATTTTAATGACAAAACAGGAAACAAGCACCATTGACTGACCAGGCGATCCCAAAAGGCACACTCCAGTCCCACCCCCCATAACCCCTGTGGAAAAGAATAAATAAGGAAGAAGCTCCCTTCCCAGGGAAATACATGAAATAGTCAAGACATTGAGAGAGTAGAGAATCTTAACCATCAAATAGTGAAAACATACCATGAAATCAGTAGGGAAGAGATCGAGACAATAACAAAAAAAAACCTCCTTCCCTAAACCCCTCAACCTCTATACAAAAGGTCCCCACCTGTGTACTAGGGAAGATTCCAGATTCAGTGTTACATGTAACGAGAATCAGACCCAGTAGGCTGCCCTCCTAAGAGAAGGGTACACTACGTTCAAGAGCCAAAGCTGACTTATAGTGTCATGGACTGAATCCGGAGAGGAAAACTAACTAACTTGAAGTACTCTCTGAACCCCACATCCCACAGGAAGTGCACCCTTAGCCCCCTTCCTAGGTGTGTTATGCATCACTCCAGAAGTTATCTCCATCCTGAAGCCTCCCCGCCCATCGACCCTCTGGAGAACTGTCCAACGAGAGCCCTAACCAACATTGTAGTACTCCAAAGGGCTACAATTGACATGCCAAAATAATATTGGGAGTTCTGAAAACTGTCTGTCAATTTGCTCACTCGCAAACCCTACCAGACTATTCCACTCCCAAGGAGGCACATGTCTCCCGCTAATGCTTCTTGGACCAGACTTACCCAAAAGGCCATTGCATGGGAGAAGGAAAACCTCGGGGTTCCCAGTAAATTGCTGGACTATTTAACTCCCTTGAGGTGAACCCAGCACCGAACTACGCGAGGATATAAGGGGGAAACAAACCAGTGGGACCTACCGGTCCGTT
The DNA here is from genome assembly GCA_016271365.2 of Neoceratodus forsteri. Classification (NCBI taxonomy): domain Eukaryota; kingdom Metazoa; phylum Chordata; order Ceratodontiformes; family Ceratodontidae; genus Neoceratodus; species Neoceratodus forsteri. Next base: position 1,146,621,655 of record CM057449.1, on the reverse strand, counting down.
CGTAATAACAGCTTATGGAAACACCCCCTGAAACAAAGTTCCCACCCACCATCACACCAGAGTACACGAGCACTCCGCTGAGCCAGATCCAGGCCCACTAGGCCTCATTGCAACCTTCCTCACCCACCCACCCATCCACTCCCCAAGGGACCAAAGAAAAGGGGACAGGAAAACATCATAAGGTAAAAAAAAGAAAAAACAGCTCCACAGCAAAAAAGAACGATTGTCCACAAGCAACTGCAGTGAAACATTCACCCTGCTTTAAACAAGTTAGGTAGTCTGCTGGGAAGGTCCATGGCCGCTTGCTCCGGGTAATCATACGTATACCACACTCCATCAACTGCCACTTGTAGCTTAGCAGGGTAGAGCATCTTAAATCTTATTCCTGCAGCAATTAGCTTGTTGACCGTAGGATAAAAGGCAGCTCTTCTTTGTTGGGTTTCATAAGGAAGATCTTGGGTGATCCTCAACTTGGAACTGCCCCACAAAATAGCCTGAAGCTCCTTCGGTTTAGAAAGCATATGTTGCTTCTCCAGAAAACTTAGGAATTTCACAATTAGAGGCCTTGGGGATGTACCAGGTGGGGATTTTGGTCTCAGGGAATGGTGGGCTCGCTCAATATGATACTGTGGGTTGAGGAGAGAAGGGCCAACAACCTTAAGGAAAAATTTCTGTAGGAAGGCTATGGTGTCAGAACCTTCCTCCGATTCAGGCAGACCCAGGATCAGCAAATTATTCCTTCTACTTCTCCCCTCTAAATCTTCGGTTTTCAGTTGGAGTTTGCTAATTTTCTGTTTCAGATGTACAATTTCTACTTCTGATTTCTCTCTCCAATTCTCCAGTGAAGAGGTTCTCGCTTCTGAGTCACCCATTCTTGTAGATAGGAAACTTAGGTCTCCAGGAATAGATTTCAGCTCAGCCGAGATCTCCTCTAAAGTTTCTTTAAACAGGAGCAATTCCTGAAGAAAACGGTCCTCAGTAAGAGGGATCACTGATGTGCCAGAAGTAGCAAACTTGAGAGCATTCCCAGAACTTTGATGTTTCGATTTCTTAGGCGATTTCCCTGGTGTGGGTGGTGGGGTATGTCGGATATCGGCCTGCTTCATCTCCGCTTCCATTTCAGCTGTAAAGCTGGTTACGTTGCTGCAAGTCAGCCAAAACTCTGCCACGGAGGTACCAGATAATAAAGAAGCTTAGAATCGATGCCTAGTTTGTACTCTTTGGCGAATGAAGGCCAAAAAGAGGGTTATAAGCGGTCGATAAACGGAAGCTCCAGAACAGTGCTGCTTTCAGGTGCCCTGCATCATGTGACCCTAGCTATGTACACTTTTAAAATAATGAAACAATCATTTACATTGTTTTGAACATTATACAAATACGACAAATTCTCTTTGTTTATCGATTTCAAAGATCAGTATTGCAATTAACATTTTAACTTGACTCATTATTTTCACTCTTCTCATATTTGTGTACCTTTTTAAATCTTTAGTATTACAGTACATATAAGGCTAGTAGTTACTTGTTGCTATATTTCATAAATTCTGTCCCCCCATATGCTGAAGGTACTACTAAACTGGCTATTATAACTTTTTTTTCACCAGTGCCTACCAAGATATCATTCCTTAATTGGAAGCTACCTTTTTGGTATTATACAGATTTAAGTTTAAGGTCTATTTGTAGTTTACCTTTTTAGTACTCATAGTTACACTGGGATTACTTAATGAAATTACAAAAGTTTTCTACTATTTCATTACCTCATTATACTTCTACTAAATCAAAATCAAAATGTTCACTATTTCTTTGTACATTTCTTTTGAATCAAAATCAAAATTAAAATCAGAATCGGAAAATGTTTTTACCTGAAATTAACTTATTTTTCAACAGTTTGTTCTTCTCATTGTTATCCACTTTAATTTTACATTATCAACTACTTATGCTTCTTTAAAACTCTTTTTTTTTTCCTTCTCTCTTTTAGGTAATACTTTCTGTTAGTCTTCCCAACAACTGGAACAACAAATATTTGAACTGTAAAGAGCTTCCTCCCTTTCACTTTTTGCTAACCACAGTTAGTTTTAAAAGTGACAGGCCCTGTTTTGGATTTATGTACTAGTAAAAAAATGCATTACTTCAGTGCAAATAACTAGGCAAAGTTTAGAATGAATCTTCAGATCCATATTGCTGCTGCAGGTTAGGCACACACAATACAGTTTATAAGACACCTTTCCATTAACCTAAACAGAAAATTCCTTTCCTTTATCTGAAACTGTTGTAGTGAGCACACTCACAAATTTGGCACACTTCAGGGATAGTTTATCCAGACCTCAACGTTGGTGATGTCACTTTATTGGATAAGTGTTTCCCCTTAGTTGAGACCACAGAATTATATTGGCTAGGCTTATATATGCACCCAGTTGTACAAGTGTATCTCTCCCAGGGCTTGGGAGATTTCAAACCTTGCATTACATACAGGATGTAGAATACTTTCCATATATTTAGGTTGAAGGTAATTGCCTATATTTTCAAACTTTATTTTGGAACATTTTGTAACCGTTCATTTTTACACTGGTAAACCTGTGCGCTGGTTGGACAATACAGAACTTCACAAGTCTTGCATTTGTCTGGCACCTTGGCTTTACCTCTGGTTTTATGGAGTGTCACCTCTTTTCCACAGTCCTCAGTGGGCCTTGTACTTAGAGTGTAATGCTTTTGTCAGAAACAGGATGGCACTGAGAAAAATCAGGACTTACTTTCTTTGTGAAGAAAGTTAGGCACCTGTCTTAATTACAGATTTATCACATCTTGTTTTGACACACAAACCACATAAGCTTTACTTCTCCATTTAACCAATTTTTAGAATTACCAAAACTAGATACATCAATTACATTAGAACCTACACAATTATGTTTAATCACTACATCATTTTCTCACTGTAGCATGCATTTCATTGTTTAGAAACTTTACTGACTCTTTCTAAATGGAATAGGCCTTTTCACCTGTGACCATATGATTTTCTGGCCATAGTCTAGAATAAGTTTAAACCTCTTTAAAAGGTAATTTCCAATCCAGAAATCATTACCTGTTTCGTTTGTAACATACACTGGATGTTTAATCACCATTTTACCAAATCTCAATTTTAACCAAAATTTACCTTTGGTCTTCTGAGCTTCCTTTCCATAACCCACAATTTGCAAGCTGTTAGGAAGAGGGTTTAGCTTCTTTGCATCACCTAAGGCATCAGTCAATTTATCATAGAGCGTTTTAGACATGAGTCTTACTTCAACTCCTGAATTTAGCAAAGTCTCATGATTTAGACTGTTCTCAATGTTTATGTCACAATAAAATCTTCCTGCTCTTCCTTTGGGAATTAAGTTGCACAGGCAGATTTTATCGTTCTTTCCTGGCAACACAGCAATTTTACCATAGCATTTTATACTTTGGTTGGTACTTGCTCTGGGAACCTTTTGGGAAATGCTGGACACAGATATAGTATTTTTAACTTTGCATGGCATCTCATTTTTAAATCTTATTCCAATCTCATTATCCTTTATAACAATAACAGTTTCTGAAACCATGTCAACAACAGTGTGGACAGAATTTACAAGTCATGGGAGCTTATGCAGGAGAGAGGCAGCGCGTGCATGGTTATGACAGAGTGACAAATCTTGGAGTTTTCTTTTAAAATCCTCTCTATATTTTTTTATTCTTTCCTCTGTCTCACTTTGTGACATTTCAATTATTTTCTCTTTATCTGCAGAACTATGCCTAGACCTGTTTTGAGTTGCACTATTATTCTGCTGATCATAGTCAGAATAGTGGTGCTCCCTGTGGTCAGTTTTTTCACCATGCTCACTGCCATGCCTTGCACCTGGGCCTCCCTCCCTTTGAGAGGGACTCCATTGTTGGCACTGGTCTGAGTCTTGATAAGGCTTCTGAGCCACAGTTGGACTAAGCATGGGCTTTAATTGTTTTTCCTTGTTAGACATAGGTAATTTTTCTCCCTCCTTGGCGTTTAGCACATTAGCTTGAGGTACAGAGGAACCCCCTTTTTGTCTAATCTTGTGCCTTTTCTTGTATTTCTTGAATGTTTCACATTTTGAATCAGAATCTGAATCAATTGTCTATCTAGGGATTTTGTACTGGCTCTGAGATTCATTTCTGAGTCACATGATCCATTCAATGATATACCAGAATCAGTGAAACAGTCTAACCTTTTGAATGCTTTCATTGTTTCTTTAACCTGACTTTTACTCTGTAAATGTTCACACTTTTCTTTTAATTCAACAAAATCTTTGTTAACCTGTGTATAAGCATCTGCTAGTTCAACTTTTTCTCTTTTCAAATTTAAACACTGTTTTTGACATTCTCTAGTTGCATTTAACTCACGTTGCAAAACAGCATTTTCAGTCTTTAGCTTGACTAAGTCACAGTGGTTATTAGAAAGGTAATTTTTACTCTCCTGTAAAAGCTTTCCTAAAATCTCTACCTACAAAACTACCACACTCATAACATTTATCCCTCAACATTTTTTTCCAGCTGTTGTATTCTTTCATTTTTACTTTTAATAAAAAGTCAGCTGTACTGGGGTATAAATTACTGTATCAGTGCTAAGCATATCTGCAGTTACAGCTAAAGTTGTCATGGCTATGCAATAGTGATTTCCAACTTTAACAACAACAACAATTAAGTATTCTTTTGAACAACAGTTAAAATAGCAATAACTTTTTACACAAAAATTTAAACAAACAAAATCTTTTCTCTTGAGGCTTCAAGCGTCCTTTCCTTTTTCTTGCCACTTTACTGTTAATCAAAGGTTTAATTCTGTTCACTTCTAGGCTTTATCACCCTTATCTTTTCCTTAAGGTTGCTTCAGAATCCAAAAAAAAAATAACAGAAAGGTATTATTTCTGCAATTTAAAACTCTTGCAAATACTAGCAATAACATTTATTTTTCATACACTCTAAGTGTGGATTGTTATTTACTAACAATTATCCCACAGACGAGAACCCCAAAGATGTTGGAACAAAGGCTATAATATCGCTTTGTACAATTATGTACTTGGACTTACCTCAGACCTTACCCAAAAATTATTTTATAAATTACTTAAAATAATTATAAAAATCATATATGATATTATCCTATACTCTCCAGATTCTGTATAATGGTAATAACATTTCTTTCCACGCTTATAAATATGAAAAATATATGTATTTTATTCACACCTATACAATAATTCTAAATATTTCTCATTAGCATAAATATCAAGCATAATAACTGTAAACATCAACAAAATTGTTTTAGAAAATCATGTAAAACAAATAAACAAAAAATAAATTTCAGCAAATAAACAATGCAAATGGATAAGCAATATTCAGCATAATAAACGGTACTGGTTATACTAGACTTTCAGCATACTTAGGACTTAGCATAACGTTCTGATATATGAACATGCAAACTCATTACATTAGTGTTTCAGATTATGTTCCTTTGTAAGACTTATTTTGAAATTCTTATCATGCAAAATGTATTTTTCTCAGTTTAAACGTTTTAAACTATATATCCCAAGTTCTGTAGTTAAAAGTAAGTTCCCTTGTTACTTTCCCAGATAAGCCAATTTAAATTACTAAAACTATCAATTAAAATTAATTAGTATAGATAGTAATTAACATTATACTTAAATGTCTGGTTGTAGAAGTGGTTCTTCTTCTCTCTTAATTTAGAAATCTTGGTTGAGTCTGGCTCTGAGTAAGAAAGTCTCTTTCAGTCAAGCTTGTCTCTTCTGTTTCCCCCGGAACCTAAACAGGATTTTTCTTGCATCAGTTTTGAATGTTACTGGTCATCAAAAGTCAGTTTGTAGTATTCAACATGAAATATCAGACAACCGGATTTGAACAGTCCCATAGCAACAACTTGATTGGATCTTTGTTGTGGATAGCAAAGTTGTCATAATAACTGGAATTTGACTTCTTCATGTTGATTTATCTGCTCTTAGGCTTAGACACTAGACATATTCTATGCACAACACTGCATAGCTTGTGTGAATTTTAAAGTTAAGTCTCTGGTCTAGGCTTTAGCAGACAACATTACTTTACTCAAAATTGCTTGGTAAATAAAACACAGACCTCACTTTATACCACAGTGAGAGTCCTTGTAAGTGTGCATCTGGGCCTCATGGCAAGGCTGCATAGACTTTTAAGCTTTTACTTAGCATCCATCTTCTGGATACATCAAATGGTCAACCAAGGCTGGTCCCAGTATTCCAAATTTAGGTGTAGTCCAAGGCTTGTCAGGCCTAGCAAATTATGAAGCCATCAACATATTTAATCAGACTAGCATAGGTCATTTCACATTGGTGTTTCAGCCAAGTCTGAGGAGTGGTCAACATAATTCACTAATATGAATTTGCTCATTATCACATTTTGATTGATCTGAGTCACTAAGGGGGACAGGTTTGTGGCTCCCTGCAGATGACAAATCGTGACAGCAACCATACCTCTTTAAGGACTGCCCACTATTCCAAAGACATTTTTGAAAGGAAATTCATTTTCTCTTATAACTTCTTAATGCAAAATAATATAACTTTTAAACTTACATATTTGAACTTCTCTTATCGAATGGAGCATTTTGATATGTTTCCCATATTCCTAGGGCTAATATTTCCCAAGTTAGACTATTAAAGGTTATAACTTTATAATTCTAATAAAATTTCTTAAAATAAAGTGATAGTCTTGCTCTAAATATTCTAAGCTACATAATAATATAAGATTTGTTAAGAAAATCTGTTATTAAAGCTTTAAAATACTAGTTCTTTGTAGAAACACATGAGGTTCTTTGCCTTATCTAAAAGCAGTACATCTTAATTGTTTCTACCAAATTTTAGGTGTTTTTTCTCCTCACAGTAACAAGGTGCATACTTAAGAGTCATATTTTCAGACTCCACAGCATGTCAGCTATCATGAGAGACTAAACTTTCAATTTATCAATAAAAGAAGGCTATTAAAATAACTTGTATTCATAACTTCTAATTGCTTGGTCCTGCACTTATGATATTACATTTTCTTATTACTGATACTATTGTCTATCAACTGTTGCATTTTTGTAGTGGCAGTACATTGCATTTTGAAACTGTGAATAAAACTTTTTATTCTAATAGACAGTAATGGGACTTTCAAACTCATTCTCTAAGAGGCTTCTCCAGGCTGTACCAGTCACATAACCTTCTATCTGATTGAGGTCCAGGTTACCTAGCTCTGGCTAGTTTAGAAATTCTAAGAATGTGAGCTAGCCCCCTTGTTTCTAATGACTCTAGCCAGACGTGCTTTTAGTATTACCTTAAAGAAACTCAAATGGAGTTTCATCTTCATTTTACCAGAAACCTCATCTGTCATGGTTGGCAAAGAGATATTTAGGAAGTAGAGATCCACTTTTTAAGCCCAAAGACAGACTTCTTGTTTTTAAGACTTAATTAACACTTTTGTTTTGCTTTTAAGAATTTATGCAAACAGTAATCTTAGCCAGAAATTATAGTAAAACTTGCCATAATTAATCCCATATAAAATCACATAAAATAATAGTTAAAAATCAATTCTTGATAGTAAAAATAAAATAATGTTTCCTTCAAGGGTTTTGTTCCTACAGTGACATTTTTCAAATCCTTTCCAAAACATGTTTTCTAAGCCAGGCTGTGAAATTCTCTTCTGGATGGGATAAAAATTCCACCTGTCTTGATTGTAACAAAAGTGGAGTCATAAAAAGACTATGTTGAACATCTGAGTCAAAATGTGAAAAAACAACTAAGTTATGAAGAAACATTTAATTTTTTCAATGTTTATTCATAACTTTATTTTTGTAGATCTTGGCCTCAAATTTTTCAAGATAGCCCTTGTGTTACTTAGCTTCATGATTCTTTCGGGTATCATTTTCAAATCCCTTCCAAAACATGTTTTTGCAGTTTCTACACAAAATCAGTTTTTGGATGGGACTGCCCCAATTGATAGGCCACTGTAATACCTAGATCAAAGACTGCACAATCAGTCAGACTCAGTAGACCAAAAGGCCTTCCTCCACTGGCTAATGTGTATGGATTTAAAAAATTCTACCTGTTTTCATCATAACATGAGGTAAAAAAAAAGACTATGCTGAAGCTTTGGGGTAAAAAATAATGAAGTTATGAAGAAACAGTGAACTTATAAAGATGTCCTTGTTCTGTTCACCATGTTTTCAGCTCTATACCCTAGTCTGGTACTGCCCAAAGTCCACGAGACAATGTCTACTAGAGCAAGAAAGGTCTGCCCACAGTCTTAAGATACTGTTGTTATAACTTATGACAACATGCAAGCAAACATGTTCAGCATTGACAGATGCTTATTTTTGCATTAGGTTTACATAGATTTTTTGAGGGTGGGAAGTTTTTTTAATGTGTTGTTAGGTTGCTTATTAGGGCTTATTTGGCTGTTGCTTGCTTATCGGGGGGGGGGGTTGTTTACATTTTTCCTAGATATAATTGTTTCCATGGTATACGGGTATACCAGAAATATTCAGCTTTAATTGGGTGAACTAGAAATATCAGCTTTAATTGGGTGGAATGCAGCTTTAACTTGTGACAAATACAGGAAAATACACACTAGTGGGTCCAATAGGGAACAATACCCATACATGCATTACAGATAGATAGATAGATAGATAGATAGATAGATAGATAGATAGATAGATAGATAGATAGAAAGATGGATGGATGGATGGATGGATGGATAGATAGATAGATGGATAGATAGATAGATAGATAGATAGATAGATAGATAGATAGATAGATAGATAGATAGATAGACAGACAGACAGACATATAGCTAGATAGACAGACAGACAGGCAGGCAGGCAGACAGATAGACAGACAGTAGACAGATAAGTATTCATTACAAAGAAAAAACAAGATTCATGCACCAGTTAGGGTTCATTTTTTTAAAGTAACAAAAGTAGGGAAGTGCAAGGTTAGTTTTTTAGCCCAACTCTGCTCAGTTTATGTCAGCCTGCTGTTTGAATGCTATAATGCATGATCAGCTAAGTAAAGGTGCATAGCATGTAGCCAACAGGCAGCGGCAGAAAACATGAATAGGTTTAAAGAATTGTAAACATATGTTCAGTGTCCCCAGAGGAATCCTTACAGGTGAAACATCAGGGATGGTGAATAAAAGTTGAATCTTGCAAGTATTTTTGGAGTGGTGGTCTGTTCTTGGCCCTGAGCGGTCCACTCATTTCTCTGGTTTGAAGCAACTCCTCCAGGGTACACTCCACAAACTATAGAAACCCTAAATCTGGTAATTCCCCAGAAGGACTCCCACTTTCTTCTCATACACCACCCCCAAGAACTCCACTAAATTAAATGCCAAAATAAAATCCAGATTTCAAATATATGTTCTAACATTTTAAGTGAATAACAAAGAATGAGGAATACAGTTATACCCCATAATGAGCACTGCACTCATATGTTGTGAGACGCAAGGCTGCAGTATATAATGTTAAGTCGATAAACTGTATATATGTGTGTGTGTGTGTGTGCATGCACACATGCTAGTCACAAACCACCTGCATCATCGCACAAAGTGCATCACACCTATAGTAGACTTCATGAGTAGCCTTGTAGCCACTCACAAAACAGCATGCATAGTGAAAAAAAAAACTGCATCAGACCCATAGAAAATTTTTAGAAGAGACCTGGGGGACATTCACAAAGCAGCTGCATTGTCATACAAAGTGCACAGTACCTATGGTGTCTTTCACATGAGGCAGGTTCACTCCATAGTCACAAAAACATTGCCATACCTGTGACAGACTATGTGAGCAGCCCTGTTGGCCCCTCACTAAGCAACAAGGACCTGCATGTCACACAACCTGCAACAGAACTGTGGCAGACTTTGTGAGTGGCCAGGACCAGCAGCGAGTGGCCTTGAGGTGTTCAGTTTGGTAAAGCAACAATGATATGTCCAAGTCAGTTCAAGAATGCCAGATCAACATATTGTATGTTACTAGTGGTGATTCTGAATTTTGTTGAAGACTGTCAGTGACCTCTGTATAATATAGTGTGAATATAATGCAGTGGTACTTGAAATACCAATATAATCAACTGAGAATGGTCACTTAAGAATAAATAATGTGTAATATTAGTGGTAAATATTATAAAGCAGTGTTTGATGGTCTCAGTCAATTAGTTTATCAGAGGTTATAGTCCTGACCTATTTAGTAATTTAGTATAACTTGTACAGCAATATGAAATAATAGCCAAACATGTTTTTAGGTTATCAGTGACACATAGTTAAGGTCTAAGAACATTTGTTTTGTATATATGTAGTTTACAGCAGCATTAACAGCTAAATACACTGAGGAAATAGCAAGAATGCCATGAAACAATGGTGGATTGAATGGTACCAGAATATAACATTGATGTACAGTATAAAATAAAATGTAGTGCTGGGTATAAACTTTGGTGGTGAGGTGAATGGGTCTGACCACTTTCATTCTGGCTCTGCACTAGTATTATAAATACAGAAATATCAGTTCTGAAGGCCCCATTTGCAAGGTGACAAGGACAGACTGCAGAGGGTCCAAAGAAGGGCAACCAGAATGGTCCAGGGCAATGCAAGGAAGGCCATATGGGGGGGGAGGCTGGAGGAGGTAGGTCTGTATTCACTGAAGGTGAGAAGAGAAAGGGGAGACATGGTTGAGACTTTCAAATACATGAAGGGAATAAATAATGTAAAAGGGAATAGTATCTTAAAACTAAGTAAGAACAAAGCCACCAGGGGTCATTCACTCAAACTGGCAGGAAGGGAGGAGGAGTGGCACTGTATGTGAAAAATGACATAAGGGCCACACAGATCCAGGAGGAACAAATTGGGGGAGAGATACTGTGGGTTAAGCTGGAAAGGAAAATGGGGCCAGCCATCCGCACAGGTGTGGTCTATAGACCACCAGCCCAGGAGGAAGAAACAGATAGGGAGCTGATGCTAGCCATCCAAAGGATGGCAGACAAGGGTGAGGTAGTACTGGTTGGAGACTTCAATATACCAGACGTGGACTGGAGCATCCCAGCAGCAGCATCAACTAGGAGCAGATTTATCCTGGACTCCTTCAGGTGCCTTCCTCAAGCAACTGGTCATGGAACCAACTCGGCAGAAGGCAATACTGGACCTTGTGCTCACAAACAGGGACAGTGTGATGGGGGTAACAGTGGGGGAGCACCTGGGTAACAGTGACCACCAGTCATTGTGGTTTGAAATCACAGAAAGAGCAGAACCAAACCACACAAAAACACGTATCCTGGATTTTAGGGGGGCAGACTTTGGGAAAATGGGGAGATACTTGAAAGAGGCATTAAGGGGAATGGGACAGGAATCAGGGATTGAGGAACAGTGGGCGGTATTTAAAATGGGGATTATAAGAACAACAGAATTATGCATTAAGCAGGTTAGCAAGAGGAAAAGAAAGAGGAGACCATTATGGTTTTCCAAAAAGGTAGCAAAGAAAGTGAAAGCCAAAGATTGCATTCAGGCAATACAAAAGACACAGGCAGAAGGGGATAGGGAGAAGTACCAGGAGAAACAAAGGAGGCAGGGAAGTCAGTAAGGAAGCCAAAGCTCAGACAGAAGAACACATTGCAAAATCAGTGGTTAAAGGGACAAAACCTTTACAGGTACATAAGGAAAAAAGAAGGACAAAGGGAGGGATAGTGAGACTGAAGGGGAGGATGGGAGCATGTGGAGGATGACAACAGTAAAGCTGACATATTGAACAGGTATTTCTGCTCAGTCTTTACTAAGGAAGAGGGGGTAATGGGTCTGAAGGGAGTACAAGGGGTGAGAATGGTGCAGAAATGGACACAAGTCCCTTTACACGAGAAAGGGTCCTGAAGGAACTGGAAGTAATAAGAGCTGATAAAGCAATGGGGCCAGATGGGGTGCATCCCAGGGTCCTTAAAGAACTAAGAGAGGTGGTGGCTGAACCTCTGGCTATCCTGTTCAGCCAATCACTGGAAACAGGAGGTACCCAAAGACTGGAGGACAGCAGATGTAGTCCCTTATACAAAAGTGGGAACAAAGAGGAAGCAGGGAACTACAGACCAGTCAGCCTCACCTCAGTAGTGGGAAAGATCATGGAAGCACTACTGAAGGAGAGATTGGTGGAACATCTGGTTGTCAATGGACTACAGGACCCAAGGCAGCATGGTTTCACCAGGGGAGGTCATATCAGACCAACCTCATTGAATTTTTGACTGGGTGACTAGGGAGGTGGATCAGGAGGGCAGTGGACATGGCCTATCTGGACCTCAGCAAGGCCTTTGACACTGTGCCACATAGAAGACTATTACACAAACTGGGGAATATGGGGTGGGCAGGACAGTAGTGTGGTGGGTAGGTAACTGGCTGGGTGGCAGGACACAGAGGGTGGTGGTAAATGGCTGTCACTCCACAGAGGGAAGAGTGACCAGTGGGGTACCACAGGGATCAGTGCTGGGACCGGTCCTATTCAACATCTTCATCAGTGACATTGCACAGGAATCTAGAAGGCAGAATTTCACTGTTCGCTGATGACACAAAGCTCTGTAACAGAGTAGACACACCAGAGGGTGTAGACAGAATGAGAAGGGACCTGCAGAAGCTTGAAGAATGGTCAAGGGTTTGGCAGTTGAAATTCAATGCAAGAAGTGCAAGATAATGCATATGGGGCACAAAACCCTGGCACAATATATCAGTTGGGGTGAGGATATAGCATGCACCAAGCAGGAAAGGGATCTTGGGGTTGTCATCTCTGATGACCTCAAGGTAGGGAAACAGTGTGACAAGGCATCAGGTAAAGCAAATAGGATGCTGGGATGTATAGGCAGGGGCATCACCAGCAGGAAAAGGGAGGTCATAATTCCGCTATACAAGACACTAGTGAGGCCCCACCTGGAGTACAGTGTACAGTTCTGGAGACCATACCTACGTAAGGACATAGACAGGGTAGAGAAGGTTCAGAGGAGGGCAATAAAGATGGTGCATGGGTTGCATCACAAGTCCTATGAAGACAGGTTGAAGGAACTGAATATGTACTCTGGAGGAGAGGAGGAGAGAGGGATATGATAGAGACATACAAGTATCTTACAGGGAGGAACAGGGTGCAGGAAAACACTATTTTTAAGCGAAAAAGATGTTTCAGGACTAGAGGGCATGGGATGAAGTTGGAGGGAGGACGATTCAGAGGAAACATGAGAAAGAATTTCTTCACAGAACGGGTGGTGGACAAGTGAAACACCCTGCCAGAGGAAGTGGTGGGGGCTGAAACAATCACGGGATTTAAGAATGCATGGGATAGACATAAAGGAATTCTAGAGGTCAGGGGTAAGGGGAAATAGACTTCTAGGAAAACAAACTAAACTTACAAGCTCAAATGGGCAGACTAGGTGGGCCATAGGCCCTTATCTGCCGACACTGTCTATGTATCTATGTATCTATGTAAACTGGAGGGGGGCAGATTTTGGGACATAAGGGATGTTACTTCTCACAGAGGGTTTTTGGTCCATGAAAGAGGTTGCCAGAATAGTTGTGGAAGTAAATATGGTGAAACAATTCAAGAGCACATGGGATATCCACATGGGACTTGACCGGGGAGGTGAGGGAGGGAGGGGGGATTAGAGGTAAATAAGGCAGGGGGATGTCTCTTTCAGGTAGACTAGATGGGCCAAATGGTCTTTTTCTACTGGCAGGATTCTATGATTCCATGATATCCTATTTCCCATGAGTTAGGATACTCAGGCACTGGGATTCTGTATGGCTGAAAGATGGAAAGCCACTGAGCAATCCAAATAGGAGGTTGAAATGAAGAAACTGTACTAGTAAGCGCAATGTATACAAGAAGGTGTGTTGTACCACATATACAGTATACTCTGGCCACTCCATGGAAGGGGTTGATGTGGACCCCAAATTATTGGTGAGATACAGGCTCTAAACTGTGCCACAATGAATAAAAGATTTTATACCACTGGGGTGAGAGCTATTCCAGTAGAATAACCTGTGTTGTTTTCTCTGGAGTGAGAAGAAATCCTGATGACATCACCAGAGTGAGGATATCTCATTTATCCTCACTCTGCTGCTGCCACTGGAATGAGAATATCTGCACTGCAGATAGCATTCTAAAGGAAACTGCTTCAAAAACAGTTTCTCTTTCTAACTAAAGCTGCAACTTACTCAATTAGCTTTGCAAAACACTCTCAACTCTGTCCCACTGAGCTTCTAACACTCCTAGCCCATTATTGTGCTGATCTGAGCTTCCAAACAACCTGAATTCTAAATGAAACTGTTTTACAAAGCAATTTCTCTCTCTCACTGCTACCTGAAACAGTTTGTCTTTCTCAGTGAGCCTCTGAATCACTCAATTAGCTTTCCAAAACACACACAGCTGTGTTTCTCACTCCCAGTCCATTCAGAACACCCCCACACACACACACACAGAATGAGCAGGAAACACACAGAAAGAGAAAACATTTTCCTAAAGCTCTCACCCCAGTGGTGTAAACCGCACACATGATGTGCAGATCATGGGATATGGAAAATATTCTGACTCCTGCATCGTGAGCTGTGCATTCTCACTCTGCAGAAGTCAGAATATTTTCCATATTCCACTCCTGCCCATCATGTATCCCCTATTTATTTATAAACCTATACCATGGTGAGGAGTGAGTCTATAATTTCTAGTATGTAGTAAGTAGTAATATGCAAGTCACAGCACACGAAAACACAGAACAAAGACAGCAGCAGTCCAAAGTGCTTGAATCCAAGTATTTTCAAGTTTGTTATCTTACCAATAGTGGAAATAAAACCCTCTCGGGTACAGGATAATCAGCAGCAGACAGACGTTCTAACATATCACCTAGTCGTAGGTTTGCACGAAGATGAAAGCCTATGTTTAGGTGAAATGTTAGAACATCTGTCTGCTGCTGATTATCCTGGACCTGAGACGGTTTTATTTCCACTATTGGTGAGATAATACACTTGAAAATACTTGGATTCAAGCACTTTGGATTGCTGTTGTCTTTGTTCGATGTTTTGGTGTGCCGTGATTTGCATATTACTAAGTGTAGTTTTGTGTCACTGAACACCCGACTCCTAGTTGCGACTCTGATTTTTACACTTTCTAGTATGTTTTTATTGTATTGTTAGCCCTCATTGGAATAAACTACTCCCTGAAAAATAGTTTTCTTTTGTATCAGCAGACCCTTTTGGCTGGACTGGACCCAAGCACTTTGCTGAGACTTGCGTTACTCTTGCTATACCTCTAAATATATACTAAGGAAGCATGATCCAGTGGTTAGAAAACAATACTTAAAATAGGAGATGTGAGCATGCGTGATTCAAATACAGTCATAGTTCCACACTCAAAGTGTGACCTTGAACAAGTCACTTAACCTCACTGTGCTTCATTTCTACCAACTGTATGACTTGTTAAGAAAAGGGAAAAGGGAAATACTTTAACCAGAAAAGGTTCAGTAAGCCAAAGATTGTTTCCAGGTGCAGCCTGGGAAAACAAGGACATTAAGTGACTTGCTCAAGGTCACACAGTATGCAAGTAGGGGCTTTGAGATTCAACCCCAAGTCTCCAGGTTTGCAGCTTAGTGCCTTAAACCACAGTACTGTACTGCCTCCTTGCTTAAGAGCAAGATCCACTTGAAACTGGAATGTTTCTGCTGCCCACTGGACTATCCTAGTGTATTAACTTGTAAAAAAGAAGATACTGATAGAATAGAGACTATATGCATGGAGGTCTGTCAGCCTATCAACACTGAATAGCATCAAAACCCAGGCATGGGGAAACCTCACCACCTGTTTGATTAGCAGAAGAAGTGTTGATGTCGGCATCAAGGGTATCTCTTTTTCTAGCTTCAAAAACTATTATGGGATCTTAAAATTCCACATAGACAACCACAAGAGATGAACAAAAGGGATCTTGGTTTAGTGTTGCATCTGACAAATGAATATACAATTACTGATATTATGTTAACCTAAAAAAACTGTAATCCCACTTTGTCCTGCTCTGTGGTAGGAATTTTCATTTCGGAATACCATACAGCCATGTGCATTCATTGGCCCTGTTCTTTATTAAAATGGATCGTATGGGATCATAATACTCACATTGAAGGTTTGCTACTTAACCTGCCATCTTCCTGGGCCACCTACTGTAGTAGAGTCCTAAAGTAGGTAGAATTCCAATTTTTTGTATGCACTGAAAAACCAAGTCTTGAATCTATATGCAGTACACTGCTACTGCAAAAAGTACATAAGCTGAAAAGGTAATTTCTGTATTAGCAACCAGTTAGCAACATACATAAACATCCTGGCCCAGATATTCAGAAATGCTCCAAAGGCTGGTGCAAGTCCAGCACAAATCCGATGTGCCATGGTGCAACAGGAGCCATATTCAGAAGGAGTGCAGGCCGAACTGCCCCAGTGCAACCCAGCTGAATATGGCACAGTTGTGGTGCAAACACAGTCACGCCATGGTGCAGAAAGAGATGCCCCAGCACAACTGTGGGAGCAGAGCAGCAGAGCAACAGAGGGGGGCATGGCACAGAGAACAGATCCAGGTAAAGAGCTAGGGAAGCACAGTGACAGGCCACAGGAGGCCACCATCAGCAGGTCACAGCAGGGCACACACAGGCACCTAGACACCCCTCCCCAGAACACAACAGTGGCACAGATAGCAGGCAACAGGAGTTGCCAATGGCCAATGGAGGGCCACCAAGGGAGCCCCCCTCAGGCTGCTGGCCGTGCCCCCCCAGACCATAGCAGGCCTCACCCAGAACCATGCAGCCAAGCACACACACACCACATAGGCACACAGGAAGCCCACACAGTAGGCACTGAATGTGCCAGGAGGCAGGTAGCATGGCATACCACATGGGACATGCTGCACAATGCCAAGCAGGGGCCCCAACACAGTGTGCAGCCAGTATCTGACCAATGACCATGGCTGTGTGCCACCACCATGCACACACCCACCACACACCCCTGACAGCTGCCCCATGGGCACCCCAAGGCACAGCCACTGACCGAGGGGAAGGACACCACCACAGTGGGACACACCACAGCACACGGCAGTGAACCACAAAAGCACAACATGCACCCCGACACATGCACACCACACAGACAGACACTGGGCCACCGCAACATGGCTCCTCATGCCACCTGCAAAGCAGACACTGACACAGGCAGGTAAGTAAAAAATATATATATTTACAAAGAAAACTATTTACAATAACAAGGGAGTGGGAAAGGGTAGGTAAAGCGAGGGAAGGGGACAGGGAACAGGGACTGTACAGTGGGAAGGGGAACTATAGGGGGAGGTGCAGCATGGAAAACAGGGGAAATCTGTGGCCAAACTAACGGCAGCCATGTCCTGCCACCCCTTGGTGTACTCACTGCCTCCACTCCACCAGCAGCAGGTGCTGAACTTGGAAAACTGCCTCCATGTTGGTTGAGGTGATCAGGATCAACTGCCAGAGCAGTCTGCCATACAAAGGTCTCCTAGTTCTCCACTAGACACCTATAACAAGGGACAGGACAGGTGATCAGTGCAATGTCCCAAGGAACCATGCCCACCCACAGTGTGCAATGGCTAGCAGGAACACACACCCCTGAAGGGCCCATACTGGCCACCCACGAGGGAGTGGGCCAACACCTGCCAGCAACTCAGCACACCAAGACATTGCACAGAGGTAGTCCCTGCCACACAATGGCCACCCAACTGTACAATGACAGTCACATGGCACAGTGCACTGCCAGCACCACAGCAACAACAGTGGCAGCTGGGCGCACAACCACCCAACCAATAGCTGGCACATGTGTCCAATGGATGCACCACAGTGGCATGCACCACGCACAGTGTGACACACACAGCTGCCATGGCACATGGCACAGGTGGCCATGTCCACACCCACTCCCCCGCCATCCCCCATGTAAAGTGTGAAGGACCATGACAGTGCCTACCTGCCCTCTGTGACCCTGCCAGTCCCACTCCACCTTGGCCCACCGTGGTCTGGTGTGCTGCTGCTGCTGCTGTCTGTGCCCAGTGTCAGTCTTCAGACCCTGGGAATGGAAAGAAGACAGGTACACATCAGGAATCATCCACAGCAGCTGTCCACTACCCCCACCCCTGTGCACAGGGTGAGACCCTGCCCGACACATCCCGCATGGCTGCATCACAATGCAAGTGGTGACTGGCAATGCCACTCCATGATGCACATGATGACAGTGTACCCCTCTGCAGGGCATTCCAGGCAGCCTAGCCAACACCACAGTGTAGCACCAGGGCACACATGCAATATGGGATGTCTTACCTGGCTGTGGCACAGCCCCTCACCTGACGCATGCCTGAAGCCTCCTCAGGCACTCTGGGTGCCACCACATCAGGTCCCCATACCAGTGGTGGCATTGCTCCCCTGTCCTGGCCACCCTGGTCCTCTGCTGCAGCCTGGCAGAAATCTCCTGCCAAACTGTGACCCTTGCCTGCTGCAGGGGCACCTGGCCAAATAGTTAGGGTGTGGGGCTGGACACAGGCCACCAGGTTAACAAGCTCCACTTGTGACCAGTTAGGTGCATGACGGACACGTCCCTGTGCCATTTTACCCACTGTGAACTCAGGAAACAAAATGGCAGTAGGAGGTGCATGTGTCCACAACATGCGCCAGATGCATGATGTGAGGGAACATGCTCAGTGCCCACCCATCACATAGTGCCGGAGATGCACAGAGTGTGCATGGCTAAGTGGGGTCACCGGATCAGGGGACTGACCCAGAGGTCAGAGGGGTCTCCTCAGGGGTCAAGGGTCATCCACCATTACGCAATGCACATGTGCATGATAGGGCACAGCACACCATGCACAACATGCATGTAGCAGGCCTGGCGCATCATGCACTATGCCACTGCATCATGCTGTCGGCACACGGTGCACAATTGAAACCATGATACTGTTAGGTGCATGTGCACTGCAGGCCTGTGCACCACGCATGTGTGCGCATTGTGCCGTGATTTGCTCAGGGGTAATTTCATTGTGCACAGCACAAAATCATGATATTCAGAAACCACATGCAAATGAGCTCATCAGCTAATGTGTGATGCACTGGGTGCATTAGCATGTCATTACTTTTGACCAAAACCTCATTTGCATGTGTTTCACCTTATAAGCACCATGGAACAGCACAGGCCGTGGACCGGTACTGCATCCCTTTGAGGTAAGTTGCGCATGCCATTGCAGCTCACTGGGAGCAGACAGTACAGCAGGGTGGGACAGACCAGGGAGGTGCTGCCACTGACAGACTGTGCTGTCCATGTCCACAGGAAGTGAAATGTCAGAACGTGAAGAGGGTGAGGAGCGTGGGCCTGCTTGGAAGCGCAAGCCCAATTTCATTAAAGCAGAGACAGAGGCCCTGTTCTACACATACCTGGATAGGAAGCCAATGTTGAGTGGTGCCACGGGCACACCACAGGCCAGGGCTGGGACCTGGGAGGAGGTGGTGACATACGTCAACCAGCATGGCAGCCACCAGTGGTCAGTGCAGGAGTGCCAGAAGAAGGCGGGCATGGACATGAGGTGCATTAAAGAGAAGGTGGCAGCCATCCATGCATCCAGAACTGCCACCGGAGGGGGGCCTGTGCATGCACCAACACTCACAGCACAGGAGGAGTTGGTGTCAGTCACCATGCACTGCAGCATGGTGGAGGGTGTGCCTGGAAGTGGTTTACAGATGGGTGGCAGCGCATCACTGCATGGTAAGTTTATCAGCCACGCACAGTTAGTGGCATGGAGGGTATGTACACAGGCATGCAGGCATGCTTGCAGCCAGCATGCATATCATCTGTATGTGTGTACACCTATGTGCATGCCATGCTTCAGGACACATGCAGCGGCAGTGTAGGGGGGCACATGTGGACATTGCATCACTGACACACCTTTCTTCTCTTGCAGCACATGCATGCCTCTGTGCAGATGATGGGGCACCGGCAGCAGCTGTGGACACTGGTACAGCCATGGAGGACCAGCTGTCCACCTCCACCAGGGTCCAGGAGCCAAACAGGCTGCAGACCAGCCCACGGTGCAGGCGGATGTCCTGGACCTGGGGTCAGACGAGGCCCTGGATGTGATCCTCCAGTATGCCAGCCATGGCATCCTGTGTGTAGCGATACAGATTGGAGCGGGGTCCAGATCCAGCTCCAATGAGGACTACACTCAGCTCCTGGACAGCATGGGTGACATTATTGCTGTGTCACCCCAGCTGGCAGCTATCACATGCACCATGCCCAGTGCTCTGCCAGCGGTGGAACAGCTGACTGCCACCACTTCAGATGCAGCAGTGCCCACTGCCATGGCTGTGCCCTGCAGTGGTGGTGATGCAGCTGCACAAATGCTGGGGGGTTCAGCAGCCGGACGGGCAATGGCAGCAGGCTGTGGGTGCCACTGGGCAACCGGACACAAGGTCCACCACCGGTGAACCTGCAATGGCCATTCCCACTGAAGACCCCACTGTGAAGCATACACCAGAGAGGGGGGCTGTGCAGCATGGACAGTTACCACATGAGGATTGGTGTCCCACCCAGGAGCCCCAGGACACTGACCTGCTGGCTGACCATACCTGTTTGCTGCAGGCATCCGTTCAGCAACAGGTGCTGCTTGTCACTGGGGTGCATGCACTGCATGAAGAGGTGCACCAGTTAGCCAAGCAGCAGGAGAGGGGCACTGTGCAGATCCTGGCCAGGATGCAGCCCATGCAGGAGGCCACAGCTGCTTCCCTGGATCGCATTGCCCCTGCAATCACAGATGGCTTTGTGCTGCTGGCTGCCACAGGGCATGGCTGGGCACAGATGACCCCCCCACAGTGCCCTGTCCACCCCATGAACCTGGCATTGGGTGACCCCAACACAGTCGACACCAGGCTCTGATTTAGGCATCCCAGTCACACCCGGAGCTGGTCTGTCTTGGCACCTTCACACCCCCACATGGACCTCATCATGGTCCTGCTGTTCAACCCCTGGGGGGCTGTTGCTCACCCCCTCTATGGCTGATGTGCAGCCTGTTGCTGCCGATCAGCCCAGGCATGGCCACCCCATGGTCATGGTGGCCATGGTTCTGTGCAGCGGACCTGATATGCAGGCTGCCCCACCTGCAGTCTGCAGCTTCTGCCCTGTGTGCACATGGGCAGTGTGTGTGTGTGTGACTACCACTGGTGTGGTGCCTGTGTGTCATGCCACATGCTGCCTGTGTGCATGTTTGTCCAGCCACTGGACCATGTGGCATGGGCATGATGAAGGCAGTCTAGTACCAGTTGCACCTGTGCCCAGTGCAATGCACCTGATCCACACCACATACCAACACCTGGGTGTGTGGGTTCGTGTGTGTGTGTGTCTGTATGTGTGTGTGTATGTGTGTGTTATGCTGTATGTGGTTGTATGCCACTGACTCCCCTACCCCTGCATCATGCCTGTGTGTGTGCATGCCCATTGCCATGCATGCCCCTGCATGTGTGCTGTACCTGTTTGTGTGGCCCATGCATGTGTATCGCACCACCTACCTGTGTGCACCATAGTGCTCCTGTGCAATGGTGTCCCAGTGTCATCACGCCTGCTGTTGCAGCTGAGGATCCCTCTGCCCAGGGGGTGTCTGGCCATCACCCTCCAGCCCATTGCCTCCATCATCCCCAGTACTGTCGCGCTCATCAGCCTTGACAGCTATCCCACGGTCTATGGCCACGTTGTGCAGTATGCAGCAGGCCAGGAATAGGCCACAGGCTTTCAAGGGGCTGTACTGCAGGGCACTGCCTGACCTGTCTAGGTAATGGAAACATGCTTTCAGCATGCCAAAGACATGCTCAATGATGTTGTGTGTGCTGATATGTGCCTCATTGTAGCATTCCTCTGCTGGGGCCAACGGGTGCTGGTAGGGGGTGAGCAGCCAGGGCCTCAGTGGATAGGCACTGTCTCCTGTGTGGATAATGACATGGTTAGCCCTCTGTTATTCTATGTTGTGCCCCTTGCCTGTCCTTGGTGCCCATGCCAACATGCACACCTTGCCCTCCCCATCCCAAGGTCTGCTCTGCACATCACCCCTTGCCCATGCCATACTCACCCACTAGGTGGCCTGTGGGGATGTCCCCATATTCAAACCTGTGGCACAGCGCAGAGTTGTGCCAGATGAATGCATCATGTGCACTCCCAGGGTGTGTGGTGCAGACATTGGTAATGCAACCCGTGGCATCGCACACCACCTGGCAGTTGACACTTGGGATACCCTTTCTGTTTATGTATGCCACACCCTCAGGGCCAGGTGGCATGCAAATGGCCATATGGGTGCAGTCAATGGTCCCAATCATGCCAGGCATACGTGCAACCCTGTGGATGTCCTGCATGGTTGCTGTACACTCTGTCTGTGTGCTGGGGAAATGGATGAATTCCAAAGCACATGGCAGCAGAGCATTGAGGAACTGTGTGAGGATGCGGGATGTGGCTGACTGGGTTATGCCTGTGGTGTCCCCTGTTGGTCTCTTGAAGGTGCCCATGGTGAGCAGGCACATAACGGCTGTCATCTTCTTCTCCACGGACATGGCATGGCTCTGTCTGGCGGATGCCTGCATCTCCTCACTGCACAGCTCACAGAGCTGCTGCAGGATGGCCCTGTTCAGGTGGTACCAGCCCAAAATCTCTGTGTCACTGTAATTCTCGAAGATGATGCAGGCACGGTACCACCTGTGTTGGGCTTACCACTGACGGACCCTTCCTTGGCCTTGTCGCTGTGCCTCCTGCCCCCTCACACACCTCATTATGGCCTCCATCATGAAGGGTGCACTATCCATGGCCCTTGCTGCCCAATATCCCCCTGGGCAGTTGGCTGCTGCTGGCTGTGTGCCACCCTGGTGCATTGCCTGGCAGTGCGTCTGTCTCTCTCTCTCTCTCTCACTCTCACTCTGCCCCTTTCTCCCTCTCCAGTGCCACCTTTGTCCCTCTCCCTTTCTTTCTTTCTTTCCTTCTCCCACTCCCTCTTGCCTAGCGCAAATGCTGTCTGTGTGTTTGTGCCCTGTATTTATAGGAACAAGTCTGCTCAGAGCAACTTCAATTTGCTCCACACTTTTTTTTTTTTTTTCCAATTGTTTAACCAGGTGAGACACACTAAGCTGAAAGTTTTTTTTACACGTGCAACCTGGGAGCACAGGGAAGTTAAGTGACTTGCTCAGGGTCACACAGTATATGCAAGTGGGGGCTGTGGGATTCAAACCCAGGTCTCCAGATTTGTAGCTCAGAGCCTTAAGCCACTGTGCTATACTGCCTCCCTCACTTGCACCATGGTTTCATGTTTGAATATACCACTGTGCTGGATATTCATGGGAACACCACCTGCACTTGCACCTGCATTCATTACAGTTGTGCATTGGTGCAATGGATTTTGCACTGCGCAATGGCTCTCACTGAATATGGCTCCTTGGCACCAGTCCACACTTGCGCCGGTGCAACTACTTTAAATATCCGGGCCCCAGCATCAACATTAATATATTATTAATTTATAACAAAGTCTGGAGTTTAGCATTTTCTTGAAAAGTTTATTATAACCCCGCTAAGGGTCACAATATTTATACATATGACAGAATAATAGAATGCGGTTAATGGTTCCTACATGCATGCTTGCTCTTGACCTGGGAATCCAGGAGTGATATTTCCACTGTGGCTCCTAGGATTTTAAATGAAATGAATTGCTAAGCTTCAGATATGGAGTTAATGATAGTATAATTATGAGAACCATCCTTTAGGGACTGCTGAACTCAAGCTGGGTCTCAAAGAAGAGATTGAGGCACCAATTTTCTTAAATGGTTTTATAACAATCAGTCAGTTTTGCAAAGTGAGGGAAAGTGACTGTTAGGCCTTGTCTCACAACTACTGTACATTAAACTCTATTCAGAAGAACCTTCAGTATGCCTGACATTTGGTTAATGTGTGCAAGGCACTCACTGCCTGGAGACAGCATAATAATAATATAACAATAGTAGAGTAGCATTTATTTTTCATGATGGACTCTAGCAGTAATAAGTGTTTAACTTACAGCATATTTTTCTATTTATTTTATTTTTATTTTATTAATGTGTTTACTTTGTAAGTGCACCAGGCCAAGGTTTTTTCTCAGAAATGAACTGAGCCCCTGGTCATGGCAACAAAGAATGACTGATGACAAAAATACATACTGTAGGTGCATACATAAAAAGTTCATACATACTCATTAACTGGTGCAGGTAGAGCTAATAGTTTAACATGGTGGTGAGATGTGGCAGGCAAAAGTGACACATTTCACCTATAACAAAACTGGGGCCTGTGTCTCCTAACCTCATTCACACTATGTGTAAGTTCTGGGATATTCCACTGTGTAGCTATTGCACATGAAAATACATTTCCAAACACCGGACTGTGTATAATTTACTGTATATAGAAAAGAATATATACAGCAAACAGACAGTAGCAGTTACATAAAAAAAAAACTACATTTGGCTTAAAAGCCCCAGTAGTTATGGCATTGTGAGTCAACCTCCTGCATGATACTACTGTACTTCAGCCTCATGCCACATGTACCATAGAAAACATCTGTGTTTTTTAAACTCCAGGGGCGACAAGGGGATTGCTCCCTCCTGGCATGGTGACACACATACTGTAGGGTGCCACACCACAGAACCCACATTGATTGTGATTATTTAACCACAGCACTTATTTCAGACTAGAGAAAGTGAAGTGATAAGCAGCCTTTCCAGGTGAGGGGGTCCCAGAAGCACTGACTGAGTTCTTACTGCCCTTGGCTGCCCTGAATTTGATGTGGCACCAATCAAATTCTAATATATATGGTCATTGAACTACATCTTGGCTGCAGAAGCATTTGTTTAGCTGACAGCTGCACTGAAAGAAAGAAAAGAAAAATATGCAAACTGCCATATTTTACAGAAGCTGTCGCCTGTTGCACGAAGTAGCTTTGAGTAAGCTATCATAATGCATCTTTATTTGTCCCATGTGGACCATTATAGTTTTAATGTTAGAAATAACCTCTTTTCTCTACATGGACTACTGGCCCAGTTTTTTCACAGGTTCATTTAAACGTGTCCTTGCCACCAACTATTGAAAGGTTAGTTTAACTTTGAAGTTTAAACAAATTCATCATTTGTGTAACCTGATTTGAGGCCTTACCCTAATATAAATCAGACATGTAACAGAGTACAAATCAAGCGCAAAGGTATGTGATTTACACAGCTCTTCTTACAAAGCTAATATGTTATAATAACCCAAAACTGAAATGTGAGCTTTCCATATATCTTAAAATGACATGTATTACCCTTACACTGCTAGAATCACCTAGTGTAACTCCCAATACAAGCCCTTATCATACAAAAGACTCTATTACTTTCAGTTTTCATAGCCTTACATTATATTTGTCCTTCTTTTTGGTTAGAGGGCAATGTGTCATTATTTCCTCTCAGGTTTGCAATCCATCTTTGTGACATTTTGCACTGCAGAGGATTCAATATTGACAGCCTCACTCACCCTTCTATTAGCAGGCAGTAATGCACTATAAAGATCAGGAGAATGCTATTGACTCCCTCTACCACTGCTTGAAAAGTCACATGGAAGCCCTTACGGTTCTAGTATGTGAAACAACAGTGGCAATGGTACTACTGTAGAATGTCACAGTGTCTCCCGCACCTCCCCACCCTGTCAAGCAGCTACCCTGATGTTAATGTTGTGGCTTTGCTTTTGTCATATAGCCTACATTATACATTAACTCTACTGCTGAGCTTGTGTCTTAAAAATTAGAACACAGCATTAGCAGGTACAATTAAGCATGTATTTAGAGTTACTTTATTTAGATTTGTCTCCTGCTACCCTAAATCCCTTGTCTAACATAATGGTTTTGTACCAGTAATCATAGTGAAATCTGCTGGTTACAGCAGTTGCATTACTGAGAACTCTCTCAGTGCAGTCAGTCATTCATTGCTGGCTAAAGCTCCAATGGTATTGGCTGGTTCAGTAGCATTCAAGGCTCCTTTACCTGTTTCTGAAGCCTGGCCCCCCTCACCACCACCACTACCTCAACCATATACCTACCACAATGTGCAGATTCTGTACAGGAAGCTGCACTCCTACAATACATGCTGAGATCCATAAACTGGCAATAGTACTTGGAGTTCTAATTCTTATATGACAAGCAGTGCTGCGACAATTGGAGAACCTTCTAGTAGCCCATGATTAGCTATGCTGTGAGTTACTTATCAATTTAACATTCACCAGTTTGATTTTTTACAGACAACCACAACAAATGTTGTATATGACTGAACTATGTAGGAAAACTGAAAGCAGCACATTTTCGACAGCACCTGTCTAGATCTAAAATCAAATTTATTTTTGACTAGATAATCTGGTTAGTGTTTGGTTTCAGCAGTCCTGGTACATGCTGTCTAAAACTATCACAAATTGAGTAGAGCCAATGCTCTTGCACAACCAGCATGAATAGAGACAAGTAGACGTACAGTATGCAGACACCCTCAGGAAAACAAACAGACACAGACAAACCAACACACATGCTGAAGGATGCTGTTTAGATGAGCCACTGCTCGACAGCTTTCTCCATTTAATATACTTAATTACAGTAGTAGCTAGAGATATGTCCTAGTCATTATACACTGTAGGTATATCACAGGAAATCCCACTGAACTACATGGGGATTCCCATGATCTATCTAAATATACCTTGATGTCTGGCAGTTTATATATTGCTACCTACTACTTCTATACATGAACACAGAAACACATAAAATCATGAATGCAAACACACTCACACTCACACTTCTTCACAATATGCCTGACATGGCCCTGGGGGAGCAGTGAATATTGTAAAAGAATGGAAGTTACTTTGTTCCGGGTGTGCATGCCCCACCTTCCTATAGTATCTGCTTATAAATAAAAGTGAACATCAGCAGTGAGATGCAAAACATCTCTAGGGCTTGTGACCTTCATTTTCGTATAGTCCATTACTGGACCCAGAAGATCAACAGAGACACATGGAGTATTTTTGAGGCCTGTAGGGCTCACCAGTAGATGGAGACTGAATACCTGACCCAGATATATACAGCATCAAGTCACTGGCTACCACTGTATAGGTGGGAGACAGTGAATTTCTTCAAGGCCTTATGTTTGTATCCTCATACAATGTGAAATAATATAGTTTAACTATTGTGCATGTAAAGGAACATATTTTGGACCTGGTCTTTATGTTGGGATTTGAAGTGAATGACGTTATGGGACCTACAATGCCATACACAGACCACCATCATTTGCATTTCACACATGAAAGTTTCACACTGCCATGGCCTTGAAAGGAAACAGTCATCACTAAGTGACGCACACCCAAGTGTGGGACTGGTTCCAACTTGCATTTTGTGGACAAAAACATTTCTTTTTACTTACTATTGTATAGGACATTATATTCACTGATATAACATTTTCACTCTATTCACGGTTTTGAAAATCCAGTGAAAATTACATGCCAGTGAAAATAATGTCAGTGTGAGTCATATATTTAGTCCTTGTTTAGGTTCTGATGAGAGGATACATTGTTTGCAATAGTTCACTGTTTAATGATAAGAGCCCCAGATTCTCTTGGGGGTAAATGCGTCCCAAAGCCTAAGAAAAGTCTATATGATGCTCTCTATGATATGCTCTGTGTATCTGGTAAAGATATGCTGGTTCAAACAGTGTTGGGACTATAGTCCACATGAAGCTGTAGGCTGTGGTCAGGGTAACCAAGAAAAAACATAGAAGTCAACATAGTGATACTGAAGAAATATAAAATCACACATACCTCCATAATGCAAAGCATCATGGTCTGCATATGCAAATCACCACAAAAATATTATGCTGATTCAACTTTAAGCAGAAATGCATTGGTGCTGAAAGGCATCTCAAACAGTCTGCAAATGGTGCCAACAAAAGATACAGACACATGTTTCCTCCAACCAGGACTCATCAATGTGCTTCATCTGTATGTCACCCCAGTGGAATGAACCAGCTACCCTAAGTTGGTCTGTCTGGGTTGGGCTGTAGTGAGCCCAATAAAAACAAAAAATAAGCTAAAAGACAAAGAACCTTAGTGCACAAGCACTGAGGCAAGGGTTACCCCAAAGGGCATTGGCTTGGAAGCCAAGTTTCAAAGAAATACAAAATCACACATACTCCAATAATGCAAAGCATCATGGGCTGTATATGCAAATCACCACAAAATATTATGCTGGTTCAACTTTAAGCAGAAATGCATGGTACCAAAAGGCCTCTCACACAGTCTGCAAAAGGTGCCAACAGAAGACACAGATATGTGTTTCATCCTACCAGAACTCATCAGTGTGCCTCATCTGTATGACACCCCAGTGAAATGAACCAGCTACCCTAAGTTGGTCTGTCTAGGTTGGCCTATAGTGAGCCCAATAAAAACAAAAAACAAGCTAAAACACAAAGGCCCAGATATTCAAACTGATCCAGGCTGTGGCGCAAGCATGGGCGCAGTGCAACTTGGCTGCGCTGGGGCATTGACTGGGTGATATTCAACAGAGCTGCGCCATGGCACAGTATTGTTGAATATCACACCCTGGCTACCCGCAGTGTGCATGGCGCAGTGGCACTGTGCCAGGGCAAGTGGCCAGAGTGGAGCAGGGGGATGCACTAGCGCAAGTTCCATTGCGCTATGCGCCAACAACCCGATATTCAAAAGTGGCCATGCAAATGGGGCCATAACATATGCAAGGTGCAAATGGGGCCATTTGCATGTCATTATGGCCCCATTTGCATGCAGGTGTGCTGATCCCCAGTAACTTGTGCCTGGCGCCCTGCCAGACAGCAGCCATCGGGGACCAACGCCCCCTGCAAAGTGCGGCAGTGTGCCCCACAGCCCAGTCACGGGCTTCAGTATAAATAGAAATCCTCCAATATCCCTGGTGGTCCAGTGGACTGCTGTCTGCCCAATTGTGGGTTGCAGTATAAATAAAAAATAGATTCCAATATCCCTGGTGGTCCAGTGGATCACTGTCTGTCTGATCGTGGGCATTTGTAATATAAAAAAGAATGATGTCCAATATCCCTGGTGGTCCAGTGGACCACTGTCTGCACGATTGTGGGCATTTGTAATATAAAAAAGATTAATGTCCAATATCCCTGGTGGTCTAGTGGTACCCCCTCCCCACGCCCACTGTGCCCCCACCACCCTGCTTCCCTGGGTCAGCGGTGGTGGCAGCACCCACCACCTGCCATCCCACCGCCACCGACTGACACCATAGGTAGGGCTGTCGCCCATTGGTCCTGGCGTGAGCCAATGGGCATGCAACCTATGCCGTACTACACATTCAGATATATGAATGGATCCATTCACATATCTGGAATGTGTAACATAACACAGGCTGCATGCCCATTAGCTCACGCTAAGAACAATGAAGCAGTCTATACATGGTGTCAGTCAGCAGGTAACAGGGCAGCACACAGATGAGGTGCTGCCCCACTGGCTGACACGAGGGGAGAGGGGCTGTGGGGCACAGTGGGCGGGGTGGGGAGGGACTGCTAGACCACCAGGACATAGACAACCTTTTATATTACAAATGCCCGTGATCGGCAGACAGCGTCCACTGGACCACCAGGGATACTGGACATAATTCTTTTTTATATTACAAATGCCTGCGATTGGGCAGACAGTGAGTGATATAGGGGTCCTTTCATTTTACAAATGCCCGCGATCAGGCATGGGGGGGTGCCGCCAGGTGCAGCCAGAGCTTGGGTGGCCACTCATAGGTGGCAGCTGCAGTGTTGCGCCCTGCAATGTGGCAGCTCACCTGTGGGTGGTCATCCATTGTTCCTTTTTTGGGGGGATCAACTTTATGCTGACACAGGTAGGGGTTGCACATGCATGGCTCTGCACATTCCGGGCTGAATATTGGGCTGTGCAGAGTATGCATGGGCACGCCCCCCTACCTGCGCCTGAATACATTACTGATGTGCTCCAGCGCATCAGGATTTGTGCCGTGCACTTTTACCTTTTGAATATCGCACCTGGGCGCATCAGAGGATTGCGAATGGTGCAACACTGTTGCGCCATGCACAACCCTTTTGAATATCTGGGCCAAAGAACCTTAGTGTGCAAGCACTGAGGCACAGTGATACTGTTCATTGCACCCTAATCAGATTGTAGCTCTTTGTCTGCATGCTGTTGGGAATAGAAGCATAATCCTCAAAACTGGCCAAAATTGTAAGCAGTAAAATTGTAATTATTATTACCATACCACAAAAATCATAGACATACTGGGCAAATTGCATCACTCCAGGGCTGTGGTAAACTCGGGGTGCTCCAGGGACCCTGCACCCAATTTTATAAAAATCAGGGTCCCTGGAGCACCCTGAGTTTGCCCCAGGCTTTTGGCATGTCGATTGCTGTGCCAAACAGTTGGTACACCTGCAGGAAGTGCTGCAGGATCCCCCCCCACCTGATGCAAGACAAGAGGGGCCAAGATTGTGGGGTGAGTAAAGAAACTGCTTGCCAGGAGGGGCCAGTTCCTTGATGAAACCCACTGTCTACCACTTTTTTGTAGAAGTGGGGTACATTAAAGTTATCAGACACTGTAAAAAAAACATCAATGACCTAAATCAGTTCCGAACTGCACTTTACAATATCTTACATAAATAATGAAACTGCTTCCTCTGTCTACTGCCTGCTTTCCTAATTTACTGATCATCTTACATTTTTGGTTGATAGTGACCTCCTTGCTTGTGTGATCATTGATAAATTATGATTGTGCATGGTTACACCATTGTGATATATGTTCATTCACCATAGTCATTCATGCTTTAATTATGGTTATTCATTGGTAACCAATAATGGCATTGCAAATCACTCAGGGACAAACCATGAAATACCATGGTCAATTTATTTTAATATTTTTTCTAGTTGGTCATGGTCATCCCTGGTTACCCCTAGTTGTTAATTTCAAAAGTTCAATGCATTATAAATCGAGAATAAATGAATGGGCAGTAGTGTATAACAAGTTTTTTGGACACACCATTAGTTTGTGATAACACACATAAACCACAACAGAGAAGCTCATGTAGATTATATTAATATCACACTCTGAGTGTGTGTAATAAAACAGATCGTGCTGCTGTACACAGTTTTATGTTTTTATAATTACTGGTTCATACTACAGTTGGGTAGTTTGACAGTTAGGACAGATCAAAACCAAAAGTGCTCTTGTATGTGATACGAACATACGATATGGAGGAGTACCATATGAGCCATCCTCCAGTGCTCAGTGTTAAAGTAAGCATATGGTGTTGCAGCTAACAGTGAGGCACTTACACTCATGTATAACAGAATACTTGGTTTAATACCTGGTTTATGAGGCAGAAGAAGGCGTTTGCCTGTGTAGTCTGTCTCCCGCATCAGCGAAGTCACCTGGTGATGGAAGTGTTTAATAAGTACTCATCTAGCCTGTTCTTGAAAGTCAAAAATGAATCTACTTCCATAACATCTTTGGGGATGTTGTTCCACACTGCTATAACACTCTGTGTGAAGAAGTTTCTCCTGACGTTCCTCCTTGGGAATGTCAGTTTAAGCTGACATTTGTGGCTTCGTAAATTAATGTGCACAATGGAAAATGTTAAGTTCTTATTTTGGGTTGTAATTGACCCTAACCAGTAATTATGTAGATAATAATGTATGGATAGGGCTGTGTCATGAGATTTTACATTCACTGTATGTGCGTGATGCTACATAAACCTTAGGATTGAAGCTTGTGAAGTTTATTGAGCAATAAGGCATGACAGAAGGTTGGATATGTAGGGATTTGCCAATGCCTCATGTGGTGTATCATGAGGTCAAAGGCCTTGTGACTTTAACCACACAAGAAGTGGATAACTCCCACAATAACACACATCCAGGAGAAGTTTTATTGCAATTAACTAATGGATCATTTTAGAAATTGCGTAATTCGTAGGAAAAATTTTCACTTTGTATTTTTTAGAGTTCTTTAAATTTTTAAGAAACGATCCTTCCTCTAGTCAGGAAATTGTCCCCCACACACACACACACCACTTGAAGCCCATAAGGACAAGAACATTGAGAATGAGAGAGAGAGTGGTGCAAGTTGAAAAGGGAGCAGTGTTTGAGAAGTGAGTTCACTCAGAGCCAATTTTTATGTGAAATGGATCAAGGTTATGATAGGAGCTGTGTGAGAGAGAGAAAGAAAGAGAGAGAGAGAGAGTTTAACATCAGGCTGGCATTTTTGAATGTCATGCTATCAGAATGTGGAGAGGGAGCTGACAGCAAGCAGCCAGTGGAACAGATATTTCCAGGGTGGTGGTGATTTCTAGTGTAGCATGATCAGGAGCTGAAATAAAAGAACACACATGTGGAGAACATTTAAGTAGTTTTGGAAAGGAGCTGTTTATGTGTCTGAATCTTGTCTGGTTTTAGCGGTGAGTAAAAGCAGGTAAAAATTATGGCTGAAATGGTTTGAATTAGAGAGTGTAGTGATACCATTTAAACTTGTGTTGGTACAGTGGCTGAATGCCACTTTCTGTATGGGTTGTTGTGAGATTTACCCATGGCTAAATGTTCCAGCTAGCCAATCATATGTGAGGATTTTAGTTACACACAGAGTACTAAGCATCTCCTCCAAAGAGTGTGCTTAAAATCCCATTGCACATCTAATACCTATACTTTATTTTTTATAATTAGTCATCCCCAAGTTAAACTGCAAATCCATTTGAGCTAATTTAGAGGTGCTCTAAATTGTGAACAACCCAATTTTAATATAGCATTTCTTCTTTTCTCTGTACCTTGGCTACCATGACAATAGAAACATAGAACCATAGATTTTGACGGCAGATAAGGACTGCTTGGCCCACCTAGTCTGCCCATTTCCCTACCTATTTGATAAGCAGCAGAGCCTAGTTAACCAACAGCCTACTTCTTCCTGCCCTCCACCAGCATTGCCTTATGTCTGTTCCATGCATTCTTGAATTCACCCACTGTTTTCAACCCCATGACCTCATCAGAAAGGCTGTTCCGTGTGTCCACCACCCTCTCTGTGAGAAAATAGTTTCTCACATTGCCCATGAGCAGTTCCCCTCTATCTTCAAAATGTGCCCCCTTGTGCTTGCACATCTCTTTTTCTGAAAGATGCTACCCTCTTGGACTTTGTTGATTCCCTTGAGGTTCTTGAAAATTTCTATCACGTCAATTTTTAATACATGTGTTTGTTGTTTTTTTTTGTGTATATGTGTGTGTGTGAAGTATTGGAAACATGAGGTTGCAACAGGGCTGTGGGACAGACAAAGTGTTCAGTGACCACGCTTCTTTACTATGTGCTCAAGCTGTCAGCTGTGATTGACAACTTGAGACTGGCACACTCGCTGTTATAACTAGCTGATTATAACAATGAATATCACACGGTTATCATATAAAAAGCTCTGTTAGTAATTGTAATGAATTTGTACACATCTCAGGTAATTACATTTTTTCCAACAACCTCAATATTGTATAATAAATATATTTTAATCACATATACATTTGGAATTATTTTTTATATAGCAGTTAATGCTGCTGTTATTTCTTTTTTATTACTCTCTTTATGCCCCGTTTCTCGGGTCATGCCTACATCATTTCAACCTCACCAGTCTCGTCACCAAGCTTGTCATGTGCTTACCTGCTACTCCATTCCCCATGGCTTACACATTGTGGCAGGGGAAACAGGGCTCCCCATTTCCCTCCACAGTTTATGACCCAGATGGGAGGAGGGCCAAGTCACTGGTGTGGGGTTTGCAGGAGACTGAAATTTCATCCTGCTTCTTACTGGGACTTGTCCTAGCCCTTATGACACAGTTGACAAGGGTGCACATATGTCCAAACCAAACTGTGGTAACCTGGCAGCAGCCTTCATTCCCCTTCCCTGAGCCATTCAGTTGCACTGCCATCTGTGGGCACCCAGTACCAGTATAGTAGCAGAGCTGACTCCCCCCCCCAAAGAGGGACAGCATCCTCTTGGATGCTCGACACTCCACAACTCCCCAGCTGGCTCCAAATGACTACAAGGAGACATAGGATGTGCTAAGATCAATGAAAGTGGAATGGGCACTGGTGGGGGTGGCTACCCCAACAATCAAACAATGAAGATAGGACACCAGCACTCTTAAACAGTCACACACAGTGGTTTTACCCAAGGCAGAGATGATGCAGTATTAGAGTTCCAATGCTTTATTTGCAGAAATGAATATGTTCCTACAGCACTGGTGAACAGCAAAAACCAGCAGTAGACTGCAGAAAGGATCACTGCTTTGCCTCACATCTTCCAGCTTCCTCAGGGAGTGGCAATACAGTTGCACTATAGTCCTATTTACATTATTATTCTGTATGTCATCAGTAACATCATAAATTGGAAGTTATATATTGAATAGCACATGTTGTTAAATTGATCAAATAAGATAAAAAAACCAATCTAAGTGCAGTGAAAACAAAATTAAATACAAAAAGTCTTTATAGCATCAGAAACACCATAGAATGAAAGCCAAAAATAAAGAAATCTTTTAACTTTTATTGAATTTGTATTTTATCATTTCCAATTAATTTTCTTGAGTCCATATTTTTCAAGTTTATATTTTTAGTGCATTAATCACAACAAACCATCTTCCCAAGTCCCTGACTTTGTGAAAAAAATAAAAAAAGGTTTCTGTATATAAATAATAATAATATAATCAGATGGGAGCTTAAACCGCAGACATCTAAAGGCAAAGTGTGTCAGTACATATCAGGGGCTGTCCAGGTCCTTGCTTGTGCTCTCCTGCAAATGCAGATCATTGCAATAAACAAAACAGAGAAAAGGAATCAATAGACAAAAATATTAATAGACAAAAAAAGTGTCTACTTTTTGAATTGAATAGTTTCATCAGCTTCAAAGGAAGATAAGTAAATGAGCTATCAATTCCTTAAAAAACTATATTTGTTTTAGATATCAGGAATATCCTGCACTCACAGTACTATGAGTATTGTAAAAATTATAATAACGCTTTTGCCTAATAAGACAAAAAATATAAAATAAGTAGCAACAAATATGTAACAAGAATACTGGTGCTGATCCAGTCAGGATACAAACCAGAAGATTCAGAAAACTTACTGAGAAAGGCTATAATTGAAAGAGATGTCTGAATAGTTCTGTATCAACTTCAGTCAAGAACAACAGCCCAATGGAACCAAAACAATGTTCTAATAAATATGGCCCATTGATAAACCATGGATTTAAGGAGTACAGGTACAAGCTGTATATATTTTTAGGTACTATAGATGTCACATACAGTAAACTCCTAGGATATGAGATGGCATAAACTAAAAAGAAATTGGCTAAAAATAAAAATACAGTAATTTAAGATAGTTGTATAACTCAACATTGCCTTCACACTTGGGGCTGATACCATCAGTATGTCTTCAAATTATTTACAGTAGATCCTTGTAAAGGCCTTCGTGAACCATCTTAAAATGAGGCTAAATGGACAATTGGTATATTTTATGCCGTTTTACAATCTAT
Organism: Neoceratodus forsteri; assembly: GCA_016271365.2. NCBI lineage: Eukaryota > Metazoa > Chordata > Ceratodontiformes > Ceratodontidae > Neoceratodus > Neoceratodus forsteri. The sequence goes on along the minus strand of CM057449.1, from coordinate 1,146,586,008 downwards.
ATCACAAATATTTTGGATTTTGGAACTACTAATGTGATAAATACAATGTTAAGTAGAATACCATCCATGATATAATCTTACACAGGACACAAAATAGAATACATTTGATTAATATATCAATCAAAGAAGCAAACAGAGGCTAAGGGAGCACACTTAAAAATTTTGTGTACTAAAGTGAGAAAGGACAAAGTGGCTAACAGGCTCTAGTGTGCACCAAAGAAGTAAGTGAACCAACAGTTTGGTTAAAAATACAACAATTTGTCAATGCAGAATGTTTGCTTGCTGGCATTGGCACTGGTAGTGTAGAAGTTACAGAGCTGCATAATAGGAATGGCAGTGAAGTATTGAACTGAAGCCCACCCCACCACCACCCTGCAGAGAGTGACAGGCATCGGGGTGTGCCTTTGGGTCATCAGGCATAATGGCCACACCATTTCACCACACCCTACTCTGCAGACACTGACAAGTGTCACGGTGTGCCTTGGGGTCTTTGGCCCTTATGCGCACCCCATTCCATCAGGAAATACGATGAGATGGATGTGGTATAGGAGAATGGGGTGAACTTTGGGCCCGAAGAGTCCAAGGCATACCTTGATGCCTCTCACTGGCTGCAGGGTGTGGAATGATATGAGCATTACAGGCAAGAATCCCAAGTCACACCCCTAATGCCTGTAATTCTCTACAGGGTGGGGCGTTATGGTTGGAAACCCTAACACCTCAGGCATTCATTGGTATTTTCACTCCAAATTTTCAACATGTTTTTTTTGTGACCCCCACCTCATGAACAGTGGCAATATCAGTTTGTTAGCCGAAAGCTGCTTATGCACAGCGACTACGGCATTTAGCACCACAGGAGCAAAAACACATTCCAAACAGGATGTGAACAATGACAGCTGTACTGTTCATGGGGAGGTGTAAAAAATGGCAATGTTTCAAATCTGCAGTAAAAATATTTAAAAAACTGGTGAAATCATGAGTGTGCATAGAAACTGTGCAATGCATACCTGTAATGTAATTAGTTTGGGGATTTTTTACAGCAGATTGACAACACAGGCATTTTGGGACCTCCGATCATGAACAGTGTCACTGTGATTTTCTCTATCTGTCCCGAACAATGATTTCCCACAGCAACCACGCATCTCTGCACTGAAAGTGTGAAAACACATTTCGACCATGTTGTGAAAAATGACAGCTGTACTGTTCATAAGGAAGTGTGGAAAAATGCCACTGGTGAAAATCTGGACTGAAAATGTTACAAACTCATGAACTTGCAAGGGTGCATGGAAACTGCGCTATGCTCACTCATAACACACTCATTTTATGGACTTTTGTCACCAAATTTTCAACATAGCCATTTTAAGACCTCTGCTCATGAACAGTGTAACTGTGATTTTCTTAATCTGTCCCAAACATTGCTTTCGCACGCCATCTGCACCATTGTGTGCTACATGTGCGGAAACACATTTTGGGTGACATGTGAAAAATGGCAGCCATACTGTTCATAAGGAAGTGTAATAAAATGGCAATGTTGAAAATCTTGAGTAAAAATATTGAAAATTCGCAAACTTACGAGCGTGCGTAGGAACAGTCATACTTAGGAATTTTTTCACCAAATTTTCAACATAGCCATTTTAAGACCTCTGCTCATGAACAATGTCACTGTGATTTTCTTAGTGTGTCCCATACATTGATTTCGCACACCGACTGCGCCATTGTGCCCTACATGGGCAGAAACACATTTTGGGCAAGATGTGAAAAATGACAGCTGTACTGCTCATAAGGAAGTGTAATAAAATGACAATGTTGAAAATCTGGAGTGAAAGTATTGAAAATTCACAAACTTACAAGCATGTGTAGGAACTGCGCAACGCATGCTTGTAAAACAGTCATTTTTAGGAATTTTTTCACCAAATTTTCAACATAGCCATTTTAAGACCTCTGCTCATTAACAGTGTCACTGTGATTTTCTTAATGTGTCCCATACATTGATTTTGCACACCAACTGTGCCATTGTGCGCTACATGGGCAGAAACACGTTTTGAGCAAGATGTGAAAAATGACAGCTGTACTGCTCATAAGGAGGTGTGGTAAAATGGCAATGTTGAAAATCTGGAGTGAAAGTATTGAAAATTCATGAACTTATGAGCGTGTGTAGGAACTGCGCAATGCACACTCATAAAACAGTCATTTTTAGGAATTATTCCACCAAATTTTCAACATAGGCTTTTTGAAAGCCCACCTTATGAACAGTGGCAGTGTCGTTTCATTACTCAGTCCCAAAAGGTGATTTCACACAGTGACTACAAAATCACCCTTTGGGCCCGATTAACACTATGACAGTGAGAGCATTCATGAGAAGGCATCCCAAAAACCCCATGTTGAAAATTTGGTGCATAAATTCCAAAAAATGCCTGAGATATGCAGCAAAGTTGGAAAAATCCTATCTATCCCATTATACAGCTTACCGGCAATTCCTCAGTTCACTGTCGGCTTTGAAGAGTGCAAACATGTTCCTGGTACACTGAAGATTGTCACACCAGAGTCCAGCGGTAAGTATGGGGTGGGGTGTGGGAGGTAGGGTGCGCAGTGGGTGGGCGTGGGTGGGGCAGAGACAACGAGGGACTGTTTTTGTGTTAGGGTTGTTTTTTTTTTAAAAAAAAGACAACGACACGGGACGTTTACCACACTGGGGTGGGCTCCAGCATGGCACAACGACGACTGTTTGGGGGGCATGGAGCCGACAGGGGATTGGGCACCCCCATCGGTGATAGCATCTGTTGCCACGCTGGGGTGGGCTCCCAGCATGGCACCCTGTACTCTCTGAGAGGGGAACAGTTGAGCCAACGGGGGATTGTGCACCCCCGTTGGCTATACACTGTGTAGCCATGCTGAGGTGGGCACTCAGCGTGGCATGTGGAACTCTGTTTGGGGGGGAGCGCAGCAGAACTGATGGGGGATTGGGCACCCCAGCCGGCTATACAGTGTGTGCGTGGGGGGGTGAGCATGCAGTATGCGTGCATGTAGGTGGAGTGCACATGAGCAGGCGATATCTTATTGCTGCTCACTGAAGCGTAGCTCCCCCTTTCAACTGTACTCCACTGCATTTTCGACTGCTGTCATAGACAGCTCCAGCAGCCATTGGAGAACTGTGGCCATGCCTGCAAACACATTGACTGAATTGGAAGAGGGCTGCCACACCTCCGAAAACTCGGATGATGGCACTATGTTTCTTGCACATGCGTGCAAGCAAACATAAAAATTGCTTTTAGTAGCATAAAAACAAACTTCGAGCTCACCCCATCAGTACAAACCACCAATCTTTCTCCCACCTGACCATGGGCTTTGTCAAGGTGTGGTTAATCATAGCTAACTGTTGCAAATTTTAATCACCATCTTAAAGTGATAGTGTTACATTTTATTAAAACCTTATAATTCTATCTTACATCAAATAATCACAATTAAAACATTTAACCACCGACCCTATCTAACTATTAACTCTAACTAGCATATATACTAAATCACAAAAACACACAGGATAAATATATGATTTCATTTGGAGGTCAAAGTTACTTGCAAAAGGTCAACCCATGATATTTTGCAGATAAATATCTAGAAAGCCTATAAAAACTTTTCTAAGGTATGGTATCATAACATTTAGAATAAACAGAAACACAGACTTTGACAGCAGATAAGGACCACTTGGCACACTCAGTCTGCCCATTTCCCTATCTTTCAGATAAGCTGCAGATCCTAGTTAACCAACAGCCTACTTCTTCCTACCCCCCCACTAGAATTGCCTTATGTCTGTCCCATGCATTCTTGAATTCCACCACTGTTTTTGACCCTACTACCTCCTCTGGAAGGCTGTTCTATGCATCCACCACCCTCTCTATGAAAAAATACTTCCTCATATTGTCCATGAGCCATCCCCCCTCTATCTTCCAATTGTGCCCCCTTGTTCTTGTACATCTCTTTTTCTGAAAGATGCTACCCTCTTGGTCTTTGTTGATTACATTGAGGTACTTGAATGTTTCTATCATGTCCCTCCTCTCTCCTTTCCTCAAGGGTATACATATTAAGCTCCTTTAGTCTCTCTCTTCATATGGCTTCTGGTGCAGACTCTGCACCATTTTAGTTGCCCTCCTCTGGACTGCCTCCATCCTGTCTATGTCCTTGCAGAGATGGGGCCTCCAGAACTGCACACAATACTCCAGATGGGGTCTCACCAACTGTCTGTATAGAGAGATAGCAATTTCCTGTTTTCTGCTGATGATGCCTCTCCCTATGCATCCCAGTATCCCCCAGCCATCCTTACTGCCTTTTCACATTGCTTGCCTACCTTTAGGTCATCTGATATGACTACCCCCTGGTCCTGTTTCATTTTTGTTGCCGTTACTCCCCCCTCCCCAATTGTGTACTTTTCCCCTGGGTTTTTGTTTTATTTATTCATGTATTTATTTATTTATTCATTTATTCATGTATTCGCTTTTGATGACCGGGTAAGTACATTAGGCAATAAACCTGCCTATTTCAAGGTACAACCTGGGAGAGTACAAAGTACAGTCTTACAAACAGTCACAGTCAGAATACAATTAAAACATGACAGCTTACGAACAGGTATCCATACAGGTATAGTTGGAAAACTATTACATAACAAGCATAACCATCCATGCAGAGATGACAGATCAACTGTGGGCAAGTCTATAGGTACACTTGGAGCAATGAGAAGCAGGAAACTAGGCAGGCAAAAGCAAAACCAGAAGGTCAAGATAGGTTAGTTACAGTCACATGGATCCAGCACATGGAGGTAAGAAAAAAGTGCAATTTAAAAGGAGGCATGCAATAAGGAGCTCTTTAAGTGGGGAGGCAGGGAATTCCAGTATTTGGGAGCAAAATGAGAGAAAGCTTGTTCCTCCATTTTAGTACAGCAGTATGGGACAGAGAATAGCTAAGCATCAGAGGACCTCAGAGTGTGGGCGAGATGCAAGGGAGAAAACATAACCCCCAGAGTTTCAGGTCAGTGATATCTAATCAAAGAGTCAATGAAACAGCCCAGAGAGTATGAGCAACAGGAACTGGGCAACAGCCAGTGCTAGGCAGAGTAACGCAAACAATGGTGCATAATGCACGGTGCCAATAGGGCAAATATGCAAATGTTGTTGTAAGCAATGTCCCACTTTCAAAGAACATCAACATTGGCCTGGGAAAGAATAGGGAGAGCATATAAAAGCTTGGGGAGCAGGACCCCCCTAGCTACAGAGATTCTGGAAGCAGGGGTTAGCGAGTGACGTACATGATAGGCAGCACCAATCTTAAGGTTAACAGATTTACATAACTCATTTATGTAAGAGAAAAAGTCAAGTACAGGATCAAGCATCATTCCTCAGTATTTAAAGGAGTTAGTGGTTGATACTGCTGACCCATCATAATAAAGTACATGAAGCTTGGGGAATTTGGCATGAACTTTCTTAGAAGACCCAAAGAGCATAGCCTGGGTCTTAGCTAAATTGAGTATTAGGGAGTTGGAAAAAAACTAGGACTGGAGTTGTGAGAACGCTTAAGTCAAGTGGGCATTGAGTTCATCTATGGAACTAGAGGCAGCATAGAGTGCCAGGTTGTCTGCATACATAATGGGGTGACAGTGAGGGATGGAGGAGGGAATATTATTAACAAATATAGAAAAGAGCAATGGTCCAAGAATGGAGCCTTGAGGGACTCTGCAGGAGACAGGGGTAGGAGATGAGAGAACTTTGCTGAAGGAGACAGATTGAGACCTGTTGTTAAGGTAAATGTGGATCCAGTACAGTACCAGAGGCACCAAGAGTGTGCAGTTTATCCAAGAGCAAGGGGTGATTCAACCCAAGTCAAAGACTTTGGCAAGATTAATGAACACAGCACCTGTAAGAAGGTCTTTGTCCATACTGAATTTGACCTCACTAGTGAAATGGGTGAGAGCAGTGGTGGTACTATGTCCAGTCCTGAAACCATGCAACAGGGGACTAAAGATTGAAATGGAGTAAGTGAGCTGATATCTGGCAGTAGATTTGTTTTTCAAAATCTTACTGAGCATAGGCAAAAGTGCAACTGGTCAATAATTAGACAGGATTTCAGGGTCACCTTTATTGAACACCAGAATTGTCCTAGCAGATTTCCACACCAAAGGCACCATGGAGGTGCAAATGAATAGGTTAAATAGCTGAGTCAGAGGGGTAGCTAGGTGAAGGGCAGCAAGCCTCAGGATCCTAGGTTCCAACCCATCCAGCCAGCACTGCCATGAGAGGGAATGAATCTCAGCAGCTTTAAGATCTCAAGACATGTGATGGGAGAGACGAGCAAAGCAGGAGTTGTGTCAGGAGTAACATGAGGAGGTGGAGGTTGAGAGATGCAGGGTGGGAGAGGGGAAACATTAGGAACCTTGGTAAAGAGGGAGTTGAAGGCATTGGCAATGGTGCGGGGATTATTACAGTGAATGTCATTAATTAGTATGTCATTGGGAGTTTGCAGTTTAGAATTACCCAGGATCTCATTAATTTGGGTCCAGCATCTCTTAGGGTCAGAGGCAGAGGATTTAAGTAGTTTGTGGTAGTAGTTGCTCTTAGCCATGTGAACCTCCTTCTTGCAGGTGTTACAGAAGGTGCTTTATGCATCAAAGTCAGCCTGTAGAAAGGAGGATTTCCATTTTTACCACAGTTTGTCATGGTACATGAGCACTTTCAGGAGAGGCCGCTTGAGCAATCTGGTCATCTTTCCTTTGACTCTACGCATTGAGATTGGGATGTGCCTGCACTGCAAGGCTAATAGAGTCATATTGAAGAAGTCCTTGGCATGGTTGATATCTGTGGCAGTAAAAAAGGGAGACCAGTCTACCTGCAGAAGATCATAGAGGAACTTAGATGGGTCGAATTTGGAGATGTCAGCAAAGGATAGACCTTGGGAGGATAGTAAGGAGGGAAGGTGCCCCTCACACAGAAAACTGGGCAGCAATCATTAATTGAGTCAGGTAAAACACCTGCAGAGGAGTAACAGTCCTTCCGATTAGTAAGGATCCAATCAATAAGAGTATGGCTGGAGCCATTCTGAGAGATCCTAGTTTGGGATGCTATGAGTTGAAAAAGGTTGGCCTTGCTGATAGTGGAAGTAAGGAGAAAGAGGTTAGGATCCTGCCAGTTGGGGTTAAAATTCCCCAGGTAGATCACCTCATTTTTCTTTGACTCTGCAGGAATCAACTCATAAATTTCCTCAAGACCGAGCTTGCTGTTCTTTGGTGGAATACATATGCACAAGATGTGCAGTTTCTTAGCCCCATCAAGGAGTAGGAGCAAGTGAAGTACCTCACAGTTATTCAGAGCATGGGAGGATAACAGAGAGATGTTAAGGTGTGATTTATATTTTAATGCCAGCTCACCACCCCTCTTGGAGGAGGGACGGTCAACAAGGAGCAAGTTATAATCTGGAAAAGAGCAGTTTAGATCAGTGACAGGGGATTTCAACCATGTTTTGAATAGGGCAAGGATGTCAAGGTTTTTGACCTGTACCCAGGCATCAAGCTCAGGGAGATTGGCTATGAGACTACAGATGTTAAGACAAGTAAGGGCCAAGCCCTGGGACTGTGGCAGGATCATGGTGTACCAAGATTAGGTTGTACAGGATTAGAGATAGGGCCAGGGTTGGGTTCAACATCACCAGCAAGGGAAAGGGATAATGTTATGACCCAGATCATTGCAAGTACAATGGCTCAAGAGACATTTACAGTGGAGGTATGTTTCCTGCATAGAATGTATCTTAGGAGTAGTCCAATAGATTTGTAGCTAAGTAGCACATAAGGAATTGGAATTGAGGAATCCTCAGCCAGAATCCTGGAGAAGTTAAAGTTGCCTGAAGCAGCCACTTATTGGTGTGTGGAAGACCTGGCAACAAGGAACACAGAGTCCAGGACAAGAAAGGCAAGGAGTGCACAAAGAAGGTATCACACAGCCAGACATGACATCATAGAGAAGGAAGGACTAGGATATGAATGAAGAAGCAATAGCAACCTGCACAGGGGAAGGACAAACTGGCTAAAATACAGAGTCTAGGATGTAAGAAATTAGGGAAGGGACTTAATGTAATAATGTGCAATAGTTCTCAAGGTCAGGGATTAGAAAAGACAATCAGAGAATGCAGAATGTCAGGACACAATCAGATGGAAAAAGAGTCACAGCAGGGAATTTAAGCTGCTAATAGACTGATTGAATAGTGTAGTAAGCAGAGTAATGAAGCAGCAACATCCAGTGGAGAAGCAGAATAACCAGCAGGTGGGAAGTAGGGCTAATAGAAAAACTGACACTGCACCGTCCACCAACATGTGATGATCTGTCCCTATATTAATAGGGCCAACTAAGGGTGGGAGAGTATTGGGGACGGGTGGGCAGCAGCCGCATAGTGGATGTGGGGAAAGTTCCCACACAGTAAAACAAACTATGCTCTATCAATGAAAAACTCTGTGAATTAATGCTGTATGAATTAATGCTCTGTGAAATAAAGCAAAAATTTTCAATGCTCTAAATAAAGCAATTGTAATAACAAGCTGCTCAGGGTGCTCAAATACTCTCTAGGAACAAATACAAGAGAAATGCAAGAGAAAATGTGCACTTTGTTTCATCAAAAAGAATACATTTAAAGAGAACAGACCTCATTGCTTAAGGGGTTATTATACTATAAGCACAGAGAGAGAAACATGCACTGGGTAATTAACAATCAGCCCCGGAGAACAAACCTGGAATGTTTTAAACTTGTGATTAGGAACTGATTATTAATTAAAACATCCCCAAGGAAAGTTCAAAGTAGTGGTTTAAAACTGCATTGGAGATCAACCCAAATTCTTCTTCTGCATAAAATGATGAAAACAAAATACGGGGCATGCCATAAAGGCTAAATAAAAGAAAAGCCCCAAGTATCCCAAAGCAGCAATTACAATGCTGAGGTGCACACTAAGACTTGTAAAAGACAACAGTTAGCTCCGAGCTCAGTGAGGGAGTTTCCAAACAGCATTCAGAAAAAGGCACCAAGTTTGAAAACAGGATGGTAGCTGGAGTTTCAGACTGATTCCTAGATCTGTACCTTGTTGCAGCAGGTATTCCCCAAGCTCCATGGGTAGAATGACCAGAGGAAGGTTAAAGAGCTGTGGAGAAATAAATAAATAAGGAGATGAGGGTCATGTAACAAAGTGGTGGGAGGCACCTAGGGAGGGAACAGGCTTATAGTAAGTCAAGTTACAAGGGACAAGGGGAATGGGGAGGAATGGCCAGGGAAAGATGTAACGAGCAGAAGGAGCAATCATAAGTGGGAAAATGGAGGCTCAGTTGAGGGAACAGAAGGGCTAGTAGCAGAGGTACAGGGCCATTAGGACAGACAAAAGATGGCCGCAGAGACAGAGGGAGAAGTTTGAAAGATTAGAAGAGGCAGAGTTAACAACAGCAATGATAAAACAAAAGAACAGCATCCTAAAACAGTAGGTAGCTACCTCTAGCAGGACAGAATCTAGATAACTTTAAGTATGCAAATAAATTCCTTAGCACTTTATAACACTTCATGCACTTGTGAGCCCACACAGTGAAATGAACTATTGTCTATAAATTAAATGCTGTGTGAATTCATGCTCTGTGAAATAAAGCATTCATTTTCAATGCTCTAAGTAAAGCAATTGTAAGAACGAGCTGCTCAGGCACCTCAAATACTGTCTGGGAGCAAGCGCAAGAGAAAATGTGCACTGTGTTTCAGCAAAAAGACTAACTTTAAGGAGAAAAGGCCCCAACACTTAAGTGGTTATTAAACTAAAAGCACAGAGAAATGTGCACTGGGTAATTAGCAATCAGCCCAACCCAGGTGCGTTACTTGGCACTTCTTTGCACTGAAGCTAAGCTGTCACACTTTTGACCATTCTTCCAACCTTGCTAAGCCCCTTCTCATCCTTTCCATCCTCCCTTGTGTATCAATGCAGTTGCAGATGTTTGTGTCATCTGCAAAGAGGCATACATTTCCTTCCAGCCCTTCAGCAATGTCACCTATAAAGACATTAAAGAGTACTGGCCCCAGTGCTGAACCCTGCTGTACCCTGCCAATAACCCCACTTTCCTCAGTGTGGACTCCATTTACTACCCTCTGTGTCCTGTTGTCCAGCCAATGTTTTACCCAGGCTAACTTCCTGGGACCCACTTCCAGGCTGGCTAACTTGTTTATTAATCTTTTGTGTGGGACTGTGTCAAATGTCTTGCTAAAGTCTAGGTAAGTCATATCCACAGCCCCTCCCTGGCCTACTACTTTGGTCACCCAGTTAAAGACATCTATTAGATTTGTCTGACATGACCTTCCTGCTGTGAATCCATGCTGCCTTGGGACCTGTGCTTTGCTGACCTCTAAGTACTCAACAATTCTTTCTTTCAAAAGTGATTCCATAACGTATTCATACATTTAATTATAAAAAGGAGCACCCTAAAATTGTCAAGAAGGTCAAGACAACTACACAAGGTCAAATATGTGAAATTCTCTAAACATCTCAAAAAAATAGTGATTCTACAAACAATCATCTAATTATTCACCAGTATACCCCAATAAGCCAAGCAAGGGGGCATTCTGTTAACATAAGAATGAATACACACGGTCCTAAATTGTTTTTGGAAACTAAACATTAAACAAGATATGGAGAAAGTTGAAACATTTCATTAAATCTTTTTTTACTCCCACCAATGGCTCATAGTTCATATTGCCAGTATGTTTCTTTTAGTGCATTGTTCAAATCACCCCCATGGGGCCCCAGATTTACTTTCTGTAGCCCTCAAAACAAGAAGGAATGTTCTCTTGTATTTCCCTGATTTCTCATACTGTGCACTGCCAATGCATTACTTTCATCCATTCTGTTAATGTATCCTAAATGCCCCCCAATTATTTTCTTTAGTGTTCTTTTTGTCTTTCATACATAATAGGAGTTGCACTTACATACTGCTACATAGATCACGACCTCCATGAAACAAGTTATTAATTTACGTACCTTATTTGGCTTCTTTGTCACTGGCTGTGTAAGGACTTTAGTCTGTAAAATGTTCATGCAAAACTTACTGTTGCCACAGCGGAACACCCCACAAAGGATTTCTGTAGTACCCTTCTTTTCTTGGGGTGACTTGTAGTAGCAATGAACCAAGGAATCACTAAGATGTTTCCCCTTCTGTATACAACTCGAGTGGGTTGGTTAGTTATTTCTTTTAAACTGGGCTCCATCTACAGGACATACCAGTGCTTTTCCAAAATTCTACATATTTCAAAAGCCTGTGGGCTAGTAGTAATAAAGTTACATCTCTTATCTATATCCCAATGGGTATTTTTATTTTTACCACAGTTACTAATGAGTACATCTCTGTCACTAGTTGCTGCCCTGTCCATAGCTTTTTGAATATTGCTATCACAGTAGCCTATCTCTTTGAATCTGGCTGTCAAAACTGTAGATCCTTCACATAAATCCTTATAATCACTACAATTTCTATGTAATCTTAAAAACTGGCCCACTGAGATATTCTCCACACAACTGTTCCTGTGCAGGATAGAGTTGCAGTCAATTTCCTCACAGAACAATTATGTCACGACTCCCCATCCTGTGTAATACACAAATCCAAAAAATTAATAGTTTCCAAATCCCATTCCACTGTAAATCTTGAGTTTGTATTAGAGTCATCTAAATACTGTTTAAAATCCTGGAGTTCACTAAGGTTTCCTTTCCAGATGATAAGCAAATCATCTATGTACCGCTTGTACAAATCAATTTTATCATAGTACACATTTGTGTTTTGGTCACAGATAACTCTCTCTTCCCATTTCATTTGAATGTGTTGGCAAAGTTGTGGGTGAAAGACATTCTAATTGCAGTGCCCTTCACTTGCATGTAGTTCTTATTCACCACCAAAAATATATTACATTACATTTTAACACCTTTCCTGTCCGTGAAATTAAAAACTGTACCATCTTATTGCTTAGTTGTGTCTTGTTATAAAGTACACTTTCTACAGCTTTGGTACCTTCCTTATGTGGAATATTAGTTTACAATGCTTGAATATCCATAGTGACAAGATACCATTCTTTGTCAACTTGGATATTATTTAGAACATTCAGGATCTGTGAAGTATCATGGATATATGACCTGCCTTTCTGTGCAATGGGTTTTAGATACTGGACTAATGGTTCAGTTAAAGAACCAATACTGGCCGCAATAGGTCTCAAAAAGGGATTATTCCTGTTTTTATGTGCTTTAGGCAGGCCATAAACTATTGCTTTAATAGGACAGTTAACAGTTAAAAAATCACTTCTTTGTTTTGTGGTTATACCATCAGTTAAAGCCTCCATTAAAATCAAAGCAGTTTCTTTTTTGTGATATTCAGTTGGATAGCTTGTTAATTTTTTGACACAAGTTTAGCAAAGAATAACAAAGGCCCAAACTGAGGAAAATATAGCCAACTTGGTTAAGAAGGGGAATAAAAGCTTTTATAGGTGCATCAGGGAGCATAGAAAGACAAAGGGAGGGATAGTGAGGCTGAATAGAAAGGACGGTGGGTGGGCAGAGAGGGACAATGAAAAAGCAGGGATACTGAATGAATACTTATGCTCAGTATTCACAAAAGAGGAAATGGGGGAGGTACCTAATCCAATTAACAGAAGCACTCTGGATAGGGGGTCGATCCCAATCCTTTCACAGAAGAAAAGGTTCTGAAAGTACTCCTAAAACTGAAGGTTGACAAAGCAGTGGGGCATGACAGAATTCACCCCTTAATTCTAAAAGAAGTAAGGGGAGAACTATTGACACCACTGACTACCCTTTTTAGCAAATCATGGGAGAATGGTGTGGTACCTGAGAACTGGAGGAAGGTAGATGTGATTCCCCTTCACAAACGTGAGAACAAGACAGAGGCGGGAAACTACAGACCTGCCAGTTTGACCTCTGTGGGAGGGAAAGTGATGGAATCACTTCTGAAGGAAAGAACTGTTGAGTACCTAGAGGCCAGTGGGGCACAGGACCCAAGGCAGCATGGGTTCACAGTGGGACGGTCATGTCAGATGAATCTAATTTATTTCTTTGACTGGATGACCGAAGTAATAGACCAAGGAGGGGCTGTGGACATGGCCTACCTAGACTTTAACAAGGCATTTAACACAGTTCCACACAAAAGATTAATAATCAAATTAACCAGCCTGGGAGTGAATCCCAGGGTGGTAGCCAGGGTAAAACACTGGCTGGACAACAGGACACAGAAGGTAATTATAAATGGAGTCCACTCTGAAGAAAGAGGGGTTACTAGTGGGGTACCGCAGGGTTCAGTACTGGGCCCAGTCATTTTTAATGTCTTTATAAGTGACATTGGAGAGGGACTGGAAGGAAAAGTATGCCTCTTTGCAGATGATACAAAGATCTGCAACAGGGTTGGTACACAAGGAAGCATGGAAAGGATGAGAAGGGACTTGGCAAGGCTGGAGGAATGGTCAGAAGTATGTCAGCTTGGATTTAATGCAAAGAAGTGCAAAATAATGCACCTGGGAAACAAAAACCCAGGAGAAGATTACACAATGGGGGAGGGAGGTAGTAACAACAACAAAAATGGAAAGGGACCTGGGGGTAATCATATCAGATGACCTTAAGGTTAGCAAGCAATGTGAGAAGGCAGTAGGGAGGGCTGGGGGGATACTGGGATGTATAGGGAGAGGCATCACCAGCAGAAAACAGGAAGTTGTTATCCCTCTGTACAGACAGTTGGTGAGACCCCCTCTGGAGTACTGCGTCCAGTTCTGGAGAACCCATCTCCGCAAGGACATAGACAGGATGGAGGCAGTGCAGAAGAGAGCAGCTAAAATGGTGCAGGGTCTGCAAGAGAAACCATATGAGGAGAGACTAAAAGAGCTTAATATGTATACCCTTGAGGAAAGGAGGGAGAGGGGTGGACATGATAGAAACTTTTAAGTACCTCAGTGGAATCAACAAAGTCCAAGAGGGTAGCATCTTTCAGAAAAAGAGATGTGCAAGAACAAGGGGATACAATTTGAGGATGGGTGGGGGACGGCTCAGGGGCAATGTGAAGAAGTATTTTTTCACAGAGAGGGTGGTTGACCCATGGAACAGCCTTCCTGTAGAGGTTGTGGGGTCTAAAACTGTAGGAGAATTTAAGAATGCATGGGACAGACATAAGGCAATTCTTGTGGGGGGTAGGAGGAAATGGGCTGTTGGTTAACTAGGATCTGCAGCTTATCCTGTAGGTAGGGAAATGGGCAGACTAAGTGGGTCAAGCGGTCCTTATCTGCCATCAAAGTCTATGTTTCTATGTTTCTGTGTAAGTTTTAACAGTTCAGTTTCATACTTAACTTTTGACATAACCACTATGGGCCCTCTTTATTTTAATCAAGTCATTCTTTCTCAAATCTTCTGCAGCTTTAAATTATTCCACTGTACAGTTCTTTCAGTGTTTGTTCAATTTGGAAGCACATAATTCTTGTATGTCCCAGTCACATAATTTCTCAAACATTTGTACCATTGGATTAATGGGGGGCATAAATATGGATTTCTTTTTTAATATGTTTTCCATCTCTGTTGTTCAAGTTGTTTCTTCTAAACTGCTAGCATCAACTGAACTGTTAAATTTTCCAGCTTCTTTATGCTGAAAAAAAAGCTTCCAACTCCAATTTCTGAGTAAATTTGTGTAGGTCCACTGTTGTGTTAAACTCATCTAGTTTCACTGTAAGTACAAATGATAAACCCAGATTTAAAACTCTTTCTTCCACGGGACTAATTCATACTTTTTATGCTAATAAAAGTGATTTTTGTATTTTGAACCGAACTATGGGTTCATTTACTTCTTTGGTGCACACTAGAGCCTGTATCCACTGTGTCTATTCTCACATGAATATGTCAATGCCTTCTTGTTTTACCTGGAGTGGCATTTGTCATGTATATAAGGGCAACTGTACTGTTTTCTCCCTTGTAACCCCCGCCACACACACGCACACACACGTCTAGCAATGAGCTATTTGTGCTCAGTAGCCCTTTCCTGGTAAAATGCTTTCAATACATAAAAGAATAAAGTAATATCTTAATTCAAAACTCAACCACTAAAACCATTATCAAGCACATACACTGAGTCAGATCATGGAGAAGCATGTCTACTACCTGAAATAATTTAACATTTTATTGTGTCAGCATTTTAATTGTTTCATTTGCCAAACTGAAAATGGATTCAGCTCCCTGTTTAGTTTCTCTTGATCATGTGGTATGTCCAGCCATTTGTACATGTTAAGCAACCAAGGGCAATCTGGTTCATGAATCATGGACAAACCATGACTAGAGTTATCATGGCCAAAGATCAGGGACAGAGTATGGATGATCATGGATCTCCATAGACAAGCAGGTTAGTCCATGAAAATATGGACAGCCAGAGATCAGGGCTATGTTTTATCTTACTGAACCTCCCCTCTGTGTATAATTTGTTACAAGTCTTAAATAATGACACTGATTATTAACCAAGCTGCTGCCGCCCCCCATGAATCCTTTTATAAATTAGGTGCTGCAACAAAATGAGGCTATCCTGATATGGCAAATGTCAAATAAAAGAAAAGAAAGCAACTGTTATTGTATGTAAATTAGGCCCTCATACAGTGACTTCACAGGATACAGAGTGTGCGCACAATCTGGGCCCTTTTTGCAAGCGAGTGTCTTTAAAAACGTTACTAGCATTATAGCCTCTAATTTTCTTGGCAATGGAAGGGATAAAACAAGAGAAATCTAGGTTTCCACAATCCCACGAATCAGTGCATACAGTGCAGGTACTTGATGCAGAACCTTGAGTTGGCTAGACCGAAACAGAACTCAACCCTGTCCAGAGTTGATATGCAGTCCAAGAAACATTTATATTTCAATTTCAATTTCAATTTCAACTTTATTTTTAAAAGGCGCTTTTCTTAAATCAAAGCGCCTGTACAAATAAATATGACAATAAATATAGTAAATCAAATCAACAGAAATCCTTAAAAGCTATATTAAAAAGGTGGGTCTTCAACTCCCTTTTAAAACTAAGGACGGTCGGGCAATCTCTCACCTGACAAGGTAGAGAGTTCCACAGGGTAGGTGCCATAAAACTAAACGATCTAGCACCAGATGTTTTCAGACGTACCCTGGGAATCTCTAGCAATCCCTCGTCAGTGGATCGGAGGGGCCGAGAGGGACTATAGGGGCACAGGAGCTCTTTCAGGTAGGCAGGTCCCAGATCATGTAGGGCTTTATAGGTCAGCAAGCCGACCTTGAAGTGATTCGCCAAAACACTGGCAGCCAGTGCAGTCCGTGGAGCACAGGCGTTATATGACTGGATCTAGAGACTCCAGTCAACAGCCTAGCTGCCGCATTCTGCACCAGCTGCGAACCGAAATTCAACCCCGATAGCCCTAGGTATAGGGAGTTACAGTAGTCAAGCCGGGAGGTAACAAAGGCGTGGATTAATGTTGGAAGGTCCTCTGGAGGAACCAAGTGCTTCACCCTGGCAATATTCCTCAGATGAAAAAAGGAAGTCTTTATAACCACTGACACCTGGGATTTGAGTGTCAAACAGTCATCAAGTACTACACCAAAATTTCGCACCTGGTCTGAGGTCGTCAGCTGGACACCTCCAAGCCATAGGCCTGAGGGTGATCCCTCTGGCAGACCCGCCTCACAGCGACCTAAATCCACAACCAACACCTCAGTTTTCTCCGGATTTAACCTCAGCCAACTCCCATTCATCCATTCTTGGATTTCTTCAAGGCAGTTATTAAATACCGACAAGGCAGCGTCCTGACCGGGCACAAAAGACATATACAGCTGGGTATCATCAGCATAGCAGTGAAAACCAAACCCGTACCATCTAATAATCGCCCCAATGGTAGCATATACACAAGAAACAACATGGGTGCTAAAATGAACCTCTGCGGTACCCCACAGGGCAGGAGAATGATGTTGAGGAAAAAATTCCGACACTACTCTGAGTCCTACCCTCAAGGTAAGATTGAAACCATCTGAGGACCGTACCAGACAGTCCACAGACTAACCGCAGGCACTCCAATAACACACCATGGTCAACGGTGTCAAACGCTGCTGAGAGATCAAGTAGTACCAAGATGGATCGGGTCCTACGATCTCTTGCCATTAGGAGGTCATTTAGTACCCGTCCGAGCGCTGTCTCGGTACTATGCCTTTTCCTAAATCCAGACTGGAGCAAATTGTAGATATTGTTGTTGGTCAGATGATCCTCCAACTGCACTGCGACCACTTTCTCAATAACTTTACTCACAAAGGGTAAGTTAGAGACTGGCCTGTAATTTGCTAGACAGTATGGGTCTAAGGAGGGTTTCTTTAAAAGGGGCTTAATTATAGCCTCTTTAAGGGGATCTGGAAAAATCCCCCTCTCCAAAGACTTCCATACAATCAAAGCTAGGACTAGCCAATCTTATCCACGTAACCCACTAAGAGGCGTGGGACCAGGGTCCAAATCACAGCAGGTCGGTCGCAGTGCTCTAATGATCATCACAACATCCTCGATTATGGGAAGGCTGAAGTCAGACCATTCCAACTGGGTGTTTGACATCTCCTGGCGACCACCGCTGCTCCCATTAGGAGGGAAGAGCGAATGTCCGATCTGATTTTGGCAACCTTATCTGCAAAGAAGAGAGCGAGCTCCTCACACCATTCTTGAGATAAGGCTCTTCTGGGCTGAAGACAGACTGGATTGCACAGTCTGTTCACAGTCCGAAAGAGCTGAGCCGGTCTATTCTGTGCAGCCGCTATCTCTCTGGACAGGAATTCTGCCTTCTTACGAGAGATTGCGATTGATAGACCAAATAATGGTCCATCAAACTAAGCTTGTCATCATCACGACGGACTTTCCCAGCGCCTCTCAACCTTCGCACAACTCTCCTCAATTCCCTCATGGTCTCATCAAACCAAGGAGACCTGGGCGAGGAAGAGGGCGAACAGAAATGGTGCAATAGAATCCAGGGCCCCTGTTACTGCCTCATTATAGGCATGTAGAACACCTGGATCCATGCAATCTATCGGTGGAGCTCGATAGGTCCAACACCGCCATCAGGTCCTCTGAGGATACACCCCTCAAAGGCGGTAGTCGAACCATCTCGTAGGGGCAGACCTAACAGGGTGGCCTCAAAACTGAATCTGATGGAGTGATGGTCTGACCATCCAACTGGTTCCACCACCAAGTCAGATATCCCCATCCCAAGAAGGAACACCAGGTCCAATGAGTGTCCACCCACATGGGTGAGGAGAAACCACCTGTGTGAAGCCCAGTGATATCATCAACTGGAGAAATCTTGACCAAACCGAGAGATTCATCGTCGACCCAGGCATTGAAGTCCCCAGTACCAACCATCTGGGGACCCCAATATTAGGTCGACAATGAAGTCTGCAATTTCCTGCAGAAAAACATTCTCGTCACCTGGTGGACGGTATACGAGAAGTATCCTGCACCCCACACCCTCACCCGCAATGTACTCAAAGGATCTGGTGACTCCCGCTGGCACCTCCACCAGACCCAGTTCTGACTTAAAACACATGGCAACACCCCCACCCCTACAATCCTGCCTCGGGTGGTGTATCACCGAGTTCCCAGCCAGAATTGCTGTGGCTAATACAGGCCCAGCATTTTCATCCAGCCAGGTCTCGGTGATACATGCCAGGTCAGATGACTCAACAAGATCAGCTATAATAGCCGTCTTGTTTTTAATAGACCTGGCATTGCATAACACCGCTCGAGTAGGACAAACCTCCAATAGTGACCGGCCTACCTGCTGGTCCGATCCAGGACCCTTGGGTATGGGCACAAGACAGGAAGGCCCTCTCTCCCGTGCCCATTTTGCCCCAGGGCGTCTCCTTGACCCTACAATCCCAATCCGCCCACTCTTTTCCATTCCCCCTCCAGCATGGGACCTCCGTCTCCTTCTCACAATCCCCAAAGCCCTACACCTCCTATAAACTTCAGCTGGCAATGGGGGACAGGAGAAAGGACGGAGGTCCCTAAGCATAGAGGGGGAATAATACCTTTCGCCTTTACAATCACTCCAGCACATCTCTGCACCACAATAAAACACTTACAATGAAATAAGATCTAACAAATTCTAGTGCTGTAAAATCATCTATTCAAATTCTAGTACTATAAAATCATCTATTATAATTCTAGTTCTACCCCCACAGTACTCTCACCACTGCAGGAAGAGGAGCACCCACCTAAAACTACTAAAAAGTATTATTGAATGGCTTTAATATTTATCAATAGCCAACACCACAGTTTCTTTGAAAGTTCAAGAGAGTTCCCAGGTCTTTTGTTGTCCACAGCCGTGTGCTCTCACCACTTTAGACTGTGAAATTTTTAAAAGTATGCCAGCCTCCTCTCTCACAAGGCTGCAACAACCCCATCGAACCCAGTTCTGATCTTTACAAAAGATATTACAAACGCTGGCCCAAAACAAAAATTCAGAGTACTTCACCAAACAAATGGTCCAGGGAGTCCCACTTTTCTTCCTACGTTGTGGTTTTCTTCCTTAGGAATCCTTCGCGATGGCAAATAGGCAGGCAGGCAGCATATAAATTTCACCTTCAGGTTAGGCTCAACCCGATCCTTCACCACGGTGGGGCAAGCAAGATCACCCTTCGGTGGTCCCCCTACTTCCCCTAAGGAACTGGGTTCGCACCAACACCCTCCAGTGTCAGTGATCACCGTCCCTCCGTCCAGACCGAGGAGCCCAACCTTTCCTTTTTCCAAACTTGCCAAAATCCTTGCTGCACACCATGCGCACCCCCTCTCAGGGCTTCCACTTCCTCCAGCCAGTCCTCTCTCACAGGCACCCGGCCACGTCCTCCACGCACAGTCCGGCTGTATCCCGTCCCGTATGGAAACCGCCACTCCACCTCACCGTTCCTCCGATTTCCACAGCCCGAAACAACTCCACTGGACCACCGAGCATAAATTCCTCGACGATCGAGCCAGCGATTAAACCACCAGCAAAAACGACCTCCCATGGCTCCGACACGCCAATCTCCACAGGCACCAATTTTCCAAAAAGCGTAATAAACAACGATCGACTTAAACTCCAGGTCGCAATAGTACATAAAAGCAAAGCGATAAAATAAAATAGGCGAATTCTCTGAATTTTACTGAATTTTCTGCAAACAGCTAGGGAGCTTACAGACGGCAGCCCAGCGTGGCCGCCATGTTCCACTCCATATTGACATTTAAGTGAGGCAATATATATATATATATATATATAAACAGACGAGGCATACTGATGAGTCCTGGTAGGATGAAACATGTGCCTATGTCATCTGTTAGCACCCTTTGCAAATTGTGTGAGAGGCCTTTTGGCACCATGCAATTCTGCTTAAAGTTGAACCAGCATAACATTCTATGGTGATTTGTATATGCAGCCCATGATGCTTTGCATTGTGTGGGCATGTGTGATTTTGTATTTTCTTGAAACTTGGCTTCCCAGCCAAATGCCCTTTGGGTTAACCCTTGCCTCAGTGTTTGCACACAGAGGTTCTTTGTCTTTCATATATATATATATATATATATATATATACAGGTAGTAACTAAATTAGCACACTTTCTGAGGCACATTCAAGATGTCAATAAAGTAGTGTAAAGTTGCTAGTTTACTTCTTTTTAATTAGGACTCAGATACTTTATGAGGTCAAATACAGAAACAACTAAATGCCAACTTTTTAAAGGTGTTCTAGTGTTCCCATATTGTGAAAGTTAAAGTGCCACAAATATAAGATGCTGCTACTGTGATATATGCAGTATACAAATAAATCTGCCTACCTCCATGGATTGTGGATCACTACCCCCAAGAATGCCTTCCTAGGCCAATAGTATTTGGTGTAGGTTGAAAGAGCTCTTTATAGCAACAGTGTAAAATATAAGGCAACGGCTCCATTCCTAAGTAAGAGAAGATATCCAACTGTGTTCACTCACCAAACATACCTGCCAGTGTTTTGTAGCATCTGCCACTTCATCACGGAACAGTAGTAGACTCCTTTCTATGAAAACCTACAGAAGGCACACTATGGAAGGGATACGTTATCCTAGTGCATATCTTACATTTGATTCAGGTTTGCTAAGCCTCCCCTCTTCTCATCTCTTGTCATGTTTAATTTACCACCAGACAGTTCTACTGAATTCATTAATTTATTTTTTATTTATTGAAATGTTTCACCAGGAAGGTTACACTGAGCAACAATGCGCATCTTACGGTACATCCTGGAGAAAGGGGAGTGGGAACAATTGTAGTACAACAGGATACATATATCTTAGCAGCATATAGACAGACTGTACAGTTAACAACCAACAATAGCTAATAACATTTCTAGATTAGGATAAATTTGTGAGTGGCTGACAGGGGGTATAGTCAAAAGGTACTCGGGGGTGGAACAGTAGGGGAGATAGAAGTGCTAGGTTGCACAAGTGCTAGGATTGCAAGAGGGGTTTGGGATGGGGGCAGATATTTGGCCCAGCTGGAGGAAGGAGGAGATATAGACCAGTAGCTAGGCAGGGCCCCGCAGGGCTAGATGCAGTTGCACTTCATCACTAGGTAGTTTGCTAGGGATGTAGAGAGAGAGAGTAGGCTTATGAGAAGTGGTGGATTTGGGATGGTAGTTGGCTCCAGAGCTTAGGTGGGCAATGGGAGAATGCCATTTGGCTGGATGTAGTATTTCTGTAGGGTATATTCAGTGAGAGAGAGTCCTCAGTCATCAGGAGGATGTATTTGATGGGGTAGGGGCAGATAAGGAGGCAGATAGGTAAGAGGGGAGCGAGCCTAGCCAGAATTTAGAGGTATACTTTGCCACATGCAATGTTCTCCTGTCAATAAATGAGGGAAAATTTAGAGAGCGGTAAAGAGTGCAGTGATGTGTCAGAGCAGGGGCATCCAGGGCAAACCGGCAGAAGGAGTTAAAAAGAGGTTCAAGCCTGGATAAGGAAGATTGAGGGGCAACTCCGTATACAAAATCACAATAGTCGAAAGTTGGCAGTATCATTTTATGTACCAGTTCATGCCTCACCGGACGTGGGATGCTACCCCTGTTACGATAGAGGGCCCCTAGCTTAGGCTGGAGTTTCTTTAGAATGGCATAAATGTGGGTGAAGAAGTTTAGGTTCCTATCCAGCCAGACTTTGAGGTAGCAAAAGTAAGAGGTGTCTTCTAATACAGTCCCATCAATGGTGTAAAAGGTGGGTAAGGAGAGGAGCCTTGCCAACATTTGCCTAGTACCGAAAGTCATGGTGACTGTTTTCTTTGAGTTCAGGAAGAGGTGGTGCTCACTTAGTCAGTGGTGTACATTGTCAAAATCCAGCTGTAGCCTGGCAATGACATCAGGGATCGAAGTGCCAGTTGTGAACAGGACAGTGTCGTTGGCATACATGTGTATGTTAGGCGATTAAACAAAACTGAGGGAGGTCGTTGAGGAAGATTGAAAAAAGGAGAGGCCCAAGTACCGATCCTTGGGGGACTCCTGTAGTGATGGGGAGAGAGGAGATGGCATCAGCTATGTGGACAGATTGTGTTCTGCCTGACAGATAGGACTTGAACCATTCAGTGGCATTAGGGGAGAGACCAGCGGTCCTGAGGCAGGACAGGAGTATAGGGTGGGAGATCATGTGAAAGGCCTTGGCCAGGTCAATAAAAATAGCTGAGGTTATGAGGCCTTTGTCCATGCCCATGGTGATAGTGTCAGTCAGCCATAGGAGTGAGGTGGCAGTGGAGTGGTGTTTTCTAAAGCCAGCTTGGAATGGAGTAAGGAAGGAGGAGTCAGTAATGTAGGAGGAGAGTTGTTCGAGTACTATGTGCTACTGTGTAACAGCCAGGGTAGGAAGGAGAGAGATAAGGTGGTAGTTACTAGGGGAGGAGGGGTCACCTCCTTTAGGGAGTGTTAGGACTGTAGCATGTTTCCAGGCTGTAAGGACAGTGAAAGAGACAAAGGAGAGGTTTAGCAAGATGGAACTAGAATAGGCGATGGCTGGCTCAGACAGAGAGAGAGGAGCTTAGGATCCAGGCCATCTGGGGAGGAGCCTTAAGCAGGGTTGGTAGACTGAAGGGCTTGTAAGGCAGCAGCAGGAGAGATGTGGGTGAAAAAGAAGGGTGTAGGGGGAGCTGGAGGAGTTGAGGAAGGGAAAACAGGGATTGGAGGCAGGCCTGTGGAGGAGTGCATGTGCATCAGGGGGGCAGTTTGGAGCATTGCAGCACAGGATGTGAAATGGGAGTTAAAGCAGTCAGTGACAGCCATGGGATACGAGATATCTGAGAGATTTAGTCTAATGGTAGGAGTGGGGGGCTTGGTGGAAGGGGAAAAGAGGGACTGGACAACTTTCCAGAATTTGGAAAGTTTGTGTTGATGTGGAAGTTAGCCTGGCAGTGTTCAGTTTTGGCCAGTTGGATAGCTTTGGTACACTTATTTCGAAGTTCCTTGTATCATTGGAGGTCCCAGGGGCAGTTGGTAATCTTGTGTTTATGCCAAGCAGTGTCCTGGGCTCTCTGACAGGACAGGAGCTCAGGGGCTTCCCAGGGCAGGTGGTTGCCCCGGACTGTGATTTTACGCAGCGATGTGTGTTGGTTCCAAACATGAAGGAACTTATCGCAGAACAGATGGAGTGCAGCATCAATTGAGGTGCAGGCGGCAAGTGGGCACCAGTCAGTGTTGGTGAGGTCACAATGAAGAGGTTGAGTGTCAAGGGAGGAGTAGGTCCAGGTTAGGAGGATTTTGTGGGGTATTTTTTGTCTATGTATTTTGCGCACCATATATACGGGATGATGGTCACTTAATGCATCAGGTAAAAGGCCAGCGGACTTGACCTTGTGGGGGTGCGATGTGAGGACTAGTTCTAGTAGGGAATGGTTATTAATTTTGTAGTTCATGCGAGTAGGTTCCTGTATTAGTTGTGTCAAGTTTAGTGACTCTATGTCAGAGCGAGTTTTGGCTAGTGTGTTAGAGAGCCAATTGATCTTAGGGTCACCCAATATGTACAACTCATCAGCAAAGGCAAGGGCCGTTAGTTTCTTGATCAGATCAGTGACTTGGGAAGGGGGTTTGCCCAGGTGGCAGTATACTCCTGCGATAAATAAAGGGCAACAGTAGGGAAGCTTCAGGTTGAGGAGGATAGCTTCATGAGAGGAAGGAGAGGTGACTTTCAACACAACTGTGTGCTGTAGGGAGGTAGAGACATAGATCGCCACTCTACCGCCTCTTTCTTGTCTGTCCATACAAGTTATGGTGAATCCAGGAATAAGGACTTCTTGGTCCATGATACGACTCAAGAGCTAAGTTTCTGAGAAGATGATGACATCAGGTTTATATTCAAGGTCCATGACCAGCAGTATGGGTAGTTTGTCGGTAAGGCTGCGGCATTTAGGTGGATAATTTTTAGGCCATTTGGGAGGGCTAGGGGAGTGGAGGGTGCATGCTGAGGTGTAGGGGATTTTGTTGAAGGGGGACCAGAGATGGGGTGGATATCACCAGCCAGTAGGAGGAGAGGTAGGAAAGCGAGGAATCCAGCTTTGCGGTATTTATGGGTTGCTGAGTAGCACCGAGCATGGCATCCAGGTAGTTGTACACTACGGGGAGCAGTTGAAGATATATTGAGCAGTGTGATCAGTAGGCCAGGCAGGCAAGTAAAAGAGGCTCAAGGTAGTGAGGAGTAGTGCAGGTAATTGGTGTGGCACAGTGTCAGGGTGTGTGGGAGCGTTCCTAAGTAATTTACTGTGGCAGTTTCAGGGAGAGTAGCTGGATATGTGGTAGGAGAAGCAGGCATACCTGTCATTCCTAGGATGGCACTGATCAAAACCGCCAAGATTAGGTAACATGAGTAAGGCAAGCACATGATAAGGTGCGGTATAGTGGCAGGAGATAGTTCATGGTGCCTGTGAAGGTAATGCAGAGATGACTTTAGGGTGAGCAAAAGGTTTCCGCATCCCCCTAGTGGCGAGAGAATATAAGGAGCCAGTGGGAAAGTAGACTGTTAGTAATTTCAGGTCATGTGACTTGCTACAGCTATAAATATAATAGTCGAGATAGGGCGGGCAGGTGGGGGTGGGCGGGGCAGCAACAGTACCTCTTCAGGCTTGTGGCCGGGCTTGTGGTCTCGGGCAGCGGCTCCAGGGATGCCATCCATCCAGGGCCGGGTCCTGAGATCAGGCAGAGCTGTGCGCCCTGGTCAGGGGCACAGAATCAGCTGCAGGTGAGAGAGAGACAGGGGAATTTAAGAGCAGGCTGAGGGCTGTGTGGCAGACCATCACAGCAGGAGAATTAGCAAGACAAAGGGGTAGAGGCACCAAACTGTTTTGAGACAGACAGATATTCAGGAAAGGACTGTAATCACTCTTAGTCAGTAAATTGTCTCTAAATGCAACACTTTAAACACTTTTCTGCTTTTCAACAGTAATTACAGGTCTTTTAGGCTTGATTAAAGTTCAAAAAATGCAGTTTATAACAGCGCCAGGTGGCAAACAGACAGAGAGTGGAAAGTGACCAATCGGAGCATAGCCAGAGGAAGCGCTCACTTTCCAATTGGTTCAGCAGCAGTACCTCTTCAGGCTTGCAGCCAGGCTTGCGGTCTTGGGTGGCAGCTCCAGGGATGTCGTCCATCTGGGGGCCGGGTTCTGAGATCCGGCAGAGCTGTGCGCCCTGGTCAGGGGCAGAGAATCATCATAACAAAGGGAACATCTGATTTGAAACCACTTAGTGGTTTTGAAGTTAGCTGTTCCCTTTGTTAAAGGTAATTTATTGGTCATGTGTGCCTAAGTTTTCATACAAAGCAGTATGCCACCATTCCCTGATGAAGTGGAGGGTGTCACAAAATGTTGGCATGAACTTTTGGTGGATGCCTAAAATTGAATATTTTACCCAGGAGGAAGCCCTTGCCTTGATGCTTAGGAGTCTAACGTTTTTTGTACAACACATCTAAAAATAAAGAACAAGATAAACACATAGACCCCAATAAATGGTGATGGTGGTGAGAATGCATGTTTGGTGTACAAATATGCTTCCTGGTAATGCAGCACCAAAAACTGCTATACACAAAACTTTGCCTTAGGTGGGAAAAGGAACCATTAAGGTGCACTGCAAATATCACTGCCAGATGTTACTGGGTGCAAATGTGTTTTTTACTTGCTTGCACCACACTCTGTGGGCAAGGCATAGCACAAGCTGCATGGCACTGCAATTTTCTTTTGTCTCATTTCCCATTTTTTCTCCTTCAAAATCGAGGCACCATCGTGCCATTACCAGTCCTCCTGTGGGTAGGACATGCAAGTGACTGCTTTTTTGACTAAAGGTAACACCTCTTTATACATAGCAGCAAGTGCGTTTGTGTACTGGAGAGTCAGTTTACATTCCCCCAGAGACTGAGTGTCTTCTAGGAAGCTCAAATACATTTTCCCAAATATTTAACCAAATACAATATTTGGTATTCAGATATTTGGTATTCGATTTTCATGATAAAAAAAAGAAAAACCCTTCCCCACCCATGCTTACTTTTAAATGCACCGCCCACCTTACCTTACCCAAACCAAAAATATAGCTACTCTCGTAACTCCCTCACTGTCTATGCACCCTGATCCCACACTCTTCCCCCCAGAACCCACAATAATTGTAAGATTACAGTTTAGTCCAATGGTGGATGACAGACACAATCCACCTATCTCAACAGTCATCACCATCAATGGTGGAGCTAAAGGGGGGACAGGGGGTGTCCCAGGACCATTTGCATGTTGAGTTGTGTTCTCCCCCCCACTGCCCCTGTTGCCTTTTTTGTGATACCACTGTGCCCATGGCACACCCGGTGACCAAGACTGTGACACTGTGGACTGTCAGTGTGTGCAGTCCATCCAGATGGGAAAACCTAGTTGTTGTTTACTTTTTAAAAACATACAGGACTCAGACACTCCAGACACCAGAATGGATGTGGAGATAGGAGTGGTGGGGTAAGGCCTTGAGCAGTAGCTACTAGAGCTGAGAGGGATGCTGGTGGGAGCTGTCAGCTTACCTGATTGGCTGTGTCTGTCGCTCTGTCAGCCAATTATGAGGGGTCAGCATTTTATTTTTCTTTTGCATTTGCCTCCAGTACTAATCTGACTCCACCCACCGCCATGCGCACATCTCACCCCTAGCACCACATCCTACTTGTGCTCATGGAACACTGCACATAGCAGCAGTGAATGGTGTGGTGTGTGCATGCTTGTGAAGAAGGGAAGGCAGAACCAGTCAGAAGAGACTCAAGAGTGGGAAACAGTCAACCATCATCGTGATCGTCCGACTTTGGCTCCAAATGTGTAGTCATCTCTGACAGTGCGACTGTCTTTGTAGCGGGGTGGCAGTACCAGTACATCCAATCTATATCTGTGTACTAGTCTGTACAGTGCTGCCAACCGGTGAGACCAACCTGCATTTGCCAAGCCAAGTGCCGACTGTCCATCCAACTTGCCTTAAAAGAAAAGCTGAAATTTCCTTCTTCATTCATTTCATGTTCACACTAGATCCAAAAGTATAACTAAAAAAGGAAAAACAATGATAAAAATAAATGCAATTGCAAACACTAACCCAGGCTGTTAACTCTGTCTCTATTATAAAGTATATAGTACGTGGAAGCATTGATTGAAAATTATTTCTTTAAACTTGCTGTAGTGCCTGCGTCCACAATTGGCCTAGGTCAAACATAACCTATAGTATGGTACATATATATATATATATATATATATACATATATATATATATATATATATATATATATATAAACAGGAGGAAAGGGAAGGGAAGGAGGTCAGGAGGAAGGGGCAAAATCAAATGAATCATGGAGAGGAAGGGAAGGGTCTATTTATTGGTTTTGTTTAAATTTTTTATGCTTTTCTCCCTGGCAAGTCGTATGTCTTCTTCTTTCTCCAGCATTAGCAAGCACTCAACTCAACCACCACTATTCTTAAAAGCTACCATGCTGTGAATCCCATATCTATTCACTTTCATGGCAGCAGGGGTTTTTGTGGTGGGGCTGTCCTTGCCCCTGCAACTATTTCAGGATCTGGTTAGAGAGCTACAGGCAGTGAACTTTACGGGATGAGGTCCAAGAGTATCAGCTCTGACTGTCATTCTGACAGAGATTGGGTGTTTCTACCCCCCCCCATGGCACTCATCCAACCATAGGATACCTCCCTGAAAAGCAACTTCCCTTGACACTGGAAAGTAAACCTCACAGTGCCTCACTGCCAGGGTTGCTGCTGCTGTAGAAGCAGAGGGCTGACCCACATAATCAGGGATATTGGCTATGCCTCCTTTACTGGCACTCCCCATCACTGGTCACCCATTTGCTGCCAAGTGTGCCATCCCAGACTTGTGCTCCTGAATGTGGGTCACTTTAAGCACTACCATCATGGAGCCAAGCCAAGCCCAGCTCCCCCAGCTCCCAAACCTGGTTCCATACGCTGATCACCATCATTATCAAGTAAAAGTGCTTGTTTGCACTAAATATAAATGATGCCTAGGTCACCCCATCCTGCCACCCTGACAGCACACTTGTTCTTCTTCCTCCCCAGCATGCAATTTAATATGTGGACAGCAACCAACACAAGCCCCGCCCATGGTTATCCACCTTCTAATGAATGAATGCGCTTGTGCTCTCTGTGATAGTTACATCAGCTGATGATGTGATCAGCTGGTTTTACCATTCCACAGAGTATGAGCATGTTCATTAATTAGAAAACAGCTAGCTGTGGATGAGGGGACGTTGTGCTGGTCGCATTTTATATATTAAATCAGGTGCTGGAGGAGGAGGGGGGACAAGGATACTGCCAGAGTGGTGGGGATAGGGGCAACTTAGGAATCAATTCTGCTTAGCACAAACAAGCACTTTTACTTCATAAAGACGTCTGCCAACTGTGGAGGCAGGTAGGTTGAGCCAGTCATCCACCAGGGGACTGAACTACAATGTTACAAATATTCTGGGTGCTGGGGGAGTAGAGGGTGGGATCAGGGTGCACAGACAGTGGGAAGGGTGATAGGGAGTAGGTCTACATGTTGTGTTTTGCCAGGATAAAGAGGGTGGGGTATCCAAAAATAAGTGGGGGTGGGGAAAATAATTTTTTTTTAAATGAATAGCATATCCCGAATACTAATAGTCCACTATATGGGAAGGGATCTCGGATATTCGTAAGCCCTACTATTCATGGTATTCAGGAAGTACTATTCTGCCCCTGCACACCCCAAGTGTGTTTACCACCACACAAAGTACAGATTGGGACAGATGGCCACTGCAGGCCATTCCCCAGGTGTTTGTGGAAGATAAAATTTCCATCCCCTACATAGAAAGAGTCAACATGGTTTTACCAGCCCTGAGAGCCAGCTGTTCCCCAGGCCTGCACTCACCATTTTAGGACTCAGTTGTTCCCTTGGGGGAATTGTTGCCTCCATGGTGCCCTACTTTTGGGATTTTTGAGCCACTGTATACATGACCTACAGTGGTAAGAACTAGGTGAAGTTCATAGCAAAAACAGATTGAATGTGACAGGGGTGGGCTTCTAGGGTGAGTGGCTTGAGTTCAAGATGAAAGGAGCCTTGTCCCTCAGCTGATGGGCAATAAAATGGATAAAGGAGAAAAAAGCAAAAAAAAAAAAGAAACTAGTCTCTGGTTGGGTACCATTTTATCTACTGTGTTCTTTGTTATTATTTGCTTTTTGTACTGTAGATCTCCAAAGGTTTTAGGGTGAACCCTTTACAGTTCACACAGTTGTTCTACAGTTGTTTTACATACCAGTGGTGGTGAATCTTGCTGTAGTACTTTTTACATCTCCTGTCTGTATTATTTTTATCCCATTATTCCTGTCTTTCTTCTTCTCATTACTAGTCATGTCATTGCACTATACATTATTGTACAGATGCTCAGGTGAGTAGCCTCATCTGAAACAGATCCAAAGTACTGCTCATGAATAGCCTGCTGGAATATAAAGGTTGGTAATTGATTCAGAGTTTTAATATAAGCCCTTCAGAGGAGAGAGAACTCTTCTTCTCTGTGCTGCAACTGCTCACACAAGCCTCAGGTTGATGAAAGAAGCCTGAGGTCACTTTTTATTCTGAACTTTGTCTCCCATGCAGCAGTGTGAAATAGTCTGCCTGCCAAGTCATTTTACTGAAAACCTCCCCATTTTTGAAACACTTTTTGACTGTTAAGTTATTCTTGTAAAACTAGTCAGGTACATGACTGCCAGGTATCTCCGGCAGTGAGTGCTGATCCAGTGAATTGGCAACTTTCTTCTTAATACTACGTAAATCATGTCTCATTGCTAGCTCATTAGGTTGACATCTCATCTCTGTGATCCTCTGGGTTATAAAAATACTTGTCCTGTCATTATCTGATTTTCTGATGTTTGATTCATCTAGTTCGGTAGCCTTGAGTGAAGTTCAGGTTTTGCATGGCTTGCTGCTGGTGAGTCAGCTCCTTAGCTCAGCACCTCTGAGTACAATATCATTGGGATGATGCAATATTATTGACAGTGATCATCAATTCCTATAAGATTTTCTCTTTGTAATGTACATTTAAGGTCAGCTCTTTTCTTCTGTATATCTTAATGACAGTTCATTTATCTAGAAGCTATTCCAGACATAATGTTATCTTAGTACATCACATTCTGAAATTTATTGAAAGAAAAACCTGCATAGAAAACCTTTTTTGTTCTACAGGATCCGTATCATAATCACAATAAGACACTCTAGGGAATGTGTTATGCTGGTTAAAGGGGCACTGTCATCTTTTCCCCTCCGTTATAATTTATTTTATACTAGTGGCTCTCTAGGCACATATCTGTGTAAATGTTTTAGTAGAATACCCCTGCATAAAAGAAAACACAATCTGTGTACCTGTTTTTTTACAAATTACCAGCCTTTCCATTTCATCCATCCCATATTAAAATCCCCTGCCCACCGGAAGCAGATTGGTGGTGAGAAGGCGCCGAGAACACACGTCTACCGAGAACACTATTCAGACGTTCACATTTTATCATCCCCATCCCAACAGCCACATAATCCAGTGCAATATGTTACTTTAAGAGGTTCCTGGTATTTGTAACAAAAAACCGAGCACTCGTTCAGTAGCAAAATAGTATTAGAATCTGATGCCAAAATCCCACACATGTGCAGTAGCACCCAGAGGACAGATCCCACACATGCGCGAGAATGTACCGCTATTGCGTATGCACGGGATTTTGGCACCAGATTCTAATACTAGTTTGCTACTGAATGAGTGCTTGGTTTTTGGTTACAAACACCAGGAACCCCTTAAAATAACATATTGTACTGGATTATGTGGTTGTTGGGATGGGGATGATAAAATGTGAATGTCTGAATAGCACTCTCGGTAGACGCGTGTTCTCGGCGCCTTCTCACCACCAATCTGCTTCTGGTGGGCAGAGGATTTTAATACGGGACAGATGAAATGGAAAGGCTGCTAATTTATAAAAAACTGGTACATGGAATGTATTTTCTTTTATGCAGGGGTATTCTACGAAAGTATTTACACAGATATGTGCCTAGAGAGCCACTAGTATAAAACAAACAAAAACTGAGGGGAAAAGCTGACCCTTTAACATCACTTCTTGGGCAGCTAAAAGCACTTGGATGCATTTCATGCTTCACAATGCACCTAAAATGTAATGTTATCACAGAATAACACATACTGTGTTATGCCTCATTCCTTAAATATTGCATCATGCATGTCAGAGTTGCATGTCACTCTATGGTTTTATTACAATTGGTGTGACTCAGATTATTTTTATTATTATATAGATATATATTATAAGGGTACAGTTGTACCCCTATAGTTAGGGTTAAATTTTCACTTTTATTTTAAGCTGAAAATGTTGTGTTTTAATAACATTGCAGCTGTTCAAATGAGTTGCATGAAATTTGGCATGCACCATCAGGGACCAAAGATCTCTTGATGTGGCACATTTCATTCCAGTCAGATGTTTGGGTACAGAGATGCAGAGTGTCACAAAAAGTATAAATTACCATTGTTTGTCAAATTCTTTGTCACCACATTGCACAAAAACTTTGTGGAATTCTGGTCTGCAATGTTTAGGGTATATAGGTCGTGGGTAACAGTTGTGCCTTTTGAAGGTTTGGTGAAAAAATATTAATCCATTCTAAAGTTATTAAATGTTAAAGTTTCCCATTACTTCCTGTGGGAAAAGTTAGGTGTAAGGCTTGAAACAGGATTCTTGATCGCAAATGGGTAATCCTGAGCCGCAAATGGAAAATCCTTTTTCATGCTCCTGCCATCTGGTTTTCAGTTAATGGTGGCAACAAGGGTAAATTATTTGAAACATACATGGGTTACTAATAGAAGAATAGTTATCTGCAGCTAATTTGGAGCCATGGAATCTGATTATGGAGTTAATTTCTTAGTATCATGTTGTCAAATGTGTTTTTTTGACTTCAGGAAATCCTTTTTTGCAAATCATGGGAAAGCTATGCTGCAAAACAAGATCCTTTTCCACAATTTGTGAAAAATGATTTTCTTTTACTGCAAATTGTTGCAAAGTAATTTCAAAAATGGTTGCTTTGTCACAATTGGTGGCAAAGGATTTCCCTGGTAGTCTAGTGATCCCTCCTTCTCCCACCCAATGTCCCATGGCAGTCCCGTTCTGAAAGATATATTCCCTGTTAGTGTAGTGGTCCCTCCCCATCCCCTGATGTCAGATTACTGTTCCTGTATAAGGCATATACTTCCCTGATAGTCTAGTGGTCCCTCCCCTGATGTCTGATCACCATCCCCATGAAAAAAATAATATTTCCTGGTAGTCAAGTGGTCCCTCCCCCTGTGGAAGATTTATTATGAGTCGAAGCACTGGGGCAAGTCACTGAGTATCTTCTGTGGACCTTAGATCCAGCTGTTTATTATTACAAATAAAGGACATTTATTTCTTTACCTTGGTCTGGACCTGCAACTTTGTTTAAAGGTAAATAGTGCATTTACAACAATTTTGGCTTTGTCTGAACTTATGGGCTGGCTGCCCTTAATGTAATTGCACCACCCACATACTTCACCGATCAGAGCACAATCAGTTGTATCCATCCCCCCCAGGTGTGCAATCACCCCTCCCCCCCGTATAATAAAAAATGTCCCTGGTAGTCTAGTGGTCCCTCCTCCCCCAATGTCAGATCACTGTCACCATATAAAAAAAAGATTCCCTGGTTGTCTTGTGGTCCCTTCCCATTCCTGATCCCCATCCCATTAAAACCCACTCTTATCCGTGATGGTCTAGTGGACCCCCCAGCTCCCCCACCATGTCAGGTAATCATCCACCACCCTGCTCCTCTCTACAGCTGGCTACCGACTGAATTATGAATGAGTGCATGCTAGACAGTACGTGCTCATTCATAGCTTAGTTGGCAGGCACTCCTGGAGGTGAGAGGAGGGCTGTGTTGGTCACCGACCAGGACTGGGATAGGGGGAGTGGGGTGGTGGATGATTACCTGACAGGGTAGGGATGCATTAGACTACCATGGACGGGAGTGGGTTTTAATGGGCTAGAGATTGGAAATGGGGAGGGACCACTAGACTGCCATGATTTTAATATGGGGATGGCTATGGGACATCAGGGAAGCAGGAAGGAACCACTAGACTACCAGGGACAATTTTTATTATACAGGGACAGTGATCACACAATGGGGGAGGGAGGTTGGACCACTAGACTACCAGGAAGTATATTTTTTTTTATGAGGATGGTGATGTGAGATCAGTGGACCTTTAGACTACCAGGGTAATACTTTTTATATATGGCTTAATGGGACAGGGATCACCTTAGGGAGATGGGAGGGACCAAAATACTACCAGGGAATTTTTTTTGTTTAAATGAGGAGAGTGATCAGACTTTGTTGCAGGGGGTAGAGAAGGCTAGACTGCCAGGGATTTTTTTATATGGGGATGATGAATACACATTGGAGGAGGGGGGAAGGACCACTAGATTATCAGTGATTTTTTTAATATGGGGATGGCTATCAGCGAATAGGGAAGGAGAAGGGAGAGGAGATTATATTATAGAGGGATGGCGATTAGACATCATGGGAGGGGGAGGGACCACTAAACTAGCAAGGAATACATTTTACCACTGAGGTTAATAGTATCAGCACGAAATAGGATCCTGTTTTGCGAAAAAGGATCATTTATTGTGCTTTGCCATTAACCACAATGGTATTAGCATGCTTTAGAATCCTATTTCATGAAAAAAGGATCCTTTATCATACTTCCCCATTGACTACACTGGGATTAGCACAATTTAGAATCCTGTTTTGTGAAAAAGAATACTTTATCATGCTCTACCATTGACTATAATGGTAGTACCTGTTTCCTTCTCAGTCCACAGTTTCTAAACTGTTTCTGGTTTTGGTCTTCATTTTCATGGTAGAAAGGACTTGCTCCACAGATGTGCCTTTTGTACGTTTGGTGAAAAAATATTACATTGCTCTAGGGTTGTGGGGGTTTTAAATTTTGGTTCTTTTAAAATAGGATAACATCATAATATGAGGTGACACAGCTGTTTCTTCATCACTTTACTGTGAAGAAATGATTTACAATTTTGCTCTGAAACTTTCAGGGTAAAAATGGCTTGCCCCACCCGTGTTCCTTTTGCTGCTTTCATAAAAAAAATATTACTTGCTCTGAAGTTCTGGGGGTTTAAATGATGCTTATTACCCCACAAACAACATACAAAGTTTTATGGAGTGATAGGAATGCAGGGCCCCAATGGCCCTGTGGTCCCAATGGAAAATAAGGATACCATTTCAATCTCTCAAAAAGTATAAGAACATAAGAAAAGCATCGGCAGATGGGAACCATGCGATCCATCTAGTCTGTCCTAGAAACTACCCTTCCCTATGCAGCCTTTGTTCTAACTTGTCCTTTATGTCTGTTCCATGTGAGTTTGAACTCACTGATTGTCTTTGATGCTACCACCTCCTGGAGCAGGCTGTTCCACTGGTCTATCACTCTCTCTGTTAAGAAGTACTTCCTGAGGTTGCTTATGAACCTTCCTCCTACCAGTCTCATATCATGCCTCTCGTGCATGCTGCCATGTTCTGTTGAAATAGATTGCTTGTCTGAGCTCCGTTAAATCCCCTCATGTACTTAAATGTTTTAATCATGTTCCCTCCATTTCTTCTGTGCTCAAGGGAGTATAGGTTCATCTCTCTGAGTTCTGCTTCTTATGACCTGTGATGCAGTCCATGAACCATCTTAGTAGCCCTTCTCTGCACCATTTCCAAATGGTCAATGTCCTTCTTGAGGTGAGGTCTCCAGAACTGAACACAGCACTCCAGGTGCGGCCTCACCAAGGACCGGCAGAGGGGCATGATAACCTCCCTCTTTCTACTAGAAATACCTCTACTTATACATCTGAGGATGCTACCCACTTTCTGTGTTGCTTTCTCGTATTGTTTTCCTACCTTTAATTTGTCAGTGACGATTATGCTGAGATCTCACGCCATTTGTGTCTCCTCAAGTTGATGTCCTCCCAGTATGTACTTTTTTCCAGGGTTCCTCTTTTCCAAGTGCATTACCTTACAGTTTTTGATGTTAAAGTGTATCTGCCAGTCTCTGGACCAATCCTCTAGCTTTCTAAGGTCAGCTTCCATGTTGTCTGCTCCTTCCCTTGTGTCCATTCTGTTGCAGAGTTTTGTATCATCTGAGAACAGGCAAACCTTCCCTGTTAGTTCATTCACTATGTCTGCTATAAATATCTTAAATAGAATCAGTCCCAGTACTGATCCCTGCAGGATGCCACTGGTCACCTACTCTCCTTTGACAATGATATATTGACTAACACTCTCTGTGTCCTATTATTCAGCCAGTTACTAAGCCAGCTGACCATCTTTTAACCAACTGCCATATGTTCCAACTTGTTGGTTAGCCTTCTGTGAGGGACAGTGTCCAAGGCCCTTGCTGAAATCTAGGTATACAATGTCCACCACCCCTCCCTAATCCAATGTTCCGGTGACCCAGTCGAAGAAGTCGATCAAGTTGGTTTGACAAGAACATCCTGCTGTGAAACCATGTTGCTTTGGGTCCATTTTTCCAGTACCTGTTAGGTACACCACTATCCTCTCTTTTAGTAGCGACTTCATCATTTTCCCCACAACTGAGGTCAAACTGACAGGGCAATAATTTCCTGCCTCTTCCTTGCTTCCAGTCTTGTGTAAGAGCACAACGGTTGCCTGTTTCCAGTCTTGAAGTATTTTCCTGCTGTCTAGTGACTTGTTGAAGAGCTCAGCCAGCAGTGCAGCCAGTTCCTCTCCAAGCTCCTTCAGTATCCTAGGGTGTATGCCATCTGGTCCCATGGCTTTTTCCACTTTCAGTTTATTAAGCTCCTTTAGGACCTTCTCCCTTGTGAAGGAGCTAGTATCTGCTCCCTGGGAGTTAGGTCTGACAACTCAGTGGCACACCCCAATGTCTGGTGGGGGGGAGTGGGGTGGGGTGGTAGGGGTGGTAACCCTAACACCACATTTACATGCTTTTGTCGCTGTGCTATCAACCCTAACTGTTGCATTAATGGATTTTTTTGCAATGAATGTCCCTTCTTTTTGAGAAAAGTGTAATGTAACTGGTAACTGCTATGTGTTTTTGCATAATGGCATGCATATGTGGGAACACGGGCCCTCTGGGCCCTGTGCTCCCACTTGCACATAACTACGGAACCATACAGCAGCCCTATAGAACAAGGAACACTTGTAACACTAATTTGCCAATATCTCAGTAACTACAAAAAAATTCCAGTCCTGTTGTAATCATGACAGCATAGCCTCCATGCAAGATATGGTCGACTAAATCCATATCTCACATCATTTGCAAGATACGTGTACTGAAAAGTGCTGAAAAGGCACCCTTGGAACTCTTGTAACACTAATTTGCCAATATCTCTGTATCCATAGCAAGTAGGAAAAAGATTCCACTGTAGGTGTAATCTATGACTTCTAAATTTGTTTTTGCAGCTTAGATCAAAGGTGATCTAAGCTGCATGTAGCAAAAAATCTGTATAGCGCTTTGTTTTTGAGATACAGGCACTGAAAGACATCACAGGTGCCACAGTGTTATAATATGGGAAATTTCTCAGTATCAGAATGCTGTAACTTAGGGCTCATTGAATGTTTTGGTACCAAACCACCAAAGGGCACATCTGTGGGACCAAAGCTTGCCACCCTGCAAATTTCCAGGCTGTACCCTGCGGTGGAGGTTGTGCTGCCTTGCAGGCACTGGGTGGTGTGCAGCAGCTGGAGAGGCAGCAGCAGTGGGCTGCTGGTGCCACCGGGCAGGCGGATGCAGGGTCTACTGCTGGTGCACCTGCCATACCCAATCTGCCTGCAGGCCCCACTGTGCAGCCTCCACCAGAGATGTAGGCTGTGCAGCATGGCTAGTCACCACATGGAGATTTGCATCCAGCCTGGGAGCCTCAGGATGCTGAGCTGCTGGCCAAGCACACCTGTTTGCTGTGGGAGTCCATTCAGCAACAGGTGCAGCTCACCACTGGGGTGCATGCACTGTGTGCAGAGGTGCATCAGTTAGCTGAGCAGCAGGAGAAGGGCACTGCGCAGATCCTGGTGGGGATGCAATGCATGCAGGAGGCCACGACTGCCTCCCTGGATCACATTGCCACTGCAATCTCAGATGGCTTTGCACTGCTGGCTGCCACAGGGCATGGCCAGGCACAAATGACCCCCTGCAGTATGCTATCCACCCCACGTACCTGGTGTTGGGCAACTCCTGTGCTTTCAACACCGAGCTCAGATGCTGACATCCCAGGCATGCCCCAGGGCTGGGCTGTTTGGGTGCCTCGACACAGATGCATGGACACAGTCACTGTCCCATGGTTCCACCCCTGGAGGGCTGTTACACACATCCCCATGGCTGATGTGCAGCCTGTGGCTTCTGATCAGCTCAGGCACAGCTGCCCCCCTGGCCGTGGTGGCCATGGTTCTGCACAACTGCCCTGATGTGTGGCCCACCCAATCTGCAGTCTGCAGCTGCTGCCCAGTGTGCACGTGGGTGATGTGTGTGTGCCTGCCGCAGGTGTGGCACCTGTGTGTCACACCACACACTGCCTGTGTGCATGCTTGCCCAGCCACTGGACCATGTGGCATGGTGTAATGACAGCAGTCCTGCACCAGCTGCACCTGTGCACCGGTGTGATGCATCTGATCCAGGCTGCATACCCACACCTGTGAATGTGGGGGGGCTGTGCAGGGTGCTGTGTGTGGTTGTTTGTGGGTGTGTGCCCCATCACCAGTTCCCCTGCTTCCCACATTAGTGTGTGCATGCCCATTGCCATGCACACCCCTGCATGTGTGCTGCACCTGTTTATGTGGCCTGGTGTTCTGTACCACCTACCTGTGTGCACTAAAGTGCTCCCGTGCTATGGTGTCCTTGTGCCATCTTGCCTGCTGGATCAGCTGGGGAGCCCTCCACCCAGGGAGTGGCTGACCCCCCTCCCTCCGGTCCATTGCCTCCAATGTCCCCACTGCTGTCACCCTCATCAGCCTTGACAGCTATCCCATGACCAATGGCCATGTTGTGCAGTATGCAGCAGGCCAGGAATAGGCCAAAGGCTTTCGAGGAACTGTACTGTAGGGCACCGCCTGACCTGTCTAGGCAATGGAACCATGCTTTCAGAATGCCAAAGACTCTCTTGATGATGTTGTGAGTGCTGGCGTGTGCCTCATTGTAGCATTCTTCTGCTGGGGATGACGGACACAGGTAGGGGGTGAGCAGCCACAGTGGATAGGAGCTGTCCTCTGTGAGGATATTGACATGGTTAGCCCTCTGCTTTGCTAGGCTATGCCACTTGCCTGTCCCTGCCACCCACGCCAACATGCACATTCTGCCCTCCCCATCCCATGGTATGCTTTGCCCAGCTCCCCATGCCATGCTCACCCACTAGGTGGCCCATGGGGATATCCCCACATTCTAACCTATGGCACAGCACAGAGCTGTGCCAGATGAATGCATCATGTGCACTCCCAGGGTGTGTGGTGCAAACATTGATTATGCACCTCATGGCATCGCACACCACCTGGCAGTTGACACTCAGGTTCCCCTCCCTATTGGTGTATGCTACACCCTTGGGGTCAGGTGGCATGCAGATGCCCATGTAGGTGCAGTCAATGGCCCTAGTCACACCAGGCATACGTGCTACTCTGTGGAAATCCTGCATAGTTGCTGTATGCATGTGGCAGCAGAGGGTTGAGGAACTGTGTGAGGAGGTGGGAAGGGGCAGACTGGGTTATGCCAGTGCTGTCCCCTGTTGATCTCTGGAAGGGACCCGTAGCAAGCAGGCACATGACGGCTGTCACCTTCATTTCCACAGACATGGCGTGGCTCCATCTGGTAGGTGCCTGCATCTCCTCACTGCACTGCTCACAGAGCTGCCTCAGAATGGCCCAGTTCAAGTGACACCAGCCCACGATCTCCGTGTCACTGTATTGCTTGAAGGTGATGCGGGCGTGGTACCACCTGTGTTAGGCATACTGCCGATGGGCCCTTCCATGGCCATGTCACTGTTTCTGCTGCCCCCTCACACCCCTTATTATGGCCTCCATCATGAAGGGCACACTATCCATGGCACTTGCTGTCCTCTATCCCCCTGGGCAGTTGGCTGCTGTGGGCTGTGTGCCACGCTGGTGCACTGCCTGGCAGTGTGTCTGCCTGTCTGTCACACTCTCTCTGCCCTTGTCTCCCTCTCCACTGTCACCTCTGTCCCTTTCCCTCTGTGTCTGCCTTGGTCCATCTGTCTGTTTGTCTGTCTGTCTCTCACTCCCTCTCTCTGTCTGTCTTTCCATCTGTCTTTCTTTCTCTTTCTCTCTCTTTCTTTTTCTTGCTCTCTCTCTCTCTCTCTATCTCACTCACTCTTGCCTGGTGCAAGTGTTTTCTGTGTGCTTGTACCCTGTATTTATAGGAACAAGTCTGCTCAGTGCATCTCTGATTTGCTCTGCATATGCTCCATGGTTCCATGGTTGAATGTCACACTGCGCTGGATATTCATGGGCACGCCACCTGCACTTGCACCTGCAATCATCATAGTTGCACATTAGTGCAATGAGATTTGCGCTGTGCATTGGCTCCCACTGAACATCGTTCCTTGTTGCAAGTACGCACTTGCGCTGGTGCAACTCAGTTGCACTATATGCAACTGCTTTGAATATCCAGGCCTGTGTGTGTGTGTGTGTGTATATATCTATATATATATATATATATATATATATATATATATAGTCACACCACTATAGTTAGGGTTCAGTTGTCACTTCTATGTTAAACTCAAAGGTTTGCATGTTAATAACTTTGAACCCGTTCAATGGATTTTCCTGAAATTTGGTATGTGCAGTGGGGCATGGTAGGTCTCTTGATCTGCCAAATTTTGTTTTGGTCGGACTTACGGTCCTTGCATACGAAAACACTGAAAAATGCAAAATTATCCGTTATTGGAGGCAGCTTTTGGGATTTTGGATGTGGCCCTGCACAGCTGTTATGTCATGTGCTGCTCTGTAAGATGACTCATTTGAAAGAGCTTTGGTGGCTGAACATGCTGATTTTCATTTGGTGAAAAAATATTAATGCATTCAAAAGTTATGCCACTTTTAAGATCCCATTATAAGTCAAGGGAAAATTTATATGTATGTTTTGCGAACAAAGAATGGGGTTCTGGCCATCTGATCCTGCCTGGCAATCAAAGAATTTGCAGCCTCACAATTTAAGAATTTTTTTCCCAGAGAATTTTTGAAATTCTTTGATCCCGAGGTCCCCCATCTTGTTTTTAGTCTTTCGATCGGAAAAACACAAATATCTCTGCACAGAGGTCACTCCTGAAGTAAAACTTGGATGGGTTTTACTCAGGGGGCTCCAATCTATCAAACCATGTCTTTGGTTTCATTCAAATTGGTCACAAAATAGAGTTATAAGCTTTTAAAATCTTAATTCGTGGCTTGCTAACGATCTTTGATTGCGAGCCTGTAAATTCTTTGATCATGAGGTCTTTGTTCGCGATCTTGCATCGCGTGGTAAAAACACAAATATCTCGTTTTAAGGGTGGGCTAGGGACACAAATGAGGGTTTTGCTCAGGAGGCTTCATTCTATCGAGCCATGGCGTTGATTCGCTTCAAATCAGTGAAAAACTAGCATTTCTCCATTTTTTATTCTTTCATCGTGAGCGTGCAATTTCTTTGATCACGAGCCTGCAAATTCTTTGATTGTGAGATTCTTTGATCGTGATCATGCATCATGAGCGAGGGACGAGATGGCCGAATTAAAATTTTAATTTTCTCAGCCTATGGGAGGCCTAGGAAGTCAAATGAGAGTGGGTTTTGCTCAGGGGGCTCCGTTCTGTTGAACCATGGCAATGGTTTACTGCAATTCCTTGTATTTTGTGAATTACAACATTTTTTATTCTTTGATCATGACCCTTGCAAATTCTTTGATCCCGAGCCTGCAATTCTTTGATCGCGAGATTCTTTGATCACGATCGTGCATCATGAGTGAGGGACAAGATGGCCGGATTTAAAAATCAATTTTCTCAGCCCAGGGATGCCCTAGGAAGTCAAATGAGGGTGGGTTTTGTTCAGGGGGCTTCGTTCTGTTGAACCATGGTGGTAGTTTAGCGCAGTTTCTTCAATTTTGTATTTATAGCATTTCTTATTCTCTGCTCGTGAGCCTGCAAATTCTTTGCTCACAAGCCTGCAAATTCTTTGATTGTGAGATTCTTTGATTGCCATCTTTTATCACGAGGGAGTGACAAGATGGCCAGATTTTTTTATAATGTAATAGACAGGGAAATTTTAACAATCTTTAACATTGAATATCTTGGAAAAGGTTTGGTCTTTTTACTTGAAATTTGGAGGTGTTTACGGCATGTCGTGTGGATGTAAATTGCACTTATTATGTGTCAAAAAATATTTTTTGGGTGGAGATATGGCATGGCATAGCACAGTTTACATTCTGCAGACAGCGTTTTGCTTGTGGTGGTGGGTTGAAATTGATAGGATACCTAGCCTTACTGTCATGGATGTAGTTTTCAGTCTTTGTGTGTGTTAAATGTCAACAGGTGCGGAACTGTGCCACTCTGATGAATGAAAATTTCAAACTTTGACATGTTATATCTCAGACACGGTTTGGTCTTTTTTACTTGAAATTTGGAAGGTGTTTACAGCATGTCCTGTGGATGTAAACTGCACTGATTATGAGTCGGAAAATATTTTTTTTGCGGAGATATGGCATGGCACAGTTTACATTCTGCGGACAGCATTTTGCTTGTGGTGGTAGCTTGAAATTGATAGGATATCTAGCCTTACTGTCATCGATGTAGTTTTCAGTCTTTGTGTGTGCTAAGTTCAAACAGGTGCGGAACTGTGTCACTCTGATGAATGAAAATTTCAAACTTTGACATGTTATATCTCGGACACGGTTTGGTCTTTTTACTTGAAATTTGGAGGGTGTTTACAGCATGTCCTGTGGATGTAAATCACAATGTTTACATGTTGGAAAAATCTTTTTGAGTGGAGATATGGTGTGACACAGTTTGCGTTCTGCGGACAGCATTTTGCTTGTCGTGGTGGCTTGAAATTGATAGGATACCTAGCCTTAGTGTCATGGATGTAGTTTTCAGTCATTGTGTGTATTGAATGTCAACAACTGTGGAACTGTGCTGCTCTGATGAATGAAAATGTCAAACTTTGATATGTTATATCTCAGACACAGTTTGGTCTTTTCACTTGAAATTTGGAGGGTGATGATGGCATGTCCTGTAGATGTCAACTGCAGTGTTTACATGTCAGACAAAAAATTTTTCGGAGATATTGTGTGGTGCAGTTTACGTTTTTCGGACAGCGTTTTCTATTGTTCTACTACATTAATATTTGTTTGGTGGCTGGCCTTGGTGCTGTCAATCTGGTTTTTAGTCATTAGCTGCGTAATGTGGCCCAACACTTACAAGTTGGTGGGAGCTAGGGGCACGCTCCCACCAGCTAGTGCAACTTTCTACTTTTCTATTCTTTCTTAAAAAGTAAGGAAATTCTATGTAAAAACACTTTTTTAATGCATCAGTTAGGGTTATCCTATAGTGACAAAAGTGAGGAAATTCAACATCAGGGATCCCACCCCTTCCACCCCACCTCTACCCCACCCCCACCAACAGGCATTGGGGTGTGTGTTGGGGTCATTGGCCTTAACTCTCACCCCATTCTCCTACACTGCACCACCTCAGTTTGTTTACACATGGGTCATTGGCCTTAACTCTCACCCCATTCTCCTACGCTGCACCACTTCAACTTGTTTACACATGGGATGGGGTGAGAGTTAGGCCTGATGGCCTCAATGCACACGCCAATGGCTGTTGGACTAAGGAAATATTGTAATTTATAATATCAAAGAAGCAACTGAGGGCCCGGTGGCACTGAGGGCTGAGGCACTGGATGCCTTACCTCACACCACACCAGCAACCCATGTTCGGGAACGAGCACAGGCCACTGGGGGTCAGCCAGGGAGGAGAAGGATTGAGTGCCCAATGGCTGCT
Organism: Neoceratodus forsteri; assembly: GCA_016271365.2. Lineage (NCBI taxonomy): Eukaryota > Metazoa > Chordata > Ceratodontiformes > Ceratodontidae > Neoceratodus > Neoceratodus forsteri. Next base: position 1,146,542,381 of record CM057449.1, on the reverse strand, counting down.
CTCCTTCTCTGGGGGGGTTACCTGCATGCTCCTGCTGTAATACCACCATCTGTGAGAGCCCAGGTGGAAGGTGTGGTAGGAGAGAGAAGCAGTATAGAGCAGACATCAGCAGAGGAGCAGAGCAGGAGGCACATCTCAGTGCACCTCCTTGCTCAGTGCCCCTCATTGCACGCTGACATCAGGGGATGAACAAGGGAAAAAACACCCTCATCTCTACTAGGTGATGACTCCTCACTGCATCCTCAGGCTCGTTGGGACAGACTCCACTGTACCGGTCCATGTCACAGCAAGTAAAGTTCGGGGGAGGTGAGCGAGGAGTACCTCCTCACCTTACCCGGGGGTTATCCAGGCACCTGGGTTAGTGGAACCATGTACTCTAGGGGCAGACACCAACAAGAGAGGATCATGCAGGACTGAGGTAGTCTGAGAGAGTGGAGAGAGAGGGGGCAGTCAGGAGCATAAATTCAAGGGTAAAAAAAAGCAACAGAGCTTACTCAGAAACAATTGTAAGCCATGAGAAGCCTGAGAGAACCTAATGTTGAATTAATATTTGAATTTCAACCAATTCAACCAATTGTATAAGTACGCAGGCACTGGCGTCTGTGGCAGAGCAGTAATTTTGTATTTCAGAGAAAGTGGCTAGGTATTTTTGAGATCAGGACCAAGTCTTCTGATTGCTGTGAGAATTTGTGGGTTACCTAGAGAATTGCAGCAGATGCAATAATCTGCAGTTTGTGGGGTTCCCAGGGGGAGCAAATGAAAGGTCACTATCTGTTTCCCACAAGCAGCGCTGTCTGATATGTTTGCCCCAGACTGCCCATCAGCCATTGAAACTGACTTGGCCCATCAATCCCTCACCCCCCCCTCTAAATCTGATGGAAGTCATTGACTCTTGATGGCCAGTTTCCTTCAATTTCAAGACCGGGAAAGAATCCTCACTTTGGTGAGAGCCAAAGGAGCTGTCCTTTGCTAGGGTCACCCCATCAAAATATTTCAGGACCTCTCAGTGATCTAGTCACCTGCAGGCCTTTGCAGTAGTGTGACAAGCACTAATGCACCTAGGGGTGCAGTACCAGTTATGCTACCTGGCTTCACTCTGTATCATCAAAAATAGAGTAGCCCAACAGTTCTAGTCCCCTGTTGCCACAGAAACCTTCATTGAAAAAGCATGAACTCAGTCTGAACTGGCAAAATAACTTGCACCATGTAGGCCCCACCAGGGCCACAACTATAGCACTTCTCAAGAGTTGACTTTGTCCCTTCCTTCAGTGTGCACCTCAGCACACAGTGATCTATGGACTGCCACTGCAGCAGATCCCAATGCTAAAAGACACCTGGCAGTTGACCACTTGATTCTGAAGGTGGAATAAGAGGCACAAGTGAAGAAAGGACCAAGGGCCGAGGCACCACAGAAGAAGCTTATTCCAGCAGCTGCCCTCAATTGAACAAAGTTCCTTGCCACAACAATAAAATCACCCTGCAAAATGTTCTTGAAATAAATTAACATACCCCCCACCCCAACACATGAGGAGTCCAAACCGCTGTGTGATTGGAGGAAATGACTGGAAAGAGATGTCCGCAGCAACAGCAGCAAAGATGACAAAAGAAAGCAATTCTGTAAAAATCCACCAAACACATATGATGGAGATTATACACACCTGTACGTTTCCAAGGCACTACATTTGGGAGCAACCTGGATGTGTGCTTTTATCCAAGACCCTAGCCACCCACTGGTACAAACCTGAGTCTCCTCACCTCTAGCATGGAGCTACTACATCCCCAGCCTTCTGTGCCCATTTATAATTTGTGCCATGAAGTGCAGAATCCTGCAAGAAAGTAATTTTAACCTCCTGTGAAAATTGTCAGAGCAGGCAGTCCAGTCATAAGGAAAGAGCTTTCAAAACTGCTGGGAAAAGTGTCACACCAAACTGTGTCCCAAAGGCTACCTCAGGGGCAGGGCTACACCAAGGGCACAGTTTACGGCAAGAATTATCAATGAGCAGGATGAAAGTACACATCCAGGTTGCTTCTAAATGCAATGTTGGGGAAACGTACAGGTCTGTACCATCTCTGTTTCACGTGTTTGGCAAGATTTTCACAATATTGCTTTCTTGGTTTCTTTGGTGATTTTTATGTTGTGGCAAGGGACATTGTTCAATTGAGCTCAGTTGCAGGAATATGTCATTGTCCCTGGATCCCCATCCAGAAATAACTCAGGCCAATGCTTTATCACGTTTTGGATGCTCGCTGGCAGTATTTATTTAAAGCACAATTATACATTCATCATTTACATCCTAATTCATTTCTAACAATCAGTATTTACAAATTGTACATAACAGTTCCATATCACTTCTAAGACATAACAGTCCTGTCTTCCCTCTTGTGGTTCTTCACCATGTGTTCTTCTTCTTTTGTCTTTGCTTCTTGGAATCCAGACACCATGATCCGGCCCCCCTTTCAATCACCAAAACTGGGTACCACACTTACCTGGACCACTCCCCCCCCACTAGGTGTGGACACAGTGATCCACTCCTTAGCTCTATATCCTTCCCCCTCCCCCATTACTCCCACACCTGGGATCCTGTGTCCCCAGCCTGTGGTACCTACCCCTCTCTACCTGCCCCCTTTTTCCCCTTGCTCCCAAACCCCATTCCCTCCTCATAATGACCCTCCCTCTGTGTCTGTGATCCTCCAGTGGGACTCCACCTAGTCCCCAGACACCAGACACCCATCTGCAGCCCCATCTAGCCTGTGCTGGGCCACATCAGAAGGCCACCACCTTCCTGGTGCCTCACCTTGCCAGTGCCTATTCCAACACTCCTCTCACATCTTTCTTGCAGGGAGGGTGGGTAGAGAATTTTACAGCAAGAAAGAGGGCTTGCTGTGGGTTACGTGCCCTTAAATATCCCCTAAGGACCCTGGTCAGGACCCTTCTGGCCTCTGCCCTGCCAATAGTCAACAAGCTCCAAACCTGGTTGAATGACACTATCTGTGAGGTCATAGCACCTCCCTTTTCCTGAAACCCCTCCCTTCCCTCCCCTCCCTTCCCCCTATTCACTCCTGGCTGGGTACCAGGACAACCTGGCCTGCCTTTTAGTGGCAAGCCTAATTCTCGCTGGATCCCCAGCCAGAAATAACTCAGACCACTGCATTATCACTTTTTGGATGCTCGCTAGCAGTATTTATATAAAGCACAATTACATATTCATCATTTACATCCCAATTCATTTCTAAAAATCAGAATTTACAAATCAGACATAACAGTCCCATGTCACTTCTAGGAGGGGGATAAAACCTTTTATAGGTACATCAGGGAGCATAGAAAGACAAAGGGAGGGATAGTGAGGCTGAATAGAATGGACAGTGGGTGGGCAGAGAGGGACAGTGAAAAAGCAGGGACACTGAACGAATACTTCTGCTCAGTATTCACGAAAGAGGAGGAGGGGGAGGAGCCTAATCCAATTAACAGAAGCACTCTTGACAATGGGGTCGATCCCAGTCCTTTCACAGAAAAAAGGGTTCTGAAAGAACTCCTAAAACTGAAGTTGGACAAAGCAATGGGGCCTGATGGAATTCACCCCAGAATTATAAAAGAATTAAGGGGAGAACTGGTGAAGCCACTGGCAACCCTTTTTAACAAATCATGGGAGGATGGTGTGGTACCTGGGGACTGGAGGAAGGAGGATAATATTCCCCTTCACAAAAGTGGGAGCATGACAGAGACAGGAAACTACAGACCTGTCAGTTTGACCTTGGTGGTAAGGAAAATGATGGAATCACTTCTGAAAGAAAGAATTGTTGAGTATCTAGAGGTCAGTGGAGCACAGGACCCAAGACAGCATGTATTCACAGCAGGAAGGTCATGTCAGACAAATCTAATTGATTTATTTGACTGAGTGACCAAAGTAGTAGACCAGGCAGGGGCTGCGGACATGGCCTACCTAGACTTTAGCAAGGCATTTGACACAGTCCTGCACAAAAGATTAATAGACAAATTTGCCAGCCTGGGAGTGGGTCCCAGGGTGGTAACCTGGGTAAAACACTGGCTGGACAACAGAACACAGCAGGTAATAGTAAATGGAGTCCACAGTGAAGAAAGTGGGGTTACTAGTGGGGTACCACAGGGTTCGGTACTGAGGCAGGTCCTTTTTAATGTCTTTATAAGTGACATTGCAGAGGGACTGGAAGGGAAAGTATGTCCGTTTGCAGATGACACAAAGATCTGCAACAGGGTTGATAAACAAGGTGGGGTGGAAAGGATGAAAAGGGACTTGGCAAGGTTGGAGGAATGGTCAAATTTATGGCAGCTTAGATTCAACACAAAGAAATGCACCTGGGAAACAAAAACCCAGGGGAAGATTACACAATGGGAAGGAGGTAGTAGCAACAACAAAAATGGAAAGGAACCTGGGGGTAATCATATCAGATGACCTTAAGGTTAGCAAGCAATGTGAGACGGTAGTAGGGAGAGCTGGGGGTATACTGGGATGTATAGGGAAAGGCATCACCAGCAGAAAACAGGAAGTTGTTATCCCTCTGTACAGACAGTTGGTGAGACCCCATCTGGAGTACTGCATCCAGTTCTGGAGACCCCATCTCCACAGGGACATAGACATAGACATAGACAGGATAGAGGCAGTCCAGAGGGGGGCAACTAAAATGGTGCAGGGTCTGCAAGAGAAGCGATTCGAGGAGAGACTAAAGGAGCTTAATATGTATGCCCTTGAGGAAACGGGGGGGGGGGCATGGTAGAAACTTTTAAGTACCTCAGTGGAATCAACAAAGTCCAAGAGGGTAGCATCTTTCAGAAAAAGAGATGTGCAAGAACAAGGGGACACAATTTAAAGGTGGTTCGGGGCAGTGTGAGGAAATATTTTTTCACAGAGAGGGTGGTGGACGCATGGAACGGCCTTTCTGAGGAGGTTGCAGGGTCTAAAACTGTGGGAGAATTCAAGAATGCATGGAACAGACATAAGAAAATTCTTGTTGGGGGAGTAAGAAGAAATAGGCTGTTGGTTAACTAGGATCTGCAGCTTATCCTGTAGGTAGGGAAATGGGCAGACTAGATGGGCCAAGCGGTCCTCATCTGCTGTCAAAGTCTATGTTTCTATGTTTCCTGTCTTCCCTCTCGTGGTTCTTTGCCATGTGTTCTTCCTCTTTCGTCTTTACTTCTTGAGGTCTGGACACTGTGATCTGGCCTCCCCCTTTCAATCACCATAACTGGGTACCACACTTACCTGGACCACTCCCCCCCCACTAGGTGTGGACACAGTGATCCACACCCTAGCTCTATATCCCTCCCTCTCCCCCATTACTCCCATGCCTGGGTTCCTTTGTCCCCAGCCCGTGGTACCTCCCCCTCTACCTGCCCCCCCTTTTCCCCTTGCTCCCAAACCACTTCCACTGACCCATCTCCAGCTTGCAATGGAAGATGGGGCTCCCCCTTGTGGGTTAACCCCTTAGCCCCTTCTTATTGATGTCCCAGATCAGCTCCCCCCGGAGGAACAGGCCCATACCGAACTCAGTCATGTGAATCCCATCCATCCGGTACACTGCCTCATGCTTGTATGAAATGTCATTATGCTGGATGTGAACCTCACTCATTCCAATCACTGCCCTTGCCTCCTTTTTGTTCAGGCACTTGCATGCCACCTCTACCGCCTTAGGCCCTTTCACTTTCCTCCACACCCTCTGGGATGTAATCTCAGACCAGCCAATCACCACCCGATGGACAATGATATAGTCCAGTCCAACCCAGCACACCCGAAGCTGTTCCAGCAATGGTAGCAGCTGTGACCATCTCTTTCCTCTCAGGCCCTTCTACCGCACCTTGGTGTGCTCCGCTCCTGGGTGCAACTGCATCCCTATCCTTGTGGCAGCTGCAAATCTCTCCACCCAGTAGATGAATGAGTGCCCCACAATCCACACCTGCCTCTTGGAGCCTGCTGTGGGAAGAGAAAAAGGAACACCAATTAGCAAATGTCAACACCTTACATATCTCCTGTAACAGTTTGATGTCCATCTTCCCAACCTCTTGACCTCACTCTCCCCTGCTCCTGCAGCTGCCACCTCCAAAGCCGCACGACTCCTAAAGGAGTGTGGGGCAAAGTCATTGTGGTTCTCTCCCACAAATGCCACCACCTTTTTCAGTTCTGCCCCCACCCGAAAACCCATCACCAGGGACCCATTCCCCATGCTTGAACCAGGCCCCAGACCTGCAGCCCGAACCCTACCATAGTCTGCCATGGCTTGGACTGTACAGACTCCTGCCCTGCCTGCCTGTGCATCTCCATGGTGGTGCCCTTGCCTCGCTGGTCCGTTTTGGGCCTCCAGAACCAGAAAAACACCTTATCCTTCTCCATTCTCACATTCACCTCCTGCAACTCTCTGTCAGCTGCCCCCTTCCTGGGTGCCACCATCTCTCCAACCCTGAAAACCCCTTTTGACATGACAGCAAATATAGCCCTGAACAGACAGGCCTTGTTCATGGAACTACACACATGGTCCAGCGCCCTTACCACCTTCATGAGCAGGGACCCCATAATTGGTCTTCTCCTGTCCTACCTCAAGCGCTGCCCCCTCAGCCAACCCGTGACAATCCGCCTAATGGCCCAGCTGCCCACAGCATTTACCCAGTCCCGATCCTGGCATGCCCAGCTGATCCCTGCCAGCTAGACCACCATGGTGGTGTGAGCCACCCCTTCCTCCCATTTCTCCACTACGTACTGCATAACCTGCTCCTCCCAGACTGGTTCCTCTGTCTCCCATCCCATTGCAGCCCAAAATGCCTGAAAACTTGCCCAAGTCCCCTCATAGGCCTTCAGGGTGTTGGCTGACCAAGACCCTCTGTACAAGGCCCTGGTCTTCACCCTCCAATCTCCCACAGCCAGTCTGGCACTCTGGCTGGGTAGGCGCAGCCTGTAGTATCAACTCTCTGAACTGTGCCCCTTCAATGTGCTGTGCCCTAAAAGACAGGTTCAAACGCAGCCCCAGTGACACCATACACCTTAAAACCCACCCCACTGACTCCGTGCAGCCACTCTGCCTGTTAATTACCTCTACCACACCGTTGTTATCGCACCAAAATAAGAAGCACCGCCCTTCCATCCAGGCACCCCATAACTCCAGGGCCACCCATATCAGGAAGATCTCAAGGAATGTGATGTCCTTGGTCCACCCTTATTCCTGCCATCGAGCTGGCCATGCCTCCGAAATCCACTCCCCTTGAAAATAGGCCCCCATTCCAAAAAACCTGCAGTATCCATGTACAGCTCCATGTCTGTGTTGCAGACCCACTCTTCCTGCCACAACGTATGTTTGACTTCAGAAAAACCTCCCATACCTGCAGGTCCTCCTTAACACCCTTATTTATGTCCACCCAGTGATGGGGTTGTTTGGCGCTCCCCGTGACCCTCCCCAACCTTCTTGTAAAGGCCCTGCCTGGGCTTATGGCCTTGCAGGCAAAATTAAGGTGCCCCAGCAGCCGTTGAACCTGTACCAGTGGCACCCTCCACCTCCCGCCGACTAGCGTGAGCAGCCCCTGTAGAGGTGCCACTTTGTCCCCTGGCAGCCAGAAACACTCCTGCTCAGTATCCACCTCAATCCCCAGGAACTCTAGCTTGCAGGCCAGGCCCTCGTTCTTACCTGCTGCCAGTGGGATCCCTATCATGCTGCACATGTCCTGGAAATCTGCCAACATCCTCTGGGTCTCCTCCCGGCTGGCCCTGATCAATAGGAAATCATCCAAGTAATGGACCACCCTCCTGTGCCCATACCGGGACCCAAACACCCACTGCACCCACGAACTGAACACCTCAAAAGTGGAGCATGCCACCAAGCAGCCCATGGGCATTGTCTTGTTGAAGTACAAGCCACCTTCAAATTGGAAACCAAGCAGGTCCCATTCCATGGGGTAAACAGGTAACAAATGGAAAGTGGACTCAATGTCAGTTTTTGCCAACCAGGCCCCCTTGGCCACCCAGATCAACTCCACCGCCTGATCCAGAGAAGCATAAGATACCATGCTTAGAGCCTCTGGGATCCCTCCATTTACTGACCCCCCATTAGGGTAGGACAGGTGAGGTATGAGCCTGAACTCCTCCGCTTGTTTCTTAGGTGCCACCCCTAGGGGTGACACCCAGAACTGCTTACAGGGGTGTTCGTGCATCAGTCCCTTCACCCTCCCTACCCTGACCTCTTTTTGAATCTTTCCCCAGATTATGTCTTCCTTCCCTTTTACCGAACCCAAATTCTTAGTCCGCATCCCCACCCGTGTCCCCTTGAAACCCAGCTGAAAACCACTCTTAAAACCCGACCTCAGCAATTCTGCCACTCTCATGTTGGGTTAGCCTGTTGTCCAGGCCTCCACTACCCTTAACTTGATGGGGGTGTGGGCCAAGGTGTTATCCAACCTCCTCTCCCCAGGTCCCACCCTAATTCCAACTATAGTTGGACATATATCCCCCTTTCCCGGGGCCAGCCCCTTCTAGCTCCCCCCACCCTCCCCAAAAGGGCTGTTCCTGGAGCTGCCACTTGCTTGCCCTGCCCTGTCACCCCGTTGTCTACAGCCCATCACCAGGTGTGACCCCCCCCACATTGCGAGCAGACATGCCTAAACTTGCAGCTAGGTCATGTACACGATGCCCTGTTACAAGCCCAGCAGGCCTTGGGACCCTGAGCCAGTGCTATTCTTTTCCCCTGTTCGCCACCTGCTCCCCCCATTGAACCTAAAAGTGTTCTTACCCACAACTCTGCATGGGTGCAATCCCATCTCAGGTCACCCTTCACCACCATTCTCCTCTGGAATGCCTTGTCATACTTGAGCCAGCCAAAACCCAGCTTTGCCTTATACGTGTCCCTGATGACCACTATTTACGTCAGCAGTGGGATCACCAGATCCGGTTGCTTCTCCAGTACCAATGCACTATAAATCAGGAAACCCACCTGCCATGTATCGATGCTCTTCCCCTTGAACCTGGCTTCCTCTGTTTTGTGCCCCCCCACTGCCAGAGCCACCGCCATCTCTGACTTGCCCACGACTCCCTTTGCTCGTACTTTTTGGCTGTCTCCTCTTCCACCAATCTGAAGATATCAATGTACTCCCCCTTCCATATTTTCTCCTTTATTGAGGCTGGTGCGTGGTCACCCAGCGTGAAGCCAGATGGTCTCTCGTACATTTTCCTCACCCCATCTGTGGTGCCCGCCCCTTCTTTGCCCTGCCTGCGTTTGTCCTTGATGGCCTACAAGGCCCGCTCCATTTTTGAGACCCTTCCCCCATGTCCCCCAACAATCCCTCAATATACTATTTCAAATCTGCTTCATTATTCATATCCACATCATCCCTACCCCCATCTGGCTGGGGCCCTGCTGGGACTGGGTTGGGCCTGCCACCTGCCCCGGGCACTGCCAGAGGGCTGGGTAGCACCCTCTTTGGTCTCTTGTTTCCTTTCCTGGTGCTGGCCCTCTCATCTCAATCCTTCCATTTCTGCTGGGCCTCCTTCGCCTCCCTTTTCTTTGTCACCTCGACCAATTCCATCATCTGTGTCATCAGCTTTGCATCTTCCGCTAACATGGTAGCACTGGACACTGGAGCTCTCTTGGGTGCCATTTCTTCCACTGTGGCATAGGCTGCACAATAAAACCACATGATCATACCACAACCTACTAGCTACCAAACGCCCCCCCAACCCCCCGCACCCTGCTCTGTAATTCCACCCGGTCACCTTGTTCACCAGCACAAATCCATTCACATGCGATACCACCACTCTGGATATATCTCCAGTGGGACATTGCCACCTGCTGTAACACTGCCTGGACAACATGCAGGCTGGGGCTGGCTTTATTTATTTATTTATTTATTTCAGAATTCAGACAATACCATTGAGTCAAAGACTCCTTTACAAAGGTTCCACATCACATATAATAGATACAGACACACATTACAGTAATTGTTACAGAGTAAAGTTAGGTTTGTCACCAGAACAGTTAGACTAACATTCAGGAACTAGTGCTGTTTAAGACAGTTAAAAAAAACTGGTTGCTTAACAATCCAAGGGAGAATAGAGTTAAGAGCTGTGGGCAGGAAGCAGGCCAGAGGCCATAGTCAGTGGTAGAGGGACGGGGGGCCTGGAAGCATAATCTTATCATAATTAACGGTCTCCATTTTTTCCCATAGACAAACCATGTGTTAAATACCGTAACACCTGAGTAGGTGTTACGGCATTCACAAGCTCCTTTTCCATACCAAAGCGCTCAAGACACGTAAATAAACAGAGCGCGAGCTTCCAACTGTCCCTGTTACCTCAAACAGTACTGACGAGAAAAACACTTACTTCTCAGCGTTACCTCCATCGCAAACACACTCTGCTGCTTCTAGGCTCACGGGTAAACTGTCTGAATTCTGAATTACATGTTTTGGTGTCTCTTTTGCTATCGGTCTCTCTCTGTCTCTTGCTGCAGGCATGTGTGCTGCTCATTTTGGGTGAAAAACGCAAGAGAAAAGGCAAAATGCAGTAATTGTGAATTGAAGGTTTTTGTTCTCCCTCTCTCTCTGTCACGCACAGCGGGGGAACAGCGCACAGCCAGTCAGAGGGTCCATATACAGCACTCTTCATGGTGCTGCTCAATCTTGCAGCCTCTCCTACTGCACATACGTTATAATTAATTTGATCAACAAAATGTGCAGGACAATCTACTCTTACACAGGGAAGCACCCATGCAGTTCCGTCTCTCTCTTACATAAAAACATGATTTAAATCATCTATGACCCAGTTCATACGGCTGAATATGGGACGGAGGTATAGCTGGCAGTAGTGCTTTACAGGTAGCAGCTCTGATGCAGCTCCAGAGCACAATCAAGCACACTCAAGTCTCACCATAGAAAAAAATGGAGCCCTTCAATTATATAAAATAAAATATGGGGAGATGTGTGTCAGACTCGAATTTAACACACACCTCATTGTCGGATGGCATTCATAAACCCCTTGGGCTTCGCTCTCAGGGTTTATGTGCCATCCAACAACTCATGTGTGTGTTAAATTCTCATAACACACTTCTCCCCATATTTTATCCTATATATAATGTACCACAGAAAACTGTGAAGGTGCATAGCCCCCCCAGGGTGGCCATTGAAAGACTGCAGGAAATGTTGTCTGCGTTCATGGTCTAGATGTATTGTCATGAACAACACCCCCGAAAATGACACCCCCATCTCCTTGCCACTTTTTCCATTTTTTGCATATATATATATGTGTGTGTATATATTTCTTTCTTTCTTTTTTTTTTTTTTTATATAGGCAGGCTCTTCAATCCCCCCATCACTGGCCCCATCGCTAGCCCTGTGGCTCATAAGATGGCGGCTGCACCACATGACCAGGCCTCTGTAGCCCCCTGCGCTCGCTGGTCTATCAGCCCCCACGTCCTGTCCTGAATAATTCTTGCCCGTGCACATCAGGCCCCCTCTTGCCACCTACCAGTGTGGTAGCAACATCTATTCTGTGGGGCCCAAAAACAATCCTCACCCACACATACCAGGCCCCCTCTACCACTAGTACCAGCATGGCAAGGACCCCTTTTCTGGGTGGCATAACCAGGCCTCTTGTATTCCACCCCCCACAGCATCTTGTTCTCCAGCTTGGTGTCACAGTTTTCCCCCATTTCACTTGATTCAGAAGTCCTCCCCTTCTCTTTCTTCTTATTTCTTTATTTTTTGGTTTTTTAAATGGTGGCCGTGCCATGCAGCCAGGCCTCTATGCCCCCCGGCCAGCCTCCCGGCCCTCATTGTGCCATGTGCCAGAGTTCACTTTCAGCCTCTGTGGCCACCCTCGCTCTCAGTCTGCTCCTCGGCACTTACTTCTCCCACTTGACCCAGCTACCGCAAAAACGTACTGTGTGTTCCACTGGCCCCAACATGGCAGCTACACCATGCAGTAGACCTTTCCAGACCGCCGATCTGCCTCCTGGCACAACAAAACCCGGTAGTGCCCCCCTTTCTGCCAAAACCCCATGCAAGGAGTCTCCCCATCAGCCCCTATGGCCGGCCAACTGCATGCCCATATCACCGCCATCTGCAGTGTCAGTCCTTTCCACTTCACCCTCAATCTTCAGAATCAGCAACTTGCTCCCATGCTGTGTTTGCCTGACAATGGGCCAGTCAACCAAAACCATGCTGCAGCATCAAACTCCATGTGGCGCCATGCCTAAGCTGTCCTGCTGCCAACCTCCATGGATTCCCCACTGTACACCCATTCTGCAGCTCCCTCATACCAAGCTCTCACATGATAGGCCCTCCTGCAGGCCTCCCAGCCAGAGATATATGCCATCCTGCCTGAAACTTCTGCTCCCTCAGCACTGCTGGGCCAGTCAATTAACCAGCCTCACAAACCAGATGCTCCCAAGGCAAACAGCTCCAAACAACTCCTTCTATCTGTACGTTTAGGTTGTTTGTTTGTTTTTGGAACCGCACCGACAATGCCTACGAGGCCCGGGCCATGCAGTCCCGCCTCCCCCAACAAACACCAACTGGCTCTGGCCTCTCCGGCCCCTTCTAGCCACAAAATTGTTGACCTACTCATCTGGATTGATGGGACCAATGCCTTCTAGCATGACCTTGTGATGCTAGCAGTGCACTCGACCACCACCATATGCGAGCCTTACAGCCACCATGTGCCTACACACCACAGCCCACAGCTAGGCCCAAACCATGAACCTGCTGCCCCACTATTTCTACCTCCACACAAGCACTACTGTCCCTCATTACTCCAGCCAATTTCAGCAATCAACACACAAACCCTGTGCATTACAGGCTAGTGCCTATTCGTATGAGCCACAAATCCCTAAATAATTCTGTTGATCAGTACATATAAAAACATGCTGCACAATTCTGCATTGCTCTAGACACACATAGAAACATAGACTTTGACGGCAGATAAGGACCACTTGGCCCACCCAGTCTGCCCATTTCCCTACCTACTGGATAAGCTGCAGATTCTAGTTAACCAACAGCCTACTTCCTGCCACCCCCCACTACAATTGCCTTGTGTCTGTCCCATGCATGTTTGAATTCCCCCACTGTTTTAGCCCCAACAACCTCCCAGAAAGGCAGTTCCACGAACCACCACTCTCTCCGTGAAAAATATTTCCTCACATTACCCTGAGCCGTCCCCTCCTCTATCTTTTAAATTGTGTCCCTTGTTCTTACATCTCTTTTCTGAAAGATGCTACCCTCCTGGACTTTGTTGATTCCTTGAGGTACTTGAACATTTCCATCATGTTCCCCTCCTCCTTTCATCAACGGTATACATATTGAGCTCTCGTCTCTCTTCATATGATTTCTGATGCAGACCCTGCACCATTTTAGTTGCCCTCCTCTGGACTGCTTCCATCCTGTCTATGTCCTTGCATAGATGAGGTCTCCAAAACTGCACACAGTACTCCAGATGGGGTCTCAACAACTGTCTGTACAGAGGGATAACCACTTCCCTTTTTCTACTTGTTATGCCCCTTCCTATGCATCCCAGTATCCCCCGGCTCTCCTTACTGACTTCTCACATTGCTTACCCACCTTTAGATCATCTGATATGACTAACCCCAAGTTCCATTCCATTTTTGTTGCTGTTAGTACCTCCCCTGCTAGTGTGTACTCTCCTCCTGGGTTTTTGTTTCCCAGGTGCATTACTTTGCACTTCTTTGCATTGAATCTAAGTTGCCATATGTCTGACCATTCCTCCAATCTTGCCAAGTCCCTTCTCATCCTTTCTACCCCCCCTTGTGTATCAACTCTGTTACAGATCTTTGTATCATCTGCAAAGAGGCATACCTTTCCCTCCAGACCCTCTGCAATGTCACCTATAAAGATGTTAAAGAGGACTGGACCCAGTACTGAGCCCTGAGGTACTCCACCGACCCAGTACTGAGCCCTGAGGTACTCCACTAGTGACCCCCCTTTCTTCAGAATGTGTTCCACTCATTAGTACCTTCTGTGTCCTGTTATGCAGCCAGTTTGCAACCCAGGCTACCACCCTGGGACCCACTCCCAGGCTGGCTAACTTGATTATTAATGTTTTGTGCAGTACTGTGTCAAATGCCTTGCTAAAGTCTAGGTAGGCCATGTCCACAGCCCCTCCCTGGTCTATTACTTTGATCACCCAGTCAAAGAAATCTATTAGATTCATCTGACATGACCTTCCTGCTGTAAATCCATGCTGCTTTGGGTCCTGTGCCCCGCCGGCCTCTAGGTATTAAACAATTCTTTCCTTCAGAAGTGATTCCATCATTTTTCCTACCACTGAGGTCAAACTTACAGGTCTATAGTTTCCTGCTTCTGCCTTGCTCCCACTTTTGTGAAGGGGAATCACATCTGCCCTCCTCCAGTCCTCAGGTACCACCCCATCCTCCCATGATTTGTTAAAAAGTGTGGTCAGTGGTGTCACTAGGTCCTACCTTAGTTCTTTTAGGATTCTGCGGTGAATCCCATCAGGCCCCATTGCTTTGTCCACCTTGAGTTTTAGGAGTTCTTTCAGGACTCTTTCTTCTGTAAATGGACTGGTGTCAACCCCCCTACCCAGAGTGCATCTATTGCCTGGTTTAGGTAACTCCTCCTCATCTTCTTTTGTGAATACTGAGCAAAAGTATTCATTCAGTATCTCTGCCTTTTCACTGTCTCCCTCTGCCCACCTCCCCTCTCCCTTATTAATCTTCTCTATTCCTCCCTTAACCTTTCTATGCTCCCTAATGTACCTATAAAAGGTTTTATCCTTCTTAACTGACTGGCAATTTTCCTCAGTTTGGGCTTTGCTATTCTGACTGCCTTCCCACTTCTTTCTGCTTTAATTGATACATTTCCTGTCGTGCTCCTTCTGTGATACCTTATACTTTTTGAATGCAGCCTTTTCTCCTTAACCTTCCTGCCACCTCTTTTGAGAACCACAGTGTTTTTTACTCCGCTTTGTTTTCTTTATCTGTTTCACACAAGGCTTGTTGCCTCTATGATGGCAGTTTGATTTTTCTCCATTGTTCTTCCACCCCTCCTTTTTGCCATTTGCTAGTGTATTCTCAGGAATTCACCTATTTTGACAAAGTCAGCCCTTCTAAAGTCCAGTATGCTTGTTTTTGTATGGCTTGTCTCCATGGTTGTGCTTATTGTGAAGCACACTGTGCAGTGGTTGCTTGTTCCCAGATGTCTACTAACTTCTAAATTTGTGATCCTCTCTCCATTTGAGAGTACCAGGTCTAGTATTGCTTCCTCCTGAGTGAGTTCCAACACTAGCTGTCTGAGGCTACCCCCTGCAGGGCATCGAGAATGACCCTGCTCTTGGATGTGGCTGCAGTACATGTCATCCAGTTAACATCTGGCATGTTCAGGTCTCCCATCAACAGTATCTCCCCTATTTCAGCCATTTTGAGAATGTCCTCTATCATTTTCTTGTCCATTTCCTCCCCTTGAGATGGGGGTCTGTATACAACCCCTGTGCGGATTGTGATGCCATTCGCTGTCTCCAAGGTGACCCAGAGTGCCTCTTGTCCTCCCCCTTTACTTTTTAGTTCTGTAGCTTTGATCCCTTCCCTTATGTATAGAGCAACTCCACCTCCTCTTTTCCTCTCTCTGTCCCTTCTGTAGACTGCGTACCCCGGTATGTTGACATCCCAGTCATGGTTCCCCTTGTACCATGTTTTTGTGACTGCCACAATATCCAAGTGTTCATCTTCCATCAAGGCTACTAGCTCAAGAAGCTTGTTTCCCAGACTATGGGCATTGGTAATCATTGCCCTCCATTTAATGTTGGCTTTATCATTTTTCCCCCATGCCTGCTCTTTTTGCCCTTGTCTATTTTTCCATTTACCCATGTCCTGCCCTTCGTTGAGCACTGTACCTCAGTGTTTACCTTACTACCTGTAATGTTTTGTGGGGGGAGGCTTGGAATTTCCTGCCTCTTATTAGCACCTCCCCCCATGGCTAGTTTAAAAGCTTGCCAAGGAAGCATTTAAACCTGTCACTTAGGATCTTGGTTCCCTTCATGGACAGATGCTGACCATCGTGCCAGTATAAACCTTTATCTCCCTTGGTGTACCCCCAGTCCCCAATGAAGCCAAAGCCCTGTGCTCTGCACCAGTTTTGCAACCATTCATTAAACTGCATGGTGTGTAGTACCCTAGCCTCACCCCTGCCATGGACTGGCAGCACCTCTGAGAAGGTAACTGTGCTTGCTACCTGTCTGAGGCCCCTCCCCAACTCCACAATTTCATCCTGTACTGCACTGATCCCATGCCTAGCTAGGTCATTTGTCCCAAGGTGGACAATGATATCTAGTTCCCTCTCCTGTGATGCTGCTTCTGCAATCCTGAGGATTCACTTCTTGTCCCTCCAAGCCATGGCACCAGGCAGGCACCTTACTTCCCTCTCCTCTCCCTTCCCCAGGTCTACCCCTGTAACTATTGAGTCCCCTATCAGAAGCTGTTTCCTTCCTCTGTGGTGTCCCTTGCCACCCTTTTGTGGGTGTCCTCAGCATTCTTCTTGGTCTCCACTGAGGGTACCATCATAGAGGAACCTTGCTCTGCCAGACTGGCATATGGTTTGTGTAGAGGTACAACTAGGGGGCTTCACCTCTGTTCACCACCCTTACCCTCCCAGAGCCCACTGTGGTCCAACTGCTCTTCATACTTGGCAGCCTCTATGGCAGTGGTGCTCTTTGCATGGGGGAGGCCTCCTTAGTCCTTGCCAGTTCAGCCTGGAGGTGGGCAACCTCCTCCCTCAGAGCTGACAGTTGGCTGTAGATAGGACAGCAATGCAGTTTCCAGAATGTCTCCTGGAAAACTGCTGCCCCACAGCCAGTGCATTGCACCACTGCCCACATGTCCCTCTCCCTAATAATATACAATATATAATATATATATATATACTTTTTTTTTCTTCCTTTTTGTGGTCTGTCCTTACCCTTTCTGCACTGTGCAGGGTTATTAAGAATATGACTGTTCTGCTCCAAGACCTGTTGAGGAAGTGAAATCAGAACCTTAGCTATAAAGGAAATGTCACACCTGCGGGGTGGGGTGTGGGGAAGGGTGGGTGGGTAGTCCACAACCACTGGTGACTGTTAGAAACAATCAAATACACCACTGCTCCACCACCCTGGTGAGTACTGCCCTTTATAGTAATTCAGCTAACCTCCAGTAACTGATTTGTCAACTATTTAAAAGTAATCTGATGCAAACTGTTACAGAATACTAGTAGACAGTCCAGTTACCCACAAAGGAAAATCAAATATGCAGTTAGTTCAACCCTTCTGAAGTTGCTCATAAGATACGTAGTTTTGAAACAAAAATAATTAAGCACAAAGCAATACCAATGTAAGACTGTAAAGTAAGGAAAACTTCCCTCAGATGTAAGCGAGATCTGTTGCAGATTTCTAGTCCAATATAGTATGTCCCATGCAGCTTCTCAGTTGTTTCAAAGCACACCCTGTTACACCACTTGAAGAGATGGGCTTCTGTCTGAAACAGGATCACACCAGTAGTTTATAGTAATTGATCAATGCTGGAATGCTCCTCCACCCAAAACAATTGGCTATGATGCAAGGTCTCCCTGACTATTGAAGACAATTTCCCCCACCTGAGACTGTGTCTGGCATCAAATTACAAACTGCAGCCTTTGTTATTCAAAGTACACAGCCACTGCCAGTAAATCATTTCCAAATATATTGATGCAAACTGTCATAGAATACTAGTAGACAGTCCAGTTACCCACAAAGGAAAATCAAATATGCAGTTATTTCAACCCTTCTGAAGTTGCTCACAAGATAAGTAGCTTTGAAAACCCCCTTCCTGATTTAAAAATGAAAATAATTAAACACAAAGCAATATCAATGTCAGACTGTAAAGTAAGGAAAACTTCCCTCAGATGTAAGTAAGAGAGATCTGTTGCAGATTTCTTGTCCAATATAGTATATCCCATGCAGCTTCTCAGTTGTTTCAAAGCATACCCTGTTACACCACTTACCATCACAGACACCCTGTTACACCACTTACCATCATAGACAAAACCTCTCCATGCCTTATCTTAACTGCCAATAATGTGCAGTGTTTCAATTCAAATTTTACAGCAAGAAAGAGGGCTTGCTGTGGGTTACATGCCCTTAAATATCCCCTAAGAACCCTTGGTCAGAACCCCTTCTGGCTCCTCCCCTTGGCCAATAGCCAGCAAGCTCCAAGCCTGGTTGGATGACACCGTCCATGAGGTCATAGCACCTCTCCCTTTTTCTGCAGCCCCCTACCCTTTCCTTTCCCAACCCCTCCCCCCTCCCTCTATATTCACTCCTGGCTGGGTCCCAGAATAACCTGGCCTACCTTTTAGTGGCAAGCCTAATTCACTTAACCTTTTAGAATTATACAATACAAATATGCTGTAAAATGCAACAATTCAGCATTACCTTTAATATAATTTAATCATATAAGAATCTAGGAATTGCCACTAAACAATGTGCATTGTGTACAGTAGAAGCAGCAGGAGCCATGAGTAAACTCTTCTAAACTGTCATTATTCATCATGTCTCCTGCTTCTAGTGTATGCATGCCAAGTCCAGGATGATTTCCATTGTGATTTGTAGACTTACATGGTTTAATTTATTACTGTAAAAAAATTCTTGCATTTCGATTGTTCCACCAAACTTCACAGTGGGGTCTTTCTAGCCATTTATTTTATCCCAAAGCAGTTTTTTTTGTGGTGTAGGGTTGCTGAATTTTTATTTGGGGGTAAGGGAATTAACTATTACAGGTAAGTGGATCTGCAATGCTCATGACCAGTTTGGAGTATCGATAGATAAGATAATTGTGTTAATAGGATCTGGGAACCTAGCTCATATATGAAAGGGACTCGGACTTTTTGTTGATATTTGGAACATATCAGCCAACAGATTTAAGCAATGGCACAATAGCAGCTACAGCTTTGACTTCAGTGCTATAATGAACATAGGAATGTAGCCTGACACCATGAATCAATTTAAACAATCATCACATACGTTAAAGGAACAGATCCTTTATAAAGAGTTATATAATATAAATTACAGTGTATATGACGTTTATTAAGAAAGTGCCTATAATTAGAAAGGGGCATATTGTATAAGTTAAAGTTTTACTAACTGGGTTTTAATCAAAACAGTCATCCTTTTTTTTTTGCTGTACGATGGAAATGTGCCTGGATAGTATTTAAATACCTTTTGTCTCTCTCCCCCTAAGTGGCAATACTGACTTGGAGAGAGAAGGAAACACCACATTTGTGAAATTAGATTTCAAGTTGCTAAGAAAGTTGAATTGGAACACAGCATTTGGTTCTCCATGTGAATTAAAAGAAACAAGCAAACAATTTTCAAACAATTCACCCCCCCCCCCATCTGAAGGAAAGAGAGCGGGCCCAGGAGTTTCTTGAAACTTTGGAGGCTATTTGAATCAGTTTGCAGACTGAATACAAGATAAGTGGTCAAATAAGTTTGGAATGTGAATTATATGTTCAAAGCACAGTGCACAGAAAGAGACACTGGTTTTTGTTACGGTTACTGAACTACTGCATAAGTTACGTACTGCTGGGCCTTTCAGGCTTAAATAATATATCAACTCTAACTGGTTATAATTATTATATAAGAAAGGAAAGTTTTGATTCAGGAAGAAATGGAGGAAATCAGAACACAAGAATAGGGGACAAGCAAAGTCTACAAACATTGTGATGAGACTGGATTATCCAGTTGATCAATGAAAAAGGAGTTAGTTATTTTAACAATGTTTAATTTTTGCAGAGAAAAAATACAGGATTTTATTAGGTTTTAAGATGTTTAGAGTTATAATTATTAAATAGTACAGAATCTTATCATTTGTTCTAGTTAGGCTGACACTCCACATCCTTCCACCCTTTATTAGGGTATATTGTAAAATATAACTGTGATAGTAATACGATAGGCCATAACTCAGTATACTGTTGCTGCTATTCTAATACTGTATTTACTTTTTGGATAGAGGTTGCCTTTCTGTTAAATTCTACAGTCAAGACTGTTTGAAGGTGACAAACATTAAAAATTGTAACACAGGGAAAAAGGAAAACTAGCCTCAAAGGTAACAGCACTTAAACCAAAACAAAATCAAAAAAGAATACACAATTAAAGTAATATGATAAATCTAAAAAGATTACTAATTACTTTGTAACACCAGGCTCCCAGCTGGACATCATTGGGCCAAGGGATAATGTTAGAATTAAAGGGGCTTTAGTCCCTAAAAATACTTCATCACCATAAAAGGGAGGAAGGTCCTTGCCTTTGAGATGGAACATTCACTGTTATTAGAAATTAGGGAATTGGAAAACTCACAAATAGTAGGAGTGGGTGAACTACATAATCCCCAAACTATCAGGAGAAGGAAACAGAGTTAAGAAAAGAAGACATTTGGGGGTCCATATGGATCAAAACTTAAAATTTGATATACATATTAAGGAGTTGGTAAGTAAAACAAACAACAAGTGGGGAGCATTTCAGAGGTCTAAATTGTGTTTAAATCAGAAAATGAGAGGGGATATTATAAATCAATTGATTATACCTTGTAATGATTATGAAAGCCATGTATATGGCATGGCCAATAAGACAGATTTAAGACCCATTCAAGTGTTGTACAATAATCTGGCTAGATTTGTACTAAACTGTGGATATCATTTTCATCATTGTGATATGTATATGCTACTTCAATGGCCTCATTTAGAGCAAAAAATAGATCAAAATGGATTAGAAAGATACAGGGGGTGGTACACAGTCAAAACCCTAGATACCTGGTAGATAAATTGTCACATGTTACTTATAAGCATTATCATAACCTTAGAGGAATTGGGGGGAATACATTTGTCATACCCAAACCAAGTAATAGATTTGGGAATATGACCTTCGGTTCAAAAGTAGTAAAGTTGTGGGCTCCAATAGATGATGAAATGAAAAAACTTCAACAACCAAAACATTTTATGAAAGTTATTAGTTATGACCTAAAAATGAAATGTATGTGCAATGGTTGAAGTGTTTGTCTCAAGCATGAATAGAATAGAGAGTTAATGATTGTAGTTTTTTGTATGTAAAGTTAGATAACTGCTGAATTTTTTTTAAATGTCTGTAGTCATTAATGTATCTTTGTATATTGGATTGTCTTTAGAACCCTGATTGATTGTACCAATGTAGCAAAGGGTAAATTGACACTAATAGGTTAAGCTGATGTCATGACATACATTGTTTAAGTATGTTATTTTATGTGATATTTGTGTAAATTTTGTATGTAATTTGCCACAGGTCCATTCTAAAAATGGGTCTTGACACAATGATGTTTATCACTGCTGCCTGTATAAAAATAAATGTTTTACCTACTTTACATTTCAGAAATCACTGACAACTTTAAAAAACATTTAAGAAAAAAAATATATAAACATGGGAAATAACACAAATTTGTCTGAGGTTAAACAGCAGTCTAAAATAGTTAGCCAACAAGGAAAGCATTTTTGCAAGATTTTGAGAATTTTATGTCTCCCTATATAGGGCACTTAAGATTAGACCCCACAAAAGGAAGTGCCAGACATTATGCATCTTTGGAGTAAGGAATGAATATTACCTAAATCAATTTCTGAATAGAAAACTGAAAATAATAACTGTGATATAGAGCTTAAACTTAATCAGATGGCACTGCATGAAATAAAAACATTAATCAGGGAAAATATTAACTATCTTGAACAATCAGTAGCTAAGTTACCGCAAGTTGTACATGACCAAAAAAAGAAATCTGCAAATTCAGGGGAGCAACTAATAGTGAGAGCAGACAACATTGGGATAAACAACTTTTTCAGATAAATAAAATGCATATCAAAGTTACCACAGAATAGAAACTCAGCACAAAACTACAGCAATTAATAAATTAATTTAAAAACTACAAAAAAGAGATGGGATACAGGACTTACAAGAAGATCTGGAAAAGCTGGGGAGGTGGTCCAGGATCTGGCAGTTTGGCTTCAGTACCAAAAAATGCAAAGTTATGTATACTGGAGCCAAGAATCCCAGGTCATGGTACTACCTGGGTGGAGTCCGAGTATCTGCATCAGAGGAGGAGAAGGACCTGGGAGTGGTGATCATTAGTGACTTAAAGCACTCCATGCAGTGCAAGGAAAGCAGCAGCAAAGGCAAACAAGATGCTGAGATGCATATTTGGGGGATCAGTAGTAGGAAAGAGGAGGTTATACTGCCCTTGTACAGGTTACTGGTAAGGCCACATCTAGAGTATGAAGTTCAGTGCTAGTACCCACACCTCAAAAAGGACATTAACCTGCTGGAGAAGGTCCAGAGGAGAGCTACAAAGATGATAGTGAGTCCGCAGGGTAAAGCATGCAAGGAGAGGTTGAGGGCACTGAACATGTACTCCCTGGAAGACAGGAGAGAGAGAGAGGGGGACATGATTGGGACTATCAAGTACTTGAAAGGAATAAAGAAGGTTGATAAGGAGAGTCACTTTAAGATGAGTGGCAACCATAACATGAGGGGACACAGTATTAAGCTGGAGGGTGGGAGGTTTAGGAGGGAGGTCAGGAAGCACTTCTTCACCAGGCCTGAGAATTAATTGAGAAACCAATTACTGAGGAAGAAATTGACTATGCTATACAAAATCTGTCTTAGGGAACAAATGTTATAGAAAGTTTAAAGATATTTTATTACCAGTTTGAGTTCAAGTGTTTAATTCATTCTGTCAAACAAAAAGTTTACCAAAATCCTTCTCACAAGCTTGTATACAGGTTTTCTTAAAACAGGGGAAAGATCCACTGAGCTCTGTATCCTATCACCCTATTTCTCTGCTAAATACAGATTACAAGATCTTTACAAAAATGAAAGCAAACAGGTTAGAAAATACACTATCGGAAATCATTCATCAAGATCAAAATGGTTTTATAAAAAACAGGTCAATGATGGAGAATATTAGACGTACAATGGAGATTGTGGA
The DNA here is from genome assembly GCA_016271365.2 of Neoceratodus forsteri. NCBI lineage: Eukaryota > Metazoa > Chordata > Ceratodontiformes > Ceratodontidae > Neoceratodus > Neoceratodus forsteri. Next base: position 1,146,519,392 of record CM057449.1, on the reverse strand, counting down.
GTTACATCAAGCTCAAAAAGCTGCCTTATTGGCAATAGATGCAGAAAAGGCCTTTGATAGGCTTGAGTGGCCTTATTTGAGATTTTGCTGAGAACGGGTTTGGTTGTACAGCTCAGTGGATGGGTAAAATGCATATATGATTCCCCATCAGTGGTTATTAGAATTAATGAGTTAATCTCTGAATAGCTTATATTAGCCAGAGGAATGAGACAGGGTTGTCCCCTCTCCCCACTTATATTTGCTCTGGCTCTAGAGCCATTAGCTATTGCCATTAGGAATCAACTGGGTATTACGGGAATTACAATAGAGCAAATGCAGGAAAAAAATTAGCCTATTTGTGGATGATATATTGTTGTATATTTCAGATATAGCCCCCTCAATTACATCCATAATCCAGATCACTCATCTCTTTGGCTGTTTTTCAGGGTATTGGATCAACTGGTCAAAAACAGAACTTTTGAGACTTAATCCAGATAAAAAATTCAGGAGATTTATATATAATGAATCATAATATACAGGTAGCTAAAAAGAATATTAAATATTTAGGGCTAAATCTTACACCTAAAATAGAAAATCTTTATCAGGCTAATTTTGAGGTAGTGTTGGCAGACATTGAGAGGGATTTGAATAGATGGAATATGCTGTACCTAACCTTAATTGGGAGGATTAATTTAATAAAAATGCTTATTTTGCCCAAAATCTTATTTCTTTTTCAAGCTTTGGCAATTCAGATCCCACCAAGTTTTTTTTTTAAACTAGACACTCTGGTAAATACATTTTTATGGAAACATAACAAGGTTAGAATAGCAAGAAGGACCTTAGAATTACCTAAAGGTCGTGGGGGACTGTCACTGCTGGATTTAAAATTATATTATTTAGTGGCTCAAGTTACTCATATTTGGGATTCATTATATCCTGGTAAAGATAAGAAAAGCTCAAATAAGCTAGATATAGAGGCTCAGATATTCAAAAGAGTTGAGCCATGCGCAATAGGGTTGCGCCTGGGCAAGTCCGAAATTGCACCATTCTGCGATATTCAGCAGTAGGCAGTTGTGCCCCCGAAATCATGCTGAGCAATAGCGTAATGATAATGAAGGCATGTGCAACCAAAGGGGGAGGAACCATGCATAAATGGCGCAGTGCGATATTCAACGACTTGCGCCATGTGCAATAGGGGGGCAAGCGGAAGTTGCGCCATAGCGGAAATGAACTAAAATAAAAAGGAGCAAGGGAGAGGCACAAGAACGCTACAGGGAAGCCACATGAGGCAGAACTCTAGCCAGACAGACAGGGCAGGAGGCACAAACAGGGTAGGCCAGGGAAAGGGCACTCTGAACAGCCAGGCACAGGGAAGGTGTGGGGAGCCACACAGCACAGAGGCCAGCACAGGCAGGTGTACCCAGTGCAGGGTAAGTAGCAGCCAGGGCAGTGGGGGGAATACAGCAACAGCTGCTGGGGGGGTGAACAGAAGCCAGGGACATGGCCAGTGCCACCTTCCAAATGGAGGCCATTATGAGGGGGTGAGAAGGTGGGCGGCAGGGGGGCGTGGCCGTGCAAGGGCCCATCGGCGGTATGCCCCCAACAGGCAGTACCGAGCTCGCACCAGCTTTGAGCTGTACACTGATACTGAGATTGTGGGCTGGTACCACCTGAATAGGGCAATTCTGAGGTGGCTCTGTGAGCTGTGCAGTGATGTGATGCAGAAACCCACACGATGGAGCCATGCCCTGTCAGTGGAGACTAAGGTAACAGCCTGCATGTGCTTGCTCACCATGGGTACCTTCCAGAGAACAACTGGGGACACCACAGGCATAACCCAGTCGGCCACGTTACACCACCTCACCCAATTCCTCAGCGCACTGCTGCCACATGCTGTGAAGTACATCCATTTCCCCAGCACAGTGGCGGAGCGCACAGCAAACATACAGGAGTTTCACAGGGTAGCACGTATGCCTGGCATGCTAGGGGCAATAGACTGCACCCATGTGACCATACGCACACCACCTGGCCCTGAGGAGGCCACATACATAAATCACAAGGGCTATGCCAGCATCAACTGCCAGGTGGTGTGCGATGCCAGGGGGCACATAATCAATGTCTGTGCCATGCATCCTGGGGGAGCACATGATTCTTTCATCTGGCACCAGTCAGCACTGTGCCACAGATTTGAGAGTGGGGACATCCCCACTGGACACCTAGTGGGTGAGTATGCAAACCACATGGACAATCATAGGGCCTGGGAGGGCATGGCCAGAGGTGGCATGGGTAGTGGCCTACATGACCTGAGGCAGGGTGACGCTGATCACAAAACTAACCTCCGCCCTCTACACACAGGTGACAGTGGATACCCACTCCATCCCTGGCTGCTCACACCCTACCGGTGGCCTGTGACCCCATCGCAGCAATGCTACAATGAGGCACACGCCACCACACGTAATGTCATTGAGTGGGTGTTCAGGATGCTGAAGGCATATTTCCATTGCCTGGACACCTCTGGCGGTGCCCTACAGTACAGCCCCTCAAAGGCCTGTGGGCTATTCCTGGCCTGTTGCATCCTGCACAACATGGCCAATGAATTAGGGATAGCTGTACAAGTTGAAGAGGGGGACAGTGATGGGGACAATGGGGATGCCAGTGATGATGGTGATGGGCAGCCCCTCTTTGGCCGACGGAACCCCCGACTGCTCTGGCTGGCACAGCTCCATCAGGACACCATCATGGAGGAGCACTTCAGCCAACCCAGGTAAGTCATGGGGCCATGTGCAACCACCAGTGGCTAAGGCACAACCCACAAACATGCATGGACACACACCAGGGGTGCATGCCATCAAGGGAAGTGGCAGGGCACAGAAGCACACACAACCAGGGATGGGTGAGGATTAACATGCCACACAGATGGACACACACACACACAAGGCAACAAACATGCACAGAGGGCAGAAGGCACACTGACCCAGAATGCAAACCCTAGCAACACACATGTCCACAGGCCACCAGGCCCAGTGCCTGTCCATGTGTGTGTGTCAGATACTGAGCACCATTGCACATTGGTGTACAGCACAATGCTGGCATCATCATGCACATGCAACTGCCGACAGCAGCCGGGAGGGTGTGCAGGTGGACTGTGTGTCTGCGTGCAGGGCCAGATACCCACCCGTGCACTGCCCACTGAAGCACACAATGCACACAGGGCAGCACCAGAGAGTAGCTGCGCTGGGAGTCAGGTCAGTCATGTGACACAGTGCCCCGGCCACCACGGATGCATGGGCGGCCCCGCCGAGACCCACCAGCACTGACAGGCTGACCACTGGCCTCATGGGGTGGTACCGATGGTCCCCAAGGGGTTCCACTGTGTGAATGTGACTGTGCTCACACAGGGGTCTGCAGCACACTAAATATGCCTGTGCCAGGCGTGCTCAGGATGCCCATAGCTGAACCCGGTGTCAACAGGGTGGGAGTCACATGACGCGGGGAACAGGGGGTGGATAGTGCACTGTGTGGTGTCCGCGATGCATGGGCACCTGACTGTGTGCTCATTGTGGCCATGACAGCAACGAATGCCTGTGCATGCCTGTCAATGGCAGCAATCACATCCTCCCGCAAATGGTCCATCCCTGCCAGGATCAATGCGGTGTTCCTGCTGCGACGCTCCTCTGCCCACTCCAGAGCCACATGCAGTGCATCTACGGACGTCGCAAGCCGCATCTGCTGCTGGACTGATGCTTGCAGTAGGCGGGAGCGTGCTCGTCCAAGAGGTCATCAGCCTCCTCGGCATCCTGTCCCTCAGGGTGTGCATGTCCCCGATGATCAGCACCCCTTGAGGGTGGGTGCTGCACACCAGGACCAGGTCTGGACATGTCCACAGGCGGTGCACAGATGCCACCACTGAACCCTGTACCCCCAAGCCCATTGGGCGACTGCTGATGCTGTCCCTCCGGCTGCCACTCCCCAGGGCTCAGTGGTGCCACCGCAGTGGCCGCAACAGTCCCACTGTCCTGAACAGACACCAGTGCTGCCCCACTGGTGCTGACAGGCACAGCCTGGGACTGTGCTGACACACAGGCCTCCATGGCGGCACCACCCACAGCCATGGGTGTGAATTGCCCTGCTGTGTGGCCATCCCGTGGCACACACGTGTCACTGCCCATGATGGTCATGTCATCATCACCAGTGACGGACTCTGCACCAGCCACAGTCACAGCATGCTGGCATCCATGGATGCCAGCACACTGGAACACAGTCAGGGCTTCTTCCACACCTGTTACAATGACATCAGTGTGGACAGCCAGGCGGCCCCACTGTCACAATGATCCACGTATACCTGTGGAGGTGGATGGTCCCTCCTCCAACTCCAGCTGACTGTCCAGAGTGGACAGGCCCACCACCGCTGACCCATGCAGATGCTCAGGATCTGTAAAGAAAGCAAAGTCATTTTAATGCGTGTGACCTACCCTGCCCCCCCATAGACAGACCATGACTTACCATGCAGTGATGGGCCACCACCCATCTGGAAGCCACCACCCTCAATGGCACTGCATTGCATGCTTCCAGCAAGCCTCTCCTCCAGTGGGGTCAGATGTACCACCTCCAGCTGTCCCCCACCTGTTGCAGCACATGCTGCCCTGATGGCAGCCACCTTCTCCTTTATCGTCCTCCTGTCCGTGCCCATCTTTTTCTTACACTCCTGCATGGAGTGCTGGTGGCTGCCATGCAGGTTCACAGCACGTGTCACCTCCTCCCATGCAGCAGCAGCACGGGCTTGAGGTGTTCCTCGCCATACACTGAGAAGTGGCTCCTGATCCAGGTAGGCCTCGAACAGGGCCTTGGTTTCAGCCTTGGTAAAGTTAGGCCTCCTCCTCCTCCCACCACTGTGTTCCTCCTCTCCAACAACCTACTCAGTCATTATGTAGCCTGTAAGAATGGCAGTTGTTACCTGTGACTGTGCAGTCCCATGCATGTCCCTGAATCCACAGTCCACACTCCCAAACAGCATGCAACTCACCAATAGACTGCAGTAACCGACTATGGCCACTGCAGCACAATGTTGCACTTTCATAGCACAACCCATGCAAATGAGGCAAGGAGCAACTTTAAGTAGATGCAAATTGCAGTGCTGCGCCATTGAATGGCTGATTAGATGATTTGCATATGACGGCTGAATATTGCGCTGTTGCGCTTTGCCCAATTGTGCTGAACGTGCTGAGCCAATGGCGCAGTTCTGTGACATGCGTAGTACACACCTCACTGCGCATGCCCGGGTTGCTGATACAGGTGTCTGCCATGCTGATGATGTGCTGTGCACGGTAGGCAATGCAGGGCACGGCCACCATTGTGCCAGTAGCGCTATAGCGATGGTCACTACATGACGCTGTGGCACTGGGCCATCATAGGCGCAATGGGCCAACTGCATGGTAGGCCGCTATGGTGCTGGCACACAGGCAGCCAATCATGCTACACGCATTGTGTTCCAATGGTGCTGTGCGTGGCCATGCGCCAGAGACCCTTGACCCTGTGCCCGACCTTTACCCCCTAGGCACCATGCATCAGGCATGGGTGCACCTCTATCATGCTGTTCGGTAACAGCACGATAGGGAATGGCAGCACTGTACCGCACAGCATCTGCACGTGGGGAGCCACGCTGCAGAGCACCATATTGCCTACTATTACTGAGAGAATGGCACGCAGATAGGCAGCACAGTGATCTGTGATAGAAGTAGCCAATCTGGTGGCAATTGTGGAGCCACACCATGGGCCTCTCTTCGGGGAGGTGCCCCTGGAGAGGGCCAGGACCCAGGTGTGGCAGGAGGTGACCACTGCCCTGGAGGAGGCCACTGGATGGGGAGGAGCATGGAGCAGTGCAGGCACCACTACGGGGACCTGTGGAGGAGGGAGTCGTAGCTACTGGCATGACTGCGAGCACGAGCCAGGAGGGGCATGGTGCCACGGCCAGGTAGGGGTTCCATCAACACACTTTTATCATCCATATGGGTAACAGTGTTGTATGTGTCCAGCACATGGGGAGGGACCATCTGGAGTTGGCTGTGGTGGTGTTCACAGGGTGTGGTGGGTGGGTCTGGCTGGGTGGGAGGGCACACACCTGGGGGCAGGGGGACTTTGCTTTGGGATTGTACTGATGTTCTTCTCTCCTTGTTTGCCCCCACAGGCCCAGAAGAATGCCGCCGTGCAAGGGAGGAGCGGCGGAGGGAGGAGGACGGTGCAGCCAGGCGGGGCAAGGGCCAACACCATCCACCTGACTGGTCCAATGAGGGTGAGTGCCATACATCCATGATTACTATTGCATGCTGTGTGACAGGGTGGGCAGCGGGGCATGGCCACCATACATCGACACCACTGCCATGCACGCAACTTGTTACAGTCAACACTGTCCAGTGGCAATGCATGTCTGGGAGTGCATCAGTGGGGGTCCATGCGTGCACCAGGTACATGGTTGTGCCACTGCCTTTGCACCACATAGCCATGTCACTAAACGGCCACGGTGGTGCTGTGTGTGACTTGGCCGGTGAGTGTGTGCAGTGTTCCACATGGCTGTATGCACCTGGGTGGGCAGGTCCTGTGGATGTGATCACTGCAGGTGGTCACACTCCATCACAGTGGTATGTCCCATGGCCGTATGCCATGCACAGTGGGCGGGCTGTATGGGGTTGTGCATTCACACCTATTGACTGTGCTCCCTTGTCCTAGGTACCTGCCATCTTTGAGAGATATGGGAGACAGTGTGGGAGATCCTGGTGGTTGCACTGGCATCACTTGAAATCCTGCATAGATTGGACAAGACCGGGGTTCTAAGGAGGCACAGGGGCCGGAGGAGCCAAAGCAGGGAGAGGTGCTCCTGCTAGTGTGGATGGCTGGCAGTATTCCCCTACCCCCCTGGACCCACCCTCATGCCCCTTCTTCCCCATCCCATTTGTCCACCCCTGCCCTCTTCCCAGCCCCACCTTGTTTGTGGCCCCCCAACCTTGTATATAGTTCCACTGTTTTATTGTATATAGTTTGTGTTATTGTATATAGTTGATGGTTATATATTTTTTCAATAGATTTAATTTTGATATGAATACTGTTGTGGTCTCTGATTTGCAGCAGGCTATAGGTGCTCAGCTGCAGTGGTGTGCATGGCATCAGGGGTGGTGTGGTCATGGGTGTGTGTGTGTGTCAGTGTGGAGGTGACTATGGTGTGGGGGTAGCTATCAGTCAGTGTCTTTGGTGTGTGTGTGTGTGTTGTTCTCTGTGCACTTGCTGACTGTGTGCAGTGGGCCATGGTGCATTCTCTGTGTCCATGGTGCACCTATCGGCCCATCCATGGCCTGTGCAGCTGACACACATGCATGTCTGTGGCCTGCACGGTCCGTTGGCATGTCAGTGGTGGCAGTCCCTGCAGGGCAGCCACTATACCCGTCACTTTGCTGGGTTGCCTCCTGTCACTGGTGTGGTGCATGCCTGGCTCAGGTGGCACTGTGGGCACCACAGCCATTGTCCCACCTCCATGCTGTGCCTTGTGTGTGTTGCAGTGGATGTGCTCCACTGTCTGTGACTTGTGCTCTGGGCGACTGCTGGTGGTGTATGGGTCCGCAGTGCCTGCGCAGGGTGGCTGGCACTCCAGTGCCATGGAGGACTGTGGGTTGTGTGTACACAGTTTACATGGGCCCACAATGGGGGCTTGGTTGCCCCACCACTGCGTCCCTGTGTTGTTGTGCCCTTGGATATGGGTGGGTGTCTGTCCATACACTGTGTGGTATCCGGTGTGGTGCATGCTTCCATGCACCACTGTGGGTGGCTGTGCTGGCTGTTGTGGCCAGTGGTGGGTTGGGGTGTGTCACTGGACTACTGTGCAGGGTGCAGTACCACTGGTGGTGGTGTCAAGGGCACACCCTGTCCCATGTGGGGTACCTGTTGTGCCGATGCATGGTTGGTCTCTCAGCAGTACCTCGGGGGGACTGTGCATGGTGGCACTGTGTCTGCCATTGTTGCATTGCTGTGTGCTGCCACCCACTGATGGGTGCTCGTGGTGGGGCTGGCTTGCATGGTCCTGTGGTGCACAGGGTTGCAGTGTCACAGTGGGGTGGTGACATGCATGGGGTTTCCTGCAGTGGTGGTCACTGCTCATGGGGGGGTGTCTGGGGGTCATGGTGCAGGGTGTGCTCTGCATTGGGGAGATGGTGTGGCATGGGGTGGTCAGCCCTCCTTGTGTGCCAGTCACAGCTTGCCGGTAGGTGTGATGGGACACCGTGGCCCAGCTGTGGGTTGTTTGCTTGTCTCCATGGGCCAGTGGTTATTCCAGCCTTCCCCCAGTTGTGCAGTGCTTGTGGTGTGGGGGACGATGTCTGTTCTGCTGTGTGTTCCTTTGCCCATCTGTGGCATGGGTGGTGGACCCTACCTCTCTGGTTGTGCAGTTACATTGCTCTGCTGCTGGGGGGCATCCCTGGTTGCGCTATGGCACCACTGGACTGCTCAGCTGAACATCCTTTGTTGTGCTATGATGCATCAGATCTTCTCAGCTTCCCCTTCCTAGCTGCGCTATGGCGCAGTGATGCGATATTCAATCATCGGCTGTAGGCGCAATTTGACCTGCTCCGTTTTTGAATATCATGTCTCTTGTGCATGGGCACTATAGACTTGTGCTTGCTCCTGCTATTGCACACTTTTTGGGTGCAGTTTGAATAGCAGGGCCAGAGTTTCAATCCTATCCAACACTCTTAAATTTATTATATTCAACAACTCCTATTAAAAAATTAAGGGGTTCAATACCTACGATGGTTAAAACTTTATATACCAGCTGGTTATAACTTAAAAAAAACTAGGAGACAATGGTCTTATTACAGAATATATTCCTTTATATAATAACTATAAGTTTACTCCATCAGTAATAAATAAAACATTAAGTTGGCAAAAACAGGGGATGACCCAAATGGGGATCTATATTGTGAGAGAAAATTAATACCATTTGTTCAATTAAAAAAATGACTATAAAATTTCAAGTACTCAGGAATTTAATTATTAACAGTTGAAACATTTTTTGAATAAAAAGAAAGTAAAATCCAAATTTCAGAACCTCCAATTTTGTTGAATACTATGCAGAATAATAAAGAGGGGAAGAAATTAATATCGGGTATGTATCATGTATTGAGTGAAAGTTCTGATCACAGACTAGATAAGCCTAGATAAGAGTGGCAAAGAGATTTGGGAATAAATCTGACATCTGAACTATGGCAGGAGAGCTAAGATGTATATATAAACAATATACATTCTGTTATATTACAGCAAATTAAATTTAATACAATACATAGGACATATTATACTCCGCATAGACTATATCTGTTTAACTTTAACATCACAAATAAATATCCTAAATCTGCAACAACATGAGGCATTTTGATTCACATGATTCATTCTTGTCCATGACTGTCCAGTTTTTAGTCAAAGATTAATCAATTTGTATCTTTGGTTTTTGGCAGAGCAATCATCCTCAATTCATTGACAATCATGATGGGTATATACCCATTTGATATTATATTGGAGACATCACAGAGAAAATTACTATCCCTTATGGTAACGGTTGTAAAAAAATCTATATTGCAAAAGTGGAAGGACCCAACCCCCCCCTTCAAGAATTGGCTAAACTTGATGATAGATATCACTAAATTGGAATATATATGGTATTGCAAATTGGATTTGAAGGAAAAGTATGAGAAAATGTGGCAGTCATTCTAGTTAGCATTAACCCAGATAGTTATCTAAAACTATCTATTAATTAATTAGAATTTGTAAATAGGTAAGTATTAGGGATACCCATGGCTCCCCACCCCCTATATATATATATGATGAACCTCAGTATAAACAAGTCTGAATAACATTATAGTGGTGTTAATGGGCCACTGAGCTGAATCAAAATGGGGAAAAAAAAGGAAACACTTCTTCACAGAGGGAGTGCACTGATGGAAGAGGTCATCTCATTGAAGACAGTGGGCAGCTTTAAGAGAGGCTGGGATAGGCATAGAGGGAAGGTATGGATCATGGGTAGGGAATATGGGAGGAGTGGGGAGGGAGGACAGGGACATTAGCTCAAGCTGTGGACCCTGCAATACGAGCAGACTTGATAGACCAAATGGCCTTCTTCGCTGGCTTCTTCATATGTCCATATGTGTGTTCATATGTATATTACCACAGAACTAGCAAGCTAATGCAAAAGAATAAAAACAAAGGGATATCAAACAACAAATTCAAAGGAAACACATGTGAATGTGGTTAGCTTGACATAGTTAAATATTAGTAAGGAGATGGTAAACAGGGAAAGACCTAATACAATTAAAACATATGAACGAAAGAAGCACCAAGAAAGATCCATATAGAATTTAGACATTACTCCAAAGAGTTGGATGGAAAACAGAGAAAGAAGGTCTGGACAGAAATATAAAAGAAAGGAAAGGAAACATAAAACTGGAAATGTCTCTGATACAGAACAGTTAACTAAGGAGTAAGGTAACTGTGGGTAAATGTATTTTGACTGCAGTTACATTACTTGTTAGACAGCAGTCACTGGTTCTAGCAGCAAGACGTGTCTTCAATCAGAGATTTGATCTTCACTGTGTTGGCAGTTCAGGGGAGTGAGGGTGTGTGGAGATGTCAAGGGGGTGCAGGGAGGTGGGTGCACAGTGGGAGGTCGAGTGGGTGGTGCAGGTGTGTTCAGCACTGGACCTTTTTTTAGGTTAAAAAAGACACTGAGGGATGTTTTTCTTATTTGCAGCTTCACTGGTACATGGGAGGGCAGGGGGGTACCACAACCACCAAGGAAATGAACAAATATTATAAATATGGCAGCAGAGCATGAGGGGTGGCAAAAGACACCAGGGTTTACTATAGGGATTCATGGGAGGGTGAAGGTTACCACTAACCACCAATAAAGTGTAAAAGTATTATCAATGTGGGAATCAGAGGGTGGGGGATACCACTAGACACCAGTGCTATAATATATGAGGATATGGGAGGGTGGAGGGTGCCACTAACCACCAATGATTTAACAAAATAATTATAAACAAGGGGATATGGGAGGGTACTAAATTAATATATATATATATATATATATATATATATATTTTTTTTTTTTTTTTTTATAAATTGGGTAGGGAAATTGCTGCTCTATTATTGGACATGAGCATCACATGACCGTGTGTATATCAGAGCATGACCGCACACCTGCACTTTTACCCCAGTCAAAAAATGATTTTACCATTTTATAAGATAGATAACCCACCTAGTATGTGCAGTCGTGTTTTGATTATGCACCCTTGGTGGTTGACTCACACCAAGGCATGCGTATATCAGAGTGCGACCCACTGCTCTAGGTAAGTTAGCTAATATATATATATATTAGAGGCAAAAATAATTTAATGCATCAGTTAGGGTTGTTCCACAGTGATAAAAGTGAATTAATGTTAGGTTGAATTAGTTACCCACCTCACCTGCCTCAGTCGGCATTGGGCCGTGCGCCAGGTCATCGGCCCCAACTCTCACCTCATCACATGTATAAAGAAGCTGAGATGGTGAAGTATAGAAGAATGGGGTGAAAGTTAGGACCGACAACCCCAACTCACATCCCGATGCTAGCTGGGGGGGCATGGTGGGGGTGGGTGCAAGGGGGGGTTCAACCCTAACATCAAATTTCCTCGCTTTTGTCACTGTGGAACAATCCTAACTGATGCATTAAATGGAGTTTTTTTCCTCTAATGTCCCTTCTTTTTGAGAATCTGCAGTAGAAATAGTGAATGGAATGTGATAGTGGGAGCATGGTGCCCGACCATGTGTTGTTTTGTGACATAGTAATGGTAAGTGCAAGGGAAATGCAACCGCTAACGGTTACGCACATGGTGACAGAAACTTAAATGGTAAAGCAAACGGTAATTGAAATGCAAGCGCAAAGTGACGCCAAAGCAAAGAGTGACGCAAAAGGAGACACAGCCGCATAAGGAAACGTAAACCATGACATGCACGGTACACAATTGGAAACACAAATGCAAATGTTAACAGTAAAAAATTATGCCAAAGGAAACAGAATGGAAATGTGAATGCAAGAGAACACGGAACTGCAAACATAACATGCACAGTCACGGTACCATAATTGTAAATGCAAATGGTAAAGTTAACAGGAACAATAACGCCAAAGTAAACAGAAATGGAAACGCGAACGGAAGCACATACGGAAACGCAAACTGTAATGCGCACGGTCATGTTACCGCAGTTGTAAATGCAAATGGTAACGATAACAGCAATAATAACACCAAAAGAAACAGAAATGCAAAACCAAACGCAAGCGCGTATGGAAATGCAAACCGTAATGTGCACAGGCATAGTAACACAATTGGAAGCACACATGGTAACAGTAACAGCAACTAAGACGCAAACTGAAAGAGAAATGCAAATGAAAGAGGTGCCGGAAATGCAAACAGAAACAGTAGTGGAAAAACAAATGGTAACAGTAACTCAAGTCCAAATGAGAACTCAAAGGGTAACGCACACAGAGGCATACACTGGAACGGTAACGCAAATGGGTACAGAAATGCAAGTGGAAACACTAACTGTTACAGTAACGGAAGTGCACACCCTGTTTTTGCCCAACAGCTGCATACAGAAACACAGTGGCCCAGATATTCAAAAGGGTTGCGCCATGCGCAACAGGGATGCGCCAGCATAAGTCCGAAAATGCACCATTGTGCGATATTCAGTAGGAGGCAGCTGCGCCCCCCAAATCTCAATGCGCAAGAGTGCAATGGTAATGAATGCATGCACAACTGAAGGGAGAGGAACCATGAATAAATGGTGCAGTGTGATATTCAACAGCATGCGCCATGCGCAAAAGGGGAGCATACAGAAGTTGCGCGATAGCGGAAATGATCCAAAATAAAAAAGAACAAGAGAGAGGTGCAAGAACGCTACAGGAAAGCCACATTTGGAAGTGAGCTGACAGCAACCAGGCACACAGTAGCAGTGAGCAGAACAGGGCAGGAGCAGGACAGAGCACCTGGAAACTACCAGGAAAGGAGTGTGCAGCCTGTGCCACTGTGAAGAAGGACAGGGGAAGTGCCACATTGGACTGAGGGCACTGACAGTGGGCAGGCCTTCCAAATCTTGGAGGTGTTCCTGGTGCAGGGGGAGTAGCAGAAAGGACAGTGGGGGGGAATGAGAATACAGCTGCCGGGGGGGGGGTAACACAAGCCAGGGACATGGCCAGTGCCACCATTCAGATGGAGGCAGTAATGAGGGGTGTGAGAAGGCAGGCAGCAGGGGGGCACAGCCGTGGAAGGGCCCTTTAGCGGTATTCCCCCAACAGGCAGTAGCAAGCCCACACTGGCTTCGAGCTGTACAGTGACACCGAGATAGTGGGCTGGTACCGCCTGAACCGGGCGATTCTGAGGTAGCTCTGTGAGCTGTGCAGTGATGAGATGCAGGCACCCACACAACAGAGGCATGCTCTGTCAGTGGAGACAAAAGTGACAGCTGTCATGTGCCTGATCACCACGGGTACCTTCCAGAGACCAACAAGGGACACAACAGGCATAATCCACTCGGCCACGTCACGCCTACTCACACAATTCCTCAGCGCACTGCTGCCACATGCTGTGGAGTATATCCATTTCCCTAGCACACCGGCGGAGCACACAGCACACATACAAGAGTTCCACAGGGTAGCACATATGCCTGGCATGCTCGGGGCCATTGACTGCACCCATGTGGCCATCCACACGCCACCTGGCCCAGAAGGTGCAGCATACATAAATCGGAAGGGCTATGCAAGCATCAACTGCAAGGTGGTGTGCAATTCTAGGGGGTGCATAACCAATGTCTGTGCCACGCACCCTGGGGGAGCACATGATCCCTTCATCTGGCACCAGTCTGCACTGTGCCACAGGTTTGAGACTGGGGACATCCCCACTGGCCACCTAGTGGGTGAGTATGCAAATCATGAAGAAAGACATGGATCTTGGGAGGAGCATAGTCAGAGGTGACATGGGTACTGGCCTAGATGGTCCATGGCAGGGTGACGCTGATCACCAAACTAATGTCCACCCTCTACACACAGGTGACAGTATATACCCACTCTGTCTCTGGCTCTTCACACCATACCGGCGGCCCACGACCCCATCGCAGCAACGCTACAATGAGGCACATGCCACAACATGCAATGTCATAGAGCAGGTGTTCGGGATGCTGAAGGCACGTTTCTGTTGCCTGGACACGTCTGGCGGTGCCCTACAGTACAGCCCCTCAAAGGCCTGTGGGCTATTCCTGGCCTGTTGCATCCTGTACAACATGGCCAATGACTGTGGGATAGCTGTACAGGTCGAAGAGGGGGACAGCGATGGGGACGGTGAAGATGCTGGTGCAGATGGTGATGGGAAGCCCCCATTGGTCGAAGGAACCCCCGACTGATCCGGATGGCGCAGCTGCACCGGGACACCATCACAGAGGAGCACTTCAACCAACCCAGGTAAGTCATGGGGCCATGTGCAACCACCAATGGCAAGTGCACAACCCACAAACACTCATGGACAAAGCCCAGGGGTGCATGTTGTAAAGGAAATTGGCTGAGCATGGAACTGCATATGCTGTCAGGGATGGGCAAGGCCTAAAATGGCACTGATTCTCACACACACACACACACCCCACAAGACATGCACAAAGGGTAGGAGGCACGCAGACCCCAACTGCCACCCCTAGCCACACACACGTCCACATACCACCACGCCCAGTGCCTGTCATTGTGCATGTGTCAGACGCTGGGCACCATTGCACAGTGGCAGACAGTGCAATGCAGGCATCATCATGCACACACCACAGTGGCCAGCAGTCGGGAGGTTGTTGCAGATGGAATGCGTGTGTGTGTGTAGGGCTGGGTACCCCACCTGTGCATTGCATGTTGAACAACATGCTGCACACAGGGCAGCGTCAGACAGTAGCCATGGTGGGAGACAGGTCAGTGACACAGCACAGTGCCACGGCCTCCACGGATGCATGGGTGGCCCCACTGAGACCCGCAAGCAGTGACAGGCTGACCAATGGCCTCATGGGGTGGTACCGACAGTCACCCAGGGGTTCCACTGTGGGAACATGACTGTTCTCGAGCAGGGGTCTGCAGCTCACTGAACATGCCTGTGCCAGGCATGCTCAGGATGCCCACAGCTGAACCCAGTGTCGACAAGGATGCTGTAGCACAATGCCAGGAATGGGTGATGGACATTGCACTGCACGGTGTCTGCGACGCATGGGCAACTAACTGTGTGCCCATTGTGGCCATGACAGCTGTGAATGCCTGTGTCTGCCTGTCAATGGTGTGGTCACATCCTCCTGCAGTTGGTCCATCCCTGCCAGGAGCAGACCCTGCTGTGCCGCTCCTCTGCCTGGCTCAGGACAGCACTGAGTGCATCCACCACAGTCACAAGTAACAACTGCTGATCCACTGAATCATGGAGTATGCAGGTGTGCTCATCTAAGAGGTCATCCACCTGATCAGCATGATGTCCCTCATGGTGTTCGTGGCCGTGATGGGCAGCACCCCTTAAGGTTGGGCGCTTCACACCAGGGCCATGCCTGGGCATGTCCACAGGTGGTGCACTGATGCCACCCCCCTACGCTGTCTCCCCATCACCATTGGCTGACTGCTGACACTGCTCCTCTAGCTGCCGCTCTCCAGGGCTCAATGGTGCCACCGCAGCAGCTGCAACAGCCTCACTGTCCTGGACACACACCAGTGCTGCTCCAATGGTGCAGACAGGCACAGGCTGGGACTGTGATGTCACGCAGGCCTCCACAGCGGCACCACCCATGGCTATGCCTGTGCTGTAACCTGCTGTGTGGCCATCCTGCAGCCCACACATATCACTGTTCATGATGTGAGCTCCATCATCATCAGTGACGGATCCAGCACCAGTCCGAGTCTCAGCATGCCGGCATCCATGGATGCCGGCATGCTGGGACACGGGCAGGGCCTCCTCCACCAACATCAGTCCAGACAGCCTGGTGGGCCCACTGTCATACTGACCCTCGGACACCTGTGGAGGTGGATGGACCCTCCTCTGTGTCCATGGGTATAGCCCCCAGTGGACAAGCCCACCACCGCTGACCCATGTAGATGCTCAGGAGCTGTAAGGGAGCACAGTAGCATTAATGTATCTGCCCTACCCTGTGGCATCCCCCCCACAGTGACAGATCAGGACCTACCACGCAGTGATGGGTTATCACCCATCTGGAAGCCACCACCTGGAACACCCTCGATGGCACAACGCCGCATGCTGCCAGCAACCCGCTCTTCCTGTGGGGTCAGGCGTTGCATGGCAGGTTGTGGTCGCAGCCTGTGCTGCCCTGATGGCAGCCACCTTATCCTTAATCCTCCTCCTGTCCGTGCCCACCTTCTTCTTGCACTCCTGCACGGACCGCTGGTGGCTGCCATGCTGGTTGATGGCACCCGCCACCTCTCCCCATGCAGCAGCATGGGCCTGTGGTGTTCCTCACTGTCCGCTGAGCAGTGGCTCCTGGTCAAGGTAGGCATCAAACAGGGCATCTGTTTCTGCCTTGGTAAAGTTTGGCCTCCTCTTCCTCCCACGTCTCTGTTCCTCCTCCTCCACCTCATGGTCGCTCATCATTGATCCTGTGGGAATGACAGGTGTTACCTCTGACTGTGCAGTCCCATGCATCTCCCACACACCACAGTCCACACTCCCAAACAGCATGCAACTCTCCACAATAGACTGCAATACCAGACTATGGCCTCTGCAGCCCACTGTTGCATTTATATAGTGCAACACATGCAAATGAGGTGAGGCACAATTTTAAGTGGATGCTAATGCAGTATCTGCACCATTGAATCGCTGATGAGCTGATTTGCATATGCTGGCTGAATATTGTGCTGTTGCACCTTGTGCAATTGTGTTGAACTTGCTCAGGCAAGGGTGCAGTTCTGTGACGTGTGCAATGGACACTGAACGGTGCATGCCCGGGGTGCTGAAGCTGTCGCCTGCTGCGCTGCTGATGTGCTGTGTGCGGGATGCAGTGCAGGGCATGGCCACCATTGTGCCAGTGGTGCTACTGCACTGTTCACATGTATGGCACTCTTGCACTGGGGTGCCATAGGCACCGTGGAGCCACAGCGTGGCAGGCCACTACATGGCATCTCACACAGGCACCCAATCGCGCTACACACAGTGAGTACCAATCACGCTGTGGCTTTCCGTGCGCGACAGACCCTTGACCCTGTACCCGACCTTTGCCCCCTAGGTGCCATACATCTACATGGGTGCACCACTATCGTGCTGTTCGGTGTCAGTGCAATGGGGAATGGCAGCGCTGTACCGCGCAGCATCTGCAGGTGACGGACCATGCTACCGAGCACCATTTTGACTCCGACCAGCTTCAGAGATGACAAGAAGGAGGGCTGCTGTTTGGAGCCAGGTGAAGCTGGCTAATTTGGTGGCCATAGTAGAGCCCCATGCTGGGGCACTTTTTGGATTATGCACCCCTGGACAGGGCCAGGAGTGCTGTATGGGAGGAGGTGGCAGTGGAGCTGGTGGAGGCCACAGGAATTGGATGCATGGTCGAGCAGTGTTGCCACACATATGGGGACCTCCACTGCAGGGACCCAGACACGCTTGCCCACCTGCAGGCATGCACCAGGAGAGGTGCAGTGCCACATCCAGGTAGGTGCCCCATCCATACACTGGTTGCATCAGTACGGGTATCGTGGTGGGCATGTGTCCACCACACAGGGTGGGTGGGCCGTCCAGTGTGGGCAGTGGTGTTGGTGGTGGAGGTGGTGTTGGGGGGGTTGCGGCATGGCTGGGCTGTACGGGATCACACACACCCGGGGGTGGGGGGGTCTTTGACACTGGATTGTACTGATAATCCCCTCTCCATTTTTGCACCCTAGGCCCTGAAGAGTGGCACTGAGCCAGACAGGACCGACACCGAGGTGTGGGTGGTGGAGATGGTCAACAGCCACGAGAAGCCAGTTGAAGCAGACTACAGTGCCCAGATCAGGCCAATGATAGTGAATGCCTTTCTTCCAGGATATTCTGTGCATGCTGTGTTGTAGGGCAGGCGGCGGGGCATGGCCACCATCCATTGACACCAGTGACGTGAACGCCACACAGTACAGTCAGCAATGTCCAGTGGCACTGCATGTGTGGGTGTGCATTGCTGGTGGTCCATGCATGCACCGGGTACATGGCTATGCCACTGCCTTCACACCGCATAGCCATGTCACTGTACAGCCATGGTGGTGCTGTGCAGGACTTGGGTGGTGGGTGTGTGCAGTGGTCCACATGGCTGTGTGCACCTGGGTGGGCAGGTCTTGTGGATTCGATCACTGTGGGTGGTCACACACCATCACAGAGGCATGTCCCATGGCCATATGCCATGCACAGTGGGTGGGCTGCAGGGGGCTGTGCATTCACACCTATTGACTCTGCTCCCTTGTCCTAGGTGGACGGTGGATGCGGCACATGGAGAGGGTGCTGCAGGAGCTTTTGCAGGTGGCCAGGGCCTCCCTTGAAATCTTACAGCAGATGGAACAGATAGGAGTCCACAGGAGGTGCCATCAGAGCGGGGAGCAGGGCTCCCGCTGAACATCATGAACGAAAGGATTGTACCTACCCCCTTGGACCCACCCTCATACCCCTCCTTCCCTCTACCATTTGTTCACCCATGCGGCCATGCCCCTTACCCATCCCACCTGGTTTGTGGCACTCACCCCCCAACATTTTTGTAAATATTTGTAAATAGTTGTTTTATATCTTGTAATATACATTTCTTTTGTTATGCCTACTGTGGTGGTCTCTGATTTGCAGTGGGCTACAAGTGCTCAGCTGCAGTGGTGTGCATGGCATCGGGGTGGTGCAGTCATGGGTGTGTGTGTGTGTGTGTGTCCGTAGGGGAAGTGACTATGGTGTGGGTGTAGCTATCAGTCACTGTCTGTGGTTTGTGTGTTGTTCCCTGTGCACTGGATGACTGCGTGCAGTCATCCACAGTGCATGCACTGTGTCAATGGTGCACCTGTCAGACCTTCCATGGCCTGTGCAGCTGACACGCTTGCATGTCTGTGACCTGCATGGTCTGCTGGCATATTAGAAGTGGCTGTCCATGCTGGACAGCCACTGTACCCAGCACAGTGCTGGGTTGCCTCCTATCACTGGTATGGTGCATGTCTGCCTTGGGTGGCACTGTGGCCTCTGCTGTTGTTTTCCCACCTCCATGCTGTCACTTGTGTCTGTTACAAGGGATGTGCTCCACTGTCTGTCACTTGTGTTCTGGGTGCATGCTGGTGGTGTACAGCTTAATGGTGCCTGTGCAGGGTGGCTGGCACTCCTGTGCCATGGAGGGGTGCTGGTCATGTGTACACAGTTTCTGTGGCAACATGTCAGGGGCTTGGTTGACCCCCTACTGTATCCCTGTGTTGGTGTGCCCTTGGGTATGGGTGGGTGTTTGTCCATGCACTGTGTTGCATCCTGTGTGGTGCATGCTTCCATGCACCACTGTTGGTGTCTGCACTGGCTGTTCTGGCCAGTGCTGGGTCAGGTTGTGTCCTTGGAAGGGTGTGCAGGGTGCTATGCCAATGGTGGTGGGGTCCGGGGCATGCCCTGTCACGTGTGGGGTACCTCATGTGCTGACACATGGTCAGTCTCTCAGCTGTACCTCAGGGGGATGTGCATGGTGGCACTGTGTATTTAGTTGTTGCATCGCTGTCTGCTGCCATCCGCTGGAGGGTGCTCATGGTGGGGCTGCCTTGCATGGTTCTGTGGTGCACAGAGTTGCATAGTCATGTGGGGGTGGTGGCATGCATGGGGTGTCCTGCACTGGTGGGTGCTGCTCCTGTGCAGGGTGTCTGGGGATCATGGTGCAGGGTGTGCTTTGCATTGGTGGGATGGTGTGGCACTGGGTGGCCTGATCTCCTTGTGTGCCAGTCACAGCTTGCCAGGGAGTGTGCTGGTACACTATGCCCCCGCTGTGGGTTTGTTGCTGGTATCCATTGGCCAGTGGTTATTCCAGCTCTGCCCCGGTTGTGCAGTGCATGGGGTGTGGGGGGTGATGTCTGTTCTGCTGTGTGCTCTCTGCCCATCTCTAGCATGGGTGGTCTGCCCATGCATCCTGTCCCTGCGCATCCCTGGTTGTGCTGTTGCACTGCTGCCCTGCTCCACTGAGCATCCCTGGTTGTGCTATTGCACATCTGAACTGTGCCACTGCACATCCCTAGTTGCGCTATGGCACAGTTGGTGCAATATTCAGTCATGTGCCGCAGGCGTATCTTGACCTGCGCAGTGTTTAAATATCGCGCCTATTGCGCATAGGTGCAGTGGACTTGCGCTTGCTCCTTCTGTTGCACACTTTTATGGCACAGTTTGAATATCTGGCCCAGTGTGTACAAAGAATGTACAGTATGCATAATAATGGGCCTGGGAGCAGAAAACGAGCAGTTGGAATACTAAATTGTTTATATCACAAGAACCATATGACATAGAAAAAAAATTTAAATTTCACATGATTCATGAGTTTTTCACTTAATTGTAGTGATGAAAATTCAGTATCTTGCACCGTTTTTGAGATACAAGCCCTGAAAGGCACAGCGTATACCACCATGTTAGTCTATGGTTAAAAAGCCAGCTTTGGAGCACATGCAATATTTTGTCACCAAACCACCAAAAGGCACATCTGTGAGATGTTGGCTGCCTTCCCTCCAAATTTGAGCCCAAAAGACCAAACTGTTCTTTTGCAGTAGGGTGGCAAAGAACTGCTGTCATTTTGGCCATAGTCTGGAAAAGCAGTGTCACAAATTGTGAAAGCTTTAGCAAAAATTTGCAAAAGTGTTGCAAGTGCGACACTACTTTGCGAAACTACTTTTTCCAGGTATTTGAAAAACATATTTCTGTGGTGTTTAACCCCAAAATAAAGACATGGCTAGCATCCTGAGGCTCCAACTAGGTGAACACAAAAATAATTGTATTCCTAGAGGGTCCCAACTTTAAATGCCAAGCATTTTTCTGATCAGTAACTGAAAAGAAATGGCAGATTTGCGACACTACTAGGGTGATTTGCAACACTAAAAAGTGCATTTGCGAAAGTGTTGAACTTTCTGCTAACTTTTCCCATTGACTTATTAATGGGAAATTGTTTTTTAAATAACTTTTGAACTGTTCAATATTTTTTCATGAAATCTTCAAAGGGCACATTGGGAACCCTGGCCACACGTTCCCTGAAGTTTTCAGACCAGTCACCCGAACCATGGTGACCTATAGGCATGAGCAAAGAATGTGCAAAAAAGCGTAATTGTGCATTCGGCTGTTGCTTAATAACACTGCAGCTATATATCTGACTGATTAAGATCTACCATGCCCAACTGTGTTTGCCACATTTCAGGCAAATCCATTGAACGGTGGCAATGTTATTAAGGTGCAAAGTTTCACCCTTTAACCTTAAAAATTTTACTCAACCTTAACTATGGTAGCACTACTGTGCTACCACAGCATATCTATCTATCTATCTATCTATCTATCTATCTATCTATCTATCTATCTATATGCATACATATATATATATATATATATATACATATATATATATATATATATATATATATACAGTATATATATATATATACACACACATATGTTATATATATATATATATATATATATATGCATCAGACAGTGGGGGTCACTGGATGACAGGCTTATACTATATGGGGATATGGTAGGGTAGAGGGTTCCACCTACCACCAATGAAGTATGACATTATTATAAAAATGGGCATCGGAAGGGGGGGTGTGCCTCTAGACACCAAGATTATAATATATGGGGATATGGGAGGGTGCCACTAACCACCAGTGGGATAGTAAAGTGTTATAATTATGGGGATCAGAGGGTGTTGGGTGCCACTAGACACTGAAAAAATTATGTATGCCTGGGAGCGCAGGGTCCAGAGGACCCTTCATTCCCACAGTAAAATAAGGATACGATTATACTGTCTCAAAAAGTAAGACATTAAGTTGCAAAAAAGTTAATTAATCCTCCAGTTAGGGTCAAAATGACAAAAGTTGGGGAACGAGGTGTTAGAGTTTCCAACACTAACAACCCTGCCTTCCAAAGCAGGCAGGAGATCAGGTGTGTGGTGTGCCTTGGGCTTCTCAAGCTTAATGCTCACTACACTCTCATAAATTCTACACATCTGACCTTATTTCCATGGCTTGAGAAGCCCAAGGCACACCACACACCTGCTCTACTGCTTGGATCACAAAACCCTCCCTTGTCATTACATGGTGCCAAAGTCACCACTGCAGGAATTGTGCCATCCCTAACACCCCATTTTCTAACTTTTGTCACTTTGATCCTTGCTGGAACATCAATGAAGTTTTTTTGCAATATATATATATTATAGTGGCGCTGTTGCGCCACTATAGTTAGGGTTCAGCGGTCACTTACATACTAAAGTCAAACGTTTGGGCGTTAATAACTTTGGACCCATTCAACGGATTTTCCTGAAATATGGAATGCATGGTGAGGCATGTTAGATCTCTTGAGTTGCCAAATTGTATTTCGGTCAGACTTATGGTGTTTGCATATGAAAACACTGAAAAATGCAAAATTATCAGTTTTTGGAGGCAGTTTGGGGGATTTTGGACATGGCTCTGCACAGCTGTTGTGTGGTGTGCTGCTCTGCAAGATGGCTCATTTCAAAGAGCTTTGTGGGCCAAACATGCCACTTTTCATTTGGTG
Organism: Neoceratodus forsteri; assembly: GCA_016271365.2. Lineage (NCBI taxonomy): Eukaryota > Metazoa > Chordata > Ceratodontiformes > Ceratodontidae > Neoceratodus > Neoceratodus forsteri. The sequence goes on along the minus strand of CM057449.1, from coordinate 1,146,496,626 downwards.
AAAAAATATTAAAGCAATCAAATGTTATGTCACTTTTAAGTTCCCATTATAAGTCAATGGGAAAATTTATATGTATGTTTTGCGAACAAAGCATGGGGTTCTGGCCATCTGGTTCCACCTGGCAATCAAAGAATTTGCAGCCTTATGGTTCAAGAATCTTTGTCCCCAAAGATTTTCAAAATTCTCTGATCGTGAGCTCCGCCATTTTGTTTTTTATTTTCTGATCGGAAAAACACAAATATCTGCTCAGGGGTCACTTCTGAAGTAAAACTTGGATGGATTTTACCCAGAGGGCTCCGATCTATCAAGCCATGCCTTTGGTTTCATCCAAATTAGTCAAAAAAATAGAGTTATAAGCTTTCAAAATGTTAATTCGCGGCTCGCTAATGATCTTTGATCGCTAGTCTGAAAATTCTTTGATCGTGATCGTGCATCATGACCTAAAAACACTCATGTCTCAGCTCAGGGGTGGGCTAGGGACACAAATGAGGGTGGGTCTTGCTCAGGAGGGTCTGTTCTATCGAGGCATGCCATTGGTTCAGTTCCAATCGGTGACAAATTTGCGTTTCACCATTTTTTATTCTTTGATCACGAGGGTGCAATTTCTTTGATCACAAGCCTGCAAATTCTTTGATCATGAGATTCTTTTAATTGCGATCATATATCGTGAGCGAGGGACAAGGTGGTCAGATTAAAAAATCTATTTTCTCAGCCTAGGAGTGCCCTAGGAAGTCAAATGAGGGTGGGTTTTACTCAGGGGGCTTCGTTCAGTCGAACCATGTTGGTGGGTTACTGCAATTCCTTCAATTGTTTGATTTATAAAATTTTTAATTCTTTGTTCATGAGCCTGCAAATTATTTGATTGTGAGCCTGCAAATTCTTTAATCGTGAGCTTATTTGATCACGATCATGCATCGCAAGCGAAGACGAGATGGCCCAATTTAAAAATCAATTTTCTCAGCCCAAGGGTGTCCTAGGAAGTCAAATGAGGGTGGGTTTTACTCAGTGGGCTTCATTCTGTCAAACCATGGTGGTGGCATACTGCAATTCCATAAATGTTTTGATTGATAAGATTTTTAATTCTTTGTTCGTGAGCCTGCAAATTCTTTGATCGCAAACCTGCAAATTCTTTGATCATGAGATTCTTTGATCATGATCTTTGATCGCAAAATAGGGACAAGATGGACAGATTTTTTTATAATGGAATAGATAGGAAAATTTTACCAATCTTTGACATTTAATATCTTGGAAATGGTTTGGTCTTTTAACTTGAAATTTCGGGCCCCGTGGTCTCACCACATGATTTTTTGTCAACGGTAACACACATGGTGATGCAAACATAAATGGTAACGCAAACAGTAATAGAAAAGCAAGTGCAAACTGATGCCAAAGTGAAAAGTAACACAAACGGAGATGCAAACACAAGCATGTGTGGAAATGCAACTGGTAATGCGCACGGTCACAGTACCGCAACTGGAAATGCAAATGGTAACAGTAACAGCAACAATACTGGCAAAGCAAACAGAAATGGAAACACAAACACAAGCACATGTGGAAATGCAAACCATAATGCACACGTTCACGGTACCGCAATTGGAAATGCAAATGGTAACGGTAACAGCAACAATAATGCCAAAGGAAACATAAATGCAAATGCAAACGCAAATGAGAATGGAAACACAAAGCATAACACACATGGTCACAGTAACATAATTGGAAATGCAAATGGTAATGGTAACAGCAAGGATAGCGCCAAAGGAAACAGAAACACAAACACAAAGGCAAGCGCAAACAGAAACACAAACCATAACGCGCACTGTCACGGTAATGTAAATGGTAATGGTAACAACAAGAATAATGCCAAATGAAACAGAAGTGCAAGCATGTATGGAAATGCAAACTGTAACACACACGGTCATGGTAACACAATTGGAAATGCAAATGGTAACAGTAACAACAACAATAATGCCAAAGAAAAGAGAAATGGAAACTCAAGCGCGTACAGAAAATCAAACCGTGATGCGGCAAGTCACGGTAACACAACTGGAAAAGCAAATGGTAATGGTAACAGCCATGATGACACCAAATGAAAGACAAATGCAAACTGAAGGGCGACCACAAATGCAAATGAAAATGCACATGGTGACGCAAATGTAAACGCAAACACAAACAGTAGTGGAAATGCAAATTGTAACAGTAACACAAACACAAGTGCAAATGAAAACGCAAAGGGTATCACACACGGTGGCGTACACAGGAACGGTAACACAAATGGGTAAGGAAACACAAGTGGAAACGCTAAGGGTAATAGTGACGGAAGCGCACACCCTGGTTGTCCCCAACTGCTGCATAGAGAAACACAGTGAGTGCAAAGAATGTATGCATAATAATGGGGCTCGGAGCAGAAAATGAGGTGTTGGAATACTAAATTGCTTACATCTCAGGAACCGTATGACACAGAAAAAAATAAAAATTGAATATGAATTATGACTTTCCTGGCTAGTTTTATACTTAGCCCCCATTCAGGGGGCTAAGTATTTTTCCGACGAAAGGTCTTTATCTCGCCCCAAAAGGCACGCCCGATGCCATAATGTTACCCTATGGGAAAAAATGTGAATTCAGAGTATCGTAACTTTGCCGCCCTGTACTACTTTTTCACCAAACCACCAAAAGGCACATATGTGGGATGTTGACTTTTACTCCTCCACATTTCAGGCCAAAAGACCAAACCATTATTTTGCAGCAGGGTGGTAAATAATTCCTGTAATGCCGCGGATGCCGTAATGTTATCTTATTGGAAAAAGTGTTAAATTCAGAGTACCATAACTTTGCCACCCTGTAATATTTTGTGATCAAACCACCAAAAGGCACATCTGTTGGATGTTGGCTTTCTTCCCTCCAAATGTCAGCCCAAAAGACCAAACCGTTATTTTGCAGCAGGGTGGCAAAGAAGTTCTGTTATTTCCCCATAGTGTCGAATAGTAGTGTCGCAAAAAATCATGAAAGTGTCACAGTTGCAACAAGCATTTGGACATTACTGTTCCCCAAATTTCAAAATCATATTTCTGGGGTGTCTAACCCCAAAATAAAGACATGGCTAGCATCCTCAGGGTCCGACTAGGTGAACACAAGAAGAATTATGTTCCCAGAGGATCCCAATTTTAAATGCCAAGCATTTTTCTAATCAGTAACTAAAAACAAAATGACAGATTTGCAACACTTCTGGGGTCATTTGCGACACTAAAATCTGCATTTGCAACACTGTCAAATTTGTTGTTAACTTTTCCCATTGACTATAAAGGGAAATTTGTTTTTTGAATAACGTTTGAACTGTTCAATATTTTTTCATGAACTCTTCAAAAGGCACATCAGGAACCTCAGCCGCATGCTCACTGAAGTTTTCAGACGGGTCGTGCAAAGCGTGCGACCTGTACTTGCGAGCAAAGAATGCACAAAAATGAGTAAATGTGCTCCAGAATATCACTTAATTACTCCACAACTGTATATCCTACCAGTACGACACTTGGCAGATCCTAAGATCAGTACTACTGCTCCATGCCTGCCAAATGTCAGGCAAATCTGATGTATAGTGGCAAAGTTATTAAGGTGCAAAATTTCACCAATTAACCTTAAATGGGGTACTCAACCCTAAATATAGTGCTACTATAATAATATATATATATATATATATATATATATATATATATATATATATATCTTCAATGCAAAAACTTCATTAATGCATTAGTTGAGTTGTTCTACAGTGACAAAAGTGAGGAAATTTGACACTAGGGTCGCCACCCCTTGCACCCCACCTCCACTCCGCCTCCAACAGGCATCGGGTTATGTGTTGGGGTCATTGGCCCTAACTCTCACCCCATCCCATGTGTAAACAAGCTGAAGTGGTGCAGTGTAGGAGAATGGGGTGAGAGTTAGTGCCGATGACCCCAACACACACCCCAATGTCTGTTGGTGGGGGCGAGATGGGGTTGGGGTGCAAGGGGTTGCAACCCTAATGTAAAATTTCCTCATTTTTGTTGCTGTAGAACAACCCTAACTGCTGCATTAATGAAGTTTTTTGCATGAAATTTCCTTGCTTTTCAAGAAAGACTAGAAAAGTAGAAAGTTGCACAAGTTGGTTGGGCTCCATGCTCCCATCAACTTGTAAGTGTCGGACCACATTACACACCTAATGACTAAAAAGTACATTGACAACAGCAAGGCCAGCCACCAAACAAATCTTAATCTAGTAGAACAATAGAAAATGCTGTCTGCAAAACATAAACTGTGCCATGCAATATCTCCACAAAAAATATCATAAACATCGCAATTCACATATACAGGACATGCCATCAACACCCTCCAGATTTCAAGTGAAAAGACCAAGCCATGTCCAAGACATAACATGTCAATGTTTTAAATTTTCATTCGTCAGAGTGGCACAGTTCCACACCTGTTGACATTTAACACACACAATGACTGAAAACTACATCCATGACACTAATGCTAGGTATCCTATCAATTTCAAGCCACCACCACAAGCAAAACACTATCCGCAGAACATAAACTGCGCCACACCATGTCTCTGCAAAAAAAAATTTTCTGACACAAAAACACTGTCATTTACATCCACAGGACATGCAGTAAACACCCTCCAAATTTCAAGTAAAAAGACCAAACCGTGTCCGAGATATAACATGTCAAAGTTTGAAATTTTCATTCGTCAGAGTGGCACAGTACTGCACCTGTTTACATTTAACACACACAATGACTGAAAACTACATCCATGACACTACGGCTAGGTATCCTATCTCTTTCAAGCCACCACCACAAGCAAAACACTGTCCACAGAACATAAATTGTGCCAAGCCATATCTCCGCCTAACAAATATTTTCTGACACATAAACATCCACAGGACATGCCGTAAACACCCTCCAAATTTCAAGTAAAAAGACCAAACCATTTTCAAGATATTCAATGTCAAAGATTAGTAAAATGTCCCTATCTATTCCATTATAAAAAATCTGGCCATCCTGTCCCTATTTTGTGATCAAAGATCGCGATCAAAGAATCTCGCAATCAAAGAATTTGCAGGATCGCAATCAAAGAATTTTCAGGCTCATGACTAAAGAATAAAAATTCCTATAAATCAAACAATTGAAGGAATTGCGGTAAACTACCACCATGGTTTGATAGAATGAAGTCCCCTGAACAACACCCACCCTCATTTGACTTCCTATGGCATCCCTGGGCTGAGAAAATTGATTTTTTAATCCAGCCATCTCGTCTTCACTCGCGATGCACGATTGCGATCAAGAATCTCACGATCAAAGACTTTGCAGGCTTGTGATCAAAGAATTTGCAGTGTCATGATCAAAGAATAAAAAAACCTCACATTTAAAAAATACAAGGAATTGTGGTAAGCCACCACCATGGTTTGACAGAACGAAGCCCCCTGAGCAAAACCCACCCTCATTTGACTTCCTAGGGTACCCCTGGGCTGAGAAAATTGATGTTTTAATCTGGCCATCTCATCTCTTGCTCGTGATGCATGATTGCAATTAAAGAATCTCGCGATCAAAGAATTTGCAAGCTTGCGATCAAAGAAATTGCACACTTGCGATCAAAGAATTAAAAATGGTGAAACACGGGTTTTTGAACCAAACCAATGTCATGCCTCGATAGAATGAAGCCCCCTGAGCAAAACCCATCCTCATTTGTGTCCCTAGCCCACCTCTGAGCTGAGATATTTATGTTTTTAGGTTGACATGCAAGATCGCGATCAAAGATCTCGCAATCAAAGAATTTGTAGGCTCGGGATCAAAGATTGCTAGCGAGCCGTGATCAAAGGTTTTAACAGCGTATTACTCTATTTTTTGACTGATTTGGATGAAACCAAAGGCATGGCTCAATAGATCGGAGCCCTCTGAGTAAAACTCATCCAATTTTAACTTCAGAAATTACCCCTGAGCCGAGATATTTGTGTTTTTCCGATCGGAATTGAAAAACAAGATGGCGGAACTCGCGATCAAAGAATTCTCGGGGGCAAAGATTCTTGAACCGCGAGGCTACAAATTCTTTGTCTGCCAGCTGGGACCAGATGGCCAGAACTCCATTCTTTGTTTGCAAAACATACATATAAATTTTCCCATTGACTTATAATGGGAATTTAAAAGTGGCATAACTTTTGAATGCCATAATATTTTTTCACCAAACGAAAAGCGCCATGTTTAGACACCAAAGCTCTTTTAAATGAGCCATCTCACAGAGCAGTACACCACATTATGGCTACATCCAAAATCCCAAAATCTGCCTCCAAAAATGGATAATTTTGCATTTTTTCAGCATTTTCGTACGCAAAGACCGTAAGTCCAACCAAAATGAAATTTGGCAAATCAAGAGATCTACCATGACTTTAACATAGAAGTGACATCTGAATCCTAACTATAGTGGCACGACCGCGCCACTATTATATATGTATATATATATATATATATTATATATATATATATATATATATATATGCATTGCAAAAAACTCAGTTAATGCATCAGTTAGCGTTGATATCACAACGACAAAAGTATGGAAATGTGATGTCAGGGCTACACCCCTACCACCCCACTCCAGACCCCACCCTCCACACACCAACAGGCATCGGGGTGTGCATTGGGGTTGTCAGCCTAACTCTCACCCCATTCCATGTGTAAACAAGCTGAGGTGGTGCAGTATAGGAGAATGGGCTGAGAGTTAGGCCCGATGACCCCAACTACACCCCGATGCCTGTTGGTATATGGATGGTGTATGTGGGGTGTGGGGTGGTAGGGGTGTAACCCTAACATCATATTTCCATGCTTCTGTCACTGTGCAATCATGACCCCATGGCACCCCTGGCATATGTGAGTCTGTGGAGGATGGGTGTGTGGGTTGGTTGTGGGGGTTAGGGGCTCAAACCTAACATTTAATTCCCTCACTTTTGTTGCTTTAACTCTAACTGACCCATTAAATGCAGTTTTTTGCCATGAATTTCCTTACTTTTGGAAAAAGTGTAATATAAGAAGTAAAAAACATGTATTGGTTGGAGTGTGGGACCCTTTGGGCCCCGCGCTCCCACCAAGTTGCCCATTGTTGCATAATAATATGGATCTGTGGGAGCACAGGCCCCCACTTACACAAAGCGACAGAGACGTACAGCAGCACTATAGGGCAACAAACCCTTGTAACAGTAATTTGTCCATATCTTGGCAACTGTAACAGCTAAAAAAAAAAATTGAAGTGTCGTCATAACAGCATCAGAAGAAAGGCTGCACTAGGAAGGGTGGTTCTCCAAACAAAAAATAACACAGTTCAGGCAGAGAAGGGCACTCACCAACCAATAAACAAACACGCAGGGCTCCAGTAGATACCAATAGAATCCAATTTATTCCACACACGTTACATAGATACATAGACAGTGTTGGCAGATAAGGGCCTATGGCCCACCTAGACTGCCCATTTGAGTTTGTAACTTCAGTTTATGTTTTCCTAGAACTCTGTTGCCCCTTACCTCTGACCTCCAGAATTCCTTTATGTCTATCCCATGCATTCTTAAATCCCGTGATTGTTACAGACCCCACCACTTCCTCAGGCAGGGTGTTCCACTTGTTCACCACCCATTCTGTGAAGATATTCTTCCTCACATTTCCTCTGAATCACCCTTCCTCCAACTTCATCCTATACCATCTAGTCCTAAAACATCTTTTTCACTTAAAAATAGTGTATTCTTGCACCCTGTTCCTCCCTGTAAGATACTTGTATGTCTCTATCATGTCCCCTCTCTCCTTCCTCTCCTCCAGGGAGTACATATTCAATTCCTTCAACCTGTCCTCATAGGATTTGTGATGCAATCCATGTACCATCTTTGTTGCCCTTCTCTGAACCTTCTCTACCCTGTCTATGTCCTTACGTAGGTAAGGTCTCCAGAACTGTACACTATACTCCAGGTGGGGCCTCCTTAGTGTCTTGTATAGTGGAATCATGACCTCCCTTTTCCTGCTGGTGATGCCCCTGCCTATGCATCCCAGCATCCTATTTGCTTTACCTGCTGCCTTGTCACACTGTTTCCCTGCCTTGAGGTCATCAGAGATGATAACCCCAAGATTCCTTTCCTGCTTGGTGCATGCTATATCCTCACCCCCAAACTGATATATTGTGCCAGGGTTTTTGTGCCCCATATGCGTTATCTTGCACTTCTTTGCATTGAATTTCAACTGCCAAACCCCTGACCATTCTTCAAGTTTCTGCAGGTCCCTTCTCATTCTGTCTACACCCTCTGGTGTGTCTACTCTGTTACGGAGCTTTGTGTCATCAGTGAACAGTGAAATTCTGCCTTCTAGGTCCTGCGCAATGTCACTGATGAAGTTGTTGAATAGGACAAGTCCCAGCACTGATCCCTGTGGTACCCCACTGGTCACTCTTCCCTCTGTGGAGTGACAGCCATTTACCACCACCCTCTGTGTCCTGCCACCCAGCCAGTTACCTACCCACCACACTACTGTCCTGCCCACACCCATATTCCCTAGTTTGTGTGATAGTCTTCTATGTGGCATAGTGTCAAAGGCCTTGCTGAAGTCCAGATAGGCCATGTCCACTGCCCTCCCCTGATCCACCTCCCTACTCACCCAGTCAAAAAATTCAACGAGGTTGGTCTGACATGACCTCCCACTGATGAAACCATGCTGCCTTGGATCCTGCAGTCCATTGACAACCAGATGTTCCACCAATCTCTCCTTCAGTAGTGCTTCCATGATCTTCCCCACTACCGAGGTGAGGCTGACTGGTCTGTAGTTCCCCACTTCCTCTTTGTTCCCACTTTTGTACAAGGGGACTACATCTGCTGTCCTCCAGTCTTTGGGTATCTCCCTGTTTCCAGTGATCGGCTAAACAGGATAGCCAGAGTTTCAGCCACCACCTCTCTGAGTTCTTTAAGGACCCTGGGGTGCACCCCATCTGGCCCCATTGCTTTATCAACTCTTACTACTTCCAGTTCCTTCAGGACCCTTTCTCGTGTAAAGGGGCTTGTGTCCATTTCTGCACCATTCTCACCCCTTGTACTCCCTTCAGACCCATTACCCTCCTCTTCCTCGTAAAGACTGAGCAGAAATACCTGTTCAATATGTCAGCTTTACTGCTGTCATCCTCCCCGCGAACCCCATCCTTCCTCTTCAGTCTCATTATCCCTCCCTTTGCCTTTCTTTTTTCACTTATGTACCTGAAAAAGGTTTTATCCCCTCTACCCACTGATTTTGCAATGTGCTGTTCTGTCTCAGCTTTGGCTTCCCTTACTGACCTCCCTGCCTCCCTTTGCATCTCCTGGTACTTCTCCCTATCCCCTTTTACCTGTGTCTTTTTGTATTGCCTGAATGCAATCTTTCTGGCTTTCACTTTCTTTGCTACCTCTTTGGAAAACCATAATGGCCTCCTCTTCCTTTTCTTCTTGCTAACCTGCTTAATGCATAATTATGTAGCTCTTGTAATCCCCATTTTAAATACTGCCCACTGTTCCTCAACCCCTGATTCCTGCCCCATTTCCCTTAATGCCTCTTTCAAGTATCTCCCCATTTTCCCAAAGTCTGCCCCCCTAAAATCCAGGATACGTATTTTTGTATGGTTTGGTTCTGCTCCTTCTGTGATTTCAAACCACAATGTCTGGTGTTCACTGTTCCCCAGGTGTTCCCCCACTGTTACCCTCATCACACTGTCCCTGTTTGTGAGCGCAATGTCCAGTATTGCCTTTTGCCGAGTTGGTTCCATGACCAGTTGCTTGAGGAAGGCACCCTGAAGGGAGTCCAGGATAAATCTGCTCCTAGCTGATGCTGTTGCTGGGATGCTCCAGTCCACATCTGGAATATTGAAGTCTCCAACCAGTGCTACCTCACCCTTGTCTACCTTCCTTTGGATGGCTAGCATCAGCTCCCTATCTGTTTCTTCCTCCTGGGCTGGTGGTCTATAGACCACACCTGTGTGGATGGCTGGCCCCATTTTCCTTTCCAGCTTAACCCACAGTAACTCTCCCCAATTTTGTTCCTCCTGGATCTCTCTGGCCCTTATGTAATTTTTCACATACAGTACCACTCCTCCTCCCTTCTTACCTGCCTGGTTTCTTCTGAATATGTTGTAGCCAGGAATGGCCATCTCCCAGTCATGGTTATCATTACACCAGGTTTCTGTGATGGCCACAATGTCCAGGTCTGACTGCACCATGACAGCCTCCAGATCTTCCATCTTGTTGCTAAGGCTCCTGGCATTGGCACACATGGCTTTCCATGATTTGACCTCCCTAGACTGTTTAGCTGTTCTACTCCAGCCCCTTCCCTGGTTGTCCTTTATCCCTGGTTCTCCTTGCTGGCTGCCCTTCTGCTGATTTTGGCCCCTTTTCTGCCTATCCACCTCTTGGGTGCTAATCTCCATCTTTTGCACACTGCTTTGTTGAGATAGCCACTCCTCCAGTTCACTGGTTCCACTGCTAGCTGTGTGGGGTGAGCAAGTAGATACCCTCCTTGCTGGCCTGCCACCCCCTTAGCTAGTTTACATGCTTGTCAATGTAGCATTTAAACTTATCATTGAGTGCTTGGATTCCCCTCCAGGATGGATGCAGGCTGTCAGGCTTGAACAAACCTCCATCCCTCCAGGTGGGTCCCCAGTCACCAATGAATCCAAACCCTTCCTCACAGCACCAGTTCTTCAACCATGAGTTAAAAATCCTGGTGCATGCACCCCTATGCTCTCCCATGCCTCTCGCAGGTAGTACTTCTGAGAAGGTGACAGAAGTAGCTACTTGCTTGAGACCCTTCCCCAATTTCCTAAACTCTTCCTGAACTTCCTTTGGCCCCCCCCATTTGGTCATTAGTACCTAGGTGGATAATGACATCCAGCTCACCCTCCCATCTTGCCTTCCCAGTGATCCCCAGGATCTTTCTTCCATCCCTCTGTGCCATGGCACCTGGTAGGAGCCTCACCTCCCGGTCCTCCCCCTCTTCCTCCTGTGTTCCTAGCTGGATCCCTCTTATGATGGAGTCCCCCACCAGGATTTGCTTTCTTCTCCTCTGGGGTCCACTGCTCTCCCCGCTGAGGTCACCTCCTTGGCTAACCTCCACATCCTTTCCTTCCACTTCTCTGGGTACCTCTATTTGGTTGCCCCCATTTGCCAGTGTGGCATATGAGTTCTTGAATGGAATAGGATCTGGGATGTGCCTCTGCCTGACTGTCTTAAACCCCTCTGAGCCCACTGTCATCCAAGTGTTCCTCGTTCTCGGCATCTTTTGAGGCAGTGGCATTGGACTGGGTGGTCTCTGAACAGGGGTGATGGTACTCCTGACCCAGTTTACTTCTGCTCTGAGTCTGGCTATCTTATTCCACAGTCCAAAGAGATGCATGCAGATAGGGCAGCACCTCAGTGTCCAGAAGGTCTGTCTGAATATGGCTGCCCCGCAGCTACTGCATTGCACCACTCCCCACATTATACTGCAGTTATACTGCTATTCCACTACTTGTCTGTTACTGAAGCTCTCCTAGTTCCCTTTTTATTAATTTACTGTCCTAAAAATCCTGAAACTGATACTCAGATACTTTTCTTTTAAAAAAAGAGAATAAATATATAAATAAATGAGTCAAAACACTTGTCGTACTGAGGGTGGGCTTCTTCCCCTTATGCCCCTCCTACTCCACACTCCCTACTATCCCCTGTGTTTAGCTCCTATCAATCATATTTAACAGGGTATATAATTAAGAGTTGGGGGAAGGGGAGGTGAAAATTTGCAGTAATTAAAGACAGCAAAGAAATACACCACCACTATGTTTTAAATTTTCAACAGCCCAAAAACAATTCTAAGTAAAGACAGCAAAGAAATTACAGTGTCACTAAAAGCTCACAATCTAAGTTTAATAACAAAAATAGCAATTACCAGTTACTGTAAAGCACTGATATGAATATGTTTCCTTCCCCTTCTGGCTTCTTCTCCACACTTGATGCATTTCGGACGTTAGTGCCCTTCTCTGCCTGAAAAGTGTTGCCATAATCATGAGACTGAGTAGTTCACAAAACAAGAAATGACCAAACCCATGCCTTGCATCATTTCCTAGATATGGGCACCAAAAAGCACTGCACAGGCACTCTTTGAACCCTTGTGGCAGTAATTTGACAATATCTCATGAACCATACAACCCAAAAAAAAATGTCACTGCAGGCTTACTCTATGATTTCAAATCTTTTAACTATGGCACAGATCACCTAAGGGTGATCTGAGTCATCAGTAGCGAAAACTCTGTATCTCACTTCATTTTTGAGATACAGGCACCAACAGGTGTGACAGACCATGCAATGTTATCCTTTGGGGAATATCTGAACTTCATGATGGCATATCTATAGAACCACTTAATTCCCCAATACCTAAACAGTATCCCCTCAACACCCTGTACATTTCAAGTAAAGAGACCAAACCATTAATGAGCTATGCGGTTGTAAAGTTTTTACACTTTTAAAAATTCTTAATTTGTGAGATAGCAAAATCCTGGGCCTTCAGATCAATCCTAGTCTGTGAGCTAGGAAAATTCTAGTCCATGAGGGGATAACTGGTCATGCCATCAGGGACATCTGGTCACTCCATCAGGAACATCTGGTCACCCACAGGGACACCTGGTCATGAAATTCTGGCTATCTGGTCACTCCATGATGGACAAAGCTTGTGGACCAGAATCGTCTTGCGTACCAGGATTTTGTAGGCTCACGGACTAGGATCATTAGCGAGTCATGAAAGAAGAATTAAAAAATTGTTAAAAGCTATTTTTTGACAAAAACAAACCAAACCAAAGGCATGGCTTTGTAGAGGGCATCACCCTGAGAAATACCCATGCCTCATTTGGCCCAAAAGTCACCCATAGACAAAACTACAACATTTTGTTTGGCTGAAAACTGAAAACAAGATTGTGGCTCAAGACAAAGAATTTTTCTGACAGACTAGGATTTTACTTCACAAGGTAGCAAAATCCTTGACCATGAGATCATTCTTAGTTCGCAAAAAATACGTATAAATTTTGAAATGAACTGAGCATGCGCAGAACTCAAACATTAAAAAAGTAATAATTTTTGAATGGATTAGTATTTTTTCACCAACCCAATGCTGGATTGTTCCTTGACCCAAACTCTTTCTACATTCCAAATCTCAGACCAAAAGACCACACGATGTGATCGCAGAACCATGGGCAAACAACACATCAAAACTGGCAAAAAGTGCAGACACTGTACGTCTCACTAAAATGCAACTTGATAAATCAAGAGATCTAACCTAACAGACCATGCATTCCAAAGTTTGTGCAAATCCTTTAAACAGTTGCAAAGTTATTAACATGCAAAATTTGAGGTTTAACATTAAAGTGCCTACTCAACCCTAACTATAGGGGCTTGACCACGCCCCTATAATATAGATAGATAGATAGACTGGCAGACTGACAGACTGACAGACTGACAGACAGATGTATATGTGTGTGTGTGTGTGTGTGTATATATATATATATGTTGTATGCAAAAAACTTTGTTAATGCATCATTTAGGGTCAAAACACAAAAAGTCAGGAAATTAGACCTTTAGGGTTGCCCCATCCCCCCCTCGTGGACCTACCCATCATCCCGAGATTGACAGCTGATGGGGTGTGTCATTGGGGTTGTGAGGCCTAAATGTCGCCCCATTCCATCTTTAATCATATTCACAAGCCACAGTAAAGAAGAATGGGGTGACATTTAGGCCTCAAAACCCTAATGACACACTCCATCAGCTGTCAATCGGGATGATGGGTGGGTCTGTGGGGAGATGGGGCAACCCTAAAGGTCTCATTTCCTGACTTTTTGTATTTTAACCCTAAATGATGTATTAACAAAGTTTTTTTGCACAAAATTTCCTTACTTTTTGAGAAAGAATAGAAAAGTAGAAAGTTGCACAAGTTAGTGGGAAAGCAGCCCTTCGGGCCCCATGCTCCGACCAACTTGTAAATTCCTGCCTAAGATAAGAGTACAAGTACTAAATATCATATGTATTGATGGCAGTGCATATGGTTGGGAGTGGGGGGCCCACCACCTTGAAAGAAAGCAAAGTGTCATTCATCAGAGTGGCATAATTCAACATCTGTTTACACGTCAGACACCTAACCACTACAAATGACCTTCATGGCAGAAAAATGCTAGGCAGCCTACAAATTTGAAGTCAATACCACAATGCAAAACACCATTTGCAAAACATAAAGTGTGTCAAGCAATACGGGTGCAGCAAATTAATTTTTCAACACCTAAACACCATAATTCACATGGACAGCACATCCCTTCAACACGCTCCAAATTCAATGTAAAAGACCAAACTGTTTCCGAGATATAAAATGTGAAAGTTTCAGGTTTTCATTCATCACACTGGCAGAATTCCATACCTAGTAACATTTTACACACCTAACAACTGAAAAGTACATCCATGGCAGTAAGGCTAGCTACCCTAGTAATTTAAAGCCACTACCACCATATACAATGATGTCCACAAAATGTAAACTGCATCACGCAATATTTCCTCAACAAATGTATTGTCCAACACATAAGCACTATTATTCACATCTACAGGACATGGTCCCTCCAAATCTGGCCATCTAGTCCCTCCCTCACGATCAAAGATCACGATCAAAGAATCTCGCAATCAAAGAATTTGCAGGCTCACGATCAAAGAATAAAAAATGTTAAAACAATTTTTAGAGAAAAATACATGAAACCACAGCCATGACTCGACAGAACAAATGCCCCATAACAGATCCCACCCTAGTTTGCCTTTAGAAGTGACACCTGTGCTGAGAAAATTTAATTTTTCATGTGGCCATCTAGCCACTCCCTCGCGATCAAAGATCACGGTCAAAGAACCTTGTGATCAAAGAATTTGCCAGCTTGCATTCAAAGAATTTGTAGGGTCGTGATCAAACAATAAAACATGTTAAAAGTCAATTCTTAGGTAAAAATGCATGAAACCACAGCCATGCCTTGATAGAACAAAGCCTCCTGAGCAAAACCCACCCTCATTTGGCTAAGCCAACCCTGATCTGAGAAAATGTATTTTTTCAAGTGGCCATCTAGTCACACCCTCACAATCAAAGATCGCAGTCAAAGCATCTCGCAATCAAATAATTTGCAGGTTCACGATCAAAGATCATTAGCATGCCACGATCAAAGAATAAAAAAGTTAAAAACTCAATTTTATGACCATTTTGAAAGAACCCACAGGCATGGCTCTATAGAGGGAATATCCCTGAGGAAAACCCACCAAAGTTTCACCTCAGAAGTCCCCCCCGGCCAAGATATTTGAATTTCTGCCTACCGCAAACTGAAAACAAGATGGTGGCCATCATGATCAAAGAATTCCTCACGATCAAAGATTCTTTGATCACAAGCCTGCAAATTCTTTAATTGTGAGGCAGGACTAGATGGCCAAAACCCTATTCTTCTTTCGCAAAATAACCATATAAATGTTCCCATTCTTATAATCAGAACTTAAAAGTTTAATAACTTTTACATAGAATTTGATGGCAGATAAGGACCACTTGGCCCACCCAGTCTGCTCATTTCCCTATCTAATGGATAAGCTGCAGATTCTACTTAACCAACAGCCTACTTCTTCCTACCCCCACCCAATAGAATTGCCTTATGACTGTCCCATGCATGCTCGAATTCCACCACGTTTTTGACTCCACAACCTCCTCCGGAAGGCCATTCCATGCATCCACAACCCTCTGTGTGAAAAAATGTTTCCTTATATTACCTCTGAGCCGCACCCCTCTATCTTCAAATTGTGCCCCCTTGTTCTTGCACACCTCTTTTTCTGAAAGATGCTACCCTCTTGGACTTTGTTGATTCCCTTGAGGTACTTGAAAGTTTCTATCATGTCCCCCCTCTCCATCCTTTCCTCGAGGCTATGCATATTAAGCTCCTTAAGTCTGTCTTCATATGTCTTCTGGTGCAGACCCTGCACCATTTTAGTTGTCCTCTTCTGGACTGCCTCCATCCTGTTTACGTCTTTGCAGAGATTGGGTCTCCAGAACTGCACGCAGTACTCCAGATGGGGTCTCACCAGCTGTCTGTACAGAGGGATAACAGCTTCCTGTTTTCTACTGGTGATGCCTCTCCCTATGCATCCCAGTATACCCCCAGCCCTCCTTACTGTCCTCTCACATTGCTTGCCCACCTTTAGGTCATCTGATATGACTACCTCCAGGTCCCTTTCCATTTTTGTTGTTGTTAGTATCTCACCCCCCCATTGTGTACTCTTCCTCTGGGTTTTTGTTTCCCAGGTGCATTACCATGCACTTCTTAGCATTGACTTTAAGCTGCCATACATTTGACAATTCCTCCAGCCTTGCCAAGTCCCTTCTCATCCTTTCCACCCCACCTTGTGCATCTACTCTGTTGCAAATCTTTGTATCATCTGCAAAGAGACATACTTTTCCTTCTAGTCCCTCTGCAGTGTCACTTATAAAGACATTGAAGAGGTCCAGTCCAAGAACTGAACCCTGTATTACCCCACTAGTAACCCCCTTTTCTTCAGAGTAGACTCCATTTACTATTACCCTCTGTGTCCTGTTCTCCAACCAATTCTTTACCCAGGCTAACATCTTGGGACCTACTCCCAGGCTGGCTAACTTTTATATTAATCTTTTGTGTGGGACTGTGTCAAATGCCTTGCTAAAGTCTAGGTAGGCCATGTCCACAGCCCCTCCCTGATCTAATACTTTGGTCACCCAATCAAAGAAATCAATTAGATTCATCTGACATGACCTTCCCACTGTCAATCCATGCTGCCTTGGGTCCTGTACCCCTCTGGCCTCTAGGTACTTGATAATTCTTTCCTTCAGAAGTGATTCCATCATTTTCCCTATCACTGAGGTTAAATTAACAGGTCTGTAGTTACTTGCTTCTGCCCTGCTCCCACTTTTGTGAAGTGGAATCACATCTGCCCTCCTCCAGTCCTTAGGTACCACAAAATCCTCCCATGATTTGTTAAAGAGGGTAGTCAGTGGTGTCACTAGTTCTACCCTTAGTTCTTCTAGAATTCTGGGATGAATCCCATCAGGCCCCATTGCTTTGTTCACCTTCAGTTTTAAGAGTTCTTTCAGAACCCTTTCTTCTGTAAATGGGCTGATATCAACTTCTGTATCCAGAGTGTTTCTATTGATTGGTTTAGGTACCTCCCCCTCTTCATTTGTGAATATTGAGCAAAAATATTTATCTAGTATCTCTGCCTTTTCACTCTCTACCTATCCCTTCCCCTTTATTAAGCCTCGTTATCCCTCCCTTGGTGTTCCTTCGCTCCCTGATGTACCTATAAAAATGTTTTATCTCCCTTCTTAACCATGTTGGCTATCTTTTCCTTGGTTTGGGCCTTTGCTGTTCTGACTGCCTTTCCCAGCTTCATTTTGCTTTAACTGATACAATTATCTGTCCTGCTCCTTCTGTGATTCCTTGTACTTCCTGAATGCTTTGTTTATCTCCCTAACCTTTCCTGCCACCTCCTTTGAGAACCATAGTGGTTTCTTACATCGTTTTGTTTTTTCACCAAAGGACAAGTAGCATGTTCCTTGACCCGAGCTCTTTCAGATGAGCCAAGTCACAGAGCAGCCCGTCACATGACATACGTACAGTGCCACGGACAATATCCAAAAAACTGCCCACATAACTGGTGAAAAGTGCATTTTTCAGCATTTTGCTGTGCAACAACTGTAACTCTGACCAAAATGGAATTTGGCAAATCAAGACATCTACCATGCCCCACTGCACATACCAAATTTCCTGCAAACCTGTTGAACAGGTCCAAAGTTATTAACGCACAAAATTTTGAGTTTAACATAGAAGTGGCTTCATATCCGTAAATATAGGGTGTGACCAGGCCCCTATAATATATTCCATGTCTGAGCATGTTGACATGATACAGTAAATGAGAATGGGGTGAGAGTTTGGCATCACGACCCCAATAACACACCCCAGCGTCTGTCAGACTGTGGAAGATCAGGGTGGCATGTGTGGGGGGCTTAGTGGTTCAATCCTAATGTCTCATTTAGTGACTTTTTTGCTTTAACTGTAAATGAAGCAATAATGCAGTTTTTTGCATAGAATTTCCTTTCTTTTTGAAAAAGTGTAGTATGAGTAGTGAAAAACATGTATTGGTGGGAGTGTGGAGCCCAGCTCCCACCAAGTTGCCAATTTTTGCATAACAATATGCATCTGGGCCCACACTCCCACTTACACAAAGCTACAGAGCCATGCAGCAGCACTATAGAGCACTAAACCAATGTAACAGTAATTTGTGCATATCTTGGGAACTGTAAGGGCTAGAAAAAATTCTAGCATCTTGGTAATCATGACAGCGAGTACTTCACGCATCATCAGAGACTGTACCCCATATCTCACATCGTTTCTGACATATGGGCACCGAAAAGCACTGGGCAGGCACTCTTTCTACCCTTGTGACAGTAATTTCACAATATCTCATGAACCCTGCAATGCATGAACAAAATTCCACTGGAGGCTTATGCTAGATTTTCAAATGTGAAAAGTCTATATCTCACTTCATTTCCAAGATAACGGTGCCAAAAGTCATGACACAGACTGCAATGTAATCTTTTGGGAAAAATGTCAATTATGTCATTGAATATCTCTGCAACAAATTATTTCCCCAACACCTAAACAGCACAGCTCACATCTCTATGACATCCCCCTCAACACCCTGTAAATTTCAAGTAAAAAGGCCAAACTGTGATTGAGACATGTTCATCCCAATTTGTGCTATCTGGTCTTTCCTAGGGCCATCTGGTCTTTCTCATTAACATTCAAAAAATACATAGAAATGTACCCATAGGATATAATGGGAATTTCAAATTGTAATAATTTTTTTACCAAACGAAAAGCGGCATGTTCGGCCAGTGAAGCTCTTTCAAACAAACCATGTCACAGAGTGGCACACCACATGACAGCCATGCAGCGCCATGGACAATATCCCAAAAACTGTCTTCAAAACTGGATAATATTGCATTTTGCAGCATTTTTATGTGCAAAGATTGTAAGTCCGACCGAAACTAAATTTGGCAGATCAAGAGATCTACCATGCCCCACCATGCATACCAAATGTCATGCAAATCTGTTGAATGGGTCCTAAGTTATTAATGCCCAAACTTTTGACTTTAACATAGAACTGCCTTCATAACCCTAAATATGAGTGGCATGACCACACTATATATATATATATATATATATATATATATATATATATATATATAAATATATATATATATATATATATATATATATATATATCTATATATACACACACCAGGCCAGTATAGTTAGGGTTGCATGGTCACTTTTATGTTAAACCCCAATGTTTGCACTTTAATAACTTTGCAACCATTTGTCTGAATTGCCAGAAATTGTGCATGTGTGGTGTACAACTACAGATCTCTGGAACTGGAAAGTTTTTTTCTGGTCAGATGTACGGTTGAAGAACCATAGACATACAAAAAGTGACAATTACCCAACTTTTGTGCATTTTCGGTAGGGCATAATGGACTGAAGAATGCGTCTGAGTGAATTCAAATGTGCTTTTCTATATGTGGCCTGGGTTAAACTGGTGCCTTTTGAAGATCTGGTGAAAAAATATTAAATCCATTCAAAAGTTATACAAGTTTTTCATGTCCAATTGTAACCTACGGTAAAATTTATATGTGCATTGCAAAAACGTTCGCAATCACATTTTTGTTGTCGTGCTCACTAAATTTGTTTTCTTGCTGCTGCCATGTTTTCAGTTAGTGAGAGACAAAAAACATTGTAACTCGAAAAGTAATGCCTGTTGGTAAACACCAAGAGCTGTGTTTACCTAATAGGGCCCTTAGGAACATTACCCTGGCATTAGTTTTTCAGCAGGTGGTATGGAAATGTGTTTTTCAAACTTTTTCCACCATTCTGCCATTTTTTTGTCTCAACAAAATGTTTTGTTGTCGCGGCAATGATCGCAATAAAAAAAGGAACCTTGACAAACATTTTTCTGTGCATGACAACATTCCCATTATAGAGCTAGGAGTACCACGAACACTTTAAATTTATTGCAAAAAATACTGCACAAACACATTTTCCCATGTTTTGTTTTCTTTGTTACTTCATTGTGCCAAGGTGGATTATGCTTTTATGCTGAAATTTGCAGGGTGGCAAGCTCTGGTCACACAGATGTGCCTTTTGGTGGTTTCATCCCAAAATATTGAACAGGCCCATAGTGACAGCATTCTGAAGTTGAAAACTTTCTCATAGGATAACATTGCGGCACTTGTGGAGCCTTTTGGTGCCTGTTTCTTTGAAATGGTGCCAGATACAGATTTTTCGCTACCCACAGCTTAGTCCACCTATAGGTGGACTAAGCATTCAAGGAAGTTTCAAAGTCATAGATTACACCTGCAGTGGAATTGCTTTCATAGAGTGTACGGTTACTGAGATATTGGCAAATTAGTGTTATAATGGTTCCTTTTCAGGCCTATAGGGCTACTGTAGGTCTCCATTGTTATGTGTAAGTGGGAATACAGGGCCTGGAGGGCCTGTGCTCCCACAGAAACATATCATTATGCACAAATGGGTGGTTTGGGCCCTGCACTTGCACCAACACATACCATTTACTAATTACATAGTAGTGAAATTCTTTGCAAAAAATGTCATTAATGCATCAGTTAGTGTTGCTGTCACAGTGACAAAAGTTTGGAAATTCAGTATTAGGATTGACCTCCCTACCATCCCACCTTCACCAACCCATCCTTCACACATCAACAGACATTGGGGTGTGCCATGGGGTCATCAGGCCTAACTCTCACCCCATTCTCCTATACTGTAGCATATCAGCTTGCCTACACATGGAATGGGGTGAGAGTTGGACCTGATGACCCCATGGCACATCCTGACATCTATTGGTGTGTGGAGGATGGGGGTGTGGGTGAGGTGGTGGGATAACCCTAACATTGAATTTCCAAACTTTTGTTGCTGTGACATCAACCCTAACTGATGCATTAGCAAAGTTTTTTGCAATGAATATATATATATATATATATATATATGAGACACTTGATGGGCAGGAGTGGAATATGGAAAATATTCTGACTCCTGCAGAGTGAGCTCTGTATTCTCTTGATGGGCATGAGTGAGAATGCACAGCTCATGATGCAGGAGTCAGAATATTTTCCATATCCCCATAATCTGCACATCATGTGTGCAGTTTATACCACTGGGGTGCGAGCTTTAGGAACATTTTTTTCTGTTTCTGCATGTTTTCTGCTCATTTTGTGTATGTGGGGGGTGTTCTAATGGACTGGGAGTGAGAAACACAGCTGAGTGTGTTTTAGAAAGCTAATTGAGTGATTCAGAGGCTCATTGAGAAAGACAAACTGCTGCAGGTAGCAGTAAGAGAGAGAAACTGCTTTGTGAAAGTGTCATTTAGAATTTAGGTTGTTTTTTAGGCTGAGTACAGCACAGTCATGAGCTAGGAGTGTTAGAAACTCAGTGGGACACAGCTGACAGTATTTTGCAAGGCTAACTGAGTGAGACAGAGGCTCACTGAGAAAGACAAACTGCTGCAGGCAGCAGTGAGAGAGAGAGAGAGAGAGAAGCTGCTTTGTAAAACAGTTTAATTTAGAATTCAGGTTGTTTGGAAGCTCCAGTCAGC
Organism: Neoceratodus forsteri; assembly: GCA_016271365.2. Classification (NCBI taxonomy): domain Eukaryota; kingdom Metazoa; phylum Chordata; order Ceratodontiformes; family Ceratodontidae; genus Neoceratodus; species Neoceratodus forsteri. Next base: position 1,146,474,883 of record CM057449.1, on the reverse strand, counting down.
ACCATAATAGGCTAGGGGTGTTAGAAACTCAGTGGGAAGGAGCTGAGAGTGTTTTGCAAAGCTAACTGAGTAAGTTACAGCTTTAGTGAGAAATAGAAACTGTTTTTGAAGCAGTTTCCTTTAGAATGCTGTCTGCAGTGCAGATATTCTCACTCCAGTGCCATCAGCCAAGTGAGGATAAATGTGATATCCTCACTCTGGTGATGTCATCAGGATTTCTCCTCACTCCAGAGAAAATAACACAGGTTGTTCCACTGGAATAGCTCTCGCCCCAGTGGTGTGTATATTTATATATATATATATACACACACACACACACACACACATATATATATATATATATACACACACACACACACACATATATATATATATACATATATATATATATATATATATATATATATATATATATATATATATATATATATATATATACATATACATATATCTCCAGTGAAGCCTGGTTAACATTAAAAGATATTATATTCAAGTTAGAAAAGACATTTGTACCAGATTAAAAAAAGTACAATAAGAAAGGTAAGGTCCCAATTTGGTTTAATAATTCAATATAAAAACTAATCAAAGTCAAAGAAAAATTATTCAAGAAACTAAAAACAACTTTGAAGAAAATATTAAACTTTAAAAAGCCGCACAATTGAAATTAAAAAAAAATTACAAACAAAAAAGGGCTGAATTTAAGATAGTACATTCAGACAATAATAAAAAAGAATTATATTCCTACATTAATGGTAAAAAAGAACAAAGGGTAAACTAGGACCACTAGTTCATGATAATAAAGAAGTAGAAAAGATAGGGAAACAGCAGATCTTCTGAATTCTTACTTCTGTTCCATTTGCTGTAAGCACATATGCACTATCTGGAGAGAATAAACAATTTGTACTCCATCTCCCAGGAAGAAGTTTTAAAAGCTCTAGGTACATTAAAAAACAATACAAGCCCTGGACCAGATAATATATATCCCTTGTTTCTGAAAGGCACTGCACCTTTAATCTCATTGCCATTGTTCATCATATTTAATAAATCATTGGTTGAAAGCAACATTCCATCAGACTGGCTGTTGGCTCCAGTTATTCCTACATATAAAAAAGGAAGTAAAACTTCAGTACAGAATTACCAACCAATAAGCCTTACTTTTATCATCTGCAAGTTAATGGAGCAGATAATTAAGAAGCATTTGGAAAAAGAAATTGTAGCATTGGGATTAATTGACAATTTACTACATGGCCTCAAAAGCAGTTATTCCTGTACCACCAACGTCATCTCCTTTTATAACCATATTAGTAAAGGATTGGACCAATGTACACCTATGGATGTAATTTTGCTAGACTTCAGCCATGCCTTTGATAAAGTGTCACATCACATATTGGTAAAAAAACTGTACAATTTGGGCTTCACAATAAGTCTGGTCAATTGGATAAATCAGTGGCTCTCCAGTAGATCACAGAGAGTCAGACTAAATGGCATACTATCTGAAAGTGGATTGGTCAGTAGTAGGGTGCCTCAGGGCTCTGTCTTGGGGCCTACCCGTTTTCAGAATATTTAAAAGCGATATGAAAATAAGTGGCAACAACACACTATCAAAGTTCACCGATGATACAAAGCTTGGGGGCAGAGCAGACACAGCAGATGGGAATTTATCACTAGAGTACAATTTACAAGAAATTAAAACATGGGCAAAAGAAAACAATATGGAGTTTAATATTGATAAATTCTCCCTTATACACTTATGGAATAAAAATGGAAAAAATAAATACTATTTAAATGACAGATTACTAAAAATGTCTACCTGCAAAGAGACTTGGGTATAGTGGTCAATGATAAATTAACTGCAGAAATAACACTGGTAGCAAAAAAACTTAATAAAACTAATTAAATGCACATTTGTGACCAGAACCGAAGAATGCATCATCCCATTATACCTAATGTATATCAGACCTCACCTTGATTATGACTCACCCTTTGGAATCCTTATCACAGAAAGGACATAGATCTAGTGGAGAGAATCCAGAGAAGGGCTACTAAATTGGTACCAAAACTATCATCTATGGATTAATAAGACAGACTCATGAAAACTGGTTTATTGTCACTCCAGACTAGGAGGTACACAGGTGACCTACTTCTCATCTATAAAATATTAAAATCAGAGTGCCTAATGGAACAATGTGGCCTAGAGTACTTGAATAGGCGACACGTACCTAGACTCCATCGACAACTAGTCATTAATTGGACTAACACTGCCAAAAAAGATTCATTTTTTACAATTAGGGCAGCAAAATCATGGAATAGTCTTCTAAATAAAATAATTGAATTAAAAACCTTTAATACATTTAAAGCCAGATTAGGTAATTGGCTGAATACAACCAGCATTTAGCTTAGTCCCACAAGTGTGGGGGACAATCCCGATGGGTGCATGCCTTCTTTTGTCCATCCATACTAAGTAATGACATGTCACAAAATCCTGCATGACAAAAGGGCTTAATTGCCATTGACTTACAATGGCCCATGCAGTAAATTGCAGTATTCTGTGATATTCTGAAGCATTTCTGTGTTTTATCCTGGCTTGACACATCTGAGAGCTAGGACTGACTACTCCAACATGCACCTGATGCTGGTTGGGAGGGTGGGCTGAGGGGTCCAAGGGGGGCTTTCATCCCTAACAGTGAATTTCCTCACTTTTGTTGCTGTGGAACAACCCTAACTGATGCATTAAATGGAGTTTTCTGCCCTAATTTCCCTTCTTTTTGAGAATGAGGATGATAAATAGTGAATGGAATGCGGTGGCAGGAGCACAGGGCCCTTCAGGCCCCACGGTCCCACCATGGATGTCCTGTTACATACTCACAGGAACTGCAAAGCAAATGCAAGCGGCAATGGTTATGTACATGGTAAACCAAACATAAATGGTAAAACAAAAGTTAATAGAAACCCAAGCGTAAAGTGACGTGGAAGCGAATAGTGATGTATACGGACACACAAGCACATATGAAAAAGCAACTGGTAACATGCACAGTGAAGGCACTGGTACTGTAAAAGCAAATATTAAGTGTTACAGCAACAAGAATGCTAAACTTAGCAGAAACAAAAATGCGAACGGAATCGCACACGTAAATGCGAACCGTAATGCACACGGGCATGGTACCATAACTGTAAATGCAAATGGTAAAGTTAACAAGAACAATAATGGCAAAGGAAACAGAAATGTAAATGCGAACGTAAACATGTACATAAACACAAACTGTAATGCACACGGTCATGTTACCACAATTGTAAACGCAAATGGCAATGGTAACAGCAACAATAACACCAAAGGAAACATAAATACAAAAGGAAATTCAAGCACATATGGAAACACAAACTGTAATGTGCATGGGCACAGTAACGCAATAGGAAATGCAAATGGTAACAGTAACAGCAACGAAGATGAAAAACAAAAGACAAATGCAAACTCAAAGGAAAGGGCTGCCATAAATGCTAATGCGAATGTACACAGTGACGCAAACTGAAACACAAATACAAACAGTAGTGGAAACATAAATGGTAACAGTAACGCAAATGCAAAGTGCAAACGAGAACACAAAGCGTAATGCACACGATGTACACAGGAACAGTAACGCAAATGGGTACATAAACACAAGTGGAAACAGTAACTGTAACATTAACAGAAGTGCATACCCTGTTTTTTCCCAACAGCTGCATAGAAAACCACAGTGTGTACAAAGAATGTATGCATAATAATGGGCCTTGGAGCAGAAAATGAGGTGTTGGAATACTAAGTTTCTTATATCTCAGTAACCGTACGATATAGAAAAAACAAAAAAGTTCACATGATTCATGATTTTCCTGGCTACATTTTTGCTGATGAAAATTACATATCTCACACCATTTTTGAGATATGAGCCCCGAAAGGCGCGGCGTATGCCACCATGTTAGTCTATGGGAAAAAATGTCAACTCGAATGCAATTGCCATCCGTGCAATATTTTTTCACCAAACTACCAAAAGGCACATCTATGAGATGTTGGCTGCCTTCCCTCCAAATTTGAGCCCAAAAGACCAAAACCATTCTTTTGCAGCAGGGTGGCAAAGAACTGCTGTCATTTTGGCCACAGACAGGAAAAGTAGTGTAGCAATTTGCGAAAGCTTTTGCAAAATTTTATTAAAGTGTTGCAAGTGCGACACTACTTTTCCCAAAAACTTGAAAAACATATTTCTGGGGTGTTTAACCCCAAAATAAATACATGGCTAGCATCCTGAGAGTCCAACTAGGTGAACACAAAAAGAATTGTGTTCCTAGATGGTCCCAATTTTAAATGCCATGCATTTTTCTGATCAGTAACTGAAAAGAAAATGGCGGATTTGTGACACTACTAGGGCCATTTGAAGACACAAAAAAGTGCATTTTCGAAAGTGTTGAACTTTTTGTTAACTTTTCCCATTGACTTATAATGGGAATTTGTTTTTTGAATAACTTTTGAACTGTTTAATAGTTTTTCAAGAAATCTTCAAAAGGCACATCGGAGACCCTGGCCACACGTTACCTGAAATTTTCGGACTGACCGTGCAAATCATGCGACCTGTAGGCGAGAGCAAACAATTCACAAAAAAGACGTAATTGCACTTTCGGTTGTTACTTGATAACTCTGCAGCTGTATAGCTGACCAGTACAAACATTGGCAGATCCCAAGATCTATGGTTATGCCCCATGCCTACCAAATTTCAGGCAAATCCGTTGAACGTTGGAAAAGTTATTAAGGTGCAAAATTTCACCATTTAACCTTAAATGGGGTACTCAACCCTAATTATGGTAGCACTACTGTGCTACCATAATACATATATATAGATATAGATATAGATATAGATATAGATATAGATATAGATATAGATATAGATATACACACACATAAATATCTATAGATATATAAAAGGGATGGGGAGCTGTGTCATAGATGATTTATCAGCACAAAGGCAGTTTGACCTCGGGTATCCACACGAATGGCAGAAGTCATGTATCACACAAGTTCTCCATTGCATATTTCATTTATACAATAGGGGCAGAGTTTGTGTGCTTGATTTAGAAAAGTTTAATTGTTTTTAAAAGTATTATTTTTTTGTTTTTACTGAGTTTATTTGGGGCTTTGCCAGGTGAGTACACCTTTGTGAAGATGGTCCAGAAGTCTCCACCAATCAGCAATGATGTTTAGTATGTAAACGTCCTTGCTGATTGGTGGAGACTGTGATATTTTGAAAAAAATTGAAACAAGATGGAGGAAATAGTTAGAGAGGGACAGCCAACACGTTCGCTGAATGGAAGGCAGTGGAATATGTCAGCAACTGCCATTTGACATTAGTAGATTGAACTGTTTCTTTTTTTTTCTTTCAAATTTAGTAATGCTCATATAACAGTAGTTACAGGGTGTGAGGGAGGAGAGTGTGTCCGGTTGCTAGTGTCCTGATATTTTTAAAGAAGTAGTGGGGACTTCAGCGGGTGATGGAACGGAAGAACTGTGGCTGATAAAAAGTGGCTGTCATCTGTTTTTGAGGTACATTTTATTGAAAGGGGCTGGTTGTGTTCCATTTAATAAAGAAACTGCTTCAGTGGGCTTGTGGTTCTGAGGCCAGCATGGAGTCAAGAGGAGAGGAGCACAAGGGACAGGAGCAAGCAATCAAGGCTAGTGGGCAGGCGGGGGAGAAAAGAAGAATTCCACAAGTGGTTTACTTTAAAAAAAATTTTTTTGTTTTGTTTTTTGTGTGATATTTCTGTTTATCCCTCCTTCACCCCGCCAGTCCCACATCCTCAGGAGATCCTCAGAGTCTACCCCTGCAAGCCACCTTACTTGAATCTGACACTGGTCCACCATGGAGCCACGGTTTGCCCCCAGGTGGGGACAAGGTGGGGCTCCTACACCCCATAATCAACCTTTCATCGGTCCCAGGCAGTCAGGCAGGTGGATGCAGATGAGGGCTAGCTCCCAGAACTCCATCTCTCTGGGACTGGCAGGCATTTTCTCTTTTTCCCTGGGTGACATTAGTCCCTGATGTCTTGATGCTAATGCTGATGACCGTGACGCCCTACCCCTCTGATTAAAGCCTCTGGTGCCCATTGAGTCCCAGACCTCCATCCAGGGCTGGCCAAGCACCAGAGGCACTGACATCCTTCTGCTGCCCCAGCCTCCATCAAGGGTCAGCAGATGTCAAGCTATTTTCTCCACCCTCCCCCCAAAGAAGGCAAGCTGTCATGGGATGCTTCAGCCTTCTCCTCCCGGCCAGCCCTCCAGCGACCTGGGCTCTTCCCAAACCCGGGTCACAGACGGAAATCCAACCACTGCACTGGCGGGCCAGCAACTTAAAAAATGTTTGTACACTGCCTCTGTACAAAATAAAGTGTATAAGGATTTAATTACATGATTGAAGAAGCAGTACTTTGGTGGGCAGTGGTGCTGTGCAAATGAGTGGCTGTTTATGAATAAAGTGAAAGTACAGTAATTTTCAGTGAAGTAGATCCAGCAGGTGAGCAAGGGGGTGAGTTTGGCCAAGGTGATGATGAGCCTACTGTATAGATAAATGGCTGGTGATGTGTCTACTGTGTGTATAAATGTGAGATTTCACAATTACACATATTGGGCCCTGTATTCAAAATTGCACCTGGCAATGACGCAAGTGGGTGCACAGCACAATTGAGCCAATGGGCTCTCAGTGCATACTGTAATACTCATTCACAAATATGTGAATGAATTCACATACAGTATTTGTGAATGAGTACTACAGTATGCACTGCAAGCCCATTGGTCCACAGTGTAGACCAATGGGCTTGCAGCTCCTACTGTAAGCTGTCATTCAGCAGGCAGCCGTGGTGGTATGCGGGTGGGTATGTGGCCTGACGATGACTGGGGGAGCTAGGTATGCTGGGGGTCCTATGTGGGTAGGGGGGTGCCACTGGACCACCAGGGAATTGGAATTGTTACCATTACAGGTGATCGCAGGTACCGGTGGGAAGGGAGTAACCACTGGAACACCATGATAATGTAATTCCATACTTCAGTGGTGATCAGGGCTTCAGACAGGGAGATGGGAACCACTGGACTACCAGGGATACAGACATCTTTAGTTACAGTGATTGGAGGATCAGGTTGGGGATGGGGGGTACCTCTGGACCACCAGGGACCCTCATGTGTGCATGGTGTGGGGGGGTTGCCACCCACAGCTGGTGGCTGCTGCATTGCACACTGCAATACAGTGGCCCACTGGTGGGTGGACATCACTTGAGCCATTTTGTACGGGCTCAGCTTTGAGCCCAGGTATGTGGCACATCTCTGGGTTGTGTCAGCAGATGCACTGCACATCCCGGGCTAAATATCAGAATGTGTTGTATATGCATGGGCATGCCACCTTGAGATGTACTGCATACATTATTGTGGTACCCTGGTACATTGGGAATTATACTGCGCAATTCCCACATTTGAATATTGCCCTGTGGCACTTTTCTGGGGTTGTGCTGGTGCAGCTCAGTTGCGCAGGGTGCAACCCCTTGGAATATCTAGCCCATAGCAGACACATCATCAACCATTATCACATAATAACAGCATTTATTAGTGGAGATTTATCTCAACCCCGATTATATAACTATATATATATATATATATATATATATATATATATATATATACATATACATATACATATATAGATATATATATGTATTATAGGGGCATGGTCACACCCCTATATTTAAGGGTATGAAGGCACTTCTATGTTAAACTTGAAATTTTGCACGTTAATAAGCTTGGACTCATTCAACAAATTTGCATGAAATTTGGTATGCATGGTGGGGGATAGTAGATCTCTTGATTTGCCAAGTTGAGTTTTGATCGGACTTATGTTTTTTGTGCACCAAAATGCTGAAAAATGCACTTTTCCCCAGTTCTGTGGGCAGTTTTTTGAATTTTGTCTGTGGTGCTGCGTGGCAAATGTGTGATCTGCCAGTCTAAAACATGGCACATAGAAAGTGCTTGGGTCAAGGAACATGCCACGTTTTGTTTGGTGAAAAAATATTTATCCATTCAATAGTTATTAAACATTTTAGCTCCCATTATAAGTCTATGGGAAAATTTATATGGTTATTTTGTGAAAGAAGAATGGGGTTTTGGCCATCACGATAAAAGAATTTGCAGGCTCATGATCAAAGAATCTTTGATATTGAGAAATGTATTGATCGTGATGGCCACCATCTTGTTTTCAGTTTGGGGTTGGAAAAAAAGTAAATATTTCACCGCACGGGTGACTTGTGAAATAATTGAGGCATGGGTTTAGATCAGAGGGCTTCCCTCTATCAACCCATGCCTCTGGTTTATTTTAGTTTTGTCAAAAAATAGCATTTAGCACTTTTATAATCTTCAGCCACGGCTTGCTAACTATCTCTGGCCACGAGCCTGCAAAATCTTTGGCTGTGGTTACGCCCAATTATTTTGCAGCCACGCAGTCAAAGATTGATACCGAGCTGTGACCGCAGCCTACTAATGCTGGCAGACAACTTAAAGGGGACAGGAATTATGTATTTGTATGTCGATGTGTTACTTTGATTATGAATTACGTAAATAAACATACATTGCTAAAAATCCTACATTTTTTCTTTTGTTTTGCTTTGTTTTATGCTTAATTTTCAAAGTTACTGCTCTGTTCTAAGTATGCACGTGACTGCCTGAACGGATGTGCAGAGGTGTTCCATCTCTGTTCATGCATTCTGTGTTGATGGTTTAACTTGAAACTCTTTTAAACTTTGTACAGACGTACAGATTGAAATATTTTTGTTATAAATTCTGTTATTAACTTGGTGAGTATATCAGCACAGAGCTGTTGGTGTTGGTATACTGGCAATCTCTTTGTTACTGTTTTCTTCTTTTCTTCTGCTGGAATGAAACTGGTATCGGAAGGCAGCATGCTAGCAGTGTTTCTATGTGATCTCCTGGACATAAAACTAAAAATGAATTCATTCACACATTTCTTCATGATTAATGTGTGATCAAACCTTTATGTGTCTGTAAAACACATGGAATCTGAAACGAAGTTGGATTGGTGTAATGCATTGCCTGTTTCTGTAAGGCGGCCTGAAGCAGTCAAATGACATAATTGTATGATTTACATTGGTTGCCTACCTTTTAAAACAATATTAGATCTTTTTTGTAGTGTGACAGCATTAAATGTAGCTGTTAAAGTGTGTAAGCACTTTGTATGCATTGATTCAAAGTAGCTGAACAACTCACTTTTTTTGTAATTTTCATTTCTTATGGCTAACAGATTGGATCATGGGTGGAGTTAGTACTGAACCATCACTTTGTGTATGTGATTGAAATGTGCGTGTACAAACTGTTCAGTTTCATTCAGCTGCCCTTTGCTTCATTTGTTTTGATGTTGTTAGGATCTGTGATTTGCATTTAGAAAGTGTTGTACCGTAACAGTTTCATTCAGTGTACTTTTGCATAATTTGTTTTAATGCTGACAAGATCAGGATTAGACTGCATTATGCCAAATTCGTCACTGTATGAGTGCAGTCTGAGTGGAGGCTGTCATTTTGGTTTTATTCTACACATGTCAGATCATTCCTGTATACAAAAAAAATAACTGAATGACTGCTGTGCTAAGACTGTTTTTTTTTTTCTTCTTTCTTTTCATAATGATTTTAAAACCTAGACTGTTAAAGACAAAGTTTAAATAATTTGACACTGGTTCAATGTGTATTATTGGTTGCTAGGGTGGACTAGTAAATAAATAATGCAAACTGTTTAAATTCTTTGTACAGCTTCAAAGGCAGCTCCCAGGTGCATGTGATGTAGCCCAAACAGTAAATACCAATAATTGCACAAAAAATGGGGCACTGCACTCATGAATGCCAAATGATGTCGTCACTATTGAATTAAACATTTATAAAGCTTTAATAGAAGAAAGCACTAAAATATCAAGAAGAGAAGGCAACCAAACCACTCCCAATTAAATAATCAACAGTTTGGTGCCTACAAGCACTTTGTCAAGACAAGCATCACCCAGGCACCAAATCTCATTATACTGTACATGCCATCTAGGTGCAGATAATCAAAGTACATGTGTAATTATAGTAAAACCAGCACATCGATAATATAGGAACAATGCGGGCTGGGGGGGGGAGGGCAAACACATAGGCTGGGTACACATTAGACTTTTTAAAATGGTTGTAAACCCAGACTGCCACTGTGTAAGTAGCTATAATGAGCTATTCACATTTTTCACTGTGCCTTGCATTCTAAATCTGTATTGCTAATATTTGTCCATGGAATTGAAGAGTGTAATTTTTTTGGTACATTCCCCATTTTTCTTAGTGATTAATGTCATGCAGAAATGAGGCACAACATTTTGAATAGCTTTGACACTAACTTTAATCCTTTTGATGCCAGCTGCTTTTAGCGCACTTGGCAGCTTTCACCACAGTTGAGAATAGAGAGGTACAGACATCCCACACCTGTCAGCTCATATGAGAAAGCATCACTACAGACACCACTACATAACCAAAAGACTAAGTGGAAAAATGCTATGTCAGGTAAAAACAATCACATAAATGATGAATGACACTAATTTACACTGCAGCCACAAGCCAACTAATTGCTTTCTCAAGCTCGATCTCAAAAAAAAAAAAAAGATTTGTCATTTCACCTTTAAGGCTGTCTAAGGAGCCCTGGATTAAATGATTATTTCCAATTATCTCTTTTCCTAGAGAATTAAGCATCAACTTATATACCTGCTGTACTGATTGTGCACATTTGTGTTTTTGCTGACGCTCGTTCCTTTTTTAACATTTGTTTAGCACTGCATTGCCCTATCATTTATGATTAGGTATGTTAGAAGTATGGACAGAGGTTGATGCATGTGCATTTGTGTTGCTTCCTCTCTTCCCTCACTCCCTCCTCCCTTTTTGTACATAGGTGCTCCATTTATAGTTAATTTACAATAAACATACAGAATGTATTTGGAAACCAATTTATGCTACTTTCTTTACATAGATGCCTTGACTTACTCATAATTTAAGAATAAAAGCACAAGATATATTAGATAACTAGATTGCGAGATGTGAAGGGAATGAAAGTATGTGGTGATTGGGCACATTATGTGTTGCCCCCACCCATATTATTGGTGTGCTGGTTTTACGGTAATTACATGAGCATTTTTATTACCTGCACATGGATCTGATTGCTTTATATCCACATATAATGTAATTGGGTGCCTGGCTGATGTTAGTCATCATGACAAAGTGCCTGTAGGTGCCAAGCTGTTGACTGTTTGATTAGAAGAGTTCTGGTTGCTGTCTCTTGCTATATTTTAACGTTTCTTCTATTAAAGATCCAAAAACTCTTAATTCAACAGTTTGGACATCATTTGGTGCTCCTGAGTAGAGATGCAGCGAACTGTAAATCTGCTGGCGAAGTGGACGCGAAGTGGGCACCATAAAGTGCTCACTTCACGTTCTCATTATGGCTTTGCATTGTCATTATGCCTTAACGGGAAGTAAGTCGAAGTAACAACTAAATAGACAGAACCACACACATCACATGGCTTACAGTACTGTAAGTCACATGCTTTAGCCAGGCAGGAAGGAAATGAGTCAGAGAAGCAGTTACTTTCACTTTCTCCTTTGCAGTTGTAAAGGGAAAAGGCTTTTTGTTAAGAGAGGAGAGCAGTTTGTGTCTCAGTGCTTTTGTGCCGGAAAAAAAAGCTTTTTTAAAAGCTACGTTTATTTAGTTTTTGTATTGTGTTTGTGACAGTTTTTTTGGTACTGAATTTTTTTTTATAAGTTTAGTTTTGTTTTGCGTGTGTGTGTGTGTGACTGTGTGTGTCAGTGTGTGTCTGACTGAGAGTGTGAGAGTGAGTGCGGCCACCGGGTGAAGGTTAGGCATCGACTCGGGACTCATTGATAGTCAGGCACTTGTGTGTGATGGACCCTGGATAAGGAGAGTCTCTAGCCCATGGACGCGGGCAGAGGAGAGGAGTGCACACACATGGGGGCTTTCGTGTGTCGCTGGACTGCTCCCAACTCTTGGGTGTTGCTTCCTCCCTGTGGAAGCAGCAGCAGCACCAGTGCCACTGGTGGCAGCTGTGCATCCACCTACTCTGCCACTACCGCCACCACTGGTAGCAGCTGCAGGGGCTCCAGCAGCACCCCCTCCTCCACCTCCACAGCCACAGGAGGTGCCCCAGTAAAATGTAGGTGGTCCAAGGATTGTATCTGGTCCCCCCCACAACTCCCCAGTGTGGGAGGTTTTTAACTGTGTGGGGGGAGACAGCACAATTGTGGTGTGCCATCTGTGTGGTGTGCTGGTGTGCCATGGCCCCTGGGCAGTGGTCCCTGGCGGACACGTTTGGGGACTGGTGGCCAGCGCATACACATGATGAACCACCACAAGGCAGACTGGCAGGATGCCATGGAAGGGGCCATGAGTCCACCTGCTGGCCCTTCTGTAGCAGTGGCCGAGGGTGCTGGGGTTGACGTTGTGCCTCACTGCCGCAACAGGAGGAGGGCAACTGCAGCAGCTGCTCCACCACCACCATCGCCACCATAGCCACCAGCACCACCCTCTCCACCACTACCACTACCTGGGTTTCCACCTGCAGTGGACCCTGCCACAGTGCCTGCAACACAGGCTGACATTGCTCTGGTGTGGGCGGCCCTTGAGGAGAACAATGAGAGGGTAGGTGCTGTGCAGCAGCAGGTAGATCAAATCCATCAACAGCAGCTGCAAATAGTCAAAATGCTGCACCTGCTGTTCGAACACCACGGCATCCTACATTAAGGGATTGTTTTCTGGACACCCCTCCCCCCACTACTGTGCTGTACTGTTTTTGTGTGTTTTTGTTGTTGTTTAATAATAGACATTTTCCCTTCTGTAGTTGTAGTGCCTCAGTAATGTTGAATTTTTGCTTTGGAGTGCTTGTGGACAAGCTGTTGTGAGCAGTGCAAGTATAATGTGTAAAATTGCATGTGTGCAGTCAGTGTTGTTACGTGTGTGTGTGTGTGTGTGTGTGTGTGATATCAGACATTGTGCAGTGCGCTGCAAATATATATTGCTGTTGCTGACTTGTTGCAGTGTTTATGCTATAAAGAATAGCGAGCAGAATATGGTATATTTTATTGTCACCATCATCATCAGTGGACTAAGTGATATGATACTTTTTCAGAGGTGTCTGGCCAGAGTGCACCTTAGTCACATTATATAATATACTACACACATGACTTTTAGGAGAGCATGTGTTTTTTGTGCTATGATCTCCGCAAAGTCAAGTGTGCACTGTGAGTGACTGAGGTGAACAGTGACCCGATACCTCTGAAAAAATATCATATCACTTAGTCCGCTGGCACTGATGGTACCAATAAAATATACATCAGGTATTCTTTGTTATCTTTATTCTTGATGATGCAACAAGTCTTACCATATATATGTTTGCATGAAGCTGGACAATGTACGCACACACAGGAAAGAATAGTGATGGCACACATGCAGTTTAGCACAACATACACGCATTGCTCAGTCTTCATGCTGTTTGCAAAACACTTGAAATCCAATTCATGAGTCCAGACACAAAGTAAACATTACTGAAGCTCTATAACTATTTTTCTTATAAAATAGACATGAAAGAGATTCACCAAGTTACTGCATTGCACCCGATATATGAGCGCCTTACTTCCAGGGGAATCTTTCTTGCTCCACACAGTGCAATACATTTCTGTGAAAACCGCCCATAATTTCATTACAGTGTGTCACATCGCAGAGGAATTCCCATTCATAAAAGCCACCCAAATTATGCCCCCCTTTCTCAGCAATGTTAGGACGTGATGCCAGGGAAAGCGCGGGTGCTTGCTCCATTATAGTGAATGTCCAATTGTCCGGCAGCTTTCCAAATGTTTCTTTATGTTATAATGATCAGTTTGTGGTGAAATGTGTGGGCACATTTACAGTAAGAAGAGCCTTGCTAGTGGAAACGTGCCCACATTTCACCACAAAGTGAACCTTATTACATAAAGAAACATTTGGATAGCTACCAGACATTCACTATAGTAGGCATGCCTGCACTCCCTCTGGCATCACATCCTGTGTTGCTGAGAGAAATGAGCGAAATGGTGACTTTCTGAATGGAATTCATATGTGTGCGGCACACGCTGTAAGTATGACTAAGCGTAAAGAACACTGTAAGCACAAAACTGGAAATAAAGCACTCCACATAATGGGTTATGTGCAGCACCATAACTGTAACATGACAGGTGAATCTCTGTAAAGCTAACAGTGCAACAATCTTTTGAGAACTATGACCTATATTTTTTAATGTTGTTACAACTTCCTTTACTTACATCCATTCCTGACCGGAATGATATGAGAATTTCCAGTAGTTGAGTCTACTGTACTACCTTTTTTCATGTGTGAAATAATGAAAGGAGCATTCCTTTTAAATTGGTGCTGACTAGGTCTTTGTCAGTATTTCCCAGTGCTTTTCTCCATTACATCAGTTAGTTGTTATATATCACTTCTGTTGTAAATTAACAGTTATGCAACAGCCAGTGTTTTATGACACAACAGAACAATATTTATTGAAAAGCAGCTGCAAATAAATACAAACCTTGTCAGAACAATATTGAAAGGTGTGCTCATTTTTCATACATGAAAAAAGTAGTCAACTAAGTAAAGCAGACAGAAATTGTGAAAAGAAGTGTATCATTCAAGTCACGACTCGGAGGTAACTAGTTGCTGTGGCAAAGTAAAGTAGCATAAAAAAGTACAGTTCAAAACTGTCATGACATTCTTGCAATGCTGCTTTAATTGATAATGTCAGTATGACATCATGAGCTCATAATCACACAACACACAAAATGCATCCTCCTTGTGTGCACAAAATTGACAAGTGGTAACAAAGTGAAATGGGATTGTTTCAGTACATACAAAGTCCCCCAGAATTAATGATGTACTCAGTCATGCGCGCCGTGGTGGCACAGAGTCCCAGATTTTTCTGCGTGCCCACAATGCATCCTCTTTGTGTGCAGAAAATTGACAAGTGGTAACAAAGTGAAATGGGATCATTTCAGCACATACAAAGTCCTCGAGAATTAAATGATGACCATGAGCGAACTGTTGCTAGTCCAATGTGTGCTGCGATTCGAGCAAATGCAATGTGATCATCTCAACTGGATGGAAGTGTGCCCTTTGTCTGTACACTAATAGTAGCCCTGGAGAGCTGATATATATAGATATATATTTGTGTATTTTGTGGGTGAGGGGGGTTGACATGGACATGTACTAATGGTATTGTTCTATATCACAGGTCACACAATCTGTTGGTGTGCACATTCCAGTGCTCAATGAGAACTTTTTGCATTGAAATTTGACATGGATAACTCTCAAGCACATGAAGGTAAGTATTTTTTTTGAGGGGTGTGGGGAAGCATATTTGCAGGTTTGTCTGTAGTGGTTTCTCATTTTGTTACTTCTTCACAGATTGCATCTGCATTCTTTTGGAGTCTGGCTGTTAATGATGGTCATGGTCATCTAATGAAATGACTTCTGTGTGTTGCGTGTGTGCCCCAGCCCGGGGGAGGGGGGCCTGATGTTGAAGAACTTGTTTGGATAAGGCCACTTTGACAGAACAACAAAGCATCTGGAAGTTTCTTAAAAAAAGAAATGAATTATGTCTTACAACTTATTTGTAATTTGTCCCTCCCTGGTTCTCAATCTCAAGTCAAGTTATATTTCAAAACCACATCTTGTCAAGTGATACAACCTGTGTGCAATGTTTTCAACACTGTCATGGTCAGGGCTGCACAGCAGCAAGTTCAGAATACAGTACATGAATGATATCTTACAGAAATAGTTTTGGTGACGTACACATGTCACCTAGTTTATGAATCATACTCTGTCGCATTTGTTGCAGTCTTTCCAAAACAATAAAACTGATTAAATAAAATCTTCATGCTTACCAGAATGGATTTCAAATGGATATTCCATAGGTTCCTCTGTATGGTACAGCTGCAATACCATTCCAACCGAGTTTCAGCACAGGAGACTTTTTTTGTTAACCTGTAAAAAAAGCCAAAATAAGTGTACCGTATGTGTTTGACCATTGCGGCTATGAAAAGCTACAGAAAACAAGACATACAACTAAAGGAAGTGAAATAGCATAACAAACATTGGTACACATACTCACTTTATGGTTTAAATATTAAGAAGCTTTGTGTCTGTGGCTGATGGATGTGGTGGTCCAGATATACTCATGCTCAGTGGTGGCAGTGGCTAACATCAGTTCCAGTGGTGATGGTGGTCCAGGGAGCAGACAGACTCATACTCAGTGGTGGCAGTGGCTAATATCAATCCTGGTGGTGGTGGTGGTCCGGGGTGGCATACCACCATTTAACAACTTCAGTTAAAATCTGCCAACATTAACCACATCATCATCTTCAGAAAGAAAGCTGCTCTCATAGTCTTCTATGTCTGAATTCTGACCACTGGGAAATTCTTTCTCCATTGTGTCATCATCTACGTCAGTGGTGTGCCGTTTCAGGCAGCCACTGCCAGTGCCACCAGGATGATCCATTTCCACATCACCAAAACCACCATGGTTAGGCCGGGGTATGAATACTGAGGTTGCAGTCTGTGGTGGTATGTGTCTCTCATTCATTTTAATGAATGTTAGCAAACTAACATTTGCAGGAGACAGGTTTGTCCGATGATCCCTGACTATTGCACCTGCTGAGCTGAATACCCTCTAAACACTTACACTGGAGAGTGGGCATGTGAGGTAGTTCAGTGCCACTGCAGTCAGCTCTGGCCATTCACTGACCTTTCCACTCCAGTACAAAAGAGGATCTTCACTTATTGTCAGATACCTTTTTTCAGACAAATATGACTCAACCATTCTCTGTGCCGCACTAAGTCCAGTTGTTGATGCATCATCCTGTTCTCCTGAATCATTTATTTCACTAAAACCCACTTGGGACAAAGCATCCCAAAGCAGTTTGAAACCAGTCACTTTGGATGACAGACCACCTGGAACTGTAGTCCCCTTCCCCTTAAAGGATATGTTTGATGGTCCTCCAGGTACACCGTCAGCTGAATTATGCTGTTGAGGTTTGCTGACCTTGGCACGTGACTTCTGTGCCCCATGAACCAAGTGCACAGTTGACCACTGATATTTTTTACCTGTTCAGGCCCTCCATCCAGTACTGATGCAATTCCACATTTGTATCATGGGTCCAGCATTGTTGCTATGTAAAGTTGTCACTACACTGAATGCTCGCAATGTGACGATTCTGGTTGAATACTGTCAGCATGTGTTGCAGTAACATACTGCTACCACCGTCTCTGGCAACATCAAGGCCATACTATACATTCACCAATGTCTGTCTCAGCACCCACAGCAGTGGAATTGATTGGCTAATGGAGGCAGACTCACCACTCACTGCCTGTGTGGCATGTTCAAAAGGACACAAAATTGTTGTTACAGAGTCCATAAGGCGCCACTGTTCAGTCATCATAGACATGGAGGCCCTGGAACTGTCATGGCTACTGTGCATCACAAGATAATCTGAGATGGCTTTGTATTGTTCATACAACCTCTCTGCCATGTATAAAGTGGAGTTCCATCGGGTGACAACTTCCAGCTTCAAGTGGTGCTGAAGCAGGCTGTTTTGTATCTGCGACTGCCGCAGTTGGTCACGGGCCTTTCCAGATCATGAAAAGTGAGAGCAGATACGTCGTGCAACTGTCAGCATTTCCTTTACATCAGGGTGCTGCAGAAACTCCTGCGCCACAAGATTTAAACAATGGGCCATGCATGGAACACGAGAAAAACACCATTCATGATTCATTTCACCACATTTGACCCATTGTCACTTGCTATGAATCCAGCTCTCAGGGACAGGGGTTTAGCCACTTGTCAATATTAGTCAGTACCACATCCAACACATTGTCACCAGTGTGTAAACAGGTCACATTGCGCATAGCAATCGTTGCATGCTGTCGAATTCCTGGAAGATAGCTACCATGACAATCCATCTTACTGCACTGATTATTCACACTACCAACATCCCAAACAACCCCTGATACCTGTGCCCAGTGTGCAGTTATACACAAATATGAACTCCCCACTGTTTTGCCACTTGTCGACATATCCATACTTAAATGGATGAATGTAGAGGAGGAATGTTGAAGGGGCATGTCTTACTGAGTCGGACACAGTGAGGAACAACTTGGGGACAGCACAGGTAGAAAAGTATGTCCTGGATGGGACTTTCCATTTTGGACAGGCACATGCAGCAAGCCACCAGAACCCAGAATTCTCCACAAAGGGGAAGGGCAAAAGATCAATTGCCAGCATTTCAGCTACAGCAGCATTAAGTTCACGTGACACTGTATGATTGGGGGGTACTTCAGCTTATGCGCAAAAACACTCTGTAACATGGGCTGACTTAAACATTTTACACGGGGTGTGATCACAAATGGTTGCATTCTGTGATGAATGGCATTGGCAGGGGGGTGGAGTGTGGACGTTTAATGAAGACGGTTGTACAGGTGTTGATAACAAACCCAGAAATGCAGTTATTTTGCCAGATTTGCCAACTGAGGTTGATGTACTACTTGCACTAGACATTCTGCATTCACCACCACCACCACCACCAAAACTGCTACTATCACCAGCACTGGGCAACATTTCAAAGTCATTATGCTCCTCCACCTCATCATGCCTGTAGTAATCCTCTGCTCTTATTACCTCACTACTGCACACATTTAATTTAGTACTGGACTTAACAGTCATGGAAGGGGATAACATGCTCGCTATGGTTGCTGGTGATGAGGGTGAATGCCACACTGTGGTATTAGCTGCCAGCTTGTGCTGGGACACAGTGCCAAGTGCCTATTCTTAAGATGCATATGCTGTCCTCCTGTGCCCAGATGGCTCCCTTTTTTATCTCAACTCACACGCACATGGCAAACCTGGCAGATTGCAACTAACTCATCATTAGCATCTTGAACAAAAAAATCCCAAACTAGGGATTGGGATGCTCTACTTTTAACATGTCCATGATGCTGTTTATTTAACTCCATTTTTTAAGCACTGAAGTGGGGGGGGCATGTGATGTTTCAGGCACTGCACACCTGGACTGCACTTGACCACCACGACTACCTATCATTATTACTGGGTCATCATCATCAACTAAAACTGGTAAATCACAAGTTTTTACGGGGGGGGGGAGTCCTGCAAACAGACTCAGACACAGCCACTTTAAATTTCTTTTTCTCCGGTTCCCAGCTGGGGTCAATTACGTCATCATCATATTCATCAACGTCACACACATCCACATCTTCTGCTTGGATGATAGAATGTGGACTGCATGTTGCAACAAAAGCAACATCATCATCATCACATTCATCATCATCATCTACACCATCATCACCTGACATTTTTTCACCACATTGTGAATCACTGCATGGAAAATGTGTGACATTAACTGCCACAGTGGACGGAATATCACATTGTATGCTATCATTGACATGATCATCAGAATCCTCAGGTTCAGTTACTGGGAAGTATGACATCATCTATGCTGCCACTCACTTGCACCGCTTCACACTCAACTATATTTTTGGATATGGTACACTGGTCAGAATTCGAACTTGAGGCACCAATACTAATACTACCACCGCTAACACTAACACCTCCAGCTGGGAAAACATCATCTCCTCCAACTATGAGTGAAGCTACTGAATGGGCTGTAAAAACACTTTGCAGGAGAAATACCTTTCCTCACATCAGCAATGCACTTCTGCATCTGTGTACTACCATGCCCACAGACTATCTTACTGGCAGCAGTGCCATGACGAGAACCAGCTTTGCTTGCACGTCTCTTTAAGGGCATTTTGGGGGATCAACAACAATATTATAAACAAATTTAGATTTTGGTATGTTCACTCTCTGATTGGGGGGGACGCTGGATGTGAAGCCAAAAAAACAACCGTGGCTTCAACAACAGATAGAGACTGTCACACAATGAAAACAACTTCAGTAACCAGTGGTGCTGATGAGGTCACAAAAACAATCCAGTCTGTAAAAAATTCCTTTTTGCCAGTGGAAGTGGGGAGGGGGCCACTGACTGCAGATTTTTATGGCAGTAAAAGCAGCAAAACAAAGAACAGATACCACAATCACAGTACAAAATCAGGCAGCTGCAGTGAATAGCAGGTTCACACTGCTGCGCTTGCAATTACACTAGTCTGTGGCACAATAAAAGGTGTATTATTTGATGTCATGCAAGACCACACACACACACACACACACACACACACACACACACAGAGAACAGTTTGTCTACAATGGTGAATGACTAATGCATAGCAAATTGAAAAGTTCAGTAATATGCCACATATTGTAATGTAAACAACCGGAAATTATGAACTGCTGCACCAGATCCACACAACACACAATCAGCAAGAAAATTTCAACAATTACTGACAATATTACTGTGTGTGCATTAACACAGTCAGTTATATAACAAAAATGTAACCAAAAAATAAAGATATCACTATTTCTCTAACTTAAATCTACCTACACCACAGATACGCCCCACTCCCAAAGCACACTTTCACTGTCTTTCACTACACAAACTAAGTGTGGTACATCAACATTCAAAATCCACACAAAAACAAAAGCGATCGATGATATGAGCACAGGACAGTTTCCTGCAATCAATGAACTAAAGGTGGAGCCCCCAAAAAATGCAAAAATGCTTTTTTAACAGCTTTTAGAAGGTTTCAATCACAGACAGCTCTTAGAGCACACTGTCTCCTATTGCTTCCTACACACACTCTACCCTGAACTGAGGCTGTGCAGATCAATATAGAGCCCATGTGACCTGAAATCCCATGAATCACTGCAAAATTCACCTTAAGAGTTCAAAAGCAAGGTGAAGTGAGGTGAAGTGCAGTCTTCTCAATGCACTTCGTTTAAGATTTTGGTGGAGTAGTGGACTGGGAAGGCGGAGTTACGCGAAGTCATTGTTTTCAATGGACTTCATGTTACTCATTATAATCCGAATTACTCCGCTTCGCATTGCAGAACACTCCACGAATCCGCCTTTACTCCATGAATCACTTCACAGAGCGGATTGAGCCCACTTCACCCACCATTATTCCTGAGTGCAGTGCCTCATTTTTTTATGCAATTACTCTTGTTTATTTATTTATTTTTTGTCTATTTTTGTTGTAAGTCGGTACAACACCATCCCAGGATTCAAACCTGTGACTCAAAGTCAGAGAAGGAATAAAACTAACATTTTGACACTTCATGCCAGTTACACATGCAGCTTTGTAAATTATCCTATTTATCAGATTACTGTATACATCCTCTCAGACTACAGGCTCATTTTGTTTTCTAACATTTCATGCACCAAGAACTGGTCTTTTTTGTTTGTGATTTATTTTGTTTATTTAATCACTGCTCAGGACATGCACATAACTGCAGGAAGATAACACTATACGAATTCCTAAAAATATGCACAGATGTACGAATATCTAAAAATATGCACAGATGTACTTAATTGACCTATCGTATACTAGAAAAGTCAGACCTGTAATTCATATTACACCCACCAGTAAAAAATCAAGCTAATGATTATGAAAGCTATACCTATAAAAATGACAAGCTTTACTTCTGGGTTTATGCCTAATTCTGACAGCTTCAGGATCAAGTCTAATGGAGCAGGAGTTCTGCTGTTGCCATGGAATGCACGAATGGCAACATTAGCATTTAGCAGGCTTGCTCGCAATATCAGTGTAAAAACAGGAAGTGTGAAACAGCCATCTAGATAAAATCGGCTATTTTCACATTCACGAGTAATTAAAATAAAAAAAAAATTAAAACAGACTTTCATGGCCACAAATTCAAAAAAAGGTAGTTTTCATTAAAAAAAGAAATAAGACACAACATGTAGTGATCAATTGCTTATTTAATTTCCTGTCCTCTTTAACAAATTGTTTAAAGAGGTATTTTCATGGTAGCTGTGTGAGTTGACTTTGGCACTATATAATGAAGTCCTGTCTTCATTTAAGTAAAGTCTGTTTACTGCTTTAGTGTAGTGAGCTAACATGCATTTGGTGCCCAGAATTATTTCCTCTGTCTGTTTGTCTGATGGTAGGCTTTACAGATGTGTGTGTGACCAGCGGCTGCAGTGTTCACACAGCTGTCTCAAACCAACTAGTCGATCATGGCAATTTCCAATACATAGCAATAAATCAGACAGCTGTTAAAGTTAATTTTTTCATGTAGACCATTAAAAAATATATTTTTTTTCCTTAGCTGTGACAGTAGTGCTGTGTACATTACTTTGGTGATAGTCCATTTTAGTATTGTTTGGTATGAAGTTCTATAACTTCATTTTACAGTGTATAGTTTTCTTTGCTGCTTGAACCACGACTATGCTGATACTTTGTTATACTTAGCTACTTCTTCTATGACAAACACAAAATGTGTATTACATGGATAGTGGACATTAAAGTATTTTATTGCAAGTGGCTGTCCAAAACAACGCAATGAACCATTATAAATCTAACAAAGGACTTCACAGCTCAGAAGGTGCAAGACCGATAGTCCATAGGGAGTTAAAAAAAGAAAATAATCTGCAGGTCTGAACAAGAGGTAGTAACATTACAGGTATTTCAGTGCCTGTAATCCTGGACCCTAACTCGGAAAGTGGAATGCATCAAAACCCATGATCTCTGCCCTCTTTCAACCCCCCACCTCGAACAGTCTTCTGAAAGACAAAGGCTCCTGTCACTGGCTGACAGGGCCTACCAACTTTCATCCATATTAGCGGAAGTTCACTTGTGCAGTTGGAAAAGTAACACTGCTTCACTTGTAATTATTCTATTAAAATTGTATATACTTGGGTGAGAGAAGAGAGAAGCTTTTTGACAGGCTTCCAAGTTCCCCAATCCCAAACTTCTGTGCAAATTTTTTACTCGCAGGCAGTTCTGAAAAGCAGCACCAATATGCAATCAAGCCAGCAACTACAAGCTGTAAGACAATTCAAATGGTCTTACGGTTTGTAGCTGCCAGCTTGACTGAGCACAGTGCTGCATTCCGGAATTTCATGCTAGCATTAAATATTGCACTGAAGTTTGGGATTAAGCAAACCCTGACAAACTCCTCTCCCTCTCACCAAGTTCTAACTCCTACGCCAGAAAGTGGAGGAGCAGATCAGTACGTCTGTAGTTCCAGCACAATCAGAGGCTTGGGGGGGTCAGAGGATGAAGATGGCGGGTCTACTAAACACACCAGGGATGACCTTATTTCATTATGTTTGCTTGCACTCATGTGCAAGAAACACAGTGCCATCATCCGAGTTTTCGGAGGTGTGTCACCCCCTCTTCCAATTCAGTCAGTGTGTTGGCAGGCGCGGCCCCTGTCTGCCAATGCATGCTGGAGCTGTCTATGACAAGCTCCAAAATGCAGCGGCATACAGTTGAAAGGGGGAATTACGCTTCAGTGAGCAGCGATAAGATATCACCTGCTCATGCGCAGCTCCCCCTACACACACACACACACATATGCACGCATACTGCGTGCTCCCCCCAACGCACACACTCTATAGCCAAAGGGGGTGCCCAATCCTCCATCAGCCATGCTGCACTCCCCCCCAAAGCCTTCCAACCCCAGCGTGACAACTCAATGGTATAGCTGACGGAGGTGCCCAATCCCCCATCGGCTTCACTGTCTTCCCCCCCGAGTACAGGGTGCCACGCAACAAACGCCATGGCCAATGGGGTGCCCAATCCCCGTCAGCTCACGCCCCAGCCATCCTTCTGCAATGCTGAGCCCACCACAGAGTGGCAAGCGTCCCAGCGTCATCATTGAAATAAAGAAAACCTGTAAAAAAGCGGTCCACATAGTCACCTGGCCCCCTCCACAACCCGCACCACCCTGTCACCTGCCTCCCCACCCCCTCACCCCATACTTACCTCCGGACCTTGCACGACGATCTTGGTGGACCAGGAACAAGTCTGCACTCTTCAAAGCCGACTGCGAACTGAGAAAATGCCGGTAAGCTGTATAATGTGATAGATAGGGTTTTTAAACTTTGTTGCATATCTCAGGCATTTTGAGGAATTTTTGCACCAAATTTTTAACATGGGGTTTTTGGGACCCCTTCTCATGAATGCTGTCACTGTCATGGCATTATTCAAGCCCAAAGGGTGATTTCGCAGTCACTGTGCAAAATCACCTTTCGGGACCGATTAACAAAACAACACTGCCAGTGTTCATAAGGTGGGCTCTCAAGAAGCCTATTTTAAAAATTTGGTGGAAAAATTCCAAAAAACAACTGTTTTACGAGTGTGCATTGCACAGTTCCTACGCACGCTCGTAAGTTCATGAATTTTCAATATTTTCACTCCAGATTTTCAACACTGCCATTTTACCACACCTTCGTATGAGTAGTACAGCTGCCATTTTTCACATCTCACCCAAAACGTGTTTCCGCCCATGTAGCGCACAATGGCGCAGTTGGTGTGTGAAATCAATGTACAGGACAAATTAAGAAAATCACAGTGACACTGTTCATGAGCAGAGGTCTTAAAATGGCTATGTTGAAAATTCGGTGAAAAAATTCCAAAAAATGACTGTTTTATGAGCGTGCGTTGTACAGTTCCTACACACGCTTGTAAGTTCATGAATTTTCAATATTTTCACTCCATATTTGCAACATTGCCATTTTACCACACCTTCTTATGAGTAGTACAGCTGTCATTTTTCACATCTCACCCAAAATGTGTTTCTACCCATGTAGCGCACAATGGCGCAGTTGGTGTGCGAAATCAATGTACAGGACAAATTAAGAAAATCACAGTGACACTGTTCATGAGTAGAGGTCTTAAAATGGCTATGTTGAAAATTTGGTGAATAAATTCCTAAAAATGACTGTTTTACGAGTGTGCATTGCGCAGTTCCTACGCACACTCGTAAGTTCACGAATTTTCAATATTTTCACTCCAGATTTTCAACATTGCCATTTTACCACACCTCCTTATGAGAAGTACAGCTTTCATTTTTTACATCTTGCCCAAAATGTGGTTCCACCCATGTAGCGCACAATGGCGCAGTCAATGTGCAAAATTAATGTATAGGACACATTAAGAAAATTACAGTGACACTGTTCATAAGCAGAGGTCTTAAAATGGCTATGTTGAAAATGTGGTGAAAAAATTCCCAAAAATGACTGTTTTACAAGCGTGCATTGCGCATGTTCCTATGCCATTTTATTACACTTCCTTATGAACAGTACAGCTGCCATTTTTCATATGCTGCCCAAAATGTCTTTTTGCACATGTAACGCACAGTGGTGCTGTTGGTGTGCGAAAGCAATGTTTGGGACAGATTAAGAAAATCACAGTTACACTGTTCATGAGCAGAGGTCTTAAAATGGCTATGTTGAAAATTTGGTGACAAAAGTCCATAAAATGATTGTGTTATGGTGAGCATTGCGCAGTTTCCACGCACCTTGTAAGTTCATGATTTTGTAATATTTTAAGTCAGATTTTCACCAGTGGCATTTTCCACACTTCCTTATTTACAGTACAGCTGTCATTTTTCACAACATGGCTGAAGTGTGTTTTCACACTTTCAAGCGCAGAGATCTCGTGGTGCTGTGGGAAATCATTGTTGGGACAGATAAAGAAAATCACAGTGACACTGTTCATGATCGGAGGCACCAAAATGCCTGAGTTGACAATTTGCTGTAAAAAATCCCCAACCTTATTATATTACGGGTGTGCGTTGCACAGTTTCTATGTACGCTCGTGACTTCACCATTTTTTTTATATTTTTACTGCAGATTTGCAACATTGACATTTTTTACACCTCCCCATGAACAGTACAGCTGTCATTTTTTACATCCTGCTCGGAATGTTTTGCACCTGTGGTGCTAAATGCCGTAGTCGCTATGCATAGCAGCTTCGGCTAACAAACTGATATTCCCCTGTTCATGAGGTGGGGTCACAAAAAAACCATGTTGAACATTTGGAGTGAAAATACCAATGAATGCCTGAGGTATTAGGGTTTCCAACCATAACGCCCAACCCTGTAGAGAATGACAGGCATCAGGGGTGTGACTTGGGATTCTTGCCTGTAATGCTCATACCATTCCACACCCTGCAGCCAGTGAGAGGCATCGAGGTATGCCTTGGACTCTTCGGCCCCAAAGTTCACCCCATTCTCCTATATCGCACCCATCTCACCGTATTTCCTAATGGAATGGGGTGAGCATAAGAGCCAAAGACCCCAAGGAGCACCGTGACACTTGACAGTGTCTGCAGGGTGGGGTGTGGTGAAATGGCATGGCCGTTATGCCTGATGACCCAAAGGCACACCCCAATGCCTGTCACTCTCTGCAGGGTGGTGGTGGGGTTGGCTTCAGTTCAATACTTCACTGCCATTCCTATTACGCAGCTCTGTAACTTCTACACTACCACTGCCAATGCCAGCAAGCAAACATTCGGCATTGACAAATGCTTGTTTTTTAAATGTACCTGCCATATGCAGCCAGTAGACCCGGACTCGCTACGATTAGGCAATGGGTTCATATTGATCTGGGTCCACCAGACCGCATTGAATGGGGGGGGGCACCTTTCTCATTCTATAAAATGAACCAGGAAAACTTATCAGAAAGTATGCAATGGTGTCCAAATCAAAATGCATGCATTTATGTTGTAAAAATGTGATCCATTTCTGAGTGGTTCATCATTTTGTTAATACTGTGCTGGTGTCTCCACAGGCAGACTTTCTCTGTGTTTAAATATCTCAGGAGAGCCCCAGTGCCATCTTAATGTTGAGTTCTTCTCTAAATTCAGTCATGTCTGCCTGTATCACAGTCACAGCTTGTTCTACACAATAATGCTGCTCAGTTAACTCATTATAAATATACCAATTAAATGAGTCTTTCAAGAAAGCATTTTGTCCTCCGATGACTGCATGGTGTTACAACTACGGAAGTCATTTTCAATTACTATAAATCATGCCTGATCTCTACTTCCCCCTCCTAACTCTAATGTCAGTGAGTACAACTTCCATTAACAACCTTCATTATCACCTCAAACCCACCCCACCCCACCCCAATGTTACTGATATGCTAAAATAACATTGTTGGTCTGAGGCAATGTTAGATGACTGCATTATTTGTAGTGCTCGTTCTTGGTGCTCAGGGGGCATACTGTCTAAACTTGCCACCAGGTCATGGCATTTTGAACTAAGATCATTGCCTAGAACTCCTAAATACTGGACTCCCCTATGCACCACCAATGATGGAAGAAGGTGCCAGCATCACTGACATTGCTGCCCTGGCTTACAACCCCAGGGTGGGGTTCGGGGCCTGTGGTGGTGCTGTGGACTGTAATTCAGTCGGTGGAGCAGAACAGCAGTGGAGAGTTGTAGAGGCAGGTGCCGGGGCAGCATCATCCTGAACTGCAGGTACATTTTTCTCTTTGAGAGTGCAGGGACGTATAATGATGTCCAACATTCACCCTGCCCCCCGAACGACTAGACAGCCTGGTACTGCACTACTCCCAGCATCTGCCAGGGGTCTGTCAAGCACCGGCCATACTCCCATCCCTCCCCCGCAGAGCAGGACAGTAGTCCACACAATGCTCCATCCTTCACCCCCTGCTGACCTCCAGCAACCCAGCTATGCATATGGGCAACTTGGTGGGAGTGCGGGGCCCAAAGGGCCCCATGCTCCCACCAATATATGCTGTATAGCTATCCGCGCTCCCACCAATATATGTTTTTTTGGTAGTTATAATACACTTTCTCAAAAAGTAAGGAAATTCTTTGCAAAAACCTACATTTAATGTAACATTTAGGGTTAAATCAGAAAAAGCCAGTAAATGAGAACATCAGGGTTGCCCCCTAACCCCCCCGTGTGCCATCCTCCACAGACTGACAGACAATGGGGTGTGTCATTGGGGCTGTGAGGCCTAAATCTCACCCCATTCCCCTTTACTGTAGCATGTCCATCTACTTACACTTGGAATGGGGTGAGATTTGGCCTCACAACCCAAGGGCCCGACTAGATGGCCAGATGAAAAAAGCAATTTTCTCAGCTCAGGGGTGACTTATAAAGTCAGACTAGGGTGGGTTTTGCTCAGTGGGCTTCATTCTGTTGAGTCATGGCTGTGGTTTCATGCATTTTTGTGTAAGACTTTAGTTTTAACATTTTTTATTCTTTGATCGTGAGCCTGCAAATTCTTTGATCGTGAGATTCTTTGACTGTGATCTTTGATCACAAGGTTGCGACTAGATGGCCAGATGTAAAAATCAATTTTCTCAGGACAGGGGTGATTTATAAAGATAAACTAGGATGGGTTTGGCTCACAGGGGCTTTGTTCTATCGAGTCATGGTTGTGGTTTAATGTATTTATGTGTAAAAATTGAGTTTTAACATTTTTTATTCTTTGATTGTGAGCCTGCACATTCCTTGATCGCGAGCCTGCAAATTCTTTGATCACGAGATTCTTTGACTGCGATCTTTGATCATGAAGGAGGGACTAGATGGTGAGATTTGGAGGGACCAGATAGCCCAATATTTACAATTTAATATCTGGGAAACAGTGTGTTCTTTGGATGGAGTTGATGGGATGTCCTGTAGATGTGGATTATGGTGTTTAGGCATCAGAGAATAGATTTTTTTGTGGAGATATTGTGTGGCACAGTTTGCATTTTTTGGACAGTGTTTTGCATTGTGGTAGTGGCTTGAAATATATAGGGTAGCTAGCCTTACTGCCATAAACATACTTTTTAGTCATTAGGTGTCTGACATGTAAACAGGTGTGGAATTGTGCCAGTCTGACAAATGAAACTTTGTTTTGTTTCAAGGTGGTTGGGCCCCATGCTCCCACCAATACATATTATAGTCAGTAGTTGTACTGTAATGTTAGGTCAAAATTGGTAAGTTGGTGGGAGCACAGGACCCAAAGGGACCCGTGCTCCCACCAATTTGGTGTCTGACATTTAAACAGGTGTGGAATTATGCCACTCTGATGAATGAAACCCATATGTGTTGCTACCAATAGATATTATATTCAGTACTTGTACTGTTATATTAGGCATTAATTTGCTAGTTGGTGGGAGTGCAAGGCCCTTGTTCTTCTACTGTTCTATGCTTTCTCAAAAAGTAAGGAAATTCTATGTGAAAAAACTTCTTTGATACATCATTTAGGATTAAAGCATAAAAAAGTCAGAAAATGAGACCTGTAGGGTTGCCCCCTCTCCCCCTCATGTACCCTCACCCATCCTACTGAGATTGATAGATGATGGGGTGTGTCATTGGGGTTGTGAGGCCTAAATGTCACCTCATTCTTGTTTCATGTAGCTTATGAATATGATTACACATGGAATGGGGTGAAATTTAGGTCTGACAACCCCATGACACATCCTGTTGTCTATCAATCTCAGGAGGATGGGGAGCACACAAGGGATGGAGGGGCAACCCTAACGTGAAACTATGATGGGTTTTGCTGAGAGGTCTTTCCTCTATCAAGCCATGGTTGTGGTTATATGTGATTATGTCAAAAAATAGAGATTTAAAATTAAAACTTAAGGCATGGACATTAACAGCATACTTCTCTGACAGTAGGTGCAGACAAGGCAGGACACAGAGGAGTTGCATGACCTGAACCAGGCAATGCCCCCACTCCCCAGACCATGTAGTGGATCCTGACTACAGAGCCACAGTGCAATTAAAGCCATGGACATCAACAGTATACCTCACTGATACCAGCTGCACACAAGTCAGAAAACTCACAAATTGCATGCAGTCAGCCAGGTAATGCCACCCCCCGGCCAAGTACTGGATGCTGAGTGGAAAACCACAGCTTGGCTAAAGCCATGGACATCAATGGTATAGCTCCCTGATACCAGGTACACACAAGTTAGGACACTAAGGAGTTGCACAGCCTCAGCCAGGCAATGCTCGATCCCCCTCCCCAGATGAGGTATTGGATTTTGAGTGCAGAGCTAGAGTCCAACTAAAGCTGTGGACACCTATGGTATACCTCCCTGATACCAGCTGCACACATGTTAGAACACTGAGGAGTTGCACAGCCTGAGCCAGACAATGCTCCCACCCGCTGAAACCACAAACTAGATCCTGAGTGTAGAGCCACAGCCTGACTAAAACCATGGACATCAATGGTATGGATCCCTGATACCAGGTACACACAAGTTAGGACACTGAGGAGTTGCATGGTCCTAGCCAGGCAATGCCATCATTCCCCAGATGAGGTAATGGATTTTGAGTGGAGAGCTAGAGCCCAACTAAACCTGTGGACATCTATAGTATAACTCCCTGATAACAGTTGCTCACATGTTAGGACACTGGGGAGTTGCACGGCCTCAGCCAGGCAATGCCGCCACCCCCCAGACCACGTAGTGGATCCTGAGTGCACAGACACAGCCTAACTAAAGGCATTGGATCAATGGTATAGTCCTTGATACTAGCTGCACACAAGTTAGGACACTGAGTAGTTGCATGGTCTCAGCCAGGCAATGCTCCTGTCCACCTAGATCAGGTACTGGATGACTGCAGAGCCACAGCCCAACTAAAGTCATGGACATTAATGGTATTCCTCCCTGATGCCAGGTGCACATGTGTTAGGACACTGAGGAGTTGCATGGCCTGATCCAGGCAATGCTCCCACACCCTGAGACCAGGTACTGGATCCTGAGTGCAGAGCCACAGCCGAAGTAAAACTGTGGACATCAATGGTATAACTCCCTGATACCAGCTGCACACATGTTAGGACACTGAGGAGTTGCATGGTCTTAGCTGGGCTATGCCCTCACCCCCTGAAACCAGTTACTGGATTGTCAGTGTAAAGCCACAGCTGACTAAAACCATGGACATCAACAGTATATCTCCCCGATACCAGCTCTACACATGTTAGTACACTGAGGAGTTGCACGGCTGAACCAGGCAATGCCCCCACCCCGTGAGACCAGATACTGGATCCTGAGTGCAGAGCCACAGCCGTAGTAAAGTCATGGACATCAATGGTATACCTCCCTGATACCAGCTACACACATGTTAGGACACTGGGGAGTTGCACGTCTTCATCTGGACAATGCTCCCACCCACTGAGACCAGTTACTGGATCCTGAGTGCAGAGCTACAGCCTGACTAAAACCATGGACATCAATCGTATAGATGTCTGATACCAGGTGCACCCAAGTTAGGACACTGAAGAGTTGCACTGCCTCAGCCAGGCAATGCCCCCATCCTCCCCTGATGAGGTACTAAATTTTGAGTGGAGAGCTAGAGCCCAAGTAAACCTGTGGACATCTATGGTATACCTCCCTGATAACAGCTGCTCACATGTTAGGACACTGAGGAGTTGCACGGCCTCAGCCAGGCAATGCCCCCACCCCTCTGATACCAGGTACTGGATCCTGACTGCAGAGTGACAGCCTAACTAAAGACATGGGATTAATGGTATAGTTCCTTGATACTAGCTGCACACAAGTTAGGACACTGAGTAGTTGCATGGTCTCGGCCATGCAATGCTCCCATATGCCTAGATCAGGTACTGGATGATGAGTGCAGAGCCACAGCCCAAGTAACTGTTTGTATGGAGTCAGTGCCCTCCATCTGGCAACAGTAAGTGGAGGGTCCTGAGTGCAAAGGCAGATTATAACCAAGGCTGTAAACATGAATAGTGTACCTTCTTGATAGGAGGTGAACACAATTTATTGTATTTTTAAGAAGGAGACAAATATGGCATTGTGAAAGAATTATGCTTTACTTATGAAATTATTTTTTTATAAAAATATTTTCTTTTGAAATCATATTAAAAAATTGCTAAATAAATGTGTTACTTCACACAGGGGATGAAAGGGTAATAAATAAAACATAAATAAAATAATAGCAGTAAAATAAATAAAAGTGTTGCTTCACACAGGGTGGGGGGATATTTTTCATAATAAAAATTAAGATGATTTGGGGGTTAATTAAAAAATAAATGGCCAAGAGTGATAGGGAAGTGCTGGCTGTTCAGGCTGTTGTACCTTGGAGAGATGAGGAGGAGGAAGAGGAAGACAGCGCAGGAGCTGGTGAGACTGGGTGCCCCTCATCGGCAGGTGGTGGTAGTGTTGTGGGAGGGGCACCCTCGACGGGCTCTTGCTGCCGAGGACTTCTGGAGGGTGGATCATCCTGAAGATGCTACAGGTTATGGTGGAGGAGTTGGTGGATGGCCTCTGTGGCCTCCAGCTGGTTCTCAGCCAGCCGCACCATGAGGCCATGGGTGGTCTCAAGAGATGCAACAGAGGCCTCCTCCATTTCCCGGAGCACTCTTATGGCTTGGGTGAGGCCCCTGTTGCTGTTCTTGAGATCACAGGTGGCAGTTAAGGCCGCATGCCCTACACGCCCTGTTGCCACCCTCCATGGCCTCGAGCAGCCAGCTGAGAGTGGTGCTGATTCCTTGAAGAACAGCCAGAGACTCTGTGGAGAGAAAAATGAGAACAAGAGACATGTTAGTAAACTGAGCTGTTCTGTATTGTTACGCCAATGTACTGTACTGAAGTATTTTTTTAATTAATGCATAGAGCCACTGTATCTACATCTATGGTAGATTAGAATAGCTGTCTTGATTTGATAATAATGTAATTAAAGTGCATTGATGCTAGAATTGATTTCATTATAAGGGGATACATGATAATTAGTTATGTGATGTGTGATATATCTGCATGAGTGGCAAGTGTGGTCAGGGGTTATCATAAGAGGCATAGCCAGAACTGATTGAACTCTGAGCTCACTTGCCAAGAGTTCTGATATTCAGGAATCACATGAGTAACTATTGTTTTGCTATTCTACTTCACATGTTCATTACCATGCAGGATATCATACAAGCACATTTTAATACATTTTACATGCATTGCTATGGAGGAGGTGGAATTTTGTAGGTAGGTAGCTATATCATGAGTGTTCTACAAAGACATGCAGGTGATGATAATGGTGAACTATTGGCTAAAGCAAGTGTTCATAGTTAAAAAGATCCAAGGTTCCTTACTGTAATCACATTATGTTTTCAGATGGTTTCATGTTCGTGAACAAAGAACAAAATTAATATGTACCTGAAATGCATGGATAATTCTTATAAGTTAATATATTCAGGTATGATGTGATAGTATATTGTGGTTTATATTGGTGACATGGTGATACACATTGTAACTGACTGTTTTTTGTAGCTTAAAGTGAGATGGCTGTTATCATCTCTTGTAGTTGCTAGACGAATGGTAAACCTGTTGAGCTGTGCTCTTGAGGTTTACTGATGGGTTAGCAATCACTCAAGGTGATTGTTGCATGGTCATCACCTGTGGATCTGGCATTATCCTTTATATGTGAGTGACTGTGTGCAGGAATGAGTGGTGATATAATCACTATGTGTATAACTTCAAGATATCTACATAGTGATGGCATAAACACCCATTAATCTACATAGTGATTTCATCACTAAGTACCACCATGTGTGCTGCATGCTTAGTAGTACTGCCTCCCTGTTTAGCTTTTATCTTGTCAAAGTGCTGTTTATTAAGAAAGCTATCACAGTCCTAGAGACTCAGAAAATGCATGATTCCCCACTCTTGTTCACAGGGGTGACTACTGCAGCTTTCCATTTTGGGGGGAATACTGTGAGACAGAGCAAGAGATTAAGGATATGGGTGAGAGGTGACAGGATTTCTTTGAGTGAGAGTGAGATTAGTTTCAGGTCGAGGTTATCCTCACTGAATCTCCCCTTCCCAAGCACTTTGTGCCGATATTTCCTGGTTTCTCTGAAGGTAATAGTCTTGAAGCGAAAGCAGGAATGCGATGGGGATTGTGTGGGTGCAGCAGGGATGGTGGGGGAGAAGAAGTTGGCCAGAAGAACATGCTGCAAATCAGTGAAGGCATTATTAAAGGTGTTGGCAATAGATTTAGGGTCTAGGAGGGAGCCATCAACTCAGAGCATGGTAGGGGCCATTTTGGGTTCTCGCCTGATGACCTCATTTAGGTTTGCCCAGAATTTGCACCCTTCATTCCAGTTCTTGGTTAGGGCATCTTTATAATATACATTTTTAATTGGATAGTCCTGGTATAGTTGTTCCTCGCACGTTTGTAGTTCAGCATATCAGACTGCGTGCCAGTGGCACTAGTTATATGCCAGAGGTGGTCTCTATTTTTCATTAGTTCAAGGGTGTCAGGGCTCATCCAGGTGTTAAAGTAACCTTTGATCTTCTGCTTTTTTATGGGAGCATGAGTATCACAGATTGTTTGAAGAGGAGGATGAAATGGTCGAGCCTGTCATCAACGTCGGAAGCCTCAAAAACCAAGGACCTGTCAGCATTAAGGAGATCCATTTTGAAGTGGTCAGCGTGACCAGGTTTGAGAACCCTGCTGGTGATTGTTCTAGGAGGGGGTTTGGAGAATTTTTAAGGCCAACTGAACATGACAGGGGAGTGGTCACTGATGTTGTCCAGGAGGACGGAGGCATTAGAGGCAAGCTCAGGTTGGTTGGTGAGCACCCAGGCAATCAAAGTACTAATGCACATCCTGTAGTTAGCCCTAGTGGGTGTTTCAATGAGCTAGGTAAAGTGGATAGCCTGAATTGCATCATTGAATTGGCTAGTTTGAGGGGCAGGCCAATTAATATTGAAATCACCTAAAAGTATAACCTCAGAGATTAGGGTTAGGCTTCCAAGGCAGTCTATGATGGCATGGAGACCTTGGACCAAGTTCTTTGGGGGAATGTAGACAGATAGAATTGTGACAGTTTTGTTGTGGGCCCCAAGAAGAACCTTAATGGCAAGGGCCTGGGCGAATGTACCTAGGCTGGGTAAATTCAGGACTATGCCCTGAAGGCTGTCCTTATAGATATGTAGACCTGAAAATAAAGTTTTGATGTATATACTCTATCTGATTATTTGATTGGCTATTCAATTATGTTCATGGTATAACTGAAGTTACTTACATTCCTCAGCTGGAGGCCCAGGCAGATCTGCAGCACCTGCTGGATGATCCACTGCAGGAGCCGTAGGTGATTCCTCCACAGAGGGGTCAATTGTGACTCTCTCAACCTCTTCATCTACGGGCTACTCTCCTCCAGTAGCTCCCTCCATTGATGGTTCGTCCTCTGTGAAAAACATAGAAAAAGGGAAAACATTATTTGTCTGTAGAAGTAGTTATGTGTATGTCTACCACTGTGATACCAGTTGTACTGATTTTAAAAGATTAAGGAGTTTAATGGAATCAGTCAGGCAATGGTACTACTTGATCAGATCTAGTAGTGAATGTGAGTGGAGAGCCATAGCTTAGCTAAATGTACTGACCTCCTTAAACCAGGTACTGGATTCTGAGTGCACAGCCACAGCTTAACTAAAGCCATGCATGTCAATGGTATTTATCCCTGATACCAGGTGGATACAAGTTATGGTACTGAGGAGTTGCACAGCTTTAGCCAGGAATCCACCCTCCCCAAGACCAGGTAGTGGATCCTGAGTGCAGAGCTACAGCTGAACTAAAGCTGTGGATATCAATGGTATAGTTTCCTGGTAGCAGCTGAACACAAGTTAGGATACTGAGGAGCTGGATGAACTCAGTCAGGCAATGCCCCGAACAGGTACTGGATTCTAAGTGCACAGCCATAGAATAACTAAAGATGTGGAGATCAACAGTATACCTTCTGATATCAGCTGCACACAAGGTAGGCTACTGAGGAGTTTCAAGGAGTCAGCCAGACAATACCCTCCCCCCGATGAGATAGTGGAACCTCAGTGCAGAGCTACAGGCTATCTAAAGCTGTGGACATCAGTGGAACACCTTCCTGATAGCAGCTGCACACAAGTTAGGACACTGAGGAGTTGCATGGCATCAGCCAGGCACTGCTCCCACTTTCTTACACTAGGTTCTGGATGCTGAGTGCAGAGGTACAGACTAAGTAAAGCTGTGGATATGGATGGTATAGCTTCCTGATAGCAGCTGTACACATGTTAGGATAGTGAGGAGTTGCATGGCCTCAGGCAGGCAATGCCCCCACCTTCCTCCCGAAGAGGTACTGGTTCTTGAGTGCACAGTCACAGGCTAACTAAAGATGTGGACATCAACAGTATACCTCCCTGATAGCAGCTGCACACAAGGTAGGACACTGAGGAGTTTGAAGGCCTCACCCAGACAATGTCTCCCCCCCCTTACCCCTCGGATCAGGTAGTCGATCCTTAGTGCAGAGCTACAGGGCAACTAAAGATGTGGAAATCAATGGCATACCTTCCTGATAGCACCTGCACACAAGTTGGGACACTGAGGAGTTGCATGGTCTCAGCCAGGTAATGCTCTCACCTCCCCACACCACGTACTGGGAGCTGAGTGCAGAGCCACAGACTAAGTAAAGCCATGGATATGGACAGTATTCCTCCCTCATAGCAGCTGTACACATGTTAGGACAGTGAGGAGTTGCACACCCTCAAGCAAGCAATGCCCCCCTCCCCCAGAACATGTACTGAATCCAGAGTGCACAGTCACAGGCTAACTAAAGATGTGGACTTCAACAGTATACCTCTCTGATACCAGTTGCACATAAGTTAGGACACTGA
The DNA here is from genome assembly GCA_016271365.2 of Neoceratodus forsteri. NCBI lineage: Eukaryota > Metazoa > Chordata > Ceratodontiformes > Ceratodontidae > Neoceratodus > Neoceratodus forsteri. The sequence goes on along the minus strand of CM057449.1, from coordinate 1,146,438,200 downwards.
GCAGTTCTACAACCTCAAGCAGACAATGCCCCCCCCCCCAGAGATCAGGTAGTGGAGAGTTACAGGCCAACTAAAGCCATGCATATCAATTGCATACCTGCTCAATATCAGCTGTATACAAGTTAGGACACTGAGGAGTTGGTAAGTGTCATCGAGGGACTGAGTCCACCTCTGTAGACCATATTGTCAATCTTGAGTGCTGACCATCAACGGTATCCCCCCCTGATAGCAAGTGCACACATGATAGGACACTGAGGAGTTGCTGAGTCTGAGCTAGGGAATGCCATGCCCTCTGCAGATCAGCTACTGGATTTTGACTGCAGAGCCACAGCCGAACTAAAGCTGTGGACATCAACGGTATACCTCCCTGATACAAGATGTACACATATAAGGAGAGTGAAGAGTTGTGATGCCTGAGCAAGGCAATAGAAACATAGAAACATAGAATTTGATGGCAGATAAGGACCGCTTGGCCCACCCAGTCTGCCCATTTCCCTACCTAATGGATAAGCTGCAGATTCTAGTTAACCAGCAGCCTACTTCTTCCTACCCCCAGCCCCTAGAATTGCCTTATGACTGTCTCATGCATGCTTGAATTCCACCACTGTTTTTAACTCTACAACCTCCTCCGGAAGGCCGTTCCATGCATCCACAACCCTCTCTGTGAAAAAAATCTTCCTTAAATTACCACTGAGCTGCCCCCCATCTTCAAATTGTGCCCCCTTGTTCTTGCACACCTCTTTTTGAAAGATGCTACCCTCTTGGACTTTGTTGATTCCCTTGAGGCACTTCAAAGTTTCTATCATGTCCCCCTCTCCCTCCTTTCCTCGAGGCTATACATATTAAGCTCTTTAAGCTTCTCTTCATATGTCTTCTGGTGCAGACCCTGCACCATTTTAGTTGCCCTCCTCTGGACAGCTTCCATCCTGTCTATGTCTTTGCGGAGATTGGGTCTCCAGAACTGCATGCAGTACTCCAGATGGGGTCTCACCAGCTGTCTGTACAGAGGGATAATAACTTCCTGTTTTCTACTGGTGATGCCTCTCCCTATGCATCCCAGTATCCCCCCAGCCCTCCTTGCTGCCCTCTCACATTGTTTGCCCACCTTTAGGTCATCTGATATGACTACCCCCAAGTCCCTTTCTATTTTTGTTGTTGTTAGTATCTCATCCCCCATTGTGTACACTTCCCCTGGGTTTTTGTTTCCCAGGTGCATTACCTTGCACTTCTTAGCATTGAATCTAAGCTGCCATACATTTGACCATTCCTCTAACTCAGCCTCCCCAACACCAGGTACTGGATCATGAGTGCACAGCCATAGCCCAATTAAAGCTGTGGATGAGCTCAGTGGACGGTAGCCCCCAGACTCTAAAGACCAGGTATAACATCTTGAGTACAGAGCCACATCTGAAATAAAGCTGTTAACATTACTGTACTGTATGGGGAGCCCTTATTATTGGGTGAAATCAGCAAGTTTATATCTTTGTTATGGTACTGCTGTGAGATCAGCAGCTTGTTAACTGTGCCTCAGTTTGTCATAGCAGTAGCATAACAACTTGGAACAGTGAAACACTGCAGAAGTCTGCTGTCAGAATGACAATCGCTACTGCCTGTGCATACTTCTCAACTGCTCAGTTTTAAATAAGCAACTGGTAGCTTTCAGACGGTAGCAATCATGATGGATCGAAACTTTTACTGTATTTAATTATCTGAACAAGCAATCAGATTTGTTTCATAGCCGATCAGGAAAACAAACAAACTACAAACATTGTGTCTGTTTCTTCGCCAACCAGCAAAGTATGCAGTTTCCCCATACACTATAAAGGTTAATAGATAGAAGAAAAACAATAACAGCGTAGAAACTACATCTTGCTGTTTCCATGACAACATGATAAAGCTCTTGAGCTGCACTCTCAAGGTTTACAATGTTGTCAAGGAAACAGCGCAATGCGATTACCATGTTGTTATTGTCTTTCTCCCATCCCTTATCCTCTATGTTATGTTTCTCTGATAAGAGGTGAGACAAGCTATAACACTGAGTAGCTGCACAGTCTGTGCCAGGCAATGCTGCCAGCAGGAAAGAGCATGTTTTGGACCTTCATTGAAAAGACAGATCCCCTGTATATCATTGTGACTCACCAGCAGAGTCAAGCACTAGCAGCTGTTCGACTGGAGCCCCTCGGTCCTCACATTCTGGGAGTGGTACAAGGTGGACACGTTGGGAGGAAGCAGGCACAGTCTCTGTGCTGGCTGAAGAAGAATGAAACAAATAATTAATGTGGTTTATATGTGTGTATAATGTGTGTTTTAACTTTACTAGTACTCAAATGTCTGTTTTCATTATTATTTAAATATTCTGTCACACTATAGTAGCATGTATAACATGTTGATGTAACTCAGTAATAACTAAAGCACACATCTACATATTGTACTAGATATCCTAGATTGATTTTAGACTGTTCATTATAGTCTAGGGACAGTATGTTTTATGTCACCTGTGATGTTAGCTGAGAGGGAGAGTTGGAAGTAAAATAAATAGGAAAAGACAGGTACATTGGGTAAAGATTAGATATAGCATGACTGAGATAACACAGCTCAGATGGTGAGTCATTGTGGAATAACAGTGTTTGTGAGGTACTGTGGTTTAACGTACAACATATGTAAGATATTTTGTTATTTCACCATGATACATGTGCTATCATGTGCTATTGGTTTTATAGAATCATACACTTAATAATACAATAGGTAAGACAAAAGCTGGCTCCTGATTCGATACTGAACAGGATAAACAAAATGTTAATCCTGATAGTAACCAACGGGAAAATGTCCCAGGTGCACTCCCTTGCCCTATACCCTATCAAAATGAGTCTGACATGGAACATCAAACTCTGGCTACCATCTTGCATACTGTTGGTACCAACTGCAGTAAATTTACAAAAGGAAAAACATGGAATGTTGTTTTTAACGGATACATCAGACTGAGCTTGATGCACTTTTTTGTAACATTCTGAAAACCTTTCTAGTTAAAACTATGGCTCACAACTCTAATTAGCACTTACCTCACACCACAGTTTGAGCATTTGATCAGCCAACTTGTGCAAGTGTTTAAGACCTGGTACCTATAGCTACAGTTCTATGGTGCACTATTTTTTTCTTCTTCAGAACAATTAATCAGTATATTAATCACTTTGTCCTAACAATTAATAACACATCTGATACGGCACTCGAGGGTGTGGGTGATGACAGGATTTACCCATGCCTGGTGTGTTGCTGGTTCCTTGGCTGTGCCTTGGGACCAAAGAAAACATCAGCCATGAGTAAATCTTGACATCAGATAGACCCTTTTGATGTATATTGCTTGAATAGCAGTTTGGGCAGTTTATGTTGGTGACTAAGGAATTCAACAGGATTAACAAGTTGTTTCACAACATTTCAATATTTGAGAAAAATGTATGTATGGTACTTAGAGATTGGCAGAGTAAATAAGAGTGGCCTAATGGTGAAATTAAGCTTGCCACTGAAAGGCAGGCAAGGCTGTCCTGGGACCCAGCTAGGAATGAATAGTGAAGGGGAGGAGGGGGAGAGGGAGTAGACTGCAGGGGAAGGGAAGGGGCTATGACCACATAGATGGTGTCATAAGACCAGGCTCGGAGCTCACTGGCCATTGGCCAAGGGAAGGGGTCAGATGGGGTCCTGATCAGGGGTTCTTAAGGGCTATTTAAGGACATGCAACCCTCAGTAAGCCCTCTTTCTTGCTGTAAAATTCAACTTGATACAGCACATCATTGGCATTCAAGGTAAGGCACAAAGGCCTGGGGTCTTGCCCCTGTATTTCTATTGTGTGGACTTATAGTAAAGCAAGCATTTGGCTAGGTATCTGTAGCAGAATTGAGAATGCATTATCTGTGTCAATAGGGTGTGCAGAGGGCTAGACAACAGCAACTGATTCTACTGAATACCTGGTGGAGGTGAGGGTTTAGGGCAGCAAGCACGGCTGTGTGTGCCGAGGTCTCTAGGGCATTGGTGGTAGGAAAAGCGGTTAGTTTTAATGTGATGGTTGTTCAGGGAAGCCACGCAGGTTGATACAAAGGTGCATAGCTGTTTTTACTCCAGCGAGTGGCTGCATGGCCCAAACAACCATTGTTGTGTGTTCAAAACAAAAAAATAAAAAATGGTTAGTTTCGAGAGCTGCAAGGAGCAGAGTGGCTGGCCGCATTTGCTGGTGGGCCCAGAGCCATTTCATTGTAGGGAAGGCAGGGCTGTATGGCCCAAGCAAGTGTTGTTGTAAGGTTGTGCAGAAAAACAAAACTAAAAGAGAAAAAAGGAATCCATTTTTGAGAGCTGCAGCGATGGAGCGTGTACGGGTGCAGCTTGTTTGGTTACCTGCAATGGAGGGCCCAGCCGGACGAATTCACAGTGGTGAGGGGGCGGACCTGATATTTATCCCGGGAGTAGGCATGTGGCTCCAGTACAGGAGGCCCATGGGAGGGCCTTTGCTGCAAGAGTGGTGCAGACTTCTGAGTGGGCCACATGGATGGAGGCGTTAGGGGCAGAAAAAGAGGCCGGGGAAGTCGATACATGGCGGCATGGTTGGGGCTCTTTGTTCTTGTTTTTTTGTGGTGGCATGGTGGTGGAAGTGGGCCTATGGAGGGATCACACAGCGTGAGAGCTTTGGATGGCATCTTACCCTTATTGGGCCCTGTGGGGCTGCAGCAATTTCTAAATGGTAGAATCTGCTGTTTAACTTCCTTGTTGCCGAACCCCAAATATTGACAGTTTTTAACTGCAGACTTGGTAGTGTGGTTAAAGTTGTGTTCTTCCTCCTTATTCTGCAGTGCTGAATTTTTAAATATTTTGGACAGTCTCTTTTGTTTTACAGCTTTTTCCCACGGCCTACCACGTGGTGCAGCTGCAGGCTGGGGGCAGGTGACTGTGCAGTGGGTCTCCTGGAGGGGAGGCTAGAGTGTGTTGGTGCTGCAGGGCAGCAAGTGGTGGCTCCATGGGTGCTGCCTGACCACAGAGCATTGGGCAGGGTGGGGGCCAGGGAGGCCTCCCACATGGTGCGGTTGCCATGTTGGGGGCGAGGCTACGCACAGGGTGTTTCACCATGGGAGATGTTGGGTCCTGCTGAATGCAGTGGGTGGTGGCATTAATGGATTGGTCTGACCAGGAGGCCTTGAGACAGGAGGGGGGCCGGAGAGGCCTACCTTGTGGTGCGGCCACCATGTTTGGGGGTGGGTGTAAGCATTGTGTTCTTTCTTATCTGCCTGAGGGAACAGGAGCTTGGTGACTCAAAGAAGAGACAGTGAGAGGGTGGACAGGGGAGTGGGGACACCACAAGCCAGAGGAGGATTCCCTGCTCGATTCCTAGAGAGGCCCAGTCGCGTGACGTGGTCGCCATCTTGGGATAGGCCATAGCATTGCTGTGGGTTAGGATGGAATCTGGAAGGCAGACTCGGCTGCTGCTGAATGCCAGAAAGGGTGGGCAAGTGCTTTGAGAGGCCCAAACCGCTGAGGCAGGTGGGCATGGGTGCCACAGAAGGGTAGAAGAGGATAATACGAACAGAGAACAATAAACAGCAGGCATCAGGAAGGGAACGGGTGACAGCATTCACAGGGGCAAGGATTGCTACCAGGTAAAAGGACTCAATGCTGGAGAGCGGGGCAGGCAGAAGGTTTAGTAGGACCTTGAAGACCGGAGCCTTTTACCACACCAGTTTAGCTGCAGAAGGGGCCTGGCTTGGATGGACAAGCAATTTTCTGGTACAGAGGGCAGGTGCCAGGAGGTGGACCGGGCTGGGGGCCACAGAGGCCTGGTCACATGGTGCTGCTGCTACCTGGGTTACACAGGCTGAGTGTGGGGGAGCCATGGTCAAGATGGTACCTAGCATGGCAATAATGGGAGAGCCTGCATGCAGACAGCATTCAGGCAATAGCTCAATGTCCAGTGCGGGGATGCACCCAGGATATGTTTCTTGGGGGGCATTTGTGCTAAGTCCCTGCTTGCATTTCTATACATACAATTTGAGAGCGGATAAAAATTGGCCTGGTGGAGCATGTGCGGGGGGGAGTGTCGAATATGAGTTGATGGTGCTGGTGCTCCTGGTGACCGGGGGGTATTACAGAGCATGGTGGGGAGAAGGGGGGGCCCAATTGGTGGCTAGTGGGCTACAGTATTCTCATGTGTTTTATTGTGCAGCCTAGGCCACAGTGGAAGAGATGGAGCCCAAGAGAGTCCTTGTGTCCAGCGCTACCATGTTGGCGGAAGCGGCAAAGCTGATGACACAGAAGACAGAACTGATGGAGGCTGCGTAGAAGAGGGAGGCAGAGGAGGAGGCCCTGAGGAAACAGAAGGAGTCAGATGAGAGGGCCAGCACTGGGAAAGGGAACAAGAGACTGAAGAAGGTGCTGCCCAGCCCACCGGTGGCACCAGGGGGTGTATCGAGCCCATTCAGGCCCCAGTGGGGCCACAGCCAGATGGTGGTAAGGACGATGTAGATATGAACGATGAAACAAGTTTGAAGAAGTATATTGAGGGTCTTTTGGGGGACATGGAGGTGGACGGGGTCTCTAAGATGTAGAGGGCCTTACAGGCCATCAAAGGAGGGTCCCGGACAGACAAAGATGGGGCGGGCACCTTGGGGTGGTGCGGAAGCTGTACGATGGACCACCAAGTTTCACACTGGGTGACCATGTGTCACCCTTAATAAAGGACAAAGATATGGAAAGAAGAGTATGTTAACATTTTTGGGTTGGTGAACGAGGAGACAGCAAAGAGTTACAAGCAGGAGTCAGTAGGCAAATCAGAAATGGCAGTGGCACTGGCAGTAGTATGGCACAAGTCAGAAGAGGCCAGGTTCAAAGGAAAGAGCCTTGAATCATGGCAGGCTGGCTTCCTTATTTATAGTGCACTGGTGTTGGAGAAGCAGCCGATCTGGCAGTCCCACTACTGACTTATGTGGCATTCATCCAGGACATGTATAAGGCAAAGCTGGGTTTCAGTTGGCTTAAATATTATGAGGCTTTCCAGAGGAGAATGACAGTGAAGGGCAACCTGAGATGGGATTGCACCCATGCAGAGTTGTGGGTTAGGACTTTTTTAGGTCCGGCAGCAGGCCAGGTGATGGAACAAGGGAAAAGGGTGGGACTGACCCAGGGTACCAAGGCATGCTGGGCTTTCAACAGAGCATCATGTACATGGCCTAGCTGCAGGTTTCAGCACATCTGCTCATGGTGTGGGGGGGTCACACCCCATGATGACCTGCAGACAAGGGAGTGACAAAGCCGGGCATGTAGGGGAGCAGCTTCAGAAGCAGCCCTTTTGGTACGGAAAGGCTGGGGGGCACTGAGAGGGGGGGGGATACAATCCCAGCTATGGCTGGAATTAGCATGGGGCTAGGTGAGGGGAGGTGGCATTATGCCCTGGCCCACACCCCCATCAATCGTTGGATGGTGGAGGCCTGGACAAAAAACTACCCTGACAAGAGAGGAGCGGAGCTACTTAGATCGGGTTTCCAAGAAGGCTTTCCACTAGGTTTTGAGGGCACACAGGTGGGGATGTGGGCTAAGAACTTGGGCTCAGTGAGAGGGAAAGTGGACATAGTTTGGAAAAAGATCCAAAAAGAGGTCAGGGCAATGAGGGTGGAGGGGCCAATGAGTGAACCCCCCTGTGAGCAGTTCCAGGTGTAGCCCTTGGGGGTGGTGCCTACGAAGAAAGGGCAGGCTTAGCTTCGATAAAGCTATGCCCATGGGTTGCTTGGTGGCATGCTCCACATTTGAAGCATTTAGTTCATGGGTAAAATGGGTGTTTGGGTACCAGTATGGGCATAGGAGGGTGGTCCACTACCTGAACAATTTCTTGTTGATCAGGGCCAGCTGGACAGAGACCCAAGGGATGTTGGTGGATTTCAGGGAGATGTGCAGCACCATAGGGATCACCCTGGCAGTGGAGAAGACTGAGGGCTCAGCCAGTAAGCTAGAGTTCCTGGGGATTGAGGTGGACATAGAAACATAGAAACATAGAAACATAGAATTTGACGGCAGATAAAGACCGCTTGGCCCAACCAGTCTGCCCATTTCCCTACCTACTGGATAAGCTGCAGATCCTAGTTAACCAGCAGCCTACTTCTTCTAACCCCCACCCCCCAGAATTGCCTTATGACTGTCCCATGCATGCTTGAATTCCACCACTGATTTTGACTCCACAACCTCCTCTGGAAGGCTGTTCCATGCATCCACAACCCTCTCTGTGAAAAAATACTTCCTTAAATTACCTCTGAGCCGCCCCTCTATCTTCAAATGGTGCCCTCTTGTTCTTGCACACCTCTTTTTTTGAAAGATGCTACCCTCTTGGACTTTGTTGATTCCCTTGAGGTACTTGAAAGTTTCTATCATGTCCCCCTCTCCCTCCTTTCCTCGAGGCTATACATATTAAGCTCCTTAAGTCTCTCTTCATATGTCTTCGGTGCAGACCCTGCACCATTTTAGTTGCCCTCCTCTGGACAGCTTCCATCCTGTCTATGTCTTTGCGGAGATTGGGTCTCCAGAACTGCACACAGTACTCCAGATGGGGTCTCACCAGCTGTCTGTACAGAGGGATAATAACTTCCTGTTTTCTACTGGTGATGACTCTCCCTATGCATCCCAGTATCCCCCAGCCCTCCTTGCTGCCCTCTCACATTGCTTGCCCACCTTTAGGTCATCTGATATGACTACCCCCAGGTCCCTTTCCATTTTTGTTGTTGTTAGTATCTCACCCCCCATTGTGTACTCTTCCCCTGGATTTTTGTTTCTCAGGTGCATTACCTTGCACTTCTTAGCATTGAATCTAAGCTGCCATACATTTGACCATTCCTCTAACCTTGCCAAGTCCCTTCTCATCCTTTCCACCCCACCCTGTGCATCAACTCTGTTGCAGATCTTAGTGTCATCTGCAAAGAGACATCCTTTTCCTTCCAGTCCTTCCGCAATGTCGCTTATAAAGACATTGAAGAGGACCGGTCCTAATACTGAACTCTGCCGTACCCCACAGGTAACCCTCCTTTCTTCTGAGTGGACTCCATTTACTATTACTCTCTGTGTCCTATTCTCTAGCCAATTCTTTACCCAGGCTGTCATCTTGGGACCCACTCCCAGGCTGGCTAACTTGTATATTAATCTTTTGTGTGGGACTGTGTCAAATGCCTTGCTATAGTCTAGGTAGGCCATGTCCACAGCCCCTCCCTGATCTACTACTTTGGTCACCCAGTCAAAGAAATCTATCAGATTTGTCTGGCATGACCTCCCACTGTGAATCCATGCTGCCTAGGGTCCTGTGCCCTCTGGCCTTTAGATACTCGACAATTCTTTCCTTCAGAAGTGATTCCATCATTTTCCCTATCACTGAGGTTAAACTAACAGGTCTGTAGTTTCCTGCTTCTGCCTTGCTCCCACTTTTGTGAAGGGAAATCACATCTGCCCTCCTCCAGTCCTCGGGTACCACCCCATCCTTCCATGATTTGTTAAAAAGGGTAGTCAGTGGTGTCACTAGTTCTACCCTTAGCTCTTTTAGAATTCTGGGATGAATCCCATCAGGCCCCATTGCTTTGTCCACCTTCAGTTTTAAGAGTTCTTTCAGAACCCTTACTTCTATAAATGGGCTGGTATCAACTTCTGTATCCAGAGTGTTACTACTGTTTGTTTTATGTACTTCCCCCTCTTCATTTGTAAATACTGAGCAAAATATTTGTTTAGCATCTCTGCCTTTTCACAGTCTCCCTCTGCCCACCCTCCCTCCCTTTATTAAGCCTTACTATCCCTCTCCTTGGTCTTTCTCTGCTCCCTGATGTACCTATAAAAGGTTTTATCCCCCTTCTTAACTGAGTTGGCTATCTTTTCCTCGGTTTGGGCCTTTGCTGTTCTGACTGCCTTCCCAGCCTCCTTTTGCTTTAACTGATACAGTTCTCTGTCCTGCTCCTTCTGCGATTCCTTGTACTTCCTGAATGCTTTCTTTTTCTCTTGAACCTTCACTGCCACTTCCTTTGAGAACCATAGTGGTTTCTTACATCGTCTTGTGCATTTATTTGCTTCACAAAGGCTCGTTACCTCTGTGATGGCAGTTTTTATTAATCCCCATTGTTCTTCCACCCCTCCTTCCTGTCCATTTGCTAGTGCATTCCTTAGGCACTCACCCATTTTGACAAAGTCAGCCCTCCTAAAGTACAGTACTTTTGTCTTTGTATGGCTTGACTCTATTGCTGTGTTTATTGTGAACCATACTGTTCAATGGTCGCTAGTTCCCAGATGGCTACCCACTTCTACATCTGTGATCCTCTCTCCATCTCCATTTGAGAGAATCAAGTCTAATATTGCTCCCTCTCAGGTGGGCTCCAGTACTAGTTGTCTAAGGCATGCCCCCTGTAGGGCATCTAGAATAACTGCACTCTTCGAAGTGGCAGCTGCAACTGCACTCCAGTTAACATCTGGCATATTCAGATCACCCATCAGCAATATCTCCCCTTTTTCTGCCATTCTAAGTATACTTTCTTTCATTTCCCTGTCCATTTCCTCCCCATGAGAAGGGGGTCTGTATACAACCCCTGTGCGTATTGTGGTGCCATTGCCTGTCTCCAAATTTACCCACAGTGCTTCTTCTCCTCCCTGTTTACCCTTTTGTTCTGTTGCTTTTATTCCTTCCCTTATGTAAAGAACTACTCCCTCCTCTTTTACCCTCCCTGTCCCTCCTGTAGACAGTGTATCCTGGTATGTTTATGTCCCAGTCATGGTTTTGTGTACCATGTTTCTGTGACTGCCACGATATCCAGATGTTCCTCCTCCATCAAGGCCACTAATTCAGGAAGCTTGTTACCCAGACTATGGGCATTGGTACTCATTGCTCTCCATTTTTGATGGCTTTACCTTCTGTTGCAGCATCCCCACTGACCGTTCTACCTCAGTCTTTTCTCATTTAGTACCCTGTTTTTGTAGGGAGAGCTGGGATTTTCCTGCTGCTTGTCAGTGCCTCCCCTTTGACTAGTTTAAAAGCTTGCAAATGAAGCATTTAAACCGATTGCTCAAAAGACTTGTTCCCTTCCTGGACAGATGCAGACCATCCTGCCAGTATAGGCTGGTGTCCTTCCAGGTGGAACCCCAGTCCCCAATGAAGCCAAACCCCTGTGCTCCACACCATTTTTTCAACCATACATTAAACTGCATGGTGCCAATTACCCTCGCCTCCCCCATGCCTTTGACAGGCAGCACCTCTGAGAAGGATACTGTGTGTGCTACTTGTTTTAGGTCCCTCCCCAACCCTGCAATGTCCTCCTGCACTGCTCTAATCTCATGATAAGCCAAGTCATTTGTCCCTAGGTGGACAATTACGTCCAGCTCAGGATCATTTGCAGCTGTTCTCGTGATCCTGAGGATGTGCTTCCTGTCCTTCCAAGCCATGGCACCAGGCAGGCACCTTACTTCAGTTTCCCAGCTCCCCCCAGTTCTATACCTCTAATAATTGAGTCCCCCACCAGGAGCTGCTTCCTTTCCCTGTGGTGTCCTCTGCCTCCTTCCTGTGGGCCTCCCTTGTGACAGTTGTCATCAGTCTTCTCTGCAGGTGCATCCATAGGGGAGCTATGCTCCCCCAGAATGGTGTATGGATTGTGGAGTGGAACAATTGACTGGGTGTGCCTCTGTTCCACCCTCCTCACCCTCCCTGAGCCCACTGTGGTCCAAATGCTGTGCTTTCTTCACAACCTCTGAGGTAGTGGTGGTGGCGCTAGTGCTCCCTGGATGGGGGAGGTTCCCTTCCTACTGTCCAGTGTGGCCTGGGGGAAGGTTTCCTTACTACTGTCCAGTGCGGCCTGAAGACAGGCAACTTCCTCCCTCAGGGCAGATAGTTGTCTGCAAATAGGGCAGCATCTCAGCCTCCAGAAAGACTCCCAGAAGACTGCGGCCCCACAGCCATTACATTGCACTACTCCCCACATGTTTATCTAGTTTTTTTTTGTATTTGTGTGTGTGTGTGTGTGTGTGTGTGCGTGTGTGTGTGTGTGTGATTTGTTATATAGAAATATATATATTATACAATGTGTATGCTTATATTGTCAGTGCAGTGTGCTAGAGAGGATATGACAGTGAAATGCACCTTGCACTCTAGGAAATGATGTCAGAACCTCAGGTATAAAGGAACTATTTCAGGGGTGGGTGGGTGGGGTGAGGGGTGGGAAGGGGTGGGGCCTAAACTGTGCCCTCACAAAACAATCAACTAAAGCTCTCGCCCACCGCTGCGATGAGTGCCTTCCTGTCAGCAAGATACCCTACACAACAATTTGACAGAGAAAGTACCCTGCTAATCAAACAGAAAAATCCAGACATCCAAGTCAGACACAGGTAAACCTCTCCAGCCCCAAAACAGCCTGGTGGTTTGTTAGCCACAAAGGAAAATCAAATATGCAGTTATTTCAGCCCTTCTGAGGATGCTGACAAGATAAGCAGTTTTAAAAACCCCCTTCCTGAACTAAAAACTAAAACAAACACAAAGCAATACCACTTTAAAAGTGAGGAAAACTTCTCTCAGATGTAAGCAAGAGAGAGAGAGATTAGTTACAGATATTTACTCCAAAATAGTATATCCCATGCAGCTTCTCAGTTGTTTCCAAGCACACCCTGTACACAACTTGGAAGAAGATGGACTTCTGCTCAAACAGGATCACACCACTAGTTTATAGTAATTGAGCAATGCTGAAATGGTCTAGCTAGACAAAAAGGCTGTGATGCAGACCTCTGACTTGTGAAGACAATTACCCCACCTCAGGCTATGTCTGGCATCCAATTACAAACTGCAGTTTTTGCTATTTTGAATCACACAACCCCACCAAAACGTGCAAAATATATTGATGCAGATTCTCACAGAATTCTAGTAATCAGTCCAGTTAGCCACAAAGGAAAATCAAATATGCAGAAGATAAGCAGTTTTAAAAAAACCCTTCCTGAATTAAAAACTAAAACAAACACAAAGCAATACCACTTTAAAAGTAAGGAAAACTTCTCTCAGATGTAAGCAAGAGAGAGAGATTAGTTACAGATATTTACTCCAAAATAGTATATCCAACGCAGCTTCTCAGTTGTTTCCAAGCACACCCTGTACACAACTTGGAAGAAGATGGACTTCTGCCTCAAACAGGATCACACCACTAGCTTATAGTAATTGAGCAATGCTGAAATGGTCTAGCTAGACAAATGGCTGTGATGCAGACCTCTGACTTATGAAGACAATTACCCCCACCTCAGGCTATGTCTGGCATCCAATTAGAAACTGCAGCTTTTGCTATTTTGAATCACACAACCCCACCAAAACGTGCAAAATATATTGATGCAGATTCTCACAGAATTCTAGTAATCAGTCCAGTTAGCCACAAAGGAAAATCAAATATGCAGAAGATAAGCAGTTTTATAAAAAAAAACCCTTCCTAAATTAAAAACTAAAACAAATACAAAGCAATACCACTTTAAAAGTGAGGAAAACTTCTCTCAGATGTAAGCAAGAGAGAGAGAGAGAGAGAGAGATTAGTTACAGATATTTACTCCAAAATAGTATATCCCACGCAGCTTCTCAGTTGTTTCCAAGCACACCCTGTACACAACTTGGAAGAAGATGGACACTGAGCGGAGTGTTTTCGGCTGCCAGGGGACATGGTGGTGCAGTTAAAAGGGTTGTTAGTGCTAGTGGGTGGGAGGAGGAGGGTGCCACTGGTACGGGCATAACAGCTGCTCGGCATCTTAATTTTGCCTGCAAGGCCATAAGTCTAGGCAGGGCTTTTACAAGAAAGTTGGGGAGGGTCACAGGCAAGGCAAAACAACCCCATCACTGCTTAGACATCAGTAAAGGTGTGAGGGAGGATCCGCAGGTCTGAGAGGTTTTTCTGAAGCTGTACACAGATGCGGCTGGGGGGCTCGGGACGGGGGCCTACTTTCAGGGGAAGTGGATCTTGGAGGCATGGCAAGCCCAGTGGCAGGAATGGGATGGACCATGGACAGCATGTTCCTGGAGATCTTCTCAATATGGGTGGCCTTGGAGATTTGGGGTGAACAGATGAATGGATGGCAGGGCGGTGCTTCTTATTTTGGTGTGATAACAAAGGGGTGGTAGAGGTGATCAACAGCATAGTGGCCATCCGGAGTCAGTAGGATGTTTGTTAAGGTGCATGGTGTTGTTGGATCTGAGTTTGAATCTGTCCTTTAAGGCTCAGCACATTGAGGGGACACAGAATGAGGTGGCTGACTGTCTTTCTCGTTTTCAGATAAAACGGTACCAGGAGCTGGCACCGTATGCTGCACCTACCCAGACCAGGGTCATGGACTGGCTGTAGTAAATTGGAGGGAGAAAGCCAGGGCTTTGTACAGAGGCTCATGGTTTGCCAATGCCCTGAAGGCCTATGAGGGAGCTTGGGAAAGTTTCCAGGCATTTTGGTCCAAGCGGGGCTGGGAGACAGAGGACCGAGGACCCAGTGCAGGAAGATCAGGTCATGCGGTACATAGTGGAAAAGTGGGAGGAAAGGGTGACCCATGCTACCATGGTGCTCTAGTTGGAGATGATCAGCTGGATATGCATGGATTTTGGGTGGGTGGATGTTGTGGGCAGATACATCAGGCGTATGGTCACACAATGGCAGAGGGGGCAGTGCAGGAGGCAGGATGGGAGAATACCCATAATGGGGCCCCTACTCACGAAGGTGGTAAGGGCATTGTACCACATCTGTCATTCAGTGAGTGAAGCCTGTCTGTTCTGGGCCATATTTGCTGTCATGGCGAGGGTGGCTTTCAGGGTGGGAGAGGTGGTGGCACCCAGGAAGGGGGAGGCCGGGGTATGTCTGCAGGAGGAGAATGTGAGGGTGGAGTCAGACAAAGTGATCATATGGCTGCAGAGGTCCAAAATGGACCAGTGAGGTAATGGCACCGCTGGGGAGATATGCAGGCAGGCGGGGGGTTCTACGCAGTCCAGACCATGATGGAATACAGTAGGGTGCGAGGCCACATGGCAGGGGCCTGGTTTGTGCTTGGGGATGTGTCACCAGTGATGGGGTTCCAGGTGGGGGTGGTACTGAAAAAGGCAGTGGCATTTGTGGGGGAGAACCCCAGCAATTTCACCCCACATTCCTTCAGGATTGGGGTGGTATCAGAGGCAGCTGCTATAAGAGCAGGGGAGAGTGAACTCAAGTGGGTGGGGAGGTGGACATCAAACTGTTACAAGAGACATGTGAGGTCTTGACATTGCCTAATGAGTGTTCCTTTTTCTCTTCCCACAGCAGGTTCCAAGAGACAGGTCTGGATCATGGGGCACTCATTCATCTACTGGGCAGAGAGGTTCACAGCCACAAGGATAGGGATGCAGCTGCACCTGGGAACAGAGCACACCAGAATGCAGTGGAGGGGCATGAGAGGCATGAGATGGTCACAGCTGCTTCCCCTGCTGGAGGAGCTTTGGGTGCACTAGGCCAGACTGGACTGTATCATCATGCATTTGGGGGGCAATGACTTGGGGACATTGCCTTGGGGGGTCCCTGATGAGGGACATAATTTCAGATTTGGAGAAGGTGAAGAGCTGCTGGCCTAGGGTGGTGATTGGATGGTCGGGGATCACCTCCCGGAGGGTATGGAGGGGGGCAAAAGGGCCTAAAGTGATAAAGGTTGCACAGAAATGCCTGAACAGGAAAGTGGCCAGGGCAGTGATCGAGATGGGGGGGTTCACATTCATCATAGGGACTTTTCATTTGAGCATGAGGCGGTGTACCAGGCAGATGAGGTTCATCTGATAGAGTTTAGCATGGGCCTGTTCCTCCGTCCCTTTGTGGAGCTAGTCTGGGAACCAACAAGAAAGGCCTGAGGGGATAACCCACAAGGAGGGAGCCCCATTTTCCATCGCAAGCTGGAGATGGGTCAGTGGAAAAGTCTGGGAGCAAGGGTGAAAAGGGGGGCAGATAGAAAGGGGAGGGGGAGGTACCATGGGCTAGGGACAAAAGAACCCAGGCATGAGAGCAATGGGGGAGGTGGAGGGATATAGAACTAGAGAGTGGATCACCGTGTCCACACCTAGTGGAGTGGAGTGGAGTGGTTTGGGTAAGAGTGGTACTCGGTTATGTTGATGAAAAGAGGGAGACCAGATCACAGTGTCCGGACCCCAAGAAGCAATGGCAAATGAGGAGGAGAACAAAAGGAAGAACCACGAGAGGGAAGACAAGACTGTTATGTCCTAGAAGTGATATAGGACTGTTATGTCCGAGTTGTAAATACTGATTGTTAGAAATGAAGTGTGATGTAAACTGATGAATATAAATTGTGCCTTTTAATAAATATTGCCAGTGAGCATCCAAAAGTGACAAAGCAGTGGCCTGAGTTATTTCTGGGTGGGGATCCAGGGACAATTAGGCTTGCCACCGAAAGGCAGGCCAGGTTGTCCTGGGACCCAGCTAGGAATGAATACTGAAGTGGTGAGGAGGGAAGGGGGACTGTGCTGCAGGGGAAGGGGAGGGGCTATGACCTCATAGATGGTGTCATACAACCAGGCTCGCAGCTCACTGGCCATTGGCCAAGGGGAGGAGCCAGATGGGGTCCTGATCAGGGGTCCTTAGGGGTTATTTAAGGGCATGTAACCCCCAGTAAGCCCTCTTTCTTGCTGTAAAATTCCCACCCACCCTCCCTACAAGAAAGAGGAGGGACATGAGACAGGCACTGGTCAGGTAGAGACACATGGTGGAAGTGACCTTGAATGGGGCCCAGCACAGGCCAGTTGGGGCTGCAGATGGGCGGCCAGGGTCCTAGGGGCTAGGTGGAGTCCCGCTGGTTGGTGTTAGAAGAATGGGGAGGACAGTTGAAGGGAGGAGAGGGGAAATGTTTTGGAGCAAGGGGAAAAAGGGGGATCAGACAGAGGGGGGAGGAGGGTAAGTATCGCAGCCTGGGGACAAAAGAACCCAGACATGGGAGTAACGGGGGGAGAGGGATATAGAACTAGGGGGTGGATCGCTGTGTCCACACCTAGTGATGGGGCTGGTCCTGGTAAGTGTGGTACCTGGTTATGGTGATGAAAAGGGGGGGCTGGATCATGGTGTCCAGACTCCGAGAAGCAACGCCAAAAGAGGAGGAGAACAAAAGGAAGAACCATGAGAGAGAAGACAGGACTGTTATGTCCTAGAAGCGATATGGGACTGTTATGTCTGAGTTGTAAATACTGATTGTTAGAAATGAAGTGTGATGTAAATTGATGAATATAAATTGTGCCTTTTAATAAATATTGTCAGTGAGCATCCAAAAGTGACAAAGCAGTGACCTGAGTTATTTCTGGGTGGGGATCCAGGGACAATATTCTAATATCACTATCCTGTTAGGCAACAATTACACTTTTTTTTTTATGGAATATTGTGTTGCAGTACAATTAGACTCTATTGATGCTGTTATGTTTTATTTATGACTTTAGTTAATAAGATTCTGAAACCAACTTACTGAGATACTGAGGTTGTCATTGGATTCATTTAACTGTTGCGACAGATTTGTTGTTTCTGTGAATTTGTCAATACATGAGCCAGGTGCTCTCACTATATACATTGACATACAATGTTAAACATTTTAAACATTGAACCCATGAAAAAGATGTACTTACTACCACGATGGCATTCACCAAAGTCTGGCTTGCCTGCTTCCTCCCACATAGCAAATGCTATGTCATATCACTCCCGGGTACTCCTGCGCATCTCACCTGCCGATGCCTTCACTTTGTAGAAAGTCTGGCGGGTGAGCGTCTACTTCCTCTGACAATCGTCTGCTGACTTCTTGATGTCTTGTCTCCCCAAGGCAAGACTAACCTGTATAAAGAGATAGAAAAGAAAGAAGCAGTTAATGTTTTAGGAGTGGTTTTAAATGTGCTGGATTTATTGATTAGTACATTACAAGTTCAAGTTTATGTGTAGTACTTTGAAATTTTATACATATTTTGCGGTTAGCAAGTGAGGTGTTGGAGCTCTGTGGTACCTCTTGTCTCATCTAGCGCACCATCTTTGCAAATTTTTTATTTCTTTCATTGAAAAAGGTTTAAATATTCTATTTTAAGTATTAAGACATCAGGTAACGTAGTAAGTGTTTCTCTGACAGATAAAACTTTTCTTTTACTTAATCTGCACTACTATATTGTATGTTAATGTATATAGTGAGAGCACCTAGCTCATGTATTGACAAATTCACAGAAACAAGTTTATTATGCAGCATAATACAATGGGTTAAAGAAGTGGACATATGAACATCTGAACATACAAAATTTGCCAGCAGATGAAGCCCTAGAGGGATATCAAGCCTGCTCAAACATGCAGCAAGCACCCTCATTGTGGAGCTGCCTCTCCCTTCCACCCTTTCCCTCCATTGATCCTCCCTGTTGTCATGTCCCATCCCATTTTTGAAGCACTGGACTGTCCTACTGCATACGACTTCTGCTGGTTATGCATTCCACTCAGCTAGCATCATCTTTGTAAAAAAAATGTCTCCTCATCTCCATGTTGAGCCTTTCTCCCTCTAATGTCATATCATGGCCATTGGTGTCCCTCCCCTGCCTCACTTTGAGCAGCCCCTCTGTACATGTGTTGTTTAACCTTTTCAACAGAAAAGGGTGCCAGTCAGCTGCCTTTGTAAAATAAATTTGATATCAAACATTTGTGGCCACAGATTGCCATGCTGAATAGCTACTAAGCAGGTGCAAATATGTGTCATTGGAATTTCAGGGTTGTTCCACTGTTAGCACTCTTGCTGGTAGCAGTCTTCACTGGGTAAAGTGAAACATGCAGCCGTGGCTGCTTAGAACCCTTGAGAACACCACATTTTTTTATTTATTTTTTTTACCAATGCTCAAATGAAATATTGCCCTGGTGTATAACTGCTTGTGGTTGTAGTTCTTGAAATTATGACATCTGTAAGCAGTCTGCTATTTGTCAGTACTGTGTAGTAACAAGCTATTGCTACACAGATATCATTATGCCACTATAGTTAATACGTAACAAAAACATATTTTCATATTGTTAATTGAAATTGTGACTTACCTTACCCCAGGTGTGAGCCAGGCTCAGATTTGTTGCTCGCATCACAAACCTGGGATTTGCATGTTGCTGAACAGCTTGAACTAGGGCCAGCACTTCCCTATCACTCCAGGACTTTGGCATCTTGAAATTCTGTAAAAAACATATTTTTTTGTTTAGATTATGATGTAACATAAGATTTACTGTAGTTCTGCTGTTTGGGCAGGACTCACAAAGGACATGAATACAGTGGGTACGAGATATGTTGGCATATTCGTGGCAGATGTTTAACACACTTTAAGTACAGTAAGTCTGTCATATGACAGCGGAAACTTGATGTGTCAGTGCATTGCAGATGTACCACTCAATCCCACTAATCATATATGTTGCATCTGGAGTGGCAGTGAAGAGGGTGTGCATATGGATATCTGGCACTGTACCATTTACAGCCCAAGTGAAAGTTGTATCACCAGTGCTAGTCTGGGATGTGCCTCCAAAAGATAAGCATAGTGCTAGTAGACTTATCTAGGTGGCCATCCACAGGCAGGCTGCCATACTGTAGACAGCAGGACAACAGCTTGCACACTCTGCAAGTCCGAGCACCACCCCGAGGCAGCCCACAGCACTATACCATATGTCACTCACTGTGGTTACAGGTGGTTTTGTGATTCTGTTTAGTCATATCTGACTTGACCAAAAGAGAGTATAAAAGAAAGTCGTTGTGCAATACTGATGCTGCCTGTGAGCTGTTCCATCTCCAGCTCCAAAAATCTTTAACACATCATTATTTGAGAAGACTAGTTTCTCCCCACCCGCTACTGTCTCCGCCTGTGGTAGCACCGCCTGAAAAAAATAGCATGCTATATAAAGAATTGTAATGCTCCTCACATACTGAGTGCAGACAATTACATCAAAAATGAAAATTTGATGACTTACTTTTTTGTCAGGGACACTGGTTTACCGGGATTGAGAAAGGGCAAATTCCATTTTGCACATTGCAAAAAACGGTACTGTCACCGGTGTCTGCTAAGCCAAAATCCGGTTTTACCGGTCTTTGGTTTTGTGTACTTTATTTAACAATTTTTACTCTACTAACATGCATTTTAGCAGCTTTGACCTCCACTATTGCACATCCTTCCATCCTTGTACCAATTTAAAGTTATTTTAGGTACAAAATATGATGGCAGCAACAGCACTACAGCCCCCATCCTGAGGTGTGATGGAAACAGCAGCAAGGTCCCCATCCTCTGGTGCAATGGCAGCACCAACAACACTATAGACCCATCCTCTGGTGTGATGGCAGCAGCAGCACTGTGGTCCCAATCCATTAGGTGTGATAGCAGCAGTACCACATTCCGCATTCCTCAGTTGTGATGGCAGTATCAGCACTATGGCTCCCATCCCTCAGGTGGGACAGCAGCAGTACAACATTCCCCATCCACCAGTGGTTATGGCAGAAGCACTACAGCCCCTGCCTCTCGGGTGTAATGGCAGTATCAACACTATGGCCCCCATCCCTCTGGTGGACAGCAGCAGTACAACATTCCCCATCCATCAGTGGTTATGGCAGAAGCACTACGGCCCCCCGCCTCTCAGGTGTGATGGCAGTAGCAACAATGCAATCCACATCCCTCAGGGATGATGGCAGTGGTGACAGCACTATGATCCCCTTTCTTCAACACCCACACCCCACATGCACAAGTTACAAATTACTTAGTCTCTTTGCTTGTTAGAACTCGGATGTGAATTAATCTGAACCACCACCACCACTAAGGTGGACCACATTTGTTTTTTCCTATCATTTAACTGCTTGAATTGGATTTCTGCCTGTGACACCACCGACCAGGGTTTGGGAACAGGTTTGGGTGTTGGAGGACCGGCTGGGGGGGGCGTGAAGGCTTGAGAGTCCAACGACCACCTGCCTTCTCCTGGGAGGGAGGGAGGGAGGGTATATTCACAGCTCAGCATTTGCTGGCCCCAGGTGGAGGCTGGACGCATGGCAACACATTGTCCCTCATTGCAGAAGAGAGCGTGATTGACATCAGCTTGTGCCTTGACATCATGTGGCCTGTCACGCTCTCACGAAAATAGAAAAACACCTGCTGGCCACACAGAGGATGGTTTCTGGTCCCTCCATAAGCATGAAGCCCCAGACACATGTATCTGTTCTGACCCCTGTTAGTCTCCCACAGGGGTAGGGGCCCACCGATGAAGGGTTACTTCGGGTTACCTGGTAGCATGGCCATAAGGGGCAGTGGATGATGGTGGTGGGGACTCAGCAGCAGTGATAGGGGGACTTGGCAGGTCTAAAGGAATGGATTGCCAGGGGGTAGGAGGAACAAAAAAAAAACAGCCTGAATTTGCTCTTTGAAATAGTCCTTCACCTAAAAAATCACAAGTGATTAATGGAGGACCTTCTAATGCATCTCACAAACGTGGATTTCTTTTTTTCCCTTGGCCTCCATGAAAAGGGTGTTTCTCAGTTTTCATGTCTGAGCTCAGATGTGAATTGAGCACCACTCTACCCACCAGCATCGTACAACCCCTGGGGTCTTACCTTCCGTGTGTCACTGAATGTGCTTTCCATTCCACTGGCCAAGCGTAAGTACACTTAAATACGTAACATTTGCTTTTTATTAAAGCAGTCTGTCAGAAAACTTTTTGTTGTCACAGAGACTGACAACATGTGGGAGAGAAGGTGCAAATGATGAAATGGGCAGACTAGGTGGGCCGTCAAAGTCTATGTTTCTATCCCATTCACCTAAATAAGTAGTAAGGCAGCTTGTGCCTTGTGAACATACTTTCATTCAGACTAATTTTCAATCAAACAACTGATGATTTTGGATGGCCTGCTGATTATAAACTTGAATAAACTAGTTGGTAACAGTGATCCCGTGCTTAGCAATCTATATCCTAGATGTTCATATGCAAAAAATACAATAAAAACCTGACTAAAGTCTAAAAACAAGCTTATAAAATGCAAAATGTATCTGAACATTTATGTTTACCTATACAAAATCATTGCAGCCCGAGTAAAACTCAAGTAAATTACATAGTACCCTGACTACTGTATGATGTAGTAAACATATATTGGTATTTGTTTTATATTTTTTGTAAACCCGGTAAGCCCACTAGGCAGAACTGCCTGTTTTCAGAGGTGATCCAGGAGCATTGCAGAGGTTAAGTGACTTGCTTGGAGTCACACAGTATGCAAGTGGAGGTTGTGGGAATCAAACCCAAGTCTTCTAAATGTATTCAGTTCGATCACTGTTTGTTACTCTAACCACTAGGCTATACTGCCAGTCATAACACCCATATATAATGTTTTAATATATGATTTCATTAGTAGTGCACAGTACCTACAGTGCAAATTATGAGCATTGAACACTTTGCAACATTCTACTAAAACTGAATTATTTCCTCTCCATCTGCTTATGTTTCTTACACCAAAGTGGGTGTATAGTTGACAGAGCACTGTAAATAGCCTGAGGTTGCCTACTGCTTGCAATACCAGAGACTCGGGATCTGAAGTAATTCCCATTGCTGAGGTCTGGCATGGGAGTAGGATCGAGCACCTGGGGGGCTGCTCTCCTTCTCTGGGAACGGTGGCCTGCAGGTCCTGCTGCTTTACTGCCACCTGGGTGACCACAGGTGGTGGTGCAATGAGACTGCAGAGCAATCAGGAAGAGAAGCTAGCCAGGATCTGGAGTAGTGGCATGTCTCTATTTGCCCTACTTCCTTGGATCCCCCTGAGTGTTGGTGCCCTCAGGAACAGAGGCCAGAAAACCAGTAACAATCAACCCACATCGGCTGCTGGTAGAACGGACCCAGCTGCCCCAGACTTCATAACCAGGTTCCATGAGGGACCCACTGGGCTGCCCAACACACATTAAAGGACTGTGGAGGGGTGACCTGGGGTCTTCTCCCTTCCCACCTGGGGGTACAACCCAGGCAGGATGGGGCAGGCTCACAGGAGCCCCTGAGCATTACCTGGGTGAAGCTAGGGATACCCAGCCTAGGGATCTCTGAAAAGTGGAGACCGATGCTGTAAGAAGGAGGCATAGAAAGAGAAATAAAAACATTTAAAAAGATGCTGAAATCTTATGGATTCTGTGCAGAGAAATGCAGCTGGCGTGAGGCACGGTACAAGAATTCAAAATCATAAACCAAGCAGGATTCGTGATTTTACCGGTGTTACGGTAAAACGGGAAAACCATTGTCCTATTTTTTGTCGTTTTTGAAAAAATACGCAACTTACGGTTCCTTGCTGATCTGTTGAAAAAAATTGACATTAACTATGAGAAAAAGCTGAACTATTGTACAATTATGTTACAAACACAGATATTTCACAGATTTTGTGTCTTATTTATATGTATGACAGTTTTACAATGACAACTATCACTAATATGGAACTACGAAGTCCATGGTAACCATGGTTGTTGTGGGCGTGTATTGCTAATCAGGTAAGGATTGGGTGAATATGTGAGATGACATAGCTTTAAGATAGTAGCTGCACACAAGTTAGGACACTGAGGAGCTGGATAGCCTGAGGTAGGTAATGCCCACATCTCACCCCAGATGAGGTGGTGTATCCTGAGTTGAGAGGTGCAGCTCAACTAAAGCCATGTATCTCAATGGTGTATTTCTCTGATAGTAGGTGACACAGGTTAGGACAATTAGGAGTTGCATGGTCTCAGGCAGGCAATGCCCCCCAGGTCAGGTATTGGATCCTGAGTGCAGAGCTTCAGCCCAACTAAAGCCATGGACATCAATGGTATAACTCCCTGATACCAGCTGCACACATGTTAGGACACTGAGGAGTTGCATGAGCTCAGGCAGGCAATGCCCTCACTCCCCTAGAGCAGGTACTGTATCCTGAGTGCACAGCCATAGCCTAATTAAAGATGTGACATCAATTGTGTACCTCTGTGATACCAGGTGCAGACATGCTATGACACTGAGGAGTTTTGCAGTGTCAGCCAGGGAATGCCCCCGAGACAAGATACTGGATCCTGAGTGCAGAGCCACAGTGTGACTAAAACCATGGATGTGAATGCTATAGCTCCTTGATATGAGGTGTACACAAGTTAGGACACTGAGGAGTTGCACATCCTCAGCCAGGCAATGCTCCTATCCACCTCCCAAACCAGGTACTGGATTTTGAGTGCAGAGGCAGAGGCCAAGTAAAGCCATTGACATCTATGGTATACCTCCCTAATACCAGTTGCACACATGTTAGGACACTGAGGAGTTGCATGTCTTTAGCCAGCCAGTGACCTCACCCCTCCAGATCAGGAATTAGATACTTAGTGCAGAGCTACAGCCCAAGTAAACCCATGGACATTGACGGTATACCTCCCTGATACCAGGAGCACACAAGCTAGGACACTGATGGATTGCATGGCCTCAGCCAGGCAATGCACTGTGCTACTCCAACCAGGTGCTGGATCCTGAGTGGACAGCCACAGCTTAACTAAAGACATTTAGATCAATGGTATACCTCCAAAATACCAGGTGCACACAAGTTATGACACTGAGGAGTTGCACAGACTCAGCCAGATAATGCTCCCACTCTGGCAGAACAGGTGCTGGATCCTGACTGGAGAGCTACATCCCAACTAAAGCCATGGTCATCAACAGTATACCTCTGTAATATCAGCTGCACACATGTTAGGACACTGAGGAGTTGGACAGCCTCAGCCAGGCAATGCAACCAACCCCCCTCCAGACCACGTAATGGATCCTGAGTGCAGAGGTACAAGTTAACTAAAGCCATGGACATCAATGGTATACTTCTCTGGTGCTAGCTGCACACAAGATAGGACACAGAGGAGTTGCACGGCCTCAGCCAGGCAATGCCCCCACGCCCCGAGACCATGTATTGGATCCTGAGTGCAGAGCTACAGCCTAACTAAACCCATGGCCATCAACGGTATACTCCCTGATACCAGCATCACACAAGTTAGGACACTGAGGAGTTGCACAGACTCAGTCAAGCAATGCCCCCTTGCCCACCGAGCAGGTACTGGATCCTGAGTGCAGAGCTACAGCCTAACTAAACCCATGGTCATCAATGGTATACTCCCTGACACCAGCATCACACAAGTTAGGACACTGAGAAGTTGCACGGGCTCAGCCAAGCAATGCTCTCACCCACCAGAGAGCAGGTAGTGGATCCTGAGTGTAGAGCCACAGCCCAACTAAAGCCATGGATATCAACAGTATATCTCCCTCATACCAGGTGTACACATGTAAGGAGACTGAGAAGTCGCACTGAATCACCCAGCCAATGCCCCCACCCCTCCAGAGCAGGTACTAGGTCCTGAGTGCAGAGCCACAGCCTAACTAAAGCCATGGACATCAACATTATACCTCTCTGATACCAGCTGCACACAAGTTAGAACAATGAGGAGTTGCACAGCCTCAACCAGGCAATGCCCCCCCCCACTCAGACCAGGTACTGGATCCTGAGTACAGTGCTACAGCCCAACTAAAACCATGGACATAAACTGTGTACCTCCCTCATACAAGCTGCACACAAGTTAGAACTCTGAGGAGTTGCATGGCCTCAGCCAGGCAATGTCCTCTACCCCACCAGGTACTGGATCCTGAGTGCACAACCACAGCTTAATTAGACCATGGACATCAATGGTATGCCTCTGTGAAATGAGGTGCACACAAGTTAGCACACTGAGGAGTTATATGTCCTCAGTCAGTCAATGCTCCCACCCTGTTAGAGCAGGTACTGGATCCTGAGTGGAAAGCCAGAGCCCAACTAAAGCCATTGACATCAATGCTATAACTCCCTGATACCAGCTGCACACAAGGTATCTGCATGTAGTGTGTATTTTGTTCTATTTTTTGACCAGTCTGATTGGCTCTTAAAAGAGCTATTTTTTCACATTCGATAGTATGTACTTGAGAGATGTAGTTATAGAGGTACACAATTACAGAAGTGCAAGGATGCCATTTCGAAGGTCCCCAACAAAAATGTTGTTACCTGTGCTTGAGAGATGCACACCATCTTTTAGATACTTTAGATCTTTTAGAATGTTTGAGATATGTAATTTGGCGGTGACGTATGGTGTACATTCCCATAGCATAGAGGAATCCAGATATTTGTATGTTCACCTTTCTACATGACCTTTCAAGTGCAGGACAGTAATCCTCACCTTTCCAGATCATTTGCTGTGTAATGTCTGAATACAGAATTTTACAAGCAGGTAACATAATGATAAGATGCTGCAAGTTAGACTGTGCAGCTTCTATTAAATCAGTTACCCTTTTGTTCCCCAAACCATTACCTCCGAGATGGATAAGGGGTATGTCTGGTTCTGGGTGTGTCTCCAGCAGGTGGTACATGGTTGGCATGAGTTGCTCCCATCTCATACCACCCTTCCCAAACCAAGACACTGAGCAGTGAGGTAGGTGCAAGTCATTGCCAAAATGACTAGTTCTACTGAAAACCACTGCCTTTCTCACCAGGCTTGATCCCACAAGCCATACACTGACTCTGGATCTTTCTGCCATGCTGAGTGTAAACCTCTAATAACTTAGATGAAGAAATATCAGAAATGTATGTCTCTCTTTCTCTCTGAGCACTACCAAGGCTAATCAGCAGAATGACTACTGCTGAGTTGTATGTCTGAAATAAATGCAGTGAGAAACATTAACAATTAACATCTTAATTTCAGATTACTAATACAGGCAAAAAGTCATTGTTATGTCTATAAAGGATCTTTCTATTGGTGTTTTGTTTATTAAACATTCTTTTTGTTTTGGTGGGAGAATACTCTGTCCATTGGCCATGCTGAGTAACTTGCCAAGAATAACCATTTCTATTGGATAGAGTTAGTAGTCATATTGGTCAGTGAAGCTGTATTCCCTCTCTTTCCTAGCTAGCAGCATGAGTGGTGAGGGCAAGTAGAGCTATGTATCTTAGTGATATAGTTTGGAATAGTTACAGACTTCAACATTCTTTTCTGTAACAGTAGAACTGTTGCAGTTGTAATTATTTAGTGGTCAGTATGTGTGTATTCTAACAATCACACACTTATTATGTTAGTAACACTGATAAGTTTATAAGAATCTGTGATTGCAGTTACAGAGTTAATATTTCAGGATTGATTGTGAACTTCTTAGTTAACAAGCTTTACATAGTAAGGAGACAATCTAAGTGGTAGTTCAGACTGTATGTAAAATGCAGTAAATAGTTTAAATAAGACTAAGTTCTGATACTTCCAGATTTACTGTAAACTCTCTTAATGGAACACTGGATAGCAGACAGATCATATAGTGGATCTGGTGTTTGTGCAACAAGCCAAAAATCTTCCCAGATCTGTTGTATTCATGGAAAAATATTTGCAGAACAAAAAAAATTATTTGTGGGGTATTATGTGTCTGCTGTGATACTTATTTCCTAAGACATATTTCTACTGAACAGTGTGGATGTATAAGGAACATAAACTGCCACACAGATTCCCTATAACAGTTAAAATATAGCTTGTTGTTCTGAGACATAGGAATATATTGCCACTATACTGTCTAGATCATTTAAAAGTGCATAAAATTCAATTTTGAGACATGGTAATTGTTTTAAGCATGTTTATTTGCTAATTAGCAGATTTTAATATAATAGATTTATTTGTACTTATTGTTCTGTCCTGGATACAGTGCTGCTCGTTCAACAGTCTTAAAATGACCACTGGAGTTTTATTATATGATTCTATTGGTTCACAGAAGCCACATGGTGAAGTTTGCCATTTCTTCTTTCGCGAGGATGCAAAATCTTTGATCGCGACTCGCATTGATCATAAGGATTGTTCGCGAGCTTGCAAATTCTTTGATCATGAGAATAGCGTAAGATTTGAATTGTGGAAGATGAGTAGTTCAAAAAAGACATATTTTTTAACAGTTTTTAACAGAGTATGTAGCCATATGTGTTTTCATTGCTTATGAGACGTGGCTGTTACAGTGATTATTTTTGAACGTTTTCTTACATTTTATCGTATTTTGTAATCTTTGATCACAAGTGTGCAATTTATCAATCACAGCTAGCTTTGATCGTGAGGATCATTCACGAGCTTGCAAATTCCTTGCTCACTAGAATGATGCGAGAGTTGGCATGTACATGTCTTGTAGCTTCAGAAAAATGTTTTTTTTTTTAGTTTAACATGTGTTTAGTGGCTAAATGTGGTTCAATTGGGTATGAGATGTGGATTGGTCAAAAATATTGTGGCTTGGATATCTTATTTTATTTTTTCTGTTTTTTTTGCGATCTGGGATCACGAGCCTACAATTTCTTTGATTGTGACTCGCATTGACCGCGAGGATCATTCACAAGGCTGTAAATTCTTTGATCATAAGAATAACTCAAGATCTTGAATGCAGAACTTGCTAGCTTTTGAAAAAAGATGTTTGAGAGATTTTTCATGGCTTTTGTGTAAAGATGTACATTTATTTGCTATGGTAAGTGGATAGTGCACAAATATATGTCTTTCTACTTGTTATTTTTGATTTCTTGTTTTTTTGATGTTTGATCATGGACATTGAATTTTTTTGATTGTGACTAACATTCATTGTGAGGGTCATTTGTTATGTGGAAATTAATTTTCATAGGGAGAATATGGTGAGACTTTCAGTGTAGAAGTTGTTCAGTTTCCTTAAAAGAACTTTATGACTGACAGTCTTGTATATGGTGCATAGTTAACATCTGATGGCCTCATTCATTGCAGTCATTCTTATTTTTTTTACTCAGTTGGTGGCCAACTGTGGTACTGAGAGAAAATGGCTGAGTCAGTTACTGGCTGTGATAGCAGATGTTTTTGAGATGAGCAGGTGTGGGAGGGATCATTGAACGGCTATGGAAAATTATGTTTTCAAGATTGCACATCTGTGAAGAATTTGGTCAGGAGGGTGGGGGTGATAGTAGAGTAAGAGAGAAAAAAATGTTTTCATAATGTGGAATGGTGGTTACAATTTGTGATGCGTGGTGTGACACTAGGTGACAGTAACAGAGGAAAGTATTTTAATTCTCTGAAATGCAGGTTTGGATTTCTGTTGGGGTTGGGGGTTCCACTATACCATCAGGGAAAATTAGGTTTCATGATGTTGAATTGGTGTTGGGATTTGTTGGGGGGTGGGCATTCTGGAAATCATTTTTATGTCTTTTGTGATATTTTCTATACAGTAGTGTTGCATGTTGAAGTACTATGTAGAGATGATAGGATAGTACTCAGAATAGTTGTAAGTGCTTGTAAGGTGTCTGTGACATTATTGAATTACACAATTATGACATTGTGTTGTATTGCATGTTGTTAATGATTAATGTAGTATAGCTCTGTTATGGACTTATACTACAGTACATTTGTACATGTTTTCATGGTTCATTAGTACTAATTGTGTTTTATTTATTTTCTGTTTCTTAGGAGGGTGCTACAGAGAACAAATTGAACAATAATTGAGTGTTGCCATCATGACCATTTCCCATAAAATTAAGGGACACACAAGAAGTAGTTGGTGTACTGGTGATTCACTGTCATACCATGTAAAGACTAAAGGTGTAAAATGCCCACCAAAGAAAAAGACAATTTCTTCTGTTTCGTGTGCACATATCAAGAGACATGCACATGTGAACAAAGACAAGCCCTCTTCTAGTCATTTAAAAATGAATAGACTTTGTAAAGGTGCTCTGGACAAACAATGTCCAGCACTGTCAACTGTGAGTCATATGTCTCTGAGATGGAAATACAATTTTGGACATGTGACTTCTGCTACTGTACAGCACAGTAAAGTGAGTTTTTTCAGAAGACTTGCCCATCGTGCTAAAATTGATCATCTCATCTCAGGTATCATGAGATGCAAAGGCAAGAA
Source organism: Neoceratodus forsteri (assembly GCA_016271365.2). Taxonomy (NCBI): domain Eukaryota; kingdom Metazoa; phylum Chordata; order Ceratodontiformes; family Ceratodontidae; genus Neoceratodus; species Neoceratodus forsteri. The sequence continues at coordinate 1,146,408,303 of CM057449.1, read as the reverse complement.
ACTGCACAATAAGCTTGCATTCATGAAGTTACAATTGCGAGTAAGACATTTTGTTAAAGTGGCTATTGAAATTCGTTCTCAGTTATGGGCTGTGGTGATGTCAGCCATTGATAAATTAAGTACAAAGATTGAGAAGATGAGGAACAAACTCTTTATTTTTGAACACTTGAACAGAGAACATGTCTCTGTGGTGTTTCAAGGAGATTGGTTGCACTCTGAGCATTCAGAAGCATTCTTCTGGGAAAAGACATACCATATACACAATACAAATGTTACTTTGACAACAGATGTACATGGTAAAGTTCAAAATATTTTAGTTATCGCAGATGAGAACCTTGAGTTTGATGATGAGACTGAAATTTCACAGGTTGAAAGCAACCAAAAGTCGTCTGCTAAGAAGTCGCCATGTGGCAGTCTGTGCAATGTCAGGGAAGAATCAATCATGTCAATTGAAACTTTCTTGTTGACATTTGCTAGTACACAGAGGCCTATGTGACATCGGTTGATTGGTAATATTGACAAGTGCGAGATTCAACCTCATACAGGCCTAATGGGCCATTCTCTTGCATGCTTGGAGAGTAGCAACTGTGGCAGTGTGTTTAATCATTTTCCCATAGTAGCAGTGCATCACTCAGGCATGCGCAGATTTGTACAAAGATTCTATCAAGTCAGATCTGTTGTCTGAGACTTTATGCACTTTCACTCATTGCTGGATGGTGGAGATGTAGACGTACTTATAGAGTTCATCAAAGAGTTGCAAACAAGCCATAAGTTGAGGTCAAATGCTGCTGTTGATGAACATGCAAATATGATGCACACATCAGTAGTGAAAGAAGCTCAGCTTCTGAGAAAATTTGGCAATGAGGTTGCTAAATTTGAAATTAGCAAGACAAAAATTTGATGTCATTTGTGTATCATGTGAGCACCTCTTCTATAAAGAGCAGTGTGTCAACATAGACCTACAGAACATCACACAATGGAATGTTATATGGGAGCATCTTCATGCATATCTGCTTTTAAAGGCAGATTTTGCAGAAGTTGAAACTGTGTCACTGTGTACTTACAAGATTAAGAGTGACACTTTTCCTCCTCGGTCTGTTCTGAAAAAAATGGAAGTTGAAGCAACTCCTGCTGAGATTGCAGTCTTCAACTTGTTTGAATGAATTCTCATTCAGACAATGAAGCTATTTCAAACAATTAGCAGGCTTAATACAAGGATGCGAGACCCACCGAAGAAAGAACTGATATGGTCTCTGAAAGGGTCTGTTGTGTATTTGCATTTGCAAGAAAATGTGAACACTATTTCTCAGGATAATAGTGTTGTGATTTTGGTGAATGGTGTCCCAACTTAGACAAAAACTATATGGCAAGAGATAGTCAATGTTGAAAAGGTGAAGCATGCTTTCCGACACCTAAGGAGCATAATGTTTTTCATGCTGACATTGACATTGACACATTTGCTGGTCTTTCTACAGGGACTGCTGTGGAAGACTCTGACAAAGCAATTTTGGAGAAAGTTGACATTGCATCTGCACACAATGTTTATGAACAATTCACCATACACCCATTGCAGGGGAAGGATCCAATGGTGGATAACATTGAATTGTATCAGATGAAGCAAGTGGAGGGCAATCCTGTAAGCATATGGGAGTCTATACTTGAGGCACGTTGTTCCAGATCTGTTTCCACTTGGTACAGGTGGGCGATTAGATGAGCGAGAAGTTCATGTACCAGGAGCTGAGTATAGGACCTCAAGTGTTCTACATAAGGATGGCAAATTTCATAGAAACATTGCCTACCTGTTCCATCTTCTTTGGGAAAGTGAACTTAGTGTCTTGTCTGCTAGTATTGCTCATACATTGAGACTTGGCACAGAGTTCAGTAATATGATGGCTGCACAGTTACTACACAAGTTGCAGAACAAAGGTGAGACACTGCAAGTCAGTCTTTCTTCTATTTTGTCCAGCATGTGTGGTACTAAAGAATATTGGTACAAACAGCACTCTGAGGTGATGTGCATGCTGAGGGAGTTTGGACCAGCAACATGGTTTGTGACACTGAGTTGTGCTGAATACTATTGGGATGCTCTACTTGATCTTCTCAGATGGGTAAACTCTGATGTTAATAACATACAGAGTATGACTGTCAGTAAGATGTGCTCACTTGATCCAGTGACCATGTCACATTACTTCCACCATTGATTCCAGGCTCTTTTGAAATTCATACTGTCTAAAATGAATCCTCCTCTTGGGGTTGTTGAACACTACTTCTGGAGGGTTGAGTACTAAGCTCGGAGAGCTCAACACATACACATGTTGCTGTGGATTAAAGATGCCCCATGCTTTGGTGACAGTGAGACAAGTGCAATTCTAGACTTCATTTTGAAGTATGTTACATGCCAAATTCCAGACAAGTATGACAGTGCAACACTTTGGGAGTTGGTTCAGAAATTCCAATGACTCATGTGTGGAAAATACTGTCATAGAAAAGGGAAGAACAGGGGTCAGTGGTACACACAGTGCTATTTTGGTTTCCCAAGATGAGCTTGTATGGATGCTTGTTTGAATGATGTCTTTTCTGCCATGCAACTCCACTTAAAGGTAAAATCAACAAAGTGAGTGTATGAACTGCCTCTCAGGGAATCAGAAGTCTACATCAATGACTATAGTCCTTCTCCTTTGTTGATGTGGCAGTCAAACATTGATGTTCAGTATGTCACTGACAATTCAATGGCTTTGGTGAGGTGTGTGACATCATAAATCACTAAGCATGAGCAGACATGCCTGCAAGAACTGTGGGAAGAGTTGTCAAACTATGATAGGTCAATCTCTTCTAGACTGTGGTCACTCGGGCTTAGGACTCTTTCACACCGTTAGTGTGGAGCTTATGAAGCAAGTGACCACCTTACAGGGATATGTCTGTATGGGAAGTCAGAGTCCATTCATTATTTGAATGTGAACTACAAGCAGAACAGGTGCCGTGTGCTTATGAGCCATGATGAGATTGAGGATCTGGCTGCTACAAGGCCAACGTCCATTAATATTCTAAAGAGCAACACAATTGACAACTACTATCCACAGCTCCACAGTGCTATGAAAGGTCTGTGTCTATTTGAAGTTGCTTAATGGTATGATTATAAATGGGGTGTTTTCTTCTGACCCAGAGAAGAACATACATAAAGTTACTGGCTTCGATGATTCACTTGTGAAGAAGTGAAAGCCATGGCTAATTGACCACTGCAAACTCAGCTTGAATACAACAGAAAGCAAGGAGCATTACTATTTTGTTCTACTTTTTCAGTTCAAGCCTTGGACATCAGAAACTGAATTGAAAGGATCATCTGACACATATGAACAAGAGTTCATACTAACTTATGATTCCTTTAAGAGTGAGATGTCTGACACTTACATTGAGAGACTCGAAATGGAAAAAAATTAGCTCAAGAAAGCAAGGCAGGTTTTGGACAATGATTCCCCAGTAACATCACAAGATATGCTTGATGTTGAGGGAAAAGGGACACCTGGTGCCCCTCTTCCTCCTAATGACCCAGCTGTGCTGATGTCGGAGGTAGACAGTGCAATGCAACAAAACATGCAATTGCCAGAGGCAGCTGCAAACATTGTTGATTAACTGAATTCGCATCACTCTGTGATACATGATGTTTGACATGCTATTCAGCACAGTAGCAGAGACTGTGTTTGCGACAAACTCAGCCCAGTCAGGATGTTTGTCAGTGGTGCTACTGGGACTGGGAAAAGTTTCTTAATTGAGGCTACTAGCAGGGGTGTGCGTGACCTTACTAATTCTGTGACTTCTGTTATTGTGGCTGCTCCTACAGGTGTGGCAGCATATAACATAGGTGGTGTCATGCTTCATAGGTTGTTTATATTGCCAATTGAACATGGCAAAAGTGGTGATTATAGAAAATGGCCTTTTGAGGTTGCCTCTGAACTGAGGTCAATGTTTGACAAGATGTAGTTGCTGATAATAGATGAGATCAGCATGTTTTCAAATGTTCTGTTTACATATGTTCACCTACGCCTACAGGAGATACTTGGTACTGATGATGACATGCCATTTGGTGGCAAGAATATTCTTGTTCTTGGGTATCTCCTGCAGCTGGCTCCTATGAATGGCAAGCATGTTTTCTGTATTCTTTCTGTTGAAAAGTAGTAGTAGTAAAATATTTTTAATTTAATGAATTTCGTATGATAAAAGAATAAACTCGATTGAGCAAAGCTCATTTTCAATGAGGTCCTATTCAAAATCATTACAATAGTTTACATAAATACATTACAGTGAGTCAACTACAAATTCTCAAACCTAAAATTAATTTATGACTTGATAAGGCTAAGAAAAACTATTGGATGCATAGGTGGTGTCAATTTGTGGGAGTTCTTCTCATATGTTGAACTGTTACACAGAACATGAGGCAGCAAGGTGACATGTCTTACAAAGCATTGCTTGATGATGATCGGATTGGTGTATTGTCACCCATTCATCTTGAAATGCTAAAGCAGTGCATGATCTCTAGAAATAATACTCCTATTCAGGATGCTTGTGATGTATTTGCACATGTGCAGAAATCTGGGGGGACATGTTGTATGTCTATTTCCAAGACTTAAGCAGTGTGCAGAGTTCAATGAGATCATGATGCAGAGAGAACAGGAACCTATTATGACTCTTACATCCTTAGATACCATAGATGGTGTTAGTCTAACATGCACAATGGTATCAAAAATGGTTGAGCACCTCAGAGAGCTCACAAGTGATGTGTCATGTACTGCTGGTCTGGAAGCTGTGTTACCACTGTGTAGGAATGCATGGATCATGTTTCACAGAAACATTCACATTGACCATGGTCTTGTGAATGGAGCCATGGGGTACATTCATGAGTTCCAGTATAATGTGCAGAAGACAACTGTGGAGTTTGTGGTTGTTAAGTTTGACAACTGTGATATTGTTCTACCAATAGACAGAGTGACAGCCAAGTTTGAGCTTGTCAAAGACATTTTATTTAGCTTTTGTTAACCGGGTAAGTGCACTAGCCATAAAATGACTATTTTCAGGCACGACCCGGGAGAGTACAGACATGCAGAAACTTAACAGGATAACAAATTATAAGTGCTTTACATACAATGAGTTAGAGAGGATACAATATATCTGAACATACAAAGTAAAGCGCTTTACATACAATGAGTTAAAGTGGATACAATATATCAGAGACATACAGAGTAGACCATTCATAAGTTCATAGGTGCCTATCTATGCAATGAATAGAGAGGACCTTGGACAATACATATACATGACACGGAAACAATTCCTATTGTGTGCTGCTTATAGATAGATAGTTAGATAAAAACTTTAATTTTTTGACAGGAAAATAACTTTTTGGACCAAAAGAGGCCCTGTTTATCAAAGTTGTTCTGTTTTGAAATACAGTTTCAGCAAATACAAAACATCATGTAATAAAATATATTACAGGAACGATCTTACAAATATAACAAACATAGTTTCACTGCTTACATAGAAAAGCAAAAGTACACAATATACCAATAATCTAAAAGATTTTTATGCCAAAGAATAAATATAAGCATTACTAGATGGACTGGTGGATATATATTTAAATACACAATTAAGTGCAAGGAATTTTTATGCAGTGTCTACACGCAAGCCACAAGGTCTTAGCCTTGATAGTGCCATTGTAGATATAGGCACTGGTATATTCAAGGATGACATATCTTATGTTGCTTTGTCTCATGTGAGACACTTGTTTGGACTGCTCATAGTGAATCTTGCAGAAAATAAGTTATGTGCTGCTAGCAAATTCATTATTGAGTACAACAGATTATGTATGTTGTACCAACCAAATGCTCCTTTGCTCCCAGTTCCCAGATATGCATCAGTAACAGATGTCCCAATGGATGCAGGGTGCCCAATTGAAGAGGAAGCACACTAAGACTCCACAATCATCACCACACCATTTTATTGGTAACCAGTATCTACATCAACAGATCAAATATCCACATGTTAAGAAATGCATTGGGGTTCAGACACTGCTAATATTTGACATCAGAACAGGAGTAAACTGCTATGCTAATGCTACAATGCAGGCAGTTTTGCATATGCCTGAGTTTGTTGTTGTTTTGAACTCAGGTCAGTCGACAGCTCTGTCTGAGGCATTAAAGAGTTATTAGAGGTTGCCAAAAGGTGTTGCCCAGTTTGCAAAATTTGACTCCTCTATGACTAACTCTTGCAAAGTATGCAGGACAAGCAATGTTTGCTGACAATGCACAACAAGATGCCACAGAGTTCATCATGGGAATCATTACAGTTTAGCAGATGATGGTATTGATCTGCACCAACACTTTCAAGTTGACTATGTTCAAGTTAAAGTTCAAGTTTATTACAGGAAAACTCCATTGAGCAAGCTCATTCACAAGGAGGTCCTGAAGCATTTATACAGACATGTGGACATTACATTAAAGGTATCATTGACTATAATTAAACAAAGTGCATACATAGTTCACAAAAGGCATTTCTTGATAAGATACAACCTAATACAACAAGGTCCAGTTAAGGAGAATTTGCTATTTTATCTCCAAACTATACAAGGGAAGATTTTTTACACATGACTCAGATAAGCGGCAATAAATATGGTTAGTGTGCAAGGACAAGACAGAAAGGATAGTTAGGCAGACAGGGTAGAAGATTAAAAGAAAGCAGGGATGGCTGGGGGTTAGGAAGAGTAGGGAGAGTAAGATGTGGGTAGGAGGTCTGGTGGCAAAGGGCAGTGAGAAAAGGTAAAAGGAATCATATAATTTAGCAACTATAAACCTTATGCTGGCTATGCAGGTTCAGTTCTAACTTGGACAGAACAAAGGCAGTCGATGCTCATGTGACTGACATAAGGGTAGGGGAGAGGCTTAGTAGCAGCTACAAATATCTTTTATTTTAGATGCAGCTAATGCTTTGTAGAGATTAATTGAGACAATGCTAGTTAGTTTCAGTATGGATTGGAGTTGGTTCCAAGTAGACGTTTGTCATGTGGACACAAAGAATCTCAAGCTACTTATGACATGCTGTAGTTGTCTGTCTACATCCCTGAACAGAGATCTGTGAAGTTTCGTAGGTTGTTTGCAAATGCAGAAACTGGTTGGCTGTGTCGAAGATGTGGTTCGTCTTGTGTTTGCTCTTTGAGAGTTACATCTTTCAGTTCACACATTATGATTGTATTGCAACGTTTTAACTCTCAAGGCATGAAAGTCACACCACCAATTTCTGACTTCATTGCTGGAAGAACTACAGTATGTTCTCAGGAAGTCAGTTTGACACACACGCTATTATTTTCCATCATGGCCTATCTATTCACTCTGGATACGATGTCACATGGCGAAGGTTCAGAAAGAAATGGGTGGAGTATAATGATACAGTATGCACTATGAGAGACAGATTATCAAGGAATCTGAAAGATGCATACATTCTCATTCTCTATTGCACAAATGTTGCACAAAATGTGGAGAAATGATAGTATCTGAACACGGCAGCTTAGTTAACCAGTATATTTGCAAATATATCCTTCAGACTGTATATTATGGGTAGATGTCTTTTTCTCCTTTTTTTGTGCATATTTATTTTGATTTGTAAGAAGAGCCAAGACTTTTATGTGAAACAGCCACTGTGCAATATCAGTGATGGTGATCTAAGTCTTTTAGATCTTTTGCAGTATTTATACAGCCTGTGTGAATTACTTTAGTTTTGCTGGCATTGCAGGAGAGAACCACAATACTGCATCTACGTAACAGACTGTTGTAGATACTGACTTGTTGATCTCAGTGTTATGCAGACACACTGTACGGAAAACAAAATTGTTTTGTTGATTTATACCGATACAATTTCTAGAACCATTTGTATTGTTATATGAAGTATTTGCAACTTTGATGTACTTAATACAATGACTGCCGTGTTACTGCTCAAGTAGACTTGAGGGTATTGAACAGTTATCATTTGACAGTCAGTGAGTCTTATCTTTTTGCAGGTGTCTCAGTTAATCTTGCATGTTTTGCACGTCAGTGTGTATTCAGTTGTTTCACAGTGCTGTTTTACATGGTAATGACAGAATCAGTAACATTGTCATCTGATTATGAGAGTTTTAAATACTCTTCTGTACATAATGTGTGAGAAGTTGTGCTTCTTTCAACAATCCGCATCAGGTTAAGTTGTGACTTCTTTTCCTGTTGTTGTCTACCTTGTTGACCTTGATTGTAATACTTACTGAACTTACTTCCACAGAATCCAAACAGACTTGAGGGCGTTGGAAGTTACACACATGTCACTCAGTAAGTTATGTCTTGCAGATGTAGTTCTGTGACTCACATTAACAGCATGACTTTCTACATGATAATGTCATCTGTTTGCAGTGGGGTGCATTTTTTGAAGTGTATGTGACTGCATTATCTGTCACTGTTCTGGGAGTATGGTGTTAAGACTTGATATGACAATTTCTACCAATACAATGCGACTCAGTTTTGTACAAATGTATATAATGCTGAACTGCAGATTTATGCTATGTTGCTTATATTGCTTCTTAGCTGTTTTTGCTAGTTGAGAAAGAAAAATAAATGTACATGCATTGTTACGTTAACTGTTTGAAAACTTTTCTATTCATGCATTTAACGTTATTGCTTTGCACTAAGTGCTACTGGTGATGTTGGTGATCACTGAAGATAGAGATGTATACATGTGGAAATGTGTCCCATTTTCAGTGTATGTATGCATTTCTGTATGTCTGTGCAGATGTCTGCAACTCATTGTTTGACAGGTTATGACCCTGATGATTGTGTACTTCTGCACCACAATACAAACTATTGGTATGCTCCTGCTTTTATAGTAGCATCCATATTCTGGAGGTCAGATGAGGAATTTTTCCCAGTTCAAGTAATGTTAAATAATAAATAAAATGTGTCAATTTGGAGATGAACCAACCTTTGCAAGCATGGGTTATCACATGACTGTGATATGTAATATGTTTACCACAGCATGATATCGTCAAGGATTGTTTACATTTATTTTCCTTTGTTACTGAGTGTTACAGTACAGCAATGGCTATCTCTGTGACTGCCATTGTATGTTATTACTTTTACTTGCTCTTTCTATATATACTGCTAATGTTATGGGTGCCTTTTCACATTTGGAGCCCAGAAGAATGCATTGATGTGTACCATGCAATGTTTCTGCCCCAGACATAGTGTGCTATTTATTTCTCTTTGTTTTTTTTCCTTTTGAGTTCCTGCTATTGGTTGGTTCAGTTTCAAATAAATAACTGGTGATAAACTAGAAAGAGTCTAAAAAATGTTTACAGATTTCTTAAAAAGTATGATAATTGCCAAATAAGATATTTAACAATTACATATAGGATAAAGTATGGGTCTCGGTGTATAAATTCGAGTTTACACACTGGGACCCATATTTTATTTTATGTAATTGTTGGGCTTCTCTTTTTCACCTCAGAAATGATATAAAATAAATAAAAAGACTGCTGTGGCGGCGCAGTCAGATTATCTCAGTGCATGAGGTCCGCTTTCACTTTATTTAAAATATTGTCATGGTGGTCCATCCGGTAGCCATGTGGAACATCTGAAGTAATTTTAAAAATTACTTACTGCTGAGTGTCTATGGCAGTTTCTCTCCATGGTGGGTTTGCATAGGGGAAGGGTTTCCTGTTTGGAAAGAACACAGTGAGCGAGGGGTTTGAGTATGCTCAGTGTGGAGAAAACTGTGCACCTGTTTGCCGTTATAAATGCTCCTTTATTATTGCAAATTATGCCATGGTTTCCCAATGGGAAAAAGGGAAGCCCATTAATTATATCTAAATTATTAATGCAGAATTAATAAATGAAGACATGTGCTACTTCTTTATATTTCTGGTTGGCATCAAAGTTTACCTTTCTGATCATATGAACAATATTTATACTTCTTATAGCACTGTTAATGTCAGCCACACATGTGGTATATCTTTAAAACCATATCTTTATGTGGTCATGTGAACCACAAAATGTTTGTTAATGTCTCATTTACGTATGCAGAGGAAAACTAAATGTTGTTAAATTGTTCAGTGAAACAAATAATATTTTTCTTCTAATGATTCGATTTAAATAGGTGCCAAATACTGATATTCACATGAAGAGTCATTGATTGTTAGTGTTAACTATCTAAATGTCTAACTAGGTAACATATTGAATTCATGTCATAGTGTTAATGGAGACATTATTAATACTACTTAGCAATAGATGTAAGTGAAATGTGGAATCGTATGACATATCTTCTGTTACATAAATTCACATTGGTGATTAGTTAGTCGGTCTGTATAGATTCTAAGTTAAATACTTAATAAGGAAGATAATGTGACAGTGTAGATTTAGCATGTGAAATAGCAAAACTTAAAAAGAGAACAAATAATTATGATGATTTATTAAGAACTGTTTTTTTGCCCATCCCAGGAGCAACCAAACAATTTGGCCTAAAAATATTTTAATAGTTAACAAGTAAAAGTAATCTTAAACCTTATTCTATGTGTCTTGAGTATTATTTATATACAGTAGGTATCAGAGTGATATACTGTTGATGTCCATGTCTTTAGTTAGTCTGTGGCTGAGCACTCAGGATCCAGTGCCTGGTCTGGGGGGATGGGGGCATTGCCTGGCTGAGGCAGTGCAAGTCATCAGTATCATAATTAGTGTGCAGTTGGTATCACGGAGGTATACTGTTGATGTTCATGGCCTTAGTTGGGCTGTGGCTCTGCACTCAGGATCCAGTACCTGGAGGGCATTGCTTGGCTGAGGCCGTGCAACTCCTCAGTGTTCTAACTTAGGTGCAGCTGATATGAGGGAGGTATACCATTTATGTCCATGGCTTTAGTTGGGCTGTTTCTCTGCACTCAGGATCTAGTACCTGGTCTGGGGGGGCATTGCCTGACTGATGCCATGCAACTACTCAGTGTCCTAATATGTGTTCAGGTGGTGTCAGGGAGGTATACTGCTCTGCACTCAGGATCTAGTACCAAGTCTGGAGGGGTGGAGGTATTGCCTGGCTGAGGCCGTGCAACTCATGAGTGTCATAACTAGTGTGCAGTTGGTATCATGGAGGTATACCACTGATGTTCATGGCCTTACTTGGTTGTGGCTCTGCACTCAGGATGCAGCACCTGGTCTGCTGGGATGAAGGCATTGCCTGGGTGAGGCATTGTAATCTTGTTTACATGTACTGTGGTAAGAGAGCCTACTTATTTGTATTTCTTTCTCAAAAAGTAAGGAAATTCTTTGCAAAAAACTACGTTAATGCAACAGTTAGGGTTTTTTACATCGACGAAAGTGAGGAAATTCAATGTTAGGGTTTTCAGCCCTAACTCTAACTCCCCCCCCCACTGCCACACACACACACAGACACACACATAGACACACACACACACACAGAACAAACAACTATAGGGGGCAGTACAAGGCAAGACAACCAATCACAGACACACCATAATGCAACAGAAATGACATACAACTTCTTAAACATACCACAACAGGCATCCATCATCATATTTCACCAACTGTATCACTTCTGCTGCCATCCCAGTCTCTTGTGTGCATGTACCCTTCTACAAAATGGTGTACTGTAAGTAGTAAAGCACATGTATTGGTGGGAGAGTGGGGCACTTTGACCCTCCCGCGGTCTCACCAACTTGCCCATTTCTGCATAACCCTATGCTACTACCAACTTGGGCATTTCTGCATAAGAGTATACCCCATCCCTCCAGTAAGTTGCCCATTTGTGCATAAGAGCATAGCCCCATGTTATCACCAAGTTGGCCATTTCTGCATTACAGCATAGCCCCATGCCCCCACCAACTTGCCCATTTCTGCATAACACCATGATATGGCTAGTAAAATGCATGTATTGGTAGGAGCATGGGACCCAGCCCCCAGTAACTTGCCAATTTCTGCATAACAGCATAGCCCCATGCTACCATGAACTTGGCCATTTCTGCATAACAGCATAGCCCCATGCCCCCACCAACTTGCCCATTTCTGTGTAACAGCATAACATAACTACTGAAACACATGTATTGGTGGGACTGCAGGACCAAGACCCCAGCAACTTGCCCATTTCTACATAACAGCATAGCCCCATGCCCCCACCAACTTGCCCATTTCTGTGTAACAGCATAACATAAATACTGAAACACATGTATTGGTGGGAACGCAGGATCGAGACCCCAGCAACATGCCTATTTCCACATAACAGTGAATCTCCCATATTCTACCTCAAGTTCTTTAATTCTGCATAACACCATGACATTAGTAGAAAATCACATGTGTTGCTGAGATCCCAGGAGCCTTCAGGTCACTGTGCTTCCACCAACTTTCCCAGAATTACCCATTTCTGCATAACAGCATGATATAAGAAGTGAATCACATGTATTAGTGAGAATGTGGGGCCCTTTGTTTACTGTGCTCCACCAACTTGCCCATTTCTGCATAACAGTGTAGCTCCATGTTCCCACCAACTTGCCCATTTCTGCATACCACCATAATATAAGTAGCAAAACCATGTATTCCCACCAACTTCCTATTTCTCAATAACAACATAGCCCTGTGTTCCCACCAACTTGCTCATTTCTGTATAACAGCATCATATGAGTGATGAAACAGATGTATTGGTAGGACCATCTCATATGCTTCTACCAGATGTCAGTGTGCACACCCAAGAGGCTGGGATGGCAGCAGAAGTGATACAGTCGGTGAAACATGATGATGGATGCCTGTTGTGGTATGTTTAAGAAGTTGTATGTTATTTCTGTTGCATTATGGTGTGTCTGTGATTGATTGTCTTGCCTTGTACAGCCCCCCATAGTTGTGTGTTCTGTGTGTGTGTGTGTGTGTGTGTGCGTGTGTGTGTGTATAAATATGTGTAGCAGTGAGGGTGGGGGAGTTGGAGTTAGGATTGCTGACCCTAATGTTGAATTTCCTCACTTTTGTCACTGTAAAAAACCCTAAATGTTGCATTAATGCAGTTTTTTTTTTTTGCAAAGAAGATAGACAGATAGATAGATAGATAGATAGATAGATAGATAGATAGATAGATAGATATGGGATCTACAATGATGAACTGTCAGATAAATAATTTATCTACACAAGTGCTGTTTGACCTCGGGTAACCTCACAAGTGTGTAAGCCACGAGTGAGATGTCCGAGGTCAAACAGCACAAGTGTAGATAAATCATTTATCTGACAGCTCACCATTGTGTATTTCATTTATGCAATAGGGATGCTTTTTGTCAGTGCAGAGATGTTTGCTTTTGATTATTTATCTTTTTTTGCTTATATCTGACAAAAAAGTGAAGAAAAAATTGCATTTTCTGCTCTTTTTTGCTAATTATTAAAAAATCTATAAGGTATACATCAATGAAATACCACCATTTTGTAGAAATTTCATGCTCACAGCACTATGCTTTCTTTTTTCATTTTAACGTTATTTGCATTTGAATATAGTTAGTACTGGTACTGAGGCTGAACATTCTAAATGAGTTCCAGAGTAATTGTGACATATCTACTATGGCCCAGAAGCTCATGGCAGTTGTTTAGAAAATACAATACTTATAACAACTAGATAATGCAGAGAAAAACAGAAAAAAATCCCCATTGGTTTAAAATACTCATTTAAAAAAAAAAAAAAACAGAAGATGATGTCAGAGAAGTTTAACATCATCTTCTGTTTTTTTTTGTTTTTTTAAATGATATTTTAAACAATGGGGATTTTTTCTCTGCATTATCTAGCTGTTATAAGTATTGTATTTTCTAAACAACTGCCATGAGCTTCTGAAGAAGGACTGGTTGGTCCGAAAGCTAGAGCACTTTGTTTTTGTTGTTACATCTATGTTGGTCCATTAAAAGGTATCAAATCATTTGCTTCTGGATCTATTCTTACAAGGACCAATACGGCAACTACTAAATCTTGATTTCAAAATATTCAACACTTTCGCAAATGCACTTTTTAGTGTCACAAATGGCCCTAGTAGTGTTGCAAATCCACCATTTTGTTTTCAGTTGGTGATCAGAAAATTGCTTGGCATTTAAATTTGGGACCCTCTAGGGACACAATTCGGACCCTGAGGGTGCTAGCCATGTCTTTATTTTGGGGTTAAACACCCCAGAAATATGTTTTTCAAATTTCTGGAAACAGTAGTGTTGCAAAGTGGTGTCACAAGCATGACACTTTCACAAATTTTTGTGAAAAGTGTCACAAATTGATATATTACTTTTCAGGCTATGACCAAAATGACAGGAATTCTTTGCCACCTTGCTGTAAACAAACGGTTTGGTCTTTGGGGCTGAAATTTGGGGGAAGGCAGCCAACATCTCACAGATGTGCCTTTTTGTGATTTGGTGAAAAAATATTGCATGACTGCAAAGTTACGGTACTCTGAATTTGGCATTTTGTCCCATAGACTGACATGGTGGCATACGCCGCGCCTTTCGGGACTGGTATCTCAAAAATGATGTGAGATACAGATTTTTAGTTACAAGTTGCATAGCCCAATGGGCTATGTAACAGCAAAAACCTTGCCAGGAAAATCAAGATTTTTGTGACATTTAAATTTCTTTTCTATGTCGTGCGGTTGCTGAGATACTAGCAATTAAGTACTTCCAATGCTCGTTTTAAGATTCGATCCCCATTACAATGCGTACATTCTTTGTATACACTGTGTTTCTGTATGCACCTGTTTGGTAAAAACAGGGTATGCACTTCCGTTACTGTTACAGTTACTGTTTCCACTTGCGTTTATGTCCCCGTTTGCGTTACTGTTCCCGTGTACGCCACCATGTGCGTTACCCTTTGTGGTGTCATTCACCCTTGCATTTTTGTTACTGTTACCATTTGTGTTTCCACTACTGTTTCTGTTTGTGTTTTTGTTTGCGTCACCGTGCACATTGCCATTTGCATTTCCAGCAGCCCTTTCGTTTGCATTTCCGTTTCTCTTTCGTTTTGCGTCTTCCTTGTTGTTACTGTTACCATTTGCATTTACAATTGCATTACTGTGCCCGTGCACATTACTGTTTGCATTTCCATATGTGCTTGCATTTCCTGTTGCGCTTCTGTTTCCTTTGCTGTTATTGTTGCTGTTACCATTACCATTTGCATTTATAATTGCAGTACTCTGCCAGTGCGCGTTTCGGTTTGTGTTTCTATACTCGCTTCTGTTCCCATTTCCATTTCTCTTTCCTTTGGTGTTATTCTTCATGTTAACTTTACCATTTGCATTAACAATTGTGGTACCGTGCCTGTGTGCATTATGGTTTGCATTTACGTGTGCGCTTGCGTTCGCGTTTCCGTTTCTGTTCCCTTTCATGTTCTTTTTGCTGTGACACTTAACATTTCCATTTAAAATACCACTGCCATCACTGTTCATGTTACCAGTTGCATGTTTGTATGCACTTCAATGTCCATTTGCGTCACTGTTCACTTCAGTGTCACTTTGCGCTTGTGTTTCTATTAACGTTTCCTTTACCATTTACGTATGCGTTATCATGTGCGCCACTGTTTGCACTTCTGTTTACATTGCTGTTCCTGTTACTATGTCACAAGACACCACGTGGCGGGAGCGTGGGGGGCTCCCACCACTGCATTACATTCACTATTTCTCATCATTCTCAAAAAGAAGGGAAATA
Organism: Neoceratodus forsteri; assembly: GCA_016271365.2. Taxonomy (NCBI): domain Eukaryota; kingdom Metazoa; phylum Chordata; order Ceratodontiformes; family Ceratodontidae; genus Neoceratodus; species Neoceratodus forsteri. The sequence goes on along the minus strand of CM057449.1, from coordinate 1,146,392,587 downwards.
AGAGGCAAAAAACTCTGTTTAATGCATTAGTTAGGGTTGCTCCATAGTGACAAAAGTGAGGAAATTCAGTGTTAGGCTTGAAAGCCCCCCCTTGCACCCCTCAGGCCACCCCCCCAACTGGCATTGAGGTACTCGTTGGGGTCATTGGTTCTAACTCTCACCCCATTCTCCTATACCTCTGCTTCTTCACACATGTGATGGGGTGAGAGTTAGGGCCGACAACCCCAACACGCACCCCAATGTCAGTTGGGGGGTGGGCTGGGGGGTGCAAGGGGGGGCTTTCAACCCTAACACCGATTTTCCTCACTTTTGTCACTGTGGAACAACCCTAATTAATGCATTAAATGGAGTTTTTGCCACACACACACACACACACACACATATATATATATATATATATATATATATATATATATATATATGATATACAGGGCCTCCTGTGTGATACATGATTTATTCTCACAAGTGCTGTTTGACCTTGGTTAACCTCATGAGTAGCATAAGCAACAAGTAAGTTGACCAAGGGCAAACAGCATGAGTGTGAAAAAAATCACATATCGCACAAGGCCCCCCCCCGCATATTTAATTTATGAAATAGGGCTGGACTTTGTGTGTCTCTTTATTTGTTTAATAATATTAATTAAAATAAATATATTTGTGAAGGTATGAGGGTCTGTTTGTTTTATAAGTGGTTCTGCACCTCTTTTTTAAAGTTGTTGCAATTGGCTGTTGCCATAGACTCACTGTCTTGATAACCGGTGATGCTGTAATGTCAGTGCTCATTGGTGCAGCAAGTAGTAAGCCCAAAAATTTTAAAACAAGATGGCAGGCATTTTTAGTGGAGAGCTTCAGGAGTTTAACTATTTGGCTGTTCACAAAAAATCCCAATTTATTTTAACTACATCGGGCATGGTGAGTGGCATGTGGAGGGAGAGCAGTGTTACCACTGTTGGGTCGGATGTTATTTTTTTTCATTATGAAGAGAGGGGAGCCCCACATAGAGTGAAGAGAGAACTGAGGCAGCAGGTTATGGACAGAGAGAGACCTGCTTCAAAATTAAGAGGTACTTGCATTAAAACTGTTACAGAACAACTGCAGACACTCCAAGTTATAAGACAGCCAGGAGGGTGGGCAAAGGATAGAAAGTGTCATGACAAAGCTGTTGATGGAAAGGGGAGAGCAGTTCTGCCATTTTGGTGGATGCTGAGAAGCGAGCAGTGGAGCAAGTCATCTATGCTTGTTGCCAGCTGAGCTGCATAGGAGGATTCATTCTACCTCAGCTGACACAGTCAGTGGAGCTGCAGATGAAGATTTTGTGTGTGCCTGAGATAGTACAGTATAAGAAAAAAAATTACATGATATGCTGCTGCCTCGGTTGAGGTAGAATGAAGACCAGGAGCTGTGCATGAGAACAATGGTGATGGGAACAGTTGGGGGAGTGGGGGTGAATGTAATAGAAATGGGGTTACAAATAGGAGCCCTGATCATCTGAGCGAGCAGTGAGACAAGTGAGTGTGCGGTCAGAGAAGGCAGGTCTGAGGACAGTTTTTTTTTATGTTAACACTGTGAGAAGCAGCAGTACATTTCAGTCTGTTTAATTTAAAATTGATGGTGTGGTGGTTAGCTGGAGAAATGTAAGGGCTGCTAACTTGGATTGAAACTGCTTTTAAGACAAATAGAAACTGCTGGGAGAAGTGCTGGCTTGGGGGGTTGATGATGTGTCTACTTTTAAGATCAATGACTGATGACATGTCTATTATATGTATAAATGTGAAATCTCACATTTATACACATAGGGCCAGATATTCAGAAATGCGACAAAGGCTGGTGCATGTCTGGGGCAGCGCACTTGAGATGCACCATGGCAAGCCGGGAGCCATATTCAAAGGATGCACTGCCTGAGAAGCACTTGCACAAGTCAGCTGAATATGGCACAGTTGTGCCATGGCATAACCATAGATGCGCTGGTGCAGCCATGGATGCATGTAACAAACCTGAGCATAAACCCAATGAGCAGGGCAAAAGCCACAGGCAGCAGGGACACAGAGACAAGGAAATAGAGGGTAATGGACACAGGACACCCCCAGCAGGGCTCACCCATGAACACAGATGCACAGACCCAGAGGGCACACAGGGCACCAGGGGAAGGTGAACAGGCAACCCAAGACCACTGACCCTGGAACACCCCCCCATCCAAAGGCTGCCATCCCAACCATGCCAATGGCAGGGACATGCAACAGACACCCATCAGGCAGGCCCACAGTGCACCCAGTGCATGGTGCCAGGGATGAGGCAGACACAAAGAGCAGGCAACCAGGGCTGAGGGAGGCACAGGCCACACAGTGCCATGCAGGGAACACAGTGATGTGGGGAGGAGCACTGTGGAGCCACACACAGTGGACATGTACACTCCCCATGAGCAGACATAGGTCCAGATGGACAGGTGCACAGGACACATGTGCAGACACTGGCCAAGATGGCACACAGGGCCACACTCAGGACAGTGGAAAGGCAAACATGCCCAGTGACCCCCTGGGAAATGGCATAGCAGGATGGTGGGGGACAGCAAGTGACATGGCAATGCATAACAGATCAGGGGTAGGAACATAGACATACAGACCCACAGAAACCAGACAGCACCAATGACCACCCAGCACAGTGGGACTACCCAAGGCACCCAGCTGATGACCAGGACAGATGTAGCAACCCACACAATACTGTGGCAGGCCAGCACCCACACCCCTCCTGATACCAGTCCCAAGTGTACTGCCCATGTCTACACAAAGCTCTGTATGGAGCCCAACACCAGCACCACCAACAGGAGCACATACTAGCCACCTGCCATCCTGACATTTACAGGTGCCCCTGGATGTGGCCCCAGATACTGGCCAGCAACCACCACTGGCACGTGCCCCTGGGCCAACAGTGTAACCACGGCACAGGATGGGCCACTCCATGCCCCAGTACAACCACACTGAACAGTGAAGGGTCCTGGGTACTGCCACCCTACCCCACCATTGGTCCACTGAGTATAGACACAGTCCGGCCAAGCAAGCCCCACACTACAGGGAAGGGACCACAGCCACCAGCACAGGCCTGCCTGCCAGCATGCCACCAGCCGCAGCATGATGTGTCACCAGAAATACATACCAGAGCTGCAGCCCACAGCCAAGGAATGGTCTGGCCACCCATAGGGACATGGGGAGACCACCCCCACCAGACTGCATGTGTACACCCACCTGAGGCAGCCCAACAGCATGCTTGCCATGGCCACAGCCTACCCACACCACCCCACAACCCACAAGGCCCTGGAAGTAACACCACACATGGTCCCATGCCAATGGCACCACCAGTGACAGCTGTCCCAGGCACAAGACACAGGCAGGCACCACCCCATGAGCATGTGAGTGCACCAGTGCACAGTGAGGTCCATGTGGCACCAGGCAGAACAGTCCCTGAGAATACAAGGACCCCATGCAGAGACAGCCACCCCCCAGGATGTCCACCCCAGTACAGAGCACCACACCGACCACACAGTGACACACCAAACACAGCCGACACACAGGCACATGTGCCATGGCCATGTGAAACAGTGCCAGACACAGCACAGACCCCACAGGAACACAGCCTGTGAACTGACCCACCCTGGAGTGAGCACCATTCACCACAAACACACATCTGCAGCATGGCTTTTCATGCCACCTGCAAAGTAGACACAGACACAGGCCTGTAGCAAAAGCAAAGCTTTATATAACAGTTTACAAACAGGATGATAACAAGGGACAGGGATGGAGATGGGGAGAGGAGGACGGGGACAGGGTGCAAGGACTATACAACAGGATGTGGGACAGCATGGAAATGGGTGTGCAGAAGGAATGGGGGCTATATACAAGGTGGGGCACTGCAGTTCCTTATCTATGGTCCCTCACAGACCGCTGCAACTGCTGTATGGTGCATCTCAATGCTGCGGTCTCCATCACATCCTGTGGCCCCCCATGCCTGCATGTCAGCAATGCACACAGCAGCCGTGCCTGACATGCATCAGCCAACTGGACTGCATTGGACCCCAGCTGCAGACTGTGCCATGCACCCTGACAACCACCACTGATGAGTATTGTGGCATGTACACCCATTGTGCACACCTACCTGGCTGTGACACCACTCCATGCTGTACACACACCTGCATCTGGCACAACCTCTCAAGATCTCTGCACCACAGGTCCCCGTGTCTGTGGTGGCATTGTTCTGCTCTCCATACCACCCCTGTGCACCGCTCCAGGGCTGTGGCCACCTGCACCCAGATGTCACTCCTGGCCTGCTGCAGTGGCACACTGCCATACAACTGAGCCTCAAAAGGCTGCACAATGGCCAAAAGGTTGATAATCTCAACCTCAGACCAGTTGAAGGCCCTCCATGTCTGATGCTGTGCCATGGCTGCTGACAGTTTGCAATGACGGTGTGACTGGCAAGAAGATTAAGATGTTTGTTATGCAGGAAAATATCTACAGAAGTGGCCAATGAAGTTTTAGTGTACACCAGGGTTTGACAAATCCAATAGCCCGACGTCCCGGGCTACCAGATCATAGGCTGGGACAAGTAGATTGTGCAGTGGGCGCTTGTCCGCGGACAAGTACAGTTTTTAAAAAATAACCAAACTTTTTTTTCTGCAGTGCCAGGTTTCTCCACTGGGGAGCTCACTGGCAATGTGGAAAATGTCTGTCTATCTCAGGGGTGATGTGACCCACAAGGAGCTCACTTATGTGATCTGTGACAGGGGAGCATGAGCACCAAGTTCTGGGAGCAAGTGCGAGCAGTGGCAGAGGAGGAGGAGACAGTTATCCGACTGGCAGGCATGGAATCCAGTGACAGATCAGGGGGAGAATGGTAACAGACATCCATTTGGCCATGGCAGTGGCTTGGCAGGGTAATTGGAGGCACGTTCACCGAGTTTCTCTGCTCAGTGCAGCAAGGAGAAAGAACATGTCTGCTTATCCAAGTTGAACAGCATTTTATTTTAGTCCGGGACCAGCGCAGAAACCACTGCCTGCTACACTTAGTTGTTGTTGCCAACTTGAAGTTACAAAAAAGAAACTCATTTTGTAGCTGAAAAAAGAGTAGAGAGATCGGGGAGAGAACAGCTGGGGACTAAGGAGGGTGAGACTTAGTAAGCAGATGTGTGGGAAAGGGCAGAAGCGGGAGCCACTACCGCGAGTCAGGACAGACTGCTGACAACTGCCAGTGTGCCTGAGCTCAGCTCAGATCTCCCCCAAAAGACAGAAAGAAATAAACAAAAAATTCAAAAGGGTTGGAGGACCGAGTAAATAAAATAGACTGAGTGACCGAGCAGCACTGCAGCAGAAAAGTAAAAGTAAAGGGGGAAGAGAAGAGCAGAGTGGTGAATTTACTGAATTGCCACCTAAACAGAACTGTGAGAAGACTAGTCTAGGAGGAGAGACTATAAACCAGACAAAAGAGAGGCTGACTGGCTTGGGTACTAGGGGAGTACAAATAATAATTATTTAAGAAAGGAGGAGAAGAAGAGTGAAGACTTGTTACAAGGGAAGACAGAGAACAAAAAAGGCAGTTGGAATCAGTTAAGAGAGACTCAAAACAGAAGGGCTTTAAATTGCAACTGATCAATGCCCTAAGAAAAATTAATAAAGGAGGGCCAAACAAAAGAGACTTGCACTGCATTTCAACTGCCCTAGACAGTCCTGAGTGGGTGAGTGCCTCTGTCTGCTGACTGCCTTCCCTTGTTTGCACAACCACAACTTTCTAGGGAGGCAGTATAGTACAGTGGTTTAAGGCTCTGAGCTACAAATCTGGAGACCTGGGTTTGAATCTCACAGCCCCCCACTTGCATACTGTGTGACCCTGAGCAAGTCACTTAACTTCCCTGTGCTTCCAGGCTGCACCTGTAAACAAGCTTTCAGCTTAGTGTGTCAGTCTCACCTAGTTAAACAATTGGGGGGGGGATACTGCAGAGAGCTGTTGAACAGGCTAAGCAAATAAGCAGTCATCATTACTAGTGTCACTATCTGTCTAACTCAGCCCTGACCCTCCCATCTAGTTCACACTACTCTGGCACCCACTGAAATACACACACCACATGGGGAAAAAGATTTATTAGTATCTAAACAAAAAGTGTGCAACAATATGCAAAAGGGAGTAGTAAAAACAGCAGACTTTTTTCTCTCTCGTCACTTGTTGCTGCTAGTGCCACTGCTGCTGCCGCCACTTGTACTACTACCAGGGCTCCATCTTCCTGTCCTAGTCATTGATGACAGTTTCAATTTAGTTTTTTTTGTTGACCGGGTAAGTGCACTAGACAAATCTTGCCTATTTTCAGGCATGACCCAGGGGAGGGGGATACAGATGAATGCCAACAGACCTTGAACCAGATTAAGCTGTTGGTGGTATTTTTAGTAAATGAGGGAAATTTGGCCAGGACACTGGGGAAATTCCCCTACTCTTTTCGATAAGTGCCATCAGATCTTTAACATCCACCTGAACGACCACCAATCCAGGCAGATGGGACCTCAGTTTAACATCTCATCAGAAAGAGAGCACCTCAGAAGTGCAGCACCCCTCTCATGCTGCACTACAATGTCAGTAATGGGATATTAACCCAAGTGCCAGATGTGGGAACTGAACCCACAGCCCTTTGATCTCCCAGCCTCGGAGGTGAGTGTGCTACCTACTGAGCCACTGACTAGTTGAGTTCAACGTCTTGTTCTTCTAACTAATTCTAACTATTCTCTTCCTAATACAGACTTTAGCCTGTTCTTAGTCTGTATTAACAGAAAAATATTGAAAATAAATTGTTTTTCCTGATTTCTGAAGTTCTTCTACCTCTACATCCCATCATATGAAGTAACAATACAATACAAACTCAGCCACACCATGTAATTTCTTTCTGCGTAACTTGTTTTAAAATTTACATTGAAATGTACTGGACTACTACTCTGAACTCGGGGACTACCATTTTTGACTAGGCTAGTTGTCTTGGACTAGCATGCCATTTTGAAATTTGTCGATCCCTGGTGTACACATGTCAGGAATGTATACTAATTAAAGAATTGGGACAAGTTAATGTTACTTTGGAAGTGAAACCAATTATGATTCAGCAACAGAGAATGATGCAGCAAACGTAAGAACAGGGTAATGTACTGGATCAAGATTTAGAAAAAAAGAAACATCGAAAAAAGCTAGCGTGAAAAGAATTAGAGACACTGAAGGGGAAGGGTGGGAGAAGGAAACTAGAAAATATAAGAAAGGAAAAAGAGCTATGAAATTTGCCATGGAGACAAAAAATTGTTATGAACAATTGATTAACTTGAATGATGGGGAACTACAAGAAGTTTCAGATTTATTAGTAACTGAGACAGGAATAGATAGCTGTGGGAATAAACAAGGAGAGGAAGAAGATAACATACAGATAAATATACAGATAGAGAGTAATGTAATTGAGCAAGAAGATAATAGTGTGAGTTTAAATGTGGGGGATAAAGACAAGAGGGTAGACAGTGATAATAGGAAAAAAAAGATGACTATGAATAAGAGGAATCTAGTAGACATCAGGCAAGATATAGGATATACCCAACAATTAGTGGAAGAAAACATAACAAAGGATGATGGATCTCATTCAGGGGAAGATGAAGGAAATATAGACTGTGTAATGGATTCCGTAGTAATAGGGGAGGAGGAAATGACTATAGACCCAATCAAACAGACAAATGCTTATGTGTTGGGAGACTCAATTTAAAATACACAGACAGATACACATCACGGGGAAACAAGGAACAGGTGACAACTAGTTACTTCTCAGTAGCAAAATTAGAGATGTACAAGAAATGTTACCTAATATAATAAAAGATCAGATAGGAGAAAATGTATTAATTTTACTTTTGGGGACAAATAATATTAAGCACCAAAGTATAAGGACCATAAAGCAAGATTACATGAATATAAGAAAGGAGGCAAAGAAATTGGGGTGTAAAATATATTTTTCAGAGATACTCCCAGTGCCAAGAGAAGACCATAGTAGTCAGAATAAAATAAAAGAATTAAACAACTGGATGAGATTATGGACATTAAAGAAAGAGATAGGATATGTAACCCATTGGGAACAATTTGTAAATGAGCCACGTTATTACTGTTGGGATGGGTTGCATTTATCCAAGAAGGGAAGTAGAAAGTTAGGATTGGATATAAGAAGAGTTCTGGATAAATATTTAAACTAATACAATCGGGGAGAGGGGAAAAAAAAACCTAGGCTTGTTCCTGTGGCTAAATAAAAAAACATAACAATCAGCAAAAAAGCTTAGGAACTAGAGAATTAAAAAAAAGACGTACCATGGACTTAAGGTTTGGTCCCTAAATGCCAGAAGTTTAAATGCAGTAAAGAAAGCAGAACTAGAAATAAGACTGAATACAGAATCAGTGGATATATGTAGTATAACAGAAACATGGTGGGAAGAAGGCTTTAATTGGAACAGAGAGATAGAAGGATATAAAATGTTTTCTAAGGAGAGATGTAGTAAGAAAGGAGGAGGTATTGCTCTTTATATAAGGCAGGGAATTAAAAGTACACTTTATAGTAACTATAACAAACAGGAGGAATTAGAATCTTTATGGGTATCAATACAACAAACACAAATACAAAAGAAATTATTGTTGGGTTTATTCTATAGGCCACATAATCCTAGCAAAATAAATGATGATTTCACAGTAAAGGAGATCAGACAATTAGCAATGCAAGGAGATATTGTTTTTGGGGGACTTTAACCTACCGGATAATAATTGGGTTAGGAAGACAGCGAAGAATTCTGTACACAGAAGATATTTAGAAATGATGGAGGAGGTGGGAGTAACACAACTAGTAAATAAACCAACAAGAGGAGAAAATATTTTAGATTGGATTGTAACAAATTGTGAGGAAATAGTAACCACAAATAAGTATAATAGATAATCTAAGCAATAATGACCATGGGGTAGTCCAATTTTATTTAAAAACAAAGATTAGTTGGGCAAAAGGGGACTACATCAATTAGAAATTATAATAAGGCAGATTTTCAAACTATAAAGGCAAAGTTGGAAGAATGGGACTGGAAGAGTACATTCAAGGACAAAACAGTACAAGAAATGTGGGAGATGTTTAAAAAAAAGATAAAACAGTTAGAAGACATTCATGTCCCCAATAAGAGATTATACACCAAAAGGAGAAATAAACCAATGTGGTGTATGAAAGGAATAGTGAAACTATGTAAAGAGAAGAAAAAGGCATATGATAATATAAAAAAATTAGGTACAGAAGAAGTTACTATGGACTATAAAAAAAAAACACTGAAGATTTTAAAAACTAAAATAAAAACAGAAAGGAAAAGATTGGAAATTAATTTAATATACAGGAAGGATAATGGAAAAGGAGTATACACTTATATAAATAACAGCAAGAATGTGGTTGGACAACTAGGATCTCTAGACATTAATGGTAGGGAAGTAACTGAAGTACCAATAATGATAGAACATCTAAACCAATACTTTTGTTCTGTATATGATAAAAAGGACAATGAAGAGATCAAGTTAAAGGATAATACAAAGAAAAAAATTGACTTAGAAGTAAAAAAAGAAGACATTGAGAATATATTGAAAGGACTAAAATGTTATACATCGTCAGGTCCAGATTTGCTGCATCCAAGTCTATTAAAAAAGTCAGTAAACAGACAGCACCCCCACTGTCAAATTTGATAAGCCAATCATTCAGTACAGAAGAGATACCAGCAGATTGAAAAAGTGAAATAGTAATATCAGTCTAGAAGAAAAAAGGATTAAACACCTCTATGTCAAACTACAGACCAGTCAGCCTGACAGCAGTGCTGTGTAAGGTGGCAGAGAGCATTCTGAAAGATAAGTTAGAGGAGGATTTAAAGGGGTTAAAAGTGAAAGATTAGCCAACATGGATTCAAAAAGAATAGGTCATGTTTGACCAATCAATTAATATTTTATGAACAAATTAATAAAATAATACAAGATAAAAACCCAGTTGATGTCATCTACCTTGACTTTCAGAAAGCATTTGACAAGGTATCACATAACCAACTAATTGTATAAATGGTAAGTATAGGAGTAGATAGTAGAGTAATAAGGTGGGTGCAGAGTTGGCTGAAGGACAGAAGACAGGTTGTGAGAATAAGAGGTGTATTGTCAGAGGAGGCTGGGGTCACAAGTGGGGTCCCCCAGGAGTCAGAGTTAGGCCCCATATTATTTCCTTATATATAGGAGATATTCAACAAGGTATTCAGAACCTACTAGTAAAATTTGCAGATGACATGAAACTGGGAGGACAGGTGGGCTCCAAGGAAGAAATTAAACAAATGGAGGTTGACCTAAAACAAATAGAGAAATGGGCAATAGACAACAAATTGCCACTAAGTATAGAGAAGTGTAAAGTGATGCATGTGGGAAATAAGAACCCCAAACGTGGCTACTACTTCAACAACTCTTGGATGGAGGTAACAGACAAGGAAAAGGACTGCGGAATAATAGTAGACGACGGATTGACATTTAAGGCACAATGATCAGAGGTTATAAGGAGAACAAATTATGATGGCTGCTAATCTTTCATATGATTCAGCCCAGTGGGAATCAATATGGTCTAATAACTATAAGTTCCTTAAACAGGATAGGCTCCGGCTAGATAGATTTAACATTCTTCATAATTTATATATTACCCCGGTTAAGAGGAATCTTATGGAAAAACAGCATTCTTCAGCTTGCCTGAAATGCCAACAAGATTTGGGCACGCTCAGCCACATGATCTGGGCTTGTCCTAAGAGTCAAGGTTTTTGGCTTCAGGTAAAAGACTTTTGTAGTCCATTGTTTGGAGAGAGTAATTATTTTACTATTGAGACATGTGTGCTGAGTCACCTCTCAGTGGCTATTTCAAGCAAATTTAAATATTATTTAACATTAATTTCAGCTGTGGCATTGCTCCTTATAATGAGGTACTGGGTTAAAGATACTCCACCACCTTTTCAGGAGTGGATTCAAGAACTGTATGTTGCTATCAATGCAGAAAGAACAATTTCTGTACAGTACCATTCTTTTCGTTCTTTTAATAAGGGATGGGAGCAATTCATATCTTTTATAGCTGAGAGGTGGGAGGTAGTACAGAATGGTCAATGCTTCAACTCTTCCCGATGTAGTAGGTGGATATTAAAATAGTATGGTTAATAAAATGGATTGCATTAGTTGATATTATGATCATTTTTTTAGTCATGGAGTCCTGAAGGGTACTGGATTGATAAATAGAGTGAGGTTGGGAGGGGGGTTTGCTTAGTCCATTTATCATAGACCATAGGAAGGATGGGAGGAAGTAGGGGGAGAGGAAGGGAGGTGGAATAGTTTTAGTTTTTTAAGTTTTAGTTGTACTATTATTGACATTGAAAGGCTCAATACATCTGTATGAGTACTCTATGCCTTTAATTTTGTGTGTCTAATAAAGTTTATTAAATTGCAAAAAAAAAGAACAAATTATATGATAAGAAACATTAGAAGAAGTTTCATAAATAGATCTAAACATTGTCTTGTGCCATTGTATAGGGCGTATGTGAGGTCTTACATGGACTACGGATCACCGGTGTGGAGTCCGTATATGAAAGGTGAAATTGATAGACTGGAGAGAGTCCAAAGGACATACACTAGGATGATAAAGACTGAGGAAGGAAGAAGGTATGAGGAAAGATTGAAAATATTGAAATTATTTAAACTGCAGGATAGAAGAAGAAGAGGGGATTTATTACAGTTATTTAAAATTATGAAAGATTCAGAACCATTAGAAGGATTAGGAATAGAAATTGTGAAGAAACCGGAAGGACTAAGAGGACATAGGTTACAAATAAAACTAGAGATGGTTAAAAAGAACTCCAGATATTTCTCTTTTGTCCAGAGAACAGCTAGAGTGTGGAACTCACTTCCATATCATATTGTCACTGGCAATAGCTTAGAAGAATTTAAAAAAGAAATAGAAAAGTTAACATGTTCTTGGCTTCAAATGAGCCCGCTTTGCGGGGAATGGTATAATGGGCCTAAGTGCCTTCTTCCATTCTATTACCCAGTATGAAACCAAGTATGAAAACATGCACGTGGATGCAGCAGATGCACGATTGGGAATGGAATGATGCAATTGAGCATCATGGTGATGTGCGATGTGGGTCCATTGTACATTCAAGGACATGCTCACAATGCACATGCTTGGTGGGTGCATGGGGTCAGGGGTATGTGAGGTCAGGGGTGTGCAGGGTCAGGGGTCGTGACCCTGTGCACAACCGCAGATGTGCCCGACATGTGCAATGCCACACCATTGCTGCATACAGACACATGCATGTTACACAGGATGAGTGATAGATCTGTACAATGCTGTGCACTGTGGGAACACGCATCGCGCATGTGCCAGACATGCACGTATTCAGCCACCATATGCAGATCACCTCATCAACCAATGTGTAGCATAGTGGGGTGCATTAGCACATCATTGCCATTGCACAACAGCTCATTTGCATGTGATGAGCCATATAAGTGCCAGCAGACAGCACAGGCCACGGACTGGTATTGTAACCACAATAGGTAAGTGGATGCTGCTGCAGGGCATCACAGGCATGCACAAACAATGCAATGAGTGTCTAAGAGGGCCCATGCTGACAATGACACAACATGCTGTCACCGTCCACAGGTAGCAACACATCGGGACATGAGGATGAGGAGGGGTGTGGGCCTGCCCAGAAGAGAAGGCCCAACTTCACAAAGGCTGAGACAAATGCCCTGTTTGAGGCATACCTCAACAGGGAGGAGCTCCTCAGTGGTGCCACTGGCACACCCCAGGAGAGGTCGGCAGGGTGGGATGCGGTGGAGGGGTACGTGAACCAGCACAGACGGCATCAGCATAGTGCACAAGAGTGCAAGAAGGTCAGAATTGACAGGAGGAGGATAAAGGAGAAGGTGGTGGCTATATGTTCATCCTGTTCTGTGACCAGTGGTGGCCAGTCCACCACATCCACCCTGTTGGCCACTGAAGAACTGATGGCAGCCACCATCTGATGCATGGCAGTGGAGGGTGTCCCTGGTGGTGGTTTCCAGACAGGTGGCAGCCTGTCCCTGCATTGTGAGTATGCACCCTACTGACATATCTGGCAGGGGTGGGTATGGCCATGTGGGTGTGCCTGCCACTGTGTTGCATGCCACATGCATGTGTCGCCACTGGTGTGCATGGCCACAGGGTGGCATGTGGCATTGGCCACATGCACACCTTGGTGAGGCACAGCAGGCTTGTTACTGCAACACTGATGCACTGTTCTTCCTTTGCAGCACCATCACACCTCCATGGGGAGGAGGGAGCAGGGACTGCCTCATCCATGGCCATGGAGGATGGACCATCCACCTTGACCAACATGTGCAGCCCGGACAGGCTGCAGGTGGGCACTGCTGAGCAGATGGATGTCCTTGCCCTGGTGCCAAACACTGCCCAGGTTGGGTTCATGCATGATGACAGCCTGAGTGTGCTGTATGCAGAGATCCAGCTAGGGGATGTGTCCAGCTCTGATGATGACATTAGGCAGATCCTGGAGAGCACTGGGGATGTGGTGCCTGACATGACCCAGGATGTATTGCAGGTGGCTTGAGGGCATGGCGCTGTGCCTGCAGCTGTATAGCTGCCACCCATCCCCATCTGTGCAGCACTGTGTGGTGCCACTGCCGTGCATGATGAGGGTAGTGGTGCTGGTGCAGAGGCAGGGCATGGCACTGGCCAGCAGCTCATTGAGCAGCAGCAGCAGCGGGATGCAGGTTCTGCAAGGCAGCATGGTACAGGGTCTGCTGCAGATGCACCTGACAACACTGGACCCACGGTACAGTCCCCTGTGCAGCGTCCACCAGAGCAGGAGGCTGAGCACTGTGCCACATCACCCCCTGTGGCCCAGCACCTGGACAGGGTGTGCAGGATGCTGAGTACCTCACTGAGCACACACAGTTGCTGTGCACATCTGTGAAGAAGCAGTAGCTGCTAGCCACGGAGATGCATACACTGTGTGTGGAGGTGCACCAGCTGGCAGAGCAGCAGGAGCGGGGCATTGCACAGATCATGGACAGGCTCCGCCAGTCACGGAGGCCATGACTGCATCAATGGACCACATGGCTGGTGTCATTGTGGCAGCAATGCACCGCATGACCATACCATCACGGCGGGGCTTGCGTCATTGACATCCACTGGGCTTGGCCATGCACAGAGGACCCCGCCCCACAGTGCACTGTCCACCCCATAGTCTCAGCATCTGGTGACCCCATCACAGCAGACACTGGGTTCTGATTTAGGCATCCCAGGCACACCAGAGGCTGGCCTGTTTTTTTTTTTAATTATTATTTATCCCCCCCTTACTGTCTGCTGGTCCCGACCCTTCAGGACATCCAGTGAGTCATCTTCCTACCACATGCCCACTGAAACTCACCCCTCACTCCTCCATGGAGCTTCAACTTTCCCCCCGAGCGGGGATGAGGTGGAGCTTTGCACCCCGTAATCCTTCATCTCGTCAGGCCGAGGTGGTGGTCCTGGTGAGCGGGGCACATCAGAGGCATGTGTCCGGGAAGTCCATCTTCTCAGAGCCAACAGTTGCATTTCCTCTTTTCTTCCTTCCCCTACAGTGTGCAACCCCTGACATCAAGGCATGAAGCACTGAAGTCCACACTGTAAGGTGGCTACCCGTTCCCCTGCGATTGGGGCTTGTAATACTCTGAGCCTCTGCTCAGAGTCAGACAAGTGTGCAGGCTGTGGCCGCAACCCTCCCAGAGAAGGAGAGCTGTCGTTGGATGTTCAAGCCTATCTCCCTCCGGCTGACCCTCCAGTGACCCAAGTCTGCTCCTGAACCTGGGTCGCCAGCATGGAGTGAGGTGAGGTGTCCAGCTCCTCAACCCTCAGCACCATCGGGCCGGCATTGGTCAGGCCTGTTTGGCAGCCTCTACACACCTGCGCAGACATGGTCATGGTCCTAGACATTAACCCCTGAGGGGCATCAGACACACACCCTGTGGCCGATGTGCAGCCTGTGTCTGCTGATCGGCCAAGGCATGGCTGCCTACATGGCTGTGGCAGCCATGGGACCATGCGGTCACCTTGATGTGTCTGTTGCCCTGCACTGCTGTCCACTGCTGCTGGCCTGTGTATGCATGGGTGGTGTCGGTGTGGCATGCCTGTGTTGTTGCGCTGATATGTTGTGTTGCATGCCCCCATGTATGCTGACCGTGCTGCTGGGATGTGTAGCATGGGTGTAATGATGGCCACTCTATGCAATGCCGGCTGTGCCTGTGGACTGGTGTCATGCCTCTGATCCATGCCATGGTCCGCAGTTTTTCTGTGTGTGTACACATGCCTGTGTTGTGTGTATGTGCGTCTGTATGCTGGTGCCTCCCCATGCTTGCTGTGTGCCCCATTCCCGACATGCCTCCAACCTCACACATCCAGTGCTGTATGTGGTTTGCTACTCTGTGTGGCCTCTGCATGTATGTGTGTCTGTGCACTCACCTGCATTCACCATAGTGCTGCTGTGCGATGGTATCCCTGTGGCACCTTGCCTGCACAGCCAGTCTTGGGTCACATCTGCTGTGGGGTGGCTGCCCACCACCCTCCAGCCCATTACCACCATCATCCCCACTACAGACACCATCATCTGCCTCGACAGCTGTCCCACGGTCAATGGCCATGTTCTGCAGGATGCAGCAGGCCAGGAATAGGCCTCAAGCTTTCGATGGGCTATATTGTAGGGCACCACCTGACCTGTTTAGGCATAGTAAATGCATTTTCAGCATGCCAAAGACACACTTGATGATATTGCACATGCTGGTGTGTGCCTCATTGTACCTCTCTTCTGCAGGGGATGACAGTTGCCGGTATGGGGTGAGCAGCCATGGCCTTAGTGGGTATGCAGTGTCACCTGTGTGTGAATGGACATGGTAGCCCTTCGCTGTGCCATGACACATCTTTGTCCCTCTCCCCACTGCTCACTCCACCAAGCCTGCCCTGTCTGTCCTCCCTCCCCCCTTGGCTGTGCCGTGCTGACCCCAGGCAATGCCCTACTCACCCACTAGGTGGCCCGTGCGGATGTCCTCACATTCGAACCTCTGGCACAGCACAGAAATGTGCCAGATGAAAGCATCATGTGCACTCCCAGGGTGTGTGGCACAGACATTGATGATGTGCCCCATTGCATCGCACACTACCTGGCAGTTGACAGATGGGTAACCCTTGCGGTTGATGTAGACTGGACCCCTTGGGGCCAGGTGGTATGTGAATACCCACATGGGTGCAGTCAATGGCCCCAATCATGCCTGGCATGCGTGCCACCCTGTGGAAGGCCTGCATGCTTGCTGTATGCTCCGCTTGTGTGCTGGGGAACTGTATGTACTCCAATGCATGTGGCAGCAGGGCATTGAGGAACTGTGTGAGGAGGTGGGACGTGGCCGAGTGGGTGATCCCAATGGTATCCCCCGGTTGGTTGTTGAAAGGTGACTGTGGTGAGTAAGCATATCACTGCAGTCACCTTGGTGTCCACTGACATGGCATGACTCTGTCTGGTGGGTGCCTGCATCTCCTCACTGCACAGCCCGCAGAGCTGCCTCAGAATTGCCCTATTCAGGTGGTACCAGCCCACTATCTCGGTGTCACTGTAGTTCTGGAATGTGATGTGGGCACGGTACCACCTGTGTCAGGCATAACGCTGTCAGGCCCTTCATCAACCATGTTGGTTTTCCTCCTGCCTCCTGACACCCCTCATTACTGCCTCCATTAGGAATGAGGCACTCTCCATCTCTCCATCACTGTGGGTGCCTCCCTGGGTGCCTTTCCAACTCTGTCCATCTGTCTGTCTGTCTGTCTGTCCATCTCTATCTTTCTCGCTCTCCTTCTCTGTCTGTCAGGGTGTCTGTGTGTGTGTCTCTCTCTCTCTCTCGCACTCTCTCCATCCCTAGCTCTTTCTGGACACAGTGTTGTGCATCTGCTGTCTGTGTGTTTTTGCCAGGTTTTTATACGAACAAGTCTACCTGGCGCATCTTGGATTTGCTCCAGACTTGTGCCATGGGTTCCCGGTTGAATATCCCATTGCACCACATATTCATGGGTACGCCCCCTGTACTTGCACTGTATAAATTATAATTGTGCCATGGCACAGTGGGACTTGTGTTGCGCTGCCACAGTCTATGAATATCGCTCAGTGGCGCAAGTCCATGGTTGCGTCAATGCAACTCTGTTGAGCAGCTCTGAATATCAGGCCTATAGTAGACACATCATCAGCCATTTATCACCTGATAACATTTATCAATGGGGATTTATTTCCACACATGTTGCATACATACATATATATGTATATATAAATATATATATATATTCTTTTATTTAGTGAGATCTTGGATAGTACCATTATGTACAAGCTCATTAAATAGGTTCTGCGTCTAGACAAAAAGCTAAAAGAAATGTAAAACATAAGTAAATTACAACACAATTGTACTGGAATGACAAAGTAGAGCAAGCACATCTTGTACAAGGTCATTGGCTGATCACAGTTGCCAGAGACTGTTACTTTACATTAGGTAGGCATTTATACAAAGGCTGTGTTGGAAGCCGGAGTAAGTTTATAGGAAGAGAAGAGAAGAGACAAGGAGAGGAGAGGAGCAGAGTGGAGTGGAGAGAAGAGAAGAGAGGCAGTACCTTAGGAGGAGAGATGACAGCTGAATGTGCAGGGGAAGAAGTGATGGAGAGAAAGGAAACAGAATCAGGGGGTGGAAGCTGGGGTGGAGTATAGGTTAAAGGGCAAATGGACAGTAGGGGAGGATGAGGGTGAGCAGAGAGATGGATGTGGGGGGTGGGAATGGAAGAGGGTGGGTAAGAGGGTGGTGGGGTGGATAGAGTGTGAAGGGAACTGAGAGCAGAAGTGAGATAATAAGAGGCTCAGGAGCACAAGAATAGAAAGCACTACATGAGTGGGTTAGCGTAAGGTATGGGGAAGTCTGGAGAACACGCGTGAGAAGTTATTGGAAGCAGGTACAGCTGGCATTCTGTAATAGCTGCTGTCTCAGCAGTCTTTTGAAGGGACCAATCGAGCTTAGAGAGGAGATGTCAGACTGTAGAGAGTTTAGCCACTCAGCGGCATGGAAAGTGAAGGACCTTTGACCCAAGGAGGTGCGACAGTGGGGCATTTTAATAGGTGACAATCTGAGCTTCAAGTGTTGTGAAGGTTAGTATTGCAGGAGAGATGATTCTGAATCCCTGCGGAAACCAGGCCAAGACTAGCTTTTTTCGCTAGTAAGCAGGACTGGTAGAGAAGTCTATCAGGGAACTGAAGCCAGTTAGCCTGGGCATATAAGTCATACGTGTGCGTCATGCATGTGGCTCCTGTGGTAAGTCTGCAGGCTTTGTTTAAAGCAACTTTAATGTGGCGTAGGGCAGTTTTTATGGCCAAACCATATATTACCAGCCCATAGTCAATTAGGGTCACAAGAGAACTATGCACTGCAAGTCTGAGGGCCTCAGGGGTGAGGCTGTGCTTGTGCCTTTGCAACAGATCAATGTGTGTATTAACAGCCTTAGTGACTATGTCAATGTGGCGGTTGAAAGTTATTGTGCTGTCAAGCATGATCCCCAAGTATTTGAAATTAGGTACAAGCTCCAGGGGAGAACCCACCTTGTTGGTGATCAGAAGAGGGTACATAAACATAGATACATAGACAGTGTCGGCAGATAAGAGCCTGTGGCCCACCCAGTCTGCCCATTTGAGCTTGTAAGTTCAGTTTATGTTTTTCTAGAAGTCTGTTGCCCCTTACCTCTGACCTCCAGAATTCCTTTATATCTATCCCATGCATTCTTCAATCCCGTGATTGTTTCAGCCCACACCAGTTCCTCTGGCAGGGTGTTCCACTTGTCCACCACCCATTCTGTGAAGAAATTCTTCCTCACGTTTCCCCTGAATAGTCCTCCCTCCAACTTCATCCCATGTCCTCTAGTCCTGGAACATCTTTTCACTTAAAAATAGTGTATTCCTGCACCCTGTTCCTCCCTGTATGATACTTGTATGTCTCTATCATATCCCTCTCCTCACTCCTCCAGGGAGTACATATTCAGTTCCTGCAACCTGTCCTCATAGGACTTGTTATGCAATCCATGTACCATCTTTGTTGCCCTCCTCTGAACCTTCTCTACCCTGTCTATGTCCTTACGTAGGTAAGGTCTCCAGAACTGTACACTGTACTCCAGGTGAGGCCTCACTACTGTCTTGTATAGTGGAATTATGACCTCCCTTTTCCTGCTGGTGATGCCCCTGCCTATGCATCCCAGCATCCTATTTGCTTTACCTGCTGCTTTGTCACACTGTTTCCCTACCTTGAGGTCATCAGAGATGATAACCCCAAGATCCCTTTCCTGCTTGGTGCATGCTATATCCTCACCCCCAACTGATATATTGTGCCAGGGTTTTTGTGCCCCATATGCATTATCTTGCACTTCTTTGCATTGAATTTCAACTGCCAAACCCTGACCATTCTTCAAGTTTCTGCAGGTCCCTTCTCATTCTGTCTACACCCTCTGGTGTGTCTACTCTGTTACAGAGCTTTGTGTCATCAGCGAACAATGAAATTCTGCCTTCTAGGTCCTGCGCAATGTCACTGATGAAGATGTTGAATAGGACCGGTCCCAGCACTGATCCCTGTGGTACCCCACTGGTCACTCTTGTCTGTGGAGTGACAGCCATTTACCACCACCCTCTGTGTCCTGCCGCCCAGCCAGTTACCTACCCACCACACTACTGTCCTGCCCACACCCATGTTCCCCAGTTTGTGTAATAGTCTTCTATGTGGCACAGTGTCAAAGGCCTTGATAAAGTCCAGATAGGCCATGTCCATTGCCCTCCCCTGATCCACCTCCCTAGTTACCCAGTCAAAAAATTCAACGAGGTTGGTCTGACATGACCGCCCCTGGTGAAACCATGCTGCCTTGGGTCCTGTAGTTCCTTGACAACCAGATGTTCCACCAGTCTCTCATTCAGTAGTGCTTCCATGATCTTCCCCCCTACCGAGGTGAGGCTGACTGGTCTGTAGTTTCCTGCTCCCTCTTTGTTCCCACTTTTGTATAAGGGGACTACATCTTCTATCCTCCAGTCTTTGGGTACCTCCTCTGTTTCCAGTGATCAGCTAAACAGGATAGCCGGAGGTTCAGCCACCACCTCTCTTAGCTCTTTAAGGACCCTGGGGTGCACCGCATCTGGCCCCTTTGCTTTATCAGCTCTTATTCCTTCCAGTTCCTTCAGGACCCTTTCTTGAATAAAGGGACTTGTGTCCATTTCTGCACCATTCTCACCCCTTGTACACCCTTCAGACCCATTACCCTCCTCTTCCTCAGTAAAGACTGAGCAGAAATACCTGTTCAATATGTCAGCTTTACTGTTGTCATCCTCCACGCGGCCCTCATCCTCCCCTTCAGTCTCACTGCCCTTCCCTTTGCCTTTCTTTTTTCACTTATGTACCTGTAAATGGTTTTGCCCTCTACCCACTGATTTTGCAATGTGTTCTTCTGTCTGAGCTTTGGCTTCCTTACTGTCCTCCTGCCTCCTTTGCTTCTCCTGGTACTTCTCCCTATCCCTTCTGCCTGTGTCTTTTGTATTGCCTGAATGCAATATTTTGGCTTTTCACTTTTTCTACCTCTTTGTAAAACCATAATGGTATCCTCTCTTTTCCTCTTGCTAACCTGCTTAATGCGTAATTCTGTTGCTCTTGTAATCCCCATTTTAAATACTACCCACTGTTCCTCAACCCCTGATTCCTGCCCCATTCCCCTTAATGCCTCTTTCAAGTATCTCCCTAATATATATATATATATATATATATATATATGTATGTATATAGTTGACACATAAAAACAAGTGTCCATCCAATCTGCCCTCTTTTACCTGTCCAGGATGACTCAATCATTTCCCAGTGGTCCCTTATATATCTATATGGTTGATGATGCATAAAAACAAGTATCCATCCAATCTGCCCCCTTTTACCTGCCCAGGATGATTCAATAATTTCCTAGTGGCCCCTTCAGCATTCTGCTTGCTGTACCCATGTATGTATTTTTAAGTTTCTGTCATGTCACCATCTCCTTTCTGTCCTTCAGTGGGTACATGTTTAGGCTGCCTAGCCTCTCCCTCTCTGGGTATGTCCTGCCCTGTTAATAATGAATTATTTGTGTTGCCCTCTGCTGGAAATGTTTCCAGCCATTCCTTATTCTTTTTTAAATGAAGGTTCTAAAACTCTAACCAGTACTCCAGGTGTGCCCTAACCATGGACCTATATAGTGGAAATATCGCCTCCTTATTTGTGTGGGTGAAGCCCCATCTAGTACATCCCATGTATCACAAAAGAAAAGAAAATTCAGGGCACTCACAACTGCATGTGAATATAGGGTTTACCAGCATGAAAAAGGCAGATTAAAGTGCATGTGTTATTAAAGTGTCAATGTAAGAAAAGGTGGCAATGTTGTGCAAAGAGGTAGGAAAAAGACATTCCCCTGAAAGCGGTCTTAACTAATGTGTTTTGCTTCCATTTTTTCAAAGGCAATGTTCCACATCACAGGAGCTGTCCAAATAGTAACTCTCTGAAGCAGTAGTACATCTGTATACTCTACAAAGTAGGAACTAGACCACAATACAAGACCCCTTGAACTGGATGGGCAAAGACAGTTTTAAATATAATATTGCACTCCTGGATTCAGGTTTTCGGCAATTAATAACTAATCCCACCTGTCTTAACTTAAAATCTAACAGGTACATTTTATTAGACTGGTTTTTAACCAATAGAAAGGAGCATATTGTTGCCAATGGTTTGATACCAGATTCTATTAGCAACCACCATCCAACTCTTGGAATCTAGAAAGGAGGATGAATGCAAAAGCCAGCTCCTAGATATATTGAAATTAGGAATTACAACAAACTCAATGTTCCCAAATTTTTAAGTAGATTATCTAACATAGATTGGTTTTAGCTGCAAGCTATTCCAGATGTAGATTGCACACTGGACTACTTCATTAAAGTTTTCATGGAGCTGGTAGATAAATATGTACCAGTGATTGAGGTGAGTCAGTGGGAAGAAAATCAAATGGCTAAACAACATTCTTTTTTAAGTTGATTAAAGATAGGGATTCTGCCTGGCTAAAATTCAAGAAAGGTAATAAAGCCTTTTTCTTAAACGAATACAGAAAGAAAAGGAACAATTGTAAAAAGGAAATTAGAGCAGCCAAAATTAATTTCTTTAAGCAACAGCAAAT
The DNA here is from genome assembly GCA_016271365.2 of Neoceratodus forsteri. Taxonomy (NCBI): domain Eukaryota; kingdom Metazoa; phylum Chordata; order Ceratodontiformes; family Ceratodontidae; genus Neoceratodus; species Neoceratodus forsteri. The sequence goes on along the minus strand of CM057449.1, from coordinate 1,146,370,248 downwards.
GGAAAATTTGTCAAACTGAAAAAAATACTGAGGTTCCATCCGATCCCTGTTAACCCCACCTAATGATTCCAGCACTAGTACGCTACAAGACAGGGTTGTGTTGACTGACCCTATCTTGATTGCTGATGAATTTAATTCACAATTCACAAGTCTGGGTAAATAGCAGAAAGGGCAGCAGGGACAAACCATTGCTGATCAGGGCGATAAAGTAATTAGGCCGAGTTTTCATTTAAAAATTGTTAAAAGCGTAGAAGCATTGAAACTGTTTAAAAAGTTGAAAATTGATAAGGCACCTGACTGTGATGAACTTCCACCAAAACTTTTGGTATTTGCATCATCTAAAATTGCTTACCTCCTTAGCCTAATATTTAACACATCATTTCAAACAGGACAAATACCCAATCTGTGGAAAACTTCTTAAATAATACTCATTCACAAAACAGGGTCTCAGTCAGAATTCCGTAACTTTCTATATATATATCAATTTTGTCAGCAATTTCATAAATGCAGAAAAAAATAATAATATACTCACAATTAAATGTTTATATTAGGACCTATGACTTAATTTCCCATAACCAACATGGCTTTAAGGGGGGGATATAGCACTGAGACTGCATTGGTTGAGTTCACAGACACTGTCCATAGGACTACCAAAACTGGTAGCCTTACAGGGGCAGTGTTTGCGGACCTAACCAAGACATTCAATTTAGTAGATCATACCATCTTATTGAAACGTCTTGAGCACATGGGACTTGGAACCCATGCTATTAAATGGTTCGGGGATTACCTTGAGAATAGGATCCAGTGTGTTAAATTCAATGTTTGTTTTTTTCCTTGCAGGGTCCTGTGTGGAGTCCCTCAGAGCTCCATACTGAGTCCTTTACTTTTTACTCTCTTTATTGACCCTATCTCACAAGTACCACAGAACTGCGACTTAATACTCTACACAGATGACGTAGCATTTGTGTCTAATAGTACTTCTGTTCTAGAAGTCAACTCTACACTAAGCAGTGTGTTTATTAAAATTCAAGACTGGTTTTGTCAGAACAATCTAGTTCTAAATAAAATAAAAACTAGAGTCATGTTTTTTGGATCTGATGTTAAAATAAAAAAATACTAAAGTGATTTTACAGTTTCTTCACAGGGAGAAGTCCAACTGAGACTGTAGATTTGTTTAAATATGTAGGTGTTACTTTGGACCCACCCCTGAAATTTAGTGTTTAGATGGACAAAGTCACTTCCAAGACACATGCAAAGACAGGAATATTATACCGATTATGAAATTTCTTAACAAAAGAAACACATCTTGATGTTGCTCAACAAAATCTCCTCCCAATATTGAACTATACATCATTGCTTATTGATACTGCTCCTGCTAGTACTGTATCTAGAAAAAAAAATTACTACAAAAAATAGGTAAATTTGTACTCTTGGCTCCTCATTGCACACACCACTGCCAAATATTAAGGCAAATCAATTGGTTTTCTGTACATAATAATTATAGGTTTACAATGTCCTGTTTTTATATTTAAAATAATAAATACTGGAATTCCAGTCATGTTACAAAATTCACTTACCAAATATTCTTCCATTTACAAATCACAATCATCTACAAAGTCTCAATTGGTCATGCCCCTCATACAATCAAACACAAGCAAAATAACTTTTGCCTACTGTGCTGCTTCTGTCTGGAACACTTTACCTCTCAATGTTAAGCAATCTACATCTGTTAATACTTTACACATAGCCGCTTTTAATCATTGTAAAAGTCTGAACAAATGTGCATGTAAATGAATGTGTTGTATTACTGTTATTTCTGTATTTTTTATATTCTTAAAATATGTATATTTGTATGTTGTACCTTTATTTGACTTCAGGTCGTACCTGAAAATGGAATGTAAATTCCAGGGTACTTACCTGCAATTTCAAAATAAATGAAATGAAACACAAATGTAAATGATAAAAATAATTAAAACCAGTTCATTTACTAAATATGATGCTCTCATTATGGCTACTAGTTACTATTGCCTTTGTAATGTTATACAGTTTTGACTATATAGGATTTATTTCCATAAATATTAGAATAATCATGTTTGAGACTACTGGCTGTGGTAAGGCCAATATATATCGCAAGTTGCACTCACCATTAAAAGAATACAAGATCTGAGAATGTCTGGTGTTGCCCTACCTAAACTCGGACAACCCTGGAAAGAATGATATCTGACCTAGCCCTTGATTCAGGCCCCCTGCTGTCCCAGCAGTACCATCTGGGCTTGCTTGCTCCCTTGCCCACTGCCCAGTCCCCCCAACCACTGAATTTCCTCCCCCCCACATTCATCCCCCTGCCTCATTCACCCCTTACACTTCATCCTTCCACTACTCCACAGACAAAGCCACCTTTGGCTGCCTATATCTCTATGCTTATTCCTACCTGAACCCATGTATTATACTGACCTAAGTCTGTACTCTGAATTTTGCCAAGTGCTGTACTGCACTCATGTAGTGCTGTTATTACTCGCACTTATACTCTGTAATAGGAACCATGTAACCTCCTGCTTCCTATGTGTGTACCGTATATTATGCCTTATCTGTGAATACCTGTAACATTTGTACTGTTGTTATTGCATTTGTTTTTGTTCTGACGCGGATCCTTTCTAAACGAACCCTGGCTCGATCTGAAACTGAAATAAATAAAAAAAAATACCTAAGGGTAGAACAGGGCAGAACTGTTAACAGAGAATATAGGTAATTTGTAAGAAAAGATACACACAAACATTGAACAGACTTTAAATTAATTTCAGAAAAGGGGCTAAATCAAAGCTTGAATTTATCAAAGGTCATTCAGTGGTCTATAGAAAGAACATCCCAAAATCCTCCCAGATAGGCCATTGACAGAGCAAAGTCCAATGGCACATTCATAAGGCAGAAAAAGAAATGGGCAAACTGGATGGGCCTTGCGGTCCTTATCTGCCATCAACTTCTATGTTTCTCCCTTGTCAGTACAGGGTGCCAAAGTCACCTCCAGAGGAACTGTGCCAAACGTTTTCAATTGCAATGAATTTTAATTTATTTCTCTTTTGTTTTTACCAGGAGAGACAAACTAAGCTGAAAGCTTGTTTACAGGTGCAACTTGGGAACACAAGGAAGTTAAGTGACTTGTTCAGGGTCACACAGTATGCAAGTGGGGGCTGTGGGACTCAAACCCAAGTCTCCAGGTTTTCAGCTCAGAGCCTTAAACCACTGTGCTATACTTCCTCCTTAAATTTCATCCCCTGTTGATCATGAATCACTTTTGTTGCCCTCTGTTGGAATATTTTCTACCCCCTCCATTTTCTTTTTCAGATGAAGATTTCAAAACTGTACCCAGTCATATTTCTAAATTGTCTGTGGTTTTCAGGTGCATCCCTGATTTTACCTCAGAAGTTTTCCTCTGCCCCTCAAAAAATTGGTCTTTTTGTGGCTAAAAAATGGGAAGTGTGAGTACAAAATAATGTCAAACATTAAAGTTATAAACTTGATCGTATTCAGAAAATGCATCTTACACTTATTCTATCAGCTTCCTAATTAATAATACCACTTTTTAGGATCTGTCCCTGATTTGGGGTCTTTGTCTTTGATTTGTTTAAGCCTTGTCACTGATTTATGAGACATGAGATTGAGAGGTATGCTCTCAGTACTCCAGGAGTGCTCTAAACATTGACCTGTATAGTGGCAGGATCTCCTCCTTATTTTCTCCAGTGAAGCCCTGTTTAGTACACCCCAGTATCCATTTTTTCTAGTGAAGCCCTGTTTAGTGCATCCCAGTATCCTAGTTACCTTTCCCTACATTTTTCTCATACTGAAATAAAGATTTCATACTGTTGTTTAATACTAACTACAAATTATTTTTTTTAGTAAAGGGTTTCACCATGACCCCATTATTTCTGCATTCTGTGCACAGATTTCAAGTTTTACTTACTTCTACCTGGCTCAATCCCCCAAATATAGAAACATTCATGAATCTAGTGGACAGAGATGTCAAAAGAATAGGAAACAAAAAAAAGATTGGAGAAGCCATTTTAAGTTAACAGCGACATGCTATAGTGCCCTCAGAAATATGGAAAATGACACATCCATAGTTATAAAGAAAGTTGATAAAGGGGGAATTGTAGTTCAACACTACAGCAAAAATAAAGAAGCACATCTGAGGCAGCTGAATAACACAGAGAATTATTTGAGAGGAGAACGAGATCTAACTGAAGAGATAAAAGAACTAGATAAGAGACTATTTCACGAAGGGGAGGAAATGAACTACATCATAGATTGGGGAAGAAAAGCACTCTTTACCTCATACTCCATCATGCCCATTTTCTATACTCTCCCCAAAATACACGTCAGCCTAAATACACCAACAGGAAGGCCAACAGTGGCAGGCATGGGGTCAGCATTGAAGCTCACATCAGTATTTATTGACCTCTCCATACAGCAGAACATTACTAATACAGCTGCATACTTGAAAGACATGAAGAACACTATAGAAATCCTATATCAATTAAATTGGATCAATAAAAACTAGAAGAACTGCACTCGAGTTACCCTAGGTGACCAAGATCTGTATACCAGCATCCCACACAGAGAAGGCTTAGAAGCATTACAACATTTTTGGAAGAACATAGACAGCAAGAAATACCACCCAACAAGTACTATATATTGTCACATTAGCCAGTTTGGTACTTTCTAAATAATTACTTCAAAACTAAAAAAAAAAAACACTTTTGGTAAATTAAAGGCATAGCAATGGGGTCATCAATGGCCCCTAGCTATGCAAATATTTTCATGAACAATTCTGAGAAGACAATTTTGCATGCCCAGGATAATAATCCATTTTTCAATAATTAAAAGGTTTACCCTGCAGTTCAATGGGGGGCTGCCAGACTCCTCCCCCCTTTCCTACTGACTTAATTCCCCACAATCCTTCAGCCCACTGCCTAGTGGGTCTTTACAGACCTTTTGTCCATGTGATGCTTGGCTCTGTTGAACGTCACCATTCCTTCTCTCCTGTTGCCATGTCCTTATATTTCCACTTGCCTGCTTTGCTGCTGTTTTTGTTTGTCTCCTGCTCATGGCTGCAACACCCCCCATTGTTCTTTGCTTTGTAACTCTGCTGTGGTGCTCTCTCCCACTCTCTCTGCCTCCCCACCCCTTGTTGTTTTTTTCCTTCTGCGGCTCTGTGCTTCTTGTGCTCTCTTTACTTTTTTGTGTCTCCCCTTGGCTCCCTTTCTCTCAGCCACTCATGGTCTTTTGTTTCTTTTGCAGCTGCGTCACTTCTTTTTTCCTGTGTTCTGTTCTTGCCCACCCCCCTGCAGCTTGGCCATGGCTCTTCTCTCTTTCCCTGTCTCATTGCCATTCAGCCACTCTGTTTCTGGTGTTCCAGCTTCCTGTGTTCAACTGTTCCATGCCCCATCTGTTCTGCTTCTCTGCTCTTTGGTTTGACTTCTGTGTTGCCTACCTGCTGCTCTGCTACTCCAGTTGCCATTTTGCCTGTTCCTCATTGCCTTTTGGTTCTGTAAGTCTCTTTCACTTGCTGCCTGCATTCTTCTTCTTTTAGTACTGACTTTGTATGCACTAGTTTCTCAGAACACCTTTCTCTTGGCACTTGTAAGCAGTTATCAAAGCCTCATTATCATCTCCAGTTTTCCAGTAGTATTGCTACCCCTTGGACCTCCTGCAACACACTGTGTTGGGTGCTAATTAAGAGCCCTTCACTCTTCATTCAGGAAAACTTTGTAGTCAGTAACAGGGCTCCTGATAAGAATTGTAACAGTAGCACAGTGGCTTTGAGAAGCACAGTCATGCAGCCGTGTGCCTATCTTCAGCCTGTACTTGAAAACAGGTGCTTATATCAGTGTCTCTTGGGATGCCAGGGCTCATCCACCCTTAGTGGTTACCCCCCTGTGACAGGCTTTCACTGTGAGTCTTTTAGTTTTTTTATTTGTTTTCTTCAGTCAGAATAGCAAAGGCCCAAACCAAGGAAAAGATTACCAACTCGGTTAAGAAGGGGGATAAAACTTTTTATAGGTACATTAGGGAGCAAAGAAAGACTAAATCAGGGATACTGAGGCTGAATAAAGAGGAAAGTGGTTGGGCAGAGAGCGGCAGTGAAAAAGCAGGGATACTAAACAAATACTTCTGCTCAGTATTCACAATGGAAGAGCAGGGGGAGATACCTAATCCAGTCAATAGAAGTACTCTGGATAGGAGGGTTGATATTAGTCCTTTCACAGAAGAAAGGGTTCCGAAAGAACTCTTAAAACTAAAGGTGGATAAAGCAATGGGGCCCGAAGGGATTCACCCCAGAACATACCTCTAAACTGTCACACATTATGAGGTAAGTCACTCATTTAACCCCTCAGAAACCCTCTGTCCTCATTGAAAAGGTGACATTCCACACTGAGCACTGAGACTTTTAAACAGAAATGTATAATAATATAAGATGCTAGATTATTAGCAAACATTATTCATATTAATGCACTTATTTCCACAATATTCTGAGCTTGCAATGTCATGTTTAATGCTGTGTCACACATTTTGTCCACTTGTTACACATCTTGTCACACATTTGGGTGATAAAAGGCTGAGAGGTATGCCCCAGAATTCTAAAAGAGCTAAGGGAAGAACTAGTGACACCACAGACTGCCTTTTTAATAAATCATGGGAGGATGGTGTGGTACCTGAGGACTGGAGGAGGGTGGATGTGATTCCCCTTCACAAAAGTGGGAGCAAGACAGAGGCAGGAAACTACAGACCTCTCAGTTTGACCTCAGTGGTAGGGAAAATGATGGAATCACTTCTGAAGAAAATAATTGTTGAGTACCTAGAGGCCAGTGGGGCACAGGACTCAATGCAGCATGGATTCATAGCAGGATGGTCATGTCAGACAAATCTAATTGATTTCTTTGACTGGGTGACCAAAGTAGTAGACCAGGGAGAGGGCTGTGGACATGGCCTACCTAGACTTTAGCAAGGCATTTGACACAGTCCCGCACAAAAGATTTAATAAACAAAGTAGCCAGCCTGGGAGTGGGTCCCAGGGTGGTAGCCTGGGTAAAACACTGGCTGGACAACAGGACACAGAGGGTAATAGTAAATGGAGTCCGTAGTGAAGAAAGGGGGGGTTACTAGTGGGGTACTGCAGGGTTCAGTACTGGGGATGGCCCTTTTTTATGTCTTTATAAGTGATGTTGCAGAGGGACTGGAAGGAAATGTATGTCTCTTTGCAGATGACACAAATATCTGCAGCATGGTTGATATGCAAGGTGGGGTGGAAAGGATGAAAAGGGACTTAGCAAGGTTGGAAGAATGGTAAAATGTATGGCAGCTTAGATTCAATGCAAAGAAGTGCAAATTAATGCACCTGGGAAACAAAAACCCAGGGGAATAGTACACAATGGGGGGTTGAGATACTGACAACAACAAAAATGGACAGAGACCTGGGGGGTAGTCATATCAGATGACCTAAAGGTGGGCCAGCAATGTGAGAAGGCAGTAAGGAGGGTAGGGGGATACTGGGATGCATAGGGAGAGTGCATCACCAGTAGAAAACAGGAGGTTGTTGGCCCTCTGTACAGACAGTTGGTTAGACAACATCTGGAATACTGTGTACAGTTCTGGAGACCCCATCTCCACAAAGACATAGACAGGGTGGAGACTGTCCAGAGGAGGGCAACCAGAATGGTGCAGGGTCTGCACCAGAAGACATATGAAGAAAGACTAAAGGAGCTTAAGATGTATAGCCTTGAGGAAAGGAGGGAGAGGGGAGACATGATAGAAACTTTAAAATTATATGTAATAATAAATAATAATAAAATGTATTTATATGGTGCCTTTCCAATGCCAAGGCGCCTCACAGTAAAAACAGAAATAGAACATCAAATAATCAATACATACACAACATCCAATACCTCTATAATAATTAATCATTTCAGTTAGCTTAGAAAAGCTTTACTGTACAGGTAAGTCTTTAAACCCTGTTTAAATTCCTCCACAGTTGCACGCTCCTGTAACCGGTGAGATAGAGAATTCCAGAGAGTGGGGGCTGCATAAGCAAAAGTTCTACAACCAGAGGACTTCAAATTCACCCTCCGAATCTCTAAGAACCTCTCGTCGGCCGAGCGGAGTGACCGACCAAGGCAGTAAGGAACCAGAAGCTCTTTCAGATAGTCTGGGGCCTGTCCATGTAGGGCTTTAAAAGTCAATAAACTGACTTTAAAGGTGATCTGCCACTCAACTGACAACCAGTGCAGTCCGTGCAGCACCGGGGTAATATGGCAGGATCAAGAAAATCCAGTCAAAAGCGATGTTGCTGCGTTCTACACCAGCTGCAAGCAATGGATTTCAACCCCAGAAAGCCCTAGATAGAGGGAGTTGCAGTAATCCAAGTGCGAGGACACAAAGGCTCTGAAAAGATGGTGTAGAAAGTGGAAGCTGAGGTTTAATGCAGGGAAATGCAAGGTACTGCACCTGGGGGCCAGAAACCCGGGCCAAGTGTACACCTGGGGGGGTGATGCTACAAGTCTCGATGGCTGAGAGGGACCTGAGGGCGGCGGTGGATGTCAAGATGAACAACTCAGAGACTTGTAGGAGGGCAGCAGCCAAGGCCAACAGGATGTTGGGATGCATCACTAGGGGGATCACCTCCAGAAGGAAGGAAGGAAGGAAGTGATACTCCCTCTGTATAACTGCTTGGTGAGGCCGCACCTCGAGTACTGCATACAGTTTTGGAGGCCACACTTAAAGAGGAGCATTAAACTCCTGGAGAGGGTCCAGAGGAGGGCAACCAAAATGACTGGAAGAGAGACGGGACCGGGGGACATGATAGAGGTCTTCAGGTACATGAAGGGGTAAATAGGGGAGGAGCAGTCAGAGTGCTTCAAAGGAAGGAGGAGGGGGCAACTAGAGGGCATGGGTGGAAGCTGGAGGAGGAATGATTCACGGAGAGAAAGAAGGAGGTGCTACTTCACTGAGAGGGTGGTGGAGCCATGGAATGCGCTGCCCAGAGGGCTAGTGGAGGCAGAGACGGTGGAGGGGTTCAAGAGGGGGTGGGACAGGTACAGGGGAAGGGTTCTGGAAGCAAAATCCAATGCAGCAAGAATATCTAGAATTGGGAAGGGAGAAGCCAGAGAAGGTGAGGGGGGCAGCAAGGTCAGCTCCCAGAATGGGGGCTGACCAAACGAGCAGACGCAAAAGACCGTTAGGCCTATTCTGCTGGCATTTTAGTATGTTAGTATGTAACGCGTGAACCAGAGTTGGAAGGTCATCGGATGGAACCAGATGCCTAATCCTGGAGATATTCCTAAAATGATAAAAGGAATTCTTGATGACAGCCGACACCTGGGAATGTAGGGTCAGACCATCATCAAAAACTACCCCCAGGTTACGCACCCGATCAGAGGTCAGGATTGAGATGCCCCCGAGAAAGATTCTAGAGGGTACGCCAACACCTGAACCCCCTATCCGATGACCTGGGTCCACAACCAGTACCTCAGTCTTTTCAGTCTTTTCAGAGTTCAACTTCAGCCAACTGGAATCCATCCACTCCTGGATTTCTTTCAGACAGTTGTTAAAGACCGAGAGGGCTCCATCCTAGTCGGATGCAAAAGAAAAGTAGAGCTGGGTATCATCTGCATAACAGTGAAACCTCAGCCCATACCTTCTTACAATGTCTCCGAGGGGCAGCATATACACTGTGAACAACATGGGTGACAGCACCGAACCCTGAGGCACCCCACAAGACAAGGCAGTTGGGCCTGAGGAAAAAAACCCAAACACAACTCTTTGTGTTCTACCGGTGAGGAAAGATGTAAACCATCTGAGGACTGTTCCTGACATTCCACAGATATGCCTCAGGTATCCTATCAAAACCACATGGTCCACAGTGTCAAAGGCTGAGGAGAGACCCAGAAGAACCAAGATGGAATGGTTCTTCTGATCTCTTGCCATCAGGAGATCATTGAGCACCCGAACCAGCACCGTCTCGGTACTGTCTTTTGCGAAAACCGGACTGGACTGGTTCATAGATGTCATGGATGGTAAAATGGTCCTCCAGTTGTGCTGCAACTACTTACTCAATCACCTTCCCTACAAAGGGAAGGTTAGAGATAGGTCTGTAGTTTGCATGGCAGTCTGGGTCCAAGGTAGCTTTCTTCAGGAGTGGTGTCAGAATCGCCTCTTTCAGAGAGCAAGAAAACACTCCAGATTCCAAGGAGCTCCAGACTATCTGCACAAGGATTGGCCAATACAATCCAGAATTAGGGAGATCGGTCCAGGATCCAAACTACAGCATGTAGGGTGCACACACTGGATGATCCTCATGACATCCATGAACTCTGGTGAATGAAGGTACTCCAAGAAAACTGAGGTACGGTGACCCTGTACTGATCACAAACAATCCCCATAAAGTGTGCCAGCTGAAGATCCATCCTGATGTCAGCCACCTTATTTGCAAAGAACTGAGCAAGCTCATCACACTCTAATTGCAAAAAAGCTTTCCGAACATGAAGACAGACTGGGTTGCACAGTCTGTCCACAGTTCAGAATAGCTGAGCTGGTCGATTCTGAGCAACCGCAATCTCCTCGGACAGAAATTCTGCCTTTTTACGGGTGAATGCAGATTAATAGACTAAATAATGGTCCATCAATCTAAGGCAGTTGGCATCAAGGGCGGACTTTCACCAGCAATACCCTAACCTTCGCCCTAATCTCCGCATCTCCCTCAAAGTCCCATCAAACCAAGGGGACCTGGGGTGAAGGGGGAGAGAGGGTGAACACGGATAGGAGCAATTGAACCCAGAGCCACTGAGATGACTAAATTATAAGCCAACACGAGAGTCTCTGGGTCATTGTTGGCCACAGGGAAGGGCGAGAGGTCAAGTGCCGCCGCCAGGCCATGGGAACTTATGTCCCATAAAGGGCAGTGCCTAACCATCTCCACAGGGGTAGGTCTATGAGAGGGGGCGCTAAAACTAAACCCCACGGTGTACCTCAAGAGAATCAATGAAGTCCAAGAGGGTAGCATCTTTCAGAAAAAGAGATGTGCAAGAACAAGGGGGCACAATTTGAAGATAGAGGGGGGATGGCTCAGAGGTAATGTGAGGAAGTATTTCTTCACAGAGAGGGTTGTAGATGCATGGAACAGCCTTTCTGAGGAGGTTGTAGTGTCAAAAACAGTGGGAGGAATTCAAGAATGCATAGGACAGACATAAGGGGGATAGGAGAAAGTAGGCTGTTGGTTAACTAGGATCTGCAGCTTATCCGTTAGGTAGGGAAATGGGCAGACTAGGTGGGCCAAGTGGTCCTTATCTGCCATCATATGTTTCTATGTTATCTAGCTGCTATGTCTGTACCTAAGGAAGGAACCACTGGTCTATCAGACCTAGAAGATGCTGTTGTTCCTCAAACTATCTTCAGGAAGGTTGCACCCAAATCCCATCAGAATATTGAAGTATGGACAGTTGCCAAACTTTTGGCTGCCCTTCACAGCCTTAAAGTCTCCTTTTCTGCTACTACCAAAAAGCAGGATCTGCTGCTGCTCTCCTGTGAGCTCTGGAAGCCCCTTCAGTGTCACTCCCAGTCATTGTTGCACCATTATTCTCTGCATTTATGTCCATAACTCCATCATCAGGACCATCTTTGAGTTCCCAGATCTCCATACCAACTACACCAACTACATCAATCTCAGGTGCTACTTCTACTTCTTAGATTCAATTATCGACTACTGCTTGTCCTGCCCACCTGGTTCCAGATCATGTCAGGAAGGACATTATTGAAGGGCAAGACATCAGTCTTGTAGCCCTTCTTATATCATCTCACGAAACTATAGAAAACAGAATTGTTTCCTGCAGTGTTGTGTCTGTGGTAATCAATGCTAAAGATCTGCAGCTCTTAAAGGAATTATTGGTAGTGGAATTTGTTGCTGCCTTTTCTAATTACAGTAAAATTGTCTGTGAGGCATTTTCATTCAGGCTTGAACTGGACTCCTACATTTCTCTTATTGTTGATCTAGCTATTCATTATGATGGTACTCATTTTTGTGATTATCACAAATCCTTTTCAGCTAAGGTGGCTGCCTACATATTGAAGATCAATTCATGCATTTCTTGGGCTTCTCTCGACAACAAGTTGTTTTGCAGACATTTTGCTGGGCAAAGGGCATTGATGTGCGCAATCTGTGGCTCCTTCTCTCATTTGGCTGCCTTGTGTCCTTTAACTATCACTGATAATCGACCACCTATCACATCCACTTCAACTTGCCCATCCACTGCACAACACATCTGTTATGCACCCAAAAATCTCATAAATAAATAGGGTTGTCAGATAGTCTTTTCTACTGGGAGAGTGGTATGTAATATATTCAATGAAAGCACCTGTTTTGCACAATCCTTTACTCTTCTACATGTTAGCAGTCACTATGGGGAAGCACATTCTAAACTGGCTTGTCACTGAAACTTTAATTCTGTCCCTGCTGCAGGTTACAAATGACAATATGCCCATCCCTCAACACCAGTAAACATTTCTCATTTACAGTGACCATTATCAACCCATTCTTCTCAGTCTCTTGTGCAATTTATTATTTTGGGCCTTTCCAATGGATTTCATACAGAACTTCATGCAGTTCCTATCACATCCATCCAATGCCCCAATGTCAAATCTGCTACAGTCAAACCTCAAGTTGTGGATATTTTGCTGGTGAAAGAATTATCAAAGGGGTTTATAATCAGCCCCTTTCCAGCTCCTCCTTTTGCATCTTTACAAATAAATCTGTAGGTATTGCCACCCAAAAGTGTTCAGGGAAGAAATGTCTAATAATTGACTAATTCCACAACAAATCCAAGTATCAATTTCTTTATTTCTTTCGAAGATTATTCACTTTCCTATGTGCAAATTAATGATGCTATTAAATTCATTAAACTCGCTGGACAACAGGCTTGGTTAACTAAAACAGATATCACAGATGCCTTCAAATTGTTGATTATTCATCCTTTCCTGTGGCACATTTATGGACTCTCTTGAAGAAACCAGTACTTTTTTGTAACTTTTTTAGATGTCAGCGTGGCTCAGTTGGTAGCACATCTGCCTCTGGACCAGAAGGTCGTGGGTTCTCGTCCCACTCCGGGATTGGACTTGCACCTAAAAACCGCTGGCATCCGAGTACAGTATTAGGGGGTGCTGTACTGCTTGGGTGTGCCCTTCGGATGAGACTTTAAACCGAGGTCCCTTCTACCCGTCCAGGTGGAAGTAAAAGAACCCAGGGCACTCTTTGCAAAGAGTAGGGAACATTCCCGGTGTCCTGGCCAACATTCCCCTTCCCATAAACCGGTTCATGCAATTATCCAGGCTGTGTGTGGGTGATGATGTGCGATATGGTCGCCACCACACATTCAGTCACTTCACTACCAGTCTAGCATTGCCTGTAAAGCGCTTTGGATGTATGAAAAAGCGCTATATAAATACTGATTCTTCTTCTTCTTCTTCTTTTTTGCCATATGCCTAACTTTTGAATGTAAAAGTAGCCCAAGTCTCTTTGATACCTTCTCTAGTTCTTTGTGTTGAATTATGCTGAATGCCTTTTAATGTCCATTTGTTTTACATCTTTTGGATGATTTTCTTCTCATCATTATCCCAGAGTCTCCTGTAATCTCAAGCATCACCTGCCTTTGGCACCCATTCTCCACACTTACAGTAACATTTCTTTGACAGATGACAAAACAGAAGGATCAGTTCATACAGGTATAGTAGAGTTCCTGGGTATCAAATTGAATGCCATAAAAATGCAAGCCCATCTTCCTCAGGAGAAATTACACAGAATTTCAAACCTGCTATCACTCTTTTCTATGAAATGATCATGTACAAAATGAGAACTCCTTTCTCTACTGGGCTATCTCACCTTTGCTATGTGAATCATTCTATAGGGCTAGAGTTTCATGCCTTATCGACTCATTCCAGCTCATTCATTTATACCATTGGACCATCATATAACCATCACTGCAGCCACCCATTCAGACCTAGCTACATGTTCTAATTTTCTAGCAGAATGTATTGGAATTTTTATGTTTTATAAGGATCCATCCTCCTCAAATCGCATTTCAGTCTTTACAGATGTGGCTCCTTCATTTGGCTTTGTTGCTGTCCATAGAACATCTTGGTTTGCCTGCAACTGGCCTCCAGAAATTGGTTACCTTCCCCAGTTCCACTTAACTTCATCCTTGTTCAAACTCTACCTTATTGTTGCAGCAGCTGCACTTTACTTGGGGCACACATGGAACAATCAAGTTGTAACTATATACACAGACAACCAAGCAGCTGTAGCCATTATAAATAAAGGGTGTTCTTCCTCTCAATCCGTAATGAACTTCCTGAGATGATTAACATGGACCTCTCTGTTGTGTCGTTTTGCTATATAATGTGTGTATATTCCTGTTTCTTCTAATTGCTCCACCAAATTTTTGGTAGCTGCAAATGACATAACCCGACTCCTCAATGATGCCTAACTTACTATATGGAACTCCTTAGCTTTATCTACTCAAACTGCATATAAAACAGCCTGGAAAAAATGTTCTACCTTCTGCATTTTACAAACCGTGGACCGCTCCCACTGTTCCATCTCTCTCATTTTGGGATTTGCATCATACTGTTTTCAAACCTTTCATTTATAAGCTACAACAATCAAACAATGTATTTCTGGAATTCAGTTCCCCTTGCTGCCTTAACATCCTGACATCCCAATATCATATCTCACAAATCCAGCAAGCAAGCCTTTATGCAATGTATAAAGAAAAAGACTTCTCTAGACTCCTCCTCAAGAAAACCCACAGACTTCAACTTATATTCTCAGCTAATGCTTCTCTTAAGTGATGGCTTCTTCAGTCCTGTTATTGGCCTTAATTTGCAAATTGCTTTGACCTCAGCCTTCTTTGGAATCTTGCAACCTGGAGAACTTACATCATCATCAATTTTCCATCCATCCATCCATCCATCCATCTAACTAATAGCTGTTTACAGAAAGTTTCTACAGATCATGTTATTCTTATTCTACCAAAATCCAAACTGACAGACTCAGCAGAGGAGCCCATGTCCCATATTTTGCTACAAACACAGCCTGGTGTCAAGTCAAATATTTAATTTGCTGCAATCCTCAGACAGACATAATGACTCTGTTTATCTTCTTCTGTACACTGAGTCCTACTCCATGATGACTACATCCTGGTCCATCCTCCATGTCAGAACACTTCTGTCTCACTTGGGTTTTCATGCTCTTCCTTTTCTGGCCATTATTTTAGAATAGGAGCAGCCATCTCAGCATCTCAAAAGAATTTTCTGACTCAAATAATTAAAGTCATGGGTCACTGGACATCTTCCTGCTTTGAAACATATATCAGAGAACCAACCTCCATCAAGCTTACCAACAGCTGACCTCATAATTCCATGCCTGAAGGGAAGGCAACCCAATAACCTCAGATCCCAAGAGGTTTCCTCCATATGGGGAGTGGGGGTCCTCTCCTCTGTGTAATTGGTGCTATTTCATCAGTTGGAGAAGGTGGGTTCCATAACATCTCACTTTTTGCTTTTGGCTCTTTAGGCTTTTTAACTATAGCTTTTCTGTTTGCCTTGAGACTATTCTCCTGGCACCTGTACTGAAGGTGGAAAACCAGAGAAAGAGCCAAGCCAAAATACCACAGCAGTTGCACAGTCACTACACACATTGGCAGCCTTTCACTGAATTAAAAGGCTTACCCTACAATTCAATAGGGGGCTGTCAGACTCCTCCCCCTTCCCTACTACTTATGGTAAATCCTCTGCAATCCTTCAGTCCCCTGCGTGGTAAGTCTTCACGGTTCACCTCCTTCCCCTCCTCCTCTTTCTATGGTGCTCTGCCTCTGGTATGACTGTTCAGCTATAACTTTTCCTTTTCCCTTGAGACTATTCTCCTGGCATCCCTACTGAGAGTGGAAAATCAGAGAAAAAGACAAGCCAAAGTATCACAACAGTTGCACAATCACTACACACACTGGCAGCCTTTCATTGAACATCAAAACCTGGAAATGCTTTATCGATTATATACTGTGTGTCTGGGAGGGTGCACAGGGGACAAAGAGCATTTCTATGCCCACTGTATATTCACAATTGTACTTAGTACCTGAAATGTGTGCTAAGCATGAACCCTAAGCAGATCCATTTTTTGGACTTGTGCAAGGCAAACTACTTACTATGATTTACTATGAAGAAAAGGGTGGAACAAAGGGCATAAGCCCATAACTGCTCCCAACAATCTCAACAATCACCCATAATAGCTAGGGGAATGGTTTGATAACAATAATTTATCAGAATTGTTCTTGAAAGATTCTTTTGATTTACTTATAACTATTTCAGTTGGTAAAGAGTTCCAGGGTTTTATTATTCTTTGAGAAAATAAATAACTATATTTGGTAGTAAACTACATACAAAATGTTACCATAAAGAAGCAGACAAAAATGTACTTTTACACACCCAGAGTTACCATAAACTGGAGACTGTGAATAGTATACCCTATTGACAGATGGTAAGACTAAAAAGGAATTGCACCAAAGAACAGGACTTTCAAGAAGCAGAGGTGGATTTACAGCAATGATTTGAAGCAATGGGATATAATGTTATTGTACATCAAACTTAAATAAAATGTGATAATGTACCAAGAAGAGAAATGTTGACCAGTAGACCTAAAAAAAACGAGATATTGACAGGTTGACATTTTCAGCTTCCTTTTGTGATGAATTTAACCAAGTGAAAGTAGTTCTTCCAAGGCATTGACCAGTATGCAGGCAACTGAACTCAGCCAGAGGGAATTTAAGCAATAAACCATGACAGGGTGTGGGTTATGCTGGGATTAACCCATGGCTGTCATGGTTTGACCGTGAGGCTGCAGGCTGAGTGTTCAAACTAGGTCAGCCATAGGTAAATCCCAGCATAACCCACACCCTGTCATGGTTTATTGTGATTATTCAATATTCCCTTTTTTGGTGGCAAAAAGAAATAAAGAAACAATTTTTTGTCAGTTTAAATAATTTTTATATAATTTATTCCTACACCATAAAAAAAACAGTTCCCTGTTGCCAGGTAAAATATTGACCAGATACCCCTTCCCCCAACTCAGGGTATGGTTTTGTAATCCCTAATTGCTGTTTTTTTTTTTCTTTCATAATAAAAAGACTCCTGAAGAATGCTGACAGAGACAACTGACTGGGATAGGAATAGGCAGTATGCCAGCCTCGTGCACCCCATTAACTAATACAGCAGGTGCCACTAAATGGGAAGCTGCTTTTTTTTTTACTTTTGTTCTGTGGTACCGATTCATGACAGCCCTGGTGAACTGCAGTTGAGGGTCCATAGGTTGGCGGGAAGCAACTTAAGGACAAAGACTAAAGTTCCAGAGAAGAGACAAGAGCCACACATTTAGACTGCAGTGCGCTGTGGTTTCCAGAGTTATGGGCTTTCCGGTCGAGAGATAGTAGTGATGCTATGCGACGGTTCCAGTCTATATTTTCTCTTTCTGTTTTTTGGGGGGTTATAGTGATTTGAATATTTATGACAGGTGCATGGGACCTTAAACTACATTGAAGGGGCATGTATTGAGGAGCTGCAGTTTAGAGAATGGTGGAAATCACAGGGACGGACTCAACACTGCTGTTAAAATAGAGGTGGAAGACTCAACAGCAGGGAGGATAGATTACAAAAAGTAGTCTTTTTGTATGTAAGCTGCATTTGGGAGCTGTTTGGGTGTCTTACTGTAAAGGTGGAGCCATTCCACTGTATATTTGAAAGTAGCGCTTTGCTATCGGTTAGCAGAGATTGCAGAATTGCGGTTGTCAAGTGATGGAGATGGAGCGAGCAGTTGCAGAGCTTTTGGGAACATAGCAATGGAAGTGAGTTCACAGGTTAGAAGATGGGTGTAAGTGCCAAGTGATTACAGGGGAATGAGTTTACAAAACTGTTTGCCTATCATTTGGGTTTCCCCAGTACATCTACATCGTACTGCACTTTGCTTAAACTACCGCACCTCAAGTTGTTAATTTTAAGCAGTTGTATGTGGTGGTGGTTTGCCAACATCTGCCCTTTGCCATCTTTGCTAGTTTATGGTCATAGTGATTTCAGTTGGGGGTCCTGATGCGGCTGACTAGTGGGTGGCACCTTTTCCCTATTGGTATAGCATAGGATCTACCATGGGGAAAAGGTGCCAGTCAACCAATCAGAGTTCAGCATTTTGGGATACCATTGTATAATAAAAGATAGCCCTTTGGTTATCTGTAAAAAAGTCAGGAATTTTGGTGATAGAGTTACTCATTCAATGCATAAGTGTCCAAAACCAGACACATAATTCTTTTCTGACAGCAATCCGATAGGCATTTACCCATGTGGTAACTGCTAAAACTGTAACAATACCAGGAAAACCAAAATTATACATAATCAATTTAAGAACTAAGTAATCACCATAAGACAGTTTATAACTTGTAAATCAGAAAGGGTGGTGTATATGGTGAAATGCCCTTGTGATGGGACATACATAGGGAAGATGATAGGAGAGCAAAGGATAAAAATTAATGAACATAAAAGTAATATTAGAAAAGGAGGTGAACATTCAGCATTAGCATGCATTTTCAGAGATGCTATAAACAATGTGACCTCACTTAAATTTGTGGGACTAGAAAAACTGGAGATTCCAGCAAGGGGCACATGGATAAAATGCTTCTAAAAAAGGAAGCATTCTGGGTTGAGAGATTTCGTACATTAGACCCCAGATATGTCTTCAACAAGGAGAATGATTGAGTTCAGAGTTTTTAACTTTCTATTGCTGTGTAGGGAGGATTTTATACATCTTCAAGGTCTTGGAGGCTGCTTTCCTCTTGGTTATCCTGCAGCAAATTTAGCATCCAATACATAATTTCACTTGTAGCCTTTCTTCAGTATAACCAACACAGAATCAAGGGAGCTCATGCTGATGACATCAGGCATCTCCGTACATGAGCTACTTATCTGGGATTTTTGGGCAAGTGTGGAGACGTAGGTAGGATAGGTCACAGATTGTCCATGCAGGTATGCACTGTGGAGTTGCTCACCATGTCTATATAATATGGAGCAAGTACAGTATAGTGGATAAAAGAGACATCTAGTAATGTTTAACATAATAGAGATACAGGAAACAGCAACTAGTAATAATGGGATGGAAGGAGTGGAGAGTGGTGTATTAAAAGAGTTGGCACAATTGGCAAAAGAAAGGCAGTTTAAAAAAATGGCATAGCATCGGCCAAGTGTTTACATCTATGGACTTGAAAAATGAAGCCTTTGCCAGTTTTACTGCGGTTCTTTTGTTTTATTTCATTAGAGTGAATGAACTATTAGTGAGAGCCTTACAATACGAAGCCATTAAATGGGAAGAATTAAAAATATTAACTACTGGATTAGATTACTGCTGTGCTGTGCAGACAAGCAGGTGTGAGAGAACTGTATACCTGCAGGCTGAATTCATACGCAATCTTTGTTTTACCAAGAGGTGAACAGTGAGAAATAAGTATTTTTACCTGCCAGTTAAGACAGCAATTACAGTGACACAAAGAGAGGTATGTGACTACCGGCATCCAATATACTTTTCAGGATTACCCATAGAGAGAGAGAGAGAGAATGAAAAATAGTTTAAAGTACTCAAAAAAGGCCATCTGAACATGTGCTGACAAGCCAGCTGAAAAAAATGTTACAGTACTGAAAATGCTCTACTGAGCATGTGCAGCCAATTTTGGTAACCGTTGATGCTAGTTACCTAACAACCCTGCATCCTATAACTAGGATGGGCAGCAGAAGCATCTTGCTGCTCAGAGAGTGCAAGATGCCATAGATATGGATGTTTCTGTACCTATTATTTAAAATAAGAGAAGTAAAACTTTTAAATGGACTAAGGTTTAAGGAGTCGATTTCTCCCCCCCATGCAGTCAGTACCAACAGCCAAGAATAAAAACATAGCACTGAGTGTGCATGTTGTATTACTATATGAAGTAGAAAATAAATGTAAAGAATGGTATTTTTTGAAGTTTCTATGGTTTATGACCTGCTGACAGTGAACGGTTACTGAAAGATAAACATCTATACAGACAGCATGAAAGTTGTGTAATCAAAGAAACTGAGTGTTCCCTTAACAAATAGCTTTGTTTCTGAATACTAGGCAGAAATGTAAACACTGTTATTTAGAAATATTGATTATTTAGAGAGGCAGATTGCACTGAAGAAAAATGCTTTTCAAAAACAAACATATTGCACTGGGAAGTCCAAATGTTTAGATCAGTGTGAATCACAGAGTGTTTCAATAATTACGCATGGTAGCATGTACGGGAGTGAAAATATTGGTTATAGATAAGCATACAGTATTTGGTATAACAAAGTTCTCCGATACAGCTTGAAAGATTTACTTTATAGCCATTCAGAGTCATTTGTTGGAGAAGGCACTCCACATGAGTGATTAACAGTCTTTGCTCTTTAAGGTATTCCTTTAAAGAATGTGTACGCCACTATATATTAGTATATCTAGAATCAGCTGTAAGTTAAATGCTTTAACCGTCAAGATTATCAAGTTAGGAATAACAACAGATGTTTGTTGAGAAAATAGTAGTATTTTAACAAGATACAGCACTGAATTGTATTGTTTTGACCGTGAAACCTGACAATGAGATGAATATTTAGAAAATTCTTTTTTGTCACTATAATAAGATTTTGATATGTTTTTGAGTTTTTGAATTATACAGATAGGCTGGTCATCCTGAAGAAGTAGCCAGAGGGCTAAGAAATATTGATTGATTTAGCAGCCTTGTTCATGTTTATTGTGAATAAACTATATGAGCTAAAACAAAAACTACTGTATATGAGCTTACGCATTTGATTAGTGAGTGGGTCATTTCTCCTCTCCGTGGTTTGATCACAGATTCCTGTTGCCATAATGAATCAGCTTGCATTGTTTGGCATTGAACTTTAATTGCCATGTTCCAAGTAACTGTTCAAATCCTTCCATGACTCTGTTCATGTTGTTTATCCCCTCATCAGCCTCTACCCTTTAGTAGATTTTTACATCATCTGAAAATAGTTCACTTTGTTGTGCAAGGACACTCTGATGCCACCTACAAATAAATTGAACACATTTTTCCTAGCACTGACCCCTGGGGCATCAGACTTATAACCTTCCTGGTATCTGAGAATTTGCCAATTTATAATAACTCTTCGGGTCCTGTCAGAGAACCCATTATCAGTCCACCTAGTTTATGTCAAAGTCCTAATTTCCCCATTTGTTGAATTAGTCTTCTGTGAGGCAGTGAATCAAATGCTTTATTAAAGTCAAAGTATAGGAGGTTTACTGCCTGGTTCCTGTCTACCATTTGTGTCAATATGTTGAAGAAATCAATCAGATTAATTTGGCAAATCACTTACAAACTCTCAGGTCTATAGTTTTCCAGGTTTTCCCAGATCTACGACCGCTCATCAACAAAAAATTTTGTTGAACAATGGTACAGCAAAAACTTTATGTTGACTGCATTTGAGGTCGGCATAAAGATAGACATTGCCTACCATGTTTTCTTCAGGGGGCTTCACCCCCAAACCCCTCAAGTGGGGAGCTGTGCCCCCCATACCCACACTTAATATAATCAACTCCAAGTCAGAGCTGATTATGAGAGGGGCTGCAATACACCCAGATAATGGTGATGGGGTCCAGCGCTGACACTACAGCAACCTGGTGCTGTTGTCACTCTAGTGTTGGTCAATGTCAACATGTCACTGTTGGGGCAGTATACCATTTTCTCTATCCTCACACTTTTTTAGAGGGGCCTCATTTTCCCACCTCCAGTCCATAGCACCTTTCCAGACACTAGTGTAAGTATACATAGGTCTGCCAGAGCAGCTACTGAGTGGCTTATCATCTTTAGTAACCTCAGGCAAAACCCATCTGATTTGTGAGATTGGTCACATTTAGTTCCTGCAGGCCCTTAAGAACTTTTTCCTTAGTAATTATCTCTGTCTATAAACTTTTATTCATACAAGGCAAGACAACTGTAGTTTTCTGGCACCCTATCCATAAGGCTTAGTACACCTTATTACAGAGAAGCAGATAAAAGAGAGAATAAAACATTAAACAGTATACTGTACCAAACCGTACAACAGAATTAGAATTATAAGGAATTACTGTTGGCTAGCTCAAACAAGTGAGATTCAAGAGGCTTCTTAAAAGCCTCCACTGAGAGGTGACTGTGGACATAAAGTGGCAGAGCATTACAAGCAAATAGGGCAGCCATTCCAAAGGCTGTGTTTCCAGAAGGTGTTAACCCTGAATGTGAAACAGACAGCATATCCACCTCAGTGGCATGGAAAGGATTGACAGGGGTGTAAACTGGCAGGAGGTTTTCCAGAATGGACTGTTAGAATAACAATCATATCTATAGTCCTCCTATACCTTACTTTCCTGCAGTACCTATACCTATACATATACCACAAAAACCACCAACTCCAGTCCAGAAGGCTACTCACAGGAGAAGGGGAGGCAGATCACCAGTAATCCACTGGACTGTGACTTGAGCAACCAATTTTCGTAGTTTTGATAGCAGTACCCTGTGAGCCTAACATAATGGGGAGAGGGTGGGAGTCAAGCTACTAGTAGTAGTATGGGTGCAAGGGGTGGAAGAAAGGGAGATTATTGATTTAACTCTGTAGGGAGAAGCAGCAGGACAAGACATGTGCATCCCTGCCAGCCTGTGGGACCTTTTCTCAATGTTGGAACTGGTTGGTGGATTTGCAGAATAATACAGATTCAGAATCAAAATCTGATTCCATTTACTATTCTTACCTTTTTAAGGAGTCAGGATTTTTGGCCTGTAATTCTGAAAATCAGAATTCTTAAAAACATAGAAACATAGACATTGATGGCAGATAAGGACAGCAAGGCCCATTCAGTCTGCCCATTTTTTTTCTACCTTATGAATATGCCATCGGCTTTTGCTCTGTCAATGGCCTATCTATTCATACTCATCTTTATTGCTCCCTTATGCCTATCCCATGCCTGTTTGAAGCCCTGCATGTATTCGTATCCACCACTTTCTGAGGTAGGCCATTCCATGTATCCACCACCCTTTCTGTGAAAAAGAACTTCCTCACATTACCCCTTAATCGGCCTCCCTCTAATCTCATGCTCTGTCTTCTTGTCCTGCAATTTTTCTTATATTGAAACATGTTAGACTCTTTCACCTTGTTAATGCCCTTAAGGTGTTTGAATGTTTCGATCATATCACCTCTCTCTCCCTCCTTTGCTTTAGGGTATACATATTGAGCTCCGTTAATCTGTCCTCATACATTTTCTAATGCAGTCCCTGCACTATTTTGGTTGCCCTACTCTGGACTGCCTCGATTTAGATAATGTCCTTGTGAAGGTGTGGCCTCCAGTACTGTACACAGTACTCCAAATGGGGCCTAACCAGTGTCTTGTAAAGAGGGATTATTACCTCCCTCTTACGACTTGTGATACCCCTACTAATACACCCCAACATCCCCCTAGCCTTACCTACTGCTTTAGTGGTCTGTTTGGATGATTTCAGGTCATCAGTGATGATGATGCCCAAGTCTCTTTCTTCCCTTGTGACTGCCAGCAATTCCCGTCCCAGCCTATAGGTGGCTACAGGGTTTCTCTTCCCTATGTGCATCATCTTGCACTTCTTTGTGTTAAACCCCAGTTGCCACTCTTCAAACCATTTTGCCAGTTTATCCAGATCTCCTCTCATTCTGCCCACCCCATCAAGATCATCTACTCTGTTGCAGATCTTGGTGTCATCTGCAAACAGACAAACCTTACTCTCCAGTCCATCTGCAATGTCACTGATGAAGATATTGAAGATGACTGGCCCCAGGACTGATCCCTGAGGTACACCACTTGTGACTCACTTCTCTTATGACTGTATACTGTTTACCACCACTCTCTGTTTTCTGCTCATCAACCAGTTTGCCACCCAGTTGACCAACTTCTGACCCACCCAAGCCTACCCAGCTTATTAATCAATCTTCCATGTGGAACAGTATTGAAAGCTTTGCTGAAGTCAAAGTAGGCGACATCAGCTGCTCCCCTTTGGTCCACCATTCTGGTTACCCAGTCTAAGAAATCTACGAGATTAGTTTGACAGGACCTTCCTTTTGTAAACCCATGCTGTCTTGGATCCTGTGCTCCTATGGATTCCAAGTGTTGCACTATCCTTTCCTTAAGGAGTGCCTCCGTAATCTTGCCCACTACTGAGGTAAGAGTGACTGGTCTGTAGTTCCCTACCTCCTCCCTGCTACCACTCTTGTGGCGCAGCATCACATTAGCCCTTCTCCAGTCTTCTGGGACCTCTCTTGTGCTCAGAGACTCACTAAACAGTTCTGATAATGGCTCTTCTAGTTCCACCCTTAGCTCCTTTAGTACCCTGGGATGTATGCCATCAGGTCCCATTGCCTTGTCCACCCTAGGCTTATCAGACTCTTGTGGGACCCTTTCTTTGTGAGTAGTAGTGCTCACCTCCCTCCCCCCCACCGTGTCCATGGTGCTGAGCTGTGGGCCCTACCCTACCTTCTCTTCAGTAAATACTGAGCAGAAGTATCTATTTAGGATAGCTGCTTTTACATGGTCCTCCTCCTCACATGCCCCCTTATCCCCTTTGATCTTAGCAATACCCCCTCTGGACTTTCTCCTTTCACTAATGTATCTATAGAAAGTCTTGTCACTTTCTTCTACTGTTTGTGCTAGTGTTTACTTGGTTTGGGACTTTGCCTACCTTACTGCCTTCCCTGCTTCCCTTAGGGAAGTTTGGTATGCCTCCCTATCTTCATCCTGTTGAGTTCCCTTATATTTCCTGAAGGCCAGTCTTTTGGCTCTGACCTTTTCTGCTGCTATTTTTGAGAACCAAAGTGGTTTCCTTCTTCTTTTGTGCTTCCTTTTCTCTCTAACACAGTGTAATATTGCTTCAAGTACTGCATCCTAAACACTTGCCCACTTTGCCTGTACCCCCTCACCTATATTTCTTTTTGCCAGGGCTAGCTTAACTCTGTTGGCCATCTTATCAAAGTCAGCTCCTCTGAAGTCCCATATTTTTGCCTTGGAATAGGATGATTTAGTTCTAGTGGCCAAATTGAACCATACTATGTGATGGTCACTGGCCCCCCGGTGACCTTCTACCTGGAGATCTGTGATCCTTTCCCTGTTAGTCAGTACTAGATCTAGGATAGCCTTGTCTCTTGTGGGTTGTTGTACTAGTTGTTTGAGGCCCTTCCCCTGCAGGGAATCTATCATGTGTCTAGTTCTGGTAGATGTTCCTGTTGGTATTGACCAATCTGTATCTGGCATGTTGAAGTATCCCATTATCAGAACCTCCCCTTTAGCTGTCATGTTTTGTATATCTTCTAACAGTAATGTGTCTATGTCCTCCCCCTGGTCTGCAGGCCTGTACACAACCTCAGTTTGTATGGCTGTCCCATTTCCTGTTTTCAGAGTAACCCACAGTTCTTCTGGCTCCTTATGTGTATTCTGAATTTCTGTAGCTTTGATATTTTCATTGACATAAAGGGCCACTCCACCCCCCCCCCCCCTTTTTGCACCTCGGTCTCTTCTGAACAGTACATAGCCAGGCACAGAAGTCTCCCAAGTGTGGTTCCTGGTAAACCATGTCTCGCCAATGGCTACTATGTCCAGTTAGGCCTCTGTCATTATTGCCTGCTGGTCTGGGTTCTTGTTTCCCAGACTGTGAGCATTTATGTACATGATTTTCCATTGGCCAGATTTCGGTGTCTTAGTTGTTGGGTGAGGTCTAGTGTTTCCCCTGTGCATCATATGGGGAGCCGGACCTTTTTCTTTACCTGGCGATGCAAATGAACTACAAACATGCTGAACTGTTGTTTGACCACTAGCTGAAGGGGAAGGGGTGTTCTTCTCATTCGACGTGTGGGGTGCTGCACCTCTCTTCCCATTTGCTAGTTTAAATATTCTGCAAAGTCGTCAAATTTCTGCCCCAGTGCACTGACTCCCTCCTTAGTCAGATGCAGTCCATTAAATTTAAAGAACTTTCACTCTCAAAACTGTTGCCAGTTCCCTACAAATTTGTGTCCTTTTTCCTGGCACCAGCCCTTGAACCACATGTTTAGCTACCCTATCTCCCCTTCTCTGACCTTCCGTCCATCTGCCCCCCTCTCCCAGACTGGCAGGATCTCAGAGAAGGAGATGTCGGACAAAATGGATGATAGTTTGTCACCCAGCCTGGTCAGGTGTTCCTTGGTCTCCACAACTGACCAGCTAGTGAAATCGTTAGTCCCTATGTGTACCAGGACGTCAATGTTGTCTCCTGCTTCCTAAACAATTTTAGCAATGTGGTCAGTGTCTCTCCAAGCTGATGTACCTGGGAGACATCTGACCATTACCCCTGGCTGGAGATGGGTATCAACTCCCCGAATCATGGAGTCTCCTGTGATCAGAAGTTTTTGGGATTTCCTGTTTGCTTTTTTTGTTTTGGTTCCTGTTTTGGGTGAGTTTTGTTTGTTCTAGCTCCTGTGCTGCAGTGTCCTGCTCTGCAGTGTCCTCTGCCCCTTTGATTGATTTTGGAGATAGAGGCAGATACCTGTTTGTAGTTTTTATATGGTTTGTGGAGGTGATATGTTGGAGGGCACCGAGTGATGGGGCACCCAATTTGCCCTTCCTAACCACCTGCCAACCTCCCGAACCAACTACACTTTGCGGTCGAGGTGCTTCTGTTGGATGTTGGGGAAATGATGGGTGGTTCTTATAATATATTTCCTCTTGAATATGCAATTTGAGGCGTGCAATCTCTACCCATGCTGCCTGGAGTGGAGCCCTTAGATCTCCAATGGCCCAGCATGTGTCTTAAATCCTGTAAAACTGTCCTTCTGAAAAGTGTCCCGCAGTACCTGCAGTTAATGATATCCATTCCAGATAAGTTGCCGGGTTTATAACCTGGTCAGAGTAATTAGAAGGATGAAAATGAAAGCAAAAGTTTTTGATTTTGTGTTTTGTTTGTTTGTTTTTGTATAACGGGTTACACCAAGTTAAATTACTAGTACCCCTGTTAATGAGATCACTGTGTGGATCTCCCTCTGATCTGCCCTTCCCTGCTTTGCTACAGGAAATGTCACGACTGTGCTACCCTATAAAAGGAGTGTAATGTGGGGTGGTTGGGGATGGAGTGGGTGGCTGGGCCCTTCCCCTGCTGAAAAAGTAGAACCACGGACAAAAATTACAAGGGGTTAAGAGCAGAAACAATCAGTCAGCAACAAATGCAGTAGGCCTGAAAGCTTATCCTAATGATAGATAAAACTGTAAAACCTGTAAAGCACCACCTGTAATAATTTCACAGAAGACATACCCTGTAAGAAACACTTTGCTACAGAGAAAAATAAAGCAGTAACAGAAGATATACCTTGCAAAAGACAATTTGAATTAGAAGATTACATCAGTAATCTGTAAGCACACACCTGTAGGCACACCCTGTAATAATGCAGCAGAAGGTATACCCAGCAACAACAATTTGAATCAGAGAAAAATAAAGCAATAAAATGTTAGCAACAGACAGTAACAATACCTGTGAGTACAAAATAAAAATAACAACACACAGTAAATCTGCCTAGCCAAAGAAGCCTTAATCCTTTTCCTTACTCTGGTAAGGTTCTTTGCTCTGTCCTTTCAAGCAACCTAGAAGAACAGAGCTCAGGTGAAGCTAGGTGCCTTGGCCAGCAAACCTAGGGCTGGAATATGAGAAATCCAATTCTGCAATTTTGAGCAACCCTACTCTAGAGTACCCTGACTATATACTTCCCCCCTCATACTGTATCTGTTAACTGTAGCCAGAGTGACTTCTCAACCTCACCTCTTGTGACTGACTTGTCCTCAATTGTTTTTATACCTTGTATTACATAAAGTGCAATCCACTCTCCCCCAGCATCCTCCCTGTCTTTTCTAAATAGAATGTACTGTATCATGAAATATTTATATCCCAGTTGTTCCTCTGATTTACCCACATCTCTGTGATAGCAATAGCATTTTGATTTTCACTGTAATTATTGTATGTAGTACATCCATTTTATTGCAAATGCTTCTTGCAGTGGTATGCAGAACCTTCTGTCCATTTGCTTTTGTCTTACAGTGTACTGTAAGTTTTAGTGTATGCATGGCTTCTTGCTTTTAATGCTATGACTCACATGTTGACCTTGTGTCCCTTTAGGCAATATGAGGTGGCGTAGAGCCATCAGGGATCAACTTGCTTAAGCTCTCATCTTATGTAAGAGTGTATTCTAGCAGCCCTCCTCTAACTCTGTACTCCCCATTGTCTAGTTTAACTGCTAGCTAGCTGGGACTTTTAACTTTTGCTCCAGTGCTCTGGTGTCTCACTGGATGAGATGCATAATATCCCTTGTGAATAGCTATCAGAAGGTACCAGAGTTTCCTGATTAGCAGAAACCCTCCTCAGACCAACCTTTTATCCATGTGTTAAACTCTATATTCTTCCTCTGCCTATCCTCATCTGTACACAGCACTGGCAGTACCTCTAAGAAGGCTGTTCTTTTCCTCATCTGTCTGCCTTGCTCTCTAAATGTTTCACTTGCCTCCTGTACACTATGCCTTGATGGGTATTGGTATCTAACTGAAGCACAACACCTGGCTTCTCCACTCCCCTGCTTAGTAGCCTCTCAAGGTGAGATGTAACCCTTTCCACAATTGCCCATGGAAGGCACAGAATGGAACTATCCACCCAGCCTGAATTGCATGCTGACCTCCCCATCCCTCTGACTACAGAAACACCTATTTCTATGAAGTGCTTATTGCCACTCATTTAACTGCTTAATTTTCCCACCACTGGCTTGCCATTAACTCATAATGTTTCTCCCTCTGGACTTACATAACTGCCTCTGTGTTGGTGCAGTTCTCCTGAGCAGATTGCAAAAGAGCTGCAAATCTGTTCTGGATGTTAAGCCCTGGTGTTTCCTCCACAGAGGTGCCACGCCTCCTCATCTTTTCCCCTATCATTATTGCAGTCCACCCACTAAATGGTAGGAGGTGTGCATTATGCTGTAGTCCCCATTTGACCATGCCGTAGTGCTGTTCAAACCCTGCACATCAGCCCTGAGGGCAGCCAACTCGGCACTGAGGTGCATGACCCCTGTGCATTTTGTGTACCCACCAGCCTCCCTCAACCCCTTCTGGAAGTTGACAGAGCCTTAACCCCTACAGATAACTAACTGGCCCTCCATACTACCTTCGAACAGTCTAAGCATAAGAGAGCATGCTAATGCGTAAAAGAGTAGTTGAGGGACTTAGTTACTGCAGAGTCTCCTTGCCCATGCAGAAACAATAAAAGTTGTGCGCTCCTCACTATGTGAGGTGCAAAATACATATGAGTGCACTGGACAGATATGAAAATAATCACCAAAGGTGGTTTTATTGTCCATCCAACTGAGGCTCACTCGTAAACATTCACAGCATGGTGCTGGAAAAGCAGCCAACCCCCTCTGCCAGTGTATTATTTATTCAGGGGGGGTTTCAGCTCTAACACTTCCCTCTGATGAAGAGGCATTGTGATCTCAAAGCACTGGGGAAGTGGAACTGACTGTAACTAAGCTCTCTATCTGAGTTTGTATCTTGAATAGACAATTTATGGAGTAAAGTTATGATTTTGCCACAGTTGGATGGACAATAAAAGCACCTTTGGTGGTTATTTACACCTTTCTCCTGGGTACTCGTATGTATTTTCACCTCACATTTTTCTTGTTTCTGTATATGTTGTTCTGGCAGCCTGCTGGCATGGTGCAACACGCTTCTGTTACCAGTGTGACTGTCCTTGGTTGCTGTGCATAGCTTTGGACAGAGATCATGCAGCTGGAGCATTTCATATGCTTCAGGAGCTTTGATAGAGCCATCTACTGATGAAACATTAGCAGATCTAAGCAGTGCTGTACCTGTACAACTAACAATTTTTTAACTGCAAAGACTCCAATCAAACAGGAAGTTTTGGGCCAGTCAAGTGTATCCCACTTTAGCTTCTTAGACCAGGGTAGTGTTACCTAATGAAGAAATCATATGAAAAAGGAGACAGCAGATAGTACAAGTGAACCTAACATTCTGCAAAGCCTAAAAGGCCTGTTTATCAAATTAGAGAAACTCATTCTCAGAGCAAAACCTCTCATACAATGTTCTCAATTTGGAGGATTTGGAGAAGGGATACAGGACCTACAGGAATATATGAAAAAGCTGGGGAGGTGGTCCAGGATCTGGCAGCTTGGCTTCAATGCCAAGAAATACAAAGTTATGCATACTGGAGCCAAGAATCCCAGGACAGAGTACTACCTGGATGGAGTCCGAATATCTGCATCAGAGGAGGAGAAGGACCTGGCAGTGATGATCACTAGTGACCTGAAGCACTCTACACAGTGCAAGAAAGCAGTAGCAAAGGCAAACAAGATGCTGGGATGCATATCTAGGAGGATCAGTAGTAGGAGAGAGGAGGTTATACTGCCCTTGTACAGGTCACTGATAAGGACTCAACTAGAGTATGGAGTTCAGTACTGGTGTCTACACCTCAAAAAGGACTTTAACCTGCTGGAGAGGGTCCAGAGGAGGGCTACAATGATGATAGTGGGTCTGCAGGGTAAGGCATATGAGGAAAGGTTGAGGGCACTAAACATGTACTCCCTGGAAGACAGGAGAGAGATAGAGAGCATGATTGGGACCTTCAAGTACTTGAAAGGGATAAGTAAGGTTGATAAGGAGTCTCTTTAAGCTGACTGGCAACCATAACACAAGGGGGCACAGTCTTAAGCTGGATAGTGGGAGGTTTAGGAGGGATGTCAAGAAACACTTCTTCACAGAGAGGGTGGTGGACACTTGGAATGCTCTACTGGAAGAGGTCATCTTGTTGATGACAGTGGGCAGCTTTAAGAAAGGCTGGGTTAGGCATAGGGGGAAGGTAAGCATCATGGGTAGGGAGGATGGGAGGAGTGGGAAGGGAGGGAGGGCAGGGACATTAGCTCAAGCTGTGGACCCTGCAATACGAACAGACTTGATAGACCAAATGGCCTTCTTCTGCTGGCTTCTTCATATGTCCGTATGTATGTTTGTATGACTTACAGATACCGTAACAGTGTACCAAGGGGGTTAAGAATTACTAAAGCCCCCTCAGGCAGATCCTAGTCGGAGGAAGCACTCACTGTGTGTTCAGATAAACTGATGGCTGTCTTCATCAAGGATGATTCAGAAAAATGTGCACCAGTATAGCAGAAAATGGTCATAGCAAGAGTAGATTTGAAGCAGATCAAGCACTTAACCTGAGTTTGGCTATCTAGTTATAAAAAAGCAAAAACAGCCAGACATGAAAAACAATTCTGGGAAAACAAAAGAAACTCACAGGGGTTGAGTGGAGAACACCATTTAAATGTTTTGGCGCTTACCCTCGTTGCCAGTGTATTTATTCAGGGATGTATCAGCTCTTACCCAACCCCCAATGAAGAGGCATTGTGACCTGAAAGTGCTGGGGCAGTGGTGCTGACTGTAACTGAGCTCTCTTAGTATGTACTGTAACTTGAATTGGCAATTAATGCCATAAAAGGTTTCAATTCAATCGAGCCTCATTTGGATGGACAATAAAACCACCTTTGGTGATTATTTACACCCTTATTTGCTGTGTACTCATACAGTATGTATTTTTACTTCACATAGTGAGGTGTGCAACACAACTTTTGTTGTTTCTGTATATGCTGTTCTGGCAGCCTGCCATTATGGTCACCAAGCTTCTGTTACCAGCGTGACTCTCCATGTTTGCTTCCTTTACCTACTCCTCTTCTGTCTTAAGCCCCTCTTCGTACATTATGTCCCAGTACCTGGTATTTACACTTGTGGCACTTACCAAGCTGAAGTAGCACAGTGTCTGGTGCTGCTTGTACCTACTGTAGAACAACAGTCCTCACCGGAAAGAAATCTTATTACAGCTTTATATAAATCATTACATTTTTTTCTCTGCTTTTACAGCTCCAGTTAAGCCTTTCTTCAGATTCCCCAGATCTAATTGCATTAACTTACAACTGAAATCAATCGTTTCTACATTCCTGAATGCTGCCCCTCCCTTCCAGCAACATCCTCACCTACTGCTTTCCTGAACTTCATAGGTCAGATGCAGGAGCTGGAAAGCACTTAAACATGAAAACTGAATTCAGTAATCTACACCCAATGTATTGTTCTATGTACTGTATTCAGTTAAAGAACTGTTACTGTGTCGTGCCAAGGGACATAACAATATATGAACCCAAGCCAGCCTGTTAGCTCGGAGGGCTGAGGCATTGAATGCCTCACCTCCTGCCACACTGCTAAGCCACTTTCAGAAATGAGCACGGGCTGCTGGAGTTCAACCAGGGGGACGAGGATCAAGCACCTGACTGAATGCTGTCCTGTCTCAGGGTGGAGTGGCATACTGACTCTGCTCTTAGGTGCCACCAGGTGAAGGTCTGGGGGTAGCAACATGCTTGAGTGGCTAAAGGTATAACATGCCGTGGGTCTGTGATGTGTGTGCACCTCCATTCACACATGCTTAATGTGCCATTATGGCTGGGGAAACCAGAAGAGAAAATGGAAAATGGTCGGCACCGGCTGAATGAAGTTCCGCCCACCAGCCCTCCATCCCATGCCACCATCTAGACCACCAGCCAGTCATTGGATTTGTGTTTCTTGGTGGGGAGAAGATATGCCTCCCCACCTGGCAGCTACATGGGGGGGGCAATCTGTGAAGGTGTCTGGGTCCAGCTGGGCTGGGTTGAGGTGGTTGCCGGACAGATGGGGTGAGGACAGGACTAAGAGCTTGCCTGTGTCTGACCAGTCAGGTAAAACATTATATGAAAATAAAAGAAAAAAGCAATGTATGAGAATGCTGAGGTTGTGGCCAATGTGTTTCACATACTCTGAAAGATCAATGACAGCATAAAATATATTTTGTGTGATCTTTAAACCATTTGGGACAGTTAGTTGCAACATACTTTTCATTAAATACATTTTTTTAAATGCAAGTTTACTGAACACCTTTGGTACATTAGAACTTGATACAGATGTTCAGCTTCACTTCATACAGTCAGTTTCAAAGCAGTGTAGTACAGGTATGCACTGTATCAATCATACTATAAAGGAAAATACAGATCGAGACCCTTTCGTTTGTCTCAGTTGTCTTTATCGTGTCTCTCTTCCTACCCTGTTACATTTCTTTATACTTATATTTTATTCATTTTTTCATTTAAATCCATTCCATATATGAATACATTACTTGTTGCATCCAGTAAAACACAGATTAAACAAAACCATAACAGATCAGGTCCATTTCCATAGCTGGGGGCAAGTGATATATCAGAGTTACATCAACTATTAGGGCATAACTAAGCTGAGTTCCAAGTATACAGACCAAAGAAATGAAAAGAAAAATCTAATTTGTGTACATCCCCTAAGCCCTTTTAGTAAGTTTTAAATCATATTTGTTATATCATTTATTCTCATGTTTGAGGCAGTATAGTGCAGTAGTTTAAGGCTCTGAGTTACAAATCTGGAGACCTGGGTTTGAATCCCACAGCCCACACTTGCATACTATGTGACCCTGAGCAAGTCAATTAACTTCCCTGTGCTCCCAGGTTGCACCTGTAAACAAGCTTTCAGCTTAGTGTGTCTCACCTGGTTAAACAATTGGAAAAAAATAAATCATCCGTCTCTTGCACTAACAGGGACATTTCCTTATCCGAATCAGTAGGTGATTCTCTACCCGGTTGTAAATCCTGCTCATATTGTTCACGTAAGAAAGCAGCCAACTGGTAAACCTTAAAAAAAATATATACTTGACCCTTATATTTAACATGAACTTTAGTAGGGTCTAAAAGCCAGAATTTAGCCCCTAATTCAAGAATGTCCTGCCGATAAGTAAGGCATTTCCAACGTCTTTGTTGCATTGCAAATGAAAAACCTGGAAGGACTGAAAATCTGTGTGATTTGTATAACAATATTTTTCTAACCCTTGAAAGTTTGAGACTAAGGTCTCGGTCAGATT
Source organism: Neoceratodus forsteri (assembly GCA_016271365.2). Classification (NCBI taxonomy): domain Eukaryota; kingdom Metazoa; phylum Chordata; order Ceratodontiformes; family Ceratodontidae; genus Neoceratodus; species Neoceratodus forsteri. The sequence goes on along the minus strand of CM057449.1, from coordinate 1,146,336,121 downwards.
CAAAAGCCAATTAAAAGAAAATTGTTACTTTTGCATTTGGGTCACTTTAAGATGTAGTTTTTGCTTTTTTCTTTACTCTGAATGCTTTTGTAACAAATGGTAAATTATCTGAAGGCAGGGCAAAAATTTGAGTAAATATGTCTTTCACTGGATCTCTCACTGTCTCAAACTTTCAGACAAATTTTAAAGATATCCCAAGAATTCCAAGATTTTTATATCAGATTTGATTTTCTAAGTTTTCAACTTTTCTGCTCATACTATACTGTTTTTTTTACAATACCATTTGATGTTGCTTCCATTCCTTTAACTTTGTCAGATACATTGGTAATATTTTTCGTGTTGTCTTTAACTTGAGCAGCCATATTACTGATATTTTCTCTATCATGTTTTGTGTCCTATTGTATAAAATCTGCTTCAGAGTTGAACGCTTCAAAACATCAATCCAGTCTCTGAAGCCAATCCAGAATCTGATCCATCGACTTTCCCAGAGTTTCCAGGGTATATGTTTTCTCTCAATTTTCAGCATTCTCACTTGTTTCTGAAGAGGTTCCACCTGTATGGCTCTGTTCCACTCCAACGTTCTCAGTCGATACTTTCAGTGCAGCACCTTGAATTATCGAAGAACCTTGCTGTCTTGGTCCAGTGGATACTTTAGTAGGTGTTTTAGCCTTTAATGTTTTGTAAACTTGAGTAGAGTTTGGGGAATTTGCCACACTAGCCACACTAGTGGCACAGTCACTCTGACATGCCTCTCCGGCAGTTCTGCTCCAGCCGCTAAGGCTGTCTTCAGGCTGTGGTATTTTATCCAGTGGGCATATTCTAGGAGAAATAAACTCTTCTGATGGAGAGCTGGGATACAGTTTCTTTTTATCCATCATGTCAACAAACTCAAAGATTCCAAAAAATCCCCAAATGAATTCACTAGACACCCACTCACCACCGAGTTTACTTGCAGAGCATCAGCTCTAGTCCACTATCTTGCATCCTCTACCCTGTTTCATTTTGATCCTCTGTAACTTTAGTTAGCCCTTACATTTTTCTGTCATCCCTCTAAGTCATCTGTACTTGCCCCTGGTTGGGGATTATGGTATGTAGTTTGTATCCCTCACCCTCATATATAACATCAGTTCTCTCAGGACCTTTTCAACCTCCCTCCAGTATTCTGCTATTTTTAGGTAGGACCAAAAAATGTGTGAGTGATGCACCCTCTCTTCTATACACTGCCTCCAGCACCTCTGTAATTTATGTGGGGCCTACTTCCCTTGTATGACCGGCATGTAAAAGAAGCATGTTTTAATTTTCCAACTGTATTCCTGCCAGTGGGGGAAGCAAAGTGTGCAAAAGGTGGATGAGAACATCTGGGGCCAATCCATTTCCAAGATCATGAGATCATTTCTCCTTCCCACCTTTGTTTGATTTTCTCTGCTTGTGCCATGTCTATGGCTCAAAATGATTTATACAGTGCTGAAATTTGCTCTGTGGCTATTTCTCCCCCATATACTCAGGATTGTTTCCTTTAAATCTGTGTAGGGGAACATAGTCCCTATCTTGTCCACTGACAGTATTCAGGATCCAGTGCTACTGGTGGGAAGGATGGATCTCGTGCAAACCATCTGAATGGACAGAGTGGAGTTTGAACCTTTAGTATTACTAATGTAATGCCACCCCCCCCAATGGAGTCTTACCTTAGATGCCCGTTTCTCCCATTGTGCCCATTAATGGAGTACCTCTTGATGCCTGTAGGTCCCCGTTTGTGCCCCCAACCTTCACCGACACAGCCTGGGTCCATATTTGTGCCAGAGTTCCCCCTGTTTGGTCCCTGTGTGTACTTAAGCCTGGTTTGGGCTTAGTTCTTTGTTCGTGAGCCACCAGCATTTTTCTGGTGCCACCGGCACTCGTGCATACATGAAATGCACTTTGGTCTCCTGACCTTTCAATTTGTGGTGGAACAGGAGATGTTCTTGTGAGGTCCTAGTGCCCCTCTTCTCCTCACTGGGTAATGGTGACCTAAGCCAGTCAACAGAAAAGCTGCAAAGCTGCCCAAAAGCAAACATTGAGGGTATTCTCGAGGGTGGCTCATGAATATTAATGAGCCCCTCATACATATGAATAAGGGTTTTGTCTGCCCCCCTGAGGAGCTGTATGCTTTGGTAGCTGCTGCAGGGAGAAAACTGTAAATAAATGTAGTAAAATGTAGCAGCACTGTCAGGGACACTAAAGGGGCTAAAAAGATATAAGGGAAAATGTTTTAAAAAAAATTGTATTTTATCCTGGCTGCACCAATTAACGTTGGGACTCAGATAAAAAGCCTGCTTGCTGCAAAGGTGGTTATAAAATATTGGCAGCAGTGATAGGCTATGGACTGAGAAAAATTGTTAAAGCTGGGCAGAGATCTTCAGGGCACACAAGAGATTATTGGCCTGTGGGGCAACTAAATAAAGCATTCTTTCTGGCTGTATCAGGACTTAATATTTGGGACTCTGAAAACTATGCAAAGGAACTGTATAACTAGCAGCCATGATAGTGCAGCAACAGCCAATGAGAAAGCAAGGTATTTCCTGCCAGGATTTATGCAACTTTTGCCAGAGCTCATGGGACATAGCAAAGTGCTTATGGGGAATCTGCAAGGACCTAATTTCAGATGCCAAAACAGGGAGCCTATAGTGCATCAAGTGGAGTTAATAAATATGCATTTCCTGGACTGACAGGTAGGATCAGCCAATGGTACTGGGAGCAGCAAACAGCTTAATCCAATTGGGAGCCTCAGATGATCCCCATAAAATATAGCGTTTTCTGGCTGTATGAGTAGTTCCAGGGCAGGCCCCCCACAGGGGTGGGGGCTCAGGCCCTTTGCTCCAAAATGGGTCTAGTGATCCAGTGCGAGCCCCTTTGCAGGGGAGGGTGCTTTCCTCTGCCACAGAGACAAAGTGGCTGCCAGAGATTGTCCTCCAGGGCTGGCCAGCACCTTTCCACATTTCGGGGGAAAATGTGAGCAACCTGAATCTTTAGCTGTGAGAGATTTTCACAAATGTCCGACCTCAGTACTGAGAGTGTAGAAGCAAGCCAGAAAAAGCCATTTCTGCAAAGTAACCTGAGTAAGTAAATCTGTGTCTAACAAGTACAAGTGTGAGAAAGCTTTAAGAGGCAGCTAAGCCTAGAATCTAATACTGAAGACGTACAAGTTTAAGAGCATCTGCACAGGGCAGCAAAGCCCAAAGAGATAGACTGTGACTGTTTGTCTGCACCCTGCACCTGATCAGCACTAAGAGAGGGTGGACACCCACTGATTGAGTGACTGTGGATGGTCCAGTGTAAAAGTATATAAGTGTGTCTGACTGAGTAATGCCACAAGACTGGATGGGAGTTCCCTGACCATGCAGAATATCTCCGGACAGTGCCTGGTGGGCCAGTAACCATTTATGTGTCCAGCTGGGAGCTGCAGACACCAGTGAGAGCCACAAGGGACTGTGTTTAGAGTATCTTGAGCCTGAGAGAGCTGTAAAAGAACTGTCTTATTGACAAGTAATGTGTTGAGAACCTAGAGAGCTACAGGAATACGTTGTGTCTAAATTAAAGCGTCTGAGTCTGGAAAAGGTTTACAGTTCAGCTTTGCCAACAAGTAAAGTCTGCTAAAGTAGCAAGCCATGCTTCATGCTCAGTCTATGCTAAAGTTGTTCACAGTAGTAGTGAGTCATGCCTCAAGCTCAGTTTCTAGAAAGTATCTCAAGTGATAAAAAGCAAGATTCCGGTGCATGGTGTTGTACAAGGTGTGACAGGGAGATCCTGCCATTCTTGAGGACCGACCTTTCATAAATCTATTGCAACAGTTCTTCTGTTTCTCAGCCTAATCTGTCTTTTACAATTTCTAGTCACAACGTTGGCCGCCTATGGGCCCCCCTCCCCTTTCTTGACTATGCTATAGTGTCCTCTTTAATTTTCCTTTTCCCTCTCAGGTCCTCGAACAGGGAGGTTATTGTGGTGACCTCTGGGCTTATGTAAAACAACAGGCTGTGTTTATCGTTGTTGGATTTAGTATGTAATAGCACTATGTCATGAAATACCTTGATGTATATGCCTTATGTTTATGAAACTGGTAAATGTTGAAAATACTATGGCACTAGGTGTTTTTTGATAAAGGTGAAAAGTACTAGGTGACTGTATTATAGAACTTAAGTTGGTTGTGTTGTTAAATGCATGTAAATTGGTACCATGCATTCCTGCTGTAAACTGAGCAAATCTGGAATGTCATAGTGATTTGCATATATCCCATGATGCTTTGCATGATGGAAGTATGGAAGTACGGCACCCAGAGCCTCTGGGATGGGGTGCCTGAAAATTAAAATTTGCCTTGCCTTGCCTTGCAAGTATGTGTGATGTTGTGTTTCTTTGAAACTTGGCTTATTGTCAATGCCCTTTAAGGTAACCTGTGCTTCAGTGCTTCTGCACTGAGGTTCTTTGCCTGTAGCTTGTTTTGTTTGGTTTTTTTTTGAGCAGAGGAAGGACATACATAGTCTATTGCTGCAAACTAATGTATTGAAGAAGGAATATGCCATGTCTGAAGGTTATCTACTGTATTTTGAATAAACATCACACAGAGATTGTGTGTTGAAACTGAAGACTGGTGTCTGGTCCATCTGTTATCCCACAACCCCTCCATACAAGGGAGGCATCTAAGCTCCTAGTTGTCTGCAAGGACTGTAAGCATCTGGGTCAACCTATCTGTAGGGAGCAAGTACCCCTCGTATGTAAAGTCTGTTGTGAGCAGGCAAAGGACCAAGAAGGCTATACTGGCCTCTAGTTGAAGGATTGGGCTAAAAAGATATAAATGTGTTAAGATTATAAACACACTGAGTGCAATGTAACCATCAGATAGGGTTTTGGGACACAGCCTAGGAGTGTGTCACCTTGGCACTCCCATATGCGTTTCCCCAAGGGGCATAGCCTAGACGTGGGGTCTGAGATGTGCTGGCCTGGGTTCCAGCCTGATCTATCCAGTAAAGTTATTCCAGCCTATAAAGAGGCACTGTTCAAAGAAATAAAGAGTGTTGTTTCCATCTGCAATTACTGCACCATCTGGCAGTCGGTTTGGGTCTCCTGGCTGCAGGCTTTTTCCAATCTCCTTGTCTCCAAGGCCAGGGTTCTGCCTGCTATGATTACCTTAAATCTATGCTACTACCTAATTGTGACAAACCAAATGTGACTTTGGAGTAGACAGTGCCAATGCTCTGCCACCAAAACAAAAGGGAATGTATATAGTTAAGTGTTTAAGTGAACTAGGCCATCCAACCATGGATACAATAGCTTTAAGTTTACCAGAGTGTTGCATGGTTAATCTGCTTGGTTTTCTTCTAAGGGTCCAACTAGCCAGTCAACATACAGCTCCATCTAAAATGAGACCTGCACCATTATAAGAACTGTAATCCTGGGTGCCCAGGTTGTGTGGAATTGCAGAGCCTTACACTAAATGGGAAACTGGTACCAGTGTGGGCATTAATGATAAATGTTCTGCCTCCATGCAGCTGCTAGTTAGTCAGGGAGTGGACTACTTCAAAGCTTGGTGGGGAAAATGTGATTGAAATCTAATTTAAAATGCAACTTGATTATTGTGATTATTGCAAACTAAACTAATCAAACCAATGCCAATCTTGTAAATAGTATAACATCTACTCCAATTTACCCATCCTAACACTTCCCTTGTAAAGAAACTTTTTGTTGTTTGTCTCTGAGCATAATGGGTGTTATGCATGAAGTGGGCAGGGGTATGTGGAAAAGACACATACCCCGCCCGCAACCCAGCACCCCGTGGACAGGTGAGCCCATACTGGCATTCACCAATACTGGCCATCTCTCCATGGTTACTCCCCCCCAGGCACACAGGAATCCACAGGGTGGCCGGGGGCAGAGTTGTAGCCCCAGGTGGGCATCCATCCCGAGTCCATCAGTGTGTCCCTCACACTGCGATGCATGGGTCTGGGGTTTTGTATGCTGCCTAGGCACCCAGACCCACATAGCATGGCCCCTAGGGCTGGTCGGTGCACCAGCCCAGCCCTTGGCATACAGCACCATCCCAGCACAGTGTTGGACCCAGCATTGGGATCTGCCTCCGAACCACATGCCCGCAATGGTGGAAGAGCCCCACACTGTGGCCACAGCCCCCAAGCCCACATAAGTGGGCATGTGCAATGGCCCATGGACCAGACCCCCCCAACATCCCTGTGCCACCTCAATTGTCCATCTGGACACTCACCCGTTCCTCCACCCATGCTCTCTCTGGCTGCCATGTGGGCAGGGCCAGCACAGAGAGCACTGTCCTGGTCCCTCAGAGGCAGGTGGATGGGGATTGTGGGGGCACACAGTGGGTTATTGCAGGGTCTACCCTGGTGTACCTGCACCACCCTCTGCACCCATGCAGCTAGCACTACATGGTTTAGTGAACATCGTGTAGTGCTGGCACAGCTCTGGAATGCCCCAGTGTGGTCCTGTCCATAGATGTGGGAGATCAGGTGCAGTTGGTCTGAGTAGCCCCCTTTGAGCATGCCATGCAGGGGGCACAATTGATGTGGAATGGCTACATGCCCCAGATACGCAAGTGTAGCCACTCCAATCCATTCGTGCATAGGGCCCATTATAAGTAGTAAGTCATTGATTACCAGAATGGGTTGAATTGGGGAAAATGTTCTTTGGGTCATGCTTGGGGTGGCATCCTGTTAAGGTAAGTGGGTACAGCTTCCCAGAGGGCTGTAATAGACTGTTCTAGCCCACTGTAAGGTAAAACTCTGGGTGGAGGCACCACACAATGTACTATCTTGTGAAAGGATTAGTTTAAAGTTAATTTTAGGAACCCAGGCCCCTCAACCTTGTTTTGGCCAGGCAAGGCAGGGGTAGTAGCCCTTGGAATAGCACCGCCTAGGGGGTTACACTAGACATAAACATTGGTACAATTTACTACAGTACTCTGTGTCACTGCTTTCTCTTCCATGAGTTCTCACAGCTTCAACATTCCATAGAAAAGCAACCTGATGTCACTTTGTTGCTTCTGCTTAAACTGAACAAACTGGACCCATTGAAATATTAGGTTTGTCAACCATAACTTTGTAATTATGTTTTAAATAGTGTTCCATCATTTCAGACTCATGACTAAAACAGCATTATTGAAATGTTGTTAGTCTGAAGACCAGGAAAGGGGCAGCAATGAAAAAAACTAAAAAAAACATAAGCCTGTAATAACTTTGAACAACATTCTATTTCCAGTTTAAAAAGTTGCTATGTGTACAACGGCACAGCAGCTGTAATTCTACTTGCCATGTCAGTTTTCTGGGTTCATATCGCATGCCCAGAACATGATACTGGACTGGCATGAGCCGCAGGAGGAAGGTCGACCAAACCACAGGACACTTCTCCCTAAAGTGGGGACAATGGATTCCTTCACCACAACACTCTTTCAGGTGTTACTGAGGATTCTGTACTTGCAAAGCAGTTGATGCTTATAGAATTGAGGGCCTTGGGCCTCCTCCAGGGATTTGGCAATGATGATGGATCAATCCAGCAAATGCAATCCCCTCTTTAGAACCCTCCTCCAGTTGGTCTGGCTTAGATGTCTGGGCCTCAATGTCACCCCTTTCACTCCACCAGATTCAGATTTACCCAGAGACAGGGCATGGATGCTGCCAATGGGAATAAGCTCTGGAGATGTCAGTGGTTAAGAAAGAAGTAAAAGTTGCTGGGGGGGTCTCAGTACTGTCCCATCTCAGACACCATGGGAGATGACTGTGATATGTGGGTGGGGCGGTGGTGAACAAGATCCAAGGGGCCATAGCAAGACGGATAAAAGTGTCACTACATTGTTAAATTGTATAACCATATTTTATTCTGTTTTGTTGTTACAGACCTTTAGAGTCTTTGCTTTTTACTGAGTTCTATCCTTCAGTATACTGCAGGTGTTATCCAAACTAGGTCTAAAAAAGAACCCCTTAGAATCTGGCTGGTTCAAAACAGAAAAGCCCTTGTGTGGGAGATGGACTATACCAAATGAACTTGGTGCTTTAGGGTTGCAGAACTGTTCACATGATGCACCCTTCATTGCCTATAAATAGATTTGGTATTTTCTGTGGGTGTCCACTGTAGACCCATTATAAAATCTGATGCTGAAGCATTCACAATGTATTGACCCTAACTGCCTCAATGAACTTTAGAGTCATCTGCTCCTTTACTGCATCTAAAAAGTTTCAGAGGCTCGGGTTATGGTGATAAGATCACTGTATAAAGGGTTTTCTAATCCCTAAGCTACTGTACCCATCATATGCTAGTAGTAGCATTGCATTATATTCATATTTTGAATATAGAGGTCAGTCTATTGCACTTTGAAATAAGTCATATACAGCAGGCAAAGAATCTTTTCCACTGAATGCTTAAAGACTAGAGCAATATCATTCAATTTGTAGAAGCTATCATTTTGGGCAAACATGATTTTTATATTATAACAAGGTGGACACATTCAGTAATTCCTTTTGACAACAAACACTACATAATTTCACAAGAAATGACAAAGCATGCTACCTGTACATCTCCAACAATATGTTATAAATATTCAATTCACCATGATTATATTGCCCCCTGGATGTTTCGCTGGCAACTGACGAGACACTAAGGAGCTGCTCCATCATGAATATAAATTGGGGATTATGTAAATCTCCTGTCTCTGTTATTACTTTCAACAGGGTGCTAATGACAAGTAAAACCCTAGGGTGCTGAAAACCACACTTCAAGCCAGGTCACTGATATATGTACAATCAGTATCATGGGGAAAGATTGTTATGCTGATCAAAAGTTCATTTCTTTAATATAGTGTAAAGAACAGTTCTACTGGGTACCAAATGACTCAGTACCGAATCCAATAAGCAGTCTTTTTGTATTAACAATGCAACCCTCTGTCAGATTTGCCTCATCTGGATCAGAAACTCAATGCTCTCTTTCTCTTCTTTTCTTCAGAAAGCTGACAGGTCAAGAGAAAAGGTCATGCCTCACTTTTTTGGTCCTGCAATGTATAAATAATGAACTCTGAAGCATTGAGTAATAGAGAACTGCATTCAAATGGTAAGCAGAGGAATGTTTTATAACTGTTTCAGTAAAGCGTGTGACCCCGTCCTCCAAGTCCACTAACAAGGTTTCTGCCAAGCTTCTGTGGATGTGTATAATCCAAAATGTTTCCATAGTATTCCACATATAACTGCGGTAAACAAGTCAGAATGTTTTTATGCTGTTGGAATGACAGATGGGGTACAAGGTCCAGAATTGAACTGCAATCCATTTTTTGTGTTCCTATATCCTAGTGGGTAGGGAAAGATTAGTGTACATTTTTGACAGAGACGGAACAAGCAAAATGGCATAGCCTTAGGTATCTCCAAAACACTTCAATTATACTGCTCAAGGGTAAAATTGAGATGGTGTACTGTTTTACATATAACTATATGCACATTCATATGATAACTGATCAAACAACATTTACCAGTAGGAAAAGCTGAAGAATCCAAGCTACTGGGGAAATTCCCCTTAACAATAAAGATTCCCTCTCCTAAGTACAGAACATATTTGTTTGTTTTTTATGGTCAGAAAATTGAACAAGAGGGTTTATTTTAATGGGTCACTATACTATAACTTACAATGCAAGACTTTCTTGCCTTGTAGCTATCAGATTTGCCTTCATGTTATGGAGCCCACAGTTGGGAGAAGACAGTAGTCTGGTAGGATTCTGGTAGGTTATTTAAATGGGAAATTTAGTGCTAGATTTTTAATACACATAATTCAGGTGCAGTTATTTGTTTGGGGCACAGCCTGCATCATGTCAAATGTCTCAAAAATGTTTTGATGCATTGGTGACACTTTCTGTAATTTATGGCAAAAACATGGCACATGCACTATTATTTTGATACATCATTTGTTGAGTGCAACTTGTGACACTTGGCGGCAAAACACAGAAACATAGAATTTGTCAGCAGAAAAGGCCCATTTAGCACCCCCCCCCATCTGTCCAGATGGTCCCTGAGTAGTCTGTCTCTGCAGACCCAAACTGGTCTCTGGTGACCATCCCTCCTCCCTGCCCATTTGCTAATATTCCCTTATGTCTATCCCACACATGCTTGAAGCTCCACACTGTTTTTGCCTCCACCACTGCTGCTGGCAACCTGTTACAGGCATCCACCATTCTTTCAGTGAAGTAGTACTTCCTCACATCCCTCTTAAACTTTACCCCCTTCAGCTTCATCTCATGCACTCTGGTCCTGGTGCTCTTTCTCATTTGAAAGAGTCTCTCTCCCACAACCTGTTCCCCCTATGAGGTGCATGTAAGTCTCTATATGTCCCCTTTCACTCTCCTCTCTTCCAGGGTGTAAATGTTGAGATACAGCAATGTCTTCTAGCAGGGTTTTTGATGCAACCTCTGCACCATTTTAGTTGCCCTCCTCTGGACTGTTTCCACCATTTCTATGTCCTTTCTGAGGTGCAACCTCCAGAACTGGGCACTATACTCCAGGTGGGGTTGTACCAGTGAACGATACAGTGGCAACATCACCTCTTTCTACCTGCTGGAGATGCCTCTACCTATACATCCCAGCATCCTACTGGCCCTACCTGCTGCTTTGTCACATTGTCCTGCCATTTTGAGGTCATCAGATATGATAACCCCCAAGGTCCCTTTCCTACTGGATGACTGTCAGTACCTCCCCCCATCATATACTCAGCTCTGGATTTGTATGCCCTAGGTGCATGATTTTGTACTTTTTGGCACTGAACCCAAGCTGCCATGATTTTGACCTCTCCTCAAGTTTCCTAAAGTCCCTATTCATTCTCTCTACCACTACTGAGTGTCCACCCTATTACAGATTTTCATGTCATCTGCAAAAAGGCATCCCTTCCCTTCCCGTTCTTCTGCAATGTAATTTATGAAGACACTGAAGAGAACCGGTCTCAGTACTGAGCCTTGCAACACTCTGCTGGTGACTCTTCCCTCATTAGAGTGAGTGCTGTTAACCACCACCCTCTGTTGCTTATCCATTATTTATTTATTTAAAAGTTTTACCAGGAAGGCACTCTGAGCAGAGTACTGCTTGATTCAAGGTGCGTCCTGGGGAGGGGGACATGGAGGAGCAAGTCATAAAACAATTAACAGAATATAGTAAACGGGCATAAAATATAATATGTACAGAGTTCAACAATGCAACATTAAATGACATTAAACAGTTCCTTACCCAGTTCACCATTTTGGATCCCACCCTTAGTCTGCTCAATTTCTTTATCATTCTCCTGTGCCGCACAGTGTTCAAGGCCTTCCTAAAGTCCAGCTAGGCTACATCCATTGCCCCCCCGATACATTTCCCTGGTCACCCAGTAGAAGAAATCAGTCAGATTCATCTGGCATGATCTCCCCATGAATCCATGCTGCCTTTGGTCTTGTAGCTTATTGGATTCAAGATAGTTTACCAACCTTTCCTTTAACAGGGTTTCCACCCCTGATGTGAGACTGAGCAGCCTATAGTCACTATTATCTTCTCTGCTGCTGCTCTTATGGAGTGGGACTACATCTGCTCTCCTCCAGTCCTCCGGAACCATGCTTGTTTTCAGTGAGCTGTTGAATAAAGCCATCAGTGGGGCAGCTAGCACCTCCCTGAGCTCCTTTAGTACCATTGGGTGTATCCCATCTGGTCCCACAGCCTTGTTCACTTTCAGAGCTGCAAGTCCCTTCAGGACTCGTTCCTCTGAAAATGGACTTGTGTCCACCTCCCCCCCTTTCTTTCTGCTGCTCCCTAGTGGTCCATCCCCCTCCCTCCCTCCACTGTGAATACTGACATGAAGTACCTCTTCTATATGTCTGCTTTTTTTTTTGGTCCTCTTCTGTGCAGTCTCCTGTGTGAGTGGAATGACCCAGTTTTAGTTACCCAAATCCAGACTTGGAGGTCAAATTTGTGGGAGGCATTCTGATTTACTTTATACTAGTGCAAGAGCAAATCTTGAGCCCACTTTAGTAGACCTCACATAAAACCCACAATGTTGTGAGTTTCACAGCACAAGATTACAAGAAACCGTGACTATACCATTCAGTATGTTTTATTTTAAGCAACACAAACTTGAAAAGAAAAGATTGTATATCAGCAATTTGTTTCATTATTTGTACCTGTGACTCATTAGAAGAACATAGTATTGCTGACAATCTTTTGCTTCCTCCTGGAAGGGAAGGTTCTGGAAAGGTATGTTCTTTGAACAGTTCTATTTAGCTGATACCCTCAGTACAACAGTCCCATTTTCAGATTGGCATATAACCAGTCCACATGATGACAGTTTATACAGTTCGTAGAGAAACATGCACACACATAGCCACTGAAACCCACAGCCCCAGGTAAAATCTCACTTCCAGACCCTTTTATTCTGTTTCCAAGGATGAGATATAAAATAGGAGTTTGTTTGTCAAGGGCTTGCAGTTTTTTACAAACATTTGGTTTTATCTAGTCCATGGGGGATGTTGTTTGCCAGCATTCTCTCCCTCAGTGGTCTGTTTCAGTATAGATGCTTGGAGTTGGTGGGAATCTTGTTACTGAATAACTTGTTGCATCATGATTTTGAGGCATGGTAGATGGCACCAGATTCTACATGTTTGAGGTCACATAACTCTGAGTTGTTGCAGAAAGACTTGTTCCTCACAGATAACATGATAATGGTATCAGATGTTCAGAATACCATCTTGACTGTGCTGGATATTCAGAACACCATAGTAAATAGCATTAGATGGTAAGAAATACCATATCTCTTGATGGAATTAGGTGTTAGGCAATACCATCTTGATGGTACTGTTGTTTAGATATACAGTACCATAATCTCTCTCGAGAAATGGTTGTATTCTTAGACTGTACATTTTACGTAACAAACACTTTTTGCCTTATGTCATCAGATATTAAGATGGTTAAATTGAATTTTGTTTACATTTCAGCTGGGAACATTTGATAAGCATATTTTTGCCTAAATCAACAAAAGAACTCTGTCCTAGTTCATTTGAATCAATACTTTACAGTAAACAAGTAATGATTTATGTATAACAAGAGCTTCAAACTAATACAGTTGGACAGAAGCTCTGAACTAGTCAGACAGTGGTGACAATAACAGCTTAGGTATTTAACCATCTGAGAACTAATAATGCATTATATAAAAGTAATGTTTTAAATATTTTAACTTACATTGGTTTCATAACAACCAGTAGAGAATACTTGTCTCAAAAACCTCCACTAAGCAACAAATATACTCAATAAACTCAATAAATAAATGAATTGATAATACCTATGACACATTTGCTTATACAAATTCAGCACCACTTATCTGGTCTGTTCCTAAACATGGTTCAAGATTACACTGAATCTTACACTAGACTCAGAACAAACTTCACACAGCCATTTCAACCTACAGAAACTATAGGCTTGATATTAACAGCAGAAATAGAACAACACTGAAATAGTAATAAAGGAGCTAGGCCTATAATTCAGTTTCAAACTTGACCTACAAAATACTGTTTATAGAAACATAGACAATGACAGCACAGAAGGACCAAAGGTCCTTCCAATCTGCCTTAGTTCCCTGTCTAACCCTGGGACCTACTGTCCATCCAGGGTCCTAGGCCTCCCCCTCTTTCCCCCATTCTCTTTCCTAATTCTGTTACCGTGAGTGACCACTATACCCTTCTCTCTGTTCCGACCATGCGTGAAACCACCAACTGTTTTAATGCCCATTACTTCAAATGGTAGACTTTTCCATGGCTCCACCCTCTTTCTGTAAAATAATACTTTCTCAAGTCTCTCCTGAACCATCCTCCTGTCAGTTTCCACTCGTGCCCTCGTGACCTCGCACTGACATTCAAGCAAAAACATTCTTCACAGTTCACCCTGTTTGTTTCTTTGAGGAACTTGAAGATCTCTTATGTCTCCCCTCTCCTTTCTGGTCTCCAGCAAGTACATGTTTAGAGACTTGAGGCCAGTGCCATAATCATGCATACTTCTTGTAGGCATGTATGTACAGAAAAAAATGACCCTGTTACCTTTTTTATTTGCTCAACCTCACCCATGTTTTACTGTGCATTATACATGAACCAAAAATTGTATGAGCATTTTAATAGCTATGAACAGTTATCAAGACCAACAAACTTCAGAAGCAGCTGTGATGCGGGGAGTAGTGACAAGGTTTTCACTCCCACCCCCACTCAAGGACAAGTGCTTGTTTCAATCTCCATTACTTGGTAATTATATGAGTCAGTGTAGTCCACATAAATAATAAAGGCAACATTCTTTGTCAGTTTTATAGCAGTGTTCCAGTTAGGTAAGTTTTAATTTGGTTTTTATGTAAAGCACATGAGACATCTGCCATCAATGCCGAGCAATGAAAAAAAGGATGGAACACACTGAGAAATAATGAAGCTAATAAATTTAACATACCTAAACCTTTAGTATTTACTTTTTATTGAACAAAAAGCACAAGCAAAGGAAAGTGAGTCTGTATTAACACCTGAGAATGGCTGAGCTGAAAGGAAGACAACAAATTTGTGTGCTAAAACAAGCAGAAAGCACAGCCATGACTTGTAGGTAACAACATCAAAAGAAAGCCACAGTTGTAAAATACAACAAAAAAATCCATAGGAATAAAACCACTATTTTAACATGTTCCTGTTGAACACAGTCAGGACTACAGTAAATGAACAAGGCATTTTTCCTCTGCAAATGTTACAGGACAAAACAATAACCTTTCAGACTATGACCATCCACTGCTTATTTGGAGCACGCATAAAAGGCCTCACTGTCCCATTGTAGTCTGCTTACTTAGTGCAGATTACATATCCATCCTTTCACTCTTTTGACCCCTTTCTTGGTAAGGCTCCCAATTTTCTCTCAGCACAGTTTTTTCTTCCTCTTACTCAATACCTATCTCACTTATGCTAATTCTCTTACACCACTGTTTTCTTCCTTTTACTAAATCACTACCTATCCCACAAACAATTTTCCTTTGTCACCTGATTTTTACCACAGAATCATTTCTCTATCCACCACTGAACTAATACCCTGACCCTCTTCGCTAGAGGCTGCAACCCCCGCAACTACATCTCTGCATCAGCCACAACTCACTAAGCTGTTAGCTTACCTTAACTTCTTAGTTTCAACTTTTCTTGTCTCCTCTCTGATCTACCTGCCAGCCTCCACCTACTGTAGTACCCATGCCACCAACCTCACTTATACACTAACTTTATTACTCTTAGAGAAACTTAATCTTCCAGTAGGTCTAACCTACTAAACCTATACCACTATGTCCTGCTTAATATATCTTTTGCTACTGCAAACAACTTACATACAGTACCAATTCAAAATGGTCAGTGGTGTACCGAGGTACCTGATATGCTGGGTCTTCCTGCTAGGCATCCTCCCTCACCTGGTAAACCCCTACACAGATGGTGTCAACCTGTACACTCCATCAAGTACCCTACCCCCATGACATCTCATCACTTTTCCAGCACAATTGCCTTGAAGAGCACAGATTACAACCAGAAGCCAAAACCAACATCAAACATTCCTCCCCTCTTAGTTATCCCTACCCAGTTAGCATTATATGGATCCTCCACTCTCCATTATCTCAACTCCAGAGCAGTACCTTCTGCACCTCTCATAAACAAAAGGGGATGACGATTTGCCCTCAAAATCATTCTTAGTGGCCTCAATAAGTTTCTTCTCCTTTTACTGTTCTGCTCTGGTAACATTGAATTAAACCCTGTCCCACCCTTGCCGATTGCTGCATCCTCCGACCTTCCACAATTGAAAGGCCTTAGTTTCCTTCACATCAATGCCTGTAGCATTTTAAAAAACTTGACCTTATTCAGGCCTGGGTCTGCCACACTAAACCCGACATCCAAGTGATCACAGAATCCTGGTTCAAATGTTCCATGCCCGACAATGCCATTAATATCCCCTCTTATAATATCTTCAGATCTGATAGCTGTACTAGAGGTGGGGAAGGGGTCACAATTTATGTTTTGGACAAATTTTCAGTCTCTATTGTTGTCTCTTCTTCAGTCCCAAAAGATTTTGAAAGTTTGATGCTTAAGTTGTCCCTGCCCTCGAGGAATCTAGTCTTATCACAGGCTGTTATAGACCACCGTCAGGGGGCCTCCAACTTCTATCCCACCAATGCAAATTGTTTGAAGCTGCCAACTAAGAGGTGGTCATCTTAGATGATTCTAACCTTGATCGGTTGTCTCCCTGCTCCAAACCTCTCAAGGACATCTGTGACACCTACTGCCTCTCACACCTAGTCCTAGAACCCACTAGACCAAATGCAAAAAAAAAAAAACAGCCAACAGCTCCCTCTTAGAACTAATCATATTCAATAAGCCTCACAAATATGCATATACAAGGGTCTTCCACAATGATATAAGCAACCATAGAGCAATAGCTTGCTTAAGAACTGCCCCTGAGGTTACCCCTTCCCCTAAATTTACATTTAAAAGGAGTTTCCATAAATTCAATTCCACTGCCTTCTTGTCAGATTTAGCCACGATTGGATGGCAAGACTTCTACCTCGCTCCTTCCATTACTGAGGCCTGTATGTTATTTCAGAACATTGTCTCAACGATTATTAATAAGCATGCTCCCTGGGTTAAACTTAGATCTGGCAGAAGAACCTGTCCTTGGTTTACCTCGTCCCTTAAATCTGCGATCTGCACCAGAGATGCTCTATGAAAGAAGGCTTGAAAATCTAAGCTGCCAGCCAATTGAGCATCCTTTAGAGCTTCAAGGAATTTCTGTACCAAGCTGATAAGGATGGTGAAATCCAATTACTTTCAAATAGTTTTAGATTCCTTTAAATACAACTCTGTAAAAGTTTTGCAAATCTTGAAGGATATTAAGGGATCTAGCAATGCTTCATCCCTACCGACAAAAATTGTTCATGACAACAGTATCTTTTCTGATGAACAAGTTATCTTAGCCCAGCTAAATAATCATTTTGCGGTCGCAGGGTTAGCTTTCGACACTTCCCCCGCTAACCAGCTGCTCACCCAGCAAATTGGTTCAGATACTTCCTCCCTGTCCTCTACCACCATATGTCCCACTGTCAAATTCTCCTTTACCTCAGTCTCCTACAAGCAGGTCGAAGACCTCCTGCTGGCCCTGGACACTAACAAAAGCACAGGAGCTGATCAAATTGAACCTTTCTTTCTTTCTAAAGCTGAGTTTCCACCTATTGACCACACCCATTACCTGCCTCTTTAATCTGTCCCTTTCCCAAGGAGTCCTCCCACATCAATGGAAAATAGAACACATCATTCCGCTTTTCAAATCTGGTGACCCAAGTGATCTCAACAACTACAGGCCCATATCTTTGCTCCCAATCCTATCGAAACTCCTTGAGAAATTAATAAATTTCCAATTAAGACAATTCCTTGAATCCCATGATACCCATAACCCACTTCAATCCGGCTTCAGGCCTAACCATAGTACAGTTTCTGCCCTGGCCAAAGTGACAAATGACTACCAAGTCACACTGGACACTAAAAAACATGCATGTGCCTTATTCCTGGATCTGAGTAAGGCATTTGACACCATAGATCATGAATTACTCCTATCCATATTACACAACACCGGGCTTGAAGAAATATCCCTAAAATGGTTTAGCAATTACCTTATTGAAAATGTTTTTTGAGAGGTTGCACATGGAAAGGGTGCTGGGATACAAACATAGCAAACAAAATAAGTAAAAAATCCCACACTCACCACCCAGTAATAAGAAGACTGCTCACAATATCTCAAAGGTGCTTCATTTTATTGGTGCCAAGTGCATAGTCCTGACATGTTTTTCAGAATATTTCCTTTCCCAAAGGAAATTTTCTGAAATGCGTCAGGACTCTGCACCTAGCACAATAAAATGGCTTACTGAGTATTGTGAGAATTCCTATTATTACTGGGTGGTGAGTGTGGGATTTTTTTTACTAATTTTGTCAGTTATCTTGGCAGACAACAGCATCTACAAGCTCAGGGCACTACCTCCCCTCCAAAAACCTTGTTTAGAGACGTCCCCACAAGGTTCAATCCTAGGGTCACTACTGTCCACCTTATATATCAACAACATTAACTCAAAACTGAACTTATCCAGTGTCCATCTATTTGAGCATGACACTGTGCTTTATGTTGCCAGACCTTCCCTTGAACTTGAGTGCAACGGCAGCAGCATGACTTCGACATCCTCCAGAATAACCTCCTGCATCTGAAATTACTTCTTAGCACAAAAAGACCAAAACAATGCACCTATCTCCTCACTCCCATTTGGCGAGTACCCCCACAGCTCGAAAGTTCCAGATCCAGACCTTGCTGGGGGAGCCACTTGAAACACTGGACAAGTTCAAATACCTGGGCTTCTGGCTCAGCTGCAAGCTTTCCTTTTCTATTCACCTAACTGAGCGGACCTAAAAATGTAAGCAACAATTAGGCATCTTCTTTAGAATTAAACACATTCTTAACCAAGACGCCAAAATAAGACTGGTACAGGCTACTTTTCTACCCCTGTTAGATTATGCTTACTTTTTATACAGTCATTGCCCTTGGCTTCCCTAGCTAAACTGGATACCCCATACCAAAGGGCTATCCAATTCATCACCAATGCCCCTTGCAATACCCATCATTGTGATCTTTTTTAAATTTTATTTCAGGTTTTATTTGGTTTTTGTATTTAAAATTCTACATGCAACATGACAACATACAAATGATACATACATACATAGATACATAGGCAATGTCAGCAGATAAGGGCCTATGGCCCACCCAGTCTGCCCATTTGAGCTTGTAAGTTCAGTTTATGTTTTCCAAGAAGTTTGTTGCCCCTTACCCCTGACCTCCAGAATTCCTTTATGTCTATCCCACGTATTCTTAAATCCCGTGATTGTTTCAGCCCCCACCACTTCCTCTGGCAAGGTGTTCCACTTGTCCACCACCCGTTCTGTGAAGAAATTCTTCCTCACGTTTCCTCTGAATCGTCCTCCCTCCAACTTCATCCCATGCCCTCTAGTCCTGGAACATCCTTTTCACTTAAAAATAGTGTATTCCTGCACCCTGTTCCTCCCTGTAAGATACTTGTATGTCTCTATCATATCCCCTCTCTCCCTCCTCTCCTCCTGGGAGTACATGTTCAGTTCCTTCAACCTGTCCTCGTAGGACTTGGGATGCAATCCATGCACCATCTTTGTTGCCCTCCTCTGAACCTTCTCTACCCAGTCTATGTCCTTACGTAGGTAAGGTCTCCAGAACTGTACACTGTACTCCAGGTGGGGCCTCACTAGTGTCTTGTATAGTGGAATTATGACCTCCCTTTTCCTGCTGGTGATGTCCCTGCCTATGCACCCCAGCATCCTATTTGCTTTACCTGCTGCCTTGTCACACTGTTTCCCCTGCCTTGAGGTCATCAGAGATGATAACCCCAAGATCCCTTTCCTGCTTACATGATATATATCTGACCAATTGTCTCATACAAACATTAGTAGGCAGAAAATTAAAATAAAAAGAAAATATGGAAAAGAATACATTGTCTGCTATTTTCTTAAAAGCAGCGGTAAGGCATGTCACATGAATTAAGGGGAGAAGTCCCAGAATAATCAAAGTACATATGTATAGACATTTATATATGGATATAGATGGCATGGCATAGGATTATTTCCCCTCTCTCAAGTCACCTACATCATGCTAGATTTTCTAGTGACCACTAAATAATCTCCAAAGTGTCCTACAGACTCTCATAAAAGAAAGGAGGCCGGTCACAGCCAGCATCCTAAGGCACAAAGTCTGCATATTGGCTTAGTTGAAAAACTACCCACTTCCTCCATTGTATGTCACATTTTTTTTAGTTTGTCCATCATTTTGGCTGAGAGACACTCAAGGGCATATATTTCCCTGGATAGAGATAACCAGGCTTCTTTTGTAGGCAGCTTATTTGTAAACCACAACCTGGTTATAATTTTATGAGCTGCTATTGTGAGTTTAGTGATTTATTTTAATGTTTTTGGTCAATTCAGGTATCTTGGGGTTTAAGAAATGTTAAAATGAATGTGGGTATGGACAAATCTGAGATATTATAGATTGCGTTCAGCTCCTCAAGGACCTCAGTCCACAATTGTGTTATTTTAGGGCAAAACCAGAGAACATGGCTCTGGTTTGCCATATCTCCCCCGCAGTCCATCCAGCATCTTCCTTCCCCCAATTCTCCTATGTTTACCAGCAAGGCAGGAGTTCTAAAGAATCTAGATCAGAGTTACATAGAAACATAGAATTTGTCGGCAGATAAGGACCACTTGGTCCACCTAGTCTGTCCATTTTCCTACCTAACAGATAAGCTGCAGATCCTAGTTAACCAACAGCTTACTTCCTCCTACCCCCACTAGGACTGCCTTATGCCTGTCCCATGCATTCTTGAATTCCCCCACTGTTCTTGACTCCACGACCTCCTCAGGGAGGCTGTTCCATGCATCCACAGCCCTCTCTGTGAAAAAATACTTCCTCACATTACCTCTGAGCCATCCCCTCTATCTTCAAATTGTGCCCCTTGTTCTTGCACATCTCTTTTCTGAAAGATGCTACCCTCTTGGACTTAGTTGATTCCTTTAGGTGCTTGAAAGTTTCTATCATGTCCCTCTCTCCTTCTTTCCTCAAGGGTATACATATTAAGCTCCTTTAGTCTTTCTTGTATGTCTTCTGGTGCAGACCCTGCACCATTTTGGTTCCCTCCTCTGGACAGCCTCACTCTGTCTATGTCTTTGCAGAGATAGGGTCTCCAGAACTGCATACAGTACTCAGATGGGGTCTCACCAACTGTCTGTACAGAGGATAACAACTTCCTGTTTTCTACTATTGATGCCTCTTCCTATGCATCTCAGTATCCCCCAGCCTTCACCTGCCTTCTCACATTGCTTGCCCACCTTTGGGTCATCTGATATAATTACCCCAGGTCCCTTTCTATTTTACTGTTGTCAGTATCTCACCCCATTGTGTACGCTTCCCTGGGTTTTGTTTCCTATGTGCATTACCTTGCACTTCTTTGCATTGAATCTGAGCTGCCATACATTTGATCATTCCTCCAACCTTGCCAAGTCCCTTCTCATCCTTTCCACTCCATCTTGTGTATCAACCCTGTTGCAGATCTTTGTGTCATCTGCAAAGAGACATACCTTTCCTTCCAGTTCCTCTGCAATGTCACTTATAAAGACATTAAAAAGGACTGGTCCCAGTACTGAACCCTGTGGTACCCCGCTAGTAACCCTCCTTTCTTCACTGTGTACTCCATTTACTACTACCCTTTGCATCCTCTTGTCTAGCCAATTTTTTATCCAGGCTACCACCTTGGGACCCACTCCAAGGCTGGCTATCTTGTGTATTAATCTTTTGTGTGGGACTGTATCAAATGCCTTACTAAAATTTAGGTAGGCTATGTCCACAGCCCTTCCCTGATCTACTATTTTGGTCACCCAGTCAAAGAAATCTATTAGATTCATCTGACACGACCTTCCTATCATGAATCCATGCTGCCTTGGGTCCTGTGCCCCACTGACCTCTAGGTACTCAACAATTCTTTCCTTCAGAAGTGATTCCATCATTTTCCCTACCACTGAGGTCAAACTAACTGGTCTGTAGTTTCCTGCCTCTGTCCTGCTCCCACTTTTGTGAAGAGGAATCACATCTTTCCTCCTCCAGTCCTCGGGTACCACCCCATCCTCCCATTATTTGTTAAAGAGAGTAGTCAGCGGTGTCACTAGTTCTACCCTTAGTTCTTTTAGGATTCTTGGGTGAATCCCATCAGGTCCCATTGCTTTGTCCACCTTCAATATTATTAGTTCTTTCAGAACCCTTTCTTCTGTAAATGGACTGGTATCGACCCCCGTCTTCAGAGTGTTTCTCTTGTTTGGTTTAGGTAACTCCCCCTCCTCTTCCTTTGTGAATACTGAGCAGAAATATTCGTTCAGTATCCCTGCTTTTTCACTGTCACCCTCTACCCACATTCCCTCCCCTTTATTAAGCTTCAGTATCCCTCCTTTGGTCTTTCTTCACTCTCTAATGTACCTATAAAAGGTCTTATCCCCCTTCTTAACAGAATTGGCTATCCTTTCCTCGGTTTGGGCCTTTGCTATTCTGACTGCCTTCCCAGCCTCTTTCTGCTTTAACTGATAAAGTTCTCTGTTCTGCTCCTTCTGTGTTTCCTTATATTTCCTGAATGCTGTCCTTTTCTCCTTAACCTTCCCTGCCACCTCTTTTGAGAACCATAGCGGTTTTTCCTTCATTGTGTTTTATTGATTTGCTTTACACAAAGGCTTGTTGCCTCTGTGATGGCTTTTTGATCCTCCCATTGTTCCTCCACCCTCCTTCTTGCCTATTTGCTAGTGCTTTTCTGAGGCACTTCTCATTTTCCCAAAGTCAGCCATCCTAAAGTCCAGTACCCTTGCTTTTGTATGGCTTGATTGTATGGCTGTGTTTATCGTGAACCACACTGTTTGGTGGTTGCTTGTTCCCAGATGGCTACCCACTCTAAATCTGAGATTCTTTCTCCGTCCCCATTTGAGAGTACCAGGTCTAAGATTGCTCCCTCCTGGAGTGGGTTCCAATACTAGCTGTCTGAGGCATGCCCTGTAGGGCATCAAGAATGACCCTGCTCTTGGATGTGCCTGCAGCAAAGGTGCTCCAGTTAACATCTGGCATATTCAGGTCCCCCATCAACAATATCTCCCCTTTTTATGCCATTCTAAGAAAGCCTTCTATCATTTCCTTGTCCATTCCTCCCCTGAGATGGGGGTCTGTATACAACCCCCATGTGGATTGTGGTGCCATTTCCTGTCTCCAGGGTGACCCAAAGTGCCTCATCTGCTCCCTGTTTACTCTTTAGTTCTGTTGCTTTGATCCCTTCCTTTACATAGAGAGCTACTCCTCCTCCTCCTCCTCCTCTTTTACCCTCCCTGTCCCTCCTGTAGATTGTGTATCCTGGTATGTTGACATCCCAGTCATGGTTCTCTGTGTACCAGTTTCTGTGACTGCCACAATATCCAGGCAACCCTTTTCCATCAAGGCCACTAGTTAGGGAGCTTGTTACACAGACTACGGGCATTGGTACTCATCACCCTCCACTTTTTGATAGCCTTACCCCTTTTAGCCCTATTTCTGTCCTTACTGCCTTTGCCTTTTTTTACATTTAAATCTGTTCTGCGTTCTGTGTTTCCATGTGTATGCCCTCCAATATGGGGATGTAAAAGTTTTTAGAACAAGTAAGGCTGAGTCATACCAAAATGAGTCAAGTATGTCTGCCTGTAATTCTGTAGCCCACCTATGGCTTATCGAGGCTGTGGAGTCTCCCCTCCTATCACTTAGGGCCTTGTAAATTTTGCTAATTAAATGGTCCAAGGCAGTACCCTTAATGTGGGCTTGTATTAATTGCAGCAATGGAGGTGTATTTCCCATTAACTTCACCAGGGCCTCCTCAAAAGGTTACAGATATGATTTAATATTTAAATAAGATATAAAGTATTTATGGGGTAAAATATATTCTCTTTGCAGGGAGACAAACGGGAGCAACCCAGTCCCTCCCACTAGTTGGAAGATATGGGAGACTCCATATCTCTGACACTGTGTCAGATATGGGGTCAAAAGATCCATTTTTAAGTCAGCATTATGACTTAGAGCTCCCAGTGACAGTCCCTCTGGGAAGGTGAGATAATTATCAAGTATTTTAAGCCACACTTTAAGAGGCTCCCTTGTAAATTTGGAGAAGTTTCCCACTGTGCAGTATCTAGGGGGTGTTCCAAATAGGAGCTCTGTTACATTGAATAGATCACCCCACATTAGTTCCAGCTCTTTCCAAAGGGCCTCTTTTTGTATATTAATCCAATTTAAGACTATCCTAAGCTATGATGCCAAGGTGTATTTTCTAAGGTCAGGTAAATTAAGCCCCCCTCATTCTCTAGTAAGCTGCAGGACTGAATATCTGATTCTAGGTGACTGTCCACTCCAAATAAAGTGTGAGATCATTTTGACCCAAGCTTGGAAATCTGTCGTAGTGGGTAAAAATGGCAGAGTCTGAAGAGAAAACAGGATGCAGGAGAACACATTCTGCTTTATTGTGTCAATTCTACCCAAAAAGCTTAGTGGGAGATGGGACCAGCGGGAGAGGTCTTCTGCCAACTTTAGGGTCAGGGGTTCTATATTTAATAATTCTGCATGTATGGGGTTTCTAGTGAGCCTGATACCCAGATATCTCATCTCTTGTCTATACCATTTAAATGGGAAGTTCTTCTTAAGTTGGACGGGAGGCGAGAAGTTATAAGTCAGAACTTTTGTTTTAAATTTGTTTATTTTATACCCGGCAAAGGTACAAAATTTATTTAATAACTTCCACATTTCTGGGATTGATAAGAAGGGGTCTATAATTTTTAAGAGGATGTTGTCCACGAAGAGTGAGATCTTCTGTCGACGACCACCTATGGGGATACCCTCTATTCCTGAAGTAGCCCTAATAGCTATGACAAGGGGCTTGAGGAACAATGCAAAAAGCATTGGAGACATTGGGCAACCCTGACGAGTTCCCCTGAAAAGTTGAAACATGTCTGAGAGTGCCCCGTCTACCTTTATATTTGCTCTAGGAGAGGCATAGATATTCTGTAGCTGTCTTACAAATAGCTCCGGGAAGTGAAATGACAATAGAGTTTGCCATAAAAAGGTCCAGCTGACCTGGTTGAATGTCTTTTCGGTGTCTAGTCCTAGTAGGACCAGTGGGATTTTCCTCTCCAGGGCATAATCTACCAACAGGTGGGTTCATCTGATGGCATCATGGGCCTGCCATCCCTTAATGAAACCTACTTGATCTAGGTCAATGATAGTTGGTAGTAGATGGTCTATTCTTGATGCCATAGCTGTCATAAATAGTTTGTAGCAATATTTCAGCATAGAAATGGGATGGTAGGAGGACGGGTATTTTAGGTCTTTCTGAGGTTTTGGGATGGTTGAAATGGTGGCGTACTGCCACAAGGGGGGGAGTCACCTTCTTGAACTGCATGCAGGACTGGGGTTAATATGGGCAGGAGAAGCTTCTTGAATTTAGAATAAAACTCTGAGGGGTATCCATCAGGGCCCGCAGCTTTAAGGGTTTGGCCTCTTTTAAGAACTTGGTTTATTTCTTCCTCACTAATGGGAGACAAAAAGGCCTCTACTTGTTGTGGGGTGATTCGTGGTATGGGGAAACTCCCTAAGTAGGATTGTGTTTCCTCTGGGGGTATTACTTGTTCATTGGTGTATAAATCTTGATATAACTGTTTTAAAATAGCCCTAATTTTCTGGGGCTTTTTTGCTAAGCTCCCTGTTTTGGGGTTCATCGTTGTGATCTTTATGCTCAGACTGGGTGGCAGTTACTGAAAGTTAGAAGACTAAAAAATGCCACCCTCTGGACCTTTAGCGCTCTCATTAACAAGCTCCCTAAAAATCTTTACTTTTTCTGCAGGGACTTACTCACTCAGAAGATATTCATACTTCCTGCTCGACATTCCCAGAGTCATAATCTTGTACAGTACATCCTCCATAAGCCATGCCCTCCCGATCATCTGGAACAATATACAGGGTACCTTAAAACTCTCAAACCTAGTAGGACTGTCCACCTTTAAGTCACTGCCGAGTTATTCCTTCAAGAAAAATTGCAGATGCTTCTCCCTACAATGCCTATACTCTATTTGGAACCAAACCATCTATAGCCAACACTTCTCTCTCTCTCCCTTATATTATTTATTGTATTTATTTAAGTATTTGGTAACCAGGTAAGTGCACTGATCCAGGGGACCATTTTCAGGCATGACCTGGGCCACACAGGCGGCAGTTACAGAGGTAGTGAAAAGTTATACAATAAGTACAAGCCATGTGGATATACAGACATCATTGGTGAACAAAGAAAGTGACATAGAAAAGTAAAATTAATGAGAGGCTGAAAAAACAACCAGTACATCATGATAAGCAACACTTATTATACAATTATTTACTAAGGATAAGTGGCCAGTGCAAATTAATGCATGACGTAAAACAAACAAACAAAAAACATACAAGACAATAGCCAAAGTGGAGAGCCCAAGAAGCAGGCAGTGAGGGATGTAAGTCAGGAATCCAAAGAAATGAAAGAGGGCAGGGGAGGCCAAAGCAGCCCAAGATGGAAAAGTCAGAAAGGAAGGGGGGAGGGTTATCCAAGCTAGCAACGGCATGTGGCCTCATCAAGCAGCCAGGATCTGAGATGTGTCTTGAAAGTGGCATGGGAGTCCAGAGAGTGGATGGGCATGGGGATACAGTTCCACAGAGTGGGAGCAGCTATAGGGAGATAGGCCATCTCCCTCTTCCCACTCTTTTCCTTCTTCCCTAGCTCCTTTTATGTACCAGTTCCCCCCCCCTCCTCTTTATTTGCCTCATGAGCACTTGAATGACCTCTTAGCCTACTTCTAATATGTCGAATTGTCCCATGGCACTTACTCACCTGCTGTTTGAATGGTATATTGTCTATGCAGTCCTTGGCGATTCATACTGTTGTCATAACTTGTACAGCCCTTTTCATTGCACAAGCTGTCATTTTTTGCACCAGCAGTTCTCTCAGCCTGATGTCACTGAATGTTATAAAATCTCTTTGCATTTACCTGATGTGTCATACTGTTATTAAGAATTGTAATGTTATGCTACATCTTTGTAATGTAATTGCTATGTAATGTTACCATGTCTTTTGTATATATGTACCCAGGACCACCTTGTAAATGAGTGCTCTCAATGGTGTATTTACTCTTGGTAAAAATAAAGATTGAGTGATTGAAAGGGGATTCCTCCAACAATGTCACTGCCAGTTTTGCTACAAGAGATGGTGACTTGCATTACTGCCAGTGAATACATTCACAAAAGAATGAAAAATAAAAGAAAGCAAAATTAGGGAATAAATGTACATTAAGTTTGTGAGCCTCAGATCACTGATTACACATCACAGGAAAAGGAAACCATAAACTAGTTACCTGCTCCACTAGCTGTTTAAGTCACCCCACAGTTTCAATTCTGAGAAACAGTTTATTTATCAAGTGTATTTTTTAATGTAGGTTTCCTAGAAAAAAACATCAATGTCATACATGAGAAGTAACAGTCATAGTCAAAACTCAAACATCCGTGCTTTAAAAGGACAAAAAGCTGCTCTTGAAACAAAGTTGCAGTGCTGAATAACAGTTTATTAATGGGCTGTTGGCATGATAACCAATTATCATGCCAGCAGGCAGCAGTCCACTAATAAATTGTTATTCAACACTGCAACTTTGCTTCAGGAACAGCTTTTTGTCCTTTAGAGCATGGCTGTTTTCGAGTTTTCTGTATGTATTTTGAGAGCCACTGATCTAGTGGGTCAGTGCACCAGAGTTTTCTGCAGTTTTATATAGTCATAGTCTGGTAGGGTTCCCTTATCTGCAATGTTAAAAGTGGCTTCTGAAAAATGCCTGTTGAAATTTAGTTTTATAAGGGAATGTGCTATTAACTTTAAAAATGCTTCATTGATTTTATCTTGACCTAACCCATACATGTGGACTTTGACTGATTTTATAATAAATTAATAAATGGATGGATATTGTTTTATCCTTTACATTTCTTCTTTTAGATTTGTGAATACATGTGTATTACGGAAGTTAAATGGTCCGTCACGGCAAAGGGGGCCCCAGATTGTTCTTGGGTCTAGGGCCCCAGGTTGCTTGTATTTGGCCCTGCCTGGGCCTGGCCTCAACTGAAGCTGTGTGGGTCTGAACCCACCTTTGAAAAGAGCACGCTGAGTGCTGATTGGAGGAAGCAACAGCAGGTGATTTAATTAAATCCCCTGCCATCTCCTCCAATCAGCGTTCAGAACTCTCTCTTGAAAGGTGAGTTCAGAGCCACGCAGCTTCAGTTGGGGGGGCCAGGACACATCAGTGGGAGGGACAGTTGTGCTATTTGCATCTGGAGATATGAGCCACCATATTGTTATTCACCTGGCAGCCTGTGGCCATCCATCCCTCCACAGTATCTGATTGGCTGCCTGATGCTGGCAGTCATTTACAAATAGAGGATGACTGACTAATGACGAGGCTGCAGCTACATTTAGCATTAATCGTTAGTTTTCAAGTTAAGCAAGCAGCTGCAGCCATCGTTGCCTCATTTAATCTCACTTGACACCACTTTATTTCTTTTTGGTGATTGTTGGGATTATGGTTTAGGTGCAGACTACCAAGCCATAAGAGTGGGAACTGTGGAGGAGGGTTGGGCACAAGCAGAAAGCATTCAAATCTGGACATGTACTGTACTCATTTGAGAGCTGACAGGAGCAGTTTAGATCATGGCCTGGTGACAGGGATTGGAATAACTGGGAGCAAAAATGAGGTGAATGATATCCTGTCTCTTCTTATGGCAGGCACTGGTCTTGCGGTACCACTATTCTTTTGTGAGTAAGTGTGGCATGTGAGGCCGAGCATTGCAGTGTTTCCCTGGGTGGATCTGTGTTTGTGACCAAGGGACAGTATTTGTCATTTAAAATCTTTGTTTTTTATTCAGAGGTATCTCCTCTTATGTGGCTGACCTAAAGGTGGATCGGGACCCACGTCCTGACAAAGAGTTGCCCTGAGTGCAAGCACTGGAGGGGAGCATATCTCTTAACCTGTCATCACTAAACTTAGGGAAGTGGACATTTAAAATCAGGGACAGTGACAAACACTGGCCCTCACATTGATGGACACATCCTCATACATGGAGATGCAAGCTCAGAATACTGTGCTATTGTATTTACTAGTATTTACTAGTACAAAGTTTAGTTTTGATTTAGCATCCTGGAATATTATCAATATAGCATACAAATTTAAGGTGCATTCTCTGTGTGGGCAGAACCTTTTCCATGAGCGACGGATGTGGGACAGAGCAATTATGAGGGATAAAATGAGGGACATCCCTCGAAATCAGGGACAGTTGAGAGGTGTGGTGGGGAGAGGTTTGTGCTGTTACTGTATCCTCCTCAGAATATGTGCTAAATCTGAGGCATAGTTTGCAGCCGGATCATGTGGATCTTCTATTTTTTGCCAAAGAGCTTCTAGTGCCGTGCTAAAATAGGCACCATATTGGGGGGGGAGTTAATGCATTAATCCAAAAGCCATTTTGAGATAGGGCACAGGCCAAAACTGCACAGTGCTGCCACCTATTTGCAGCTGCAATCTATGCTGACCATCTTAACAGAATTTCTGCAGCTGTTTAAATGTACTGTGTTGTTTAGTTCATGAGTTCATTACCTGTTGTGCATTTTTGGTGGTCTTGTTGAGGGTTCTGTGGGAAACCTGTTAGACTGCATTGAGGTAGGAAGTTGGTCTGGAGGGACGGGTACCATGCTTAGCTGGGGACTCAAGGCAGGGTGTTTGGATGCAACTTGCTGACTGTGCTTGATGGCTTGAGATTCTAGGATGCTGGG
Organism: Neoceratodus forsteri; assembly: GCA_016271365.2. NCBI lineage: Eukaryota > Metazoa > Chordata > Ceratodontiformes > Ceratodontidae > Neoceratodus > Neoceratodus forsteri. The sequence continues at coordinate 1,146,306,610 of CM057449.1, read as the reverse complement.
GCTTGGGTGAAACTTGCTGGGCTGGGGATGGTCAGGGGCCTCGCACTTATGCAGCTGGTTGGATATTGGGGGGGAGGATTCAAGCAACATGCTGGACTTGGGGGGATCTGGGGGTGGAACTATGCTGCAGCTTACTAGGCTTGGGAGGAAGTAGAAGAGTAGAAAATTCTGTTTCAAATGTCCCCCAAAATGCATAAGAATGCACCAAAAAACAACATTTTACAGAGGCCTAGTCATCCCCCAGACCCCCAGCCCATAGTTTAGATTTTTTTGCATACACTTTTTTAAGGCTGGTTACTCCTCTGCTTGAGGCACTCCTCATAATACCTGCCCTGTTGACTCTGAACATTTTTGTCAACCTACGCTACACCATCTCCAGCCTTTCCTTATCCTTCCTGAGGTGAGGGTTCGAGAACTTGGTGCAGTACTCCAGGTGCAACCTCACTAGAGATCTATAAAGGAGTAGTATCACCTCTTTCCTCCTGCTTTTAGCACCTCTCCCTATACACCCCAGCGTCCTATTTGCCTTACTATAGGCCTTGTTGCACTAGCTCAGTTTGTTTGAGAATGCCACTAATGATAACTGTCAGGTCACATTCCTCCCATCCAGTACTCTGTCCTGGGGTTCTTATTCCCTAGGTGCATTACTTTCTGCTTGTTTATGGCATTTATAAGTTACTCTGCATTTCCCTGAGTCCCCTCATTGCTATCCATCCTCTCACAGAGCTTAGTGTCATCTGTGAAGAGCTACAACCCACCACAGATACCTTTTCCAATGTTGCTAATGAGCATACTGAAGTGGAATGGGCCCAGGACAGATCCCTGTGGCACCCTGCTCATGACCCCCATCTTTTCCAGCAATGGTCCACGGAGCATTGAGTCGACAGCCTTGCTGACGTCGAAATAGATAAAATCCACAACAATGCTCCTATCCAATTCCCTCATCATCCAATCAAAAGAACATATCAGATTTGTGGGACAGGATCTCCCTACCACAAGCCTGTGCTGTTTACTATCCTTGAACCCTTTGTTCTCCAGGTAGTCAAACAAGGTATTCCTTAATCAGTTACTCCATTAGTTTCCCTATAACGGAGGTTAGACTGACAGGTCTATAGTTCCCTACTTGCTCCCTCCCCATACTTATGGAGAGAAATGACATATGCCACCCTCCAGTCCTTCGGAACTACCCACATCCATAGGGAATGGTTGAATAGTCCTACCAGGGGTTCAGCAGGTTCCACTGCCAGTTAACTGGGAATCCTCAGATGCAACCCATCTGGTCCCAGGGCTTTATCTTCTTTAGGGCTGCTATCCTTTTGGACCCTGTCACTTGTAAATACTGACTGTCTCATCTCTGGACCTCCTTATCAGCCACTTATATGCTACTCTCAGGCAAGAGCCCGTCATCCTCCCTGGTGAAAACTGAGCAAATCTAGTTATTAAGGATAGCAGCCTTATGGTTGTTCTCTTTTATCTGCCTAGACCCCCCTGACAGTCCAACGATTCCCCTTCCTTTCTTTGTTATTTCCCCAATATAGCAGAAGAAATGTTTTTCTCCACCCTTGATCCCTTCTGCTATGTGCAGCTCTGTGTCTGCTTTTGACTCCCTAACTGTCCTCTCTGCTTCCTTACTTCTCAGTAAATATCCTTCCCATTCCTCCTACCCCTACGTCTCTTCATACTTATAGAAGGCCTTCATCTTCACCCCTACTGCTTCCCTGACTTTTTATCAGAAACCATAATGTTCTCTTGAACTTATTCCTTTTGGTTACCATTCTCATGCATAATTTAGATACCTCAAGAATGGCCCCCTTTATTACCCTCAACTCTCTTCCACCCCATCCAAATTGTCTACCCTGACTATCTTTTCCCTGACTATTTCCTTCCACCTGCTGAAGTCTGCCCTCCTAAAATCAGGGACTTTGGTTCATGATTGGAGTTTTCCAGTTCCTAGGGCCAGTTCAAATGAAATTGATTGGGTCCACCCTCGGAACGCACCAGCATCCTGGGGCTGGGCAATTAGAGCACCAATTGGCAATGACGCAGATCACTTTTTTTGCAGTGGGCTATGCCTCCCACAACCCCTCTACTTCAGGATTCCAACTCCGGGGGGAAGACCTTGGGAAGGGGGTGGAAAATTCAGCATTTGGCACCCTGATTGCCTGGCACCATAATGACAGCGCTCTGAGCATCATAAGGGAAATTAAGTTAGTTATGGTCAATGTTCCCTAGTGACTGCCCTGCTCTCACCATTCCTACCACCTCCAAGTTGGTAAGCACCATACTGAGAATGGTGGTTTACCTGGTGGGTTCCTTAATTATCTGTACCAGGAGACAGTCCTGGATTAGATCCAGCAAGGCCTGACTTCTGGTGCTCCTGGCCACTGGAATGTCTCAATTGATGTCTGGTAGGTTCAGATAATCAATTACCACCACTTCTTTCTTTGCTACCCCCTTTCATGTTCTTCTGGGATCTCTCTTTCCCTCTCTTCCCATTGTCCCAGAGGTCTGTGGACCACCCGTAAGCATAGTTTCTTGCCCAAGGCTGCTGTGAGTTGCACCCACAATGACTGTGACTCACTATTACCCCTGATGCACCCATTCTCCCCCACCTCAGGGCCATTCCTGACATAGCAGGTACTCCTCTGCCTCTACCTTTCCTCTATCCCTCCTGAATAATGAGTACCCAGGAATCATCAGGTCCCAGTTGCTATTGTTCTGTAGTCCATTTTTTCTTGATGGCCACATGTTCCACCTCAGTATCTGCAATCAGTGCATGGAGCTCACTGATTTTATTACCCAGGCTCCTATCATTAAGGCATACTCCCTTCCATCTGACCCCTGAATCACTTTGCTAGTACCCTGACTATAGCCCTTATGCTTCCCATGGTCACTTAGCCTCTTGTTTTTCTTGTTTTTTTGCACATATGGCATTCCCTCTCTTTAGTGTCCCCTTGCATGGCCCAGATTGTACCTCATCCCTTTTTCTACCCACTGAGCTATTACTAGCCCTCAAATGTGGGGGAATACTAGTTAGGATCTCCTTTGTCTCACTTGTCATATGTATGTTTGAGATTTTGGATTTTAATGTTTGTTGAAATTGTTTTAAGCTGTAAAGCACTTTGAAATAGAAAAACGCTGTACAAATAAAAATTATTATTATTATTATTCTCCTAGCCCCAGTCTCCCCTACAGTCAGTTTAAAAATGCTATACAGATGTCTAACATCTGTATTAAATAATAAAAATGTAATAATACAAATTTAAATTTGCCCACATATGCCCTCTCCTGTAATCATTAAGGCACTAAAAGTGTCTTCACCTTTGCAACCAACTACAGTTGATACAAACCTGTTATATTGAGAACAGTTATCAGACAATTTCAAAATACATGTAATATGCAATATGTAATATCAATGGCACTTTAACCATTTTGAATGTTCTCCCTAGCATTCCCTAATTTACCCATTTAAACAGCTGACATTCAAGTTTCATACTAGTTGTATTGGTGCAGGTGATACCCTACTAGGTCTATCAATAGCCATTTTATCTAGGATAAAGCACAAAGGAATTATTTCAGTATTTAACATTAGCATAGTGTGGCAAGGCTCAATGGCGGGAAACAAACTTAAAAAATTAAAAAAAAATTCTGGGAACTCTGTATACATGTTCTTTACCCTACTCAAGAGCTTTGTTAACTTACAGTATAACTAGTATCTTGGTTACACCATTGACACAGAACTACACTTTTACAGTGGTCAGTGGGGCCTATCTCATGGTGTAACTGCTTACACACCTGGGGGTTAGTAGTTAAGGTGCCTAAAGAAACCATGACTGTAGTTTTTGCAGCAGTGACCAGCCCTGGACCTTGGTTCTAGGGCTGGCCTTTGTTAAGCACATAATCAACTGTTGTAGGATCTGAGCATTTGTCAGTAAACTGACAGTTTAGTTTAGTTCGATCAGTTAAGTGGAACTCACATAAATCCCTCAATGTTGTGAGTTTCACAGGACAAGCAGATTACAAGAAACCCAAACTGTAACATTCAATGTTTTATTTTAAACAACACAAACTTGAAAGGAAAAGATTGTATATAAACAATTAGCATGTAATTAACCAACAGTCTCTTTTGAATTAATTTGTACCAGTGCACTCTCATTAGAAGACATGACACTGCTGGCAGTCTTTTTTGCTTCCCCGGGAAGGGGGGCGGCCTGGAAAAGTATATTCTTTGTGCATTGCCTTTTCAGCTGATGCCCACAGTGCAACAGTCCCAATTTCAGCTTGGCATATAATTTCCTTTATTTATTTATTTATTTATTTACTTACTTACTTATTTATTTATTTATTTCAGTTTCGGAATTACAACCTTTGAGCCAAGATGGCTCTTTTACAAAGGCTCCATGTCAAGGACTCAAAACAGTACAATATGTACGAAAATGGAAAACATTCAGTACAAGAATCTGACTGGTAGTCAGTTATGATTACATTGCAGGACATATTTGTTAACAGAATACAGAAGCAGATTTCAATGCAGGCCGACAATGTAACATAGACAGGTTAACCAATATCCAGCAATTTAGCAGCAAAACAATATAGACCTGTTACTAAGCGCAGATAACTGTTACTAAGTGCAGTGAGTAGGGATGTAGCAGCCAGTGGTGGCTTTGTCAGGGATAAGAATGTAAGGGTGGAATGAGTTGAGAGGTAGTGGAGGTATGGGTAGCTGCCAGGAAAGGCATTGTCCATATGGATTGAGTGAGGATAAAGATAGAATGTAGGGGAGCAACAGAGAGTGGCAAGTTAGGGCCTGACATGAGCAAGGAGTAGAGGGTGGCTGCCAGTAGGTGATTGAGACAGTGGACATGAGGGGTGGAGGGGGCTGGGGGAGGAAAGAAGGGAAGGGGGTAGGTGAGGAAACCAGAGGCATGGGAAGATATGTCCCTCCCTATGATTTACAGTCACAATGGTTGATTCCAGCCAGGAGGATATGAAGGTCTTTCTTATAGGGGCCAATTGTTTTGTGTTGTACTAGGACGGTGGGCAGGTCATACATCCATTGTGGGCCACGGTAAGAAAGGGACCGCTAGGCAAAGGAGGTTCTTTTAAATGGGACATGTAAGACATTCTTTACTGAGCTTCTCATAGTTTTGTAGTTCAGGTGTTGTTGGAATAAGGTAGCCATCGAATCAGGTGTTAGTCCTAGGAGGGTTTTTTTTTCCAATTAGGCATGTTTGGTACTTAGTCCTTAGGTGAAGGGGGAGCCACCCAGTCGAGGAATAGAGGTCACAAGTATGAATAAGGCGACTGGCTCCCAGAACAAGCCAACAGGCTTTATTGAGGACTAGTTTTATGTGATTTAACGCTGTCTCAGTGGTGGCACTATATATGATTAGACCATAGACAATTATTAACAGTATGGAGCTTTGTGTGATGAGGTTGAGGGCCTCGAGGGTCATGGATTTTCTGTGGCGGCAAAGGATCTCGAGCCTGATGTTGGTTGATTTTACAACATGATCTATATGAGAGGTGAAAGAGAGGGCATCATCTGAGTGGATGCCAGGATATTTGAAGGTGGAGACCTGTTGTATGACTTCTCCTTTGAGACTATGGATGATCATCGGGCCAGCATTCTTTTTGGAGTGCTGAGGAGTGAAGTGCATAGATTTTGCTTTTTTGTATTGTAAGAGTAGCCTGTTAAGTGAGAACCAGGTTTCAAGTTTGGACAAGCTATCCTGAAGAGCAGCAGTGATTTCAGGCAGGTTGAACCCAGGGACTGAGATCACTGCATCATCTGCGTAGAGCAGCATCTTGGCAGGGCATGCGCTAGGAAGTGCATTGATAAATACATTGAAGAGTAAGGGCCCTAAAATTGATCCTTGGGGAACCCCAGTGTGATGTTCCATGATTCTGAGGAGACTCCATTTATCCTAACGCACTGATTCCTTTGTGAAAGGTAGCTTGAGAACCAAGTAACTGTGTCAGTGGACAGGCCTAGGGTTGAAAGGTTGTCAAGCAAGATCTGGTGATTGATGTGTCAAATGCTTTGGTTAGGTCAATAAAAATGGACCCCACTGTCATTCCAGAGTCAAGGGCATCATAAAGGTGGGAGGTAAAGTCAGTGAGTGCTGTGACAGTACTATGGGATTTTCAGAACCCGTGTTGTTATAGGCAGAGTCAAATGTATTTACTGAGGAATTCTGTGAGTTGGTCTGACACCATTCTCTCTAGGGCTTTTGAGAGGGGTGGTAAAATGGAGATCAGATGATAGTTATCCAAGCTTGTTTTGTCACCATTTTTAAAGACTGGGGTGACTAGGGCAGTTTTCCATTTATCAGGAAATATGCCAGTCCTGAGGGGTATATTAAATAATCTTGTGAGTGGATAGACCAGTTCTTCCAGAGCAAGAGAGAGAGCAGTTTCATGTCACTGAGTCACTGTCCATTCTGGTTTTGCCTAGGACCCTTCTGACATATTTGACAGTTTTGGACCGGGTAACCTGTTTCAAGTAAAAGAGAGGATGATTGGAGTTAAGGGTGTGGGGAGGGTTGGAGCTGGGAGACTTCCTGCTTAACTTAGGGTCTAGGTACAGTAGTTCAAGGGTAGAACTGAGTTTAGGTCCATAAATGCTTGGTTAAAGGCATTTGCAATGTCATTAGGATGTTGCAGTGGGCCCAAAGGGGTCACAGTTAAATCTGGAGGAGCCCTAGATTCCTTCCCGATGAGATTTTTAATGTTGCTCCAGAAGTTTCTCCCATTCCCCCAGCTTTTACCTAATTGCTCTCTGTAATATGTGGCCTTGGCATTCTTGACTAACCTGGTGCATTTATTCCTTGCAGTCTTGTAAGCGATGTAGTTAGCTTGTTTACCAGTTGTTCTGGCTTTGTGCTAAAGATTTTATCATTTGCTTTATGAGGGAGCCGCTGAGCCAGGGGTTACTAGTTCCCTTGACTTTGGAGGTTTTTACTGGGGTGAATAAATCACATGCTTTATTGAAGACAGTAATAAAGTGATTGAGGATATAGAAACATAGAAACATAGAAGTTGACGGCAGATAAGGACCGCAAGGCCCATCCAGTCTGCCCATTTCTTTTTCTACGTTATGAATGTGCCATTGGCCATTGCTCTGTCAATGGCCTATGTATATTCATCTGTATTGCTCCCTTATGCCTATCCCATGCCTGTTTGAAGCCCTGCACTGTATTCATATCCACCACTTCCTGAAGTAGGCCGTTCCATGCATCCACCGCCCTTTCTGTGAAAAAGAACTTCCTCACATTACCCCTTAATTGGCCTCCCTCTAATCTCATGCTGCGTCCTCTTGTCCTGCTATTTTTCTTCTTATATTGAAACATGTTAGATTCTTTCACCTTGTTAATACCCTTAACATGTCTGAATGTTTTGATCATATCACCTCTCTCCCTCCTTTGCTCTAAGGTATACATATTGAGCTCCATTAATCTGTCCTCATATGTTTTCTGATGCAGTCCCTCCACCATTTTGGTTGCCCTTCTCTGGACTGCCTCAATCTGGTTAATGTCCTTGTGAAAGTGTGGCCTTCAGTACTGCATGCAGTACTCCAGATGGGGCCTAACCAGTGTTTTGTAAAGAGGGATTATTACCTCCCTCTTCTGACTTGTGATATGCCTACTAATACACCCCAACATCCCTCTAGCCTTACCTACTGCTTTAGTGGTCTGCTTGGATGATTTCAGGTCATCGGTGATGACGACGCCCAAGTCTCTTTTTTCCCTTGTGACTGCCAGCAACTCCCCCCACCTATAGGTGGCATCAGACTTTGTCTTCTCTATGTGCATGATCTTGTACTTCTTTGCGTTAAACCCCAGTTGCTAGTCTTCCAACCATTTTGCTAGTTTATCCAGATCTCTTCTCATTCTGCCCACCCCATCTGGATCATCTACTCTGTTGTAGATCTTGGTGTCATCTGCAAATAGACAAACCTTACCCTCCAGTCCATCGGCAATGTCACTGATGACCTTGTTAGTGTCATCACAGTCATCTAAGGGGGTCAATCCGCATGTTTAAGGTACATTTTGAAGAGGTGCAGTTGCCTTTTCCTCAGGGAGCAGTTTTGGTGAGCTTGGGGGGATCTTTAGGGCACTTGTTTGTCCAGGAGCAGACTATTGGAGAATGGTCACTCAGGGAGTCTGGGAGGACAGAGACACGTTTTATATGCTTAGGAGCTGTAACTAGGAGCCAGTCTATGAGAGTGCTGGTCCCTGTATGGTAGATCATTCTGGTTGTCTGGTTGATCATCTGTGTAAGGTATAGACCATGTATTTTATCTCTTACGACTACCATTTCCTGCACTAACCAGTTTGTGCTAAACTTGTCCAGTGTAACCTGTTCCCAGTCCTGATTTACCTTGCTGAAGTGGTCATAGAAAAGTTCAAGCCCTAGACCTTGTTTTCCAGGGGGAATATATACTGTAGTCAGTAGAAGCATTTTGCTTTGCTGCTCAATTGAGAGTTTCGTTGTTAGTATCTGAGCATCATTTGTATTGGTATTGTAAGGCATGGCTTGTCCTTTGATGTTACTTCTCAGGTAGATGAGGCACTCTCCCCCTCGCTTGGCCAGTTTATCCAGGTGGAAAATATTGTATCCCTCTAATGCAATTGATGCATCCTGCTCCTTGGGGGAGAGCCATGACCCTGTAATTGATATAATGTCAGGCTTGTGTATAGTCACCCAGGCCTGGAATTGGGATAGTTTGGGCAGGAGTCTACCAATGTTCATAGTGGTGATTTTTATTAGCCCATAGTGTGGAAGGTCAGGGGAGTCGACAGGGCCAGGGTTAAGGTGGACATTCCCTGACATTAGCAGGAGGATGAGAATTATTCTTGTGATGTATTGTCTCCACCATGACCTAAGAGTATGGGCTTGTCTACAGCTTACACGGTGAGGACTTGAGTAGCCTTTGGTACTGGAGTAAGTAGTCATCAGGGCCATGACTAGATCAGGTATGATGTGTGTCAGCTGGTGCTAGCTCAGAGGGTAGTGGCTCCAACCAGGGCCTGCTACTTTGGTTGCCTCTGTAGCCATAGTGCCTGATCTATAAGAGTGGAGGCTACTAAGAGTCGGCATAGCACCTTGGGGGGTTTCCTTAATAGTGCCATTGTAAACCCCTGCCAGGGAGGTTAGGAGAAGAAGGACCAGTACCTCTCTGTAATACGGAGTGCCCAACATGACAGCACCCACATAGCTGTCTCCTCTTAGGGGAGTGAGTGTCTTTACTGGGGAGATGTTATGCAAGATGGTCCAGAGAGGTGACCAGAAAAGTGAGAGAAGCCAAGGCCCAGAGCGAGCTGAGATTAGCACAGGGAATTAATGGGTGGGAGAAAGACTTCTTCAGATACATCAGGGAGAAAAGAAAGTGCAAGGAGACATTAGTGAGGATAAAAGGGGGTGGGGAGTGGACAGAAAAGGGGGAGGAGCAGGCAGAATCACTGAAGGAATGCTTTTGTTCTGTGTTCATGGAAGAAAAGGGGGTACCGCTACCAGCATGGGCTGGGAGGGTGGGGACAGGAAGAGAGGAGGCAACAGATGGAAGAATTGAGGCAGGTAGAGTCCTAGAGGGACTGAGAGCACTGAAGGTAGACAAGGCACCAGGGCCAGATGGTATCCACCCCAGGGTGCTGAGGGAGATGGCGGAGGTGTTGGCGGAGCCACTGGCAGATCTGTACAGCACCTCACTGGAGTCAGGATGTGTTCCACTGGACTGGAGGATGGCACATGTAGTGCCATTACACAAGAGTGGGCCAAGGGATGAACTGGGTAATTATCATCCAGTAAGTCTCACATCCATAGTGTTCAAACTCATGGAAATGATACTAAAGGAAAGGCTGGTGTCGTACCTGGAGGACAATGGCCTCCTGGATGTAAAGCAGCATAGGTTTGTTTCAGGGAAGTCCTGTCAAACCAACCTAATACAATACTATGACTGGGTGACAGGTGAACTGGATAAGGGTCATGTGGTGGATGTTCTTTACTTGGACTTCAGCAAGGCCTTTGATTCAGTGCCTCATGGGCAGCTTGGGGGGAAGCTAACTGGTGTAGGAGTAGGGGAAAAAATGAGGAACTGGATTATAAGCTGGCTGAGTGGGAGGCTGCAACGGGTGGTGGTGAGAGGGGAGCTCTGAAGTCCAAGGCCAGTGACAAGTAGGGTGCCACAGGGATCTGAGTTGGGGCCAGTATCAGACATTGGACATGGGGTGGTGAGCAAGGTAAGTCTGTTTGTTGACTACACCAAAATCGGAGCAGTAGTGGATGGACAGGAGGGGTGGAAACACCTGCTGGGGGACCTAAGCAAGCTAGAGGAGTAGTCAGAGAGGTGGCAGCTGGGGTTCAATGCAAAGAAGTGTAGGGTTATGCACTTTTGGGTAAATACCCAAGGAGAGCATACTGGCTGGGGAAGGGGGTTAAGCTGGGGATCACTGAGGAGGAGAAAGACCTTGGGGTAATGATAATGGGAACCATGAACAACACTGCCCACTGTAGGAGAGCGGCTGCAAAAGTGAACAAAATGCTGGAGTGCATAGTGAGGTGGTTTTCATCCAGGTGAAGTGAGGTGATCTTGCCCCTCTATAGATTGCTGGTAAGGCCACAGTTAGGGTATTGTGTGCAGTTTTGGAGGCCATACCTAAAGTGTGATATCAGGCTGCTGGAGGGGTGCAGAGGAGGGCAACAAAGATGATATGTGGAATGGAGGGGAGAGACTATGACAGCAGGCTGGGAGACCTCAATATGTACACCCTGGAGGATATAAGGGACAGGGGGGACATGATGGGGACATTCAAGTATCTGAGGGGAATCAATAAGGATGAGGCAGATGGGGTCTTGAAGTTAAGGAGGGAGAGGATCACCAGGGGGCATGGGCTAAGAATGGAGGGGAGAAGATTTAGGAAGGAAATGAGGAGACACTATTTCACAGAGAGGTTGGTAGCAAATGGAACGCCTACCAGAATGGGTGGTATCATGTAAATCTGTGAACAGCTTCAAAAGGGCATGAGACAGGGAACAGGGGAGAGTGAGGGTGGGGGGTGGCAGTCGGATGACAAAAGGGAGGGGGTTGGGGCAGCTGCAAACTAGGGGTGTTGGCTGCACATTCGAGCAGACTTAGACAGACCGGGTGGTCTGTTTCTGCTGGCACATTCGTATGTTCGTATGTTGGCAGCAGCAGACTATTCCCTTCTAATGTGAGGAGATCCCTAAAGGGAGAAAAGTTTAAAGTAGCGGAGGGTGAGGCGGGCCTTGGGGGGAGGAGGTGTATTTAAATAGTGACGGGGAAGGGAGTGTGGGCGGGCAGGAGGAAAATTCAAGTTAACGAAGGGCAGGGAGAGTACAGCAGAGACAGGAGTAAAGGGAGAAGCTTTTTTGGGGCTGGATTTGGCTTAAGTGGGCAGGTAGCCAATGGCAGTGGCATCCTTGAATCAGCCAGCCAATCGCAGCTGCTGAAAAACCACTTTTGCCCAATCAGAAAGGAGCTTTGGAGAGCGGTGTACCTTAAGTCAGGAGCCAGCTGGGGAGGCTCAGGTGGCAGCCACAGGATGCTTGCCACTCCACAGGTCTGGAGCTCTGGGTCTTCAAAGGCACCTGATCAAGTGGCAGTCCTGGAAACAGAAAAATCGGCAGGTTAGGGCCAGGTATAGGAGCAGTGCAGTAGTGCAGTCTAAATTGGGGGGTGGGCTTTCAGGCAGGGAGACAAAGAGGTCTGGTGCACAAAAGGCTTAAGGCTTAATCAGAGGGGAGGGTTTCAGCAGGGACAAAAAATAGATTAGCAGGCTTAAGAGGGGGTGGAGGTAGCCTGAGGAGCAGCTACAGGCAGTGCAGGTGCTTAGGCGCCAAGAAATTTAAAATGTAAAAGGGAATCAAACTGAGATCCTAAAGGGAGGGCTAGGGCACCAGGGCAGCTAGAGAGAAATAAGTGAGAGAGAAGAATTAGTGCTGGTGGGGGGAGAATTAGAAGGGAGAGATGAGTTTGTAGCTGAAGTTTAAGGCAGAAATAAAGAGAGAGAGAGAGGGAAGAGAGACAAATTAGCATTTAGTCCTGTAATCCCTACTCGAGTGTTACAATTCTAGGCAGCAGCAGCAAACACATTAGGATTTCAAATTCAAGTTAATTACAGTCCTTCTAGATCATAGTAAGAATATTACAGTCCTAAAATTCAAGTTAACGAAGAGCAGGGAGAGTAGAGCCGAGACAGGAGTAAAGGGAGAAGCTTTTTCGGGCCAGATTTGACTTAGGCGGGCAGGTAGCCAAAGACAGTGGCAGCCCTGAATCAGACAGCCAATTGAGGTTGCCCAAAAAACACTTTCAACCAATCAGAAAGGAGCCATGGAGAGCAGTGTACCTTAAGCTAGGAGCCAGCCGGGGAGGCTCAAGTGGCAGCCGCAGGATGCTTACCGCTCCGCTGGTTTGGAGTGCTGGGTCTTCAGGGGCGCCCGACCCAAGGGTGCAGTCCTTAAACTAGGAGCTGGCCAGGGAGGAATGGCTGGTGGCCGCAGGATGCTTGCCACTCTGCTGGTCTGGGGCGCTGGATCTTCGGGGGGCCCAATCAAGGGCGCAGTCCTTAAACTAAGAGCTTAAGATATAATCTGTCCAGATAATGACAGTTTATACAGTTCTTAACAAAAAATGCATAGGTACTGTATTAGCTACTCAAACCAGCAAGCCCCAAGTAAAATCTCATTTCCAGACCCTTTTATTGTCTTGCCAAAGATGAAATGCTAAATAAAGAGGGGTTTTGTTTATTTGTTTTGTCAGGGGCTCACAGTCTTTTACAAACATTTGTTTTTACCTGGTTCATGGGGGGGTGCTATTTGCTGGATTCTCTCCCTTAATGGTCTTGTTAAATGAGGTCCCTGTACCCTTATTGGTACCCCCAGAGGTACATCTTAGATAGCTAGTGCTTAGGCATATGTTATACTAACATATAGAGCTAAGGGCATCGACCGTACAAGAGTAGATGTCAGGTTATGTACGCATATTATTGTTATACACTTTGCTTGCTAATACATATATATTTTCTATGTATTTTCTGTGTATTTCTCACTTACAAGATGTTAGGACTTCTGTGTCCTTGTAATGATTATAATATATAAGTTGGGCAAATCACCAAAAGGCATTGCCGCCTTTTGGTGATTTGTACTACTACACTGATTTGTGTAAGACTCTGAAAGAACTGTACTCTTTTGTTTCACAAAGTGATGACTACTGCAAAATTGTATAATGTTATCTTGGACCATGGAGCCATCTCTAATTTAGCCAATAGGGCTCATCTCTGTAATTAGAAATGTTCCTATCTTACAGTAACCATAGTAATTATCATAGGTATATAATGTGAGACACTGAGTCTTATACCTCAGAGACCCCAAGAGACATGAAGAAACCTTGAGGTATAGGGAATGCTTAGCATTGGCTCCTGGTTCGTATTGGTAAGAACTGCTTAGGGCAACTGTGATTTATCCTTTGGTAGTAATAAACAAGTTTATTACTCTTATGCAACGTGTTTGTGATTCCTTGCATTCCCAATATTGCCAAGAACCTGAGAGTGAGGTTTAGACCTCCTGAAAATTGACGACAGTTTGCAGGCAATATTTGGTGTTTGTAAGCTTTCACTACTATAGCAGTACTGGCGTCCATATCTGAAGAAGGACATTAAGTTACTGGAGGGGGTGCAGCGCAGAGTGACAAAGATGATCAAGGGGCTGGGGGACTTATCATACGAGAGGAGGTTGAAGGAGTTGAACATGTACTGTCTGGAGGAGAGGAGAGACAGGGGTGACATGATTGAAACCTTTAAATACATGAAAGGAATAAACAAGACGAGTACAGAGGGGCTGTTCAAAGTAAGGGAGAGGAGGGCCACCAGGGGCCATGATATGAGACTGGAGTGAGGAAGGTTCAGGAGGGAGATGAGGAGACACTTTTTTACAGAGAGGGTGGTGGCTGGGTGGAATGCGTTACCTGCTGAAGTGGTATGCAGTAGAACAGTGGACTGCTTCAAATGAGGATGGGACAGGACAAGGGGGAGGGTTAATGAAGGGGAAGGGTGGAAGGGAGGGGCAGCTGCAGAATAAGGGGTGCTAGCTGCACATTCGAGCAGACTTGATAGACCTCTAGGCCTTTATCTGCTGGCAAATTTCGTATGTTCGTATGTTCGTACTTGTTGCTTGAAACGTTTCCCTTCCTAACGGGGACAGTAGGTGTTTCAGACCACTTTGTAGTCAGTTGCAAAGTCTGCCTGCTTTTCTTGGGTGTGGTCAATGACAACTCGACCCATTCCGTAACAGCTTTGAATTGTAAGCCTACGAATTATACAGTAGCCCGACTGTGTATAAAGTGTTCCTGCTGTGGATCGATACACAGCATGGCGCCTTTTTCACAGTTTGATTTTTCGTTCCCTCCCACACAATGGCCACCGTATCAAATATCTGCTCAGAATTGAGACTCGATGTCTCAAACTTCCTTACCTCCCATTGAGGCTGGACTGACTTTGCACGAGACGCAGGTCAATCTGAAAACCCTATACTGGGGATTTCAACCCAGTACTGTGAGATGAGACCAACAGCTAATAAGCGTAATGCCAAAGGGCTGTTGGTTGTGGCTCTCTATGCTGTTCTGGAAGCCTCCAAAGCGAGGTTTCGAACCCTTGATCTGCAGATCTCATCTCTTAAGCAAGAGATGGGTTTGCAGGAAATGGAATGTATTAGACTTCAGCTGAATTTGGAGTCTGAACTTCAAACTTTGCGCAATGAAAAGGATTCACTTTTGCATCATTCAGTCCAGGCTGGAGAGCAAGAAATTTGTTTGTTGAAGCAGGAATGTGAAAGTTTGAGACAGAATAAGGGGCAGGCTTTGAACATGAATGACTTGTTAAGTACAGCGAATGAACAGTTGAGTGAGGATATGGGAGAGCTACAAGACGAGATAAACCAGGTACGTAATGACTTAGAATTGGCTACTAGGGACAATCGCGAATTGAGCGCTGCGTACAGAGTGTTGCAGAAACAAATGCAAGATGAGGTTGATATGGATGTTGCAAATGTGAGTCATGCTGAATGTGAATCCAAGATGGCGAAACTGCGCCATCAGCTAGAGGTTTTGGCTTGACATGTTAAGGCAATGTGAGGCGTAGCCCCTGCCTTACACACGTCATCTGAAGGGGAGGTATCAGATGATGTCATCTCTCCATACAACACCCAGTCACACCCCTCCTATGGCCCAGAAACTCCACCCAGCCATCCACAACATGGTGGGTCCCCACTCCACCCACACCATGTCATACGTCGTCGACGTCGTGATGCACATCATGGGAGATGCCAACATGGCAGCCCCCATGATAGGGGTGGAGCAGGCCCAGGCCTGGTCCTGATGTCACCACCGGTGGCTGTTATCAATGTGGAAGGCAGGCAAGAGATAGAAACAATGATTGAAAATGCAATAGGTAATGTGCCTATCTCTGAGAGGAATAAGTGGGTCCTTAAACCCAGATTAGGCAGCTTTTGTAAGAGGCTGGTACTCAGGAAGGCATGGTTCATACCGCAGCTGAGGCCGCAGCCCAGGCAACCCTGGATGGCACCCGAGGCAATCTACCCCAGTCTGATCGGCCCAATAATCCCCTACAAATGGCTTACTCTGTTCAGCAAATAGCTGACAGTATTGGTCGGATGATCCCGTCCGACAACCTCAGCTGCCACTTGGAAAAGGTACATTCCAAATATGAAATGCTTAGTCTCACCACAGACTATCAGTTCCAAATACTACACCAAACCATCAAGCCTGAATTGTGGGCCAAACTCCCCGATGTCATCCACCAAGACAGGAATGCCACATTTGATGAGGTCGCAGCTGAACTAATTTCTGCACACAGCCCAGGTGTTGTAGGAGTGATGCTTGCATACCCTGTGAAACAGAATGCAAAAGAAAGTCCAGCGACTTACCACCAGAGACTCTGGATGGCCTGCCGAGCAGGAAAGCACCTTGCACAGGAAACTGCAGATGTGGATCTTATTGAATATAAGAACCTGTTCCTTAGGAACATGATCCCTGCAGTAAGAGAAAAGGTAGAGCCAACCACCTATCCCACCACGGAAAGGTTTGCCGACATTCTTTCGGAAAACTGAGAGAGTTTATCAACTCTACATCCATGATCTAGGCTCCGGTTCCAAGAAAGTAGCCACCGTGGAGCCTGCTCAAGAGGCCGCAATGCACTACATGGTGGAAGGGCAGGCCCAACACAAACAGACCCTCCCTGTGGATAACCAACACCCCCAGCAGGCCCAACAACAACCACAACAGCAACAGCATCAATGGGGTGGGAACCAGAACTATCACAAAAATAAGAAGCACAAGAATCATAAGGGTAAACAACAACAACAAAGACCAGGCCCTTCATATAGGGAGATAGCCGAAGAGAATTGAAATTTAGAGAATTTCTGGGGCAAGTGCACTCTGTAGCAGATGCTGTTCCTGCTCAGTCCCTTGCAGCCATACAACTGGGAACCCAGGCCCCAATGGGCCATGGTGACACTGGAAGTACAGGCCCTCAGGCCCATACAGGCCTGAACTCAGAAGCACCGCCCTATATAGCATCAGTGCAGCATGGTGAAGGGGTTCAAAGGAGCCAGGCCCAACCTCTCCATGCTTCCTCCAGCACAGATTGACAATTACAGGCCCCAGTCTGGATTGTAAACAATCTGGTCTTGGATACAAACGGAAGGCCCTGCACTGAGGCGGAGGTCGAGGGCCGCCTACTGACAGTGTTATTGGATACAGGCTTGGCTGTGTCTGTATTACATGATGATCACCCGGACACATCTTCTTGGTCCACCGGACGGAGGACCAGCATGTCAGGAGTAGATGGTACTAGGCTACCTGCATACCGCTCTCTACCTCTACCTGTAGAGTTAGGCCATCTGAAGGCCTCACACACCTTCCAATTGATGGTATTGCATGGTCATCCTAGTATCATTGGAATTGACTTTCTTACCTCACACGGCTGTGTGGTAGATCTAGCTAACATGCTGTTGATACAGATTCAGGGTCAATATCACACCATCTTGATCCCTGATTCACACGTTATGGCAACAATATCTGCCAACAATAAGGAGTATGACGTCATAGATTTGTTCAAGAACCATGAGCTTTTTCTAAAGCTCCTTCCCATTTTGCAAAGGCATTTGGAAGCATTTGCTATCAACAAGCATGACTGTGGCAGAATGCACACTGTCATAGAAGTGACAAGCCCAGCACATGAGAGGCAAAGGCAATACCCTTTCCCATCTGAGGCCTTGCCTTCTCTTAGGGAAACAATAAAATCACTCCTCAGCCAAGGGGTAATCAGAACATGTGTTTCTACTGCCAACTCCCCAGTGTGGCCCATGAAAAAGCCTACAGGTACCTGGAGACTTACTATTGTCTACAGAAAACTGAACCAGGTCACTCCCAGTTGTGCTCCAACTGTGGCCTCCACACCTGATGTGCTATGACTCTTGACCCCAGACCTAAAATGGTTCAGAGCCCTGGATATTTTCAAGGGTTTCTGGTCACTGCCATTGGCCCCCAAAAGTCAATATAAGTTTGCCTTCACCTTTGAAGGTAGACAGTACACATGGACCTGCTTGCCACAGGGATTCCATAACAGTCCGTCCCTGTTCCATCTGCACATGATGGATGCCCTTGAGGGTTTCTCTACTCCCCAGTGTCTCTTGCAGTATGTGGATGACCTGCTGTTGGCAACAGCCACGCAGGAACAACACTTGGATCTCTTGGATGAACTACTGACTCTCATCCAGAGAGCAGGCCTTAAATGTAACCCAGCAAAAGCACAACTATGTCAGAAAGAGGTACTCTTTCTGGACCTGAGAATAACTGACCAAGGACGCAGCCCTACCTGGAAGAAGATACAAGGATTGCAAGACTTGCCATTGCCCACCAGCGTGGCAACTCTTAGAAGGTTTCTAGGTATGGTAAACTATTCCAGAGATTTCATCTGTGATTTTGCTCAGCAGGCTGCTCCTCTGTATAAGCTACTGAAGAAGGACATTCCCTGGACTTGGGGTTCCATACACACCCAGGCTGTGACGTCACTGAAGCAGACCTTGGCCTCGGCTCCAGCTCTGGTCAACCCCAATCCAGCACTACCATTCCATCTGGAATGTGCCACCTCTGACATTGCCATGTCAGCAGTGCTGGCCCAAAAAGTTCATGGTACCCTGAGACCCTTTGCATATGCATCACAGCTCTTGACTCCAGTGGAGCAGAAGTACAGCCTTTGTGAAAGGAACCTTCTGGCTACCTACCGGGCTGTCAAGCACTTCCTGTATTTCATTGGGTACTCTCCACTGATTAGTAACCCCAACCATACCCCCATTACCTTTCTGCTATCAGATAGAGTGAAGGATGGGTCAGTCTCTAATACCAGGCTGACACACTGGTCACTTCTTCTCCAGGATAGAGACATACAGGCACACCCAACCAAAATTCCATTCATGCTGGCACATGGACCCCCTTTTCCAAGGAGAACCCCATGACTGTACACTGCAACCACCTGATCTTCCAGATCCAGGTCCTTTCCTCCCTGCCATGCCACAAATACTTGAGAGCACCTCTTTGTGTTGTATTTTCACAGATGGTTCCACTTCCTACTACCAGGGAGAACAAATTGCAGGGATGGGTATTTTAGTGATTTACCCCCATGGTAACATTGTTAAAATCTCTAAACGTTGCAGTGCAGCCTCATCACAGTATGCAGAGATGGCAGCAGTGGCCTGTACCCTCAGGTTCATCCAGCATGGAACAGAGGATACCATAATTTTTACAGACTCTAACTGGGTTTGTTGTTCTCTTACAGAATTTCTTCCTTTCTGGCAGAAGAACTCCTTCCTCTCTTCTGATGGCAGCCCAGTGAAGTACAAAGAGCTGGTAATATACATACACTCACTGGCACAAAGGTTTGCACACAAACTCTATGTACACAAAGTCAAAGCTCATTCTCTACATGACCCCTACCATGCCTTCATTGACACAGCAGACACCCTTGTCAAGGAAGGGGCCCGAGGAAGGGACACCTGGATGATGGATCATCCAGAGGCCAATGCTGCCATACACATTGCAGCAATCAGGAAGAAACCTGGACCCTTTTCCCCCCTTAGACCTCTCAGCAGCCAACATGTTGATACTGAACTCAAAGAAGTGTTCAGATTCCTTGATAAGGGTACTGAAGAAAAACTTCCCACACACAACCCCTATTGGAGGCATAAAGGTAAGTTACACTTGTCACCAGATGACAAGCTCATCTGGTACCAACCAGATGATTCCACCACCTAGTTATGGGTGGTCCCCAGAAACCTTAGGTCCAAATTCATACACCAAGTGCATGATACACCCACTGGTGGACATCAGGGTGTGGAAAACACCCTCAAGAGGCTCAAGACCACCGCCTGGTGGCCTGGTGTCACCAAAGATGTTAAACAGTACATAGATAACTGTCTTGTTTGTGCACAAAACAATCCCATTCCCACCAAATGAAATGCCAAACTCCTACCACAAAGACACTCTGACCCTTGGCATGCCATACAGATTGATTTTATTGGTCCCCTGACCAATACAAGCAGAAACAATAAGTATGCTCTTGTGGCAACTGATCTTTTCTCTAAGTGGGTTGAAGCTTTCCCCAACAAGACATGCACTGCTAAAACCACTGCCAAAATCCTGGTGGAACAAATTTTCTCCAGGTGGGGCCTACCTCTTAAGGTAGACTCTGACAAAGGAACCAGTTTTACAGGTGAGTTGATTAAAGAATCCCTCAGGCTCCTTGGAGTTCAATGGAAGTTCCACAAACCTTTTCACCCCCAATCTTCAGGTCAAGTACAGACAGATTAAGCAAATGCTTTCCAAATTCATTGAGGACAATACCAAAACTTGGGATTCCCTATTGCCATTACTCCTTATGGCAATCAGGGGTACACCCATAGCCACTACCCAGTTGACACCCTTTGAGGTGATGACCGGAAGACAGATGAGATTACCTGAACACCTGTTGTTTGACCTGCACACCCCAACTGCAGACCATGTGTCTGTGGACCAATATGTGGAAAAACTCAGAAAAGACCTCATACACACACACTTGTATGCTGCCAATTGCATGGGCAAGGCCCAGCAACAGTCCAAAATTCAGTTTGACAAGCACGCACAAGAAGTGGATTGGCAGGTTGGAGATAAAGTCATGGTCCTCCGATTTGCACAACCCACACACTCCTTCTCCAATTAATGGGATGGCCCTTATCCCATTGTCAACAAGCTCAGTCTGGCAGTCTATCTAGTTAGACTCCTACACAACAATAAACTGACTGACAAATGGTTACATGCAAACCAACTGAAATTGTATAAAGGAGCGTAATTACTTTTCCTCAGCCCATTGAGCAGAATAGTACTAACCTACTAATGTTTGATTTTCCTTTTTAGATACACTGACAAGATGGCTATCTTGTTCCATTGTCTCCTCATCTCAGGAGTTATCCCCTGCATCCAAGGCACGGTACCGAACCTCCTACCTCACCTTGATCATCCAGCATCTGCTCCAGAGGGAGTATCCATCAAAATACCCAATAGTTTGATTACTGTCCAGGAAGGTTCTGATGCTTACCTCACTGCCTCGGTTGTTGCTCCTGAAAAATCTACCCTACAAACTGAGTGGCAAACAACATCGCAAGGACAAATTCTCCCTGTGGTCAAACTCTCCAAGGGAACCTTCCAGGGTTGGCCTAAAGCTAAATTATCCCCAAATGGTTCTCTGTCCTTGCTACAAACTGCTCTTAGACATTCTGGTTTATACAATATCACTGCTTTAATTACATAGAAACATAGAAGTTGATGGCAGATAAGGACCGCAAGGCCCATCCAGTCTGCCCATTTCTTTTTCTACCTTATAAATGTGCCATCGGCCTTTGCTCTGTCAGTGGCCTATCTATTCATAGTCATTTGCATTACTCCCTTATGCCTATCCCATGCCTGTTTGAAGCCCTGCACTGTATTCATAGCCACCACTTCTTGTGGTAAGCCATTCCATGCATCCACCACCCTTTCTGTGAAAAAGAATTTCTTCACATTCCCCCTTAATGCCCCCTCTAATCTCATGCTGTGTCCTCTTGTCCTGCTATTTTTCTTATATTTAAACATGTTAGACTCTTTCACCTTGTTAATGCCCTTGAGGTGTTTGAATGCCTCGATCATATCACCTCTCTCCCTCCTTTGCTCAAGGGTATACATATTGAGCTCTATTAATCTGTCTTCATATGTCTTCTGATGCAGTCCCTGCACCATTTTGGTTGCCCTTTTCTGGAGTGCCTCAATTTGGTTAATGTCCTTGTGAAGGTGTGGCCTCCAATACTGCACGCAGTACTCCAGATGGGGCCTAACCAGTGTCTTGTAAAGAGGGATTATTACCTCCCTCTTACGACTTGTGATACCCCTACTAATACACCTTAACACCCTCTAGCCTTACCTACTGCTTTAGAGGTCTGCTTGGATGATTTCAGGTCATCAGTGATGATGATGCCCAAGTCTCTTTCTTCCTTTGTGACTGCTAGCAACTCCCCTCCCAGCCTATAGGTGGCTTCAGGGTTTCTCTCCCTATGTGCATGATTTTGCACTTCTTTGCATTAAATCCCAGTTGCCACTCTTCTGACCATTTTGCTAGTTTATCCAGATCTCTTCTCATTCTGCCCACCCCATCTGGATCATCTACTCTGTCGCAGATCTTGGTGTCATCTGCAAACAGACAAGCCTTACCCTCTAGTCCATCTGCAAGGTCACTAATGAAGATGTTGAAGAGGACTGGCATCCCAGGACTGATCCCTGAGGTACCCCACTTGTGACTTGCATCTCTTCTGACTGTATACCATTTACCACCACTCTCTGTTTTCTGCCCATCAACCAGTTTGCCACCCAGTTGACCAACTTCTGACCCACCTCGAGCCTACCCAGCTTATTTATCAATCTTCTATGTGGAACAGTGTCAAAAGCTTTGCTGAAGTCAAGGTAGGCGACATCAACTGCTCCCCCTTGGTCCACCACTGGGTTACCCAGTCAAAGAAATCTATGAGATTAGTTTGACAGGACTTCCTTTGTAAACCCATGCTGTCTTGGATCCTGTGCCTCATGGATTCCAGGTATTGCACTATCCTTTCCTTAAGGAGTGCCTCCATAACCTTGCCCACTACTGAGGTAAGACTGACTGGTCTGTGTTCCTGCCTCCTCCCTGCTACCACTCTTGTGGAGCGGGATCACATGAGCCCTTCTCCAGTCTTCTGGGACTCTCCTGTGCTCAGAGACTCACTAAACAGTTCTGCTAATGGCTCTGCTAGTTCCACCTTTAGCTCCTTAAGTACCCTGGGATGTATGCCATCAGGTCCCATTGCCTTATCCACCTGAGGCTTATGAAGCTCTTGTGGGACCCTTTCTTTTGTGAGAGGAGTGCTCACCTCCTCCCCGTGTCCATGATGCTGAGCTGTGGGCCCTGTCCTACCTCTCTTCAGTAAATACTGAGCAAAGTATCTATTTAGGATAGATGCCTTTACAGGGTCCTCCTTCCTCACATGCTCCCTTTCTCCATTAAGCTTAGCAATACCCTCTGGACTTTCACCTTCACTAATGTATCTATAGAAAGTCTTGTCACCTTCTTTACTGTTCGTGCTAGTGTTTCCTCAGTTTGGGACTTTGCCTGCCTTACTGCCTTCCCTGCTTCCCTTAGGGCAGTTTGGTATGCCTCCATATCTTCATCCCGCTGTGTTCCTTATATTTCCTGAAGGCCAGCCTTTTGGCTCTGACCTTTCTGCTACTGTATTTGAGAACCAAAGTGGTTTCCTTCTTCTTTGCACTTCCTTTTCTGTCTAACACAATGGGATGTTGCTTCAAGTATTGCATCCTTAATGCTTGCCCACTTGCCTGTACCCCTCACCTGTGTTTCTTTTTGCCATGGCTAGCTTAACTCTGTTGGCCATCTTATCAAAGTCAGCTCCTCTGAAGTCCCATATTTTGCATTGGAATGGGATGATTTAGATGTAGTAGTCAAATTGAACCATACCATGTGATGGTCACCGCCCCAGGTGACCTTCTACCTGGAGATCTGTGATCCTTTCCCCGTTAGTCAGTACTAGATCTAGGATAGCCCTGTCTCTTGTGGGCTGCTGTACCAGTTGTTTGAGGCCTTCCCCCTGCAGGGAATCCACTATCTGTCTAGTTCTGGCAGATGTTCCTGCTGGTATTGACCAATCTGTATCCGGCATGTTGAAGTCTCCCATTATCAGAACCTCCCCTTTAGCTGTCATGTTTTGTATATCTTCTATCAGTAATGTGTCTCTGTCCTCCCCCTGGTCTGGGGGCTATAGACAACCCCAGTTCTTATGGCTGTCCCATTTCCTGTTTCCAGGGTGACCCACAGTTCTTCTGGCTCCTTATGTGTATTCTGAATTTCTGTAGCTTTGATATTTTCATTGACATACAGGGCCACTCCCCCCCCCCCTTTTTGCACCTTGGTCTCTTCTGAACAATACATAGCCAGGTACTGAAGTCTCCCAAGTGTGGTTACTGGTAAACCACATCTCACTAATTGCTACTATGTCCAGTTTAGCCTCTGACATTATTGCCTGCAGGTCTGGGATCTTATTTCCCAGGCTGTGAGCATTTGTACATGATTTTCCATTGGCCAGATTTTGGTGTGTTAGTTGTTGGGTGAGGTTTGGCATTACCCTGTGAGTCGTATGGGAGACAAACCTTTTTCTTACCTGGTGATGCAAATGAACTGCAAACATGCTGAATCCTGTTTGACCACTAGCTGAGGGGTAGGGTGTTCTTCCCATTCGACGATGGGGTGCTGCACCCCTCCCATTTGGTAGTTTAAATATTCTGCAAAGACATCAAACTTCTGCCCCAATGCACTGACTCCTCCTTAGTCAGATGCAGTCCATCAAATTTAAAGAACTTTCACTCCAGAACTGTTGCCAGTTCCTACAAATCTGTGTCCTTTTTCCTGGCACCAGCCCTTGAGCCACGTGTTTAGCTCCCCTATCTCCCCTTCTCTGACCTTCCGTCCATCTGCTCCCTTCTCCCAGACTGGCAGGATCTCAGAGAAGGAGATGCCGGATGAAATGGATGATAGTTTGTCACCCAGCCTGGTCAGGTGTTCCTTGGTCTCCACAACTGACTGGCTGGTGAGATCATTAGTCCCTATTGTACTAGGACATCAATGTTTTCTCCTGCTTTGTGAACAATTTTAGCAATGCAGTCAGTGTCTCTCCATGCTGATGTACCTGGGAGACATCTGACCATTACCCCTGGCTGGAGATGGGTATCAACTCCCCGAATCATGGAGTCTCCTATGATCAGAAGTTTTTTGGATTTCATTTTTGCTTTTTTTGTTTTGGTTCCTGGTTTGGGTGAGTTTTGTTGTGCTAGCTTCTGTGCTGCAGTGTCCTGCTCTGCAGTGTCTTCTGCCTCTTTGTTTGATTTCAGAGATAGAGGCAGATACCTGTTTGTAGTGTTTATATGTTTTTTGGAGGTAATATGTTGGAGAGCAGAGAGTGATGGGGCACCTGATTTGCCCCTCCTAACCACCTGCCAACCTCCTGGACCAACTACCCTCTGCGGTCGAGGTTTTTCTGTTGGATGCTGGGGAAATGGCGGGTGGTTCTTATAATGTATTTCCTCTTGAATATGAAATTTGAGGCATGCAATCTCTACCCATGCTGCCCGGAGCTGAGCCCTATGATCTCCAAAGGCCCAGCATGTAGGACAGTGTCCTAAATCCTGTAAGACTGTCCTTCTGAAAATTGTTCCACAGTACCTGCAGTTAATGATATCCATTCCAGATAAGTTGCTGGGTTTATACCCTAGTCAGAGTAATTAGAAGGAAAAAAAAATGAAAAAAAAAATGCAAGTAATGGTTTGATTGTGTTTTGTTTTGTTTAACTTGTTATAACAAGTTAAATTACTAGTGCCCTGTAAATGAGCTCACCTTGTAGAGGCCCACTGATCCACCCTTCCTGCTCTGCCACAGGAAATGTCACAACTGTGGTACCTATAAAAGGAGTAGTGTGGGGTGGTTGAGATAGGGGTGGGTGGCTGGGCCCTTCCCCTGCTGAAAAAGAAGAACCACGGATGAAAGAACAAGGAGGTAAGAGCAGAAACAATCAGTCAACAACAAATGCAGTAACCCTGAAAGCTTATCTTAATGTTAGATAAAACTGTAAAACCTGTAAAGCACCACCTGTAATAATTTCAGAGAAGATATACGCTGTAAGAAATGCTTTGCTACAAAGAAAAATAAAACAATGAAATGTTAGCAACAAACAGTAGCAATCCCTGTGAGTAAAAAATAAAAACACCACCACACAGTAAATCTGCTTAGCCAAAATAAGTCTTAATCCTTTTCCCTTGCTTTGGTAAGTTTCTCTACTCTGCCTTTCAAGCAGTCTTAGAAGGAAAGAGCTCAGGTGAAGCTAGGTTCCTTGGCCAGCAAACCGCATATTGTAATTCTTTGTCTAAGGACTCTGCTCGAAGATTTTGTGCTGTACACAATATGGCCTCTGCTGCCATGTACCTATCTGCATTACCACCCACTGATAAACAGCTTTTGAAATGTCCAAAGCACACCCCTGATCCCCATAGTGGTCTAACAGCCACTGCTCTACCTGGTACACTGATTAACAATTTACAATTTATGCATATACCTGTGTTGTTCAATTTAACTTACTGGAATATGAAAGAATTTGGTATGTGTCACAATACTAATACTTCTGCATTTTATAGTACGTTATTGCTTGATAGTTTAGCAGCATTTCAGATTTGTACTTAAGACCGTATTGCCGGGGTACATACCACTGAGCTTAGAGGCAACTTCAGGAGGAGACCAAATCCTGATGATCAAAGTCATAAACGTAATACACGTGAAGTTGACAGTTCTGATGTCACTGGTGCAATAGGCACTGTCACAGGTCTTTTTGGTACGGCTATGTCTATCTGGAATAAAGTAGACATTGCTGCTATCAAATCTCATTCTGCCAAATTTCAGACTGGTTTGGTGAATGATATACTACTAGTCAGGAAGAAAGATACACTGTTTATAATATGCACGACATTGCTAAGGCATTTACTGATTCTAAAGAAAAGATTAACGCACTCATTGCACAAAACAAAGAAGCAGATAAGCAATATATTGCCTGTGAGAGTTTATGCTCAGCCTATGGCTCATACATTATCACTACCGTCAATAATCTCTTCTGTGATTTAGAATCTGGAAGAATCCCTGATATCATACATGACAGACATATTTCCAAATGGTATTGTCCATGATGTAAAACCCCTGGCTGTATTGCTATGTGTATGCAATAATCTCTAACTATTCCTCTTTCTACAGCTAGAAATTTGTGTTTTGTGACCAGACACTCTAATGCTGTTCCCTGTTTTACTGCTAAAAAATGTTCTATCAAAGATACAATGTTTGTTTCTTTTACCGTCTCTTTACCACGAATTGATCCCACTACAGCCTTATTTGACAAGCTGGCTTCGGTACATTCCATTGGGCACCTTGATGACGACATTATCTTGGACTTGCCTCCTCTTCTGGTCTTCCATCCTTTCCTGGACACTTGGGTCGCTCCACACACAGATTGCTGTGCAAAGAAACAATATATCTACTTGTGTTGATGTGATGTATTTGATGTTATTAAACCTGTATGTGGTTATTCTCCTGACAGTATAGCTTGGTCCTTTTCCATGGACGATGACATCAGCACTAATGGCACAGATTTTATGGACTCAGCATTGGCTCCAGATAAACGTTACCAGTCTTATAGAAAGGAGGTTCATCGCCTGTCAACACGGATTTCCAAGACAACCTACATTTGCCCAGTACAGTTACAAAAATGGAGACTGCCTACTGTTAAAATGCAGTACAATTCTGATGATGAATATTGTGTTGTTACCAATTACAAATCATACACTTACGGTACTGAGACATGTGTTATTGATACCCCTAATTTCTGTTTCATCCCTCACCAAAAGGCCATTATTGGATATACCGTTATTACCCCCGTCCCCCTTATGGATGCAGACATCATTGATGGTAACCCTGATTATCTGCTCACCCTTTCTGAATATTTACCATATTTCAATGTACACATAGATCCACTGTCCCTTACATTAAAGTCACTTTTAGAGAGGAAAGACACACACTTCATCCACATCAGCAATAATATTACCAAAGCTAACAAAGCTATTTTTTCACTGATTAATGATGGTGATATGAATGATGCATTAACTAACACATGGTTGGAGATTACTTTTAAAGGTTTTGTTATTATACTAGCATTTTTGATATTTTTCTTGGTTATTATGCTCTGCTGCCTACGGCGCACACTGCGGCAACATCGTGAGCAGCTGGAGTTCCTTTACAAAGCTCTCCCGTTGGGTTTGTAAACGACCCCTGCTCCCTGACCTTTCCCTAGGTTTGCCTGTGTTGCCCTTGGAGGCAACAAGGGGGGAATGTTACACGAGGTCCATGCACCCTTATTTGTACCCCCAGAGGTACACCATAGATGGCTAGTGCTTAGGCATATGTTATACAAACATAGAGGGCTAAGGGCATCTACCGTACAAGAGTAGATGTCAGGATATGTACATATATTATTGTTATACACTTTGCTTGCTAATACATATATATTTTTCTATGTATTTTCTGTGTATTTCTCACTTACAAGATGTTAGGACTTCTGTGTCCTTGTAATAATTATAAAATATAAGTTGAGCAAATCTCCAAAAGGCATTGCCGCCTTTTGGTGATTTGTACTACTACACTGATTTGTGTAAGACTCTGTAAGAACTGTACTCTTTTGTTTCACAAAGTGATGACTACTACAAAATTGTATATTGTTATCTTGGACCATGAAGTCACCTCTAATTTAGCCAATAGGGCTCATCTCTGTAATTAGAAATGTTTCTATCTTACAGTAACCATAGTAATTATCATAGGTATATAATGTGAGACACTGAGTCTTATACCTCAGAGACCCCAAGAGACATGAAGAAACCTTGAGGTATAGGGAATGCTTAGCATTGGCTCCCGGTTCGTATTGGTAAGAACTGCTTAGGGCAACTGTGATTTATCTTTTGGTAGTAATAAACAAGTTTATTACTCTTATGCAACGTGTTTGTGATTCCTTGCATTCCCAATATTGCCAAGAACCTGAGAGTGAGGCTTAGACCTCCTGACAGTCTGAACTGGTGCAGATGTTTATGTTAGCCCCTTCCCACATCTAGGGGTATGGTGATGAATATCCTAGGGGGGGCACTGTAGTAGCCACAGACATTGCCAGCTATTTCTAGATATTTTGCAAAATTTCTGAAGAGTTTCTCTCTGCTGCCCCTACTGTGGAAATTCAGAAAGCAGGAGATATTTCAGGAAATATCACAGAAATTTCAGGAAATAGCTGGTAGTGTCTGTGGCTGCTACTGTACAGCAGAAAGAGTCCACATACCTGGTTGGCCTGGCTTACCAGACCTGATGAAACTGGGGTACCCCATTCTTCCAGGTGTAGAGCTGGACAACCAGAGAGATGAAGATGCTGATCTTCACCTACCTAACCTTGTAGTCTTCACCTCAGAGGCCTTTGAAGACAGTCTTCAACAGGCAGACGTCTCGACATCTTCCTCCTTGGTCTTCTGGTTCTTCCGATGCACTCCCTGGAACTCACATTAGGGGCTGGACTGTGGAGGCAAAACTTCTTGTTAGCAGCAAACAGTTCATCCAAAACAAATGAGGCAGCACTTTGCAGGAACAAGGGGATCCCATTTAATGAACAATTAATGCAGAACAGGGAACAGTCACTCCATGGAGTAGAAAACACACACCAACAGTTTGCTCTGCACTAAGAGGTCACATCATAAGCTTAAAGGGTGCTCCGGATGGTAAAGGTCACATCAGAAGTTAAATTCCAGGCAGCTACCTATAGGCTAAGCAACCACAGTCCAATCACCGGCAGCTCAGCTAGTGGCTGAATCAGGCCTCCAATCTTTTAATAACAGTTCTTTTCCCAGCATGACCTGGAAAGGTCTTCTAAACAGGGGTCACTGTGGAACCAGGGGCAGTACCTCCAAATCCCTCTGACTCCTAGACAAACCCAGTTACTGTCCCTTCATTATCGGTGCAGAATCAACAGTCCTAGGGACCAGGGGCTTTACCCAAACCCCTGGATTCCCTCACCTCCTAGGTGCCTCGCTCCTCTCCCCTTGATGTTCTCCAACATTGCCCAGAGCACAATGGCTTCTTCCCCTGCTCTTTTCTGGGCAGTAAGTCCTCACAGGTGGTCCATTAAACAGTGGTCCTCTGGGCTGATAGCAACAGCCCACCCCATGATACACGCTGCTTGCAGGCTCTTACCATCTCTTCTCTGCTCCTCCACACTGGCAGCTTTTGGGTCCCACCCCAACATTGGGGATCCTAAATAAGACATCCTGAGAGCCAAAACTGTACCCTCCTACACAAAAAAACAAACTGTGGCCTTAATGGTCGAGCAGACAATTTCCCCAACTCAGCCCTCTCAGCCTCGCCCCCTTCCTGGTGATCTCTCTCCCATTTTATTTACTTCACTAGGGCACCAAAACTCACCCACCAACTCAGAGGTCCAATCCTGGACCAACTCCAAGGTGGAAAAACAACTGTGCCTTGAAAGCCCTATGGGATCTGTAGTCCCAACTAAACTATTTACACTTTCTCTCACTAGCACCAGCTGGCACCAGAACTACTCCCATTCAAAAGGAGCAGCCACTCCTATAAATCTTCCCGCTCAGCAGCCATGCATGCACAAGGGCATGGACTGCCAAAACTATTTACAATTTTATTTATATGTTTGTTTATTCCTTCCTCTGAGGGTTTCTGAGCCTAGCCAAATCAGGAGACTGGACCAAGGACCTGGAGCAGCCAGTCCATTATATTGGTGCCTGTTGGCTGCCATGCATGTGCCCTAGAGCATGGCCACACAACTATTTACAAACCATGGTGCCATGGTCCTGTCACCCCTCTGGGACTGAAATCACCCCACAAATGCACCCAGAGGCACAAAAACTATGGAGCAGCACCTGACCCACCCACCAGTTTCAGTTCAGTTAAGTTTAAGTTTATTTTTTATACTGGAAATGCATGTGAGCAAAAATTGACCACTTTCACAAATGTCCAGTTAATGACAAACAAAAGGAATGATTACAATGTATACAGGAATGTGCAGTACATATGGGTGCAGAGTATCATACTTAAGAGAATATAAAGTGCCATCATATAGAGATTAGTGTTGTGCGAAATTGTGGAATTTGATTCTGGAAAACATTTCATGAAATTCTCACATTTCGCAAACTATTTTGCAAGTGCAAAATGTGAAATCCCACTGGTGAAATGCAGAATTTTGGTGCGAAATGTGAAATTTCGCCTGTGAAACACAGAATTTTGCCACTCATAGGTGAAATTCTGCTGCTCGAGGGCAAAATTCCACATTTCACCAGTGAAATTCTGCATTTCACAGGTGAAATTTTGCACCTGTGAAATATTTCAATAATAATAATGATAATATTTTTATTTATATAGTACAATTCAAAAATCAAAGTGCTGTACATACATATATATCATAAAACAAATTCAATAAAATCGCACAAATACTTCAGCTTCAGTTAAAATTCCCATGATCCATAAAACATCAGATATTAAAAGCTTGTTTAAATAGATGTGTTTTTAAACTGGTCTTGAAGCTTTCCAAGGTCATGCACCCGCTAACCTAATCAAGGAATGTACAGAACTTCATGAATTATTTCACGTGGCAAAATTTGCAGTTTCTCTGGAATTTCACCGGTGAATTAAAATTTTGCTTCATCTCTAATAGCGATACATACATAACATAATATAACAGTCTTCGATTCAGGGATAACAGTGTAATCAGATAAAAGACAAACAACTTTGGCAGTAGTGACAGGTGTGAGCAAGTATTCCAAGACATCATAGATGGTGGCATTTACATGAATGTGAATTGGAAAGGTGATCCTTTGCATTGAACTTGAAAGTTACTAGCGAGGGACATTGGATAAGTGAAGGGGCAGGTTATTGAACAGTTTCACGCTCTTGTAAAAGAGGATGTGTTGGCCTTGGGTTGTGTGACAGAAAGAGAGGGGAAAAGGAGAGGGAGGAGGAGGAGGACCATCTTGTGGACCATGTGTGAGCAGACTTGGGGAAGAGGGAGATAATGCTGCTTGGTAGGATTCCCAGTGTGAGTTTGTGGAAACAGGTCAACATCCTTGAACTGAACTGAACAGGCTCATAACTTTGTTGTTTTAAATATTTTAACCCTAGATTTTCAACATAGCCTTCTTATGACCCCACCTCATGAACAAAGGTGGAGAAAATTTTTAACTCCTACCTGAAAGGTGATTTTGCACAGTGACTATGAAATCACCTTTTGGGACAGATTTGCTTACTTTTACTGCCATTGTTCATGAGATGACATCCCATAAAAGGCATGTTGAAAATTTGGGGCGAAAATATTCAAAAATACTCAAGTTATACCACTAAGTTCAAAATACATTGAACCGCATACCTGATTTCCTCAGTTCACAGTCCGATACTTAAGAGTGAAGATGTGTCTGTGGTCCAAAGAGGATTATGGCATTGGATAAATAAAATCTTGGGGGTGGGAGAGTGGTGCAGAGTGGGGGTCGGGTGGGAATAACGACAGTGGCAGTAGCAGCAACAGAAATTGATGGACATTTTCCTTTTTATAGGGTATATTGCAAAAAAAAATACTATGGATAGTTTTTTTTTTAATTTCAAGTGGTGACACTGGGATACTGGGCACCCTCAGTGTGAGTGTTATGTCTGTGGTGGGGGGTGGGTGCCGAATGGGAGGGTCAGATAAGGGAACAGTAACAGTAGTGGCACCAGCAGCAATAGACCTCGATAGACATTTTTCTGTTTTACAGGGTATATGTACAAAAAAAAAACAAAACTAGGAGGTATGGGTTTCTTTATGTCAATAAACTGAAATCTCCAAACTGTAGTGGTTCAGGACACTGATAGATGGTGTTAAGTAAAAAATGCATCCGCAGAAATCCACTTGTTCCTCGGCTCAACATCTAAACATCACAGCATAGTTGCTCCATTGCTGATGCATGATAAAAAAACATTTATTTGATAAAACTGATTAAAAGCACAGTTTTTACAGTGAGCAATAGCACCCTCACATGCAAACAGGCTTCAATATGTTACATCTCCCTGATGCTTTTCTTGAGCCGAGATACAGGTATTTTTCTTTATTTCAGGTGGCAATGCTGGGGATTGGGCACCCCAATGTCAGTGTTATGTTTGTGGGGAGGGTGAGGGGTGCTGAGTGGGAGGGTCGGGTGGCAGAACAGCAATGGCATTGTCACCAATAGACATCAAAGAACAGCTTTCTTTTTTTCAGGGTGTAATTCAGCCTCAGCAAGCTGATTATAACAGATCAGCTGTACTTGCTGGGTAGAGGTTATATACAGCAGATCACTGGAAAGAGTCGACCTATGATTGGCTCAGCTCTCTCCTTTGAACTACACAAAGATTCCACCCAGCAAGCCAAAACAGTGTCATGATCAGCCTGACTGATGATTGGTGTGACGCTTGTGAGCCCCTTCCAGATCACTCTGCATTGAACTGACAGTGTCACACCCCTCAAAAGCTACTCTACTAGCAAAATGTTCACTGTGTGTGTACTCATGGGGAACATAAAAATGATTAATGGTCTGCAGAACAGATCCTATGAGGGTCAGCTTAAGGCACTGAACATGTACTTGCTGGAGGCCAGAATGGGTGGGATGATATGATACAGAGCTTCAAGTTCCTGAAAGGAATGAACAAGGTAAACTGTGAGGAACTATTCAACAGTAATAGTGAATGTAAAACACAGGGACATGATTGGAAGTTGATGGGAGGGGAAATTCAGGAGGTATGAGGAAGTTTTTGTTTTGTTTTGTTTTGTTTGTTACAAAGAGAGTCAGGTGATCTGTGAAACATCCTACTGACTCAGGTGGTGGCCAACAAGACCAGTAACAGCTTCAGATATGGCTAGGACAGAGTTAAGAGCCTAACTGACACCCAGGGCAGTAGCAATAAGTTAGGGAATATGGGGGTGGGTAGCGTGGGTATAAACCCTATATAGACACTAGATCTCAGTGGTAGGATAGAGAATTACAGACAGACTACAGGGACCCGATCCAAAACAAAGCTATGAATCACAGTGTGTAAAGGGTGCAGGCAAGAAAGGGCAGCCAGCCCAATCAACGTTCAAACAAACAACATCCTGAGCCTGCACTCCTGCCAGTTATGCACACCAGACAGTGATATCCAATTCAAATAATTTTATTGTAAATTCATCAGTGTACAGACGTGCTTCACTGGCCATTTACTTGCCCTGGTGCTTCAGGTTGTAAACCCTTCTTCAGGGGGTGTGACGCTGGTGAATTTGCAATAAAATTATTTCAGTTGGATATTGTTGTCTAGTGTGCATAATTGGTATGAGTGCAAGCTCAGGACATTGTTTGTTGGAGACTACAGGGACCAATGGTCTTTTTCTTCATCACCTTCTATAGTTCTATGTTTCTATGTAAGACAACATGATTTGTGATAATGGATGTTTTGTGCTTAGTACTAGTCAGGTTCTTTGAATTGTATTTTAATGTAATTTTTTATTATTTAGTTGTTTTATATTCCAAAACATAGTTATATGACGGTATAGACGTATGCTTCACTAGGCTGCTGCAGAAGATTGTAAATAACAGCCAGGACAATGTGAAGCATGAAGGAATGTTGTATTTGTTTTTCAATTCTTTGAAGGTCACTGCCTTCTATAATGGAGAACAGCCGAAGATCGAGAGCCATTATTGCTTCCCAATGAGTTGTGAAATGAGGTCCAGCACACTGGTTCTTGTGCTTCTGCTGGTATTACAAGGCAGTGCAGTGGAGCATCATCCCATGATGTGAGTGAGACATCAATACATTTATTGGCGTAGATGATAAAAATATAATGCAACTTTTTTAACACTTTAATTGTATTTTTATTTATATGACAAGAAAATATGATTTCCAAATATACACATGGCAAGCCATTAAGATTATAATAAATAGGACAATGCACAGTGCCTCAAGACAGACAGGCAATTTTCCATGCCCACAGGTGGTTGTGGTGGCACTGGCACTGGCAGCTAGTGCCATGTTGTTTGTAATAAACATGTGGTGAGGCATGAGGAATAATAATAAGTAGCACTATGTATGGTGCCACAAGGCAGACAAGCAGTAGTCCATGCCCACAGCACACAATACCATCTCCTAGAGTGATGGATACCAATCCCATTGTCCCATCTCTGTGCAATGTGCAGGCAGGGAAGAAGATGGTTTCACCCACATACTGCAGTGATGCATCACCAGGAAAATGTGATTCATGCATGGTAAAGGGAGGAGGAGAATGATGAAAAGAAGGATGTGTTATTTTCTGAACCAGTCAACCTCTATGGTTTTCATTATAATATAATTTTTATAAGTTATTGTTATTCTTACACCTGGCTTTATGTGTATGTGTTTAAAATATGTTTTGTGTTGTTAACTTTGGCACTTTATACTTTTTGGGGAGCAGCAATAGTCTTTAGAGAACTGACATGTTAGGCAATGACATCTAATTAGCCTGTGTATTTAAGTAATTATGGAGAAATCTGGTAACCATCAGTTATAAACTTGCTATTTAAGCTCTTGGACATCCATTAGACCACATTCCCTGACAAAGCTCAAGAGAACAGAAGCACTGGGGCTTCAAGGTGGCAGGCAACCTTAATACAGGTAATGCTGACTGAGCACTTTTTGCTAGTCTTTGCACTTTTACCTTGTATTCAGCCATTATATGGAGCACATTACTATAACACTTCAGAGCCATTTTAAGGGGACACTGTCAACCCTTTTTTGCACTGTTATTTCTAGTTAAAAACTCATATTTTATTACTTCTTATCTTCCATAAGCTTTATTGGTGATGCTGATTGTTTTATCAGCCTTCTTTCTTTGTAGAGCTGAAATACATGCACATGCTATAGTTGTACCAAAACTTTTGTTTCATAACCTTGTTTTACTCTCATTGCATACTTTTTGAACATTATTAACACCCCAAAACAGTACAGCCACTCATGATGCATCGTATCCTCTCCTCCCACTGCATTGTGAGTGATGGCACTGTGCTGAGGGTGTTCCCAAGTCCAAGAAAGATGCAGTGGGAGTTGATAAAGGAATATAAACAAACATGTTTTTGTGTAGTAACGCCAGTATGGTGGGCAGTCTTTTTTTCACTTTTTAAAAGAAAAAAGAATCTGAATCAAACTTCCAGTTACAGCAACAGTCTCTACAGAATGTGAACAATCATAAAACTTCATTTTATGTTTGCTTGTGCTGGCACAAAAAACGTTTTGCTACAGTGAATGGCATATCAGAGGTGTGTCACTGCCAAGCCTATTGCAGCTCAAGCTACAAGGGGCTTGGCAGTACAGACCAGTGACCAGGCAGTCTGATCATGACACTACTCACTGCTTGCTGGGTGGAAACTTTGCATACTTGAAAGGAGTCAGCCACTCCTATCAGACAGCAGCTGGATCATTTCATTTGCATGATGCCACCCAGCAACCAGCTGAGTGGAGTCTGTTTGAACTGCCACCTATTTCATGTGCACGGTCAGATTTTTAAGTACGTGTTTTTAATTTATTAAAGTGCTGTTGGCAGTCAGAATAATAGAGCTGCAGCTTTCAATGCTGTAGCACCGGCTCACACAAAGCAGGCAGGTCTGTTATCAGCCCAAGCATCTGAGCCAGCGTGGTCTTTGTCATCCCAACTGTGATTTACATTAAGAGTCCTGGGCCACAGCAGTGCAGTTATTAACTTCTTAACATTTCCCTTTCATTAGTTAAATGTTGTAAAATGTAGCTTTAATTCCCCGAAAGTCAAGACTGAAAACTATATTTTGCAACATTTACCTTGTAAAAGGGAAAAAAATGGCTGTCAACACAGACAAATAGTGGATATGTTTCTAGATGGCAAAACTCTGCTGTCTTGTATCAAGTTTTTGATTTGGCATTCTTGATGATGGATGTGTGGTCACTATATAAGAAGCACCCATAATCTGGATGTTTCTTATCATCATATGGCCACCTCTGCCATCCTCCCTCCCCCAGTCCACTGGGCTTCCCTATCTCAGGCAGCTGCCATCCCAGTCCAGAGAACAATGATGCCACATGCTGCCCCCACACAAGAGCCTCGGTTCACCAGAGTTGCCACCAGGTCTATAGAGTGCAGGCTTCCACAGAGGTGGGAAGGAAGATAGCTGAGAACCAGGCAGACTACTGGATGAACCTGACAGCACTGGCTGCCTGCCTGCTGCAATGCGTGTAAGTCCAGAGACCAATGCCACCAGAGGCTGCCCCGCACAACAGCCCCCATTCACCACAGTTGCCACCAGGTCTATCAAGCTCAGGCCCCTGTAGAGATAGGAAGGAAGATGGTTGGGAGCCAAGGTGACTACTGAGCGAGTCTGACAGCACTGGCTGCCTGCCCGGTGAACCTGCCTGCTGCAATGTACGTAAGCGTGATAGCACTGCTTGTTATTAAATGTAGTTTTAATTCCCTGGAAGTCAAGACTGAAAATGATATTTGACAACATTTACCTCATGAAAGGGAAATGAATGGCTGTCTAGACTGACAAACAGTGGGTGTGTGCTCCAGATGGCAAAACTCTGCTGTCTTGTTTCAAGTTTTTGATTAGACATTCTTGATGATGGATGTGTGGTTACTATAAGAAACACCAATAATCTGGGTGTTTCTTATCATCATATAGCCACCTTTGCCATCATCCCACCCTTAGTCAACCGGGCTTTCCCATCCCAGGCATCTGCCATCCTAATCCAGAGAACAATTCTGCCACAAGCTGCCCCCACAAAAGGGTCCCTGTTTTCACCAGAGTTGCTTCTAGGCCTATAGAGCTCAGGCTCCTGCAAAGATAGGAGACACAGTAGCAAACTTGATCACAGAAAAAAGAAATGGGTGCTTGTCAAAGCATGAGTGGAACAGAAACACAAATAGCAGCACACCCCTCAAAAATATGGCTGCCCTAGATGAAGCCCACCCCCAGCTTCAATCAGCTCTCAGGTCCAGCTCCCTGACCCATCCCATCATCTGCGGCACTAAGGGCTGGTGTCGCAACCCCACCATGGGGGGGTAAGCCAGGGGGGGTATTGGGAAGCTGTGGCCCAATCTGAGAGTGGAAGTGGGGGTCTGTGACCGGGTTGAAGTACCAGGCGGCCGTCAGTGCAATAAAGTGCAATAAATGAAAAAAACAAAAAGGTAGCATAGACCACTACCTCATGAAAAACAATTACCTTCACTTGATATACCATAGGAAAAACACAAAGTTTATACAGACTGTGACCGCCATGTAAGCAAAACAAAAGCACTTAAAAAAAATTGGTAAAGGTATTAATCTGAACTGGGCTGACCCACTCACAGACAATAAAATAGACCTATTTTACAGCTCTGGGACAATGGGTCTACAGAACTCACTTCTTTACTGAGCATAGATATCTTCAACATAGGCCTATACTTTGCCCTGCCTACGGCTGAGCAATACTCACTAAAATGAGGTGACATAGCACTCTGCTCTGATTCAGAGGGGCACACATATTTAACAGTACAACAAGCATCAGACTAAGATACGAACTGGAGAAAATCCTGCAAATATAAGACCACCAAGCCCAGAATATACAGTAGCCTAACAACCCCTGACAGAGACCCAGTAGTGGTATACCAAAAGTATGCAAGGAAGCGACCACCTAGTATGCTCAGGCCACATGCATCATTCTGTTTGGCCCCTAATTTAAACTACAAACCTGACATCTCATACTGGTACTGTTCGACATTCTCTGGTGAAAACAAGAGTCTCCATATGATGCAGCACATGAAAGTCAATGTGGGGCTACCAGATACAAAAAGGATCACCAATCACTCGACAAGGAACACAATCATCCAAAAGTGGATTGACAAAGACATACTGCCAACAATAGTGCAGGAAGTGTCAGGACATAAAAACCTGCAGTTAATAAATTCTTACTCTGTGATGTCCAAGGCCAAAACAGAAGAAAAACATGGCCATTTTTGCATCTACTGTATGTCTTCTCCTCTTGTGCTCCAAGAATTGAACCAATGGTCACAGGAAACTTTAATCATGCTAACCAATGCGATACCAAATACAGATCTCGCTCAAACCAACAATGTGAGAAGTGAGACAAGTCCTCACTCAACCACAGGCCACAGGTTTACAGCTGATTCAAGCTCTGTGCGACTGTTCAGAACAAACTCTACTTTCAATTCTGCTGCAACTGTTAAAATAATTAATTACCATGACCCACCAATGAAAAAAAGAAGAATAAACATCATAACAGATTCCTCGGATGAGGCCAACTAAGGCAAGACACAGAAATCCTTTTCAGCACTTCTAATAAAGATTTCAAGAAAATTGAAAACTCAAAACCGCTCTTGTTTCACCTATTTCACAGTCACTGTAGCAAACTAGAACCAGAAGATATCATATGACAATTAGGACCCACTTTTTTCTTTTTTACTGGACACTAACTCATCTTCTTTAAAAATAAAATACATAAGAAAAAGATTATACTAACATAAAATAGAAATAGCAACTAACAAAAATTCCTGTTTACTAATTATAAACAGTTATTAAAAAGCAACTTGCCTGCCGGCCCGGTGGTGCTGAGGTTTGAGGTGCTAGATGCTTCACCTTGCGCCACACTGGTGACCCAGCTTGACTTCAGCTGGGGAGGAAGAGGATCGAACATCCGATGGTCTGCTCTCCTCTCCCTGGGGAGGGAGCCAGGGTTCCCCGGTACAGTAGAGACCCTGGTGGAGCCTGGAAATACTACCTGTGCCTGAAGCAGCATAGAGGAGGCGCGCGGTGGATGCCTATGACTCTTCCATGCCAACATCATTGCACATCCATGCTCCTAGGGGGAAACCACTTACACAGAGAAATCCCCAGCCTCGGAGATAGGTGAAGGTGCCTCCTGTGTTCTGGCCACACTCCTGCCATTGGGCCCGCTATCCAGGGGCCCCCCTCCTGACTTTGGCCCGGTGAATTAGATTCTAGAAAGAGCACAAGAAAGTACTGGGTCAGCCTGATAGTAGCGAGCTTCAGTAAGGGAGGTAGAGCCATGGACTAGAGAGGTTGCTGGAAATAGTTCTTCGGGGACTGGTGCATAAAGACAGTCTACAAAAAAAAAAGCAACTTGCCTGTTTTTTTGTTTTGTTTTTTTATTATTTCTTGAACCATATACTATAACAAATAAAGTATGGTGCGCCCAAGTACAACTCGCCCTGTGAGGTTGGGATACCAGCATGGACCTCTCAAGCTTCACTCTTGAGGTCCATATGCTGGTATCTCAAACCCTCAATGAAAACTCAGGCTCTTGTGTAAGGGCACCCATATTTTTATCTTTTATTTGAAAAGGATTAACCAGAAAACACAACATGAGCTGTGAACAACTAATTTCTAGAAGCGTTCTGGGGGAAGGGGATTACATAAAGAGGGAGACAGACCAAAATATAAGAAAAATACAATACATACATTGCAAAAATAATACAAATGCCATACATGCAGTGCAAATTCAGTTACCTAAAGAGATGACTAATGCATTGTAAGTCAAACCTAGTCAGCAGACAGTATCATATGCAGATCGTGTAGATACAGGATAATGACTGAAAACAATGTGTGAGGACATATGAGAGTGAGCAGTGTTATGAGCAGGTTTTAACGTATATAGCAGCAATCAGGAAAAAGTGAACCGGAGAAGAAGAT
The DNA here is from genome assembly GCA_016271365.2 of Neoceratodus forsteri. Classification (NCBI taxonomy): domain Eukaryota; kingdom Metazoa; phylum Chordata; order Ceratodontiformes; family Ceratodontidae; genus Neoceratodus; species Neoceratodus forsteri. The sequence goes on along the minus strand of CM057449.1, from coordinate 1,146,266,634 downwards.
CAATGAGTAGCAGGCTGGGCGAAGAATAAAAATTAAGGAAAATTTGGGTAAAAAAGGGGGTACAAAGTGCTGTATGAAAAGCGAGGAATGGAAGAGTACAACACAAGTGGTGGAAGGGGTGGTGGATGTGACAGGGAAGGGAGTAATGAAGAAGCAATGAGGGGGAGCCATGAACGTAATCTCCTTCAGGATGCTGAGAACCCTGCAAGGGACGGGACCTGGCAGGAAAAGAAAGAGAGAGGGTAGGGGAAGGAGAGAGAAGGGGTGGTGAAAAGGAGAGACCGAGGGACCTGTCCCCGCGCAGGGATGCTGAGAACCTGGCAAAGGATTTGGGCATGGCTAGGAAAGGAAGGAAAAGAGGGGAAGGGGGATGGGGTAATCCAAGCATGGTTTCCCTTCAGGATATCAAGAACCCTACAAGGGGATAGGACCTGGCAGGAGAGAGGGAAAAGAGGAGGAGGAAGAGGAGGTTGGGGAGTGGGGTGGCAGGAGGAATATTTTATTCCTTACATAATATAGTGTACTGTATACATAATAAATTACATAATCTGATATATTCCAACATGACATATGAGATGTTATAAAATGGCATGAGAAAATCTAGAAATCTCATTGGCCAAGAGATATCAGCTGCCCATACATTAAGTCTCTATATATGCACAGTCATCCTGGTCCTAAACCACATCACACAATAAGCAAATCAGTCCTCCTACAACCAGAACTATCTTCTATCAGTGTCCCTGGATCCAGAACTGATTTTCCATCACAAACATGACTGTTACCTTTACACTGTAAAAACCTTCAATTGGGTCCTAAAAATAAAACTACCAATAAAACAAATTCATTAAATGTTTTTTTCCTTGATCATCACACTCTCCTTATACACATAAACAAATTAGAAACAACAAGTATTGTTTATAGTTTTATTACAACTGTTTCTTAGTTGACAGTGAAAAATCCTCCTTCTATTTTTACCTGTTCATCGGGGAAATCTCTTCTGCTTTCCCTGACAGGTGAGATAATTGAGTATGTGGCTTTAGAAATGGCTTTTGTGTGTGTGTGTGTGTGTGTGTGTGTGTGTGTGTGTACAGTATGTTAGAAGAGAAACATTCTGCCACTGGAACTGAGCAGAATTTTGAATCCCTGTATTCCATGGTAAACACTCCATGATAATTATTCCATTTCTTGAATGTGGGGAAACACAGAGAAAAAACACAGAATGAAGAAAGTAAGCAAAAATTATATGTACCTTCTCTATGTACTGTGTAACTTGCACCTCTGAATAACTGTTTGGAATCTCCTGTTGTACAACACTGTATATGTATTTGTTTTTACCTGTTCCTTGATTTGTACTCTTCCGGGTTATGCCTGAAAATAGGCAGTTCTGTCTAGTGCACTTACCCGGTTACCAAAAGTAAATAAATAAATACTATATAAACAAAGGGAAAAGTTGGCAAATGACTCACCCTGCTGTTTAGCTTTTAGGACAGAGCAAGCAATTCATGATACTATCAGTGAGTGTGGCAGTTTTGAATCACACTCATGCTTGCAGCATCGGGGAACTGAGAAGCCTCTGTTATGGCTTCTTTTTAGTTTTGTCTACAGAGTGAGGAGAATAAAATAAAGCAAGGGGGCTATGTGTCATACTTAGAATGAGGAAAACAGCATTTGTGAATTGTTGTGGCTGGAAGGGGAATATGAAGCTTAAGTGGGCAAGGAGGCACACACTGTATAACGTTGCTTTAATCTAGCACCAATAGGTGGAAGGACTATTTTATGTTAAAAGCACAGATTCACTTACATTTTTACTTATTTAAACATGTGTTTCAAAATAAAAAAAACTACTTCTAAAAATAAAGGGCTATTTTATAAGCACAATAAGACACTCCGGGGTTGTGCATTACAGTGTGATAACCACACTCCTATGGATGACCAGCACCCGGCCTTCGGCCTCATGCCTAACTATGCCCCTAGGAGTGCGGTTATCACACCGTAATGCACATCCCATAGTATCGTGTTGCTTATATAATATAATTTAATATAGTATGATATGATCTATGAGAAGATATGATATATGATAAAATAATATGAAAGCATGTGATATAAATGATATATGAGAAGATAATCTAATCTGATATGAATTTTATTATTTTGTATTTATTTTCATTATTGATTATTATTTTATTTATGTGCCAAGCAAAGATGAGTCATGACATTAAATTAGTTATTTGGGCTTACCATTTGACTCCCTTCCCACATGCTATTTTCAGACGACATTAGTGACAATCAGGGAGGGGTGACTTTGAGAAATTGGGCAGTGAATGCAAGATTTTTTTTTTGTCAGGAACTAGAATTTACATTTCTGATGAATCAGTTATATCTCAAGATGGGGAACTGGAAGCAGTTGAAGAAGGAAGAAGAGGGAACCGGGCATGCTTTTAGATTACTCAGAATGGTTTCATCACCAGATGCACATGATGACCAGCAGAGAAGGTCACTTGCACTGCAGTGGGAGTGGAGCCAGTGGATTTCTGGAGACTAATCAGCCATTGTTTCTTTGGATGTGTTATCATGTTCCCGGTGGCCCTTCTCCTCATAGCCCCATGACAGTGACTCCCAGTCCCTGTCCCACCATGACCAGCTCCAATCTCCACCACCACTTGCAGATCTTGTACGTAGTGTAACTGACATAGTGGAACATTCATCTGCTCCTTTCCTCACCCCTACATCCTTTTGTCTTCCAGTTCTGCTCTTCTTATTTTTTACATGCATAGACTACATATGCATGGCAGATGACAACTTTATACAGCTGCTGCTGAATACTAACAATGATGACTCACAATAGTTGCCAGTAAATCTTAGATGCCCCCTTGTCATGCAATACCCTGCAATACGAGTAGACTTGATAGACCAAATGTCCTTCTGCTGGCATCTCCGTATGTCCATATGCCTGCCACATGCGAAAGGCACAGTGTCTTATGACTCATAAGGCTATAGGGATGAGCAACACCACCAGGCCACCACCCCCACCCCACCCCCCACTGACAAAGCCGAGACCACCGCAGTGAGAGGCTTTGTGACCTTGTGTCAGTCTCACACTACAGCCTACTTTACTTTTCACTTGCTGACTGCCTATCTCACCAGCTCAAACACCAAAGCAAACAATAAAAAGATGGATTTATGTGCCCCACTGTATAACCAGTAGTTAGTAAATATGATTTGTAAAATACATTCTGCAAAAGTCTTAAAAGTTCCCCCCTGAACCATTCCAAGTCTTCTAAAGTCAATCTGGCTTGCTGCTACTGCAAGGGGGAAAAAAAATAACATTAGAAAAAAGAAATAAATATAGATTTCTGTGTCCTGTATATCACCAGCACTCAGTAAAAAATATTTGTGGAAACTTTTTAACTCCCCCCGCAACGTGTCCCAGTCTGTTTAGTATGCTTAGCCTTGCTCCTCCTACAGGCTCACACTTTGCACTCTCTTGTCTTCAGAAAAATTTCATTAGTCTGCCCGCCTAAAACTACAGTTATATGTAGGGAGAATTAACTAACTGGAATGATAATGCATGATTCTCTAACGATTTCTTGAGTTTTCTAAGCTACACGTAACTCTTTTTCACATAACTTTCCTGTCACAAGTCCTTCCCCTGTAAAAGAAACAGGGCTGAAAATGGCACTGAGATGCACGCAGCACACAGAGTTCTCAGTCTCCAGCATTGCTGGTTTGCTGCAGCAGGTCATGTGACTTGCCCACAACTTGAACATTCTCAGCATGTGCACCCTGTAAAAATGCCGTATTATGCTGTCCAAGTGCTGAAATGCTGAAGGGAAACTGAGTTCCTTCATATCTGCTTCACCAGTGTCCAAACCATAGGATTTCAGCATGTTCATTGAATGTAAGTTTGGCATCGGCTTATCCATACTGCGGGCTGATGTCTGATGTGAGTTGCTGTGTTAGCTCCTGATACTGTGCTGCTGCTAATATGAACTTTTATCTACTGTAATTGCAGCTATGTTCCTGTTGCAAGAACAGCCTACAGGTAGCTGAAAGTACAGTTTTCACTGTGTTTTAATCCTCCATTGGACAGATACCATGGCACATTATCCTAATTACAGTCCTTTCATGTAGCAATTGCAGTAGTACACAGACTCCCAGAGCTAGCTAATGAATAACATAAATCAGTATTCAAGCTTAGAATGTATTAGCCAGATAATTAAATTGTATTTTAATATTTGATACAGATCCATGTTAATACAGTTTTTCAACATGCTCTTGAAGTCAGTGTGCCAAGTTGCTACCTTTGTGGGATAAATGGTGTAATTAATTATTCTTATGTTCACTATTTTAAACAAACACTTGCATTAGTTATAACTTACAACCCTCCTCATATTCCAACTGTGGCCAGTATGGAATAACATCATTCTGTGAGGTATCATTATTAAAAAATGTTTTTGAAAAGAGGTAGGATAAGTTATAATGAGCATTTTTATCTTGGAACAAACTTATTGAGCTCAAAGCACAGAGTACGTTCAATATACTCAGTAGAGTTCATAGCAAACTGATCTCTGTTACAAACTGCTGTCACTCACAAACAGATGGTTAAAGTAATAGGGAAGAAAAAGTCCAGACTGAGTGGGTCATTTTAAAAATAAAATTGCCCTGGCTTCTATGATCTGTTCATACTGTACATATCACAACCACAGCCTCTGGAAAGAAGGCTAATTTTCTGAATCATCCAGCTCCTAAAGTGCTCCTTCAGGTGGACCAAAGGTGTTACAATGTGGAACCTAGATATTTTGTAATGTTTTGGCTTCAAGGACTTAATATTGTATTAATAACTTGCTCATACTGGAAGGAGAAGAGTCCCAGTGGAGCAGGAATATGCTTTTATTTTATTGACCCAGTGTCTGGCACCAGCAGTGTCCCATCCCTCCCCCCACCCCAAATCACCATTACTTCTGTGAAAGAGGGCAGATAACAGGGTTGCAATGAAGTTGTATTGTTCCTGCATCCAAGACATAGGATCAGTCCCTCTAAGCTAATCCCACAGGAGGGTGAGGAGTCCCAAAAGAGTGAGTCAGAATATGTTTGTAATGCCCCTGTACCACATTCTAACTCTGCCCTACACACACACACACACACACACACCCTAGTGGCAACACATATGACACCCACAAATCACACACACACACAGTAGCAATAAATAGTAGCTCTGCCGCTGTGCTGATAGGCTGGCCAGCTGTACCTTCTAACAGACAACTCAACAGCAGCACACACAGCACACACACACACACACACACACACACACACACACACACACACACACACACACATATCAATGGCAACACACATGCTCACCCACAAAACGCACACCAACAAATCAATGGCAACACGCACACAGTAGCAGTGAGCAGTAGCTCTACCACTGTGCTGATAGGACGACCAGCTCTACCTTCTAACAGATAAATCAATGTCAACACATGTAAACACACGCAAACACACAAACAGACACAGTAGCAGTGAGTAGTAGCTCTACCGCTGTGCTGATGGGCCAGTCAGCTCTTCCATCTAACAGACAAATCAATGGCAGTGCACACACACACACACACACATATATTAATGGCAACACAAATGCACACCCACAAAACACACACACTAGCTCTACAGCAATGGTGATGGGCCAGCCAGCTATACCTTCTAACAGACAAATCAATGGCGATGCGCGCGACACACACACACACACACACACACACACACACACACACATACCAATGGCAACACAAATGCCCACCCTGGTGATGGGTCAGCCAACTATACCTTCTAACAGACAAATCAATGGTGATGCACACACACACACACACCACCTGATAATGAGCTGTAGAACCTCGGTGTTCCTTTCCAAATAAAAAAAATTCCTAATAAGTTTTAAAAAGATTTGGTGACACAGTACTAACTGATACTGTTTAATACTTATCAAATGATTTTGCATTGCTGAAATAAAGCCAAAAGCCTTATTTTCCAAAAGCTCCTGTTATGAAAATATGGATCATTGTGTTCATTGCCGAACATAATGAAGAATATAATTTTTGGGAGGGATGGCAGAGCTCATGCCCAGATTTGCACTGTCTGTCCTCCTCTTTCATATGAAGGATCAGCTGATTTGGGTTGGATGGGACATGTCCAGTTCCAAATATTGGTTTAATTTAAATTATAAAATGGCAGAAAAAAAATCTAGAAATTTCACTGGCCAGGAGATGTCACCTGACCATGCATTTAATCTTTATAAAGTCATGGTCAGGTGCCAAATCTTGTATTCCTCCCCAACAAAACTACTTAGAGCCATTTTATAAGTAAGCCCCTCCTGGGTGTGCATCATAGGATTTTAATGCACTTCCCAGACCCATAACAACACTCAGCCTTTGGCCTCATGCTTTACTATACCTCTGGGGCATGTATTAAAATCCTATAATGCACGCCCTGTCATGGCTTATTACTTGCTTATAAAATGGCTTAAAGTTATTAGCTACATGAAATGACCTTGACCTACTCCATCAGGACTCCTAACCCTCCACAGAGATGTTTTTTTTTCCTGGAACAAACACAGAGCCAATATAAATCAAACATGCCCCATGCCATTTGTCTTTTTTCCAAGATGTGTAGGATTCTGACTGAAGGGGGAGGGGCCCACTCTAGGATAGTGGAAGCATTTTAAAATTTTGAATTATTCTGACCTGTACCATCAGGACTCCTCATCCAGCTGTAATGTAGCTGAGATGGGTTGTTGCCAATACTGGACATAGTAAAAGCACTAATTGATCAGGTCATAGTAACCTGCTAATTTAAGGTCAGAAGGAACACAAAGTCTCTTATTTGCACTTTGTAATACAAATTAAGCAGAAGAGTGCTTGCATATGAAGTAGTGTACCCCTTCTCACTCAGTGATGCGGACACTCAGTGACAGTGCATTGTACTTTCATCACGTTTTGGTGTGCCTGTATGTGCAGACAATACGTGCAGGAATATTTTATGGAAATGTTTCCACTTCAGAAGGAAGATGCTTGGCTTGTCAATGTGCAATGACATCACAGCGGGGCAGCACAGCATTACCTGCAGACGTCCTGTTTCTATCAAGAAAAAACTCCTCTGCAGATAACAAAATGTTTGCACCTGCAAAGTCACGCTCAACAGAGACTGAAATTTAACACTAAACTAAGTATCCCACAGCCTGACAAACTTGCTGCCCCTGGCTATGTCTTGCTAGCCCTCTTGACAATCTGACACAACTGTCCTGAAAATAAAACTGCAGATGGACCTGGTGGGCATGCTGTTACTTTGGAAGCTAAACAAATCAATAGCATTTGCATTTTTGTTACTTGCTTCTCTGCCTTGGTAGGTATTCATCATTATAAGTCTAATTGATTTTTTATAAGGCCTGCATGCATTCTGAGTGACTGCTGCAAGGGATGTTAATCGTATAGGGGGTCATTTTCAAAACAAAAAATTCTGTGTATTTTTAAATGAACACAAGTAGACTTTCAATCCCAATAATGCAGTACAACAGAGCATTTCCATAAAATTAACACCCATGCTGGGATTGATGACCTTCTGCTGACCTCAAATCATCAACACCTTCCAGTCCTATGTTTATGCCCAGGAATTATCCAGTTCAGATATTATTGTTAAATATATAAACCACAGGTCACTAGTTTCCTATGAGTGAGTAAATCGCCTCTGAAATATGTGAGTCTATAACAGACTAACAAGCATACGTACTGACTTTCTGATCCTCACTGCTGGGAGCTGTTTCCAATGGACATTTGTGAGATGTTTACTTACAGGGGTCTTGTATTTGGATCATAAGGGAAGGCATCTGCCATCCCAGTGATCAAGTAGCCATCATCTGTTGAGCAATAATGAGGGTGTCCTTGTTTGTTATTTTTTTAGCAATTCTGTTCAGGTAAGTGACTGTGTTGTGGACATCATCTTTCAGATTACTATGGGTAGCACCACAGCCCTTTTCCTGGATCCAGTTTGATGCCATGGGAGTCTAATTTTTATTTGTGCTGGCACAGGGGGAAAGACATGGCATGTTGCTGCCGCCATCTTGGAGATGGCACTCAGCAGCACTCGCCCTTCGGAGCTTTGCAAGCTTGCCACAGCTGTGTTGCCTCTGGCTAGTTTGCTTAATATTGGGTCCTCTTTTGTACATCATCATGGGCTTTAATTCTGTGCATTTCCAAAAAATTTCATCTGAACCCAGGATGTGCCAATGCTTTCTGATAATCAGTTGGACCTTATTAGCCTGGGCATGGGGCCTGGTTACATAATTCTGCTTTCTTTCCACCCTTATATGTCTTGTATTAGTGCCAAGTAATAAAACCTCCCAATCACTCTCTTCTGCCCTTTTCTTATTCAGTCCCACATCCCAGGTTCGGCCTAGACCTCATTGGCTGCCCAGTTTGTCCAAAGCATCTAATTTAACATTTATTTCAATCAAAGATGCATTACAAATCTGGTGCTCTGAGCCAAAACCAGTAGACCAAGTCTGTCATTTTTCAGCTCTGCATGTCTTTTCCTGGGTAAAGCATTTCAAATGAATAACGAGATAATTCCCAGTATTTAAACAGCAGAAGCCCAAACACTTCAGATTATGTACATTCATGTGAATGCTTTCAGGTTTGAAATGAAAAATAAAATGCAGACATTTTAAAACCAATTCAGCACGCTCCCCTGCTTCACTGTAGAAGTTCTTATGATCAGAGTGACCATGGCATGGTGAGAGGATCTGGGGTCACAGCAAGTGACCATTGACACAGGGATTCTGGATTTAAAAAAAAACAGATTTCAAAATAATGGAGGTAAAAATAAAGAAAAGACTAAAAGAAGTTAAAAAGATAATGGGATTGAGGAGAAATGGGCAGCATTTAAGGAGGTTATTTCATAGGCAACCCAGAAATGTGTCAGGATTGCAAGAAATATAGCAAACCAATATGGTTTGACAGAAAGGTAAAACTGGCTATTAGGAAACAATGCATATAGTGTATTCAGGATTTATAAGGAAGAGCAGAGTGAGGTGAATAGAGAGAAGTATAAGGAGAGGCTGAGTAGAAGTAAGTATCAGGAAAACAAAGGCAAAGGCAGAATTAAACAGCTACTGATGCCTCAAAGAAAACTGAAAAAACATACAGTAATTAGGTACAGTTCAGTTTGCATTCCTCATATATTCTATATATTTCTCGTTCCCATTATTTACTACTGAGTACAATTGCAAGAACACATTATCTTTATCCCTTAGGTTCCCTTAGAATTCATCTACCTCTATAGCTCACTCCCGACCTCAAATTATAATCCTTTGTTGTGACATCACAGTCTGTTGCCATGAGAGTAACTGTGATTTCACAAGCAGTGCATTATGACCTCAGGTAGGGAGGAAGCAACAGGAATAGATAAACTTGTCATGAGCAAAGACCCTGTTTTGATGCAGATGACCTCACTAATAAATATTTGGAAGGCTATGCCTGTGGTTCAATGGACAAGCAGCCAGCCACTCCCCCTTCCTGTGCTACATGTGCATTTCCTCTGAGCCTCTCTCTCAAGCACTTTTGGTTTGTTCTTTGCAGCTGCTAGGGCTTGCCCACCCCACCCACCCCCACCCCACCCCGCCTTGCTGTGTTTTGGCCTCTGCTTGTTTTGCTGGACTTTTGTTTCTGTTCTCCTGTATTTGGTTTGTATTGCTTGCCTCCGGCCATGTGCTTCTTTGTGTTGCTTACTTTGTTTTTCTGTGTTTGTGTGTCTTTTGCTTTGCTTTCTTTTGGGGGCTTCTTTTTTAAACTTCTTATATTTTGCTAATCCAGAGCTCATGCTACTTGCTCCCATTTACTCACTCTGCAACTGCAATTATTATCTGTGTGTTTCAACGCAAGCTGTTTCCCTGCTGCTACTCTCCAGGCTATGCACCGTAATTGTTTTCAACTGGTTCAGGCTCACTCTGAACCCCAGCCCATGCAGTTCAGTCCAGCTTCCTGAACTTATACCATGTACCTCATTGCTGCAGTTTTCACTGCACTGCCTAGCCACTTTGCTGCTTTCAGAGCTTTGCCTCCCTACAGTCTATGTTCATTCAAATTGCTACCCCTCTAACTCTTAATTACTCAATACTGAGGCTGATCTATTATGTTTGCACACTACTATTATACTCTGGAGGTCAGCTAAGCTACTGCTGATGCTGCAACTAGTTTTAATATGTGCATGTGAGTCACAGCGCCTTCCCATCTCTTCTTGTTTTTTCCTGTGGTGGGGGACTGGAGGTGTTGTTGAGGAGCCATGGCCCTGTGTGACATACACAGAAACATAGACTTTGATGGCAGATAAGGACCACTTGGCCTACCTAGTCTGCTTATTTCCCTACCTATTGGATAAGCTGCAGATCCTAGTTAACCAACAGCCTACTTCCTCCTACCTCCACACAACAATTGCTTTATGTTTGTCCCATACAGTCTTGAATTCACCCACTGTTTTTGACCCCACCGTTTCCTCAGGAAGGCTGTTCCATGCACCCACTACCCTCTCTGTGAAAAAATACTTCCTTACATTGCCCCTGAGCTGTTCCCCCCTCTATCTTCAAATTGTGCCCCCTTGTTCTTGCACATCTCTTTTTCTGAAAGATGCTACCCTCTTGGACTTTATTGATTCCCTTGAGGTACTTAAATGCTTCTATCATGTTCCCCCTCTCCCTCCTTTCCTTGAGGGTACTCTCCCAGGGGCTCCCACCAGCTTCTCCAGTATTGTTTGTGTTACCACACTGGACATCATTAGGTGCCCGTCTTCACCACTCCAGATTTGAGGATCTGAACCTGACTCCCTTTCAATCGGCTGAGGGCAATGGAGGCAATCGCCCATCCCCTCGGAGCCCCCACTCGCCTATCTCTTAGGACTGACTGACCCACTCACTCATGTTCATATCCTGTTTCGCTACAAAAATCCTACAAGCATTTTGTCACCTTCCTTAGCTTCCTTGATAGCCTGGCTGGCTTTCCCCACTATTCATTTTTGCTGATCTTTTAACCTCCATGGAGCTCCGACCATTGACTTACTCTGCTACTGACCTACATGCAGGTCCACTCATTGCTTATGCAATTCATTTGTTCAATGCTGGCTACTATCATGTCTGACCTACGTCAGGGTCCCATCACTCAACACTTCATCCAGCTCCTCCTCAGTCATTTTCTGGGGCATGCCAGCCATAACCATTCAATGGTGCAGGGCCCCTGCAGCCTATGGTCTCTCACTGCACCTATGAAGTCTGCTTCTTGAGCATGTCTGACTTGGGGCAGGGTCCTTCTCACCCAGCCAATAGCTGGGAATGTCCTCACTCTGAGCTGGCTTTAGCCATTCGAGACTTGATGGCAGCTCCTGGTGTAGAATTTAAGACTAGCCATGAAGGGTGGTTACAGTGATTTCCTTTGGCTCTAGTATTCTACTAGCAAGGCACCTTCACCGCATTCTCCCTACGACTGCCTCTGGTTCACCTGTTTTTTTTTTAGGGTGGGTAGGCCAGGTGAGTGCCTCAGCAGTCGTTGCTCTCCTCCTTTCACCTTAGTTGCACCCGATGTTTCAGAGCACTCTCTCAACCTTCCACAGCATTCCCATTAGAGGGATCAAGTGAGAGCTTTTCTCCAAATTGGAATTGTTTTCATCCCCCTTAATTGGGTTTCTACATTGCAACAGCAGAGCTGTCACTAAACAAAACATCCCAAGCCTGGAGGGAAGGTGACCTAGGCCTTAGAGCCCCAGAGATTTCCTCCTCAAATGTTTTTTCTTCTCTTCTCTGTGCCTCAGTTCATAAATTTTAGTTAGCCATAGGTAGTGTTCCCTAGTTCTTTTAGGTAGATTCCACTGTTGGATGGAGGTAGATAGTGTCCCTACTTGCTGTTCCCTCTCCTTTGGAGGCCGTCTCAATCTCTAGCAGCCCATCGTACTTATGCCATTGCTAACCTGAGCATCTCATTATGTTATCAAGATGCCTGGTGCCAATCTACTACTATGCCTCACAATTACTGATTGTTAACTTGCTTTCGTACTACTACTCTTCTTTTTGGGAATGCTTCCTAAGGTACCTTTAGCCAAGGGAATCATCCCACAGTGCCTCTAGGGGTGGAACCCATCTTTGAGGGTTCCTTGTCTTTAGTAGTCCTACAGGGTGGTAATTCCTCTGGAACAGAGAGTGCAAATGGCCAAAACCAAGTAACATAGTTGCACAAGCATTACATCATACTGGCTATGTAGACCATCGAATTAGAAGGCTATTCCTGTGGTTCAATGGACAAGCAGCCAGCCACTCCTCCTTCCTGTGCTACATAAGCAGTTCTTCTGAGCCTCTCTTTCAAGCACTTTTTCTTTGCCACACCATTCGCCCCTCCTCCTCCTCCAGTGGCATCGCCTCTCTCCTTGGGATGCTTCCTATGGTACCTTAAGCCAAGGGAATCATCCCACAGCACCTCTAGGGGTGGAACACTCTTTGAGGCTTCCTTTCCTATGGTACCCCTACAGGGTGGTAATTCCTCTGGAATAGAGAGCACAAATGGCCAAAACCATGTAACACAGTTACACAAGTATTACATCATACTGGCTGCATAGGCAATTGAATGGGGAGGAGGAATATACAGTAGACATAATTTGAAATACAAGCTGAACTGTGTCTAAATATTAAGTTTTGTTAAAGTTCTCCTGAAGGTGTCATCTGCACGTTAAGGCTACAGAAGTAGAAAGGGTAAATGCATATGAAAAATCCTTCTTTAGGCACATTAGTGAAAAAAAGGAAGACAAGGGACAGGACAAGGAAATAAGTGTTTAGTGCAGCTGATGATAAAGAGAAGGCAAGAACACTAAATGAATATTTTTGTTTGGTGTTCACAGTTGAAAAAGTAGACTACCTCCCAGGCAGCAAGAGGGAACTCTTGGCCTGGGTTATTCATGGGACCAGTTTGAGATGGGAGGAATTAAAATCAAAAGGGTGCCAAGGTGAATGGGAAACTTAAAAATCAATAAATCACCATGTTTTGTTGGATTCATCTTAACATATTTAAGGAAATAAGGTAGGTGCTATTGGAACAGCTGTCAGTCTTCCATGGATAATCAATAGCAGCAGGTGTAGTGCCTGTATACTTTCAGATTATAATGTTGCTTTGATACTGTGGGCAACCCCTTCTCTCAGATAAGTTAGGTACTGTGGGCCTATTTGATTTGGTAGTTGGGTGGTTCTGCTCCTACCTCTCAGACTGACTCCAGTCAGTCTAGGTTGGTGATGTCCTGTACACCCCCCTGCTCATGATATCCAGTGTCCCCCAGGACTCCATAATTGGCCCAGTCCTTTGCTGCATCTAAAATGACCTTCTCTCCACAGGTGTATCTTCACACATCCACATGTGTGCAGATGATACAATTCTATTTGCTTGTTCTGCTTCAGTTCCTAAGCTGAAATTATCACTCCAGCATGACTTTGACAACATCCAAGGCTGGTTATACTCAACCCAGCTCTCACCAAATGCCAATAAGACTGTCTCCTTAACTTTTGACACTAGACAGGCAATAGTAAGGCTCCAACATACCCCTGTCATCTAGAATCTGGGTGGCAATCTGCTTGAGGAGGTAAGAGATATCCCACTTCCAGTAGTTAGGAGTAGCTGGACCAGAACCACAGTTTTTCCACCCACAGTTATGGCATGCATAAGAATTTCTATCCTAAGCTTGGTGTGCTATACCACAACAAATCCTGCCTTCCTCTCCTGGTCCACCATAAGATCATCCTCAAGATGAACATTAAGTATCTTGGCTGACCATCTTCGAGTGCTGAGTGTCTCTGTACTCATGCAGGTGCCATAGAAAGTGGCAGAAATGATGAGAGACATGCATTTCTGAAAATAAACCTGCCCCCCCCCAGTAACATCAGGAAACAAGCTGCTGTCAATGCTGTATATCATTTCTTGTCAAACTTTTAAAGACAAATAAAATACTTCTAGAAACAGTCTTCTTACAGTTCTGTGGAAGATGAGGGCATTAAAACTGTAGGGTTTTTCAGAAAAAAAGATGATCATGATGAAAAGTATTGTGAAACATTCTCAACTACTAGTCTGCCACTGCCATCTAAATAGCACTGCTCATACGAGTACAGTACAACTGTCTTGTCCTTTCCTCAGTGTCTTTCTGGCCCTGATGTATGTGGTGCCCTCTGTTTATCCATGCTCTCTTTCTATAATATTTTTCCATTTCAGCTTGCCTGTATGGATTGCAGCACTAGTTCCAGGTCTAACATGGGCACAGTTTTCATCTGTATAAGCCATTGCTCTTTTTCCAAGTCTTCTATCCTTGAATTCAAAACTTGACCTACAATTGTTCAGTGTAGCCTGCTCTTTTTGGGGTGGGCTGCAGCAGTAGTATGTGTTAATGTAAGTTAGAAAAATTAATTGTTTTACTGTCTACCCTACTGTCTCCTCCATTCATACTGGTCCATACAGGTACAAGATTTTAAACCATTGGCAGTCTTCTCTGTGTGAGTTACTGCTACATCACTGTCATGGCTACAAACAGAATTAGGTATTTGGATGCCTGATTCTCTTTTCTAAGTTCACCCAAGTCCAGTATAGACCTTTGTTTTGGAGCCTAAGGTGTCCTGCCTTGTGTGGGTTGCTACAATCAGCACTACTACAGATGCAATATCTACAAAGTGAGTAGGCTACACAGGCAGTGTGTTACCAAATATAACTCTAAATGACCCAGGAATGATTTCCAGTGACATCACTGAGATGAATACAGCTTAGGAGAAGAGCTCCAGACACCACATATAGAATATAAGCACATCCATGGAGTTTTTAAGACTTGCTATATATTAAGAATATTATCTTAGAGCTGGCACACTGGGGCAGTGGTTGGATTTCAGCTTGCAACACTGACTGCTCGAATTCAGGAATGGACCTGGGGAGTCAGAAGGCCGGCAGGGAGGAGGAGGATTGAACATCTGATGGACTGCTCTTCAAGGGTGAGTGAACACCTGGTGCATACCTGACCTCTGGCAGAGACTGGGAGAAGACATCGCCAGTGCCAAGATCATGGGGAGGCCTGCCGGACGTTGGTACTTCAGCACCACTACATCATTGCACACCACACGTCCCATAAAGTGGGTTTAAGCATGCCATAATATTCTGGCCCCCAAATATGACACCCCACATCACCATTGGTACCACTCCTTCCTCCTGTGGCTTTAGGCTGGTGACTGAGCCTTGGTGTGAGATAGGTGGTGCAGGGGCTGAGCTCCTTGGTGGAGGAAGGGGGTTCTGGGCCTCTGACGCCAAAAATGCTGTCATGGGATTTTCCCAGGAAATAACTCGACACAAACTCCTTTTTGGGTTCTCGAATGGGCAAGGTTTATTAACACACATAATGTAACTTATACGGTAATCAATCTCATCATGATCATTATTCTCCATTTCTTCCCTTAACCCCACATAATCACAAGTTACAGGTAATATAGTTCATTTATTCCATCCAGTGACCTCCCTTGGTCCAGTCTGTGGCCTCATGATCTTCCATTCAGGTTGTCAAATCCTTCTCCATCTTCTCAGGGTTGAGATGCTTGACACGACTCCCTGTGCTTCTCCCTCCTTCCTATTACTGCCTCCTAGGGTCAGATGCCAGGAACTCTACCCCTAGGTCCTCCCTGACCCCTCCTCATCTTTAATCCACATCCAGGAGTGTGAGCACTGCCATTGCTCCCTATCTCCTCCCAACCTGTTCCCCTAATCATGCCCCCCCTCAGTTCTCACCCCTCTCTTAATTCCTTCTCCTCCCCATCCTGCCCATCAACCAAAACAGCCCTTCAACCCCTGCTTTCACTCAGCAGCCCAAGCAGGTCGATCTCTTGTGGCTCCCAGATCCTTAGCCACCCAACTGCCTGTGCTATGCTCATCCCCACGTTGCCCTCAGCTGACAACCCAGCCTTACCCAGCCTGCTCGCCACCCTCACTCAGAGGCCCATATTATACCCTGATGCCTCGACTCATCAATCATTTTGTCCTTCACCTCCAATTGCCCTCCACCCAATTGCCACTCTCACAAACCCTTGTTTATGGAGGAGAGGGTGGGCAGGCTGAATTCAGGAGTTCTTAGCAGGAAAGGGGGTGGGCTGAGGCCTACTTCACCTTTTAAACCCCCTTTAGGACCCCTGAAAGCCCCCACCTTGGGCCTCCCCCCAACCAATTGCCTAACTCACCCTGTTCTGTAACTTCTGATCCCCTCTTGATGTCACCTAGCTCCCTCCCACATCCCCTGATGTCATGTCTGCAACCTCCAGCCCCCTACCTTGATGTCACCTGACTCCACCCACCTACCTGTCCCATCACCTGACCCCAACCTCATCCCTATCCCACAGCCCATTCACCTATCTCCCTTCTCTTACCCTCCCCCTGTCCTAACTCAGGCCCTTGTCATTTCCTGTTGGAAACCCCTGACAACTCAGATTGCCTGTGAATGGCAACCCCATTTGTCATGGGGATTTCCCCAGGAAATGACTTGACACAAACTCCTTTTTGAGTTCTCGACTGGGCAAGGTTTATTAACACACATAATGTAACTTAACACGGTAATCAGTCTCATCAGTGATCATTGTTCTCTGTTTCTTCCCTTAACCCCACATAATCACAAGTTGCAGGTAATATAGTCCATTTAATACATCCAGTGATCTCCCTTGGTCCAGTCTGGGGCCTCATGATCTTCCATTCAGGTTGCAAAGTCCTTCTCCATCTTCTCAGGGTCCAGATGCTTGACCTGACTCCCCATGCCTCCCCCTTCCTTCCTATCACTGCCACCTAGGGTTGGATGCCAGGAGCCTGACCCCTAGGTCCTCCCTGACCCCTCCCCTTCCCCATCTTAAATCCACATTGGTGTGTGACCACGGCCCATGATCCCTAGTCCCTCCCAACCTATTCCTCTAATTGTGCCCCTCAATTCCCACCCACCCTCTTAATTCCTTCTCCTTGACTAGCCCATCTCCCGCTCATGAAGGATGACAGGCTCCCCACCCCCTGCCTAATGATAGCATCTTCCCAACTCTCAGTAGCGCCCCTTATTGGCAGCAGGAAGAAGGACATGCCCACTTCTGACAAATGCACCCCATTCCCTCTATAATAACTGGGTTCTAAATATGAGATATCCTTATGTGAAATGTACCCCCAAATCTCTGCTATAATCCCACCTACCCACCTGTTGAGTCTCTTTCTACATTGTTCAATCACCTTGATATCTCTTGCAAACCTCCAAACTCTTCTCGACGTAATTTCTGACCACCCTACCTTTACCCACGGCCACCATCCCTTAGTGGTCTCTATATCTGATTTTTATGTCTTGGAAGAGGGGCCCCCCAGCTCCTCTCCCCCATTTCCCCCTGCATGTATGATCAGTAAATTGGGTTTTGGTCACGTCAGCTTTAATTCCCCTAGTAATGACAAAAGTTGACCCTACCTCATGCACTGGACCACTTCCAAGTGTAAGCTCACTTTATTGATGTCTTGCCTGAGTTTGCCCAATAGACAAAGGAATGTCCCACAATCCATACATGTCACTGTCTCCTAGTTCTTGCCAAGAGAATAAAACAGCCTTGTTAAACCAGCTCTCTGATATACCTCCTGTAGCAGCTTGACTGCCACCTGCCCACTTGCTTAACCTCATTCTCAGACCTGGCTTGGGCAGCCATCTCAGATGTTGCGCCAAAACAAAAGGAATGTGTGAATAAATGACTGTAATCTTCACCCAGGAATGTCATCCTTTTCTTGAGCACACCAGCTACCTGGTAGCATGTAACTGGTGACCCATTACCATGCTTAAAAAACTGTCCCTCTCTTTGCAGGCATACTGCCTTGTAGTCCTGCATAGCCTTAACTGGGCACCATCCTTTGCTGAGTTGTGCACGCATCACCACCTCTGTCCCCACCCCAGCCTGGTCAGTCTTGGACCGCCTCGGTCAAATCACTAAATTCCCCAAGTCCCATCAGATCTCATTGACCATAATCCCACCCTCCTTATCTGCTCTGTTCTTCACCACAACCTTCCCCACCCTAAAAGCCACCCCCAGCCATTGTTGCAAAAATGGCCCAAAACAAGCACGCCTTCTACCCTGATGAGCATACCAACGTTAGTGCCCCCATAAGCCTCATCAACAGTGACTCTGAAATTGGCCTTCTCAGGTCCCCTGGCCTCCCTTGTCATCTCTGCCAACCTATCAGTACTCTCCTCACCAACTTGGACTTTTTGGGCTCTGGCCATCCCCTAGCTCTGCATGCACAGCCACTGCCTGTTACCTGTACTGCTATCATCGCATGAGCCATACCTTTGGTCCACTTCCATATCATGTACTTTAACAGTTGTTCCCCTGTTACTGGTTGACTTACCTTATGCCCTTCTTGCTGCCAGAACTCCTGAAAGACTCTCCATGCCCCTTCGTAAGACCTTAGTGTGTTGGCCAACCAAGAGCTCAGGTACAGCATTGGAGCTCTTTCCAGCCAATTTCCCACAGTTGACCTGGGACCTGTGTTCTTCAGCTGACAGCTTACGGGACCAATGACCTGAACCTGTCCAACTGGAGATGGGAAAGACCGTCAGCAATGTCATTCTGCATACCCTAAATATGTCTTATCTTACAGAATAAATTCAGCTTTAAACCTGCTAACACTAGCTGCTGTAATACTCTATTGATCGCCTTGTTAGATCCCCTCTGCTTGTTATTGATCTCCACTATACTCTTGTTGTCGTACCAGAGCACAATTCACCTGTCCTTCATCCGATCCCCCCAAACTACTACCGAGACCCATATGGGAAATATCTCTAACAGGGTTATGTCTTTCACCAAATCCTGCCATCTCCACTCACCCGGCCTCTGACATCCAATCCTCTCTGAAATAGGTGACCATCTCTAGGCTCCCACCACATCAGTGTATAGCTCTATGTCAGTGTTTAACACTCAGTCCTCTTGCCAAAAGGTCACTCCATTGTAATCCTTCATAACTTTCCCAAACCTCCAAGTCTTGGCGTATACCCCGGGAAATGTCCACCAAGTGGTGCAGTAGTTTGCCTTCCCCATGGCCCATGCCAGTCGCCTAGTGAAGGCTCTCTCAAGTGCCATCACCTTGCATCCAAAATTAAGGTGCCCCAACAGTTGCTGCACCATTGCCAGTGGCACCCACCTCCTCCCCTTTACCTGGCTTATCAGCTCCCTCTATCTGGCTACTTTATCTGGCAGTAACCGAAACACCTCCCTCTCTGTGTTCCGCTCCATCCCTAGAAACTCCAGGCTCCTAGCTGGGCCTCCTGTCTTTTCCTCCACTACAGAAATACCAACCTCCCTAAACATCACCCGGAAATCCTCCATCATGGCTGCCGTTGCTTGCCTAGATTCCCCAATTAGTAAGAAATCATCCAAGTAATGTACCACTGTTTTATGGCCATACTTCTCTCCAAAAACCCATTGGACCCAGGTGTTGAGTGCCTCAAATGTAGCACATGCCATGGAGCAACCCATCGGCATGACTTTGTCAAAGTAAAACCCCTCCTTCAAATTTGAAACCCAGTAAGTCCCAGTCTTTGAGCCTGATCGGTTGTAGCCGGAAGGCTGACTCAATGTCCGACTTCACCAGCTAAGCTCCCCCTACTGCCCTAATTAGCCTTACTGCCTGGTCAAGAGAGGCGTAGGTTATCGAGCTTAGCTCCTCAGGAATGCTATCATTCACTGAGGCCCCTTCTGCGTAGGACGGGTGATGAATCAAGCAATACTCTCCTGCCTGTTACTTGGTATGACTCCCAGTGGGGACACCCTGAATTCCCTGCAGGGAGGCCTGCCAAACTGACCCTATATCCTCCCTGCTGCTTACTCTTTCAGCAGCTTCCTCCTTACTATCTCCTCCTTACCCTTCACAGACCTCATATTCTTAGATGTCATTCCCTGCCGGGGTCCCTGATAACCCAAACTAAAGTCCCTTTCGAAACCCTCCCATAGTAGCTGACCCATGTCCCTATCTGGATACCTCTTCGTCCATTCCTTTAATACCTCAAGACAAATTGGTGACTTTGCTAAGAGGAACCCCACCTCCCTAGCCCATCCCTGCCCTCATCAGTAACCCCCGCACCCAGAGTGGGAGAGTGCCCTCCCTCCAGCTCCCCATTCCCACCCACCCTTGTTGTGTTCCTGATCTCCATGGGCCCCCAAAGCCCTGCTGAAAGGGCTGCTCCACATAGTGCTGTGACTGCCCTTGTCTGCCATGACTTTGCAATGCATTACTGGGTGCTGGCTTGCTTGCACATCTGGAGCATACGTGTCGAAACCTACAATTCGACCAAGAACAAGATGCCTTGTTGTATCTCCAACATGTTTTGGAAGACGCACTCCCTGATCTGTTCCTCCCTCCTTTCCTGTTACCTCCTGCCTGTCCTGAGAGCGTGCGCACCCATATCTCTGAGTGGGTGCAATCCCATCTCAGGCCCCCCATTTTCCATCCTCTGGCTGATGGTCTCATCGTATTTCAGCCACCCATATCCTAATCTCATTTTATAAGCATCCTTAATGATGGCCGAGTATGTTAAAAGGGAAATTGCCAACTCTGGTCGCTTTTAGAGGAGTATGGCACTGAATACCCGTAAAATCATCTTGCCATGCCTCTTAGGTCTTCTCCTTTTAAGAGTTCTTCTGTGCCAGTTTGCCCACTACTGCCAAGGTCACCACCATCTCAGATTTTCCCACCATTCCCACTGTTCATATTTTTTGGCTGTCTCTTTATCTACTAGGGCAGATATATCCACATATTCCCCTCTCCATATTTTTCTTTTATGGAAAGGGGAGCATGGTCTCCCGGTGTAAAGCCTGGTACCCCTTCTGACCCAATCTGCCCCTTTTTCATTCCCAGACCACCCTCCTTCCTTTCTCCCATGTATCCTTTTATGTCTCTCAGGGCCTACTCTAGCTTCTCTGTCCCCTTCTCCCCATGTCACTGAGAAGCCCCTCTAGTTAGTCCCTTAGTCTGCCCTCCTCTGCTAAATCCACCACCCCCTTACCATTCTCGATGGCGGTACCCACAAGCTCCATCTGGGGGTCTGCAATGGGTCCTGGGGTTGGCGCTGGAATCAAGGCTGGTGTCACTTCCATTTCCTTTTCTGCCCTGGCCCAGGATCCTTCTTCTTCTTCTTGCTTGCCTCTTCCTCCTCTCTCTTTTGGGCTGCATCCAGGAGTTCCTTCCTTCTATTCATCAGTGCAGTTGTCTCTTCACTCAGCTGAATGCTGGACTGGGGCACTCAGCCTTCTTAGGTGCCATCCTCCTGTAAAAAATATAGTGAACAGAGATCATTAAATGAGCCCCCTCCACTCACTATGCTTGACTATGCTTGGCATACCTCATAGACCTGCTCCGCTACCCTTCCAAATTGAATGCAAACATTGAAACCTTTCCTTATGTCCATGTGCCCGGAGCATGGAACCCCCAACAATTGGGGTGGGGTTATGAGAAGGGGAAGCCAAATGCTGCCCTTCAGTCCTTATGGCAGCTACTCATTTAAATCCACATGCACCCACCCTTCATGCTCTGTGCACAGCTTGGATATTCGCTGGTGGCCCACTAATGTGACCTGAACTGGGCCCCCAATGGCATCTGCTAGCTTCCCCATTAGTCACCCACTTACTACAGGCCCCCCCCACAGGCCACTTACACAATGCGTTAATGTAAACCCTCATCATCTAAGGCATGGGGCTTTGCCTTTAGGGTGTAACCAGGTTGCCTCCAAGCTGCCTCAGAGCTAAACAGTTCCTCCCCAAAATAAAACAATGAATGAACGGACAGAGTAGGATCTGAAATTTCCTGTAGTCTTTACAGCCTACAGTAGTAGAACAGTACCTGCATGTTTCCCAGCATACTGAGTGGGTGCTTGCATGTCATTACTGTATGGGAACTTGCAACTTCCCCTAATGCTTTAAATAAACCACACCTCTTTATACTTCTTCTTTAATATAACTACTTGAATATATTTATGTATTTGAATATTTAAAGATTTGATCAAGAAAAGGGGCAGATTGGGTCAGAAGGGGTACCAGGCTTTACACCGGGAGACCATGTTCCCCTTTCATCAAGAAAACACACTGAGTCAAAAACTCATGTACCATATGTCTTGGGGAAATGGAGGGTAAGATGCAGTTCAGGAAAGGAGTACTGCTAATACATTTACAATTCACAGAACAGTACTAAAACCCTGAAAAACAATTCCTACCAATGCTACAAACCAGCTGTAGATAATGAAAGTTAGTTATAAAAGTGCTAATCATGATGTCATGTTTGTGAAGATGAGCCCGAGAAGCCACGTTCCCCACAATAAACAAAAAGGGAGCCTTAGAAGGTGTCACATCTTCCATGGAGGGGCCATCCTAGCGCTTACCTACCATGATGCAAACAATGACCCCCCCAACAGTGATACATCTCCGTTCATTTCTCTCTTCCTTGGTTTAGTCTTTCATTTTTTTTCTTTTGCATCCCTCTGACTGCTTGCCACCACCTATGTTCTCGTGGCCGTCCACTTGCTGCTAACTCTTTCTGCAGCTTACCCCTTACTATCACCTCCTTACCCTTCACAGACCTCAAGTTCTTAGCTGTCATTCTCTGCTGGGGTCCCTGATAACCCAAACTAAAGCCCCTTTCGAAACCCTTCCTCTGTAGCTGACCCACGTCGCTATCTGGATACCCCTTTGTCCATTCCTTTAACTCCTCAAGACAAATTGGTGACTTAGCTAAGAGGAACCCCACCTGCCTACCCCATCCCTGCCCTCATCAGTAACCCCTGTACCCAGAGAGGGAGAGTCCCCTTTCCCCAGCTCCCCTTTCCCACCTTCCTTTGTTGTGTT
This sequence comes from Neoceratodus forsteri, assembly GCA_016271365.2. Classification (NCBI taxonomy): domain Eukaryota; kingdom Metazoa; phylum Chordata; order Ceratodontiformes; family Ceratodontidae; genus Neoceratodus; species Neoceratodus forsteri. The sequence continues at coordinate 1,146,243,710 of CM057449.1, read as the reverse complement.
CCTGCTCTCCATGGGCCCCCAAAGCACTGCCAAAAGGGCTGCTCTGCATCGTGCTGTGCCCTGCCCTTGTCTGCCATGACTTTGCAATGCATTACTGGGTGCTGGCTTGCACATCTGGAGCATACGTGTCGAAACCTACAATTCGACCAAGAACAAGACACCTTGTTGTATCTCCAACATGTTTTGGAAGACGCACTCCCTGATCTGTTCCTCCCCCCTTTCCTGTTACCTCCTGCCTGCCCTGGGAGCGTGCGCACCCATATCTCTGAGTGGGTGCAATCCCATCTCAGGCCCCCCCCCATCTGCCATCCTCTGGCTGATGGCCTCATCGTATTTCAGCCACCCTTATCCTAATCTCATTTTATAAGCATCCCTAATGATGGCCGAGTATGTTAAAAGGGAAATTGTCAACTCTGGTCGCTTCTCCAGGAGTATGGCACTGAATACCATGGAAACATCTTGCCATGCCTCCAAGGTCTTCTCCTTGTAAGAGTTCTCCTCTGCCAGTTTACCCACTACTGCCAAGACCACCACCATCTCAGATTTTCCCACCATTCCTGCTGTTCATATTTCTTGGCTATCTCTTTATCTACTAGGGCAGATATATCCACATATTCCCCTCTCCATATTTTTTTCTTTTATGGAAAGGGGAACATGGTCTCCCGGTGTAAAGCCTGGTACCCCTTCTGACACAATCTGCCCCTTTTTCATTCCCAGACCATCCTCCTTCCTTTCTCCCACATATCCTTTTATCTCCCTCAGGGCCTGCTCTAGCTTCTCTGTTGCTTTCTCCCCATGTCACTGAGGAGCCCCTCTAGTTAGTCCCTTAGGCTGCCCTCCTCTGCTACATCCACCACCCCCTTACCATTCTTGATGGCAATGTCCACAAGCTCCATCTGGGGGTCTGCAATGGGTGCCGGGGTTGGCTCTGAAATTGAGGCTGGTGGCCGCTTCCATTTCCTTTTCTGCCCTGGCCCAGGTGCCTTCTTCCTCTTCTTGCTTGCCTCTTCCTCCTCTCTCTTTTGGGCTGCATCCAGGAGTTCCTTCCTTCTATCCATCAGTGCAGTTGTCTCTTCACTCAGCTGAATGCTGGACTGGGGCACTCAGCCTTCTTAGGTGCCATCCTTCTGTAAAAAAATATAGCAAACAGAGATCATTAAATGAGTCCCCTCCACTCACTATGCTTGACTATGCTTGGCATACCTCGCAGACCTGCTCCACTACCCTTCCAAATTGAATGCAAACACTGAAACCTTCCCATATGTCCATGTGCCCAGAGCATGGAACCCCCCACAATTGGGGTGGAGGATATGATGAGTGAAAGCCAGATGCTGCCCTGCAGTCCCTATGGCAGCTACTCATTTAAATCCACATGCACCCACCCTTCGTGTTCTGTGCACAGCTTGGATATTCACTGATGGCCTCTAATGTGACTTGAACTAGGCCCCCAATGGCATCTGCTAACTTCCCCATAAGCCACCCACCTATGACAGCCCCCCCCCACAGGCCACTTACACAAAGCGTTAAGGTAAACCCTCATCATCTAAGGAATGAGGTTCTGCCTTTAAGGGTGTAACCAGGTTGCCCCCAAGCTGCCTCAGAGCTAAACAGTTCCTCCCCCAAAATAAACAATGAATGAACAGACAGAGTAGGATATGAAATTTCCTGTTGTCTTTACATCCTACAGTAGCAGAACTGCACCTGCATGTTTCCCAGCATACTGAGTGGGTGCTTGTATGTCATTACTGTATGGGAACCTGCAACTTCCCCTAATGCTTTAAATAAACCACACCTCTTTGTACTTCTTCTTTAATATAACTACTTGAATATATTTATGTATTTGAATATTTAAAGATTTTATCAAGAAAACACACTGAGCCAAACACTCATGTCCCGGTACCATATGTCATGGGGAAATGGAGGGTAAGATGCAGTTCAGGAAACTGCTGAATGGCATTCAAGGAGTACTGCTAATACATTTACAATTCACAGAACAGTACTAAAACCCTGAAAAACAATTCCTACCAATGCTACAAACCAGCTGTAAATGATGAAAGTTAGTTATAAAAGTGCTAATCATGATGTCATCTTTGTGAAGATGAGCCCAAGGAGCTACGTTCCCCACAATAAACAAAAAGGGAGCCTTAAAAGGTGTCACTTGTCTTCCGCGGAGGGGCCATCCCAGTGCTTGCCTACCACGAGGCAAACAATGACCCCCCAACCGTGATACACCTCCATTCATTTCTCTCTTGTTTGTTTGTTTGTTTGTTTATTCGCTTAACGGGTAAGCACACTGGAAACAAGTTCCTTTTACAGGTGCGACCCACATATATTGCATACAGACAATGCATAATCAAACATACATATACAATGCAGCAAATTGCAGACAAAAATGTCTTTGTTACGTATAAAATTCATAAAAAAAATTCATAAAAAACAGTTACAATTAAATTGAGATTCGAAATACATCCTTAATGCATCGGCAAACTTTTGACAGAACACAACCACCTAATATCTTGAGGAATTTCATTCCAAATGAATGGAGCAATATAAGCAAAGGATCTTTGTCCACTTTTAGATTTCATAAAAGGAATCTCGAGAAACCTACTGTCTGACCTATGTCTAGAATAATGACCATCAATATATGGTCTCAAAACTTTGAAATACTATGTGGAATTCCAGAGTCCATGACTTTATATATGAACTTGGTCACACAGTATTGGAAATTTAATGAAACCGTAACCAGCCCATTTCTTTCAAGATCACACAATGATGAGATGACTTAGAACAATTTAAAGCAAACTTAGCTATCAAGTGAAGTAAAGTGGATTTCTTTGAAATCACTGTCGTAGAAGCAGTGTCAGTAATCATAGCTGCATAGTTCACAATAGGAAGTAAGCAGCAATTTGAAATAACCAGCCTAGACTCAGGAATAAGAAATGAACGGATTCTGTACAAAGAACCTAATTTACAATGTATTCTTGAGGTAACCCTCAAAAAATGAGATTCATAACTTAGATGAGAATCTAGTAATACCCCAATTCCTTTATTTATTCTTTCATTTTTTTTCTTCTGCATCCCTCTGACTGCTTACCACCGCCTATGTTCTTGTGGCCCTCCACTTGATTTTTCCCCAAATGTAACAGTTCTCGCACTCTAAGCGGCCTGCTTGGCCAACCCTCTGTGCTCCCCCCTCCCATCAGCTTCCCACCCCCAGTCCCATCTCAAGCCTCTCACAGTGCCCAACCAATGAACCTCCGAGAATGCTCCCTCCACTTAGGAGCAGTAGTCCCTGCATGGCTGACTTCTCTGCAGCTTAGGGCAAACTTACACCAAATACCACCTCCACAGCGCAAGCCTGCTCACATCGGCTTTCTAGCCCCACATGCTGCCAAAGGCCACTGCACCCCACCATTTGCCAGGACTCCATGCAACCCAGTTCATAATAACCTGACGTGGCTGTTAAGCATCAGCCTCTCACCAGACAAAACCCAGCCTTCCCGTTTGCTTTCTTTCTTACTTTTTTTTTTGGCAGATATCGCTTCAGCATAAATGCTGAAACAGCCCTTAGGGTAGACAGAGAACACCAGGCTAGAGACTACCACCTCTCATTGCTGGTCCTTCCCTTGGATCTAGCCCACCATCTCCCACAGAGGCCGCTTTGCCACGCTATATGTCGAGAGTCACCACAGCCCAGCTCACACAAAAACACCATGTTACAACGTCGGCCCAGTGGTGCTGAGTGTTGAGGCACTGGATGCCACACCTCGCACCACACTGGTGACCTGGGTTCAGGAACGGATTCGGGTTGGCGGGGGTCATTGGGGGGACAGAGGATTGAGCATCCTGACGGATGCTCTCCTCCTCCTCCTGGGGGGGTACCGGGGGTGCTTAGAACACCTGACACTCCTGGGGCCAGTGGAAGCATGGGCTTTTGGGGGCAATGGTGGTTCCTTCAGGGAGCAGGGGAGGGGAGGATGCTGCTGCACTTGTGATAGCGTGTGTATGCACATCATCTGCTAGGACTCACGTCCTTCACGTCTGCATCCTCAGATAGCTAAAGGGGAGAAAACCAGGGGAAAAATGCATACACCCCTGGCTCCCCACGCAGATGAAACCTGGGTTGAGGTGCCATGAGGATGTCCAGGCAGACAAAGTAGGAGGGGGTACGAGGCCTCCTCCGAAAGCCATGGGAGACAGACAAGTAAAAAAAAAAAAAAACACCATGTTACTGCAAATCAACAAACATCCCAAACTTGCAAACTCACCCTTAACACTCACTCACTTTTCCTTTCACTTTTTTCCTTTGTTTTTTTGAAAATACAGGCTCAACCTAAATGCTTAAGCAGCACTTAAAGCACACAAAGAACGTCAAGCCCCACTCATGTATGGACACTCTCTGGGTCAAGAAAGTATATTTTGAGGAAAATTCCTTTACTCTTGCCTGTTCCCCACTGACCCTGATCATTCTTTCCCCTTCCTCTTTCTTTTTCCAAGAACACACAGATGCGGATCAGCCCTCCCTAAAGACTCATTTACTTCTTGGTACCTGGACTCCTTTATTACAAGTAATAGCATTTCTTACTCTAGCAGTAATCATTTATCAGCAGATAGTAAACATCAAATTGGACTTTAACTCAAACAGCAGATATGCATGTCGTAGCATACAGTAAGCTGACCTCCAGGGCCCTAATTGCCTGCCGCCCTGTGGCTTACCTACCACACCTTGTTTCCACCCAAAGGTCAGCTGAGCCCATCACCCTGCAGCCTACTTAGTCTTACCTGAATTGTGTTGCAGTCATCTTGCCATCAATGTGCTAGGAATCCTGTGAATTCAGGAGTTGTTAGCAAGAAATGAGGGTGAACTGAGGCCTGTTTTGCCTTTTTACCCCCTCAGGACCCCTGAAGGCCCCCACCTTGGGCTCCTCCCCCCAACCAATTGCCTAGCTCACCCTATTCTGTACCCTCTGGCCACCTCTTGATGTCATCTGGCTCCTCCCTGCCTCTTCTGATGTCACATCTGCCCCCTACCTTGAGGTCACCTGTCTCCACCCACCTGTCTATCCTCTCATCCCTACCCCCCAGCCCATTCACCTAGTTCCCTTCTCTTACCCTCTCCCTGCCTTAACCTAGGCCCCTGTCATTTTCTGTGGAAAACCCCTGACAACTCAGGTGGCAACCCCATTTATCTTAGGCTGCTTGGGCAGGATGTTTGTGACATGAAGCTGAGCAGTTCTGTCAGACCAAACAGCACAGGATAACATTCTTACGCTGTGTAAAACACTCACCACTATACATATTAATATATTATGAAGCAGACTAACTGTTCTGTAGAGAAAATACTCTGAGAGGTGATGTAAATAATTAAAAAATGCTGTTTATTTTTCTATTTTTTTCCACACACACCACGGTCACAGAACATAAAGGTATGGTCCATAGACTGCAGAACATAATGAAATCATTGATGCACTCTGAAAGCACATAATGTCAGTGGTTCCAGAAGCAAATGTGGACAATGTTTGCTTTTTTTGGTCTGCCTCAATGATGAACTTAGAAGGATGTTGTTTGTGTGGCAAGCGAAGCTGTGCTGGTTTGTGAAAGTCTCGAATGACAGCCTCTTAGAGATGACAATGGGAGTCAGTGCAGCAGGAGTCAAATGAGCAGTCAGTGCGAGGCAATGTCTGTGTAATGCACAAGAGGTACTCGAGTTTTAAACACTGATCGACCACAGCAGTTAGACTGCTTTACTGTATGTCATAAACATAACAGAAATGTTGCAGAGGCAGAAGTAAAACAGAAATCCGGTTTAAAGACTTAAAAATGTGATGCTGGGGGAGAGGGGCCATAGCCAGTCAGCATGCACCAGGAGTCAATTACCTAGCCACTCAGAGGATGATGAGGACCACAAGGTAGGAGAAGCAATGCAACCAGAGACACTAACCTCAGTGCTCCATGAATTGGGGTCTATTGCCAAGGCTGTCAGGAAGACAAAGATGACAGTCACAGCTACACTAAAAGACATCCAAAAAATTGAGAAACATAACAAGGAAGCGAAATCCAGGGTGTCAAACCTCATAGACATGCTGCACTCATGAAGAAGCTCATGCTCCACCTTTTCTGAGTGGGGCAGAGGGTAACAGAGCAGTTGAATGATTTGGAGGGGATGGGCAGCAAACCACAATGAATCTGTTTGGAGTCCTGCAAGGCTGTGAGGCAAAAGCCACACATATGATTGATTATAAAATGGCATGGAATTGTTTGGACGTCTGATTGGTTAGAGGCCCTTCTAAAGAGCAATGTTATCATAGTTCAAAATCACACTTCATCAGAGTCCCTGGTCATTTACCTTTTCACCCTCAAAAACTCAGTAAGCTTTGCTGACCACAGTTTGCCATCACAAACATGGCTGCTACATTATCTCACTAAAATTCTTCAACTGGGCTCTAAAAATAAAACTACCTTACTTTCAAAAGAACAATGATTAAATGTTATTTGCCCTCATAATCCTCTTCTTGCTATATATATATATATATATATATATATAAATTTAAAAAATGAAGTACTACAGTACTTACAGTTTTATTTTCTGGTGTTTCTTTACTGACCATGAAAAAAAAATCCCATCTTCACCTGCTTACAAGGAAAATCTCTGCTGTTTAACCTGCCACAGATAAAACAGAAGCCCTGGTTCCATCTGAGGCCTTCTATTGTGTAACTGTGGGGGATGAGCATTCTATCAGTAGAACTGAACACAGAGGATAATGAATGGGCAACAGTGGACAATGACACTGTTGTTCACTTCGAGAGGTTGTTATGACAACCAAGGCCCTAAAGAAAGACAAATCTCCTGGGCCGGATGGCATTCATCCGAGAGTACTATGGGAATTGGCGGACATACTGGCTGCACCCCTGGCGGAGCTTCTTCAACAGGTCACTTGAGAGCAGGAGTGTACTCTAGGATTGGCAAGAGGCACATGGTGCCAATCCACAAAGGGGGTCGAGGGAAGTACCAGGTAACTATAGACCCATCAGTTTGACCTCGGTGGTGGGAAAATTAATGGAGGGTATACTAAAGGAACGATTGGGGGTGTACTTGGCGGAGGTGGGAGGTCCAGATAGTCGGCAACTTGGGTTTGTGCCAGGTAGATCATGTCAAACCAATCTTGTGGAGTTCTACAAATGGGTAACATCAGAACTGGACAGGGAAAAGCCTTTGGATGTATTATTCTTGGACTTCAGCAAGGCGTTTGACTCTGTTCCCCACAATGGTCTGATGGAGAAACTGATGGGGTTAGGAGTAGGCCTTTTGAAGGTCAGATGGATTGAAAACTGGCTAGCTGGACGCACCCAGAGAGTAGTGGTCTGTGGGGAGCTCTCGAACCCTAGAGAGGTTGGTAGTGGGGTACCGCAGGGATCGGTCCTGGGTCCTATCCTGTTTAATGCATACATATCAGACATCAGGGAGGGTATAGAGTGTGAAATGAGTCTCTTCGCTGATGACTCTAAGATGGGAGCAGTAGTTGAGGGAGAAGAGGGAGGTTGGCCCTGCAAGGGACCTGTACACCCTGAAATCTGGGCTCACACATGGAAATTAAATTTCAGTATCACCAAGTGCAAGGTGTTGCATCTTATGGGAACCCTAAACACAGATACACCCTGGGAGGGGGAGGCACTGGAGGCCAATAGGGGAAAAACCTAGGGGTCATGGTGGATGCATAAGAATAACTCTGAGCAGTGCAGGAGAGCAGCTAGCAAGGCAAACAGGATGTTGGGATGCATCATAAGGGGATCACCTCTAGGAGCAAGGAAGTGATTCTGCCGCTGTACAATGGACTGGTTAGACTCACACCTTGAGTACTGTGTACAGTACTAGAGACCACACTTGAAGAAGGACATACAGCTCCTGGAGAGTACAGAGGAGGGCAACTAAGATGATACGAGGGCTAGGGGATTTGACGTATGAGGACAGACTTGAGGAGCTCTGCCTGTTTTCATTGGAGGAGAGGAGAGACATGGGGACATGATTGAGGTCTTCAAGTACCTCAAGGTAATAAATAGGGTAAACATGGAGGGGATCTTTAGACTAAAGCAGGGAGGTATCACCAGAGGGCATGGTTTGAAGTTGGAAGGTGGAAGGGTGAGGGAAGAGGAGGAGGTTTTTCACTGAGAGGGTGGTGAACCCTTGGAATGCACTGCCTGGCGAGCTGGTTCAGAGATCCACAGTGAAGGGCTTCAAGAGAGGGTGGGACAGACACAGAAAGTGGATGTATCAGATGACAGCCTGGCCCGGGGGGGTGGGAATGGATGATAGGGGTTTCTGGAACACAAGGGGGGGCCTCGGCACCCGACGAGGGATCTGAGATTCGAGCAGACTCGATAGACCGTAAGGCCTAATCTGCTGGCAAATAGTATGTTAGTATGTAAACCTCGAGAGTGAAGCTCGAGAGGTTTTTAGTCATCATACAACCTTGAGAAGTGAACACAGCATTGTTGTTTACTGTTGCCAGTCCATTGTCTTGTATAGTTTATAGGCAACAATAAATAAATTGCTGGTCACTTCAATGATAGTTGCACCGTGATGCAGGGTCCCCCCGCCTACAAAGTCTGAGAAAACACTCCAGTCCATCCCGGTCCCAATAGCCTAATTTTTATAAATGAAACTAGAACAAGTAACATCCTGCTGTATTCTGGGAAAGAAAAAAAAATAGGTACTTACTTTCAGTGCACTGCTTGATTACCACTTACTGTGCCATCACTCAACTGCCGTGGCCGTATACGGAACTGCTGTGCTCCACAACTTCTGCATGCGCAAAGACAATCAGTGCTGTTGTACCATTGCTGTGACATACTAATGATGGTACAACAGCAGCATGGTGTCACAACGATGGCACAACAAGCTTGTCTTTCTGCTGATTTCAGTGCAGAATAACCTGCTACCATACACTATAGAGATTTAAATTCTTGTATTCCATCCATAGTAAACATTCCATCTACTGAATGCAGGAAAGACAGAAAAAACAAGGTAGGGAAAAGGGAGGAAATGGGACTTTCAGGCAGTTTTGAGTCAAGTGATGAGAATGTCTTTTGGAGACAGTTGGGTTCTGTTTGGGGGATCACTTTTGGCTATTTTTCCCTGCTTGCCAGTGGTACTGAACAAACTTGCTGGACTAACCCTTGTGCCCTACTCCTCCCATTAGGAGGTGTGTTGTCCAGTGGGTGGGGCTCTACAGTGCCAGCACAGCTTGTAAAAATCTGGCTATATAAATTTCAGCTGGTTTTGACAGTCAAGAAACGCGACTGTCTTTGACAGTCAGTCAGGCCCTGTTTGGAGGATAACAGTTGATCTATTTCCCTGTCTGCCAGTGTTGCAGGACTAAACTTGCCGGACTAGCCCTTGTGCCCTCCTCCAGCTGGGAAGTTTGCTGTCTAGTGTATGGGCCTTGTTGTGTTAGCATGGCTTTTAAAACTTCATTGCATTTTGCTGTGTGACTTTCAGCTGGTTTGGCAGTTTAGAGATGTGAATGTCTTTGGGAATCAGTCAGGCTCTCTTTGAGGATCAGTTTTGGCCTTTTTGCCTGCTTGCCAGTGTTGCTGGATTAAACTTGCTGGACTAGCCCCTGTGCCCTACTCCTCCAACTGGAAGGTTTGCTCTCTGGTGCATGGAGCTAATATTTACTGCTTCACTTGTTTTCCCTAGCAGTCCTCAATTGTGGACCTGAGCCAAAGGGCCAGAGCACAAGGGCTTCCCAATAAGGGCATCAGCATGGTGCAGTAGTCACCAGGAGATGCTGCACCCCTAGTGTGACACTCACATCTGATGACTTCATTGCACTGTATGTGAAGCTATTGTAGATATGTAGTAGATCAGTGAGGGGCTGTGGACCTAGCCTCCCTAGACTTTAGCAAGGCATTTGACACAGTCCCACACAAAATAAACAAATTAGCCAGCCTGGGAGTGGGTCCCAGGGTGGTAGCCTGGGTAAAACATTTGCTGGACAAGAGGACACAGAAGGTAATAGTAAATGGAGTACACTCCAAAGAAAGGGGGGTTACTAGTGAGGTACCACAGGGTTCAGGATTGGGTCCAGACTTTTTTAATGTCTTTATAAGTGACATTGCAGAGGGACTGGAAGGAAAAGTATGCCTCTTTGCAGACAACACAAAGATCTGCAACAGGGTTGATACACAAGGGGGGGGATGGAAAGGATGAGAAGGGACTTGGCAAGGTTGAAGGAATGGTCAAACGTATGGCAGCTTAGATTCACTGCAAAGAAGTGCACAGTAATGCACCTCAGAAACAAAAACCCAGGAGAAGAGTACACAATGGGGGGGAGGTAGTAACAACAACAGAAATGGAAAGGGCCTGAGCGTAGTCATATCAGATGACCTAAAGGTAAGCAAGCAATGTGAGATGGCAGTAGGGATGGCTGGGGGGATACTGGGATGTATAGGGAGAGGCATCACCAGTAGAAAACAAGGAGTTGTTATCCCTCTGTACAGACAGTTGGTGAGACCCATCTAGAGTACTGTGTGCAGTTCTGGAGACCCCATCTCTGCAAGGACATAGGCAGATTGGAGGCAGTCCATAGGAGGGCAACCAAAATGGTCCAGGGTCTGCAAAAGAAGCCATACAAAGAGAGACCAAAGGAGCTTAATTTGTATACCCTTGAGGAAAGGAGGGAGAGGGGGGACATGATAGAAACTTTTAAGTACCTCAAGGGAATCAACAAAGTCCAACAGGGTAGCATCTTTCAGAAAAAGAGATGTGCAAGGACAAGGGGACACAGTTTGAAGATAGAGGGGGGAAGGCTCAGGGGCAATGTGAGGAAGTATTTTTTACAGAGAAGGTGGTGGACGCATGGAACGGTCTTTCTGAGAAGGTCGTGGGGTCAAAAACTGTGGGGGAATTAAAGAATGCATGGGACAGACATAAGGCAATTCTTGTGGGGAGGAGAGTAGGAAGAAGTAGGCTGTTGGTTAACTAGGATCTGCAGCTTATCCAATAGGTAGGGAAATGGGCAGAGTAGGTGGGCCAAGCGGTCCTTATCTGCAGCCAAAGTCTATGTTTCTATGTACAGTATTAATCTTCTTTGCACAATATGTATTCATCTTTTCGTTTAGGCCTCTGTTGCTACTTGTGGGTCATTGTTTATCAACAATCTGCTAATGTATTATGTACTACTGTTATACAGTTACCAGTTTTGCTTCTCTATAATAGATTTGTCAGAACTGCTGTAGTTCTAAAAAGATTAGAAGCCTTTTAGAACTTAAGGGTGTGAGTTCTAATTTAGAACTAGAACACCCCCGGGTTCTAATTGCTAAGGGTTCTAAATACTAAATAAAATGCTTATTTTGAAAAACATTTCAAAAAGAGCAGATGCCAGCCTGTAAAATAAACAGATTATTGAAAATTGCATTCTAAAATGTTTTAGAGAGAGACAATATTAGAATGTTCTGCTCATATGCAGATATTGCAAATAACAAGGAATTGTGACACTTGCTATTTGCATTTGAAATGCATTTTGTTTCTCTTGTCTGCATGTGCAGTGAAACATTATTAATGTTGTGCTGAGAGGGCAGGTCTTTTATTTATGTGTTTTCTTCCTCTTTTCAGTATCTTTATATAGTGTATGGTGAGGGCCTGTTGTGTATGGAACTTGGTGTCTTTCAAAATGTTGTTGTACCACACTTCAAAAGGTCATGGAACATGATTGTACCACACATTTTGAAAATCTATTGAGGTTCCACACTCTGCATTCCAAGATCAAGAACTGCACGAGCCACAGCAACACAAACCACAGGATCAACCAAATTACAGCACGTGGCGATGGAACAAACAGATACTCATGCCATCCTGCCAATGCAGGATCAACCAGATAAGGTTACAAAATATGCATGATCAACCAAACATAGTAACATAACTTCCTTTGTTAAAAATAAATGCAGGATCAACCAGATACTTACAATAAAGACTCAGACTATCCTCATCGTCTCACTAAGCGTGCAATACCGCCATTTTTATTTTTCTTAAAATCCCTCCCACACCTGATTAACAGCCAATGAAAGTGCTCAATACAAACGTAGGGAAGTCTAGTCCCTAACAGCCACACAACTCGACCTAGCAACTCTCAGATGGCAAAGATATCTATAAAACAATAAAAAATAAAAAGAAACCATTGAAACTATATAAAAACATTTTGGGGACACCATACACTATAAAAATAGTGGATGAGCAAAACTATGCCCAACCGATATGTTGTGCCACCTTAGGGTTCGGATTCCCATGGGCCTCTCAAGCTTTGCTCTCAAGGTCACAGGGTATCAGAATCCCTCTATGGCAAAACACAAGTTTCAAGTTTGAGTTTTATTTGTTCAGCAAAAATGTCAAACACAAAATAAAATATCTCTTACTTTGGTATAAAACTAGAAAAAAATGTTGAAATTTTCCTTGAATACATGAATAAATTCACACATAAATAACATCTAATACACTAATACGTGTCATTGAGCCTATGCAGTTTAACACCTATATACTGTACATGTGCACAGTATTAGCCCAATATTGTATTGCATCAAACAAGTACGTAGATACATAGACAGTGTCGGCAGATAAGGGCCTATGGCCCACCCAGTCTGCCCATTTGAGCTTGTAAGTTCAGTTTATGTTTTCCTAGAAGTCTGCTGCCCTTACCCCTGACCTCCAGAATTTCTTTATGTCTATCCCATGCATTCTTAAATCCCGTGATTGTTTCAGCCCCCACCACTTCCTCTGGCAGGGTGTTCCACTTGTCCACCACCTGTTCTGTGAAGAAATTCTTCCTCATGTTTCCTCTGAATCACCCTCCCTCCAACTTCATCCCATGCCCTCTAGTCCTGGAACATCTTTTTCGCTTAAAAATAGTGTATTCCTGCACCCTGTTCCTCCCTGTGAGATACTTGTATGTCTCTATCATATCCCCTCTCTCCCTCCTCTCCTCCAGGGACTACATGTTCAGTTCCTTCAACCTGTCTTCATAGAACTTGTGATGCAATCCATGCACCATCTTTGTTGCCCTCCTCTGAACCTTCTCTACCCTGTCTATGTCCTTACGTAGGTATGGTCTCCAGAACTGTACACTGTACTCCAGGTGGGGCCTAACTAGTGTCTTGTACAGCGGAATTATGACCTCCCTTTTCCTGCTGGTGATGCCCCTGCCTATACATCCCAGCATCCTATTTGCTTTACCTGCTGCCTTGTCACACTGTTTCCCTACCTTGAGGTCATCAGAGATGATAACCCCAAGATCCCTTTCCTGCTTGGTGCATGCTATATCCTCACCCCAACTGATATATTGTGCCAGGGTGTTTGTGCCCCATATGCATTATCTTGCATTTCTTTGCATTGAATTTCAACTGCCAAACCCCTGACCATTCTTCAAGTTTCTGCAGGTCCCTTCTCATTCTGTCTACACCCTCTGGTGTGTCTACTCTGTTACAGAGCTTTGTGTCATCAGCGAACAGTGAAATTCTGCCTTCTAGGTTCTGTGCAATGTCACTGATGAAGATGTTGAATAGGACCGGTCCCAGCACTGATCCCTGTGGTACCCCACTGGTCACTCTTCCCTCTGTGGAGTGACAGCCATTTACCACCACCCTCTGTGTCCTGCCACCCAGCCAGTTACCTACCCACCACACTACTGTCCTGCCCACACCCATATTCCCCAGTTTGTGTAATAGTCTTCCCTGTGGCACAGTGTCAAAGGCCTTGCTGAAGTCCAGATAGGCCATGTCCACTGCCCTCCCCTGATCCACCTCCCTAGTCACCCAGTCAAAAAATTCAATGAGGTTGGTCTGACATGACCTCCCCTGGTGAAACCATGCTGCCTTGGATCCTGTAGTCCATTGACAACCAGATGTTCCACCAATCTCTCCTTCAGTAGTGCTTCCATGATCTTCCCACTACCGAGGTGAGGCTGACTGGTCTGTAGTTCCCTGCTTCCTCTTTGTTCCCGCTTTTGTATAAGGGGACTACATCTGCTGTCCTCCAGTCTTTGGGTACCTCCCCTGTTTCCAGTGATCAGCTAAACAGGATAGCCAGAGGTTCAGTCACCACCTCTCTTAGTTCTTTAAGGACCCTGGGGTGCACCCCATCTGGCCCCTGGAAGTATTTCCATTAAAGAAAAGATACCTATCTATTATCACAAATATATGGTAGATAAAAAACAATTAAGTTATGCAGTATTTCATCATCATTTGTGGTAAGAAGAAACACCACAATGTGCTCAGGAGAAAGACCAAGACCACCCAAAGCATCCCCTATGCATTTAGTCCTATTCTTCTATTATAAAGAGCACATTAATATAATGTGCTCTAGGTTGTCTTCCATGTTGTTGCCGCACTTACAGAAGGGTGAAGTTATTCCTGATCTTTTTTGTTTGAATTGTACATGATTTGATGTAAATAGTTCCAATCTAAATCTAGTCGTGAGTCTTTGTGACTCAGGGATAGTCAAATATCTTAAATAAGATTCTAACATCTGTGTAGACATCATTTGTTTATACCAACTGAATAGTTTAGGTTCAGCTAGTTGAATGTTATTTTTGACCACATCTATGGGCCAGATATTCAAAACTTTGGCCTGGGTGGAAACCTTTTGCATCAGGTGTGTGCGGGTCCCCTATATTCAAAAGGCCAAATAGCACAGGAAAACTACATTAGCACTGGGCAAAGGTATACTGTATGAAATGTGCAAAAAGAGGGTGCGTGTACATGAATACAGGCACAATGCTATATTCAGTGCATTAGTGCTGCACAAAGTGTGTTTGCGCGACTTTGCTCAACACTTTGCGTGGTGAAAATTACCACCCAGGAAAAGATAGTCTTAACTCTGGGCAAACCAAGGATGGGGGCAAATAGACACAGCAGCAACAGGGAACAAGGCTGTATGCAGCCAATGAGGAGGCAGAGTGGGCAGTCGACCACACTGGGCCACTCCATATGCATAGGCAGCCAAACTGTGGAATACAATGCAGTAATATTGCTTAGAAGCCAATCATCCTGTCATTGATAGAACTGAGATGAAACTGCACCAGTGGCAGAAATAGTTTGCAATGTAACACTATGTTGCACATTGTGAATTGTGTATTGCTGTTAATGGTATGTATTTAGCGTACTCTGTATCATCTCAGCCGCACATGTAGTGGCTCTGGGTGGTTACTGACAATGTGCCTTGGCCAGTGAGCTTACCTGGACAAAAAGGTGATAAATATAGAATAATGCATGGGGAAGTGTGGTTAACAAGGATTTTATGCACACCCAAGGTGTGTGATGCCCCATAAACCCCAAGGGTGAAGCCTGAGAGGTTTATTTCTGGGCATCACACACCAAGGGTATACATAAAATCCAAGTTCCTAGACTTCCTCATGTTTTATTTTTTAGATTTACTGGCGGTTAGCGCTGCTCAAAAGTGAGTTTGTGCAACTTTGCATGACATAGAACCATAGTTTATGGAAATCCATAATTCACAAGTGTGAATTATGGAGTTTGCGAGGGTCTTCCAGCGGTGGTTTATTGACCCTAACCAGTAAATATTAAACATAGAAAGAAACCAGACATGGAAGAAACATGCTGCACATGGATGGCACCTCCTATGTTGCCACCATCTACCACCGGTCCCAACCATGCCAGGCATTATTGGGTGCCACAGCGCCCAGTGGACACCATGGTGATGTGTTCATAAAGCACACACCTCCAGCCCCCCCATTGGGGTACACCAACACAATCCAGCACACACATGGCTGCATGGAGTGTGTTGAGGGGAGGGTGTACAGGTGGCCAGGCTGTACCACATACCGGGTGCTGCCACAAGGCTGGGACCATCCACGCAGTGCAAATGGTCCAGTGTACAGAATCCCCTGACACCAGTATGCCTGTCTGATGGTATGTGCCCCCCCTTGGGGCAACATACCACACATCTGTACAGACACCACAGCACACACAGCCAGCTATGTGTGTGTCACTGTGAGTATCCCATGCCAGTGATGCAGCATCTGTGGGCCACACGACAGCTTGACAGTAATGTCCACTGTCAGAACACACCTGCCAGATGGGCCTGTCACTGTATGGAGTGCAGCAGTCCTTACTGCCCTTCAAGCCATAGGCATTGCTGTGTCCCTCACACTACTGGCCACCTTGTTACTGCAGCATCTGCTATGTACTGTAGCAGGAACTACAGTTTGTCTATTGCATGCAGCACCACCACCTTCACCTGTGCTGTGTCCCTTGGGGCACACTAGCCTATGTAGCTGTGTACAAATGTAGCCTGCAGCTACCCTCATACTCTTCCAGACTGACCTACAGGTTGAGCTGTGGGACCCTGCAATAGCGCTGGGCAATCTACATGCAAATCAGGCCATAATAAGATACTTACATGGATGTTTGTATGTCACTTTTGAATACAGTAAATGTCTCAACCATAACACAGTTCTGCAGTATTTGGCCTGCACTGTTGTTTGCAGCTTTAGTGCATCCACTTCTTTGCTAGCACAAACATTAGCCATGTAGTTCACCTTTACCTTCCTCCATGTCTGTGTGCACTGGGCTGCTGTTGTGGTTTGCACTTCACAGATGGTATATTCAAAGCTATCTTATTTTCCAGGGCTACTATTGCACTGCACTCCCAGCCCTGTTTTCACTGCTTCATTTGCATGCTATATTCAGCTGCTTTAGCCCCAGGGATATTCCTTTGAATATAGCATGCAAATGGTTCCAGACTAATTTAGCACACCGTGTAGTGTTAATTTTGACCCAGGGCTAATTTTGAATATCTGGCCCTACGTCTCTTAGTCTAAACTTAATCTTAAAGACTATTTCTTCCCATGATTTCAAGTACTGTATATATCCCACAAAAGGTGTCCCATACCATTTGGATAAATATTTTTTATAATATACTAAACACTGGGGGATTAGAAGTCTTCAGTGGAGTATTTAATTTCTTCCTCTAGGCACCAACATGGAAGTCAAGATTCTTGTAGTAAATCATTTTAATATAAATAACATACGTCTTTCTAAAGCCAAGGAAGAGATTACTAACTGTCCCAGTTCCATCCTCCAAATAACTAAAGGGACTGACTAGGGAACCATTAGAACATACCTCTATAGTTTATTCAGTGCAACCTCCAATTCCCTTTAATCAGTAGAACCCCAAAACCTCTGCAGCATATAGGGCACTCATATTTATTTTTGCATTCAAAACCTTCAGTACCTCAGTGATCGAACTTTCCCCCATCTTAGCATGAAAATCTTTTTTTAACTTTTTATTTATAAGATTTTATGAAATACAGCACATCCCATATTTGCATAAATTTATACAATAGAAAATAAACATCCACTTTGATGTGGAAATGTACAGGCTCTATAAAATAGACTGGGTACAGTTTAGTGTCCATTAGCTCAGCAGAACCACCAAAGACTATTAAGGCTTCAATATCCAGCTAGGTAATAATGTAGAAGAGTATGTGCTCACCTTCTATATATCCCGAAGAGAATCTGCCATTATTTCTGCCCCGTAGGATAATAAGTAATAGGTGGAGGGCTGAGAAAACCTAAAAAAGGCAAATAAGGTTTAACAAGAGATGGCCTGTGCTCAGTTAATTTGCATTTTGCCCCTATCTCTTAAGTCATACCAGATGACCGGTAGGGAGACAGGAGAATTACCAGGACTCATCAAACTAAAGTTCACAGATTGAGTGGTGTACTATTTCACCCCTATATGAAGCTGATCTCTCTATAGGCAAGACATATCATCCATAAAACATGCCAGATAAACATAATAGTGCAACAACCACCATGGCAAAAGGATTAATAAACAGGATAACTATAGTCCTTTATCAGAAGAAATTAGGAAGTCCAATAGGCACAACACAGGATCTCCAATCACAGAGAATATCTGAAATCCAAAAATAAACCCCAACGATTTCAGTCATTAGTATCTGAATCAAGTTAATCTTCCCCCTCCTGTGCTTTAGAAGCACTTTGAGCAGCTAGGAACTTGGACGCAAATGCAGCTGCCACTTCAGGATCTGGTAAGATATGCGTTTTACTTGCATGGCGAATTTGGAGCCGCACCGGGAATAAAACTTGAGCAGCAGTACAGTTCTTCAGCAGAAATTTTTTGATGGTTTTCAGCACTTTTTTCTGGGTCTGTGTCTGGGATGAGATATCTGGAAAAAGATCAGTCTTGCTGCCTTCCCACACTATGTATCCGTGTTCTCTAGCAACTTGTAGTAGTGGTATACGAGCCTCTGAGCTGAGAGAGAGAGAGAGAGAGAGAGAGAGAGAGAGAGAGACTATGGCTGTCAGTGGTCACGAGCTAACTTTGTCTTGCACTCTGGTCCACATAGGAATGGCCAAGGCTTTGGTTACCATCACTCCTGAGTTTACTTTCAACAAGCTAAAGTCTGTGAAGATCAATCAGGTTACAGCAGCCACAATATCAGTACTTCCAGCATATCTGGGTTGGAAACCCACAATTCAAATGTTGGCTTGGCACTGGGAGTTTTCCAAGGCCTCTACCTTCACCTTGAGATAGTGAAAGTCCTGAATGAACACTGCATTTCTTTCCCGCTGGTGATCACTTTCAGCATTAAGCTCAGAAACATGAACTTCATTAGTCTGTACTTTGGTACCCAGCTCAGTAAAATGGTCTTCTACTGCAGTAAGTCAGTGGTTAGTTTCTTCCCCATTGGCTTGTATTTTCTGAAGTATTGCCATGATCTGGAGTTTCAATGCATCACAAGCCTTTGTACCCACTGAGAGAAATGACCCAGATCCAGTACCTCTTGAGCCTGGGGTGGAGGAGAGGTAGGCATCCCAATTTGGTGCTGCAAGTTTGTGTCTTTTTTCTGACCCATATTCTAATACCATGCTGTTCTCACACAAACGGTAATATTGACAAGCCGGATCTTGTCTCAAAAAATTATTAAGTTTAACTTTCAATTGGAGCCTCATCAGGAATTCAGGGAAAAGTTGTCGCCATTTTGGGTGCTCCACAACACCCCAGCATGAAACATTTTAAAAGCATTAGAAGCCACACTTACTGTACCTTGGCTCATATCAACTTTAAATGTTCCTTCTAGGTATTATTTTGAGAGAATGCGACACCCAAGTAATCATAATATTTCACTACCTTTATTTTGTCTTGATTAATCCAGATTTTTGGCACTGTTTTGTTCTTATTTCCAAAAATTACGATCTTGGTTTTCTCTATATTTATATTCAATTTGTGATTTTTACATAAGATCATAAAATGTTTTAGTTTTTTCTGAAGACCTAATGCTGATGTAGAGATTAAAACCAAATCATCAGAATACTCCAGACATGGTATGCTTTGATCAGCCACTTTGGGGGAATGGAAATCGGAATCAAATTGCCCTTCCAAAATCATATACATATACATATATATACATACACATTTATACATATATATATATATATATATATATATATAGCTAAAATAAAGTTGGTGCCAACAAACATCCCTGGCGTATAGAAACATAGAAACATAGAATTTGACGGCAGATAAGGACCGCTTGGCCCACCTAGTCTGCCCATTTTCCTACCTAACAGATAAGCTGCAGATCCTAGTTAACCAACAGCTTAATTCCTCCTACCCTCCACTAGGATGCCTAGGTTAGTTGTGAAATCCAAAGCTGTTTGACCATATTGGTTTATACTGCACCTTAGTCCATGCATGTTTATGTAATCTGATCAAAATGTCAAGTAACACCTGATCCAGACCATATTTTTCCAATTTATTTCACAATAAGCCTCTGCCAGTACTGTCAAACGCAGACGAAAAGTCCACAAAGCAGCAGAATAATTTGCTATTTTTAACTTTCACATTTTTTCATATTAGGAAATTCAGCACATAACAATGCTGAACTGTGGACCTAGTTATCCTGAATCCATTCTGGAACTCATTAATTATAGAATGTTCATTTAACCAGTCTAATAGTCTGGTTGATACAATCTTTGAAAATAATTTTTGTGCTATGTCAATAAGACTTATAGGTCTTTACATCTTGGGTCACTGAAGTTACCTTTTTTAAATATGGGAAACTGTGGCACAACACACTGGTTGTGCATAGTTGTCCAGCCACTAGTCTCTATATAAGGTATGGGAGTCAGCAATTATATATGGAATTCCATCAGATCCCAGCATTTATTGTACCATTGTAGTGATGTCGGGATCTTGTTATACCATCCTGACTACATCATCATCATGATAGTACAATAAGATAGAATGCTCATGGAATCTAGTTTCCCTGACAGCATTGCCGATTGCTTGTTTCTCTTTTTTTTCAAAGTGTTCCTTTTTAGTGACAGTTATGAGTGACTGAAATGAGCCATCCTGGTGGTGACATCTGTCTTTTCAAAACTGGCAAGCCCAGACTACAAAACATTGGTCGAGGAACAGCAAAACAGGCAGACATTTAAAAAATGATGAACTCGGCAGAATCCATTACTGCAGTTTGTCCCTGATACTGAACAACATTTTTGGCTCACAGCATGGTGATGTTGACACTGGGAAACTCATTGCTATCACATGCACATAAAACAATTGTTGGTTTTTCTTTTTTTTTTTTTTTGCTTGTTTAATAAACTTGTGTTTCCATCACTCATAACATGTCTCATATGTCTCATTTACTGCAGCACAAGTTATGAATGTGGCAATTATTTTAAATGAGAGGTGCCCTTAAAATGAAATGATGATTTACTTTTCTTTTCCATGCAGAAGTGATCTCAGTGACTGACACTGTTGCCTATACACTATAAAATACAATGAATGGGCAACAGTGAACAACAACACTGAGTTCACCTCTCAAGGTTGTCATGACAACTGTAAGCCTCTAGAGCTTCATTCTCAAAGTTTACTTAGCTGTCATGACAATCTCTCAAAGTGAACATAGTGTTGCTGTTTACTGTTGGCTATTCATTATCCTCTGTATGTTCTTCCACCTTAGTTCTATAGTTCTAAAGAGTAGAACCCTAAAACTGTTTGCAAAGTTCTAGACCAAAACCAGAACCCAGAACTTCAGTGGAATTGTACCTAATTATTATGCTTTTTAAAGTTTTCTTTGAGGCATCAGCACAGTTCCAGTTCAAAGAGTTTATTGTTCGGCCATTCAGGTCATTACAATTTAAGACCAGAACATATGCAAATTAACTTTGAGAACTGAATATGTGTGAACGTATATAGATTCTGGACGTATACATGCGTCCACAGTCTTCTAAGGGTTAAAACATAAACATTTAAAATTTCATGTTTAAACAACTCTAAGTTTCCATCATATCAGTATGTTAATAATGTATAAAAATAGGCCAGTCCACTTATTATGACCATATTTAAAATATCTAAGATGCTTGAATGGCATAATGATCCTAGCCTTTCATTGGTTAAGTAGCCCTAAACATAAAAGAACATACATAATTAAAAAATTATCACTTCAAGTTAATCTTATTCTCCTTCTGTATACCATTATTTTAAAAATCATTATCACAGCATCTATAACTCTAAATAGCAATCCAAGCTCAATTATCCACTATATCTAACCTATAGAAAATATTATTTGTAGTGAGCTTTTAAAAAGTTAGATTATGTTAGCAGAATTACACCTTGTCCTGGACATTTTCCTACTCCCATGTCCTATTCCATCCAGGGCCGTGGAGCAACACATTAAAACTAGAATAAAGCTACCAGCTAATGAATCCGCTTAATCTCATTAATCGCAATAGTTAAGTGTAAATTTCCATTAAAGGTACGCAACTCAAACTGAGTTTAGGGTGTCTCAAATAGGGGATTAAAAGTCCAAGCCCCTTAGTCTTACAAAGCCAATTAATTATTCAGAACATTAAAAATAAACAAAATAAGCAAATATTTAGAGTTACTAAGGAAAATATATAGACATAATAATTTAAACTAGTTATACAATGTTTATAAAACATTAACATTTCTGCAAGTAAGGTTATGGCTCAATTTTAGTCAGAGTCCATTCATTATTTAGATCAGTCATTCAGGATTCCAGTGAGAGTCAGAGGTCCATGTTTTGGTATGTGGGGTTGGAAAGCTCCTTTTATTTTCAGGAATCCAACAGTTCATAGACAGAGATGAGTAAAGGCAAAAAGAAGAAAAAGTACCATTTAAATAATCTCCCTTATTCACTGAACCAGCATCTTTTTTAAATCCGGGGTTCAGGGCTCTGGTGGTTCAGTAGTCCATTAGTTAGCCTATATGGTTAAAAGATTTAATTTCTGTACTAGACTGTTAAGTTATTAATGCAGGCAAAAGAAAGTCATACCATTGATTAAATCCAAGATTCATATATAGCAAAACCAAAGTAGCCAATGAACATTTCGACAGTCAACTCTCACTGACCTTATGTACAGTATGCAATAGTGGTTCCAAAGTTAGGAGTTTGCAACCACTCTAAAAAAAACTTCTTCTTGTATAATTTGGCAGAAATCCCAAGTCTCCTTATTTAAAGACAAGCGGTCAGCACAGAGAAACATAATAACACAAAAATGAATATTGTAAGTGACTCTAATTCCTATGTATAAGTCCTACTTAGCATTCCTATGTTAGATAAAGCATATCAGAATGAAATCATGGGGGTGTGTTCAATTAGCAATCTGGCTCAAGAATAGGGATATTACCCTGTTGAGTAACATCTTGAAATTTCTCAAGTCCTTTATAAGAACATTTTTATGAAATTTACTACCAAAGATCAGAGCCCTGGAGAAACCAATGGTTTTGAATAGCAGTATTGTAAAAGGGCTGCACTCAAGTTTCACAATGTTGATAATAAAGCATTACCAGAGCATTCAGGCCCAATTTGTAATTCAGATAGTGAACTGAATATTTAATAAGTAACTGAGGTTAAAAAAAGAAGAAAGCAAATACCTCTGGAGGGATATAATCCCCTAGCCATCTTTCCACCTATCACCCATAACAGTGTCTTTTATTCATAAAACCTTTGACAAAAGGATTCACCCAGACAAACATAGACATGACTCCATTCCTTTCTTTTCCTTGGACCATATTTCCCTTTTTCTTTACATCCAGATTACTGCCACCAAATTCTGTCATTACTATTTCTTTATTAAACCAGTGGAAAATGACAAAACACAGATACTTCACTGAGCATAGTAAATTTTACACCAGTGGGGACAGACCCCCCTCCCCCCATGCCAGGCAATGTTAGCATACCTTTTGTTAGAGCAAACTGGGAATATCAGCACATAAGTGCTTCTTGTTCACCTCAGAACTACTCCAACACTTCTCAGACAGCACCTGAATCTGCCAACATCGAGTTCACCAAGCTCTCAAGGCTCCTCAGCTTTCAGACTCTCAACATTTAAAATTCATGGAGAAGGCACTTCATTAAGTCATGTAGGATGCATATTCTGCTTTTGGCTACCTTTTTATCAGCAGCATGCAACTCCAGCAAGTGATACTCTGCTGCAGCACTTCACACTCAGTAAAATGAAAGATGCTTAATATAATAAACCGAGTAAAAAAATAAACATAAGTTTCATTCAGCATTTTTGACTTTGCCAAAAACAAACTTAGATGCCAGACATATATGGCCAGGAAGCTCTAGTTCACTAGAATTTCACTAGAAGGTTGTGGAGCTGAAAAGGCTGAAGCCCATAAATAATTCCATTTGAGACAGGCCATAATATTCCATGTTGCCCCCCATTACTTATATAGCTGTCAAGGTTACATTTAAATAATGCTTTGTTTCTACTTATTACAATATCTTCCAGCAATCGGTTCCATAAGTTTGCTGATCTCACTGTATAGAAGAATTTCCTTTTCTTAGATATGTACTTTTGCAATTTAACCTGTAAGGGATGACCTCGTCTATCAAAGTGATCAGATTTATAATCAATTTTTAATTCAGTCATTAAAGTAGGGTCGTTCATGATGTTGTAATAAAACATCATGTCCCCCCTTCTTCTCCTTAGACTGTGTAGACCAGAATGTTTCAATCTTTCTTCGTAGGTGTGATTTTTCAATGTGTTAAATGATTTTGTGAATGTCCGCTGTACCTTCTCTAATCTTTTAGTTTCATTCATTGTGTATGGGTTCCATAGTTGGCTACCATAGTCCAACTGGGGTCTAACATATGACAGATACAGTGGTAATAGTACTGTGGGTGATCTACTTTTAATATTTTTTTTGATGGCTAGTACCGTTCTATTAGCCTTAGCAACAATGCTGGAGCATTGTTGTTTAAAATTTAGATTGTCATCCACCATAATTCCAAAATCCTTTTCATATATTTTCTGATGAATAATTTTATTGTGTAATGTGTATATGTATTTCTGATTTTTTTTCTGTTAATGTATAACCCCACACTTGTCAGTATTCAAGGACATTCCCCCACTTAAGTGTCCAGACAGCTATGGCAGCTATATCTCTTTGTATTAATTGAATATCTTCAGGATTGTCACATGGGCCTCCAAGCTTAGTGTCGTCTGCATATTTAACAATATTGTTAACTGTTTCATCCAAATCAGCTATACATATCTGGAAAATTATGGGGCCCAGAACAGAGCCCTGGGGCATCCCACTAGTCATTTCTCCTCTTCAGATAAGTAGCCTCTTATAGACACCCTTTGTGTTCTATCCCTTAGCCAGCTGGATACCCAAAGTACTATATGTTTGTTTATACCCCACTTCTCCAGTTTGTTAATAGCAGCCCAGTGTGGGACCAGGTCAAACGCCTTGCAGAAATCGAATAGTATCACATCTATGGACTTTTCCTCATCTAGGTACTTGCTTATTTTATCATAAAAGCAAATCATATTAGTATTACAAGAGTGCCCTTTTTTGAAACCATGTTGATAGTAATCAAACGTTGAGAATTCACCAAGTTTGTCCATTATTTTAACTTCAATCAGCCCATCCAGCATTTTGCACAAAATGCATGTAAGACTAATTGATCTATAATTTGCTGTGCTTGTTTTACTTCCCTTCTTGTATACCAGAATGATATTTAAGCAATAAGCCATGAGAGGGTGTGAGTTATGGGGGGATTTACCATGCCTGGCGTGGTTTGCTCATGAGGCACAGCTGAGTGAGTAAATCCTCGCCAGCCGTGGTAAATCCCCCATAACCCACACACTCGAGTGGCTTATTGTGATTATACCAGGCGAAGGAAGTAAAGGATTAAAATAAATATATTAAAAAGTAAAAAAATACCTTTTTGTATTGATTTTTACCTGAGTTGTCTTTGTGTAATGTTAAATAGTCCAGTGTTGCTAGGGCTGTGTAGTTGGTAATCCCATCTCTGGACACCCCCATGCGGTGGTAACGTGAGTTATAGAGGACAGTTGTGACACAGAATTCACAGTTTGGGAGTATAAGAGGGACAACTATTGTGAGAGAGGCTGCATGTGTGACATCTTGTTTATTTCCAGTGGTATTTTATTATGGCTCATGCAAATGCTGCTGCTGGGGGACTTCCGCTGTGACACAGGAATTTTAATTAATTGTGACAAAAGTATAAAGCGGTAGCGCCGTTGAAGAAGCAGGAGTACGCGATCTCCGGGATCATGCTAGTAGCAGCCACAAGAGGCAGGTAGCAAATTTAAATTTTTTTTTTGTCACAGCTGATGAAGGAGGGCGGTTTTCTCTCCCGGTGGCACAGTCACTGTGGTTTTGACATTGATGGCTACTGACCATGTGTCCGCTGTACCGTTGGTGTGTTTGCGATTTGTTTTTATGAATGTCACAGTGATTTCATTGTGGGGTTTTGATGAGGCTGACTGGCACCTCTGCCGTGGGTATATCGTAGGATTTACCATGGCAGAAAGGTGCCAGCCAGCCAATAAGAATAAAGGATTTGGGTGTTTGCTTAGAGTACATGGTATAATGGAAGATTTCCATTCAGTAGGGACATGTCCAGTATTTAAAGATTTCTCAAATATTATTTTCAGAGGAATCCAGATGTGTTGCTTCATTAATTTTAACATGTTTGAAGTAATATTATCAGGGCCTGGAGCGCCCTAATTTTTTAGTTTATCAATTTGTTCAATAATCTCTTCTTTTGTAAAACAATATGTGCAATCCTCTGTTTCAAATTGATTAATCAAGTGTGTAGTGCTGTTCTTGCTGTATACTGTGCTAAAATATTTTTTAAATGTGTTTGCTATTTCCAGTGGATCTGTCAAGTTTTTTTCCTCACTTATAATTGATGCAAGATTATTTGTTTTATAAGGAACTCATGTGGTTATAAAACTGTTTACTGTTTGCTTTTTTTTTTTTTTGCTGATTTTGCCAGATTGACCAAAGAGTCCGTTTTATGCTTATTTATTTGGTTTTTACATTTTTTTAGTAATTTAAACTTTCTACAATTTTTTTCTGAATTATTTCTGTTATAATGTCCATATGCTTTGTTCTTCTTTTTTATTAGTTCATAAGTACACTTCTTCAGCCATATTGGGTTTCTACCCCGGTTTTTCTATTTTTTATACATTTGAGGTGCTGAGACATAGTTTGGTGTATAATATCTTTAATGTATTCCCAGCTCTCGTTTATTGATTTATTATTCAACATGTTATGCCAGTCAATATTTGTTAGCGTTCTATTTATTTCATCAATATTAGCAGTATTATAAAGATACATTTCAGTGCAGCCCTTAATTCTATAGGCAGATGTATCAAAATGAAATATAACTGCTGCATGGTTGCTATTGCCTATTGGGGCTGTGGTATCACATTTAGTGATATGTACATTTTCACAGGTTATGACTAAGTCTAATATATTCCATAGTCTAGTAGGTGAAGATACACGTTGAATAAGGTTATTTTCAATAGAGAATTCTAAAAATCCTTTGCTAGGTTTTGTTCTTCCCATGTGATTTAACCAATCAATATCAACGAAGTTGAAGTTGTCTGTTAGTATTAAACTCCCTAGTTCCATAGCATGCAGAATTTCTTTCATTATAGCATATTGTATGTCACTAGTAGAGTCCTGGGGTCTGTAACATAATCCTAAAATGAGGTCATTATCTGACCCTTTTTTTTATTGTAACCAGATTGTCTCCCTTTTACTATCGGTTATTTGTATATTTGCAGTTATATCTGTATGTATTAAATCTTTTACTAACTACACAGCTAATCATCCTCCTTTCATATGCTTCCTGTCTATCCTGATCACAGAATATCCATTAATATCTTTATCCCAAGCATCTTTATCTTCCAACCGTGTTTCCGTTAATAAAACAATATCGATTTTGGTCTTATGAAGTATACCCTGAAACTTAGCAAACTTATTTTGCAAGCTTCAAATATTACTTAGTAAGCATTTTATTGAGGATTTCTTATAATTTATTATACGATTGGGAAGGGGCTTGAGTGAAGTTTTCCCTGGGGTATGTGTGGTATTTTCACCCCTTCCCCTTTCAAAATCACTTTAAATATACTGGTTCCATTTTTCTCCTAAATAAGTTCCCCGGCATTTTTACCCAGTGGTTATTTAAATATAATCCATCAGGACAGAACAAGTGGCTTCTTCTATAAAACAAGTCCCAAGAATCTTTAAATCCAATATTTTCTATAAAACACCAATTTTTTATTCTTGTGTTTATCCAGTTTATTGTTTGATTTTTTTTTCAGAGGTTGCCTTTGGTATTGGAAGAAGACCGGAGATAATGGGTACTGCATCTTTTTGTTTTACTAGTTGTGTAGTCTCAATTAATTCATGGCAGATATCCTCTTCATGGTTTACTCCAACATCATTGGTACCTGCATGAATTGTTAACACTTGTTTTATTCCAGTGCAGTTACTCACCACTTTTGGAATGTATTGTTCTATATCCATAATTTTTGCCCCAGGGTAACACAGAACCATTATGTTATGTGTATCCCCTTGGCAAATAATGGTGTCACACTTCTGAATTATTGAGTCACTCGTATCTGTTATCTGCACCTGCTCAGGAACACCTGTTTGGTTTTCATCAGGGTTAGTATGATTTTCTAATTGATTAAACCCATTCGAAGTTGTTATGTCTTGTGCAGATAATGCTCTTCTTCCCTTTCTTAATCCCTTACCAGAGCTCATAGAGTACCATGTGTCATCCATTTCAGTACCAGTATGTCTTGCTTTTTTTGTATGTGAAGCCCTGCTGAGGTACTAGGTTGCTCTGTATGTGGAGCAGCTTCATCTCTCAATTGTTTTTTGGGGTCTGGATGGGTAATAGATTGTTGGGATGTGCCTTGTACAGGAGATACGGTTAAATGGGTGTTATTAGTCCCTCCTACCTGTTCAGTATTTAGTATTTCCTTTAAGTTACATATCTCTAGCATAGCATTTTGTAGCTTATACTGGATTATATCCATTTACATGCATTTTATTTATTTATTTAATTTTGGTAATGGGAGAGTTTATATGTTGCGTGTTTACTGTACACATGTTGCAACCATTACATTTCATCAGCAACCCATCCAAGCAAAGTTTATTAATTCTTTCACTCACAGCATCCATGTTGTCAGACATTCAGGTACAGGACTGCTGAACAGTTACTTTCAGTGTTTCTGCCCTCCTACCCTCAGGACTTGCTGGACATGCCAGACACATGTCATGTGCTTGTCTCTGTGCACATCTCCATGCACGAGCTGTGTGCGCCCTGCTCACTAGTCAGTGAGTATAAATTTGAGTGTATGCACCGGAAGTAGATTGTGCAGTCATGGGCATGTAGCCAGCAAAATAACTCTTTAAAAGTTATAAAAATATGTGAAAACCTCTCATCCCAGGTTCTGGTGCTGTGTAAAAAACAGTAATTGTTTAACACTTCTGAAATAGCTGCCCCTGTAGATCTGTAGTTCAATAAGTTATACTCAAACTACTGACCTCTCTTCCTGTTTCCTTCTCAGGCAACAAGTGCTCCAGACATAGAACAGATACTGCAGGTATCTTAACTGAAATTATTTTTGCAGTCACCCCTGTGCAAACAGTCTCACAGAGTGATTCAGTCCCTACAGATATTGTTTCTGAAGCCCTGCTCACCAGTTGGTGAGTTTAAATGTGAGAGTATGCCCCGGAAGTGGATTGTGCAGTCACAGACATTAACCATAGTGTCTCTCCCAATAAAATGCCAGAGAAGTGAAAACAATACCTCATCATCAAAAAAGGGCCAAGTTACGGCATTAAAAAAACCTGAGGACATCATTCCATGTTCAGAGCAGCAGGGAGCGGAGCAGCAGTTCCCTCATCTTGCCACTGTGCCCCCACCAGACCCAGCCTTCCCTGAGGCATCAATAGCTCTTTAACAATCTCAGGACAGCTCAGCTGTTCAGGTACCAAGTCATTCACAAGAAC
The DNA here is from genome assembly GCA_016271365.2 of Neoceratodus forsteri. Taxonomy (NCBI): domain Eukaryota; kingdom Metazoa; phylum Chordata; order Ceratodontiformes; family Ceratodontidae; genus Neoceratodus; species Neoceratodus forsteri. The sequence goes on along the minus strand of CM057449.1, from coordinate 1,146,214,345 downwards.
ACCAGTGATACTTTGTGAAATTAATCTATTTCTTACTAATAGATCTGTACAAGAGGTTTATAGATGACCAGTTTATTATTTGGAAAGAACCAGTGGAAGAATTACAGCTATTTGCCAAATACTTGAAGGACACTAATGAACACCTACAATTTTCAGGGACCTCTGACTACTTTTCTGTTGATTTATTTTTAGATCTTACTATTAGCAAGACAGCAAGTGGTAACTTAGTTACCAATTTATTTCAAAAAGACACAGACAAAAAGTCACTGTTGTTTTACACTAGCTGTCATCCCTGTCACATCATGAAGAACATCTTTGTGGGGCAGTCTATGTGTTTGCAGAACAACTGTAGTGAAAGAAGTGATTATCATGATCAGACAGCAGACCTACCAGATTGGTTTAAGAGGAGATATGATGAGACAACTGTATATAGAGCAAAAGTGAGGGTGGATGAATCAGATAGGGACACCCTATTAGTCCCCAGTAAATAGGCCTGAGAATCAAACCAGGCATCAAGCATTACATTTTATCATGGCCTTTTCCCCAAAAGTGCACCTGATTGAACCCATCTTAGAACAAAACAGGCACATTTAATCTATGGATAGAACACTTTCAGACATTACACAACAAATGCCCAGGATGGTTCATAAGAGAGGAGTGAATTTGAAAAATCAGTTAGCCCACAGTTTGTACTAGGACAACATTTTAGAGAAGAGGCAGGGGAGACATTTACCAGAAGGCAACCATCTGTGTGGAACTTTCCAGTTATGTAACCGCATTCTCTCTGGTTCAGAAACTAAACACATTGTTAGTGGTAGAACATTAAAGATCAGTGACATTGTGACATCAATCAAGCAATCAATTTTTTATTGTTCTATTTTTCAGCAAGTCATTAAAAATGGTTTAAAATTCAGCACAATTTCAGTTTACAGAAATACACACAGGTTCACATAATTTTCATATACAAAATCTTAATTTACTACTAATTTTTTTATAAATATTAAATAAGGAATCACATTGCAATTCCTGTTATATATTTCAACTTTCTTGCATAGCTTGAAATTAGAAGTGAGGGCTATCTATAATAAAATAATATGATGCAGTATTTTACCCAACAGACCCATAAAACTGAAGGTTGAATGCACTCAACATTCTCTGTATTTCTTGCATGGTATTTTTGTTTCAATAACCTTTAAAAAGGAAGCTACCATGTTCAGAATTTCAATTGAATGTGATTATAGAAAATGCACCACCATAGTGCTGGGTTCATAATCCAATATACTCAGATACAATATTATGATGCAGTATTATACCCAATAGACCCTTAAAACTGGAGATTGAATTCATTCAACATTCTCTATATTTCTTACATGGTATTTTTTTTGCTTCAATAACCTTTAAAAAAGTAATCTACCATGTTCATAATTTCAATTGAATATGATTTTAGAAAATGCACCACCATATGGCGAGGTTCATAATCCAATATGCTCAGATAGGATCCCAATAGTCGTTTCTTTTCCTTGTTATAAAGTGGGAATAATATTATAAGGTGCTTGAGATCATCCACGTCTTTTCCACATTTACATCAAACCTTTTCATCTGATCTGCTTTTATTATACAGATTTTGTCTCCAATTGCTTGAAAAAAGTTCAAATCTGAATCTAGTGATTAATTTCCTACGTTCTGGGTTGCTCATTCTTTGCAGACAGTTTCCCAATTTATGCTGTCTTTTATTTCCTATCAGCCATTTATAAATCTTGTGCTGCCTACCTAATTCCAAATCCCTTTGCCTATAGATATCATTTATTCTTTCATTATTTATTGATTTTACTTGAATAAATGGGAGACATAAACTATCTGTAATATTACTTAACAGTCCTAAAGGCTTTATGACTTTTTTCTAATACTGTATAACCATACATGGAAACACTATATTATGATTCCTATATTTTAAAGCTTCCTCAAGGCACAATCTGGGTAGCGTTCTATTATTCATTATATATACTTTAACCAATAATGTACTTTTCTCTGTCTTATTTGATATTCAATTGATGGGTGTCCTATTTTTGCCCTTACCAATGCTGAGGGTGCACTTGTAGGAAGACCCATTATCCTTTTGAAAAATGTGTTTAATATAGTTTCCAATTTTCTATTATTACCCTGCCCCCATATTTCAGCCCTATGCAACATTTGACTTCTTAATTTCGCATTAAGTACTCTCAAGATTCCTTTTATTGAATGATCTCCATACCTATATGAAAATTAATTGAGGATTGGAAAACATCTTTTTGCTTACTTTCCACATCACAAATGTATTTATTCCATGATCCGTTTTGAGATAGAGTCAACCGTAAGTAGCAAAACTCCTTTACTACTTCTATTTTGTTATTATTTATTGTATAATTATATGCCTTATTATTACCCCCAAACACCATTACTTTTGTTTTTTTCATAATTTATTTCTAAATCTGCTTTACCACATTCTATTGAAAATTTGTTTATCATTCTTTTTAAACCTATATAACTTGTAGAAATTAACACTGTATCACCCGCAAATGCCAAATATGAGCAGGGTGCCATGCTTATCATTGGCATATGATGTTCTGGATCATACAAACTATTCAGTGTGGTTTGAAAATATAGATAAAACAAAAGTGGCAAAAGAGTGCAGCCCTGTTTTACTCCTATATTAGATGGGAACCACTCTGTGAGGGCTCCTGTGTTAGAATATCTAATACTTGTGCAATTATTATAATACAAGATGTTGATAATACGTAGTAATTCCCTATCAATTCCTAGACCTTCAAATCTTTCCCATAATTTGACTCTATTAACTCTGTCAAATGCTGTCTTTGGGTCAATAAATAAACAATATAATTTCTATTCCTTTACTTTTTTGTATTTGTGAATAAGATGTACTATTGTAAAACATTGATCTATTGTTAACCTTTCTGGTCGAAAATCTGCTTGAGTTGTGTCAGTAACTCTTTTTTTCTCTTACCCACTGCATTAATCGGTTATTAATTATTTTAGTGAAGAATTTCTTAATGCTATCTAGTAGGCTGATAGGTCTGTAACACTCTGGTTTAGTCTTATCTTCTTTCTTGAATAGGGGAGCAATAATGCTTAACTTCCAACTAGCTGTAACTAATCTATATTTTCCAAATCGAATTGAATAAAATTTCCTAAAATGGAATCCACGCCCAACCATAGAACAGGTTACATTACTTGGAATCCCGTCAGGTTCTGGGGCTTTATGTCTTTTAAATACTTTTATTGCCTCTTCTATTTCAATGGGTGTAATTGGACTCAATTTATATTTTTCTTCATTTTCTATAACCCTCATATTCATTGCCTTTATATATTATTGATCTTCTAGAAAAAATAACTTCTGTAATATCCAACCCAATCTTTAAGCTCAATATGGGCACTCATTACTCCCCCATAATGTTTTGTGCCTTTGTTTACCAGGTTCCAAAATGTTTTTATTCCATTCTTTTTAACTGCCTCCTCAAGTTCTGTCCACAGTTTCACTCGATACTTCTTCTTGTTCTCTTTCAACACCTTATTGTATTGCTTCCTTAATCCATTCATTTTCCTTTTTAATTTTTGGTTATCATTTGTATTGCCTTTTATTGTTCTTAGCTGGCTATTTAAAATTGCCTTAGCAATTCTACTTTCTTTGTTGACCCAGGCCTTTCCTTCTCTGTTCTGTATCTTACACTATTTTGTTATAATATTTTTGATGCTACACAGTATATTATTAAATCTTGTTATTAGTAGATTTGCATCTATATCCATATAAATGTCTTTTAAACTTTCTAATATACCTCTATTTTTTATAGTTTGTACCAAATTTCCAAGTATCTATTCTTCCCCACCCTATACAATTCCTGTTAATTACTGTCAGTCGATCACTTACAATATCCTGTGTTGGGGGATATTTTCCATTCCTTCTCATTTAAAATTCCAGTACTGCATGTTGACTTTCAACAGTTGATCTTACTGCTAATTTCTTGCAGTTCTTCTATGCATTAAGATTAACACAAATGTAATCTATTATAGAGCACTTTCTCCCCCCTTCATAAGTATAGTTTCCTGGTATATCTCCTGATATGCGTCCATTCAATACCAGGAGATTTATATTTTTTATCACTTTATGTATCTCTAACCCTCTATTATTTAATACCAAGTCTTTAGATTGTCTCTTATTTAAATAGCTTGTAGTTAACTGGCCCATAAGGTTTGAGTGGTCATCAGTAATACCCTGCAAATTGCCCAATCTTGTATTTAAATCTCCAGCAAGAATGATGATTCCATTTGGCAATTTCATTTGTAATTTTTCAAGTTCATGTTGAAGTATATGTAACCAATTTACATCTCTGTATTTGCTGTTATCCGGAGGTGCATAAATATTGATAAGTACTATGTCTTCCTTATCATCTCCTTTGATGTGTACTATCAATATGCACTTACAGTCAGTACAAATCTCTTGAGTTGTTACATTACTTTTTAATTTGCAAAAACTAGCTATTCCCCCTACATTCCTATTGAACTTTTTGGTTTTTCTGCATTTTTTTACATAGGGGCCCAGATATTCAAACTGCGCCATTTTGTGGCGCAAGCCCCTGCACCGCTCAAAATAGTTGTGCAGGGGTGTGGACAGCGTGATAGTCAACGGAGTTGCACTATGGTGCAACTTTTTTGAATATCGCCCCCTGGCCACACCCACTGTGCATGGCGCAGTGGAACTGTGCCAGCGCAAGTGGTCAGAATGGAGCATTGAGATGTGGTGGCTTAAGTTGCATTGTGCCATGCACAGCACCTGTGATATTCAATGGGTGACATGCACATGGGGCCATAATTTATGCAAGACTCATGGGGGGCCATTTGCATCTGATTATGGCTCCATTTGCATGCCATTAGCATACAGGTGCACCAATCCCTGATGACTTGCACCTGGCCTCTGCCAGGCAGCAGCCGTTGGGGACCAATGCCCCCTGCAGACAGATCGTGGGCATAACATTGTTCCTCCCCTGAGTAGCCCAATTGCAGGCAGAACAGTATTCCCCCAACCCCCCCAAGTAGCCTGATCATAGGCAAAACAGTATTCCCCCCACCCCAGTGGCCGAACATGGGCAAAACAGTATTCTCCCCACCCCCAAGTAGCCTGATCATGGGCATCAGACCTCCCCAAAGTCAATATCCCTGGTAGTCCAGTAGAACCATGAGTAGCCGAGTCGTGGGCGGCATTCTACACCCCAAGTATGAAATCCCTGGTGATCTAGTGGCCCCCCACCCACCCATGGAGCCTCACCACCCGCTCCCCCTGTCAGCCAGCAGGCAGCAACACCCCACCTGTCTGCCTCCCTGATGCCCACTGACTGACAGCTCGGTAGGGCTGCATGCCCGTTGGTTCAGAGCATGAGCCAATGGGCATGCAGCCCATACCATACAAGTCAGTCCAGATATGTGAATGAATTAATTTATTCACACATCTGGACTGACCAGCACGGTATTGGCTGCATGCCCATTGGCTCATGCTCTGAACCAATGGGCATACAGCCCTACTGAGCTGTCGGTGGTGGGTGGCTGGGCGGCAGGTGGGTGGGGTGCTGCCACCGCTGGCTGACAGGGAGGCGGGTGGTGAGGTCCATGGACAGGGTGGTGAGGGGCCACTAGATCACCAGGGATTTCATACTTGGGGGGTGAGGAATGCGGCTGCAATCAGGCTACACGCGGTCCACTGGACCACCAGGATATTGGACTTTGGGGAGGTCTGATGCCCTGATCGGGCTAGTCGGGGTGGGGAATACTGTTTTCCCATGATCAGCTACTCAGGGGTGGGGAATACTGTTCCTGCCCACGATCGGGCTACTCGGGGTGGGGGAATACTGTTTTGCCCACGTATTGGGCTACTCAGGGGAACAATGCTATGCCTGTGATCGGGCTACTGGGGGGACAACGTTATGCCCACGATCAGGCTACTTGGGGGTTGGGGGTACACTTCTGCCTGTGATCGGGGCATGAGGGGCACCGCCAGGTGCGGCGGAAACAAGTGGAGGGCCACCCACAGGTGGCAGCTGTTGTGTTGTGCCCTGCAATGTGGCAGCTCACCTATGGGTGGCCCTTGACTTGTTCCTTTTTTTTTGGCTCAACTTTGTGCAAGCAAAGGTAGGGGTTGTGCCTGCATAACTCTGCATGGCCAGGGCTGAATATCGGCCTATGCAGTTTATGCATGGGCACGCCCCCCCACCTGTGCCTGCGTACATTACTGATGCAGCCGGTGCATCGGGATTTGTGCAGATGCACTTTTCTCTTTTAAATATTGCACCGGGGTGCATCAGTGGGTTGTGCATGGTGCAACACTGTTGCGCCATTCGCAACCCTTTTAAATATCTGGGCCAGGATGTATAACCATCCAAATGAATTGCCCCGATCCTCCATGTCTTTTGTAGACATACATAGTCATGTTTGTTTATATATCTCACCATGTCTGGATCTCCTAATTTGTCATTATAACCAGATAGGTTCCATGATAATATATCAATATTTTCTCCTTTAACCCAATCATTATTGTCTCCTGAAATCTCTTTACCTTCCTTTACAACTTCCAGTTTTTTTCCCTCTTGCTTTAAATCCCACTGTCAAAAATCAGTTTCAGTCAATACCTCAAATCGATGTGCTGTTGCAATCATTGTTTTCCATTCTTTACTCTGGTATACCTTCTGACTTCCTAGGATTTTGTCTGCTTGTTCTTCCCTGTAAATATGGATACCCAACCCATCTAAAGCTGATTGTTTTTGAAATAATAACTCAGTCAGTTTTCCCTTCTTCATCTTTAACATAATTTGACTGACAAATTCATACCATTTTGCTTGTAAAATATTGGTGGTGCAGATCTGAGAATTTAGTAATGTTGTAAGTGTAATAGCCAATTTTTCTTTAATATTTCTTCTGTTCTCAAGATGTAATTGAGTCGAACCAAATATTGACAACATGATGTTCCCCATTTTGTTTTGCACTGCAACAAATTCTGGAAAAAGGTCACCCAGTGTTGCTATTTCTCCTGTTTGGATTCCTAATTTCATTAACTCCTTTTTGACATTGCAAATTGCTTTAAGTATATAATATTGATTTGTTACTATCAATACCAATTCCAACCCATTAATAGGCCTAATTACACTCATACATTCCATCAGATTTCTGCACCCACCAAGAGTCATGCTTATTAAATTCTTATTCATTCAAGAAAAGCTTGGTTCATTCTCATCTGGACTGCTTGTCATTCCATACAAAGGCAAGACAAAATCTGAAGATATTTTTATCAAAACGTTCTTAAATCTCTCTTGACCTTGCAAATCACTTCCTTCTATTCTTTCATCAGTCTCACTCCTATCTCCTTCACTCTCATTAACTTTTGCCATTTTGCCTAACAGTTCCTGCGTGTTGTCATCTGGGATTTTTGCTTTAACACATACTAATAATCCTAGTTCCTGTCTCAATTCTTTACCTTTGCTCAAATGTGATTTTTTTTGTTTGACACCTTTCCCTTTCATACCCTTCTCTTTATTTACCTTAGTCATTTCCCTATTTTCTTCATTTTTAGATCTTTTAGATTTTCTTGATGTATAAACTTTCTTGTCTTCTACTTCATGCTTAGATTCATTCCTATTTTCTATAGTCTGTTTCCCATTTATGTCTACTCCAGGCCTTTCAACTACTCCAGGTCTAGTATTTGACCTTTCATTATTTGGCAAGTCTTCTGTAGTAGAGCTATCCTTTGATGATCTGTTTTCTGGTATCCTGCTCTGCACAGCTACTGGAATACCTTGTTTCTGTCTTTTCCCCTTTTGTATCTTGCCACCCTTTTGTTCCTGTTGCTCACCTTTTTCCCAAAGCTTTGGGAATTTTTTCTTAAGTTCTAAACAAATACTCTCATTCTGAATTCATCTGTCTGGTAACATAACACATTCCATAGACTCTTTACTTGTTGTATTATTAGAGTATATACTTGTTACTTCATCTATAACTTTGTCTGGTGGTGGCAGTTCCTGGGCTGTCTGCTCCATCTGGTTAGAAATACAATTTAAATCTGGACTGAGTAAATCTGGGGTAGACAGATTCTGCATGCTCATCTCCACTTTTTTATTCAGGAAACAATCCATTTTTATTGTCTATATTCAGTCCTTTTAAAAAGGCTAAATCCTTTTTAATTTCCATTAATTGTTGATGTAAGAATATATTTGCATGCATGGGAAACCTTAAAGTTCTTACTACCTCTTTGGTTAATCCTTCAATATCAGGGTTAGCAGGACTTCTTGGACTAATTGTCCAGGAATAGCTATCCTCTGTATATGATCCTCTTTGCTCGACACCTTTTTCCTTGCTATAGTCTATATTTGATAAGGTAAAATCCCCTATTCTATTTACATTACTGTAATCTTCCCTTAATGACTCTATCTTGCTTCTAACTATTCTATAAAGAGTTTGTAAGTTATTAATTGTTTTTGAAATATTGACTTTAACATTCTCTGATCTTTCATTCTCATTTCCCAGTATACATTCTCCTGTACTTGTTACAATTTCTTTACTTAATTCCTCACTTACAATATATTTACCACTTGAGTCATTAGGTGGAGGAAAAGTGAACTCAGTCTGAGGCTCCAAAAATGCCTTCTTTACTATAGTACCCATTTTCATTTTTGTTAAGAACTCTGTAATATCTCCATTATGTGTAGATGTATGTAATGCCTCGTTACTTTCAATCAATTCAGCTATATGATTTTTTTTTTAATTTTCCCACCTTATTTTAACTTGTTTCTTCATTTTTTGCACAACCTTTTTGAGGGATAGTCCTCTTGACTTATTCACTTTTCCTTCTTCTATCACATCCATTTCAGTTTTAGTCATAATCTTAGTCATTCCTCTTCCGCGTCTTGTGGCTACTGGCATAATAGCAGTCATACCTTAATAGTTAATCTGTGATTGATCAATCAGTCAGTAACTGGTTGGTACTTCAACCTAAATCTAAACAGTCTAGGCAATCAAATAATCAGGCAGATGGTTGGACAGTCAGACAATCAAACAATCAAAAAAATCCTTAAATAAATAGTATCGAACAATTCAGAAATATTATAAATCCCTATTGACAGCAATTCATGTATACAGTATATGGATATAAATCATCACAACAAGAATTGCTTTTACTCAATAATTCAGCAGTTTAACCATTTAATAGTTTGTCACCAGATTCCTAGATATGCACTTATTGCACTTATCACTTACGCTAGTATAATACAAGATATATGCTTTAAAATTCATAGCCTCTCACTTCCAATAACCTATTTACATTGTATAATATATAAAATTCTACACTGGTTCAAAAATATTAAGATATTGGAATTCCTGCTTTAAAATACCCTGCTAGTATCCTTAATCTTATTCCCTTACTAATAATCCACTATTTTCCCTCTTATATATACATTTAGATCTTTATCAATTTCCCTTATAGTTTTTGAGTCCTTTCTTGATTCAGAACCTTCTAGTTTCCATCCAATGCATTTTCACTCTGTTCCCATTTTTAAAGAGGAAACTGTCACAAGTAGATTGAGTTCTTCGACATACTGTAACAAATAAAAACACCAGTAACTCATTAGCTCACTTTATAAAAATGACACATTAATAAAAAATGTCAGCCCCAGACGGAATTTTAGTTTGGTGTTCTAATGGGTCATTGTATCCTTACTTGTGACAGCTTATAGCTACTACTTGGTCTAGTAGCTGAACATCCAAGTCTTATCCAAATTGTCAGTCCTGTTCTCTGAAATTCAAGGTCCATCCAAGGCTCACTTCACTTCACTCTACTCCTATTCCTCTCAGCACACTCACTAAATGAACTACAGAAAAAACACTTAATTACCTATTCTAGTTTGCCAGAAACTAAAAATGTAACTATGTGACAATGCAATGCAGCAGTGTGCTCTTTAAATCATATGCTGAGTGAGGTCAAAATACTTACACTCCCATCCACTTGTTTTGCCTTTTTAATCCATCCTCAATCAAAAGTTCAGCATTTAAAACTCCACAGGCTACAAGGCTACAAACAATTGCAACTGCAACTGCTACTTGTAGGTCAGTCACAATGGCTCAACAGCACAGCACTTACATTCTTTACAGGACAATATTGTCTAAGTCAATTGCTGAACCGAGAAGGTTTAACTGGAAAAGAAAAAGAAAAGGCGAGCACTGAAGTAAACCACCTCAATATGCCCCCGATAATCCAAATTACTTAAAAACCGTCACTTGATAATCCTTGTCTAACTCTTAGAATGCTCCAAGTAGAATAGCAGGACACCAGCACCTGTGCATTAAATGGCTATGGGACAATCACATGATGCATACGTAATGCTCCTGGCACAAAAAATACCTATTCTTAAAACTTGAACTTAAAATCCAGTATTCAGTATAAATTCAGTATAATTTAGCAAAAGTATGCCTCACTAATATAGTGACATCTAACACAAACTCTTTACTTACTTTCAAGAAGAAAAACAATATCTTTTTCCATGAGCACTAATAAACTAACTTAAACAGCAGAGCTTTTTGTTCTTTTGTTCTATTATAAAATCTAAATTGTATTACCTCCTCTTGTACTCCAAAATGCTTAGAGCTCTATTTTCTATTAAGATAAGCGTTCAGCACCACACAATAATTAACATCACATGAGGTACATTAAAATAACAGAGAAATAGAGAGAGAGGATAGAGAGTTAAAATTAAATTGAAAAATGTAATACATTTTTCATTCAGTTCAGTTCAGAAAGTACAGCAGTTTCTTTTCAGTTCTAGAGCTGCAGCTAATTTATAATTTTTTCAGCTACTCCTTGCTATGGCCCTTGATTCCTCAGGCTTTCCAGTTCCTTCACAGACTTTTCACAATCCTTTCGCCATCTTGTTCTTCCTTGTTTATTCACCTTTTTGCTTTTCTCTCTCTATTTTCTCAGCCTTTCTCTGCTTTATCGGCACTGCTCCAGCATCATAGCTCGATCCCCTCCCACTCATGTTCTACACCTCGAACAGACCCTCGCTCAGTCCCCCGCGGGACCTCTCCAGTCACTCACCTTCAGGGCAGCTTCTCCGCCATCAAACTCTGAGCCTGGAGGGAAACAAATGGACAAGAGTCTGGAGACATAGATAAAAACTGGCCACACAACTTTGTCTGGCAAAAACCTAGAACTTCAAAATAGAGGTAACGGTGTCATACAGTTTCTAAATCTTGAGCTTTGCTTTTCTAGATCCCTGCTGATGAGCAAATTCCTCTTAGCTCCCCAGCGTGCAGCTGCCTCTCATGACATCAGGATTGAACATGAGGAACTGTAGCTATGCAGTCATTGCAACAACTCAGGGATAGTCCTTTGACATTGTGACATGAACTACCATCATAGTGGTTTATTTTGCCAAATGTAATGGATGCCTTCTATCATTTCCTTGTCCATTTCTTCTCCCTGAGATGGGGTTCTATATACAACCCCTGTGTGGATTGTGGTGCCATTTCCATTCTCCAGGGTGACTCACAACCTTTCCTCCCTGTTTACCCTTTAGTTCTGTTGCTTTGATCCCTTCCCTTACATAGAGAGCTCCTCCTCCTCCTCCTCCTCTTCTACCCTCCCTGTCCCTCCTGTAGATTGTGTACCCCAGTATGTTGACATCCCAGTCATGGTTCTCTGTGTACCATGTTTCTGTGACTGCCACAATATCCTGGCATCCCTCTTCCATCAAGACCACCAGTTCACGGCCCGCCGGCGCAGCAGTTGGATTTCCGCTTCCGACGCCAGCGACCCGGGTTCGGGAACAGACTCGGGTAGCTGGAGGGCCGGCTGGGAGAGGAGGATCGAGCACCCAGCGGCTGCTCTACTCCTCTGGGGAGGGAGAGGATGCTTGTTCCGCAGCTCTACCACCACCTGGGTGACCACGGGTGGAGGTGCAGCGGGACTGCATAGAAGGGAGGGAGGACGTGGTCTGGAAACCGGAAGCGTGCGCACGTTGTGCGACGCCCCTAGGTCTCCCTAGTGTGCTCACGTCCTGAGGGAGGGGACAGAAAAATGGAAAAAGGTACCTGGCATGGAGGACATAGACGGGACCCGACTGCCCCAGATAACCCATAACCGGGCTATCGCTGGATGCCGCAGATGGACCTCCTGACACACACTAATGGACTGGGGGTAATGGGAGTACCTCCTCCGCCCGGGGTAGGGGCTGAGGCAGCATGGAGGTAGGTCCGAGCGACACCACGGTAGGTACCCGGGGAGGGACTAGGGGAGTACAGTCTAGGGATTCCCAGAAGAAGTTCCACCAAGGCAGAGAGAAGGGAGATAAAAAAAAAAGACCACCAGTTCAGGGAGCTTGTTACCCAGACTATGAGTATTGGTACTCATTGCTATTGGACAGGCAACTTATATGTCTTATGTGTCCAGATATCAAAAAAGTCTCTGGAACTAAGTTTTAGAGATTGCCATGGTTTGCCCTGGACCAATGGCATCAGACCTGTCTGAAGCTTCAAAAAGAGGCATAGAGGCTTCAAAATGCCAGTTTCAAATGGCAGTAGATACCAATGACACTGCAGCCAGGCAAATGGCTACCTCAGTGCCCAGAAGGAAATTTACTTGCCTGAGAGCCACTAATATGTCCCAGGACACCCCAACAAAGGCATTGGATTTTCCTTTTGAGCCCACATCCCTCTTTGGTGAGCAAACAGACACTTACATGAAGAAGATGGATGAATACAAGGTAGCCTACAAGAGTGTTGCTGCTAAGGAGAACGCAGCAACACCTCAAAAGTACCAAGGCAAAGGGGGTAGGGGTAGAATCAATTACAGACCCTTCTTTCAGGCCCAGGCACTGCTAGCCTACCAACCTCAGAGAAGGTACTTCAGAGGAAGAGGCAGAAGGGGCAGCAGCCATACTGGCCCCAGCACTCAGCCAAGTGCACAAACAAAACAGACCCTCTGAGGGGTCTGCTAGGGTCACCTCCACACTTTCAGTAGGAGGCAGGCTGGCTCACTATCTCCAGGCTTGGGAATCCATCACCACAGACAAGTGGGTCCTGGAAGTAGGGAGCCCAGGGCCTTACCCTCAGTTTCAAGGTCCTAATCAAGCTGACAGCAAGAGTTTTCAGACCTGACACCCTATCAGAAGCAGCTCTGTTGGGTGAGGATTATCCCTACACTCAGGAAGGGAGATTGACTGGCATCTCTGGACTTAAAAGATGCTTACTTCCACATTCCCATCAAGCAATCTCACAGAAAGTACCTCAGGTTAAGATTGCCAACAGGCTATTACCAGTTCAGAGCCATGCCTTTTGGCCTTACTTCTGGTCCAAGGTTGTTTACCAAGTGCCTAGCAGTAGTGGTAGCACACCTAAGGAGGCAAGGGGTTGCAGTCTTCCCATACTTGGATAACTGGTTAGTAGCAGGCCAGTCCCTCAGCAAGTCAAAGAAGAACTGACCACAACTCAGGATACCCTGTGTACACTGGGCTTCCTGGTAAAACAGAAAAAAATCAGTGCTAACACCATTTCAGCTCCTGGAGTTCATAGGGGTGGAGCTAGACACTCTAAGAGGAAGAGCCTTCCTCCCTCAGAGAAGGGTAGACAGCCTGGTGCAGCTGGCAAACTCTTTCCAATTGCATACCCCCAGACCAGCAAGGCATTTTCTTCAGCTGTTAGGACACATGGCTGTGTCAACATCAACAATGTCAGGTTCCAGATTCCAGATAAGGGACATCCAGTTCCACCTCAGATCTCACTGGTCTCAGAAAAGAGATTTCCTGTCAAAAATGATACCAGTCACAGGAACCCTTCTCCAAGCACTACAATGGTGGCAGGTAAAGAACAGCCTCAGGGAAGGTGTGCCTTTCCTCCAGCTGCTACCATCAGCAGTCTTAACAACGGATGCCTCCCTCCTAGGATGGGGTGCCCACGTGGGGGAGCACACTGCACATGGTACCTGGCTCCAGCAGGAGTCTCTAATCCACATAAACCTGCTGAAACTCAGGACCGTTTACCTGGGCATTCAGTCATTTGCTTCAATGTTGCAGGGCAAGGTGGTTCAAGTCAGAACAGACAATACAACCACAATATACTACATAAACAAGCAAGGGGGCACAAGGTTTGCCCCTTGTGCACAGAAGCCATGAAAGTGTGGAATCTGTCTTACTACCTGGGGATCCCCCTCTCAGCAGTTCACCTCCCAGGGAAAGACAACATCCTCACAGATGCCCTCAGCAGGATCAACCAAAACCACCATGAGTGGTCACTGAACAGACAGATCCTGCAAGTGGTGTTCAGAAGGTGGGACACCCAGAGGTGGACCTCTTTTCAGCCCCAGAAAATCACCAGCTGCCACAGTTCTGTTGCAGGCCCTCTGTAGTGGACACAGTCCTCTGGATGCACTGCTGTTGGACTGGACAAGGAGGTTCCTTTATGCCTTTCCTCTCCATTTCCCTGTTGCTCAGAGTGCTGAACAAGCTCAGGGCTCAACCAGCAACAATGATCCTCATTGATCCAGATTGGGACAGGCATCCCTGGTATTCCCTGCTACTAACGCTGTCAATATCCAAACCAATCTCCCTACCCAGGAGGCACAGCCTATTGACCTCCTCACATAGAAACATAGAAACATAGAAACATAGAATCTGACGGCAGATAAGGACCGCTTGGCCCACCTAGTCTGCCCATTTTCCTACCTAACAGATAAGCTGCAGATCCTAGTTAATCAACAGCTTACTTCCTCTTACCCACCCCTAGGACTGCCTTATGCCTGTCCCATGCATTCTTGAAGTCCCCCACTGTTCTTGACTCCACGACCTCCTCAGGGAGGCTGTTCCTTGCATCCACAACCCTCTCAGTGAAAAATACTCTTCCTCACATTACCCTGAGCCATCCCCTCTATCTTCAAATTGTGCCCCTTGTTCTTGCACATCTCTTTTCTGGAAGATGCTACCCTCTTGGACTTTGTTAATTCCTTGAGGTACTTGAAAGTTTCTATCATGTCCCTCTCTCCTTCTTTCCTCAAGAGTATACATATTAAGCTCCTTTAGTCTTTCTTCGTATGTCTTCTGGTGCAGACCCTGCACCATTTTGGTTGCCCTCCTCTGGACAGCCTCCACTCTGTCTATGTCTTTGCGGAGATGGGGTCTCCAGAACTGCAAACAGTACTCCAGATGGGGTCTCACCAACTGTCTGTACAGAGGGATTACAACTTCCTGTTTTCTACTATTGATGCCTCTTCCTATGCATCCCAGTATCCCCCCAGCCTTCCTTACTGCCTTCTCACATTGCTTGCCCACCTTTAGGTCATCTGATATAATTACCCCCAGGTCCCTTTCTATTTTTACTGTTGTCAGTATCTCACCCCCCATTGTGTACGCTTCCCCTGGGTTTTTGTTTCCCATGTGCATTATCTTGCACTTCTTTGTATTAAATCTGAGCTGCCATACATTTGACCATTCCTCCAACCTTGCCAAGTCCCTTCTCATCCTTTCCACTCCATCCTGTGTATCAACCCTTTTGCAGATCTTTGTGTCATCTGCAGAGACATACTTTTCCTTCCAGTTCCTCTGCAATGTCACTTATAAAGACATTAAAAAGGACCGGTCCCAGTACTGAACCCTGCGGTACCCCATTAGTAACCCTCCTTTCTTCACTGTGTACTCCATTTACTATTACCCTTTGTGTCCTGTTGTCTAGCCAATTTTTTATCCAGGCTACCACCTTGGGACCCATTCCAAGGCTGGCTATCTTGTGTATTAATCTTTTGTGGGGACTGTATCAAATGCCTTGCTAAAATCTAGGTAGGCCATGTCCACAGCCCTCCTGATCTACTACTTTTGTCACCCAGTCAAAGAAATCTATTAGATTCATCTGACACAACCTTCCCATCGTGAATCCATGCTGCCTCGGGTCCTGTGCCCCAATGGCCTCTAGGTACTCAACAATTCTTTCCTTCAGAAGTGATTCCATCATTTTCCCTACCACTGAGGTCAAACTAACTGGTCTGTAGTTTCCTGCCTCTGTCCTGCTCCCACTTTTGTGAAGAGGAATTACATCTGCCCTCCTCCAGTCCTTGGGTACCACCCATCCTCCCATGATTTGTTAAAGAGAGTAGTCAGTGATGTCAGTAGTTCTACCCTTAGTTCTTTTAGAATTCTTGGGTGAATCCCATCAGGCCCCATTGCTTTGTCCACCTTCAATTTTATTAGTTCTTTCAGATCCCTTTCTTCTGTAAATGGACTGGTATTGACCCCCATCTTCAGAGTATTTCTCTTGTTTTGTTTAGTAACTCTCCTCCTCTTCCTTTGTGAATACTGAGCAGAAATATTCGTTCAGTAACCCTGCTTTTCACTGTCACCCTCTACCCAGATTCCTTCCCCTTTATTAAGCTTCAGTATCCCTCCTTTGGTCTTTCTTCACTCCCTAATGTACCTATAAAAGGTCTTATCCCCCTTCTTAACAGAATTGGCTATCCTTTCTTCAGTTTGGGCCTTTGCTATTCTGACTACCTTCCCAGCCTCTTTCTGCTTTAACTGATAAAGTTCTCTGTCCTGCTCCTTCTGTGTTTCCTTATATTTCCTGAATGCTGCCCTTTTCTCCTTTACCTTCCTGCCACCTCTTTGAACCATAGCAGTTTTTCCTTCATTGTGTTTTATTGATTTTTTTCGTAGAGAGCTTGTTGCCTCTGTGATGGCTATTTGATCACTCCCCATTGTTCCTCCACCTTCTTCTTGCCTGTTTGCTAGTGTTTTTCTGAGGCACTCTCTCATTTTCCCAAAGTCAGCCCTCCTAAAGTCTAGTACTCTTTGCTTTTGTATGGCTTGATTGTATGGCTGTGTTTATCATGAACCACACTGTTTGGTGGTCACTTGTTCCCAGATGGCTACCCACTTCTAAATCTGAGATTCTTTCTCCATCCCCATTTGAAAGTACCTGGTCTAAGATTGTTCCTTCCCGAGTTGGTTCCAATACTAGCTGTCTGAGACATGCCCCTGTAGGGCATCAAGAATGACCCTGCTCTTGGATGTGCCTGCAGCAAAGGTGCTCCAGTTAACATCTGGCATATTCAGGTCCCCATCAACAATATCTCCCTTTTCTGCCATTCTAAGAAAGCCTTCTATCATTTCCTTGTCCATTCCCTCCTCTGAGATGGGGTCTGTATACAACCCCATGCGTGGATTGTGGTGCCATTTCCTGTCTCCAGGGTGACCAAAGTGCCTCATCTGCTCCCTGTTTACTCTTTAGTTCTGTTGCTTTATCCCTTCCTTTACATAGAGAGCTACTCCTCCTTCTCCTCTTTTACCCTCCCTATCCCTCCTGTAGATTGTGTATCCTGGTATGTTGACATCCCAGTCATGGTTCTCCATGTACTATGTTTCTGTGACTGCCACAATATCCAGGCAACCCTCTTCCATCAAGGCCACTAGTTCAGGGAGCTTGTTACACAGACTACGGGCATTGGTACTCATCACCCTCCACTTTTTGATAGCCTTACCCCTTTTAGCCCCATTACTGTCCTTACTGCCTTTGCTTTTTTACATTTAAATCTGTTCTGCTCCTAATAACTTCTGTACCTTGGTGTTTACCTCACTAATCACCATGTTTTGTGGGGGAGACTTGGTTCAACTCCTTTTCACAGTGCCCCTTGGCTAGTTTAAATGCTTGCCAATGAAGCATTTAAACCTCTCACCTAGGATCCTGGTTCCCCCCCTGGACAGATGCAGACCATCGCACCAGTATAGGTCTGCATTCCTCCAGGTGGCTCCCCAGTCCCCAATGAAGCCAAAACCCTGAGCTACACACCAGTTTTTCAACCACTCATTGAATTCCAGGGCAGGGTACTTTACCCCAGTCTCCAGTCCCTCAGACTCAGGGCTTGGCTTTTGTGGACTTAGAGTATGCCAACCTGCAGCTCTCTGAAGGGGTGCTAGAGGTCCTTAAGGTTTCTAGAAAACCTTCTACTAGAAAGACTCACACCTCTCCAGACTATCACTAGGCTAGTTTATCAGTCATTTTGGGCTATCTGGTATACTTGCATTCCCTTGGCCTTAGGCCTTCCACACTTAAGGTACATCTAGCAGCTGTCTTTGCATACCTTTCATCAGGAAAAGGGGCATCTGTGGCTGCTAACCAGGTATTCATAAAGTTCTTCAAGGGCCTACTGCATTTGCATCCCCCTCACAGGGAATCCACTCCTGCTGAGCCCTCAATATATGCATTGGCCAGCTAATGCAACCACCATTTGAACTCATGTCCTCAGCAGAGCTTAAGTATGTAACATGGAAAATAGTGTTCCTGATAGCCTTCATCTCAGCCAGGAGGATCAGTGAGCTCCAGGCCTTGTCCACAGAGACAGATTACATAGCAGTTCATAAAGGACAAGGTGGTCCTTAGGACTAACAGGAAGTTCCTCCCTAAGGTGGTCTCAGACTTTCACTTTAATCAGTCCATGACTTTACCAGTCTTTTTCACTGACCACTCCAGTTCAGGGGAATGTAGACTGTATAGCCTTGATGTCAAGAGAGCTATAAGCTACTACTTGGATCACACAAAGGGCCACAGGCAGGATAGAACCCAGCTCTTCCTAACCTATGGAGAAAGTGAGGAAGGGCAAACCTGCCTCAATGAGGTCCATTGCCCATTGGATTGTTGCCTGTATTCAATACAGCAACATGGGTAAAGAGCCTCCTGTAGCCTCAGGGCCCACTCTGAAAGGGGTACAGGTGCTTCAACAGCAGCTGCAAGAGATATCTCTTTGTTGGAAATCTGTAAAGCAGCTGCCTGGAAAACAATTCACACCTTTACCAAACACTGCAGCCTGGATACCCAGGCCAGGAGGGATGCCAGGTTTAGCACAGCAGTACTGTAGATCCTGTTTCCTAAATAGGTTCTTTATCCTCCTCCAAAGGTACTGCTTGGGTAGTCTGCATATGTCAGAATACAGTAAAAGTTACTGGGGTTTGAAGAAAAAATTACTTACCACAGTAATCTTGTTTTTTTCCAAGAGAATCTTACTGTATTCTGAGCTCTAACCCTAGCTCCCCTACTAGAACCTATGGGCACTGCAACACAGCTGTCCATTCTGTTTGAAACCTGTGAGTATTTCTTTATTGGGCTAAGTGACTTGAGTCTTAGTGTTACCTACATTTTTAAACAAAGGAAATTGTTTATTGTTTGTGGGTGTTGTTAATTAGTGATTTACCTTTACCAAACACTGCAGCCTGGATACCCAGGCCAGGAGGGATGCCAGGTTTAGCACAGCAGTACTGCAGATCCTGTTTTCTAAATAGGTTCTCTACCCTCCTCCAAAGGTACTGCTTGGGTAGTCTGCATATGTCAGAATACAGTAACAGTTACTGGGGTTTGAAGAAAAAATTACTTACCACAGTAATCTTGTTTCTTCCAAGGGAATCTTACTGCATTCTGAGCTCCCACCCTACCTCCCCTACTAGAACCTATGGGCACTGTAACACAGCTGTCCATGCTGTTTGAAACCTGTGAGTGTTTCTTTACTGGGCTTAGTGACTTGAGTCTTAGTGTTGCCCACATTTTTAAATAAAGGAAATTGTTTATTGTTTGTGGGTGTTGTTAATTAGTGATTTATTTATTAGTAGAGTTTAGATATATTGTCAGTATGCATGCTCCATAAGAATCTGATGGTTGCAGGATGTATTCCAAGGACAGTGGTTTGAAAACTGAGCAAAAAACCTAGCATTCCATCATTACCATAGGTTCCATGAACCATTTCAGCTCTGGGGCAGTCTTATGGTGAGATCATACTGCATATGTCAGAATACAGTAAGATTCCCTTGGAAGAAACAAGATTACTGTGGTAAGAATGTTTTTCTTATTGTGGAGTACTAGAAATCTTACTACTTCTGAGAAACATGGAGGTAGAAATTAAAAATATGCCACCAAAACATAGCCCGCCACCAACACCCCATAGATTAGGAGGACCTAAAAGAACCAAACAAGATCCACCAAAGGTAAACTCATCAAATACAGAAACTACTATGCTAACTAAAGAGAAATTTCTGCTTGAAATAAATCCACTTTAAAAAGCTATAATGTCACTCCTAGAAGATTCAAAAATAATTAGAGCTAAAACTGAAGCCTTGAATGAATGGGTGATGTTGAATCCCGTATTTCATCCATGGAAGATTGGAAAGCGAGAATCCAATCTCAATTAGCAAATCTGTGGCACAAAATACAAAAATTGGAAGCTAAACTAGAAGATTTAGAAGGTCACAGCAAGCATCATAACATTTTTGTTTTAAGTTTGCCCAAAAATCTGGGTGGCACAGATTTCATTTGTCCAAGTGTTGTTTGAGAATCTGGCTGGAGTCTTACCTAATGGACAAAGTTACATTATTGAAAGGGCACACTCTTAGACCACCACCAAATCTCAGTGAACGGCCCTGGCCTTTCATTTTTAATTCTTACATTACTTAGATAAACAACATATACTAAATAAAGTTAAACTGGCTCAGAATGTTTGTTGGAAAGGAAGAAAGACACGAGTTGCTCAAGACTCGCAGCAAGCAGTAAGAAGCTGCAGGAGAGAATTTGCTCCTCTCATAAATAAGCTTATACTTGCTGGGATTAGATTGAGAATGTTTTATCCTGCCAGGCATTCAATATCAAAAAATAACAATAAGTTTGTTTATAATTCCTTGGATCAGGCGAAGAAATCACTGGCGGAGCTCTTCCTAGAGTTGTTTGCAGCAGGCCAATTTAGCTCTCTGTGGAGTACAGCTATGTAGAGATCTTTGAGAAGATTTTTCTTTTCTTTTCTCTTATGTGGAGATTCTTTCATTGTTAGAACTGTTTACTCAGTTTGCTCAGTTTTATTAAGGCAGAAGTAGGCACTCAGCCCATCAAGACTGCCTTCCCTACACTGGTAGGGTGGGTTAGATATTAATTGCCCTGTAAATATATATCTAATTCACTTTAAAAAAAATCAGATTTATTGATGCCCACTAATTGTTGCGGTAGAGAATTACTTAATTTACATGTTCGTACTGTAAAATAATGTTTTCTTTTGTCTGTTTTGGACATCGGTATGTGTAGCTGTTTGTTATGACATCTCAAATTACTTGGCTTAGGTGCTAAAGATAAATTACGTTCATTTGTTAGATGAGTATCATGCATTATATTAAAAAGCATAAGGAGGGCTCCCCTATTTTTATGTAATTCTAGATCATATAGATTAAGTGTCTTAAGCCTATGCTGATAAGATAATTTCTTTACCCTCAGGATTATCTTAGCTGTTCTTCTCTGTACACTATCCAACAAATGTTTGCCTTTAACCAGGTATGGTGCCCAAAATAAGGCTGCATAATCTAAGTGTGGTCTTATAAAAGATTTATATAATGGTATAATACAATGTTCATTCCTAGTAGTGAAAGATCTTTTAATAGCCATCAGCAATCTATTAGCTACAAGTGCCACTTTCCTACAGTGCCCCCCTGATAATAATATATTGTTCACTGTTATACCCAGGTCTTTTTCCGATGTAACTGACTTGATAGGGTGTCCATTTATGTGGTAAGTATTATTTAAGTTACAGTATTCTGATCCAGATGGATTATGGAGCATTTATCAGCATTAAATGCCATGCCCATGCCCATGTTTCTATTAGTTCTGTATTTAGCTCAATTCTTTATTTTATCAATAGTGTCTACCTCAGAACTGAGCATAGTGTCATCTGAAAATTTACTTGGATGATTATTTACATTTGTGTGTAAGTCACTAATATAAATGCTGAAAAGTGATGGTCCCAGGACTGATCCCTGGGAGATATGACTCATATTTGGGATTTCCTTTGATGATGTTTCACAGATTCTTACAGTCTGGGTATGATCTGATATTTATTCAGCAATCCATTTGATGATATGCATATTTAATCTCATTTAATACATTTTTTTCTGTCAATTTATTGTGTGATACCAGATCAAATGCTTTCCTAAAATCAAGAAATATAATATCCACTGGAACTCCCCTGGTCGGTGCTATTACTGATGTTTTCATAGAAACAGATGAGATGTGTTGTACATGATCGCCTTGATACAAGACCATGTTGGATCTGATCATTTAGGCCGTTGTCAGTAAGTTCTTTGTATAGTCTAGCCTTAAAGGAACACTGCCAACCCCCTTAGGCCTTAAAGTGTCCCTAGTGTAGAAAAACACATTTTGTGATTGTTCACATTCTGTAAAGACTGATGAGGCAGCTGGTAGTTTAATTCAGATCCTTTTTTTCTTTTAAAAGCGAAAACCTGAGTGCCCACCATAATGGAGTTACCACACCAAAACATGTGTGTTTACATTTCATGTCCAGCTCCCACTGCATCTTTCCTGAACTCAGGAACAGCCCAACACAATCTAGCCATTAAGTATGCAGTAGGAGTAGAGGAGACTATTGTATCATGAGTGGCTGCACTGCTTGAGGGTGTTTTCAATGTTCTGGAAGTGTGCACTAAGTGTAGTTCAAGGATATGAAGCAAAACAAAGCTGGCGTTGTTATACATTACCATGCATTTTGGTTCTAATAAGCAAGGAATCAGATAAAATAACCAGCAACATCAATAAATTTCAGAGGAAGTAAGCAATCATAAAATAGTGTTTTTTATCTAAAAATAATATGATGCAAAAAAGGTTGACAGTGTCCCTTTAACTATATTTTCTAAGATTTTATAGGCTACCGAGGTTACGCTAATGGGTCGATAAATACCGGTATTTTTATTCCCTTTTTTGTGGATAGGAACCACAGCGGCCTTTTTCCAATCGTCTGGTAAAATCCCTTCCTTGAATGATTTATTAAAGATTATAAAATCCCTTCCTTAAATGATTTATTAAAGATTATGTGCAATGGTGTTTTGATCTGTTTGTTTCCTTAAAAAGGTAAGATTTTAGGTTATCTGGTCCTGAGGCTGAATTTTTGTTTTGTGTACTTATAGAATTAGTCACTTTATCTAAAGTCATTTTCTCATAATCAGAGACATGATGAATTTGTGAAGACAGATCCAAAGTAAATATTAAAAGTGTTAGCTCTTTGTTCTCTGTCTTTTATTACACCTTTTTTAATCACTGAATTAATGGTATGATCCTGTCTTTTACTGTTACTAATGTAAACATAAAAGGCGTTTTGGTTGTCTTTTTGACACTGATAGTTTAAATTCCAATTCTGTTCTTTCATTCTTAAGTCTTTGGTCTTTTTTAATTCTTGCTTGTACGAGGTTCTATTGTGTTCTGTATTAGATTTTTTGAGTTTTTTAAAAGCCTTTTCCTTTCTTTTAATTTTGTAAGTTAACCATTTTGGGATTTTACCTTTGCAATTTCAGGTTTTCTTTAATGAAATATAGAGGCTTTTTAGTTTACTAATATAGATTTAAATAGTATCCAGCTTTCATTTACAGATAAATCGTACAGCATCAAATCCCAGTAAAATTCCTGCAATATTGGTGTAATTTTATTATAGTTCCCTTTTGCATAATTGTATTTGTAAGTTGGATGGCCATGTTGGGTCTTTCCTACATCCATGATAAAGACAACAGAGTAGTGATCACTGTTATCAATTGGTGGGGATACTTCCAGATCAGTTATATCATCTGATGAGTTAGTTAGGACCAAATCTGGAATGTTGTTTCCTCTAGTAAGTTCTAAGACAATTTGCTGTAGGTCGGTGTTTAGGAATGTTTCCAAATAAAAGGAGTCCACAGCAGAAGTAGTTATTAGGTGATCCCAGCTTATTCCTGGTAGGTTAAAGTCATCTACTACTATTACTTCTCTATTTTGTGCTAGGTCAAATATTATTTCAGGTAGTATTTGGTCATATTCAGCGTTAACAGATGGGGCCTATAAACATTACCAAAAAGTAATTTCTTCCCATTTTTTTTATTATATTTGAAGACAGAACCCCTCAATATTTTAGATTATATTCTGAGAATTGGATTGAATCCTTGACATAAATACAAACCCCTCCACTTTTTTCCAATTCTATTTTTGTAATATAGGTTGTACCCAGGTATATTATTATACCAATTTTGTCTATGTGATTCTGTATTTTAATTGTTGTTAATTCTGTTAGTTGTGTAATATTGAGACTTCTGGCATTAGTAACCATGATTCTAAAACCATCCCTTAAAGTTGAACTACCATTGAGAGGAGGACCCCTTTGCCCCC
Organism: Neoceratodus forsteri; assembly: GCA_016271365.2. Taxonomy (NCBI): domain Eukaryota; kingdom Metazoa; phylum Chordata; order Ceratodontiformes; family Ceratodontidae; genus Neoceratodus; species Neoceratodus forsteri. The sequence continues at coordinate 1,146,190,114 of CM057449.1, read as the reverse complement.
CATGAACTAGTTTAAACAGTCATTTATAGTGTTTACTATGGTTTTTCCTAGGAGTGAGCTACCTTTTTATTAAGATGTAGGCCATCCCAACTGTACAAACTGTTATCATTAGAAAATCCTTCCTAATAAGTGATACATTTAATCCCTTGTTTCAGTGTCCATTTCCTAAGCCACTCATTTGTTTGTTTCATTTTTTGTTGTTTGGCCCAACCTGCTTTAGGGACAGGAAGGGTCATGACGGCACAGAGATGGATCGCCCCTCCGCCCCTGAACTCGCCGAACTGAAGTCCTGCCTCTGAGGGTCCATGGAGGGTCATGAGGGCACAGAGATGGATCGCCCTCCCCCCACCCCCGAACTCACCGAACTGAAGTCCTGCCTCTGAGGGTCCACGGAGGGTCGTGAGGGCACAGAGATGGATCGCCCTCCCCTGCCCCAGAACTCGCGAACTGAAGTCCTGCCTCTGAGGATCCATGGAGGTCATGAGGCACAGAGATGGATCACCTCCCCGCCCCGAACTCACCAAACTGAAGTCCTGCTCTGAGGGTCCATGGAGGTCGTGAGGGCACAGAGATGGATCGCCCTCCCGCCCTCCCGAACTCGCCAAACTGAAGGTATGGGTTTTGAGGGCCAGCCACAAAACAGATGCTCCTGTCCTCAGCTGGGGATCCAGCTTACTCCGTTGACTTGGTGCTGCGTGCAGTGTTGGACTTGGTGCTACTATTGGCGCCATTTCTTAATTTCAAATTGTGCTGTCATCATTTGCTTTATTTGAATTCCTGTCGGCGTGCAAGTGCTGATTGTTTTTGCTTCTCCCCATTTTATCTATTCTTAGTGCCTGAATTTAATTGTTGCTTTAATTTACTGAACTAGCAAATTGTATGCATTGTAGTCTGTATGTTAAAGGTTTATAGTGAACACGGAAGTAGTGTTATAACACACTTCGAATTTAAAGGCACCCTTCTGCGTAGCCAGCTTTGAGCAGTGCACTCCAAATTAAGCAATTAAATAAATGCATGTGACACAGCCAGCTTTGAATAATTTGCCAGGTGTAGCTGAGCAAAACCTCTTTTGAACCCTGTTCTTCCCCGCCCCCTTTCAGCTTTAAAACCTCACCTTATTTTCTCCATTCCTCCACAGTCCTGCCTCTGAGGGTCCACGGAGGGTCGTAAGGGCACAGAGACGGATTGCCCTCCCTGCCCCAAACTCGCCGAACTGAAGGTACAGGTTTTGGCCTGCCACAAGAACAAGCTCCTGTCCTCAGCTGGGGATCCAGCTTACTCCGTGACTTGGTTGCATGCAGTGTTGACCCTACTGCTGCCAGCTGCCCACTGCCCCCACCACCACCCTTAGTCATCACTGTGTTACATACCTCTACCTCACATCACGTGATGCACAAAACCAATCAGCCCACTTTGCCATCTGCAGCCTATACTGATTCACCACTAGAGGCATCCTCTATTTTAACTGCCTTTAAAGCACAATCCTGTTAGTCTACCTCAAATGAACTGAGCTACCCTTGGGCACCTATACAAGCTATCACCCCACTGTATTGCTGCTCCCACCCCCCCTTTTTCCCAGCTCTCTTTGCTACTCCTGACTACCAATCTCTAGGGCACGATCCAACATCCTACTATCTGAGAGGTCTAATTTACTCCACCCCTGCCCTGTTGCCCAGGGTGTGACCTTAAAACTGCCCACTAAAGTAGGTAGCCTTGTATTCCTGCAAGCCTGTGCCCTGCCTAAAGTGCCCGCACTTTGCCAACACCTGCTGACTTTGGCCATATTGCCTTTCCTTTGGGATCCTTCCTCTGCTGGGTACCTCACGCTCACTGGCTGTTTCAAAAGCTAGGGCCATGGCTCCACATGCACAGGCTGGAAACTTAGCCAGCTGTCAAGGTCCCCTGACCACCCTGTCCTCTTTCAAGCCCCCCTCAGCCTGGCTAATTGCCAAAGGTTTAAAAATAGCACACCTCAACATCTGTAGCATCCTCCAAAACCTTGCTGAACTAATGGCCTGGGTGGCCCACTACAAGCTTGACATTATGGGCATCACGGAAACTTGGCTTAAGCCTCGCATTCCTGACTCTGCTTGTGCCCTCCCGGGCTACAGCCTTGTCTGGCATGACAGGGCAGGCAGTAAGCATGGGGGGGTGTACTCCTTTATTATAAGGTGCACCTTAATGTGACTACAGTTGCTCATTTACCCCTGCACCCTCAGCCTGCGAGTTCCTTCACTCCCTCCTCCTGCTTGGGAACACTAAAAAGGTGCATCTTGTCTGTGCCTACAACCTTCTGAAGGGGGTGCTCAAGGGCTCTCCTCACTACTTGACCAACTTAGGGATAAGGTTGGCTCAAATGAGCTGCTAATCCTGGGGGTCCTTAACCTCAATTGGCTGGGGCCCAATACCAAGCAGTAAGAGTCTCTTCTCTCAAGCCTTGCTCTCAGCCATATCATCATGGGACCCACAAGGCTCTCCTCCCAGGGGGACAAAGGGTCACTCATTGACTGGGTAATGAGCAACAGATTGGATAAAATTGTCCACTTAGGGATACTCCCTGATGCCATCTCGGATCACTCCCCAACCTACTGCATATGGGGCACCAACTCGCCCAAAGTCCCCAGCAGAGTGATCCAGATGAGGGACTATTCCAAACTTATACTCAATGACTACCTTGAGGATCTACGATGCGTTGACTGGTCTAGGGTCACTGCCACAAATAACCCTGTTGCAGCCCTAGATCATTTCCTTACCATATTTGTCCCCTTGCAAAACAGGCATGCACCCCACACAAAAAGGAGGGTGAGAGGCACAGTCACGAAGTGGCTCCATGGAGGCCTATTCTCCCTCATGAAGCAGAGAGACAAATGTTGGGTGAAACACAAGAACTCCCACAATGACAACGACCTCCTTGAATATCGTCAACTCAGAAACTCCTGTAAGAGAGCTATACACGCCGCCAAGAGTGAGTACTGCAAATCTGCCCTGCTAGCCTCGGCCAACAACCCCCGGCGCTTTTGGAAAAATGTTAAAAACCTTGTCGGAGGGACTGCCAAGGAACAGTTTGCTGACATGTGTATCGGGGGGACGAGCTGTAATAACCCCCAAACTATCGCCACTGTTTTTAACTGCATGTTCTCAGACCTGCCTGATCCCCCTCCCTACCAACTCTCTGCCCCTAAACCACTGAGTGGGCACCCCCCCATCTGTCCTTCTACCTCAAATGGATCTCAGTTGGAGAGACCCAGGAGCTCCTTGCTGGTCTCTCACACCACACAGGGGCTGGACACGACAGCCTCGGACAAAGCTGCTTGGCTTGGGGCTCCCTCTTTGTGGCTGGTGCTCATATCTTTAACTCTTGGCTTATCTAGGGATAATCCTGATGTATGGAAGGTTGCTAAGGTTGTCCCTGTTTACAAACAAGGTGACCCCACCATCAATAACTATCACCCCATCGCCATACTCTCTACTACCTGTAAGCTCCTTGAAAAGGCAGTAGCCTCACAACTCTCCCACTACCTTCAGGGTTATCCTGTTCTCTCCCCTGCTCAGCATGGCTTCCAAAAAGGGCACAGTACATCGACTGTGCTTGCTGTGGTTACCTCCGAGATCAGGTCCATGACTGACCAAGGCAAAATGACTGGTGCCATCTTAGTCAATCTCTCTAAGGCCTTCGATCGGGTTGACCATTCCCTCCTTCACTCCACTCTGCGTTCTCTCGGATTCTCCCACTGAGTCCTTGCCTGGTTCTCCAACTACCTTGTGGGTAGGCAACAATACACCTTCTTCAATTGCACCCTCTCTGCCCTCTCCCCAGTTAACTGCGGGGTCCTCAAGGGATCCGTCCTTGGACCCATTCTGTTTTCCCTGTTCATTAATGAACTGCTGTCTGCTACTACCCATGGGCACCCAACTCTATATGCAGTTGATCTCATCGTACTGGCCAGTTCTCAGGATATTACTATCATCAACTCCCTGCTTAACTCCAATTTCAATCTTATCCAGAACTGGCTTGAGGGCCACAAGCTTACCATCAACCTGAAGAAGACCCAGGCCATGCTCTTTGGCTCTGTGGCCAAAACCTCTTCCTGCCCAGTGCCTCTAAATATCTATGGAGCAAATGGCTCCCTCCTGCCGGTTATTGACTCCATCAAGTATCTAGGAGTTAGCCTTGATCCACAACTAGATCTCACCGCACATCTTTGGAATGTATGTAAAGCCATGAATGGCAAGCTCGGCCTTGCCTACAGAGCCAAGGATTGCCTCACCCCGGCCACTCGGCTCGCCATAGCCTGGGGGAAATCCTTCCCACGCTTTGCTATGGGCTTGTTGACTTTGCCCCAGTCCCGAACTCTAGCCTTGCAAAATGGGACACTGCATATAACAATATATGCCACTTCGCACTCCTCTGCCCCTGTCTAGCACTCACTGTGAGCTCTACTCACGGCTGGAGTGGCTCCCGAAAAGCACCACTCCTTTGTCCTTGGCAACTTCACTGATAACATAGTTAGAATGGCCACCCCCTCTGCTCTCGCCCTTCCCCTCAAACACACAACCCCTGCCTACCACTTAAGATCCAGTGCTGCACAGGTTCACCTGGTACCCAAGACCTGCACCCTCAGGTGACCGGGACTTCTCCATCCACATGCCAAGACTGTGGAACTCCCTTCCCGCCCTAGTTTGTGCCTCTCCCTCCCATCCCTACTTCAAAACATCCCTATGGAGCTTTCTCAAAACTGCCTCAGCCTGTCTATGTACCATATAGACCCAGTGTATTCTCTCCTTCCCCCCGATTCTCTGAGGGAGTTGTCCTGTGAGCAGTTTCACTGGCCGCTGTTAAATCTCTGCTGATAACCAGCATAAGACACTTACTATCCTCCTGTTGGAGAGGCGATCTTGTCATATCTGTACCTGCTTCTTTTCTGCATTATTTTTTTTCATTCTATCTCATTTTAGGAGCTCATGTCATGCAATTACATACTTGTACGTTCAATAATTTGGATGTTATTCTCTTTCATGTTGTTATTTGATGTTATTCTACCTTTCAATGCTGTTATGTAACTTGTTGCTAGACTGCTTACCTGACCATTTTAAAGCCTGTTGTTCCATAAGCTGTACCACCCACTTGTCGTAGCCTGTGGCTCCTGTATGTTACCTCGACTCTGTATTATGTTTCCCATTTACTCTGTAACTCTCCCGGGTCGCATCTGAAAATAGGCACTTGCTTGTCTAGAGTGCTTACCTGGTTAACAAAAGCAAATAAATAAATAAAATTTCATTCTTTAAGACATTGAACCAGGGAAATAAAGTCTTCCTAGATGTCTTCCTGTTAGAATATATTTATAGCATTCATTCCCACGTGTAAGACTATTAGTGGATTACTATACAAGTTCTTTAAAATAATAGGGACCCTTTCTTCTATGTCTCTGATCCAAGCCCCCCATAACTTGAACATGTGTGATTAGTTTTATTCTGATTACATATGTAACTATCAACATATTTTAGAATCGAATACCCTAGTACATAGACCTGCCTAGTTTCACTAGTGGGAGCTGTACCATTTGTTTCCATTTCATTGTTTCCGATGTTATCAATGGCTTCAGTGTCTATATTTGGTTCATCAGTTACCACCTGTTTATCAGTCTGGTTTTCCATGTTCTTAGTAGCTATGATTTCATTAATAACATCTTTTTGTGAACTAATGCAAAGATTTCTTTTGCCCTTGTGTTTATCACCCATAATCTCATGGCAGCACTGGTCCTGATGGATTGGAACCAAGGATTTTTAAACTGGTTGCCTCCCTTCTGTCTACTCTTGTAACCAGGCTCTTCAACCTGTCCATTTGCTCATCCACTGTGCCCTCAGCTTGGAAACCCACCAGGATTGTTCCTGTATTCAAAAAAGGCAATTCTAAGACCATAACTAACTACTGCCCCATTGCACTTCTCTCCACTCTTAGCAAGCTGCTTGAACAGTTAATCCATTGTCAAGTATCTGACCATCTACTTAAATTTAACCTTCAGTCTCCTGCTGAGCATGGTTTTAGGGCTGGCCACAGCACCACAACTGCCCTCACACAGATCACTAGTGAGGTTAAGTCTATCATGGATAAAGGCCTGCTTACTGGGCCTGTAGTTTTTATTGACCTTACCAAAGCATTCAACTTGGTAAATCACCCCCTGCTTTTATGAAAACTTAAAGCACCCGGGGCCTCTGGAGCTACCCTATCCTGGTTCAAAAGCTATTTTGCCAATTTGTCTCAGTCTGTCTCTTTCTGTAAGGTCCTCCAACTCTCTTCCTGCTCCTATTTCCCGTGGTGTCCCCCAAGGCTCAACACTCAGCCCTCTGCTCTGTTCCATGTTTATAAATTACCTTCCTTCCCCCTCACTGTCAGACCATTATGTACGCTGATGACTTGGTCCAGTAGCCTGTGACATAGGTGACCATAACTGGGTGATTTCAAAAAGGGTGACTCAATTGCAGCACATGTCGACAGGGCTACTGACCAAGGAGGGCGACCGGATGGGGGGTTCATGCATATAGTGACAGGATGTCACTACATGTACACATGTGGGAGGGGACAAGCATGCTGAGTGAGGGGCAGAAGGGGAGGGAGGGTTTGTGAGGTGTGGTGCCATGGTGGGCTGCCAAGCTGGCCCCATGGCAAGGTGGGTGGGTGGTGGGCTGGGGTTCTGAGGGTACTGGGTTTGGGTCCGGGTGCATGAACATTTTGTTGTGCCCAGACCAAATTTTTTTATATAGGATTTGCACCCCAACATGATTCCCTCCCGTGGATTGAGAATCCTTTAGTGAAGAAGGTGTGGGTGGCACAGCCCCCCACATAAAAAGGAAAATCCTAAGTCCCCTGTGCCCTTTTGCTGTTCACCAGGGGTGTACATCACTGAAATTGATTTTTGGTTATGTACACTCGCCCTAACAGCAATTGCCTTTCTGCGGTTGCCGTAATGACATGGAACCCTTGGTCCTATTCTCTGCCTCAGATTCTACTGATGACATCAATAACCACCTCTCCCTTGCTCTTCAACAAGTTCAATCCTGGCTTACAACAAATTATTAAATTCTTAATGTATCCAAAACTCAGGACATACTCTTTAGATCCCATAGAAAATCAAATGCTAAATCTCCTAAGCTACAGGTGCTATGCCTCGATGGGTCTGCCGTCTCCATAACTAACTCCTTTAAGTACCATGGGGTCACACTTGACCATGCCCTTGACGTGTCTTCCCACATCAGTCAGATTTGTAGATCTGTTAATCCCAAAATGGGGGTGGCCAACTGAGTTTGTCACTCCCTCACCTCTGCAGCCAGGATCTCTGTTGCTCAATGTGTTCTGCTCCCTGAACTCAGCTACTCTCTCCCAATCTTTGCCCTGGCCAAAGCTGGTGCACTTCATAAGTGGGACTTCACTTATAATAATATTTAAAGGTTTGCACTGTTGGCTCCTTTCCTCACCCACCACTGCTTGCTTTACTCTGCCATGCAGTGGCTATCCACCTTTGACCTACATTCCTATACCTTAGGGTGCTTCATCTTCTCAATTACCCATAACCCCTGCCCTGATTCCCTAGGTGCTATGCTCCACCCTGTGGTACACTCTCGACCTCTGAGGTCTGCAACTTCTGTACTGCTCTCAGTCCTGCTCTGCATCACTAAGATGAGGCAACAAGTGTTCTCCCACATTGCCCCCAAATTCTGGAATTCCCAACCTCTCCATATCAAGAACCCTAAATCTCACCCAATATTTAAGAAAGCCCTGTTCTCTCATTTAAATGCTCTTGGCATTTTTGAATGTACTTGATACTTTTGTTTTGCCTCTTAGCTTCTGACTGTTATATTCTGGTACTGTTGTTTATAATGTTTAGTGTCCTGTGACTTACCCATGCATAATTCATGCATCCCTGTGTGGATGTTTACAATCTCTGATCTGTAAGGTACTGCCTTCTAATATGTGATGATATTTTTCACTGTTGTAATCTGTACATTTAATGTTATTATCTGTACTCTCCCAGGTTGTGTCCAAAAATAGGCAGATCCTTCCCTAGTGCACTTACCTGGTTATGAAAAACAAATAAATAAATAAATCTAACTGGACGTTGATTAAGTAATGGTGTCCTGATAGACAAGATTTGGTAATGGGATTATCCAACAAAATGGTATGTTCTTGGTTTGTTGTACTTGGATTCAGTGGAACTTTTTGATTTGAATATCAGATTAAATTCAGCCTTGTTTGACTTACTAAACTAACTACCACATAATCTATTTGATCTTATAATACCTAAAAATGTGAACTATATTAACTGTATTTTTTCATAGGATTACTATGCATCAAAAGCTAGTGCCATGACTGACTCACCAACTAATTAGTTAGAGAAACCTAAGTGGCTGTCTAAAGCCATCTTGAATGATTCCATGGTTGGACAGGCTACAACTTCCCATAGTAATGCATTCCAAACACTAACTACACATTGATTAAACCACAAACCTCTTTTGGTAGTGTTGTATTTCTCATCAGATAGCTGCATATCATGATTTTTTCTTAAGTGTATACTAGTTACTTTTGTCTGTAGTCCCGGGCACTCCCAAAGATCCTGATTCATAAATGCCCTACAAACCTTACAAAGATCCCACCTACAATGTCTGTATTCTAGAGGAAATAGTTTCAATGTGTTTAGTCTTTCACTATACACCAGATGGGACATGTTTTTATTCCTTTAGTAGCCCTCCTTTGCACTCTCTAGAATCACACAATATCCCTCACTTTGTGTGGTGCCCAAAATTGGCCACAGTACTCCAGGTGTGGTCTCACCATGACCCCAAAAAGAGGCATAATGACTAGGGATGTAAGTTTGTCATGGCAGTCATACACATCATTGATTCCATGACATTTGATCTTTATTCAGGACTTCCATGACTTTCACTTGTGTTATGAGAATGTAGCAATGATGACAGTGCCACAACATTTACTACTGCTTACTAATGATTTCATGAACAAACAATGAGTCATTAAAACCTCATCCATGACAAACTTACATCCCTAATAATGACTTCTGGTCCTCTACTCTTAATATACTTTAATATGGTGCCCACGATTTTATTTGCTTGCACTGTTACCGCTTAAGTGTGTTCTGTAAAGTTGAGATCCTTAGTTATGACCACTGCCAAGTCTTTTTCATTACTTCAAGTCAAGGTCTTAACATCACGATTTGTTACTGCTTTAAATTCTGGACTTAAACCTCAACCATTGCCTGAGGCATCATTTGAGTCCTCCCTTCTGTCATTGTCCAAATCAAGGTCCCAACATCACGATCTGTCCTTGCTTCAAATATTGGACTTAAACCCCAACCATTGCCTGTGGAATCTGTCATGTTTTCCCTTTCAACAGTCCTTCCTAGACCATCACGTCCAGCCCTCTCCAATCTTAGCTGTCCTTCCCTCCCCACTCCCTATATTCCCATCCCCTTCCCACTCCACTTGCCAGGTCATGCCTTCAGTACTTATCAAAGGACTCTTACATCTCAATCTTCTTCGCACTTTGATGCTAGAGGAACTACCACTCCTGCTCACTATGACTCCTCCAATGATGTTTACTGTATAAACTTTAGCTCATTACCTTAGGTCCATATATCTGTATCCATGCAATTGTATTTAAATGGCACTACCTCCTGTTGAATCTATTGCTATGCTCTGGCGCATGTATTTTGTCACATGTGATGGTTATATGTTATTATGTTGTCATTATTACTATGTAATTGTTATGTACATTCACTCAACCTGTGATGTCTTAACCCTTTTGGCAATTGTTTTGCCCCAGGTCCATCTTGTAAACAAGCTTGTCTCAATGATGTTCTGCCTGGCAAAATAAAGATTTTGATTGATTGATTGATTGATTGATTAACTACCTAATGCTAGCTGACTGCCATTTAAGTAATATTTCACCATTTTATTTTTGCCCCCAAAGTGCATTACCTTGCATTTATCAACTTTGAAGTGTAATTTATAACTACTGGCCCAGTCTGATATCTTATTCAGGTCATCCTGTAATTGACTGCCTGCTGTATCATCTTCTACTCTGGCACCCAGTTTCATATCATCTGCATACTTTTCAACCCAAGAATTGATAGATGTTTTCCTTGATGGCACATATAGGTTAAAAAGAGTGGAACCCAAGACTGATCCCTGGGGCACCCCACTACTCACATTCCCCCAGTCCGAACCATGACCCCTTATTTTGACCCTTTGTTTTCTCCCATCCAGCCATCAGCTAACCCATTTAATGATATTACTACTAAAACCAATGGTTTTGAGTTCATCCAGCAAGTCTTTATGTGGGACCGTGTAGAATGCATTGGAACAATCCAAGAAAATGATATCCACTGGGAATCCATCATCCAGAGCCTTACTAACTGGCTCAAAATAATGAAACTGATCTGCTTGACAAAATCTAGATCATGTAAAGCCATGTTGGGATATGTCACAATAACTTAGTGACTCCACCTTTACCTCAGTTAAATCCTTTACAAACCCTTCCATGATTTTATCAACAATCAAGGTCAGGCTAATTGGCCTATAGTTTGTGGAGTCATTCCTCATGCCCTTTTTATAGATAGGGATCACATTAGCCTCCCTCCATTCTCCTATTATTTGTCCACGCGAGATGGATTCACTAACAAATACTGATAAGGGGCAAAGTACAGTAGTGTAGTTCTTTGGATAATTTCTTCAGTAGACAGGTGTGGATATTGTCAAGTAGGAAAGGCAAGGCAAATTTTATTTAAAAAGACACCCATCCCAGAGGCTCTAGGTGCAGTTCAGAAATCAAAACAATTACAAAGAAAAAAACAATAAAAAACATCAGAATAAATGTAATAAATTAAATCACACAATTTTCCATAGAAAAGGACTTGGAGATCTATTAATTTTAAGTTCACTCAGCTTAGTTTGGACCTCATCCTCCTTTATAATGTTAGTTAGATTATCTGTTTCAACCATGTACTCTCAGGAATAAGGCACTACATCAGCATTTAAAAACTGGAATGACTAGTACTTCAGATTAAAGCATATTTATTGCAAAAAAATAAAACCTCAGCACACAGGCAGATGCTTTACACGGTTTGGATCAACATCCTTTATCAACAGCTACTGCCAAATAGCAACTGCCACAATAAATACCAACAATCAGTGACATCATCCTATAAAAAATTCAAACTCATTGGTGCAAAACCATGTGGCACAAATTACATCATAACATCCCTAATACACCTGAAAACAACATGCTTCACACACATTTCCATTAAAAATACATAAATAACTGTTGCATCTGTATTTCTTATAGAATATAAATATCAGTACCATAACTGAGGTGAAGGAACAAAGGGGAAGGGGGGGTTAGGGTAAGGATAGATGGGGGGTTGGGTATGAAAGGGGAAGGAAACAAAGGTAAACAACACATATAGAAACACTGTAATGAATTGATAAATATCACAATGAGGATAGAACACTGAGGAATTTATTAACTTCTCCTCTAAATAGGGTTTGAGCTCAAAACCTGTGTTGAGCCCTGGTTTCTTAGTGGCTCTTAACATCAAAATCCAGAAAGTTTCTCTTTTCAGAACTAAATTATTAAAATTGCCCCCTCTTGGGTTCCAATTTACTTTATCTATGATGGTAAATCTGAAAGTTTTCATTACCATCAGGGTGTTCTGCGATATTATTTGCAGTGGCATACAGCAGGTCTTTCCTGTCTATGGCCCTATGATGTTCTCCAAATCTCTGTTTAAAAGAGTGGATTGGTTTCCCAACATAAAAAGCTTTACATTTACATTCAGCTAAATAAATTACCCTCGCTGTCTTGCATGTGCAAAATTGTCTTATCACAAAGTTTTTGTTTGCATTGACAATGTGAATGTGCTACAGTTATTAACACTCTCAGAGTACAGACAGTTCTTACACCTGCAACAACCTTTAGCATTATTTACCAAGTTGCTGGCTTTCTCTCTACAAAATGACTGTGAATCTGCTTATCTTGCAGTGTTTGTGCTCTCCTGTAACTCATTCAAGGTTTGTTTACAGCTATCTCCCTAAGCACTAGTTCACTTGCCAGCACTCCCCAGTGTTTATTTATGATGGCACTGATCTGTGCAGCATGGCTCGAAAAAGTAGTCATAAAGTAAAATTTACCTACTTGAGGAGCTTCTCTTTCTTTGTCTTGTAAAAGACTCTCTCTAGTTGTGTTCTCAGCACAGTTTCCGGCTATTGCTATGTTTTTCTCACTGTAGCCACTACTCAGTAGCCTTTCTGCTAGCACTTCCTGTTCCACTTCATAAACTTCCCCAATGCAACAGTTCCATTTAAAATGAAGGAGCTGTCCCTTAGGAATGTTTTATAGGGTGTGCTTTGGATAGCAACTTGATGCATTGCGTAGACTGTTGCCATCCATGACTTTCCTGTGAAGTTCAGTTTCTACTTCTCCTGTCATGCTTTTCTTAATGCTTAGAACTAAAAAATCAACTTCAGTAGCACTACTGTTAAAGGCAAATCTCAGGTTTTCATTTGTGCTGTGTAAGTACTTTACAAAAAAATGTAGTTCAGTTTCAGTGCCATTCCGTAATAAAAACACATCAGATCTACCTCAAAACCTCATTTTTTCAAAAAAAAGGGGCTATTTTCAACCTTCAGAACATATTCATTTTCTCAAGTACCAACATAAATATTCGCAACTGAAGGGGTGCATGTTGCCCCTATCGTGGTCCCTTTAACTTATCTAAACAGTTTTTTGTCAAATACAAACACATTAAACTTCAAAACACACTCTACAAGTCGTACTAGAAGTTCAGTTGGTGGTAACATGTCCATATTTCTTGCATTCAAAACAGAGGCAATCGCATCCAATCAATCAAAAAAGAGTGAGGAGACGAGCACAGACAGAGAGATGAGGCAAATGACATTTTAATTGGTCTCTGCTAGGGCATAGTTGGACAGCATGTTTGCCTGAAACAGGTTAAAAGTCAAACCATGTGAGTCACACATCTTCCTTTATTTAAAACAAACAAAAACATAGAAACGTAGACTTTGACAGCAGATAAGGACCACTTAATCCACCTAGTTTGCCCATTTCCCTACCTATTGGATAATCTGCAGATCCTAGTTAACCAACAGCCTACTTTCTCCTGCACCCCACTATAATTGCCTTATGTTTGTCCCATGCATTCTTGAATATTTATTTTTTTAATTCTAAATCATTATGCCTAAAAATCAAATACTGATGTCAAATGGGTCCAGAATTGATACCTCTCTGGTTTTAGACTGGATAGTCCATTTTTTGGGTCCTTAACTGGTAATTCAGTTTTGCTTAAACGTAGTTCAGTTATGGGGCCATTTGGAGAGCTCATATAACTCTTAAAAACTAATTGGATCAAATCATTCACTGACTCATTGTGGTGGACTCAAGTTCAGGTTACACAGAAGTTCTAATGTCATACAGATGTTTGTTTGTAAAATCAGTCAATGTTGGAGGTGTTAAGTATGGCCATTAAGAACATTTCCAGTAAATCAACCTAATATTTTCCATTTGGAATTTTAAGTATGGTCCTTTACTGTTGTTATAAGCAACTGTTTTTATCTCTCTATATGGTCTCCTATGTTCCTTTTTGTTTGTCCTTTAACCTCAAAAACTCTGATCATCCCATTCGAGAATAAATATGGAACCCTTCAGGACCCCTCTAATAGTTTGGGGAATGAGTCAGACACTTCCTCTTAGGCTCATCACAGGCAGATGTCGCATCTGACACAGAGCACCCCTTAGTGACAGTAACCGGTAAGGTAGGAAACATCCTTGAGAAGAAGCTAGTCAAAAAGAAAAAATCTGACACTAATAGGCAGAAGAATAAGAACCCACTCTGAACGCTGTGGCATAATTACCCCTAATGGTACTATTTCTGTCACTTAGTACAATAAATACCAATAGTATTAAAAGTACTAGGAAACTCAATGCAGTCTTTTCACATCTTATTTTTACCTGTTCCCAGGTTTTCTTTTTACAAGATATCAGATTACATTCGCTTTCGAAAATAGCAAGGACTATTAAGGCATGGTATGTAGGGCCCTCTTATTGTTCCATTGGTTCTGACTGATGCTCTGGACCGAGTATATTGTTTAGGAATGTGGACTTACACCTTATTCAATTGATTGATTTGGTACCAGGGAGAGTGTTGATTCTAGATATCAGAATTAATAATGTCTCCTACTGGTTTATTAATATTTATGCTGGCCAAACAAAAACTGATAGAATTGCTCTTTTTCAGGTAATTCAGCCATATTTGTATACCTCTTATCATGTTCTATTGGGTGGGGATTTTAATTATGGTACTGTATGTCTCTTGGAGATAAAGGTAAACACACAAAGACTATAAAAATCTTTTGTGACATATTTGGCTACAATGATTAAAACAGCTAACTTTGATGATGTTTATTTTTACTTTCATAACACCCCTGACCCCACCCTCCATAAAGGGAATTTGGCAACTAGAATTGATTTTATTTTTCTTTCTAAAACCCTATAAATTCTGGACATTTCCAATATCCTGGTTGAAATCTCTGACCATAATGTTCTTCAATTGTTGCTCAAAAATTATATCACTGTCACACAAGGCCCTGGGACTTGGAAGTTGAATTTAGCTTTATCAGCAGGCCCCAATTTGTTACATATCCTTTGATCCTTTACTCAAGCTGGGAAAATCTGTCCTTGTGATGTATGATGACTACATTACTTGGTAACAGGATACTAAATATGATTTATCATGTCTTTTAAAATCAGCCACTAGGTCCAATCACAATTCCAGATATTCCCAGTATCTTCAGAACAGACAACAGTTACAAAAATTACAATCTCTTACCTATCAAATGGGTCATTCTTTTACCAGTCACATACAAAATGTTAAAAAGAGCATGTTAGTCTTTCACCAGAGGCAAGAGAACAAACTTCAGTATCAGAAAAGATTTGGCACTAGGGGAAAGTCATGTACCCTATGTCCTTATGCTACCTGCTCAGACAGAGTTACAAAAAAAACATTTTCTTTCCTATTGAATAATAAGGGTCTCTTTGTTCATGATACTAAAAGTTTGATGGAAGTGGCAGTTAACCACACTTTGACTCTTTTTAGTGCTCAACCATCTGAGACTGCTTTCTGGAGGACTTTTTTTTCTACCTTCCCTAACCCACGATGCCCTGTGGATGTGGTAGAACCCCTTACTGGACCCATACAGGCATCAGAGATAGTCCCTGTCTTGTCCACCCTTGTCAAAGATAATGCACCTGGGCCAGATGGCCTTACAGATGATCTGTATAAATTGATAGGTGAAGATTTGGCTCCAGAAATGGCTATGGTATTCACAGAAATTTTACATACTCAATCAGTACCTTTAGCTATGTCAGAAGGCTCACTTATTTATTTACATAAGAAGGAGACAAAACACAATTGAGTAACTGGAGGCCTATTAGCCTACTAAATACGAATTTCAAACTGCTTATGAAGATTTTAAATTCTAGATTACTGCCTATTACTAAATCTGTTATCAGTCAAGTGCAAACCTGCTATATACCAAATAGGTTTGTTATATACCATTTGATACTACTAAGAGAAGTTTTTGAAAGAGGGAGTGCAAACTTGCCTATCAGATAAGTCCTGTCCTTGGATCATTTTAAGGCATTTGACGCTATAGATCATGACTATCTTTGGTATGTTCTTCAGATGTATGGTGTCCCACAGTTGTTTGTGACATGGATCCAGGCCTTATACAGAATGGCCACAGTATGACCGATGATTAATGCCTGGCAGGGCCCTTTGATTCCCATTAAAAGGGGTGTGGAAGGGTTGACCCTTGAGCCCCCTCCTCTATGTCTTTAGCATCGACCCTTTGCTGAGGGCCCTGAACTCCTCTCCAACAATACAGTTCCTATGAAATGCGGTAGGTCCTTTTCCCTTTAAAGCCATCGCTTATGTGGATGACCTTTACATTATCACTACGGATGTCCCATCTGCCACAGCAGCAATCACGGGTTGTAAATCTTATGGATCCTTCTCAGGAGCTTCTTTGAATCTTATCAAAAGTAACGGTGCCAGGTTGGGCACTCATGCATCCTGTATTCCTCAAATAAAAGGTATTCATAGGTTCATAGATCTATACGAGTTTGGCAGGTAATTTTACCCATAATGGACTCACCACCATACTCATTGGTGGAATTTGAACTTAGTATCTCCCACGAATAAATCCAGATTGATCATAAATAGATCAAGAGTTGAGCTATATACTATTTGGGAAGATAGTTTGTTCCAGGTATTAACTACTCTTTGGGTGAACCACTTGCTTCTTTTAATAGTATTATTAAGGGTTCCTTTTAATTTTAAAATGTGTGATCTGGTATTTACTTCAGTTTGTAGTCTAACTAGGCCTATAGTTTCAAAAATTGCTGGATCTTGAAATGCTTTGTATGTTTGGCATAGATCACCACGTACCCTTCTATATTCCATTGAATATAGGTTAGTTTTATTTTTTTAATCTGGTTTCATAATCAGATGATGATAGGGTAGAAATTTACTTGTCACTTTGCATTGAATCTCTTCTATAAGTTTATGATTTTTTATTAAATTTGGAGCAATAGTAGGTTAGCAATATTCTAAATGTGGTCTTACAAGTCTGGTATACAGTGGAATAATTACATTTTTTCCCTACTTTTAATATTCCTTAAAAATGCAGTTTAATACTCTGCTGGACTTTTTGACTGCATTAGTTGTATGGGTACCAAAGGTGAACTCATTTGTTAAGGTAACACCAAGGTCTTTTTCCTGGTTTGTCATCTGAATTGTAATATTATTCATTGAATAAGTATAACAAGGGTTATTTTTATCAAAGTGCATAACTTTACACTTTGATTCATTGAACAGCAACTCATTGTTTTTTGACCATTCAACTAGGTGTGTTTGGTTGTTTTGCAAATTTATAGCTGAATGTACATCAGATATAATATTTCCTATCATACAATCATCAGCAAACTTTGCAAACCAGCTTGTAGTAGATTGTAGGCTCATAGAAGAAATTAATATATTAAATAGAATAGAGCCTCACACTGAGCCCTGCCGGACCCCACTACTTACTAGACCCCAATTTGACAAGTAACCTTTGACCGAAACTCTTTGTAGTCGACCTGTAAGCCAAACATTTATCCAATTTATTATTACAGGATGAATTTTCAATAATGTAAGTTGGTTAATAAGTACATGATATGACACAGAATTGAAGGCTTTGACAAAATCTAAAAATACTGTATCCACTGATAAGCCTTTATCCAGTGCCTCGCTAACAGGTTCTAGAAAGTAAAGAAGATTAGTTTGACACGATCTACCCTTAACAAAACCATGTTGATAGATGTCTATGTGTCCTATTTCTGCTAGATGGGTAGTAATTCTAGTTTTTATTATCCTTTCTAACTGTTTACAGATCACTGCAGTTACAGTAGACTTATAGGTCTATAGTTTTCGACTTGACTTTTTTTACCACTTTTGTGTGGTGGAATAACTATTGCTTTATTCCATAATAGAACAATAGTACTTGTGTCTAATGAACGATTGAATAATAATGTCAAGGGTCCTATTAGAGATTCACTTAAAGTTTTGATAAATATTGGTGGAATGCCATCGGGGCCAGCTGATCCATTTGATTTTAATAATTTGATACTATTTCCTGTTCAGATATTAGGACAAATGGACAATCAGTAGTTATTTTATTTGGGTTGCTAGTATGTTTAGGCTTAAACAAATTAATAAAGTATTTGTTTAATTGTGTGGCAATTTCTCTTTCTTCAGTGATAATTCCTGCTGAAGTGTGTAACAGTTCTATGGGAGAACTGTTCTGTTTCAAAGATCCAATATCATTGAAAAAGGATTTTTTATTATCTTTAACATTTGTGACTAGTTTTTCTTTTTGTATTTTCTTTTGTTTTCTTATCAGGTTTTTACATTAATTAACAGAGTATTTATATTGGGACCAATTCGATACTGTTTGGTGTTTTTTAAATTTATTGTAGTATTTCTGTTTTTTGGCCAAGTTTCTTTTAATGTTAATGTTCCACCATATAGGAACTCTTCTATTTTTGTGATATTTTTTCCTAATAGGAACCCAAGTATTGATGCAATGTTGTATTTTATTGTTTATTTTATTCCAAGTTTCTGCTAGATTAACAGCAAGAGAGTTCAGTAAACCAGTTCCAGTTTTTTTAGCTATGCATCAATGCTATTGTAATTTGCTAGATAAAAGTTTTTAATAATGGAGCAGCCGGCTAATAATGGGGTATAATTTAGATTCATAGTGGTAAGGACCATATTATGATCACTGTTAGACAGGAGATGGATAACTGTAACCTTTGAATTTGTATTTTCAATATTCGAAAGAAGAAGGTCTAATATGTTATTACCTCTTGTAGGTTTTTTTTAACCAGTTGATCCATATTATTTATTGTCATAATATCCAAGAATAATGTATCAAAACTTGAAATTCCTTTACTGGTTTTTCAATCAAAGTTTGGGAGATTGAAGTCACCCATAAGAATGCAGGCCCAGATATTCAAACTGCACCCAAAAAGTGCGCAATAACAGGAGCAAGCACAAGTCTATTGCACCCATGCACAAGAGATGCAATATTCAAAAATGGAGCAGGCCAAACTGCGCCTACAGCCAACGACTGAATATCGCACCACCTGCACCATAGCGCAACTAGGGAGGGGGAAGCTGAGCAGATCTGATGCACCATAGCGCAACAAGGGATGTTCAGCTGAGCAGTCCAGAGGCACCATAGCACAACCAGGGACTCCCCCCAGCAGCAGAGCAATGCAACTGCACAACCAGGGAGGAAGGGGCCCACCACCCATGCCACAGATGGGCACAGGAACACACAGCAGAACAGAATTTGTCCCCCCACACCTCATGTGCTGCACAACTGGGGGAGGGCTGGAATAACCACTGGCCCATGGAGACAAGCAAACAACCCACAGCCGGGCCATGGTGCCCCATCACACCTACCGGCAAGCTGTGACTGGCACACAAGGAGGGCTGACCACCCCATGCCACACCATCACCCCCAATGCAGAGCACACCCTGCACCGTGACCCCCTGACACCCCCCCATGAGCAGTGACCACCATTGCAGGAAACCCCATGCATGCCACCACCCCTACTGTGACACTGCAACCCTGTGCACCACAGAACCATGCAAGCCAGCTCCACCATGAGCAACCATCAGCGGGTGGCAGCACACAGCAATGCTACAATGGCAGACACAGTGCCACCATGCACAGTCCCCCCGAGGTACTGCTGAGATACCAACCATGCGTTGGCACATGAGGTACCCCACACGGGACAGGGCGTGCCCTGGACACCACCACCAGTGGTACAGCACCCTGCACAGTATTCCAATGTCACAGCCCGACCCACCACTGGCCACAACAGCCAGCACAGACACCCACAGTGGTGCGTGGAAGCATCCACCACACCGGATGCCACACAGTGTATGGACAGACACCCACCCATACCCAAGGGCACAACAACACAGGGATGCAGTGGTGGGGCAACCAAGCCCCCAGTGTGGGCATATGTAAACTGTGTACACACAACCTGCAGTCCTCCATGGCACTGGAGTGCCAGCCACCCTGTGCAGGCACTGTGGACCCGTACACCACCATAATTCACCCGGAGCACAAGTCACAGACAGTGGGGCACATCCCCTGCAACACACACAAGGCACAGCATGGAGGTGGGACAACAACTGTGGAGCCCATAGTGCCACCCAGGCAGACATGCACCACACCAGTGACAGGAGGCAACCCAGCAATGAGATGGGTACAGTGGCTACCCTGCAAGGACTGCCACCACTGACATGCCAGTGGACAGTGCAGGTCACAGACATGCATGTGTGTCAGGCTGCACAGGCCATGGACGGGCCGATGGGTGCACCATGGACACAGAGCATGCACCATGGACCACTGCACACAGTCATCCAGTGCACAGGGCACAACACACACACCACAGACACTGACTGATAGCTACCCCCACACCATAGTCACCTCCACACGGACACACACACATACCCATGACCGCACCACCCCTGACACCATGCACACCACTGCAGCTGAGTCCTATAGCCCACTGCAAATCAGAGACCACCGCAGTATTCATATCAAAATTAAATATATTGAACAAACACATAAAATTCAACTATTTACAATATTACATACAAACTATATACAAGGTTGGGGGGCCACAAACAAGGTGGGGGTGGGTAGGGGGCAGGGTGACAAACGGGACAGGAAAGGAGGGTGTGAGGTGGGTCTGGGGGGTAGGGGAATACAGGGACTAATTGATCCCTAGCAGGAGCGCCTCTCCCCACTCCGACTCCTCCGAGCTCTGTGACTCCACAGGACCCCGGTGTCATCTATCCATCTGAGGATGTCCAGTGAAGCCCTCACCACCAGGAGTATCTTCTGCAGTGCCTCCCATATTTTCCTTAGATGGCGTGTACCTAGGACAAGGGAGCACAGTCAATAGGTGTGAAAGCACAACCCTATACAGCCCGCCCACTGTGCATGGCATACGGCCGTGGGACATACCTCTGTGATGGTGTGTGACCATCCACAGTGATCACGTCCACATGACCTGCCCACCCAGGTGCATACAGCCATGTGGAACGCTGCATACACCCACCGGCCAAGTCATGCACAGCACCACCATGGCCATTTAGTGACATGGCTATGTGGTGCAAAGGCAGTGGCACAACTATGTACCTGGTGCACGCATGGACCACCACTGACGCACTCCCAGACATGCATTGCCACTGAACAGTGTTGACTGTAACAAGTCGCGTGCATGGCAGTGGTGTCGATGGATGGTGGCCATGCCCTGCTGCCCACCCTGTCACACAGCATGCAATAGTAATCATGGATGTATGGCACTCACCTTCATCGGGCCAGTCCAGTGGGCGGTGAGGGCCCTCGCCCCGCCTTGCTGCACCCTGCTTTTCCTGCCGCCACTCTTCACGGGCATGGCGGCATTCCTCCGGGCCTGTGGGGCAAACATGGAGAGAGGAACATCAGTACAATCCTGTAGCAAAGTCCCCCTGCCCCCAGGTGTGTGCCCTCCCACCCAGCCAGACCCACCCACCCCACACCCTGTGAACACCACCACAGCCAACCCCAGACAGGCCCTCCCCCATCTGCTGGACACATACAACACTGTTACCCATATGGAAGATAAAAGTGTGTTGATGTAACCCCTACCTGGCCGTGTCACCACGCCCCTCCTGGCACGTGCCCGCAGGTGTGCCAGTAGCTCTGGCTACCTCTGCCGGAGGTCCCCATACCTGTGTCGGCACTGCTCGGCACTGCTCAGTACTCTTCCCCCATCCTGTGGCCTCCTCAAGCTGCAGTGGCCACCTCCTGCCACACCTGGGTCCTGGACTTGTCCAGGGGCACCTCCCTGAACAGAGGCCCATTGTGAGGCTCTACAATGGCCACTAGGTTGGCCAGCTCTATTGCAGACCACTGGGCTGCCCACCTGCATGCCATTCTTGCTGCTCGATATGGCAATATGGTGCTTTGCAGCGTGGCTCCCCACGTGCAGATGCTGCATGGTACAGCACTGCCATTCCTGTCATGCTGTCACCGAACAGCGCAATAGAGGTGCACCCATGCCTGACGCATAGTGCCTAGGGGGCAAAGGTCGGGCACAGGGTCAAGGGTCTCTGGCGCATGGACACGCACAGCGTCATTGGAACCCAATGCGTGTAGCGTGATTGGCTGCCCGTGTGCCATCGCCATTAGCGGCCTATCGTGCAGTTGGCCCAGTGCGCCTATGGTGGCCCAGTGCCACAGCACCATGTAGTGACCATCGCTATAGCGCCACTGGCACAATGGTGGCCATGCCCTGCATTGTCAACCGCACACAGCAAGTCATCAGCATGGCAGACACCTGCGTCAGCAACCTGGGCATGTGCAGTGAGGTGTGTACTACGCATGTCACAGAACTGCGCCATTGGCTCAGCATGTTCAACACAATTGCGTAAAGCACAACAGCATGATATTCAGCCGTCATATGCAAATCATCTAATCAGCCATTCAATGGCGCAGCACTGCAATTTGCATCTACTTAAAGTTGCGCCTCACCTCATTTGCATGGGTTGCACTATAAAAGTGTGACATAGGGCTGCAGTGGCCATAGTAGGTTACTGCAGTCTATTGGTGAGTTTCATGCTGTTTGGGAGTGTGGACTATGGATTTAGGGACATGCATGGGACTACACAGTCACAGGTGACAACTGCCATTCTTACAGGCTACACAATGACCAAGCAAGTTGTTGGAGAGGAGGAACACAGTGGTGGGAGGAGGAGGAGGAGGCCTAACTTTACCAAGGCCGAAACCGAAGCCCTGTTTGAGGCCTACCTGGATCAGGAGCCACTTCTCAGTGAACGGCGGGGAATACCTCAAGCCCGTGCTGCTGCATGGGAGGAGGTGACACGAGCTGTGAACCTGCATGGCAGCCACCAGCGCTCTGTGCAGGAGTGTAAGAAAAAGATGGGCATGGACAGGAGGAGGATAAAGGAGAAGGTGGCTGCCATCAGGGCAGCACGAGCTGCAACAGGTGGGGACAGCCGGAGGTGGTACAGCTGACCCCACAGGAGGAGAGGCTTGCTGGAAGCATGCTGTGCAGTGCCATTGAGGGTGTTCTGGGTGGTGGCTTCCAGACGGGTGGTGGCCCATCACTGCATGGTAAGTCAAGGTCTGTCTATGGGGGGGGCAGGGTGGGTCACATGCAGTAACATGACTTTGCTTTCCCTTACAGATCCTGAGCATCTGAATGGGTCAGCAGTGGTGGGCCTGTCCACTGAGGACAGTCAGCTGGAGATGGAGGAGGGCTCATCCACCTCCATAGGTATACATGGATCATTGCAACAGTGGGGCCACCTGGTTGTCCAGACTGATGTCATTGTAACAGGTGTGGAGGAAGCCCTGCCTGTGTCCCAGCATGCCGGCATCCACAGATGCCAGTATGCTGTGACTGGGGCCGGTGCAGAGTCTGTCACCGATGATGATGACGCTAACGTCATGGGCAGTGACACGTGTGTGGCACAGGATGGCCACACAGCAGGGCACTTCACGCCCATGGCTGTGGGTGGTGCTGCCATGGAGGCCTGTGTCTCAGCACAGTCCCAGCCTGTGCCTGTCAGCACCAGTGGGGCAGCACTGGTGTCTGTTCAGGACAGTGGGACTGTTGCAGCCACTGCGGCAGCACCAATGAGCCCTGGGGAGCAGCAGCCGATGGGCAGCATCAGCAGTTGGCCAATGGGCTTGGGGGTACAGGGTTCAGCGGTGGAGTCTGTGCACCACCTGTGGACATGCCCAGACCTAGTCCTGGTGTGCAGCACCTACCCTCAAGGGGTGCTGATCATCAGGGCCGTGCACACCCTGAGGGACAGGATGCCGAGGAGGCAGATGACCTCTTGGATGAGCACACCCGCCTTCTGCAAGCATCAGTCCAGCAGCAGATGTGGCTTGCGACGTCAGTGGATGCACTGTGTGTGGCTCTGGAGTGGGCAGAGGAGCGTCACAGCAGGGACACTGCTCTGATCCTGGCAGGGTTGGACCATTTGCGGGAGGATGTGACCACTGCCATTGACAGGCATGCACAGGCATTCACTGCTGTCATGGCCACAATGGGCACACAGTCAGGTGCCCATGCATCGTGGACACCACGCAGTGCACTGTCCACCCCCCTGTTCCTGGCGTCATGCGACTCCTACCCTGTCGACACTGGGTTCAGGTGTGGGCATCCCGAGCACTCCTGGCGCAGGCATGTTTGGTGTGCTGCAGATCCCTGTGCATGCACAGTCACGTTCATGCAGTGGAACCCCTGGGGGACCATCGGTGCCACCTCATGAGGCCAGTGGTCAGCCTGTCCGTGCTGGTGGGTCTCAGTGGGGCCACCCATGCATCCGTGGTGGCCAGAGCACTGTGTCACATGACTGACCTGTCTCCCAGCGTGGCTACTGTCTGGTGCTGCCCTGTGTGCATTGTGTGTTTTAGTGGGCAGTGCACGAGTGGGTACCTGGCCCTGCACGCGGGACACACAGTCCACCTACACACCCTCCCAGCTGCTGTCCGCAGTTGCATGTGCATGATGATGCCTGCATTATGCTGTACACCAATGTGCAATGGTGCTCAGCATCTGACACATGCACATGGACAGGCAGTGGCCGTGGTGGCCTGTGGACATGTGTGTTGCTAGGGTTGGCGTTCTGGGTCAGTGTGCCTCCTGCCCTGTGTGCATGTTTGGTGCATTGTGTGTGTGCATGTGTGTGTGTGTCCGTCCACGTGGCATGTTAATCCTCACCCATCCCTGGTTGTGTGTGTGCTTTTGTGCCCTGCCACTTCCCTTGATGGCATGCACCCCTGGTGTGTGTCCATGCATGTTTGTGGGTTGTGCCTTAGCCACTGCAGGTTGCGCATGGCCCCATGACTTACCAGGGTTGGCTGAAGTGCTCCTCTGTGATGGTGTCCCGGTGCAGCTGTGCCAGCCAGATCAGTCGGGGGTCCCGTCGGCCAAGGGGGGGTCTGCCCATCACCATTGTCACCGGCGTCCTCATCGTCCCTACTGCTGTCCCCCTCTTTGACCTGTACGGCTATCCCAAATTCATTGGCCATGTTGTTTAGGATGCAACAGGCCAGGAATAGCCCGCAGGCCTTTGAGGGGCTGTACTGTAGGGCACCGCCGGAGGTGTCCAGGCAATGGAAACGTGTCTTCAGCATCCCGAAAAATGCTCGATGACATTACATGTAGTGGCGTGTGCCTCATTGTAGCGTTGCTGCGATGGGGTCGTGGGCTGCTGGTAGGGTGTGAGCAGCCAGGGATGGAGTGGGTGTCCACTGTCACCTGTGCGTAGAGGGCAGAGGTTAGTTTGGTGATCAGCATCGCCCTGCCCTGGGCCATATTGGCCACTACCCATGTCACCTCTGGCCATGCCCCCCCCAGGCCCTATGATTGTCCATGTGGTTTGCATACTCACCCACTAGGTGTCCAGTGGGGATGTCCCCACTCTCGAATCTGTGGCACAGTGCTGACTGGTGCCAGATGAAGGCATTGTGTGCTCCCCCAGGGTGCGTGGCACAGACATTGATTATGCGCCCCCTGGCATCGCACACCGCCTGGCAGTTGATGCTGGACTAGACCTTGCGACTGATGTATGCGGCCCCCTCGGGGCCAGGTGGTGTGCGTATGGCCACATGGGTGCAGTCTATTGCCCCTAGCATGTCAGGCATACGTGCTACCCTGTGGAACTCCTGTATGTTTACTGTGCACTCTGCTGGTGTGCTGGGGAAATGGATGTACTCTGCAGCATGTGGCAGCAGTGCACTGAGGAACTGGATAAGGTGGCATGACGTGGCTGACTGGGTTATGCCTGTGGTGTCCCCAGTTGGTCTCTGGAAGGTACCCGTGATGAGCAAGCGCATGCAGGCTGTTACTTTAGTCTCCACTGACAGGGCATGGCTCTGTCGTGTGGGTGCCTGCATCACATCACTGCACAGCTCACAGAGCCGCCTCAGAATTGCCCTATTCAGGTGGTACCGGCCCACAATCTCAGTATCGCTGTACAGCTCGAAGCTGGTGCGGGCTCGGTACTGCCTGTTGGGGCACACCGCGACGGACCTTCCACGGAAACACGCCTCACCCGCCTTCCTCATCCACTCACAACGGCCTCCATCTGGAAGGTGGCACTGGCCATGTCCCTGGCCTGTGTTCACCCCCCCAGCAGCTGTTACTGTATTCCCCCTGCTGTCCTCCCTGCTACTTCCCCTGCACTGGGAACACCTGCCTGTGGTGGCCTCTGTGCTGTGTGGCACTTCCCCCTTCTGCACTGGCTGTGGCTCCCCACACCTTCCCTCTGCCTGTGTGTTCAAGGTGCCCTTTCCCTGGCCTGCCCTGTGTGTCCCTCCTGCCCTGTATGTCTGGCTAGAG
The DNA here is from genome assembly GCA_016271365.2 of Neoceratodus forsteri. NCBI lineage: Eukaryota > Metazoa > Chordata > Ceratodontiformes > Ceratodontidae > Neoceratodus > Neoceratodus forsteri. The sequence continues at coordinate 1,146,164,043 of CM057449.1, read as the reverse complement.
TTCTGTCTCATGTGGCTTCCCTGTAGCGTTCTTGCGCCTCTCCTTTGCTCCTTTTTATTTTGGCTCATTTCTGCTATGGCGCAACTTCCGCTTGCTCCTCTATTGCGCATGGCTCAAGTTGTTGAATATCGCACTGCGACATTTATGCATGGTTCCTCCCCCTTCAGTTGCGCATGCCTTCATTATCATTGTGCTGTTGCTCAGCATGATTTCGGGGGTGCAAATGCCTCCTGCTGAATATCGCAGAATGGCGCAATTTCGGACTTGTGCAGGCGCAACCCTATTACGCATGGCTCAACTCTTTTGAATATCTGGGCCGCAGTCTTTATCCAAGAGATTGTCCTCGATGTTAGTTATAAATTATACATTTTCATCTTTATTTAAGTTTGGCGTTCTATAGCCCAATCCTACTGTAATTGTATGGTTGATTGTAAGTTTTATTTTAACCCATATTAATTCATTTGTATTTTCTTGTTGTTGGGTGTTATCAATTAAGTAACTTTTAAATGATTTTTTTACATATAGTGCAATTCCATCTCTCCTACTATCTGAATGATTTTTTTCAAAGATTACATAACTAGGAATATATGTAGCCCAGTCATCATTTTTAAACCAAGTGTTGGTTACTCCACAAATGTCTATATTATTGGTGTTTAAGAAAAGTTCTAGTTCTTCAATTTTGTTCAGTAAGCTTCTAGCGTTTAAGAGTAGAATGTTTAAATTATTTTTTGTATGTTGTTTATTATTTAAATGTTTTATTGTTCCCAACTTTGGTTTATTTGAAATGAGGCAAATATTAACAGAATCCTCAGAGAAAGAGCTCTCCCCCTTGTGTTCTAGTTTAAATTATTTTGGATATATGACAATATTTGTTTTCCCAGTTGGTTATTTCCTCTTCTGCTTAAATGGAGTCCATCCCATGAAAAAAGTTCATCTCTGAAGATGAATTCCTCCCAATGAGTTATACACCCAATCTGCTGTTTCATGCACCAACTTCTCATCCAATTATTTAATGTTTTTATTTTATTGTTATTGGATTCTGATGCTTTAGGAATAGGTACTGCCTGTTGGGGTCATACCGCCGACGGGCCCTTCCACGGCCATGCCCCCCTCTCTGAGAAGACAAAACTACACTCTAGATTAGTAAGTTTATTTGCCATGGCTACTATATCTTTTTTAATTTTCTCAAGTGGTTCTTTTAACACAGTATTAGCACCTGCGTGTATAATCACAGAAGGTTGGGCAGTATTGGCTAGGATGTTATCTAGCATTAGTGTGATATCATTTAATTTTGCTCCACTGAAGGAAGAAATAGTTCTTGATGCCTTATCTGGATTGCATATTTTTCTGTCTAAATGTTTAACTAGTGAATCTCCTAATACAAACAGTGTTTTTTTGTTACTGTCTGACCCTAGATCCATTAAATCAGAATCACAAAGTGGGAGAGGTAATGCATGTCAATTAGTGGTAATGAGGGGGCAACAATTGATTTATCAATACTATTATTAATTGAAACTTTTGGGATTTCCTTTCTATATAGGTTGTCAGTTTGATTGGTTTCCTGTGTATCTAATATACAAAATTGGTTAGATAATGGAATTTCAAAAGTATTGGCTCTACGGCCTTTTTTGCATGCCTTCGAAGTTTTAACTGTGATCCAATCGTTCTCTATGTTGGCAACAGGGTCATTTTCTTGTGGTCTTTTTTTGCTGTTGCTTTGTGTCACAGTTAAGGGTACTGGGTCAGGTATTTTATTATTTGTTTCATTTATTTCTAAAGTAGGAGTTTCTGTTTGAAAATCAATCAGGTTAGTTTGGTTTGAATTGTGGATTTCAATGATGGTATTTGTATTTTGAATTTCTTTATTAACATTTGGCTGCAGTCTACTTGCCATACTTTTTTGACTTGCCTCCAACATCATCAATCTGTCCCCAAATAGATTGATTTCCAATTGTAATTCGTCATTTAATGTGCATTTTGTGCATTTATAATTTGGTTTAGCTTCTAAGATATTTATAAGCATTGAATACATGCTACAACATTTGCATTTAACGCCCCTTTCTTCGTTGGTGAATGTTATAATTTCAGCCATATTGATTGGTGTACCACAAAGCATACAGTGGTTTCACAGAACAATCTTTATTTGTATGTGTATAGACAAGAAACTTATGTTATGTCCACAGTGACAGCAGATATGTTTTAAGAATACTATAAATACAGTTTCATACCTTATTGCTTATCGTTCTAAGCTTAGCCCAACTTATCTTACTCAGATGCACTTGCTGTTATGTTTTACCCATGCTACCACACCAAACACGCATAACACGTGCTAGACATGCGTGTCTTTGCATGCACAAGTGCGCGCATGACCTGCTCGTAGCAGGGTGCATATTAATAGGCTGGGTGACCCGGAAGTAAAGCAAGGGTTAGCCTGTGCACTCGCAAGTTGCAAAAAGAAATAAAAGCTTTAAAAAGCCCCAAAATTTGTGCTCATGCCTATATAGGCATCTAGTGTGCTAGAATGTATATTCTGTGCCAGAAGATCATAAATAGTGCACAGTGCCCTTTGAGTTGGAATCCTAGTATGTATCAGGACTACAAGCCACTCTTTCTGCTTGTATTGCAGGGCTCCAGAGCACTCTAAGTGAGTGCAACTCACAAAATTAACAGGTGTACACTAAGCAGCTCAAACACATTCAAGTTTCATTCATGAGAATTAAAGAGTTGTTTAAAATACAGCGCTCCTTGCAAATGTGTAGTGCACAATGCAGTCTCTCGCCCGCTCGTAACAGGGCACGTATTAATAGGCTGGGCAACCCGGAAGTAAAGCAGGGGTCAGCCTGTGCACTCGCAAGTTGCACAAAGAAATAAAAGCTTTAAAAAGCCCCAGAATTAGTGCTTGTGCCTATATAGGCATCTAGTGAGCTAGAATGTATATTCTGTGCCAGAAGATCATAAATAGTGCACAGTGCCCTTTGAGTTGTAGTCCTAATATGTATCAGGACTACAAGTCACTCTTCCTGCTTGTATTGCAGGGCTCCAGAGCACTCTAAGTGAGTGCAACTCACAAAATTAACAGGTATACACTAAGCAGCTCAAACACATTCAATTTTCATTCATGATAATTAAAGAGTTAGTTAAAATACAGCGCTCCTTGCAAATGTGTAGTGCACAATGCAGTCTCTCTTAATATATGTGACTCCCCAAAATTAATTTTGGGCATTATTTTCAGTGGTCCCCGAATGGACATAACCGACTGGGAACCAAAATCAGATCAGGGTAAGGCCCTTATCTCTCAATAGAATAGATTGCAAATGGAGAATAAAAAGCAAATTATGCTAATCAAGACATTCCTGGTCCCTTTGTTTTTATATCTTAGTTACATCCCTCAACTCTAAAATCTCTGGAGACAACACTGTATAGTGTTTTTTCAAGCAGTGTGGGGCAGCCTCCTTAATCCGATTAAAAGAAATATATTGCACCTCCCTCTTAATAAGGGTGGTTTACAGATGTTAAATCCATTGGTGTTTTTTATATTAGCTTTTTAATGCAAATTTCAACCCCCTCCTTTTCCATACAGGAAAAAATTGGAGTGATCTATTGTTTTCTACTTCTCATCCATGGTTTGGTACATGGGAATCGGGGACCTTATGAGCCCTGACTCCTTCAGGGTTGACTTCCCCATACATTAAAGAATGTTTCTCTAAATTTAGGTTATGGAAAGTGATGAGCCATCACATACTGACTATACACAGAAAGGTGCTATATACATACATCATGGATATTTGTCATACTAAGCCTATACCTTTTCCAGCTTGCCCGTCCGCCCCTTCATGATAACCTCATGGACCTCTTGACATGTCCTAGGATTCCACCCAGGATATGGGATGTCCATTGGCTTATTTGCCATAATAAACTGAATGTTAAAAGTAACCAAAAGCACAAACAAATGGGGAAATGTTATTGCAGCAGACCGGCCTGCATACAACAACTGGAGACAGCTGAACATTTATACGTTTCCTATACATATACTGTATAGCAGGGTTCTGGCAATTCTTAGCTGAGGTTTGGTCAGCACCTCATTTTTCTAGAGTGACACTGAAGATGTTGTTTTTCTGTGATTATCCAAAGTCTTGGGAACTGTAGGATCAGAAAATTCTGCATGTGATTTTTTGTGTTATTAAACGGTTTCCTTGGCAATCCAGATGTCTATTTATTTTGCAGCAAAAGCAGATAACTCACACTGAATTAATTACAAAAATTACCTTGGCTGTACATGACATTTACTTTGCAGAAGCACTAAATATTATGAAGAACTGTCTAGAGAAGTACTTGTGTAACATGTTATGGATTACTGATTCAGATGTTCCTATAACCTGAATATCTATAAAGTGTTTTTTTTTTTGCCTCAGTTTTCTTTTCCTTAGGATTTATAGTCCTTCTTTCTGCATTTAACGCCAGTTTTTTTTTTTTTCTTTCTCTTTTCTCTCCCCTTTTCCTTTTTAATGTACTGTATTCTCTGATTTTTGAGTTTGTGCATGCACGTCAAACTCCTTGGGATAGTGACTTTAGAGGGGTGTGACACTGTCTGTCCAATGCAGACTTCTCTGCAAGGGGCTCAACAGTATCACACCAATCATCAGCCAGGCTGGTCATGACGCTATTTTGCCTGAAGTGGTCTGCACTTGAAAAGAAAAAGCCTCACCAATCATGTGGCAGCTTTTTCCTTTTGTCTACAGGTCACTGCGCAGCAAACAGCTGTTTGCATCATGATCAGCCTGGCTGACATCTCCAGGCCCCTCCTCGCCACCCCACCAGTCCCTTCCTGGAAGGTGGGAGGAGGCACTTTCCTCGTCTGCCTCCTCCCCTTCCTGCTGACTCCTTTTGCGAGTTTTCTCCCACCTGTGCAGAGTGATCCACAGCCTAAGCTCTGTATGGGATGGGAATATTCAGTGCCTAAAGGCACTTTCACTCTAACCGTGATCCCGCTAGCAGATCCCTCCCCACCTGCCAACATTGGGGTGCTCAATTCCCATGTCAGCATGCATCCCCCAGCACTCTGGCACACTGGGAGCCCACCCCAGTGTGCTGAAATATGTGTTATGAATAGTTTTTTTAACCACCCACCTGCCAACATCGGAGTGCTCAATCCCTGTGTCAGCATGTATCCTTCCCCAATACTCTGGTACATTGGGAGCCCACCCCAGCATGCCAAAATCTGTGTTATGAATAGTTTACCTGCAAAAAGAAAACAGACCCACAATGTATTTGTTTTAAAACCTGAAAAGAAAGAAAATGGTCCCTCATCATTCCTGCCAGCCCCCCTCCCCCAACCCACACCCTCCCACTGTGCACCCCACCTCCCCACACCCCCGCACCCATACTTTCCTCCAGAGGTCAAAAGCAGCAATCATCTGTGGACCAGGAACAAGTCTGCACTCTTCAAAAGCTGACCACAAATTGAAGAAAATCACGGTAAGCCCTATAATGGCAATCAATGGGGGGGTTCAACTTAGGTTGATATCTCAGCCACTCTTTTGAGTTTTGGTCCCAGATTTTCAACATGGGGTTCTTGGGACCCCACCTCATAAACACAGCCACTGTCATTTTGTTTCTCAGTCCTGAAAGGTGATTTCATAGTCACTGCGCGGAATCACCTTTTGAGACCGAGTAATGAACCAACAGTGCCACTGTTCATGAGGTGGGGTTCCAAAAAACCCGTGTTGCAAATTTGTTAAAACAACTCCCAAAAATGACTGCGTTGTGAGTGTTTGTTGTGCAGTTTCTATGCACACTCATAACATCCTACATTTTTAAGATGTTCACTCCAAATTTCCAACATTGCCATTTTTTCACACACCCTTATGAACAGTACAGATGCCATTTTTTGCATCCTTTCTGAAATGTGTTTTTGCACCTGTAGTGCAGAATGTTGCAATCGCTGTGTGAAATCAACTTTTGGGACAGATTAACAAAATTCCAGTGCTGCTGTTCATGAGGGGAGGTCCCAAAAAGGCCATGATGAAAATTTGGTGAAAACATTCCAAAAATGACTGCATTATGAGCGTGCATTGCACAGTTTCTATGCACACTCATAACTTTGCCACTTTTTGCATATTTTCTCCCCAGATTTTCAACATTGCCATTTGTTCACACCTCCTCATGAACAGTACAGCAGTCATTTTGCACATCCTGCCTGAAATGTGTTTTTTGCACTTGTGGCACAGAATGGCACACTTGCTGTGCAAAATCACCTTTTGGGATTGAATAATGAAACAATACTGCCACTGTTCATGAGGTGGGGTCCCAAAAAGCCCATGTTGAAAATTTGGAGCAAAAATACCAACAAACGCCTGGGGCATTATGGTTTCCAACTGTAATGCCCACCCTGTACAGACTGACAGGTGTCTAATGAAGTAAACCAGTGCTGTAAGAATGTAAGAAATTTGTGTTGAGAGTGATACCTTAAAATTTATGGCAGAGGAATAAACACAGAAAAATATGGGAGGCATGTACAACAGCAATACCAACAGTGAACGTTCAGCATTGACAAATGCTTGTTTTCTGAAATAATATGTACTGTTTTTTTTTAATGTTTCACATGACATGATTGTGTAAATTGTTTGTTTGATTTGTTCCTGAATAAGCTCCTCTACTCTTTTCAAGAAGTGCAATGAGATCTTTAACATCCACCTGAACAATCAGAGAGACCTCGGTTTAATGTTTCATCCAAAAGATGGCACCTCAGGAGTGCAGCATCCCCCTCATGCTGCACCACAGTGACAGCATTGGGATTTAACCTAAGTGACTGGTGTGGGAATAGAAACCACAGCCTTCTGATCTTCTGGCCTCAGAGGTGAGTGTGCAACCTGCAGAGCCACTGACACTGCTGAGCCACTGACACTACAATAGAATGGTGTCATCTGCATAAAGTTGCACTGATGCACCACTGCAGAAGTTGAGAAGCTTGCTGATGAAGAGCGAGAAAAGTAAGGGACCAAGGATAGATCCTTGTGGAACACCATGTGTTATAGGCCTAAGAGTAGACAGTGATCTGGACCGATTAACCCTTTGGGATCTCCCAATAAGATAATTCTTTAGCCAGGTTGGGACTAAGCAGTCAAGACCCAGGAGGTTAAGTTTTCTTAGTAGGAGGTGGTGATTGACAAGGTCAAAGACCTTTGTCAGGTCAACAAATACTGCTCCTGTAAAAAAGCCTTTGTCACTTGTATTGAGAGTGTCATCCGAGACCTTTACAAGGGCCATAGTCATACTGTAGTTCTTTCTAAAGCTATGCTGGCAGTCAGTGAGTAGGTGGTGTGTCTCCAAATAGGACTGTAATTGGTTATAAAATATCCTCTCTTTGATTTTAGTAGGGGCAGAGACTTGAAATAGTTCTGTAATTTTCTATGGTGTGGGAGCCACCCTTGTGGAAGGGGACTACCACAGCCACTTTCCATTTGCTTGGAATGGATCTGGAAAGGAAGGACCTGTTTATTAGATTACAGATAAGTGCAGTAAGTGTGGGTGCCCCTAATTTAAGGAACTTAGGCTCAATGGTATCATTGCCATGGAAGCCTTCTTTCTTGAGTTATAATAACAACCTGAAAACTTCCTTTTTAGGCTGCACTACACTGAAACTACTGTATAATTAAAATGTAACTACTATGTAACTTCTGTGTAGTTACATGTAACTACAATGTAGTAGCTGACTAGTTTCACATTTGCAGTTTAGTGTAGTTATGCAATTTAGATGAACTGGTAGTTATCGCAATTACTGTTGCAACAGCTGTTACATGTGTAGTTACACTTCCAGCATAAATCAATTTGAGCCAAAAGAGAGACAGTTGTGGTTGCATGTGTGACTACCACATCATGCAGTTTGTATAACTACGTACCAGAAAGGGTCCCTACCTGTGTATCCTTCACCTCCCACCACCACTCCACACAGCAGATTGGTGGTAAAGTGCATAGTATGTAGCCATGCCCCATCCCCAGCCACCCACCTCTGGGCCATAGCAGGCCAGGAGTGTGGGTACAGAAGAGGTGTGGGTCAATGCCACAGAAGCAGCACATTTCTTTGTAACTATAGCATTGTTACAAGCCAATAAATAATTATGTAAATTATTTTATTGTATAAGTAATCAATGTAGTTGTATAGCAATTAAGAATATTAGACTGCATGTTTATTAAGCAGTAAGTGCATGAGGGACTGATTTCTGAAGGAAAGCATACATCAGAACTACAGCATTGACATTCAATGTAAGTGTATAGTAGTTACACCCTTCTTCGTATGCTTTATTTTAAGAGTCAGTTTCTGCATACTTACTTTGCAAATACTTGTTAGTTAGTCATTAACTGTGGAAACAATGCCACAGAAGCAGTGAATTCCTTAGTAACTACAGCACTGTTACATCCTTCTTCTTACACTTTATTTTAAGTGTCTGTTTCTGTGTACTTACTTTGTAAGTACATGTTAGTTAGGTATTAACTGTGGAAACAATGCCACAGAAGCAGCTTGTTTCTTAGCAACTGCAGCACTGTTAAAAGAAAATAAGTAATTATGTAAATTAATGATTGTTTTATTGTATAGCAATTTACAATGTTAGACTGCATGTTTATTTTTAGTTCTTTTTTTTTTTTGTCACACAGTATACAAGTGGTGGCCCAGTTCTCCAGGTTTGAGGGCAGTGCTTTTAACCATTATGCTATACTGCAGTAGTTTCATGAGGGAGTGATTTCTGAAGGATAATATTAAGTGTCACTAACTACACTTTAACTACTGTATAACTACATTGTAACTGCACTATGTAGTTAATTAGTTTCACAGTGTGTATTGTACACTTACATAACCTTAAATGTGCTGCTTCTGTAAGATTGACCCACACATCTACTGCATCCACACCCCTGTCCTGCTGCTGCCCAGGTGGGTGGCTGGGGTTGGGGTATGGGCTACCCTTTGATGACAGTCCTAATTCTTGTTTACCAGTTGGTGCACTGATTCAGTGACCAATTTCAGGCATGACCCAGGCCATAAAGATGGTACATAGGTAATACAGACAATACACTTACATTAACAGAGAAAGGTAGAGGACATAGAATACATTGAATATATTGAGTACAGCTAGGTACAATTAAGTGCAAGAATACAGTTGAAACACAATAGAGTAGCAACTAAAGTGTGGGTGCAATATACATGATGTACAATCAGACTTATGATGACAGTTCAGCATTGTACAATGGGACAGTTTAGTCTTTGGTACAGAAGAATTAGGACTGTCATTAAAGGGTAGCCCATACCCCACCCCGAGCCACCCACCTGGGCAGCAGCAGGACAGGGGTGTGGATGCAGTAGAGGTGTGGGTCAATCTTACAGAAGCAGCACATTTAAGGTTATGTAAGTGTACAATACACACTGTGAAACTAGTTAACTACATAGTGCAGTTACAGTGTAGTTATACAGTAGTTATAGTGTAGTTGGTGACACTTAATATTATCCTTCAGAAATCACTTCCTCATGAAGCTACTGGGCATAATGGTTAAAAGCACTGCCCTCAAACCTGGAGAACTGGATTTGAATCCCAGAGCCACCACTTGTATACTGTGCGACCAAAAAAAAAAGAACTAAAATTAAACATGCAGTCTAACATTGTAAATTGCTATACAATAAAAAAATCATAAATTTACATAATTACTTATGTAAACAAAAAGAAAAACAAACAAATAAATATCACTGATCTGCTGTGTGCAGTGATGGTCGGTGATGCCAGATACACATGCCGGGATGCCTCCTTAGCCATTACATGCCCTTCCCACTAGCTGAATGAGGTGGTAGCCATGGCACCATCATTCACACCAAGCTACCACAGCCACTAATTATACCATGAGCGTTGGGGCGTGGTGGTGAAGATGTGCATGTGATGACTAAGGAAGAGTCCCCAAGGTATCTGGTACCACCCACCATTACTCCACACAGCAAATATTTGTTTACCAGGGAGGCTATAAGGGAGGTTGGGGTGGTGGACCCACTGGCAGGGAGTGACCACCAATCTGTGTGGTTCATGCTCAACATGGGCAGGGAGGTGGTTGGTACAGGGATGAGGGTGGTTTACTTCAGAAAGGCTGACTTCACTAAGATGGGTGAAATCTTAGGAGAGTACCTGGCAGGAATTCAATCTCACTGGGATGCAAACCAGAAATGGGAAAAAAAAACTACATTGTGGCCTGTGGAGGCTGTTGGGATCTGTACCAAACTGCAGAGCAAGAAGGGAAGATCTAAGCAGTCAAGCTAGATGAGTAGAGAAGTTTTAAATAAGATGAGGGCAAAAAAAGCAGCATTTCGTATGTACAAGAATTCTGTGAGGGGGGAAGATAGGGATGAGTATGTGAGGATGTCCAGAGAGTTTACCAAGGATGTTAGAGCAACCAAGGCCTCCTGGGAACTGAGGCTGGCTCAGAGAATCAAAGACAGGGAAAAGGACTTTTTCTGACACATTAGAGAAAGAAGGAGCTGCAAGGATCAGATAGTGCAGATCAAGAAGGATGGGGTGGGCAGAGAAAGGAACAAAACAGTCAGAAGCACTAAATGAGTACTTCTGTTCCATATTCATGAGGGAGAAGGGCAGGCAGCTTCCACAGGCAGTGGGGATGGTGGACAGGGGAGGGGGTGACAGATGGGGTACTCACCGAGGGCAGGTGTTAGAGGATCTGAGGGTGGATAAGGCACCAGGACCAGACAGCATACATCCCAGGGAGCTGAGGGAACTGGTGGAGGTGCTGGCAGAGCCACTGGTGGATCTATTCAATACCTCTCTGGACACAAGGTGTATGCCACAGGACATGAGGATGGCCAATGTGGTACCCCTCAATAAAAATGACCCTAAGGATGAACCAGGCAATTACAGACCTGTAAGCCTGATATCCATCATGGGGAAGCTGATGGAGACAATCCTGAAGGAGAGGCTGGTGACATTTCTGTAGGATAATGGACTCTGGGACAGTCATCAGCATGGTTTTGTCTCATGAAGGCCCTGTGAGACTAGCCTAGTTGAGTACTATAACTGGATACTGAGAGAACTGGACAAAGATCATGGGGTGGATGTCATATTTTTGGACTTCAGCAAGGCCTTTGCCACATTTGAGGTTGGGGGGTGAAATTGAGGTATGTGGGTGTAATCCCCCTACAAATGGGGGTTCCCGAAAAGTCTTCCTTGAGCTTGCTTGAATGCTCACTGCCAGGCTGGTGTCCTGCATTTTAGCAGTTTAAATGTATTGCCAGAGAGTGCCTGTACAGCTTCTGTGTACTGTCTCTTTAAGAGTTGCCTGAATTGCAGTCATAATTAATCTGAGAGGGAGCTCTGTTAGAAGATGTACTTATGCCGGCCCGGTGGTGCTGAGGGTTGAGGCGCTGGACGCCACACCTCGCTCCACGCTGGCGACCAGGGTTCGGGAGCGGACTCGGGTCGCTGGTGGGCCGGCCGGGGGGAGTTAGGCTTGAGCGTCCAATGACAGCTTGCCTACTCCAGAAAGGGTTAAGGCTATAGCCCAAACACTTGTCTGACTCCGAGCAGAGGCTCGGAGTACTGCAAGCCCCCAATGTTAAGGGGAAGGGCTGCCGACATACAGCGTGACGTCGGCGCTCTGCGCCTTGACGTCAGGGGTCCTACACTGTAGGGGGTGGGAGAAAAAGTGGAAAAACACCTGACATCACCAGGAAGATGGAGCCTCCGGAGACATGCCCTCGATGTGCCTTTGCCCGCCCGATGGCCCCCGGACTGACGAAAGTTGATTGTTGGGGTAAGGGGGCTCTGCCCCATCCCCACTCGGGGGGTAAAACCGAAGCTCTATGGGGTTCCTGTGGGGTCATACGGGCAGGGTGGAAGGCAGAGGGATGCCTACTTTGAGGCTTCTGAAGGGTCGGGGATGGCAGGCAGGAAGGTGAATAAAATAGTAATTTCAAAAAAAAAAAGAAGATGTACTTATTTGCTGATCATTTGTTAGAGTAGTAATAATATTGCAGTTTGTTCTAACCTGCCTTCTTTGCAGCATGGGCAGTTCTGTTTGTTTCCATCATCTTGGTCCTGGACTGTCAGAATGGGCCAATCAGTACATTTGGGACTCTAAAATCAAACCTGCCTACAGGGTGGGGCCAAAACTTGTAGGAATTGTAGTTTTGGGCTTTTGGCACCTAAAAAAACCTAGAGGGGGAGCCCTTGTTGTGACCTGACAGACAGATCAGCCAACTGGAGCATTTTAAATGCACACTTCTAGACATGCTGGGCACCCTCCATCCAAAAGACAAGCATAAGTGGAGCCAGCAGATTAGCACCTTGGTACAAGCATACAATTGCACCAAAAATGATGCTACTGGGTTCTCCCCCTACCGCCTCATGTTCGTGAGGGAGGCCCAACTGCCAGTTGATGTCTGCCTTCGGGTCTCTCCAGATGGGGTCCGAGATGAAAACTACCTGCAGTATGTACAGAAACTGAAAGCTAAATTGAACCATGCATATCAACTGGCCCAGACAATGGCCACCAAGAGAAATCTCACCAACAAAGAGAGGCACGATAAGAAAGTAAAGGCTCAAGAGCTACGGCCCGGAGACCATGTGTTGTTACGCAATTTGGGACTGCATGGCAAGCACAAAATTGCTGATAGGTGGCACCATCTTCCTCATGCAGTAGTTGGAAAGTTGGATGATCTACCAGTGTACAAGATACACCCAGAGGATAACTCCAAAGCTGTCAAGACCATGCACTGTAACCACTTGCTGCCTATAGGCCAAGTTATTATTGAAGCTGAGACAGCAGATATTGCCTCTCCTGGGCCGGTGACTCATGCTGCTACAAAAAGAGACAGAGTCAACCTACTCCAGTAGTTACAGATTTAAGGTTTCCCCTGCAGCAGGCCCAGAATGATAGTGACTGTCAGTCCACCTCTGATGAAAGTGACTATGGTAATGCCTATTATCCTTCCTATGAACTGAGTCAGCTGTTTTGTGGAAATCCTATGCAGAATCGTGGGCATGAAGCTGGGTCTTCTGGACTGCCTAACCCCCCAGCTTCATTCTTGGAGCCAATACTCCCTGAAAGTGAAGTGTAAAGTATCACGTCTGAGGCTGCGGACTCCCTGTGTTTAGTGAAACTGTGTGACTTGCCCGAAGAAGGGGCTGATTGTCTGAGTCTCTCTGGTGACACACCAGAACTTGAACAACAATATGAGAGTGCTGACAGCCCTCCTTCAGTGCCATAAAGCCTAACTGTGCCAGAACCTTCCCTAAATGAGCAGAGTGTTGTGGAAACAGAGCCTACAGAGCAAGGAGCTGACAGTACTCCAAGTTTGGATATTCCCATCCGTACAGCGGCACCCCTCATGAATGATGAAAGCTCCAAAGTTAGTGCTGAAAGTACAGAGACTGTGGCTGATTCCCCCAGAAAGACTGGCCGAGCTGTCAAGCCAGTATTGCGCTTCAGTTATGATTCTCCCGGGAGGCCAGTGGATTTGCCTCTCAATGTGGTTCACTAACGTGTTTATATTTCTCAGAGCTCACTACCCAAAGTGAGCTTAATGGCCAATTCCAGGTTGATTGTTCTTCCTTCTCAGTATGGTGCCCCTGCCCCATCCAGCCCCAAGTTAGCTGATAGGGAAGGGCCCCCTCCTACATTGTTTAATGTACAGGAAGTTATTACCTGAAGCAGTATTGTGATGTTACTAATGTGTTCATCATAATGAGTCAGCATTACCTGTATGAAACATACATACATAAGTATTGTCAATATGGATGTAGTAATGCGAAGTATATTGAAAGGTATAGTGATGTAACAAACTAATGATATGTATGTCTCATTTATATTGCATTTTTGATATTGTGATGGTACAGACTTGAAGCAGAAGCCACCCCCCTACAAATGGGAGTTCCCGAAAAGTCTTCTTTGAGCTTGCTTAAATGCTCACTGCCAGGTTGGTGTCCTGCATTTTAGCAGTTTAAATGTATTGCCAGAGAGTGCCTGTATAGCCTCTGTGTACTGTCTCTTTAAGAGTTGCCTGGATTACAGTCATAATTAATCTGAGAGGGAGCTCTATTAGAAGATGTACTTGTTTGCTGATCATTTGTTAGAGTAGTAATAATATTGCAGTTTGTTCTAACCTGCCTTCTTTGCAGCATGGACAGTTGTTTGTTTCCATCATCTTGGTCCTGGATTTTCAGAATGGGCCAATCAGTATATTTGGGACTCTAAAATGGAGCCTGCCTACAGGGGCTTGGTGGGGCCAAAACTTGTAGGAATTGTAGTTTTGGGCTTTTGGCACCTAAAATAACCTGGAGGGGGAGCCCTTGTTGTGACTGACATATCAGCCAACCAAACCTTTTGGATCTTGAGGAAAGTCCCACACTGCTTGCAGTTTCAGTTAGATCTGAGTTGGGAAGTGAAAAAGTAACAGCTCGAGGTAGTTCATGCAGCAATCCATAGTGGATTGAATCTGAATTTGGAGAGTAAATTAAGCCACTGAATTGTGACCAGGCTTTAACCTGAAGAAGACCGAAGATTCGCTGAATGAGAGCAGCCTGTCAGGACTTCCAGCTACCTCTGAACTCCTGGATTGTGCAGAGACTCGTAATTGTGACCAGAGAGCCATTTGCCTGGTACAGTGGAATTTCCTTACATGTGAATGTACTGTGTGCTTATAGTGGGTCGTGATTTGGTTCCCCACTGTGTGTCTGAATTGTGTTTTGCTTGCTGGAGGCTGTTTCCAACTCCATGGACTGAATCCGTATCCATTTCCGTTTGCCTGGGCCCTGCTACACTGGCCCAGCCAGAATACCTGCTACGCAGAGAAAGTCATCGAAGAGAGACCAGCCTGGGAATCAGCCCTCTGCTCAACGCCTTGAACAGGAACTCCTCGGTGATTTGTGTGGGCCCTGCTTCTCCGGGCACTCCAGCTCAACAGCCTACAGTCTTGATTTCATCCTGCCTGTTTCCAGTATTGGATATCGTGAGTAAACATAAGGGTAGCTCCCTGCAACAACAGCTAAATCTAAAAGTGTTGTCATCTGATTGTCTTGTTGCCTTTTCTTTCATGAACTGAGCCCTCCAGCTCTGGATTACAAATAGTGTGTGTTGTGCATGTTGCTTTCTTCCATCACAGGACCCCAACCAGCTGCAACATTCCTGGCTAGCCCACCATTTTCCTATCTGGGTACCCAGAGTGTGTGACTGTGTAGGGACTCTGAACTGCATGCATAAATGTCTGATTAATATTGCTTTTACACAAATCAACCTGATTACACCCCTCCCTTGTTCAAGACCCCTGAGTAAATCAGATTTAACCTTGTTTGCATTTAACCTGACTGTGGTTCCAGTTCGTGCCAAAAGTATTATACTGTTGCTATTTTCTGTGCTTAACCTTGTTTTACAGGGGGTCCCCAGGGTCAAGCTAGAGGAACCAGCCCTGGTGGTAAGTGCAAACAGTGTGGGTAATTGCCTGGTGAATAAGGGTGATTGTGAAAGTAATTATGGTATATTGTTCAGGCCACTAAAAGGGAAAGAGGGGGGTACTGTGCCCCGGAGGGCTGTGCCCAGTTTAACTTGACCACTAACAACCCTGACCTCCAGGTGGAGGCACCTGTTTCATTACCCAGGCTCCTTAACTTGCTACTAGACAAGCAGGCAAGGGTAGTAGCCCTTGGGATAGCGCCACCTAGGGGTTACATGGGGGTTGGGACAAAGATGGTTAACTGGATTGAAAATTGGCTTCAGGGACGATAGCAGAGGGTAGTGTTTGGGGGAAGTTCTCATCTCCAAGGGCACTTACAGGCAGGGTGCTGCAGGATCGGTACTGGGGCCGGTGTTGTTTGGGATATTCATATCGGACATCTCACATGGCATCAGGAATAAGATCAAACTTTTCGCTGGTGATACCAAGTTGAGGGCAGTGGTGAGTGACATAGAGGGATGGCAGGAACTGCAAAATGACCTGATTAAACTGGAGGAGTGGTCTGAAGAATGACAGCTGTGGTTCAATGCTAAAAAGTACAAGGTGATGCACTTTGGAGAGAAGAACCCAGGGAGGAGCTATCAGCTGGGTGAGTACAGCTAGGTACCACCGAGGAGGAAAAGGATCTAGGGGTTGTTGTAAATGGGAAAATGAACAACTCACGGCAGTGCAGGAATGCGGCAGCAGAGGTCATCAGGATGCTGGGGTGTACTGGGAAAAGAATCTCCTCCAGGAACAGGGAGGTGATCCTGCTTCTCTACAGGTCACTGATCAGACCACACCTGGCGTACTATGTGCAGTACTGGAACCCATATCTAAAGAAGGATATCAGACTACTGGAAGGGGTATAGTACAAAGCAAGTAAGATGATACAGGGACTGGGGAAAAGGCCATATGAGGAGAGATTGCGTGATTTGAATATGCACTCACTGTAGGAGAGGAGAGATCGGGGGGAGGTGATTGAGACCTTGAAGTACTTAAAGGGGATTAAAAAGACAGGAACAGAAGGGACATTCAAGTTAAGTCTGGGGAGGGACACAAGAGGTCATGGTCTTAGATTGAAGGGGGGGTAGATACAGAAGGGAAATAAGGAGACATTTTTTCACAAAGAGGGTTGTCACGAAATGGAACTCTCTGCCAGAGGAGCTGGCATCCTGAAGACAGTGGGAGGTTTCAAAAGGGGATGGGACAGGGTGAGATGGGAGGTTGTTGTGAAGGGGAGGGAGGGGGGCAGCTGCAAGGTAGGTGTGCTAGCTGCACATGCGAGCAGACTTGATGGACCATGTGGCTTGTTTCTGCTGGCAAATTTCCTATGTTCATATGTTCCTAGGTGCACTGATCTAATGGACTGTTTTCAAGCATGACCCAGGCCATAAAGATGGTACATAGGTAATTCAGACAATACACTTACAATAACAAAGAAAGGTACAGGAAATAAAATACATTAAATATACTAAGTACAGCTAGGTACAACTAAGTGCAAGAATACAGTTGAAATACAACGGAGTAGCAGCTAAAGTGTGGGTACTATATGCATGATGTACAATCAGTCAGTTTTATGACTGTTCAGCATTGTACAACAGGACAGTTTATTCGTAGGTAAAGTAGAGCCCCTCTGGTTATCATTGTCCCAAGAGGGGAATCCCACAGGGTTCAGGTGGCAATCCTATCCAGGACAAGTCCTACCCCCACAAAAAAAGTGGGGGAAGGAGGAAAAATTATAAAAGGAGGGAGAAAGAGGGTCCCTATGGTCCTTCTCCTCTCTACCCCACCTAGTGGAGATCCCCCATCACAGGACCAGACCACGTCCAGAAGGAACACCCCTGGCTGAGAAAGGAAGGACCTACAGGGAGCCCCTAAGGCCAGGGCAAGAAGCCCCACTTGCCCTCCCTCCCAGGGTGGTCCCTCTGTCGCTTAAGAAGGTAACAGAAGACCCAGAGGTACCAGTAGGACCCAGACAACAATTGGCCTCAAGGAGGTGGAGAATAAACAGGGAGGGTGCATAGCCCAGGGACTGAGGCCCAAAAGGAAATGTGCCAGTGATGAATGGTGAAGATTTACAAGAAGACCAAGAATTACAATAGGTACGTAATTTTCATATCTTCCCTGTGTCAATCTTCACCATTCATCACTGTCTGGATGAATACCGAGCCCCCAGAAGGGGGCCCAGCACTTCCTTGAGGGATGTGAGTCTCTTGTGGGGGAGGACCACGGAAGGAGGAGATCCATCACAGGCCAGTTAGGCCTGCAACTGGTCAGGGTGAGGTGGGGTCTCCCGTTGCCTGGGAGACAGAAGTCGCCCCTGTAATTCCCACCTTGCCATGTAGGAAAAGGTGGATCCCCTGGAGAGCAGAGGCAGCACCCTACACCGTGCCAAGGGTGACACCCTTGATAGATGAAGCCACGCTTCCAGCTAATGCAGATCGCTGTCACTGCTAGCCTTGCAGCTACCAAATTGGTGTCATAAGACACCCTTGCCTGGTGTCTTGTGAGCTCCAGACCCTGCATAGAGAGGGCAATGGCCTGTCTGGTTGCCTTTGTATCAGGCAGCAATGTCAGCACCTGACCCAGCATTGACCACAGATGCCTGTTGTAGGCAGCATGGTGTGCCTGATGAGTGGCAAAGCATAGCATGATACAAGCCGAAGAGAACACTATCTATCTCCAGTGGTCAAACTCCGCAGAGTCCACATCCAGGGCCCAGCTGCACACTAGGTGTCTATGCCCAGGAGGGATATCCAGTACCCTCACTCCCAAAGTGGGATGAGGCAAGGTCCCTGGACCCCTGGCATGTGCAATACCTGTGCTGGCAGTCCATAGGGGCTAGAGTTAGGATAGATGGGCACTGCCAGGTGTGGGATGATGCTTCCTGGAAGGGAATCATCCAGGAAAGGATGACCAGGTGGTCTGCACTGAATTCGCTAATGAAGACACGCGCCGTCCACTCAGTATTGCATCTTGCAATGTGGGATAGGTGCAGATCGCTGACCAGCCTCAATAGGAAGCACTGATACTCTATCTGATCAGCATCTGAGGACAAATGGACAGAGGTATCCTCTTCCTTGAAGGAGGAAGATCAGGAGGCTGATGAATCTGAAGAGTCCAAGTCCAGCTGCTACGAGGGAGACAGGCAAAAGACCTGCTCATCCATAGCCCTTACATACATGAGGAAGGCGGCAGCAGTCATTTTGAACTGTTCCTAGGTCAAGGGCCCTGAAGGACCCACGTGCCCTGGG
Source organism: Neoceratodus forsteri (assembly GCA_016271365.2). Taxonomy (NCBI): domain Eukaryota; kingdom Metazoa; phylum Chordata; order Ceratodontiformes; family Ceratodontidae; genus Neoceratodus; species Neoceratodus forsteri. The sequence goes on along the minus strand of CM057449.1, from coordinate 1,146,145,314 downwards.
AAATGGGGGGGGCTGCAGATGCAATGGGGAGACACACTTCACCTTATCTGAGCAACCTCTGCCAGGGCTAGGGGACCTCATTGGTGATCTTGGACCTCCTGGGGATCCTCTGGTCTGTGCAGTTACTGGCCACTCAACCAGCTTGAAATGGTCAGGACTGAGTCCTGAACAGGAAACTCCCCTGTGAAGAGACTGGGGCTGCATAGAACCAGAAGGGCAGACCCCAACCCCACCCAATAAGGCCTTCCTTGAAGGGGGATGAAGGAGAGAACAAGGGCTCATCACTGCGACACATCCCTGAACCTCAGGGGTCCCCAGGGAAGGTCACTGCCCAATGTCCTGCCCCCTCAACCCCATCAATTCCAAGGTCAACCTCTTCCTCACTCCTAAAGCAAGGGACTGCCCCAGTCCTACAGGCCTCCTGAGGGAGGGCGCAGATGAGTCCCTGTTCTTGCCTGGGGGAGACAGCACTGGGACTGACAGCTCTCCAGACCCCCGGGACCCAAACCACCATCCCTTCAGATGGAGGGTCACTATTGGCAGACACACTCCTGATGTCACCACTGGCATAGGAGCCAGCACTGATCATAGCCACTGGTGCCAAGGGAATGGATGCCTGGGAGGGCACAGAGTTACTGGGCACCGGAGAACCCTCTGACTTTGAGGAGTTGGGCAGCCAGTCCAGATCAGCCTTCCAAGTGTTTGGCTCTGGAGAGTAGGAGATCCAGAAGACCTCCAGATGAGCAGCTTCAGAGGTTTTCCCTCCCACAGTGCCACTTGTGGTGCAGTACGAGGGCCCAGTATTGCTCACGGTGCCAATCACCAGAGCTGCATATGGCCCCGGGATACAGAATGGCACTGGTGGGTGGTGCTGAAGAGTCACCCATGCCAAGCACAGCAGGCATGGGCCATGACACTGGGGGAGCCTGTACCTCTGAGGAGTTGACTGCCTCTGTGTTGCTCCCTGCCCAGCCTCCGAGATGTCCAGACCAATCCTCCAGCACTGTAGAAGAGACCTCCTCCCTGCAAGGCTAGAAGAAGAGGAGGCCCCCTCCTCACAGGTCTTTACAGAATTGGGAGGGAATCCGAAGGAAGGGTGGAGAGACCTGCATTTAGAGTCTCTCATACAACACTGTCCTCCGAAAGTCAGTGGATCGCAGCTGACTTTCCACTCACAGTGCTCCAGTGCTCCACGGTCCATAGACAAGCAAGCACCACAGCTATCGACATTGTGAGATGGACCCAGGCAGGTGATGTATTGGTCATGCTGGTCCATAATGGACATCTGCCAGTGCAAGGACACCGGCTCATAGAAGGCCAGCCCGCCTTGGAAGAGCACTTTTTGTCCCCGGACGAACCCAGCATGACTTGTGGTAACTAAATAAATAATAAGAAACAGATTCAGCGCTGGTTCAAGAAAGAAAAAGGAAAGGTCTTACCAGATTCCTGCAGAAAATGGTGCCAAGTTACTAGCGGATGGCGAAACTAGAACAGAGCAAAAATGGTGTCAACAATGACATCGAAACAACTAATTAGGCCACAATGTGGCAGCTGAAATTTCTACAGCAGGTGTGAGGTGCTGCACTCCCGATGGCAGGAGAAGAAATGGAGCAGAGGAGAAGTTGGTGACCATTGCTGGCTGACCTGTGCATGCCACACAATGCATCGGCCTCATGGGTGGCACCACCTCTGGTGCTGGCTCCTCCCCCTATAAAAAAAACTCACGCTGGGTGCTGTGCCTCCAGCTGACACCCAAACAGTGATAAATGGTGAAGACTGACACAGGGAAGATTGGTAGTACTGTGCTGTAGTTACACAATTTGCATGAAGTGGTAATTATTGCAATTACTGTTGCCTCCCTTCTGTCTCAAATCAATTTTTTTCTGGCAAATGTAACTATGTATGTCGCACTTTGCAACAGATGTTACATGTGTAGTTACACTTCCAGCATAAATGCATTTTTCTGTTGTACTTTGCAAGAGTTGTTACGTGTGTAGTTACACTTTCAGCATAAATCAATTTGTGCCAAAAAAGAAATGGTTGTGGCTGCACGTGTAACTACCACTTCATGCAAATTGTATAATTACATACCAGTCAAATGTGAAAGTAATTAATAACTACATAGTATTTACAATGCAATAACAGTGTAGTTACTTCATAGAAATGTGTGTCTTACTACATAACAAGCAAAAGTGAAACTAATTATCAACTACATCGTAGTTACATGACACTACGCAGCACTTACATAGCAGTTACATTGTAGGTATACAGTAATTACAGTGTAGTTAAGTACACTTAAAATAAAGTGCTATCATCAGGGGTAGGCAAAAGATGCAATGTGAACCTAACTAGGTCCATGTAAAATTGTGTTATTCCTCCTGCAATGGAAAGGGGGTCTTGCAGTAGGTTGCCACCTGACAGAATGGAGCTAGGACACTGTGCTAATTTACCCTTGATTAAAGAGTCAATCTGTTTCCAAAATTGCTTAGGGTTGCTAAAGTTTTCTGTTTGGAGTGAGTGGAAGTAGGCCCTTTTGGCTCCCTGGAGCTTAGATTTTCAGGAGTTTCTCAACTGTAAATAGACTAGCTAGTCAGAGTGAAGATGGCTAAACTTGAAGGATTACCAGGCAGCATCCCATCTCCTCATGAGGGACATTATTTATTTACTTTTTATTTTAGTCTTTGGCAACCAGGTGAGGCCCACTAGGCATAAATGCCTGTTTTCAGGGGAAACCTGGGAGCATTGGGGAGGTTAAGTGACTTGCTCAGAGCCCACTGCCACCCTGTCTTTAGATCCTGAAAAGCCTTTGACAGGGTGGAGTGGGCATTCCTGTTCGATGCTTTAGCTAGATTTGGCTTCTTCCCTCTTCCATTTCATTGGTATGCTTTCTTTATACCACCCCAAAGTGGCAGTCCTTACAAACTCGATATTATCCCCTTACTTTTCGCTCCATCGAGGTACAAGACAGGGGTGTCATCTTTCCCCTTTCTTGTTCCTCCTTGCAGTGGAACCCCTAACCATTAAGATTAGATCTGATCTTTGCTTTTCTGGGATGACAGTAGGTGATTCTCTGCATGAGATTGCACTTTTTGCAGATGATATTACTCTTTACCTTTCAAATCTTTCCACCTCCCTACTGGCTTTACAAGAAACTATTGCTCATTACTCTCCCCTGTCTGGATATAAATTGAATAGCACTAGGGGCCAGATAGTCAAAGCTTTGCACCCGGTGCAAATACATAGCACTGGAATAGAGCCAAATTTGTGCCAGACTGCAATATTCAAAAACTCTTTCAGCACCGGCACTGTGTGATAGCACCAATGCTAAAAGTTAATGTATGCAGGAGAGGGAGATAGGGGAGTGGCCATGAATGCTGGCACACCAGCATATTCAAAATAGTAGTGCTGTGCTGCAGGTTGTTGCGCCACTGGTAGCGCTGTGCTAAATACAACCTGCAAAAAGCATGCAGTAAGTGGAGGTGGAACCCGAAGTAATTAGAAGTGACACTTGGAATTACTACTATAGTAATTCGAAGTGTAACTTCTAATTATGTCCATGTCCAATCCTGGTAGTCTAGTGTTCCCTCATCATGATCCCCTACTCCCATTGTATTCAGAATCTGAGTTTTTCCCTGATAGTCTAGTGCCCCCCCACCCCCATCATGATCCCCGACTCCCACAGTGTTCAGGATCTTAACTTTTCCCTGGTAGTCCAGTGGCCCCCTCACCTGGCAGTGCTGACCCCCTGCACCACCCCTAACTATCCCTGAACGGAACCTGCAACTGGCTCAACCCAGCACTCACCTTCCCGGCCAGCCACTGACAAAGTGTTGAATGGGCATGTACAGTGCTGAGTAATGAATGAGCGAGCTAATTGTTTTTTTATTAAATTTCCAACACCAGAATGCCCACTCCCACTCTTGGATGCCCCCCAGCCCACTTTTATTGCCAATGGGGGTTCCCAATCCTCCTATAGGCATCATGATTCCCCCCAACTCATGTGGCACACTGGGAGCCCACCCCAGTGTGCCCAAATGTATCTTTTATTTTCAATACCTGTAAATATTTGGTCTGGCAGTATAGCCTAGAGGAATGAGGTGTGAACAAGCTTGGTACATCCAGTAGACCAGACCTGAGTTTGATTCTCACAACCTCCACTTGCATACTGTGTGACTCTGAGCAAGTCACTTAACCGCCCAGTGCTTCCAGGTCGCCCCTGAAAACAGGCCTTTGTGCCTAGTGGGCCTTACCCGGTTACCAAACACTAAAATAAAAAAAATAAAGAAAACCATTCTACAACATCTTTTTTTCTTCTATGCAGGAACCTGCATTCATATTTTCTGTAGTCTGCCTCAACAAATCCGCCAGCATTGGAGAGCACAATCCCCATCTCTGCATCATGTCCCCCCACCCCCGCAACTCATGTGGCACACTGGGAGCCCACCCCAGTAAGCCCAAAAGTTATTTTATTTTTTTATTTTTTGCCTTGCCAATGGGGATGCCCTATCTCCCTGTCAGCAGCATGTATCCCACCCCCCCAACTCATTTTATTTATTTTATTTTAGTCTTTGGTAACCAGGTAAGGCCCACTAGGCACAAGTTCCTGTTTTCAGGGGTGACCTGGGAGCACTGGGTGGTTAAGTGACTTGCTCAGAGTCACACAGTATGCAAGTGGAGGTTGTGAGAATCAAACTCAGGTCTGGTCTGCTGGATGTATCAAGCTTGTTCACATCTCATTCCTCTAACCTCTAGGCTATACTGCCAGCCCATGTGGCCACTGGGAGCCTACCCCAGTGTGCCCAAATTTTTTTATTCATTTTTTGTACCTGTAAACAAAGAAAACCATCCCATGATGTGTTATTTTATTTTTTTAACCTGGAAAAAAGAAAACAGTCCCTAGTCATCTTCCCAGTCCCTCCCCATCCCCACCCTCCCACTGAGCACCTACCTCCTGCACCCCCCCTTTACCACATACTTACCTCCAGAGATCGGCGCTGTCATCATCTGAGGGCCAGGACTCATCTGCACTCTTCAAAGCTGAACTGCAAAATGAAGAATCAAAGGTAAGCACCTTACCGTGGCTGTTAATGGGGGTTTCAGCTTATGATGATATCTCAGCTATTTTAAGGAATTCTGACCTCAAATTTTCAACATGTGGTTGTTGGGAGCCAACCTCATGAACACTGTCACTGTCATTTCATTACTTGGTCCTGAAAGGTGATTTCACGGTCGCTGCTGGGAATCACCTTTCGGGGCTGACTAACAAAACAACAGTGCCATTGTTCATGAGGTGCTGTTCCAAAAAGCCCATGTTGTAAATTTGGTGAAAAAATCCAAAAAAATAACTGTATTACGAGCATGCATCGCACAGTTTCTACGCACTTTGGTAAATTTTCCAATTTTTAATATTTAACTCCAGATTTTCAGCATTGCCATTTATTCACATCTGCTTATGAACAGTGCAGCTGTCATTTTTCATATCCTGCCCGAAATATGTTTTCGCACCTGTGATGCAGAATGGCTCGCTTGCTGTGCGAAATCAACTTTCGGGATGGATTTACAAAATTACAGTCCCACTGTTCATGAGGGAAAGGTCCCAAAAAGGCCACATTGAAAAGTTGGTTAAATAATTCCGAAAAATGACCACGTTATGAGTGTGCATTGCGCAGTTTCTGCGCACGCTCATAACTTTGCAAATTTGTCATGTTTTCACTCCAGATTTTCAACATTACCGTTTTTCACATCACCTCACGAATAGTACAGCTGTAATTTTTCAAAACCTGCCAAAAATGTTTTTTCTGCATGTGTGGCACAAAACAGTGTTACAGTTGCACAGAATTACATTTTGACAGGGATTTGAAAGTTTTCTGTACTGGGTACATGTGATGAGGTGATAAGAAGGTTATGTTGAACATCTGGGGTGAAAACTATCTTAAGATGGCATAGTTATGACAATTTATTGCAATTTCACTATGCCTGCTTGTAACATAATGTATAGAGATGCAGGGGCAGAGACCTCTGTGTTTCCACAGCAACATACAGGACCCTGTGCTCCCACTGTGACATATGGATACTGTTGTACTATCTGGATGGAGGGATGGGAGCACAGGATCCAAAGGACCCTGCTCTCCCACAGTAAAATGAGGATACTATTATGCTACCTCAAAAAGTAGGAACATTAGTTGCAAAATCTTTATTAATGCATCAGTTAGGGTGAATACCATAGCAACAACAACAAAAGCTGGGAAATGAGGCATTAGGGTTTACAACCCTAATGCCCCACCTACAGGGTTCCCACCCCTACCACCCCACCCCCATCCCTCCACCCTCCACATACCAACAGGCATTGGGGTGTGCCATGGGGTCATCAGGCTTAACTCTCACCCCATTCCATATGTAAACAAGCTTACACATTACAGTATAGGACAATGGAGAGTGAGGGGATGGGGTGGGGTAGGGTGGAACTGTGGGTGAGGCATTAGGGTTTAAACCCTAATGCCTCACTTCCCTGCTTTTGTTGCTATGGTATTCACCCTAACTGATGCATTAACAAAGTTTTTGCATATACCTATATATATATATACTTTAGGAGTGGGCTATTCAGACTGCGCCAGGCTGTGGCATAAGTCTGGGCGCAGCGTAACCTGGATGCGAGGGGCGTTGACAGGGTGATATTCAATGGAGTTGTGCCATGGCACAGCATCATTGAATATCGCTCCTTAGCCACCTGCAGTGCACATGGTGCAGTGGCACTGCACCAGTGCAAATGGTCAGAGTGGAGCAGGGGGATGCACTAGCACAAGTGTCGTTGTGCTAGGCACAACTACTGCGATATTCAAAAGTGCACATGCAAATAATCCATAATGTATGCAAGACACAAATGGAACCATTTGCATGACATTATGGCCTCATTTGCATGCAGGTGCGCTGATCCCTGCGACTTGTGCCTGGCGCCTTGCCAGGCTGCAGCCGTCAGGGACCGATGCCCTCTGCAGAAGTAGCAAAGTGCCCCACTGCCCGATCATGGGCATTTGTTAATATGAATAGTCCCACATCCCTGGTGGTCCAGTGGACCACTCGCAGCCCGATCGTGGGGATATGTTTCAAAGATAAGTTCTATATCCCTGGTGTTCCAGTGGACCGCTCACAGCCGATCCTGGGCATCAGTAATATCGTGACAGACAATCCAGCCCTCAGGTCCAGCGAGCCTCTCCTCATCCACCCACTGAACTCCTGCACACCCCGCCTTCACCGGTCGTAGTGGTGGCTCACCTGCTTGCTGCCTGCTCCCACTGACTGACTCCATAATGTAGGGCTGTACACCCATTGGTCCACAGGTGTTAGCCAATGGGCATGTAGCTCCATATCAGACTATATAGTTCAGAAATGTGAATGGACACATCACATATCTGGACTGTGTAGAACAGGTCTGGTTGCACGCCCATTGGCTCACGCCAGGACCAATGGGCTGACAGCCCCACCGTATGGAGCCAGTCAGTGGCGTGGGGCGGCAAGCAGGTGGGGAGCTGCCCGCTGCTGACCGGGGGAGTGGGCGGTGGGGCTCAGTGGGTGGGTGGGGGAGGGGGGTACTCTGGACCACCAGGGTTGGAGTGGTGTGTCATGAGATATTACTGACGCCCACAATAGGTCTGCGAGTGGTCCACTGGACCACCAGGTATATAGGACTATTAGTTTCTACATACGCCCATGATCAGGGCATGGGGGACACCACCATGAAGGTGCCGCGGAGCTCGGGTGGCCACCCACAGGTGGCAGCTGCGTGTAGCACCCTGCAATGGCTGCTCACCCAGCGGGGTGGCCAACTATTGCTCCTTTTTTTTTTTGGCTCACCTGGAGGCAGCACAGGTAGGCTGGCGTGATGATGGGCTCAGCATCCGGCATGAATATCGGGATGCGGAGTATGCATGGCACGCCCACCTGCACTGTATACATTACTGATGCACTCCTGCGCATTGGGATTTGTGCCAGGCCCAATCCCCGTTTGAATATCACGCCGGTGCATCAGTGGGTTGCGCATGGCGCAACTGTGTTGCGCCATGCCCAACCCTTCTGAATATCCCACCCTCTGCATGTAGATATATGTCTTAATAGCTATGTATGTACACATATCTATATAGTGCTACACACAGTCATATATTTCCCAATGTGTCCCTCATTATGGGGGACATCCCTCAGTGTACCCTTCAATCTAACCCTGGCCTGCATACGTCCCCCATCAAACAGTGCTTTGCACACATTGACTGTGATTTACAGCCAGACATGGCTGCAGAGGGTTCTAAGCTATGGGCGTATGTATATTTACCCTTTGTACATACAACAGTGTTGGTATTTGTGTTCTGTGTTTGTATCTCCATGTTTGAGAATGTGTTCCACCCTCTAGATAGCAGTGTCCCTCACTGCCCCTCATTCATCACATCTGTGTCTCACTGCAGTGATGCATTGCAGATTGGTATGCACTGACTGTGCCTGCTAACACCCATTTCCTGCAGCATCCAGCCTGTAATTCCATTCCAATCAACAGTGGGTTGCTGTGTGCACACCCTGGCCTGCAGCTTCCAGTCTGTACTTCCATTCGGACCAACAGGGGGTTGCTGTGAGTTCCTTGCAATAACGTTGGGCAAAGTACATGAGAGTGTATGCAAAGCAGGCCATCATGAGATGCAAATGTGACTGTTTGCCCACAGATTGCCTGAGTAGACTCATTTGCATAGGATCTTTGAATATTGCAAACTTTTGCCCTGGGTTAACCTGTTTGCACTGGGTTAATGTGTTAGCACTGTGCAATCAGGTTAGCCCCGGGCAAACCTCTCATCAGCATAGCACAGTTCTGCAGTGTGTGGCATGCATTGTTGTTTGTAGTTGTTGTGCAACACTTCATTGCTATCACACACATTGTCCACCGACTTCAAATCTGCCTTACTCCACCTCTGTGTCCACTGAGCTGCTGATGTATTTTGCACTTCCCTGTTGCTATAGTCAGAGCTGTTTTATTTCCTGGGCTATTTTAGCACTGCTTTGCCAGCCCCATTTACACTGCTTCCTTTGCATGCTATATTCAGCAGGTTTAGATCAGGGGCTATTTCTCTGAATAATAGTTTGCTACTGATTCAGGGCTAATTTAGCATGATGTGCAGTGCTAATTTAGCCCCAGGGCTAAGTTTTGAATATCTGGCCCTAAGTCTCAAATTTTACCCTTAAATAGTGTTTGTACAAGAAACTTATTTGCAGCTTACCCTTACCAATGGGCACCAGATGGGGTTGTTTGGGCATAATTCTTAAGCCTACCATTTCCGCTACTCTCTCCCAAAATCCCCCACAATGCTAGACTTGACTGAGGTGGATCTGTTGCGATGGAAGCATTTGACGCTATCTCTTTGGGGTCAGGTAAATGCCATAAAGTTAGTTGCCATTCTGAAGCTCCAATACATACTAGCTAACATGCCGTTGGCCCTTCCCAGCAGCTTTTTTGAAACCCTCTCACCTAAGCTCTCTGCATTTATTCAGGAAGGGAAACCTTATATCATCCCTGGAGGAAGGGGGGTCTTGGGCTACCTGATCTCAAACAATTTCATGACTTTGTTATCCTTCACCAAGCTTGTATAAGTTGCTCACCTTGATTAATCCCTCACTGGCCCTAATGGTGTTCAGTGGAACTGTCCCAAGGTTAACTTCCAACCCCCCAAGCCTTGATTTTTCCTAGTTGGGCTCTCCATAATGGTGTATCTCCCTGTGCAGTTACATGAGACCTGTCTAGAATATATATGTGGAACATCTTGGTTGGGCAGCCAAACTGTCGCCCATGCAACCCCTTTGGTCCAATCCCTCTTTTACTATTGATGGCCAGTGTATCTACGGGAAGGATTGGAAGGACAAGGGCATCTCAGTAATCTGAGATCTTTTTGATCCAGCTACTGGTCACTTTTATTCCTTTTCTGACTTCCAAGAGTAATATGGTCTACCTCGAGTCCATTTTTAAAGATATCTGCAGATTCGTACTATTTTAAAACAGAAATTTGCTAGATCCCTTTTCCTCCATCCAGTGCATTTTTTGGACCAATGGATTGCTACACTGACAGGTCCACACCATCTGGCAGCAAAACTGAAATCCTTCTGGGCACATGCTTGCCCTCCCCCCTTGATGCCCTCAAGGATAAGTGGGAGCTTGAATTAGATATGTAGATTTCTCCTACTGAGTGGGAACAGGCTTGGCTGATAACACACTGCTCTGTTAGGGAACTCAGGCACAATCCATATAGTTCAAAATTCTTCATTGTGCCTACCATACTCCTCAATGGTTATACCATTTTAGGTAAAAACAATTGTTGGCGGTGCTTCTCTCCCCAGGCCTCCCTAACCCACATTCTTTGGTCTTGCACTAGCATTGACTTTTACTGGACTAGAGTGTGGGCTATCTGCTCCTTGGTTATTCCCAATTTTGGAGTCTAGGATCCTTGCCTGGCATTATTGGACTTCCCTCGGGTAAACCCTTTCCTCTCCAAAACACAACTCCTTTGGGTAAACTGTGCTCTCATTGCAGCAAAAAGGGTCCTTCTGCATTATTGGAGGGAGCTAGGTCCCCCACCTTATGAAGAATGGTTTAATTTATTGTCTCTCACAGCCCATTATGAAATACTTTCCCATCTCATCCTGGGCAAGCTGTCCGCTTATCAAAAGACTTGGCAACCCTTTCATATTAAATTTCCTAGAGCCTCCCTGTTTTATTGTCACCCAAATGGTTGAGAGATATCCCTTAAGAGCCTGTGCTTGTTTCAGTCAATCTCTGGTAACCTTAGCCTATAACCCTGTCATTTGATTAGATAATGTGTACCTCTGTGAGAGCTGACCTTCGGCTTACCTTTCTTTCCCATTCCCCCCTTTCCCCTTTCCCCTCTCCCCACTCCCTATCCCATCCCACCCTTTTATACATTAATTCTTTTTGGTTAATTTATTCATCATTAATTCTGTATGTGGTGGGTTGCTGTTATATACTTCATGAACCTTATATTTCAGAAATTGTGTCTTGACTTGTTCTAATCCCCTGCGTATAATATGCTGAACTTGTTTTATGCCATTAATTTGTCTCATGTCAGATATTTGGAGTTGTTACTTTTAATTTTTGCTTTTGTGCTGTTTCCCTATTGCATTCTTAACTTCTTACTATGATCAGTATGGGCATAACTTGTTTCTTTATACAGTACCATTTGAATTTTGTTTTCTTTGCTACTGTCATGCATTGTTTGATGGCTTATTAATTTTGAAAAAAACAATAAAGTTTTCATGGCAAAAAAAGTGACTTGCTCAGAGTCATACAGTATGCAAGTGGAGGTCTTAGGAATCATAACCCAGTCTGTTGGATGTACTAAGCTGATTTAACAGCTCATTACTCTAACCTCTAGGCTATACTGCCAGACCCTTAATTCCTTGGAAAGCCAAGGAGCTTTGATGCCTTTGGACCTGCACTTGGTGAGGGGTGCATGCATGTTTATAATGTTGGTAATGATCATAACAAAATAGTCTAGGGCCTGATCAATAGTGGGCAGGTTGGTAAGTGGGCCACAATCAGCATTATTAATCAAGGCCACAAACTCATTTTGTTAAAATGTGTCATATTGCTGGACTCCAGGATTTTGGGATGGGGTGCTTCAAAATTGTTGTACCATATGCAATAGACAGGCGAGTGGTCGCTGATACAGTTGGGAAGTACACCAGCTGATTTGATCCTGTGGGAACAATTGGACCCCATCCAGTCTAAAAGCATTGACGAGCCAGTCTTGCTGTTTAGTCAAGTGGGGTCATTTATGTGTTGTGTGAAGTTATTGTCTGAGAAGACTGACTGGGCCTTATTTTTATTAGGGGAAAGCCAATCATTATTAAAGCCCCCACAAAGCATTATATCACGTGAGGGAAGATCCAGTAAGGACAACATAAGGAAAGGTAATATATTGATAGCATCTTTGGGAGAGAGATATATACATCCAAATATTAATGTTTTACTTTACTAAGTGTTAGGGATATAAATAAAAATTCTACAGAGGGAAGATTTTTGCCGGCGAGGAGATTTCTGATGCACATATACTAGATTTTACATAAAATTGAATACCACCACCCCGTTTACCTACACGGTCTTTCCTGAAGCACAAGTACCCTTGGAGGTACTCCTCATGTTGGTGTATGCCAGGCTTTAACCAAGTCTCTGTTATGCCAAGAATGTCAAGGTTGTGCTGATCAGCCCAGGACTGGATCTCAAACACTTTGAGGCAGAGAATTTTTGCATTTAAGTGGACAATTGTGATGCCTTTTATACTAGGTGTAACCCCCCTACAAATGGGGGTTCCCTAAAGTCTTCCATGGGCTTGCCTAAAGGCCCACTGCCAGGCTGGTGTTATGTGTCCTAGCAATTTAAAAGTGTTTGCATGTGAGTGCCCTGTTAGCCTCTATACCTGTCTCTTTAAGAGCTGCCTATTTTGTAGAGTATAATTAATCTGAGTAGGGGTCAAGTAGTTTCAGGCTCGAGTCCCACCTGGGCTGCTGTATTTTTGCTCCATTTCTGCCATTGCTAATGGCATTGAGGGAGCCCTATTAGGATCTGTGACTGTTTACTGATTATCTGCAATAATAACAATATTGTAGTTTGTCTAATCTGCCTTCCTTTGCAGCATGGACATTTCTGTTAATCACCACCATCTTTCCATGAAAAAGAGTCTCCTTATTTCCTTCCTAAATCTAACCCCTATCAGTTTCAGGCTATGCTCTATTGTAGTACCTTCCTTTCTTGGATTGAATATACCTTCCGATTTGATACACCAGCTCGAACGGCTCTGGACTGCTAGTGTGGAGTCTGTCCCCAGGGGTCTTGTGGGAGTGAATTTCTGTAGGAATTGTAGTTTTGCATCTTGGCACCTATATGGACCTGGAGGGGGAACTCTAGCTATGACAGACAGATGGATTGAAGAATCAAACCTTTTGGATCTCTGAGAAAGTCCCAAGCTGCCTGCAGCAGTGAGTCAGTGTGGAGTTAGAGTTGAAAGAGTGAACAGCTTGAGAGATTTGAGCAGCTGCTCCTGCATGGTGTGCATGGGAAATTGTCTTGAAGACTGTGTTTGGCCTGCCTGCTACCATCTTCCTTAGTGAGGAGATCTTGAGCCTGAGATCGGACTTCATCCGAAATTGTAGCTTTTGCAATCGGAGCCTGATTTGTGATGAACTTAATTTCTCCTAAGGTGGACCGAAGATTTGCCTCGGTGTGATTGGCCTGTCAGGACTTGAGATTACCACAGAGCATATGGTTTGTGCAGAGCGCTGTGAATTGCAACCAGGCTGTGGTCCGAACTGTGGTATTTACCTTGCTTTTTACTACAAGTGTGCTGAATGTTGATAGTGGGTCACGATTTGGTTCCCCACTGCTTGAATGTGTCATGTTTGCTGGAAGCTGCATCCAGCACTTACCAGACTGTCTCTGAACTGTTCACCCAGTCTGGGCCTTGCCATCTCGGCTCAGACAGCCACTCACGCCACAGAGAAACAATCAACAAGAGACCCACCTGGGGATTCGGCTCCCTGCTCAATACCAACAAACAGGATCGGAACCACAGTGCTTCGTGTGGACCCTACTTCTCCTGGCAATCCAGCACTTCATTCTGAGGTCTCCATTTCATCCATCCTGCATCCTGTACTGGGTAGTGTGAGTAAACCCTAGGGCAGCTCCCTGCAACAAAGCTAAAATCTAAGTGTGTCAACTGATTTAATTGTTGTTGCTAATCATTTTAGACTGAGCCATCCAGCTCCGGATTACAAATTGTGGGTTAAAGTGCATGCATGTTTTCTTTCCATCACAGGGCCCCAACCAGCTGCAATGCCGGCCTACCCTGGGCAATGCTTCTGGCTAGCCTGTAGTTCCAACTGGGTACCCATAGTGTGTGTGACTGTGCTACAGGGACCTTTAAGTGCATGCCTTATAGCCTGAACCTTTCAGATCTTGAATCAACCACTAGATTTTGCCCCCTTCCTTGTTACTGCCCCTTAAATAAATCGGATCTAAATCTTTCTGCATTGAAACTCGTTGTGGTGTACCTCTGTACAAACAGCATTGAAATACAGTTGGTTGTTGTGCTAAGCCTTATTTTACAGTGGGTCTCCAGGGCCAAGCCAGCTGAATCAGCCCCAGTGGTAAGTGCAACAAGTGTGGGGTTAAAACTGTTGTCAGGTGTCAATTGCAATTGTGTATTCTGTGAATCATTTAGGCCACTAGAGGGAAAAGAGGGGGGTAACAGTGTCCTGGAGGGCTGTACCCAGGTCCACTACGCTACCACTAACCCTGTCCTCCAGGTGGGGGCACCTGTTTTCAGTACCAAGGCCCCTCAACCTGTACCTGGTCATGCAGGCAGGGGTAGTATCCCTTGGGGTAGCGCCACCTAGGGGTAACACTAGGTCTGATATGTATGGATGTTAATGCAGGCACAAATAATGGACCAGTAGGTCCAGGATTAAGTTCAATATCACCAGTACAATACTCATATTTTAAAAACAGCTGATGGGAGTGGTGAAGGAGGAGATATCAAAACCAGCTGATCAGAGCAGTATGAGGGATAGCTGAGATCTTGTGCTGCCTCACCTAGTTTTGCTGCTGTCTTGGTAGGATAATGATTATCCCTGCCCAGCTAATGCTGCCATCATGCCTTGCAAATAAATAAATGAATTAATAAACAGTTGTGTCACAAATCATTCAGGGCTACAGTTAAAGGATTCAGAACTGCAGCCCTGCATGCGTACCCCTAGCAATGTTCAGAGAGATCTAAGGGCACTTACGGGCCAGCCATACTTGGGGCGGGTTACAGGGATCTCTGTTTTTATACATTTATTAATTCAAATTGTTGACTGGGAAACAGGCCAGACATCGTGTGTGCTACACAGTTTAATGCCAAGAGGTGGGTGGTTTGTCTGTGTCTGCCCACTGCCCCAGTCCATCATCAGCAACCAGCCAACCTAAGATTTCCTTCACAGTCTTCAGTGTCTGTCCATTTCTAGCTGTTATCAACTTGCCTTTTATTCCACTTAGTGACTCCTGCTGTGGCTTGCTACATTCCTGGCACATGTACTGCAGATGATAAATGGACTATCATACTCCTACAAACATACAAAAATTGCCAACAGAAAAAGGCCTTATGGTCTATCAAGTCTGCTCGATTGTGCAGCTAATAGCTCTTATTCTGCAGCTGCCCCTTCCTGCCTTCCCCTCCTACCCCTGACCCTCCCTCTTGCCCTGTCCCAGCCCCTTTTGAAGCAGCCCAATGTTCTACAGTCTATAATCTTATGCCACCCATTCCCACACTTAGCCATCATGGCCGTTTGAGCTAGCGCATCAATCGGAAGGTATATTCAATTTAAGATAGGAATGTACTACAAGACAGCATAGCCTGAAACTGATAGGGGATAGATTTAAGAAGGAAATAAGGAGACTCTTTTTCATGGAAAGGGTGGTAAATGGGTGGAACGAGTTGCCAGAGGTGGTGGTAGTGGCAAATACAGGAGACAGCTTCAATGGGTGGTGGGACAGGATGAAAAGAAAATCAGAATGGGAGGAATCAGTTCTGGGAAAGGGAGG
The DNA here is from genome assembly GCA_016271365.2 of Neoceratodus forsteri. Lineage (NCBI taxonomy): Eukaryota > Metazoa > Chordata > Ceratodontiformes > Ceratodontidae > Neoceratodus > Neoceratodus forsteri. Next base: position 1,146,129,692 of record CM057449.1, on the reverse strand, counting down.
GGACAGTGTCCAGGGGGGTGGATGACTCTGGGAGGAATGGGAAGGGGAGGCAACTCCAGGAAACTAAACTTAGCTACACACTTGAGCAGACTAGATAGATCATTATGGCCTGTTTCTGCTGGCAATTTCATATGTATGTTTGTATGTATGCCCACAACAGCCTAGCCTGTTAAATGCAACCTTCTGAGAACATGCGCACTGTGATCTACATGCTTTCTCCACCAGGTCCAGTTGTGCCATCTAGGTTCTTGCTTCTTGTAAAGGGCAGGACAGTTGCCTTGAATGTGCATAAAAAGGATTCAGAGAGGTCTAGACTGTACTGCAAACTGTCCTTGTGGCAGACAAAACTATTAAGCACATTTTAGTACCTGGGTTTTTCTGATTACCTGACTAATCATTTTTGAATGACAAGTGAACTACAGTTTCATTCATGATGTTTTAATATATTCTGTAGTTATAGTACCAAATGCCACCAAATTTCTGAACATGTTGCATAAAATTTACAGCAGAGCATTCCCATGAAATCCTAGTTTGATGGTCACCTTTATTTTAACTACCCATGATAGCCTAGATGAGATTCAACAACTCCCTTTATGGTGCATGTGTCTGCATTTACTCAGTTTACAACCTGAGGGACCAAAGCAGTGGGAGAGGATGTGACTTTCTCAGAAGTGCAGAGCAAGCACCAGGAAACAACACTGGGTGGTCACTAACTGAGACTGGTGCATTGTACTGGGTGGCATACAGAGGCTGGGCAAAAACACCTGGTACAGCAACACAGGAAGGGTCATGCATGTAGATGGAGCTGGTAAACTGTCAGTTGACTCATCCCTTCAGACAGGCAGGTAACAAGCAGCAACTTAGCAAGCAAAGTGAGCCTGGTGCATTTCTAGGTGTGATTAGATTGGAGCCTTAAGATGATGCACTATCCAACACAATAAATACGAAAAGCAATAGTTTAGGGGCCAGGGCCACTTAGGCCCCATGCAATTGGGGGAATTTTGATGCCCTGATGCATTATAAGTGGTTTAGAGTACTCTCTTCTTAATCCCTCTGATAGTATTTGGTCCTGACAGGAAATCATCACATAGGAAGGAAAACATAAAAGTTCAAATTCAAAGTCCTTCTCACTGTGGTGTGGGGAAGGTTTATATGATACAAAAATACAGGCATTTAGCCTGGCATCAGCAGCTAAAGGAATCAGGGAGTATGTAGAAGGAGTCCTTCTCATCATCGCCAAGTGAAACCTCCATGGCTGTGTGCTGTAGAGCACACAGCACATGTGTGACTCGAGAGTGGGACTGGTTTCAGGAGCTGGAGTGTAGGTGAGTACAGGTTCTGAGGGAGTTAGCACCCTGTGTGCTCTATCTGAATGTGAGCTGCAAACAGAGATGAGCATCAAATGCCAGCCATGTTTGTTTGTAGATTTTAAGAGTGAAACTGCAATGCTCAGGGCCAGACTAATGCAACCTGGGGCCCTAGGCCCAGGAGATGTCTGAGGCCCACCTCACCGCACCAGTGCCCCTTTACTGTGACCACACTCCTTGGTCAATGCATATCAGTTGCTGAAATTTTTAAAACAGATTTTCTTACTGTCCCTAAAAAGTGGCATAAAACTTAAATAACATAACTAAAATGCTTCAAAATGAATTAAACTAATAATATCAGTATGAAAAGACATAGGTCCTAGTTTTGATCATTTAGAGAAAGTAATGGTCTAATTGGCCTGGTACAAATATTGTTTTGGGTATGAAATGTCTTGATTTGCACTTCTGCCCCCCTCCCCCAACAGACGCATGTGCACTTGCAGTGTGGATGTTACCATTTTGTCCTGTCGGGTAGTATGAACCAGGATTTGGGAGTTTTATCAGGTAGGGTAGGTCCCATCTCTGAAAAAGCATAGGTCCTGGGTGGTGTAGGAGTTAAACTGGTGGTTTATTAAAGGAGTCATGATGAATTATGGAGATTATGTTGCAAAGTGAGTGATTGTTGGAAGAAATAATTTTAGGGATCAAACATTTATGTTATTGATAATAAGCCAGGATCATATAATGGCAAGATTTATTGATGGGATGCTGGAAATATATTCAGTGGTTCACCCTGAAAACATAACTACATCAGCACCAGAACTTCAAAATGGGTGGGGTGAGGGAATAAAAAAAAAAGAAAAGAAAAAAAAGAGTACAATTTTCTAACAGTACAATTGAAACGTGTTGTAGATTTCTTGATTTTAGGAGTGAAATTAAAGAGTTCCTGACACAGTTGAGACAGCTTTGAAAGAATCATTTGTCAATGCCAAATGTTTGCTTGCTGGCATTGGCATTGGTAGTGTATGAGTTATAGACCTGCATAATAGGAATGGCAGTGAAGTATTGAACTGAAGCCAATCCCACCACCACCCTGCAGAGAGTGACAGGCATTGGGGTGTGCCTTTGGGTCGTCAGGTATAACGGCCATGCCATTTCACCACACCCTACCCTGCAGACATCAACAAGTGTCACGGTGTGCCTTGGGGTCTTTGGTCCTTATGCTCACCCCATTCTATCAGGAAATAAAGTGAGATGGGTGATGTATATGAGAATGGGGTGAACTTTGGGGCGGAAGAGTCCAAGGCACACCTCAATGTCTCTCACTGGCTGCAGGGTGTGGAATGGTATGAGCATTACAGGCGAGAATCCCAAGTCACACCCTGATGCCTGTCAATCTCTACAGTGTGGGGCATTATGGTCGGAAACCCTAATGCCTCAGGTGTTCGTTGGCATTTTCACTCCAAACTTTCAACATGGGTTTTTTGTGACCCCCACCTTATGAACAGTAGCAATATCAGTTAGTTAGCCAAAAGCTTATTTTGCACAGCAACTACGCCATTTGGCACCACAGGTGCAAAAACATATTTTGAACAGGATGTGAAAAATGACAGCTGTACTGTTCATGGGGAGGTGCAAAATATGGGAATGTTGAAAATCTGCAGTGAAAATATTAAAAAAACTGGTGAAGTCACGAACATGCGTAGAAACTGTGCAACGCACACCCGTAATGCAATTAGTTTGGGGATTTTTTACAGTAGATTGTCAACACAGGCATTTTGGAACCTCCGCTCATGAGCAGTGTCACTGTGATTTTCGAAATCTGTCCCGAACAGTGATTTCCCACAGCGACCACGCATTTCTGTGCTGGAAGTGCGAAAACACATTTCGGCCATGGTGTGAAAAATGACAGCTGTACTGTTCATAAGGAAATGTGAAAAAATGCCAGTGGTGAAAATCTGGACAGAAAATATTAGAAATGCATGAACTTACAAGGGTGCGTGGAAACTGCGCAATGGTTGCTCGTAACACAGTCATTTTATGGACTTTTTTCACCAAATTTTTAACATAGCCATTTTAACACCTCTGCTCATGAACAGTGTCACTGCAATTTTCTTAATCTGTCCTGAACATTGATTTCACACACCGACTGCGCCATTGTACGCTACCTGCGTTTAAACACATTTTGGGCAAGATGTGAAAAATTACAGCTGCACTGCTCATAAGGAGGTGTGGTAAAATTACAATGTTGAAAATCTGGAGTGAAAATATTGAAATTCGTGAACTTACAAGTGTGCGTAGGAACAGCACAACGATGCTCGTAAAACAGTCATTTTGAGGAATTTTTCACCAAATTTTCAACATAAGGTTTTTGAGGCCTGCCTCATGAACTGTGACACTGTCATTTCATAAATCAGTCCCAAAAAGTGATTCCGTGCAGTGACCGCGAAATCACCTTCCGGGGCCAATTAACAAAATGACAGTGTCAGAATTCATGAGGTGGGGTCCCAAAAACCCCATGTTGAACATTTGGTGAAAAACATTCCCAAAAATGCTTGAGAAAACCCTATTTATTCCATTATATAGCTTACCGGCATTTCCTCACTTCGCTGTTGGCTTTGAAGAGTGCAGACGTGTTCCCGGTCCACCGAAAATCGCTGCGCCAGACTCTGGAGGTAAGTATGGGGTGAGGTGGGGAGGTGGGAAAGCAGGTGTGCTGAGGGTGGGCGGTGGTGAGGGGAGAGGGGTCAGGACAGTCAGCGAGGGAACTTTTTCTTGCAGATTATTTTTTTTCTCAGAGACTACATGGGATTTGTGCCACACTGGGGTGGGCTCCGTGGCATCTGGAAGGTTGTTTGGGGGGGCAGTGGAGCTGATGGGGGATTGGGCACCCCATCAGCCATATGGAGTGTTACCATGCTGAGGTGGGCTCCCAGCGTGGCACCTGGTAGTCTGTTGGGGGGGAACAGTGGAGCCGATGGGGATTGGGCACCCCTGTTGACCTTATGGACCGTTACCACGCTGGGCTCCCAGCATGACATCTGGAACTCTGTTGGGGGGGAGAGTGCAGCAGAGCTGACGGGGGATTGGGCACCCCCATCGGCCATACAGTGTGTGTGTGGGAGGGAGCGCATGAGCATGCAATATGCTAATCAGCACTATTTTATTACCACTCACTGAAGCGGAGCTCTTCATTTCAACTGTACGGCACTGTATTTTCAATTGCTATCATAGACAGCTGCAGTATTCATTGGTGAACTGTGGCCGTGCCTGCAAGCACACTGACTGAACTGGAAGACAGGGTGCCACACCTAAAAAAACTCAGATGATGGCACTTTGTTTCTTGCACATGCGTGCAAGCAAACATAAAAATGTAACATTCGGGAATAGCTGTATCTTATATTTTGTGTTTTATTACTAAGGGTATTTGCAAGAATACAGTATCTTTGCCCTTTTTAGCTCTGGCTGCCTGTCCACACCTGACATTTAACTGTGACATTAAAATATGCTGCTGTGAAGATATCTGTGTTATCATAAATAGGGGATTGTGATGCAATATGTAGAGAAGCAGCCAGAGTAGATATACAGTAATTCCCTAGTCTGACAGTTTCTATGTTCTGTAATGTATTCTCAAGGTTTTGCTCTGTAAATATTGTATAATAATCCATCATGTATTAATTGAACATTATTTACCCCATGTTATTTATGTGCTAGAACTGTATTTATTAATTTATTTATTTATTTGAGATAATCAGAAAGACCTTTGAGTCAGGGACTCATTCACAAAGGTTCCACGTCATACATTGTGCGGCACAGGGGAAACAGAAACAGACAGGTTGCTATGTATTACATTACAGAGATTATAATGGTTCCAGCATTATACATAGTGTGGTACAGGGATAACAGAAAACATACAGGAAGCTGTGAGGTTACCTAATTTCATATTGTGATATACACTAGATACAAAGGTGAAACTATAGACAAGGATATCATGGACTATCGGGGTTTAGCACAGCCCAAAGTAGGGTAGAGGCTGTTTGTCAAGACAGAGTTTCTGTGGGAAAGGGTCTGGAGCCTGATTTGAGGTTGGTCTAGGGGCAATCACATAGGCTGGAGGCCTGGAGGTGATTCCTTAGACTAGATTTAAAAAGGCCTAATCTTGTTTCGCTGGATATTAGGGTGGGGAGTGCATTGGTCCAGGATGGGGCATTGTAACTGAAAGTTCTTTGGAATTTGGAGGTCCGGCAACAGGGTACCCTTAGCAATGGTTTGCTTGAGTTACATGTGACTCTGACATGGAGTTCTGGGTGGATGATTTTGTTTAGAGTAGTTGGGTGAGGCCTAGGCTTATCTTTTTGGTCATTAAGCAGGTGAGGTACTTGATTCTGTTGTCTAACTTTAGTCAATTTGTGGCCCTGTAGAGGAAGCAGGTGTGTGTGGCGCGATCACATCTGAGTATGAGTTGGCAGGCTTTGTTTAGTACAAGATGAAGTCTATTTAGGGCAGAGGTGGGAGCAGCACTGTAGATTAGAATGCCATAGTCTAGCAGCGAGAGGACAGCAGAGTTAATGGTGAGATGTACAGCCTCAGGGGTGAGGCTGTGTTTGTGCCAGTAAAGTACGCCAAGTCTAGAGTTTAGGGCAGTGGATAGACGTTGGATATGTTGATTAAAGCTGACAACTGGGTCAAGTGTGATTCCTAGGTACTTGAAGGTGTCCACTTGTTTGAGGGTGGTTAGATTTAGAGTAAGAAATTGGGGGCAGAGGTTCTTCAGTGGGTTCTGTGGGTTGTAGAAAATCATGACTTTTGTCTTATTGTAGTTGATAATTAGGTGCTAGGAGGTAAGCCAGTGTTCAGTCACATGGAGTGAGTGTTGGAGTGTTTGGTGGAGTTTCAGGGGGTCCAGATCAAGTTGTGAAAAGGATGGCGTCGTCGGCATATAGGAGTAGGTTGGTGGGGCAGGCCAATGAGTGGGAGATTAGGGATAGACAGAATAGCAGGGGGCCTAGGATGGAGCCCTGAGGGACACCGGAGTGGACAGGGAGGCCGGAGGATAGCACAGTGCCTACCCTAACCAGCTGTGTTCTGTCAGAGAGATAGCTGGTGAACCAGTTTACTGCCTCATTGGAGAGGCTGCTGTGCGCGAGTGTGTTTAGTAAGATGGAATGGTTGATGGTATCAAATGCTTTAGAGAGGTCCACGAAGATAGTTCCGGTGAGGTGGCCACTATCTAAGGCAGTGTAGATATGTGAGGTAAGTTCAAGGAGCGTGGTGGTGGTACTGTGTCCCTTTCAGAAACCGTGTTGCTGGTTGCATAGCATGTTATATTTGATAAGGTGGTCTGTGAGTTGATCGGAGAATATACGCTCTAATGCTCTGGATAGTGGGGGTAGGATGGAGATGAGGCGGTAATTATTAGGGGTGGTGGGGTCTCCACTCTTATGTACTGGAGTGATGTAGGTGGATTTCCAGCAGGTGGGATATTTTGCCTGACAGAGGAAGAAGTTGAGGATATGGGTGAGAGGGATAAGGACTTCCTGGAGGGTGAGTCAGAGAAGCCGTATGTCTAGGGAGTCGCTACTAAATTCAGAATGGTTAAGGGCTTTAGTAAGGTAGGGTTTGGTGATCTGTGGGGTAAGGATGCGAAGGTGGAAAGGTGCGGGTCGAAGAAATTAGGGGGGAGGACATGGCTGAGATGAGTGAAGGTGGAGTTTAGGGCTGAGGCTATACTGAGGGGATCCAACGAGAGATGACCATCTATTACCAGTGGTCTGGAGGTCAGTTAGTATTTTTGCCGTGGAGTTCCTTAATATTATTTCAAAATTTGCATCCAGAGCCCCATGTGGTGGTTAAGGACAATTTGTAATATTCTGCTTTGGTTGTGCGAATGGCCCATGTGCATTTGTTACGGGCTTCCCTATACCGTTGCCTGTCCGCAGAGCATTGAGTTTCATTAGTTAGATGCCAAAGGGCATCACGGTGTCGCAGCATGCCCAAGAGGCGATCCGAGAAACAGGGGGCACGGTTGCCCTTGGATATTTTCTTGGAAGAGGGGGCAAACTTATCATAGGCATTATTGAAAGTGGAGATAAATAGTTCCAGCGCAGTATCAGGGTCGAGGGAATTTGCTAGTGGGGTCCAGTCCCAGGCACCGAGATAGACTTTGAGTTGGTCAAGTTTACCAGGCCAAAGTTTGTGATGGGTGGTAATTTTGGGGGAGGGTTGGGGCAATGCAGGACCAGGTGAAGAGTACAAGGAGTGGTCACTTAGAGCGTCTGAGAGAACTACGGTGTTGGTAATTCTGTGGGGACGGTTAGTGAAAACTAGGTCTAGGAGGGAAGATGTCCCTGTACAGAAGTTTACCTAGGTGGGGGCAGTGACTATCTGAGTGAGGTCAATGCATTGGCCTCGTCTATAAACGTGGCGGCTGACTTGGCCAGCCAACTTATGTTAAAATCACACATAATAATTTTTTTCCTGATTGGGGGGAAGTGGCTAGATGGGACAGGGTATCTTGGAAAGCTTGCTTCTGGTCCCGGGGAGGGATGTAGGCAATAGTGATGAGGAGAGGGGAGGTAGACTTGTCTAGGGTAAGTTTTAGGGTGAATGCCTGAGCCTTTGACGTTAGGTGTGGCAGGAGAGTAACTGAGCTGGGAGTGAGTCTTTAAGATAGAGAGCGCAGCCACCCCCTTGCTTATCAATTCTGTCAGAGCAATAGAGGAGATAGCCAGGGAGGTAAACCGCTGTATCAGGGACGGAGGGGGACAGCCATGTTTCACTCAGTGCTATGATGTCTGGGTGGTGTTGGAGGACCCACACCTGAAAAGGGTCCCATTTTTTTGCAGGCTGCAGATGTTTATGGAAGATATGTTCAGCCCATTGACTGTCTGTTGGAGGGGCTGAGGTGCTGTCTGAGGGCCAGGGTTGGGGTGGATGTTACCCATCAGTAGGAGGAGCAGGATAAGCGACCAGAGGCAATTGTTATATCGTCGGGTGTTTCGCAAATGGGATGGTTTCTGCATGTACCATATGGAGGGTATTGGGAGTTTTAGGGTGAGGGGAGCTGAAAGGAGGAATAAGTATGGAAAAGGGGGGAGGCACAGTGGAGGATCTGTTGGAGGTAGGCATGAGAACGAGGGGCTCCATAGAGTCATTCATGTGGGTAGATGACATGGATGAGGGAGGGTGAAAAAGGAGAAGTTAATTTTGATAAGATTGGAGCTGCGGGAAGGTGCAGCCAACTGGGTGCTGGTCTGGGCTTGTAGGTGCACACTGCTTAGGTGGCAGTTAGGGATGGTGGAGCTGGGTGCGGAGTTTATGCCAGCTTGAGGGTCGAGTGTTGAGTTTTTGCTACTTGTTCTTAGTTTGGGAGAGGGAGGGTGGGACGGGGGATCAGTAGAGAGAGAGAGAGAGAGAGGAGGGTGCACAGTAACATGGTGGAGGTGGAGAGAGAAAACTCAGTAGTATTTAAGGGCCAGAGCATGGTAGGGGAAGGGAACGCCTAGTGGTGGGCAGCTATAACCTGCAGATGGTAAAAGTGGCTGATAGGCTAAAAAGTACCAGGGGCATGGCCTGGGTGGCTATAAATGAGCGAGTCCACTAAGGGTGGTGGCGGAGGTGGTGGGGAGTTGATGCCCTGCGTCGGCGGGGCCAAAACACACAGTTCATCCAAGCAAGGGTCAACCGAGCGTTGTTGCAGAGAGAGTGAGAATGGCGTCTACCTGATTTCAAGCGACCGCTGATTCGAGCACTTAGGTTGGGGGAGCGCTACACTTCCAGACCCTCACGACCTCCAGCGGTGACCTCCTGGATGGCTGCACAGCTGTGGGAAGACAAGAAGTAAGACACTTTATTTATACACCAAGGACTGTCTGGGGTGGGGGGTCAGAGGTTAACTGCACTGTTCAGAGACTTAATCCTTAATGGCTCTATTATTCAGAAAGCAGAGAATATCAATTGAAATTAGTTGGGGCAACAGTTAGCAAACTGAACAAGATTACTATGGCATTCAGACAGCAGCAAATTGTGCAACATTAAGGCACACAGTTTAATGGGACACACACTACAGTTTTGCAGTACAAATTAAGGCACCATCTCTAAGTAGCTCACACACTACAGTATTGCAGTCTAAGTTAAGGCACCATATCTAAGTAGCTCAACTCATTACAGTTTTAGCAGTGCCCTGCCATTTAAAAAACTATCTCCACATATGTGGCGACTAAAAGTCAGCCTTAGCTTTGTTTGAGTTCGGAAAAGGCGCCAAAACACATACAGTTCATCTGAGCAAGGGCCAACCAGGTGTTGTTGCAGAGCAAGTGAGAACTGCGTCAACCTGATTTCAAGCGACCGCTGGTTCAAGCACTTAGGGCAGGGAGGGCTACACTTCCAGACCCTCACGACCTCCAGCGGTGACCTCCTGGGTAGCTGCACAGCTGATTTCAAGTGACCACTGGTTCGAGCACTTAGGGTGGGAGAGGGCTACACTTCCAGACCCTCACGACCTCCGGCAGCGACCTCTTGGGCGGCTGCACAGCTGATTTCAAGCGACCGCTGGTTCGAGCACTTAGGGCGGGGAGGGCTACACTTCCAGACCCTCACGACCTCCAGTGGTGACCTCCTGGGTGGCTGCACAGTTGCCTTTTATCTGTATATGTTTCTGATATATGTTCTCAGGACCTCCTTGTGAATGAGCCTGCTCAGTGGAGTTATTCCTGCAACAAACTTGAAACTTGAACTAGTCTACTGGATTGAGATCTTGTTTTCATGCAACTGTTTTCCATCATAAAGAAACTTGAGAATTAATTACTTAAATAAAATATATGAAGTAATAAAGAAAATGGGATGAAGCTGAATGTAAATGTATGATTAAATGCCATCTAACAGCCTCCTGAAACTTTTCTGTATCCATATGTTTCCTGTTTTAGTTACCTTAGTTGTTTGTATTCTTCATTTGTTGTTGTATGACATGAAACCTACATAAAAGAGTCTTTAGACTCATAGGTACAGTACTTGTAATCTGAGACTTCAAGTAAATAAATAAATAAATCTTAGAAACATAGAATTTGATGGCAAATAAGGACCGCTTGGCCCACCTAGTCTGCCCATTTATCTACCTAATAGATAAGCTACAGATCCTTGTTAACCAACAGCCTATTTCCTCCTACCCCCACTAGAAGGGAGGCAGTATAGTGCAGTGATTTAAGGTTCTGAGCTGCAAATCTGGTGACATCCAGCAGACCAGACCTGGGTTTGAATGCCACAGCTTCCACTTGTATAGTGTGTGACACTGAGCAAGTCACAGGTCGCACCTGTAAAAAAGCTTTCAGCTTGGTGTGCTAGTTAAGCAATATACCATGAAAGGGCCCCAGTGATGCCAGGATCCACCCAAAGTTTTCCTAATGCTCTCAGGGGCTCTTTAAAAACAAAGCATGCATATTGAATTGCACTGTTAATCTTTAATATTTAAGAGTAAGACTTGATAAGTGAAAATTCTAAGTGGGAGAGAGAGACAAAGCAAAGGAAATGGGCATGTTCACACCTTACAGGTCAGCCTGGCCACGGGCCCCTGAAGCAATCAGCTGCACTTAACACCTCATCAGTTAGGAGAGAATTATGTCACAGTTCAGTCCCTGCCTTGCTCAGGTCACCTAGCAGTTGAGTCCTTTACAAAAAAAAATGCATCTCAGGTAGAAGAAAATTACATGTAGTAGTAAATATATGTTGGAGATTGTTGTAGGCCCCCTGGCAGGCTGGGCCCCAAAGCACATGTCTATGTTGCCTATGCCTTAATCTGGCACAGGCTATGGTTAATAAGTGAAGCCCGCCCCCCCATGCTTCCCAGACCTCATTGTAAATTTTTATTAATTAGTCAATCTCTCTGTTGTAATACTGTATTTGATTTGGTGCTGAAATTGAGACTGGAAATCATTTGAACCAAGACATGAAGAACAGAGCAAGTAGAATAAAATCAAGGTTTGAGGGTGCATACCAAGAGTTTGAATAAATATCAGGGTCAAATACTTTATTTTAAAGACGTGAAAATTAAGGACAATAAGTATACAGCAACAATATAACGTTCCAATGCTTGATTAATTTTCCATTTTGCAGAACTGTTTCAGTAAGAAAGAGTAATATATTATACGGAAGCTTATTCTCCAAAGATCCACATATTGCATACCATCCACAAATTGCCCATATTTCTGATATCACACATTTTTTATATCAGCCTTAAAGTTTACATGGTTTTTAATCTCTGCAGGGCTCTATCACAAAGGAGCTCTCTGTGATCATCTACCATTCTATGAAATGCTGTACAGTACAGCCAATAACTTGCAGAGAACTTGGAAAAACATTATGAAGCAAGCATGACTCCAGTCATTACTGTGATGTGTAGTCAAAATTGGGAAATGTTAGAAAAGAGTAGGCTGCTTTGGTCTGATGGGTGATTCCCTTATTCACTGGTGCAGGGACAAAGGGAACAGTATGGCCATGGCTCTATCACTTTCATAAGGGGCAGTGCCTGGCCCTACCACTTTTCCAGTCATGCAATTCTTATTTCCTAGTATGGACTGCTGCCTTTAAAATGCAGCAATCCAGTAAGTAGTGTTACATAATCTTTAGGCTGCTGATTGAATTAGAATGCACATTCTGAGCAAAAGATAGCCAACTAGGTTTAAAAGGGGGATAAAACCTTTTATAGGTATATCAGGGAGCACAGAAAGACAAAGGGAGGGATAGTGAGGCTGAATAGAATGGATGGCGGGTGGGCAGAGCGTGACACTGAAAAAGCAGGGATACTGAATGAATACTTCTGTTCAGTATTCACAAAAGAGGAAGTAGGGGAGGTGCCTAATCCAATCAACAGAAGCACTCTGGAGAGGGGGGTCGATCCCAGTCCTTTCACAGAAGAAAGGGTTCTGAAAGAACTCCTAAAACTGAAGGTGGACAAAGCAATTGGGCCAGATGGAATTCACCCCAGAATTCTAAAAGAATTAAGCAGAGGACTAGTGACACCACTGACTACCCTTTATAACAAATCATGGGAGGATGATGTGGTACCTGAGGACTGGAAGAAGGCTTATGTGATTCCTTTTCACAAAAGTGGGAGCAAGACAGAGGCAGGAAACTATAGACCTGTCAGTTTGACCTCTGTGGTAGGGAAAGTGATGGAATCACTTCTGAAGGAAATAATTGTTGAGTACCTAGAGGCCAGTGGGGCACAGGACCCAAGGCAGCATGGGTTCACAGTGGGAAGGTATGTCAGATGAATCTAATTGATTTATTTAACTGGGTGACCAAAGTAGTAGACCAGGGAGGGGCTGTGGACATGGCCTACCTGGACTTTAGCAAGGCTTTTGACACAGTCCCACACAAAAGATTAGCAGTCAAATTAACCAGCCTTGGAGTGGGTCCCAGGGTGGTAGCCTGGGTAAAACATTGGCTGAACAACAGGACACAGAAGGTAATTGTAAATAGAGTCCACTCTGAAGAAAGAATGGTTACTAGTGGGCTACCGAAGGGTTCAGTACTGGGTCCAGTCTTTTTTAATGTCTTTAGAAGTGACATTGCAGAGGGACTGGAAGGAAAGTATGCCTCTTTGCAGATGACACATAGATCTGCAACAGGGTTGATACACAAGGAGGCATGGAAAGGATGAGAAAGGACTTGGCAAGGTTGGAGGAATGGTCAGAAGTATGGCAGCTAGGATTCAATGCAAAGAAGTGCAAAGTAATGCACCTGGGAAACAAAAACTCAGGGAAAGATTACACAACGGGGGGAGGTAGTAACAACAAAAAAAATGGAAAGGGACCTGGGGGTAATCACATCAGATGATCTTAAGGTTGGCAAGCAATGTGAGAAGGTGGTAGGGAGGGCTGGGGGGATACTGGGATGTATAGGGAGAGGCATCACCAGCAGAAAACAGGAAGTTGTTATCCCCCTGTACAGACAGTTGCTGAGACCCCATCTGGAGTACTGCGTCCAGTTCTGGAGACCCCATCTCCACAAGGACATACATGGAGGCAGTTCAGAGGAGGGCAACTAAAATGGTGCAGGGTCTGCAAGAGAAGCCATATGAGGAGAGGCTAAAGGAGCCTAATATGTATACCCTTGAGGAAAGGAGGGAGGGAGAGGGGGGACATGATAGAAACATTTAAGTACCTCAGTGGAATCAATAAAGTCCAAGAGGGTAGCATCTTTCAGAAAAAGAGATGTACAAGAACAAGGGGACACAACTTGAAGACAGAGGGGGGATGGCTCAGGGGCAATGTGAGGAAGTATTTTTTCACAGAGAGGGTGGTGGATGCATGGAACAGCCTTCCTGAGGAGGTTGTGGGGTCTAAAACTGTGGGAGAATTCAAGAATGCATGGGACAGACATAAGGCAATTTTTGTGGGGGGTAGGAAGAAATAGGCTGTTGGTTAAATAGGATATGCAGCTTATCCTCTAGGTAGCGAAATGGGCAGACTAGGTGGGCCAAGCGGTCCTTATGTGCCATCAAAGTCTATGTTTCTATAGTAATTCTGGAGTGATATATTGGTACATGGCACAGCAAGGGTTAACAGTCACTCCCTTTGTAATTTGCAGGGGGTCAGTAGGATATTGGACAGTGAAGGCCTGAGTGTTGTTGATGGGCGTGTGTTGGTTTCATGGCCTGTTGAGTAAAAGAACAGTGGTCAAACTTTTAAAATAAAATGAACGGCCAGGCTGCCAGGTGGGTATCAATGAACTAGGCAGAAAAAGCTGCTGTCATTTGGTGAGGGGGGTGTTACACCACAGATTACAGATTTGGGTGAGAAAAGAACTGAGGCTGTGGGTTGAACTCCCTCAAATTTGAGGGGGGGGGTGTGAATTATATTTAATTTTACATTCTTGGCCCTACCACTTTTCAGATCATTCCACACCCTATTCATTTATCAGATGCTTGCAGCAGTTCAGAGGTTCAAGTGACTAAACTGTCTGCACCCTGCAGCTGCACAGCATGGGGGCTAGTCCCTTGAGATTGTATAGCTATCAGAGATCCATTAACTATCGGATCTATATTTACTTAACTTAGCAGCAGCAGGGGCACATGCAGCAGGTTCCAGAGGAGAGAAAGTGACTTGTTAATGTGCATAGGAAACAACCTTGTAAATCATGTTTATTAACAGTCAGTTCTGCTGCCGAATGATTCTGGGCTGTAGACCAGCATGCCCACCCATAGCAATGCCCATGGTGAGTAGGGTAAGATATCTGGTGCTTCACAGCAGCTTTATTGTAAACTCAGCAATTGAGGTACAGTATTTGCAGTCCATTGGTTGAGTTGGAAGAGGGGGATGGATGCCACGGAATAGCTTCATGGTAGAAACACTTGCAATACCAACATTTCAGTTGGTTGGGTGGGGGTGGGGGTGAGGGAAGAGAATTGCTGCCAAAGAGTAAGGAGAAGAGCACAGACAGAGAGATGAGCTGAATTACATTTTAGCTGGTCTCTGTTGGAGGGTTCTATGTGCAAATAGCGATTGCTGAACAGCGAGTGCATTATCTCCAAAAAGCAATTCTGCGATATGCACTTAAAGGCGACCGGGCACACACAGTACAGTAACTGTGTATGCTTGGGGGGGGCTGCATCCCTCCATAGGGGTCTTTGCCACCCTGCACTCCCCTAATTATAGATTCTCAGCTCTAGGGGGTGCTTGTCGGAGAGGGGGCAGAGCCCGGTTTAAAAAAAAAATTAAGCCTCGCAGCCACAGGACCAAGCAAACTGTTTCCAAACCTGCTCTGTCAGAGCCAGCCTCCCTGGGGGCATGGTTTGGACCTGAACGATATGGCAGCTTAGGACTTTTGCTCTGTTCTTCCCTGGTGCCTTATCAGCCGAAATCCACAGTGTTGCCGGGCTGAAATGAAGAGCTAACAGCTGAAAACCCTTACCTCTGCCACTGCTATCCTGCCATTTTTCATTGGACGAGTCACCTTCTTTGTGATTGCAGTACCGACACGAGGTGCAAGCCAGCATTGCCGTGCTAGGCTGCATAAGCCCCCATGTCACAGTTCCAGTTATCCCCACTGGGATGTCTAGGGAGAACTCTGTGCCCATGTGAAGGTTGCTGGGTTGCAATCTCTGGGCATACTGCTGTGCTTTTAAATTGTTGGCTGCTACATCTAACAGAGGGCTCGCAAAACAGGACAGAGTGGGTGGTGATATGGCTGCCTCTGCAGATAATGGTAGTGGATCTGGCCCATGTTGTGCACATGGCTCCCCTGATAGGCTCAGGTGGGGGATGCCCTCACACATAGTACGAGGATGTTGGAGGCCTTACTAGTCAGGGTAGACAGCATTGCGGCATCCCTGTCTGGGAATGTGGCAGATGTCTGCCGTTTGGAAGACAAACAAAATGTTATAGAGCAGAGGACTGAAGAACTGGAAAGACAGCACATCATGGTTTGGCAAAGGTTAAAATAGCATGAGGCAAAGCTTGCCAGACTTTGGGAACGGGGGAGGAGGAATAATATTAGGATCCTGTGGGTCTCAGAGGGAGCTGGAGGCCCCAATACGGAATGGTTTCTTAATGAATTCCTGCCTAAAGTTACTCAGTGACAGATGGAAGTAGCCAATTGATGTGGAGAGGGCTCACAGGGTAGCAGGCAGATAGTAGGGCTCCACTACCCCTCAGACCATTATTGCTAGTTTACTGAGATATTCAGTTAAAGAGAGAGTGCTCAGAGCAGCCAGGGATCTCAGGGAGCTCACCTGGAGGGGTGCCACCATTTCCCTATATTGAGACTTCTTCCAGGAGGTGGCAGCCAGAAGGAAGGCACTTGGTCCTATCAAGAAAATCCTGCAGGCAAACTCTTTCTAATATCAATTTAAAAAACTTACCGCACTGCATATTTCTAAAGGTAACAAAGTGTTCCAGGCTGAATATCCTAGAGATGCTAAAGTGTAGCTGAATAATCATTGGCCAGGCCTCCTCCCCAAAACTGCATCTCCCAGGTGCCTCTGGGTGCCTGGGGATCATGATGTTAAAAGGGTAGACAAAAAGGAGAAGAGGTTTCGGAGCACCCTAAACACAGGCGGACTGGTCCTCACTGCTAATGTGTCCCCCAGATCCTCTACGCAAGAATACAGAAGACCTGATGATCTGAAGGGGATGCCTGCAGACAAACAACTTTCTGCAGCACAAGATGCAGCCGGAAAGCATAGGCACACGAAGCACTCTCCAACTGTTTGACAACACCAGTGCTCCAGAAGCCCTCGTCCCACAGCTACCTGCAAAACAGCAGCCTCCCCTCCTGCCAAACTCCCCAGGGCAGGGGCCTTGACTCCAGAAGTGCTCACAGTCTGTGGACAGCATGATAGACAGCAGTATGAACCTATGGACTCCGCGGCCCCACTGGACTGGGCAGCCGAGGTGGAAGAGACTGAGGAAGAGTTGGCTGTGGTGGCAGGTTTGCCTAGACCTAGGCCAAGTCCTTTGTGGAAGTGTTAGCTGTTCCCCCGCAGCCTTGCAGGGGTGAGGAGAGTCGAATGGGCCGCCTGCATCACCTGGGAAGAATGGATGACTATCAGGACTGTTACCCTTGGCTAAGACTCTGTCACAATTTATTGATTAATTATGCCGTTCTCTCCTGTATAAGTAGATTGCCTGTGGAGCGTGGCACACTGGGTTGCTGATGGTGTTTAGTATCATAGGGCTTAGCCCAGCTGTTGCACCCACCAAATAGCTTGTCATTTTCTTAACTGTCCCATGGGACCTGAGACCCAGTTACCCCTGGTTGAGGTGGGCTGATGCCTCTCACATATCCTCCCCCCCTTCAAGGTTGTGAGGTATGCTATACTTACCTGCCTTACACAATGTGGGGATGGGTTACCCATGTTAAGTTTTTCTGGGTCATTGCTGTCACAGATTCACTCAGCAGGTCAGGCCCTCAACTCCCAAAGTGCCAGCCTCTGAGCACAGTCTTATGAACAGTGTAACAGACAAGGTAACCATCTTGTCTGTTTTTGTGAGTTCAGATCAACCTTTGGTCTCAGTTCTGGAGGGATTCAAACTGTTAACCTCTTGCTAGCATACCCAATGCACAGTCTCAGATATATCTGTCTTCGGGGCCAGGTATCTTTGCCTACAGGCACCTAACCAGGTATTCAGAAATGAACCCTTTAAAACTTTAATAAAGACCTCAGATTTAAAACGCTTCTCTTTCCAGTTTGGTACCACCATACAAGCTTATGTCTGCTGTCTGCTATAACTATAAATATTTCTTAGCAAAAGAAAGCAATTCAAAGACAGACCAGGTTTGCTCTAAAATTAGAGCTTTTACTAAAATATAATAATAATACGTCAAGCATACAATACCGAACTCTTATATCACAAGACATACATATCTTTAAACAAAACAAGGTTTAAAACAGTGCAATTCCTACAACAATATTTAGATTTTTTCTAGCTTTCTAAATACCTGTTTTCAGTGCCCAGATGTTTTCTTGGTCAGTGTCAGATAAAAGTGTCCCTCTGTAGTGAAACAATAATCTTTAAAAGCTGTTTTTTGCCAACCCCTTTTGGATGAGGTCATCCAACTCCTCCCTGTCAAAATATCTAAAAAAATATATTTCTATGCAACCACATGATGTACTTTCAAAGTATTAATTCTACAACCTTAGCATAACTCAGTTTCAAATGACACCTTCTTTGATCTCATGCTGTACCCTCCTCACACAGGCTTCACAAGGTCATTTACAACCTTACACCTCTATGTAACATCCTAGCTTCCCTTTCTAATGTCATTAACCTAGTTTATGATTTCTCTCTTAACAAAATTAACTTAAACAAGTCTGTAATTAACTCAGAGAAACAGGATCCTTAATAAAAGTCTTCCATGTAACACACTGTCTCTAAAAAACTGAGTGTGTGTGTGTGTGTGTGAACTCACATACTATCAGCCATTTCCCATGGCTTTCATCTCTCAGCTGGAATCTGGGGAGGGGGGTGAGTGAGGTCATTCCTAGAGCATTTGAATTTTCAGCAGAGACATTAATACATTTTATATAAAAAAATATTATACAGCACTCAAAATGGGCTGTCTACATCACACTCCTCCCCACCTAGACTGAATTTGGGGGATCTATCCCCTACATGGGATGAGCTTCCCAAATCAGTTCACTCCTCATAGACCCTAGACAGCCCATCGGAGTTCTGAGTCTTAATGCCTGCTCAATGTATGATTGTCAGATCATATCCTCGCAAAGCAAGACCCCATCTTAACAGTCTCCCATTGCTCTTTCCCATCGGCGTCAGCCAAACCAGGGGGTTGTGGTCAGTCTGCACCACAAAATGCTGCCCCTACAAGTATAGCTCTAATTTCTTCAGGGTCCACACTATAGCAAGACACTCCTTTTCCACCATGGAGTAAGCTTGCTCCCTGGGGAGCAGCTTCCTACTCAGGAATTCTACCGGGTGGTCTGTCCCTTGGCTAGACATCTGGCTAAGTACTGCCCCAATGTCCACGTCTGAGGTTTCCGTCTGAACTCTAAAGGTTTTGCTATAGTCTGGACTTGTCAAAACAGGAGCACTGCACAGTGCCTCCTTCAGTCTGGTAAAGGCTTCCTCACAGGCTGGGCCCCAGGTAATTTTCTTTGGCATCTTTTTTTTTTTTGTCAGGTCAGATAGGGGAGCAGCCAGGGCACTGTAATTGGGTACAAATTTCCTGTAGTACCCTGCTGTCCCTAGAAAGCTCCTGACCTGCTTCTGGGTTTCTGGTTTTGGCCATGCCTGGATCACTTCTATCTTTATTTGGTTAGAATGGAGCTGTTCCTGGCCTACCACATGCCCGAGGTATGCCACTTCCCCCATGGCCACCTGGCACTTTTTGGCTTTGACAGTGAGCCCATCCCTCTGTATCCTGCCCAGCACTTCCCTAAGGTGTGAAAAGTGTTCCTCCCAGCTGGTACTGAAGATGGCAATGTCATCCAGGTATGCTACGGTGTACTCTTCAGCACCATTTAACACCTGGTTCACCAACCTTTGGAAAGTGGCCGGGGTGTTCTTCATTCCGAAAGGCATTACGTTAAACTCAAATAAGCCTATCGGAGTGATGAAGGCCGACTTCTCCCTGGCTCTGTCTGTCAATTCTACCTACCAATACCCCTTGGTCAGGTCAGTAGTTGTAAGGTAGGTCGCCCCTCCAAACTTGTCCAGGAGTTCGTCCATCCTGTGCATCAGGTGGGTGTCAGACTTTGTGACTGCATTCAGTCCATGATAGTCCACACAGAAATGAGTTGAGCCATCTGGCTTGGGCACAAGGACTATGTGTGAGGCCCAGGACTACCCCTAAATCCAACATCTCCTCCATTTCCCTCCTAATGTCCTTTTGGACAGCCTCTGACACCCAATATGCTGTCCGCCATATGGACGTCTGTGTCCCTGTTTTCACATCGTGTGTTGCTAAGGAGGTTAGTCCAGGCTTGGTGCTAAACAAGGGGGCAAAGTCTGCTAAAACTTCCGTTACTTTCTGGACCTGGTCCAGGGTCAGCTGGGGAGATATTTTTACTGCCTCCACAGAGGACTCCCACTTACTTTCTTCCAGAAGATCCAGAAGGGGGTCTCCTTCGTCCATCCCCTCCCCATGACTACACACTGCAAACACCATGTCAGCCCTATTTGCATATGGCTTCATCATGTTGACATCAGTCAAAGTCTTCAATCAAAGTCTTTATTTATTTAACCAGGCAATCACCATTGAGCAAGCTCATTTTCAAGGTGATCCTGGGTTTGTTAACAAGGAACAAGGGACAATATACACTGGATGCAACACACAAGAAAATAATAATACAAATAAAGTGAGATACAATAATACAGTATATACAAAGTATCAGCAGGTAACATTGACAGTAGTATATGTTTGGAACAGAAGATACAGCTAGTTTTGGGTAGGACACAATTTTTCATAAAAGTAAAGAAATATACATATCAGGTGCACTGAACACAAATAAAACCTAACATAAAATGATATATAGTGATACAGTATGGAGAATTTAGAGCTGGAACCAGGGTCAAAGGAATGTGGAAGTGGAAGGGACAGATATTGGGGTAGAAAAAGGGAGAGGGAAGAGTCGATTATAGATGAGATCAGTCTTTTAACAGTAGTAATTAGAGTGTGCTTGGACTTTTAGGAGTCACTGTTTAGGGCAGACAGGCACAGCACTCCTTATTATGATGTAGATATAGAGATTTTAAAGTTGCTAGGTTGATGGGGTGAGTTAATTTCAAAGTTTTTTGCAGCTTGGTCCACAGTTGAGGGAGCACAATGCTGATGGCTGCTCTGCCAATGTGAGATTTTGCTTTGTAAACATAAAGGTAGATATATGAGGTACTTCTCAGGGCATACTTCCCTACAGTGCACAAAGGTAAACAGACAGAGATATACTGGGGCAGTTTATTTGAGATAGCTTTGCATGTCCAAGCCACAGCATTTTTTTTGCCGTCTGTAAGCAAGGGATGACCATCCCACTGCCGTGTACAATGCACAGTGGTGGGCTGAGTATGGAAGACCCATGATAAATCTTATGGCTCTGTGATAAAACGTATCGAGTTTGGCTAGAGTACCTACAGGTCCCTGACTATATAGAAAGTCTGCGTAATCCAATAGGGAAAGAAAGGTAGTTTGAACCAGTTTCAGTTTAGTGTCTTGTGAGGAGATTATTAATCCTAAAGAACAGACCAAGTCTTTGTCTACTGTAAATTTCTTTGCCAGTTCTTCTAAGTGCTCTGTGAAAGTAAGTCTATGGTCTAACCAGACCCCAAAGTACTTGAACTTTGGAACGTCCAACTGCTCACCTAGAATGGTAGTGATCTAAGGGAGTGTCCCAGCAATTGCAGGATTTATTGCATTTTGAAGGGGCGAGAGGAACATTGCTTTGGCTTTTCTTGCATTTAAAAGCAGTTTCTGGTTTATAAGCTGATGTTGCAGCAGATTAAATTCATTTTGAAGGGCTTTACAGGCTGCTTCAGGTGTGGAGCTATGAGCATAGAGTACAATATCATCTGCAAATAGGTGTATTTGTGCTTCTTTGATGGGGGCATCTATGTTGTTAATATAAATGGTGACGAGCAAGGGACCAAGAATGGAACCTTGCGGTACACCCCTCAGTAGGGGTTTTGGTGGAGAAACTTCCCCATCTGCCTTTACTTGTTGAAGTCATCCTGAGAGGTAATTGGAGAACCATTTAAGGGATAGGGAATCCAAACCAATGTTCCGGAGGGACAACAGAAGCAGTCTCTGATCAACAGTATTGAACGCCTTGCTTAGGTCCAAGAAAACTTCGCAGACAAAGTTTTTTTAGTCTAATTCAAGCTGCTAGCTGTTTGTCACCTTGGCTAGAGCAGAGATTGTACTGTGCTGTGCTCTAAAACCAGATTGTAACGGTTGAGCAATTTTTCTGATTCCAGGTACTTCCGAAGCTGGGAGTTCACTATTTTCTCCAACATCTTTGACAGGATTGGAAGTAGGGAGATTGGCCATCCTTTCAGTCTGTGTTCTGTCAGGTAACTCCATCAATGTAGTTTACATCATTTACCTTCCTAGACACTTTGTAAGGTCCTGCCCACTCAGCTTACAGCTTGTCTTTCCGGACCGGAATAAGGACCATGACTTCATGACCCACCATGTACGAGCGAGCTCTGGCCCTGCGGTAATACCACACATTTTGTTTCTGTTGGGCAGCTGCCAGGTTGCTCTGGGCTGTCCCCATAAGCTCCTTCAGCCTTTCCTTAAACCTAAGGATATAATGCACAATGGGAGTTCCCTGGGTGGCATGCTTGCCTTCCCAGTCCTCCCGGATCAAGTCTAGGGGCCCACGTACCTGGCATCCATATAGAAGTTCGAAGGGAAAAAAATCCTGTTGACTCTTGGGGCACCTCCCTGTATGCAAACAACAGGTGGGGAAGGTATTTCTCCAAGTCCCTCCCATGCTGTTCAGCAAACGCCCAGAGCATTGACTTTAGGGTACCATTGAAACGTTCCACAAATCCATTGGCTTGTGGGTGATATGGTGCCGTGCATCCCTACACCACCCCACACTTCTCCCATAAACATTTCATCAGGTCTGATATGAAGGAACCCCCTTGATCGGTGATTGCCTCCTACGGGAACCCAACATGGGAGAAAATCCCAAGTAAGGCATCTGCCACTTTGTCTGTCCTCAGAGAGGATAGGTGACTTCCTCTGGGTACCGGGTGGCATAATCCACCACAGTCAGGATGAATCTCTTCCCTGAGGAGCTGGGTGGTATTTAAAGGCCCCACAATATCCATTCCCACCCTCTGGAATGGCTCCTCCACTATGGGCAAAGGGATCAGGGTGGCTTGGGTTTTCTTGCCCGCCTTCCCTATTTCATGGTACTGGTGACAAGACCTGCAATACTCCTTCACCTGCTGGGTGAAATTATGCCAGTAAAGATTCTGGGCCAACCACTGCATTGTGCACATGATTCCCAGATGACCAGACAAGGGAATATCATAGGCAACCTTGAGCAACTGCTTACGATATCCCTGGGGAATGACAAGCTGCCTGCCTAGCATCCCTCCCTCTGTCTGTACTGCCTGTGTATACATAAGTCCATTTTCCCAATAAACCCTATGTCTTCTGTCACCTCCCTGTGCTCCATTCGAGTCTGCCCAAGCCCTCAGCTTCTCTAAACTAGGGTCACTTCTCTGAGCAGCTGAAAACCCCTCACACATTCCCAAGGCATGGGACAAGTCCTCTTCAGTCGCTAAACTAGGGTCCCTAGCACTAGCGTCAGGGCTCTCAGGATCACTGTCAATCCCAATCCTCTGACAATTGGTCACCCCTCCCTCTTCGGAGTAACCTTCCATAGCTGTGTGGTCACTCGCTACCGGGGAAATTTCTACTCCTTTTATCAGTCTCCCCATCTGGAGACACAGGCTGGAGAATCAGCTTCACAGTGGTGTCCACACTGGTTTCTGTGGGGTTCAGGGAACTACTCTTTTCCCTTGCCGCATGGCTCCGGGTAACTGCACATACCATCCTCTGTCAGAGATTGTTACCCTGGATCACATACATTGCTAATGTGTTGGCTACAGCCATCTGTTGCACAGTTCCCCCAGTTTCACCCCAGTCCAGAACACTAGTGAGTGGCAATGTATTCTCTTCACCCACAAAGTCCTGTACAGTGACGTATTTGTTTGGGATAAGCTGACCAGGCTGTATCAGATCCCCCTTTACTAATGTCAGGGATGCCCCTGTGTCCCTTAACCGCTGCATCTGTACACCATTTACTATGACTGGGTGCATGTGTTCCCTCATGTTCACTGCCATGCTCTCATGGACACACAAATAACCCACTTCCTTTCTGGTACTGCTTTGCGTATTATTGCTTGTCCTTCTTGGACACTGGCAATGTGCCCAGTTTCTTTACAAAACCAACAAGCATTTCTTACTTCAGAGAAATCTTTTCTTGGAAACCTGTGGTTAACTGGTTTCGGTGGAGGCAGTGAGGGTTTTAGCTGCCCCTGAAGGTGCGCTTTTCCCTTTCTGTGCTGCCACGCCTGCCCCATTCATTCTAAGAGCAGGTTTTCTCTTGGCATAGCGGTCCAAGAGTTCAGCAGCCTCTTGCACTGTTTTTGGATCTAGGTCCTCTAATCAGGTTTTTAGCTCTGCTGGGCATGCCCAATCAAACTGTTCTAATAAAATCACATTTTCAATTTTATCAACAGAATTTGCTTCAAGTCCTTCCCACCAACATTTTAAAAACTGATGTTGTTTCATGGCTAGCTCCTCGTAGCTCATATCAGGGCTTCTCCTGAGCTTACAGAATTTAGCTCTGTATGATTCAGCAGTTAATTCAAACTTTTTTTAACAGTGCAACTTTTAGCTTGCTGTAACAGTTGCTTTTTTCATTGTTCATTTGACCCAATGCATCTCGAGCTTTGCTGGTAAGTAGCGGGGATAGCTGGAAACTCCAGGACTGTCTAGGAATTTTAGCCTGAATACAAACTTTTTAAAAATAATTTAAAAAGGCATCCATATCCCCCACTTCCTTAAATTCAGCTATTAATTTGGAGTTCAATTTGTAACCCAGTCCTGCAGTCCCAGTTAAACCCAAGCCACTTACCTGCTCTGGTGTCGCTGGTCAGAGTCGTAGCTTCTCCAGTTTGTGTTGCCACTGGCGCTCCTCTCTCCTCTCCTCTGCCTTTCTGTGTTCTCACTCTCTCTTCTCCTCTGCTTCTCTGTGTTCTCGCTCTCTCCTCTGCAGCTCGCTGGCACTCATGCTCCTCATGGTCTGCCTCCCTCTGTTGTCGGTCTGCCTCCAGTTCCATCCTGCGCAACTCAATTTGCAGTTTGAGTACCTCTGGATTCAGGATACTGGTGACCATCCTCTGCTGCTGTGGCCCTTCATTGACAGTGGCCCTGCTGTCCTTCTCATCAGCTTGGGACACCTCACTGGCTGCTAGTTCTGCCACACTCGAGGTCTGGTCCCTTTCAGTCATGGTCTGTGACTCCCTGCTCTGGGTATCTGCTACCATCAGGGTCTCAATGAGGTTCTTCTTACTGGTTTTCACCTCAAACAGGACTCCTCTGCCCTCGCACAACTGTTTTAACTGTTTTACAATGTGCCTGCTGTAGTAGGATGCCATCTTTCCTAACTACTGCTACTCTGACTTTGCACTTTAACAAAAAATTAAAATGGGTAGGAACTCGACTGCAAGCCAAGTGATATATAGTTCTGTTTCTTTTTTAAAATAAAACTCTTTTTCTTTCATTGTAAGAGAGCCTATGGTGTCAGCTGACACAGAACAATAAAGCTTGTGATACCAAAATTAATGCCACCGCTGCCAACCAATCTGTCACAGAATAACTCAGCAGGTCAGGCCCTCTACTCCCAAAGTGCCAACCTCTAAGCACAGTCTTATGAACAGTGTAACAGACAAGGTAACCCTCTTGTCTGTTTTTGTGAGTTCGGATCAACCTTTGGTCTCAGTTCTGGAGGGATTCAAGCTATAAACCTTTTGCTAGCATACCCAATGCACAGGCTCAGATATATCTGTCTTTGGGGGCCAGATATCTTTGCCTATGGGCACCTAACCAGGTATTCAGAAATGAACCCTTTAAAACTTTAATAAAGACCTCAGATTTAAAACGCTTCTCTTTCCAGTTTGGCACCACCATACAAGCTTATGTCTGCTGTCTGCTATAACCATAAATATTTCTTAGCAAAAGAAAGCAATTCAAAGACAGACCAGGTTTGCTCTAAAGTTAGAGTTTTTACTAAAATATATAATAATACGTCAAACATACAATACAGAACTCTTATATCACAAGACATGCATATCTTTAAACAAAACAAGGTTTAAAACAATGCAATTCCTACAACAATATTTAGATTTTGTCTAGCTTTCTGAATACCTGTTTTCAGTGCTCAGATGTTTTCTTGGTCAGTGTCAGATAAAAGTGTCCCTCTGTAGTGAAACAGAATAATCTTTAAAAGATGTTTTTTGTCAACCCTTTTGGATGAGGTCATCCAACTCCTCCCTGTCAAAATATCAAAAAAAATATATTTCTATACAACCACATGATGTCATTTCAAAGTAGTAATTCTGCAACCTTAGCATAACTCAGTTTCAAATGACACCTTCTTTGATCTCATGCTGTACCCTCTTCACACAGGCTTCACGGGGTCATTTACAGCCTTACACCTCTATGTAACATCCTAGCTTTCCTTTCTAACATCATAAACCTAGTTTATGATTTCTCTCTTAACAAAATTAACTTAAACAAGTCTGTAATTAACTCAGAAAACCAGGATCCTTAATAAAAGTCTTCCATGTAACACACTGTCTCTAAAAAAATGAGAGTGTGTGTGAACTCACATACTGTCAGCCGTTTCCCATGGCTTTCAAATCTCAGCTGGAATCTGGGGGGGGGGGGATGAGTGAGGTCATTCCTAGAGCATTGAATTTTCAGCAGAGACATTAATACATCTTATATAAAAAAAATTATACAGCACTCAGAATTGGCTGTCTACGTCACAATCGCTACTTAGCTGTCACTATCAGTAGGCCCCTCTTAACGAGCACCCCATCAACCTCCCTCTTATCCATGGGGATAAGGCGACCACTGATGAGACACTGGGCACTTTGGGTCTAGCAGGAACATTATCGCTGCCTGTCTGGTGGTCAGCTCTGCTATAGTCAGCCACTCCTACAATTGTTGCTCACCCCAGAGTTTTCCTTCTTTAAAAAAAAATGCCACAGGAAGGGCCTCCCCCCACACCCTTTTTCTCCTCCCTATCCCTTCAGCTGTTACTTACTTACATGCTACCTGTTGGTTATACACCATCAGGGATACTGGGACCTCTGGGACTAATGTTTTTTTGGACTTTGAGGCCAGGTGGGGACATGTCATTGATGTTTCATGCAGACATTCCCTTTCCATTCTTGGTGTTTGAGTCAGTGTAGCTAGGAGACCTGTGTGGGACCTCCATCGCACGTCCACCTCAGCACCATCAGTTTGGTTACTGTATTTTCAATACAGTAGTTATAACTGCACTGTTATGTGCATTGTATCTTGTGATTGCATCTATGTTAACTGTTTTGTTCTCTTGCCAGGACCTTTTTTGGGGTGGTGATACTTACTGAAGTTTTCATCAACTTATGTTCCATCACCTCTCCTCTCCTCTCCTTCATCTTCTCTAGCTTTTCTGGCCAGTTACCAGACCAGCGATCAGGTGACTCACTCCTCTCCTTGTTCTTTCCAGTCATTTCCTCTCTACAGTGGTGAGTACCCTCTCTCTGTTACTTTTTCTCAATGGGAGAATATGTCCACCAAGCCTAAGCCGGCACAAAGCTGGAAATGCATCTCTTGGAACGTAATGGGTCTTAACCACCCGTCCAAGCATACCAAGGTGTTGCAATTCCTGAACTCCTTAGGTACAGATATAGCCTTTCTCCAGGAGACACACCTCACCAATAGAATGGTACAATGGCTCAAGAAGCTGTAGGCAGGGTCAGTGATAGTCAGTTGTGCATTGAGAAAATCCAAGGGGGTGGTCACCCTGTTGCATATAACCTCCCCTTGGGTGGCAGAGGACACATGAACTGACACTCAGGGAAGGTGGGTGGTGACAAGACTTTCATATCCAGGGGGAAGATGTTACTTGCCAATGTCTATGGCCATAACAGTGACTCAGGGGAGTTTTTCTGGATGTCATCCAGGCCATTGCTAGCTTAACAGATGGTTTCTCAGACATCGCTATACTCATGGGGGGGGCGACTATAACCTTGTATTAGACAGTTTTCTTGATAAGTCCCTTTCCACTCCTCAGACTCATCCCAAAGACTCATCTGGACTCTCTGAGCTTTTGGCAGAATGGGGAATGTCTGATCCTTGGAGAAGAGACAGCCAGCAGGGCCGGGACTATTCCTTCTACTCAGCAGTTCATCATACCCATAGCAGCTGGACTAGTTAGTCAATCACTTAGCCTCACCAGGGGTTAGGGAAGCAAAAATAGGGAATATCATTATCTCTGACCATGCCCCAGTGTTCATCATGTTCCAACCACCCAGTCAGGGGGCCTCATCCACAAGATGGAGATGCAACCCCTTACTGTCACAGGACAAAGAATTACAATCCTTTATCAAAGCAAGAAGCCTGCACTTGAGCACTAAATCCCACTGATGAAATCTCAGCTTCCACAATCTGGGAAGCCTTTAAGGTGGTAATCAGAGGGTGCACACTCTCTTATTCAGCAGCCAAGAATAGGGCTCGGGCAGAGGAGGTGCGCCACCTACAAACATAATTTACTGCTCTGGAGTCTCAATTTAAAGCTCTAGCACCACAGCTGCGCTTCTCTCACCTCTCTTTCATTGTTGGCCTAAAATACTGCATAAATACCCCATTGAATAATAAAGCTGAGTGGCAGCTTCTTCATTCTAAGCACAAATCATGGGAAGGGGTGACAAAGGGAGCAAGTTGGTAGCCTACCACTTGTGCAAGCAACAAGCTTCATCCAGAATTCATGGCCTTAGAAATAAAGAGGGGAAAGTGGTCTCAGCAACAAAAGAGATAAGTAAGATGATGCGCCTTTTTTACTAGGCCTTGTATCAGACCCGCACCCAGAGTGAGCAAACAGAGATCTAAGAGCGACAATCGGAGTTTTGCTGCATGGCCCAGTTCCACAGGCAATCACAATCTGACTGCAGAAAACTGGAGAAAACTGGAGGCCCCCATTAATATGGAGGACCTGCAGGCTGCACTCTCTCAGATGGTGAAGAGGAAAGTCCCAGGGCCAGATGGCATGACCATGGAGCTATACCTGCTCCTTAAGAGTGAGATTCCAGTCCCCCTGCTACAAGCACTACAAGAAGCCCACAACAAGGGCATGCTCCCACCTACCATGTGAGAGGCACTTATCACGCTCCTGCCCAAGAAGTCCTCTGATGCACTGGACTGCTCCAATTTCTGACCTATTTCTCTACTACTGGTGGATACCAAGATAGTTGCCAAGATACTAGTGAATAGACTGGTTCACATCCTTCCTCCCTGATCCACCCTCCACAATTGGGCTTCTCATAGGGGAAGTCTGGGAAAGACAACCTATGCCTAGTCCTCAATCTCAAGTGGCATGCACTTCAGTCTTCCACCCCATGGCAGCTCTTGCAATTGATTTCTCTAAGGCTTTTGATTCCCTGGAATGGGGCTATCTTCATAATGTTCTCCAGCTCTATCTCCACTCTCTATCACCTGCCAACAGCTAAGATCCTCACTAACCAAGACATCTCCTCCTTGTTCTCATTGCAGCGGGGCACCAGGCAAGGGGTGCCCTCTCTCCCCCCTCCTTTTTCTCATAGCCCTAGATCCTTTGATCAGAAGGCTGCTGGATACCCCGGACATTGATGGGATCCTGGTCCAAGGTTGGAGTTTTCTAGTCAATGCATATGTCGATGATATGCTACTTACGCTTTCGAATCCGGACCTTTCCCTGCCCACCACACTGCGGGTGTTACAAAAGTTAATCTCTCTCTCTCTCCAGTTTGCTTGTCAATCAAAAGAAAACAATTCTGTCCCCACTGAACGTTAAATGTACCAGAAGTTGCCTATCGGGCACGGATATCGCCTGAGCCCCCCAAGGTTTTTCCTACTTGGGTATTTTTATTTCTTTAGCCTGGAAGGACCTGGAGAAGGCTAATTTTTCTCCTCTCCTCCCCCTTCCTGACAGCTGAAATTCAGCGGTGGTGCAAACTTCAATTGTTCCTGAAGGGTAAGGTAGAGGCCATACATATGTTTGTGCTTCCTGGGGTCTCCTATCTCCTGAACAACCTTCCCGTCCCCTTGTCCCCATAGTTGTTCTCTACCCTGGACAAACTCACATCCTCTTTCCTATGGGCGAGTAAGGCAGCATGTTGGGGACATTCGAAACTAAGAGAACATTGGTCCAAAGGTGGACTGGGGCTCCCTTGGTTTGTGGGCTATCACCTAGCCTATTAGATGGCACAGGCTACAGCATGGTTTGTTCCCAGTCATTCCTCCCTCCCAATGGGTCAACCTAGAATCTTCTCTCACTCTGGGTGGCTCTCTCTTCCCTCTACTAACAGGCAAATGAGTCCCTAAGCATCAACTCACTCAGATAATGTTAGAAACCTGTAGGGCAAGGTGACGGGCTATGTCAATCGTGGACACTTCTGCATCGGACCGTTCTCCTCCGGTACAATATGCCCCCTTTGGAATAATAGTATGGTAATGGTGGATAAGGAAACCCACTTTTGGCCTCAATGGTTGGTAAAAGAGATAAAGACAGTGGGAGACCTTCTCCTTCCTGGCTCGGCAACCTTAATGTCATTTGAATAGCTATGAGAATATTTCTGCCTGGCACCCCAGGACTTCTGGAGATACCTACAAATAAGAAGTGTGGTCCACCCCTCCTGTTACAGCAGATGAATGAGACTGGGTTGAGATGCCTGGCACAGCTTCACAAGCCGAAGTAGGGACAGGGTCTCGCAGATATTCTCTATAGGGTGTTGAGGGACTCACAGCTGGACACTACTCAAAAATGCAGACTGGCATGGGAGTCTGAGCTCCAGTACCCCCTCTCCAATGAGCAATGCTCAGCATGTTTAAGAGCTGCACATGGGATGTATGGAGATGCCAAGAGCCAGCTGATCCAGATGAAGATTCTTCTCAGATGGTATAGAACTCCAGCAGTGCTTTTTGAGCTCAAGGCACTGGACCATGATAGATGCTGGAGATGCCAAGAATCTCCAGCTCATCTGCTCCATGTCCTGTAGATTTGCCCTAGTCTCAAATAATTCTGCAAGGCGGTACTGGATGACTGATTAAAAACTGTGGGCAAAAAGATCTCGCATACTCACAACCTTCTCCAGCTGGGGGATGCAAAAGCTCTGGACCCAATGGCCACACCCCATAACGTTTGGGTCTTTGCTGCTATTATGGAAGCCAAAAGGGCTATCTTGATGAGGTGGAAGCAACCTCAACCCCTCTCAAACCCCTCATGGCTCACTGCCCTGGCCAGACTGGCCATCTTTGAGTGGCTAACCTCAGTGGGATGAGGACAGCTCCCTAAATATTATAAGAAGTGGGATGCTTATCTCCATTCACACATCTGTTCGGTCCCCCCCCCACACCACCTGGGAACCCATCTATAAGTTAAGCCCCCCAACACTTGCGGAATGATAACCTCTCACACCCCCCCTCCCCATTTCTTATTTCCTATCTTTTGACTTTATGACCTCCCTTCCTAGCATAAGGCTGATTTCCTGGAGGATGTCTATGGAGAACAGAAGGACGTAAGTTATGTTACACCCCGATGCTTACTCTATTGGCACATAAGCCTTTCAGGTCCTTTAATGATGGTTCAGCAAAGTTGCATGGCTGCTAGATGGTGATGATTGAGTAATGTATGGTTTTGGATTGATAGACATTTGAGGGCCCTTTGAGGCCATCTTGTGTAAGTTGCTATATCAATGTCTCGCATCTGTAACTGCATCAGATGATATTGTGGTCCTGGTTGTAATGGAAAATACAAGCCCAATAAAATTTTAAATGATAAAAAAAAGAGCCAGCCTCCCTACCCACCACAGCACATGGTCAGCTCAGCAGAGCAGGCACTCTAGCGGGTGATAACTGTCATCCCTATCTCTACCCTTCCCATTGCTATACACCCTTTCTGCTCGCACATCCATCCCCTCACCATTGTACCAGTAGCCCTCCTGGGAGGTCACTCATGATAACAGCACCCTCATATGGGTCGCCGTTTTGACAGTCACCCATAAGCTAGCGCTATTATCACAGGATACCCTGCTGGGGCATGGTTGGACAGCATGTTTGGCTGAAACAGGTTAAAATTCAAACCATGTGAGTCACACATCATTCTTTATTTAAAACAAACAAAAAATACTTTTATTTTTTTATTCTAAATCATTGCACCTAAAATCAAATAGTGATGTCAAATGGGTCCAGGATTGGCTCCTCTCTGGTTTTAGACTGGATCATCCATTTTTAGGTCCTTAACGGGTTATTCAGTTTTGCTTAAATATCGTCCAGTTTTGGGGTCATTTTGAGAGCTCATATAACTCTTAAAACTAATTGTATCAAACTATTCACTGCCTCATTGTGGTGGCTCCAAGTTCAGGTTACAAAGATGTTCTAATGTCATACAGACCTTTGGTTGTAAAAAGAGTCAATGTCGAAAGTGTAAAGTATGGCCATTAAGACCATTTCTAGTAAATCAACCTGTTTTCCATTAGGAATTTTAAGTATGTTCCTTTACTGCTGTTATAAGCAACTGTTTTTATACCTCTATATGGTCTGTTATGTTCCTTTTTGTTTGTCTTATCATCTGATATGTTTTTGTCTCATTTTTGTTAAATTATTTAATTTTTATTATGTTTGTCGCTACATGTACTTCCTTTCACTTGAGTCCTCAGCAACTGCTACTATCATTTTTCATATGGCCTGGTCATTCCATGATATTAGTTACACCATTACAGGCCATTCAGATGAATAGCATGAAATGATGTATATTTATGGGATTAGTGGTTATAAACCACTGCCAGCAAGGGCCCAACAGCTCCATAAACCGCATATGTGGTTTATGGAGCTCCGTAAACCATGGGCAGAATGGTACCACAGCATCACAAGAAAAAACGCTTAACAAGCTGTCCTTGCACTGGACGTTCATAAGTGCTACACAATTGGTCACTCAGCATGAGACAAGCTTGTTGGCGGTAAAAGTTACTCTTGCAAAGTGATAAGACAGACAATTTAAACAAAAAAACACCAAAACCCAGTAAATATAAAAAATAAAACATGAAGAAGTGTGGTTCTCTAGGGGGTTTCATGCACCCACTCAGTTTGTGATGCCATATAAACCCCCACGGGCTTTGCCCTTGGGGTTTATAGGAGCATCACACACCTCAGAGTGCATAAAATGCAATAAAGTATGGGTTGGGTGTAAGCGAGAAGTTTACACATATTGTTGAGGGGTTAGATGCTACAAATCCCTCAAGTGTGAAGCCCGAGGGGTTTATTAAAAGCATCTAACCCCGAGGGTGTGTGTAAACTTTGAGTTTACACACACCGACCCAAGTTTTATTTTATATAATTGCTGGGTTTGCCTTTTTCACCTCAGCAATGATATAAAATGCTTGCAGGTTGCTGCAAGGCCCCCCAGTTCAATTTGTGACTCACAGTGATGTTTTGAATTGTTTTAATTTTTTTCTTTGGGGGGTGAGCAGTAGAAACATCTTCTCTCTCCTGTTTGATTGTGTTTAAAAATGTAACTTACCACCGAGTCCAATTCCAAGTGGTGGTTTAGTCTTCCGGTGAAAAGCATGCAGCGAGAGTTCTGAAGGGAAAAGATGCAGTGTGGCATGTGCAGAGCGAGGGAAACAGTGTGTGTGTTTGCCATTATAAACATTCCTTTATAATGGCAAATTACGCCACGGTTTCCCTATGGGAAAAAGGCGATGCCAGTAATTATATTCCCGTAAACCACACTTCTCCAGGCATTATTCTATATATTTGGAAGGCTCTGCCTTTAGTTCAATGGACAAGCAGCCAGTCATTCCCACTTCCAGACCTATATAAGCAGTTCCTCTCAGCCTCCTTCCGAAGCACTTTTTCTTTGCAGCCGGAGGCTCTGTCTTTCTGCTGGGTTTGTATTTTTGCCTCTGGCTGCATGCATCTCTTTGTGTTTGTTTCCTGTTTCTCTTTGTTTCCTTGTCTTGTTTTGCCTTCTCTTTGGGGGGCTTTTACTTAAACTCCTTGAGCATTGCTATCCAGGAGCTCTGTTTTGTCGCTGCTAGTACTCATGTATTCCACTTAATTGTTTTCACCTGCTTCAGGCCTTTTCTGTAATCAAATCAATAGAACTCAAGCCTGAATGAATGCATAAATATATTGCTGCTAGTATTGCTGCTGTTTTCTATGTATTGCCCCAGGCATAGAAAACAAACTAAACTGTGCTTCCTACACTAATACCAAGAAAGCCATTGTTGTTGACTCAGCATATTGCTTCTCTCCATTTTTCACTGTTCATTCTGATTATTAGCCCCCCAATCTGAACTTCATTGCTGCATATGCTGCTTATTAATGGACATCACTTTTACTTCCACGCTGCCTTATACTCTGGAGGTCAGCTTTAGCTACTGCCAGTGTTGTAAACTAGTTTTAAATGCTGCATGTGGGTTATGGCGCTTCACTATTGCTTCCTTGTTTTTCCTACGGCAGGGGACTGGGAGGGTCTTGGTGAGGAGTCATGGCCCCATGTGGCAGATTGCTTCAAGTTCGAATCTTGTCTTTGCTGCTAAAAGCCTCTGAGTATTATGTCACCATCTAATTGGCTCCTTCTAGACTTGGTTAGCTCGCCTCTGCTTATCCTATGTTTGCAATAGCTTCTGCATGCTGCATAACATCAGCAATTAACTAAACCTTTAGTATGCTAAGCAAATGAATGTATATCCATGTGGTAAATAGGTGTACCACCATGAATAAGGCAGTACCTAACGCACTGCCCCATCTCAGAAATAATTATGTGAATGTATCAGGCATACTGACCTCATTCTAGTATTGGTGCAAAGTCCCCGTGTTGCACCGATGGTCTCGCTCTGCACCACTAGTTTGCAGCTTGAGCATGCAAAGCTTGGGGCAGGGTCCTTCTCACGTGGCCCATAGCTGGGAATGTCCACACTCTGGGTGGACCTTCAGTGTCAACTGTACCAACGGCACCTCAAGTTGTAGAATTTAAGACTAAGTCATGAAGGGAGGTTACAGTGATTTCCTAGTGGTTTCCACTACAACGGTTGTCCATTGGCTTTAGTGGTTCCCTAGCAAGGCACCTTCATTGCATTCTCCCTATGACCACCTCTGGTAAACCTAGTTTGTTTTTAGATCAGTAGGCTGGGTGAGCGCCTTGGTGGTCGTTACTCTCCTCCTCCTGCCTTGGAGCGGTGGTTGCAGAGCAACATCTTGCATCCCTCCACAGTGTTCCTGTTAGAAGGATAGAGTGAGAGTTTCCTTCCATATTGGAATATTTTCCATCTCTTATTATTTGGGCTTCTAAATTGCAGTAGTAGAGCCATCACAAATGAAATTATCCCATGCCTGGAGGGAAGGCGATCTCGGCCTTGGATCCCCAGAGATTTCCTCCTCAAAGGGTTTTTTTCTCTCCTCCATGCTGAAGGTCATAATATCTAGTTAGTATCCTGTAGTTTCCTTAGATAGGTGCCGCTGTTGGATGGAGGTGGATGGTGTCCCTCTTGCTGTTCCCTCTCTCCTTAGGAGGCCCCCTTTTCATTATCATGTATCCAAAGCACTTATCTATATCTTGTTCATCTGTTTCCTTGTATTATGAAGCTACACTGTGTCATTATGCTCATGTGCCCCTTGGCTTGATTGCGTTTGTCTTTGGTGCTACTCCTACTTTCTTTTGGGGGATCTTCCTAAGGTACTTTTAGCCAAGGGAATCGTCCCATGGCATCTCTAGGGGTGGAACCCTCTTTGAGGGTTCCTTGCCTTTGGTACCCCTACAAGGTGGTAATTCCTTTGGAATAGAGAGTGTGAATGGCCAAAACCTAAGTTACACAGTTGCACAAGCATAACATTATACTGGTCGTATAGGCCATTAAACTAATGATGTGCAATGTCTAAAAAATATAAAAAAATGAATGCCTTCTTAATTCTTCACCCTTACTCATGTACTGGACAAGCTTCCTTCTCCTACCATCTCCCCACCCTCTGGAACCAGCACCTCTCTTCCTTTCACCTATCCCCATCCCTCCTTGCCTTCTGATGCATGATAAGATCTACTTCTGCCCCCTTCCTGTCTCCCCATCTCATGAATTCCACCTCCAGTCTCTCCTCAGAACACCCCCCGCTCCTCCGCCTCCATCCTATAGCTTACCTACCTGGGTCTGCTGTACTCTTGGTTCTATTCCTGCCAGAGCCAGTCTTAAACATTCCGGGGCTCTGTGCAAAACCCCTTTGTGGGACCCCCTCCATTCCTTGAAACAGCCTGCCCCCACCCCATCTTTTGAACCTCACCTCCCACTACAATTCTGTATCATATTTATACATTATCACTGAAATGGGAAGAAGTATCAAAAGAGCCACAGAGAGAACAGAGGTGGGGGGTGGAAGTACAGTGGAAGCATCTAAAGGAAGCCTTACTGGAAGTAACATACCAATGCATGAGATTGGTATCCAAAGGCAAGAGAAGGAAAAAGCCACTGTGGTTCTCGGGAGAGGTGGTGGAAAAGGTCAGGGCAAAAAGGAAAGGGTTCAGGAAATATAAAGACACCCAAATGGAGGAGCACAGAGAGGAGTACCTAGACTGTCTAAGGGAAGCAGGAGGGCAAAGGCAAAGACAGAGGAAGGTTTTGCATAGTCAATTAGTAAATAAGACAAGATATTCTACAGGTACATCAGTGAAAGGAGGAAAAACAAGAGGGGATTGCAAGGCTCAAGGGAGAGGGAGGTGAAAGCAAGGAGGTTAACATGGAAAAGGAAGACATACTGAATAAATACTTCTGTTCAGTATTCACAGTAGAAAGGAGGGTCAGGGGCCAGAGAAGTACAGCAGTTGTCATAGGGGAAGAGGTGGACAGTAGTCTATTCATAGGGAAAGAGTCTTGCTGGAGCTCACTAAATTGAAGGTGGACAAAATGATGAGACCAGATGGCATACACCCAAGGATATTAAGAGAACTGTGAAGGGAGCTAGCAGAACCTCTGGCAGCCTTGTTCATGGAGTCATTCAACACGGGTGGTGCCAGAGGACTGTAGGAGGGCACATGTGGTCCTGCTACACAAATCTGGCAGCACAGAGGTGGCAGGGAACTATAGGTCAGTCAGCCTCACCTCAGTAGTGGGGAAGTTCATGGAGACATTACTTAAAGACAGGATAGTGGGGCATCTGGAAGCCATTGGAGCCCAGGACCGCAGGCAACATGGTTTCCCAGTGGGGCAGTCATGTCAGATAAAGCTGGTTGATTTCTTTAACTGGGTGACAAAGGAAGTGGATGTTGCCTACCTTGATTTCAGCAATGCCTTTGACATAGTCCCACATAAGAGGCTGATAAACAAGCTGGGTAAGCTGGGCATGGGGGATAGGGTGGTAAACTGAGTTACAAAGTGGCTGACAGACAGGAGGCAGAGGGTGGTGGTAAATGGGGTGCAGTCTGGGGAGAGGGTGGTGACCAGTGGGGTTTCTCAGGGATTGGTCCTGGGGCCAGTCCTGCTCAATGTCTTCATTAGCAACATTGTAGAGGGGCTGGAGGAAGGGATATGCCTGTTTGCAGATGACACCATGATCTGTAAGAGAGTGGATACCCCAGAGGGGGTGGAGAAAATGAGAATGGACCTGGGGAAGCTTGAAAAATGGTCTCAGGATTGGCCACTGAATTTTAATTCAAAAAAATGCAAACTCATGCACCTGGGAAACAGAAACCCTGGGGAAAGCTACAGGATGGGGGGAGTTGCTGACCATCACAAAGGAGAAAAGGGACTTGGGAGTTATTATTTTAGACATCTTGAAAATGTTCAAGCACAGTACTAAGGCAACTGGCAGGGCCAGTGGCATGCTGGGGTGCATACCCCTACAAAAAAATTATTAGAGTGCTCAACATAGAGCTCTCAACTAATACTCAACTTACAGTTAGTTGAGGCCAAATGAGCACTTGAGATTTTCACATGCAAATTTTCTAACGCTCAACTCATTAATATACAGTTGATGCTCAGTTGAGCGTTAACTGAGTTAATGCTCAGTTGAGCACCAACTGAACAAATGCTCAGTTGAGCGTTAACTGAGTTGATGCTCAATTGACCATCAACTGAACTAATGTTCAACTGAGTGTTAACTGAATTGATGCTCAACTGAGCGTTAAATGAATTGATGCTCAATTGAGCATTGACTGAGCTGATGCTCAATTGAGTATTAACTCTGATTTCTCCTGTATGGCAGTTCTTGGGGTCCCTGCAGCAGCGGCTGCCAGTAGCCCCCCTACCTATATGGCAGTTCCTGGGGTCCCTGCAGCAGCAGCTATCAGTAGCCCTCCACCATCATCCTAGTCCCCTCCTCCCCAGTCCTTCCTCTTCACTCCACCTCATGGCCTGCCTGTGCCCCTCTCCCTGTAGGTCCTTGAACCCCTGTGGGTGTCCTATTCCAGTAGTTGCCCTCTACCCTACAGCAGCCCCAATCCTCCCTTCTTTCATGGCCACCCCATTCCCTCCCCCCAGCCCTCAGTATTCCACCCATAGATGGTCCTTGACCATACACTTTACTTCTCCCTTAACTGCTCCACAGGCTACACAACTGTTGCTGTAATGCACAGTAAATGCAGTTCAGATTAGAAACATGTTCTCTAGTACCTTGGGCACTCATGTCTCACAAATAATGACCAATTGTGCCTATGTACTTAAGTCAGATAGTGACCACAGCAGTCTTAAATGTGAATTACAGGCAGGACAATTGCTGCTGCTGCTCCTCCTGACCAGGCAAATATTTAATAACTGTATTAGAAAAAACATTAACTTGTGATATTTAAGTTTTTTGGTTTCCTGAATTTGTGTATGAAGCATATAATACCTTGCAATA
Source organism: Neoceratodus forsteri (assembly GCA_016271365.2). Taxonomy (NCBI): domain Eukaryota; kingdom Metazoa; phylum Chordata; order Ceratodontiformes; family Ceratodontidae; genus Neoceratodus; species Neoceratodus forsteri. Next base: position 1,146,091,284 of record CM057449.1, on the reverse strand, counting down.
AAGAAAAAATATCATAAGCAAGAAGTTTTAATTTAAAAACGTGCAATAATTAAAAATACATGCCTGATATGAGATGAAAATCAACTAGCATGCATTTGAGTAAAACAGACCCTTAAGAAAATTCTCACTCTTAAATTGAAAAAAAAGAGAGACCAAAGTCTTAATCCGTAATTTTGTTATTTAAATAAGTTGACTGTAATGCACATTATTTTGCTTACTATAACATTCTGGGTGTACAAGATGGCAATATTGTATAGCAAAACACAGAGTACAGTTACAACTTAGAAATGTAAGAAACTGGCACAATATTTAAGCAATATTAATTGATGAAGCGAGCTTCCCCTAGTCTGTTATTGACTTGGAAGAGGTCAAGGACATGAGGTGAAGCCAAATCCCTACCCTTTTCCAAGGTCAATAACTCCAGCAGATGCCCTTTACTTCAGAGGGTACTATAATATTACTATTGTAAAAATGTTTAGAAACTTGCCTTTTGGTGCATTTTTAAACATTTTGAGTGGCTGCTGGACTGCATGCTTGGACTATTTATTTACATAGGCAAACTTCTCCTGTGAAATTGCCTTTTTATGTAACCAGTTAGCACACGAACACATTCAGCCCAAACTAACACATTCAACCCATGCTCTAGGTATACAATGAGGATTAATTCACCTCTTTGGTCATTTTTATTTTACTCTTTATGCCCCTTTACTCACCACACCAGTTGCCTTTCATCAGGGAGCCCTAGGCGTGCATGCTGCCATAGCTCTGCCCTGGGTAACTCCTTTGGGGTATGGGTGGATCAAGCCCCATCCTGCCGTGGTTTGCCACCCAGGTAGGGAGGGAGGGGATCCCCCAAATGCCCCCCAGTTCATGAGTGTGCATTGGGTGGTCTGCCCCAGCCCTCGAGGAGCCTGGTTATGGAGTATCAGGACAGTCAGGTCCTGTCTTCAGGAGGCTGGTGTGGGATTTTCTGCTTTTCTGGTGCATCCCCCATGGATGTTGGCATTCCAGGGAAACCAAGGAGGTGAATAAAGTTGTGACTCACTGCTGATCCTGATCCAGACTAAATACTCCCACCCAGATTCTCCTGTCCCACTGCACCTCCACCTGTGGTCACCCAGGTGGCAGTAGAGCAGCGGGACAAGAAACCCACCCTCCCCGGAGAAGAAGAGCAGCCTGACAGTCACCTGATCCTCCCCACCCCACTGACTGGCCCTCCAGCAATCCGAATCTATTCCTGAACCCAGGTCGCTGACGTTGCAAGTGGTAGCTTTACCGCTGCACCAGCAGGCCAGCTGATCCTCTTTGGTTGTTGAAAGCACTTTGCCTACAGCCTTGTATCTTAAACCTCAGAGTTGTGTAAATCCCCCCCATAAATGCATGGCCTGCCCAATATTTCTTATGGAGTGGCTATGTACTATCACACACTGCTTTCCAACTTAAATAAATGGTAAGCAAGAGTCCGTGAACTGCTTAATTTAAAGAAATGCTGTAAAGAAAAATGTAACATTTTTTATTATTTTTTAATGTCCCTCACTCACAGCATTGTTTACATTTGCAGTGCTATCACCAATGGGGAACTGATGTCTTTCTGCAGCCGAGATCTCATAATGAGGTGGGGCCATAGTATCTTTCTAAGGAAGTACCCCACTGCATTGTGTGGCCTCAGCAGCCCCAGACAATTGTTCCCTGCCAGTGAAAGCACTGCAAATGTAAACAAAGCTTTGGGGGAGGGGAGCTTAAAAAGGCTATAAAAAGTACAAAATTCCAGTATTTTTTCATGTTTCCCAGGCTCTCCTTTTCCATTTTTTTTTTGAGTTGGAAAGCAGTGTCCAATAGAAAATAGCCACACTGTAAGTTAGCTAAACCCACAACAGATCATGGGTGTTTTGAAGCATTAATGCATGCCCCGAGTGCACTGTGAGGCATGAGGGCAAAGCTTGAGTGCTCTCAACCACCTTAGAACTGCATTAAGTCCCTACCTCTCCGGAAACAGATGTGGGTGCTCCATTATAAGATACTCCTATAAATCGGTAAGTAGATTCCTTACCAGGTCTAGAATTGGTTGTGTGGTGTTCCTTAGGGTTGCCAACCATAATGCCCATCCCCTCCCACCAACCTGTAGCCCCCTGTCTAAAGCACAAAGTACAGCTCCAAGCTAGTGCCTCCTAGGCAATTACTCTTTGAAGAACAAAAGAGAAGTATGGCTCGGCACATGTGACTAACAGAATCAGCTGTAGCTTTCTTCCCACAGGGCCCTGTGTGATGCAATGGATCATGTTTGCTATTTGAATGGGGTGGGCATTAGGGTTGACAACCCCAAGGAACACCACACCCCCAATTCATCAAGACTCTTGAGACTCAAAACCCATTTTTATTTCTATATTTGTGCGCTTTGCATTCTTCCACCCTAATGTCTGCATAAACGTAGTTTTTTTGCAATAAAATTCCCTCCTTTCGTGATGGTGGAATATTAAAAGAATAATGGAGAGATTTCAAACCCTGCATCACCAGCTACCTAGAAAGTGAAAGTCTGCAGTTTGCACCATTACAGTTAACATCCTAGCACAGATAAGAGATCTCTTACCAGGTTCTTCTGGAGCTTGGGATAAGGGGGTCTCAGAAGGCGATCCAGTCGTACCTGAAAAACAAGAACAGCAATGGGATCACAAAGGATCTGCAGCTCTTTATGAACAAACAATGACAAACAATGTAGGGTAAACAAAATATAATGCTTAACTGATACATGTGGTCAGTGTCCTCCTACACCCAGTCAGTGCCCCGTCAGACCTGTGGACATACAAGAGAAATGGGTCCGTATGAAGAATAAAAATACTAATAAGCTGGATCAGTTGGGAAGGAATTGTAAAGGTTAAAAAAATCTATAAAGTGGGTTGTGCATATGTGTGTGTGTGTGGGAGGATACCAGACTGGTACCACCATTGACCTGGGTTTTAGAATGGATTCTGTCACCCAGGGCCATTATGAAGGAGAGGTGTCAGTGCTGCTAGGACTGATGTCTCTTGTGGGTGGGGCCATGTTGCTCTACCCATCAACTGACACAAGGCAGAATGAAGACATCAGCTGTTATCTTCCTTGCACCATTGACAGGACTTCGGACTGACAAACTAGTAAAGCATCTTGGGAGGAGTTACTGTGGCTAATGAGAGAGATGACCCTTCCCCTCCTGCCTTCCCCCCATGGAGGTAGTGGCTATACTGAAGGTCTAGGTTTAGCCCCTGGGAAGGTGGGGGATGTAGCTAGGTGGCTGGTGGCAGTGTGGTACTTCTCGGTGGTACAGGGACTTGCAGCAACAGTGGCTTCATGCTGGTAGCTGCTATTTTCCTCATTTTCATGCATGCCAGCCCACCCCTTGTGACAGTGCATAGTCTTGCCAGATCGCGACATACATGCAGACCCACATATCTCTGAACTCTACCCCCAAAAATAAAAACAGCCAGCTCCCCCGCCCCTTTACCAACATGGGCATTCTATCCAGCACACCCAAGCAATAACAGCAGACTCTTCCATCGTACCAGCATGAGCAGTCCAATATCCTAGCAGCATGGTCAGCCTTCCTCCCTTCCAAATGAAACTAACGGCCATCTCCCCCACCCCTACAGTCTCCCCACAACAATGTCTTCCCTTCAACCAACACAGCTATCTACCCCAAACCACGTGGCCAACCCCCTTGTCTCCCACATTACACTCCCCCTTCCCCACACACGCACGTGCCCAGATCACTACACACCGCCACCTCCATGGACAACATCTGACCTCATGTCTGCCTAGCCTCCCCCTCAAACACAGATTGTACCCCACAACACCACCAGGGCCATCTCACTGACCACATATCTAGAGTCCACATCCTTCCATCAGCACAGCAATCACCCTACCAGCACAGCACAATCTCGCCATCATTCAGCCAGCTCCCCTCCGAGCACAGACCCAACCCCAACCACCAGCATAATACTTCAGCAATCCCCACCCAAAATCAATTATATGTATCCATGTCCAAATCAGTTGTGCCACTGACCTCAATGAATCATCTCTGCTGTACGCTACCCCCCATCACCAAGTGCATCACATTGGTGGTACCTCTAACACCTCAGTGAATTTTTTTCTTAAATTCTAGAACACTTGCTGGTGCAATTGGATGTAGTATGTAGGCAGCAATCTCCCCCAAAGTTCCTTGCCCATCAGATTCTGCCCAATATGAATGCAGAAAATGTTGGCAGACATCCTCCCAAGAAAAACATGCTTTGCACTCTGGCTAGCAGCAAGGCACAGTCACAGAATTAGCCCCAGCACAAATATAAAGAAACTGGCCAGATGAATTTCTCAACCTCCCCTCCCCACCACACACACACAATTCACAACACAATACTGTATAGTCTATATTAGATAGACAGCCCTGGCAAAGAAAACTGCTGGCTCTGCTTTTTGAGTATTTGTTTGCAGCTTTACATCCTGGGCATGCACCTTGCAGATGTGAATTTTACACAAAAAACATACCTCTCAGCATTAAAAATCATAGCACTGGCCTTCAGAAATCACAGCAAATGGCCAGGATGCAGCACTTCCTTATTTTAATCAATACTATGTCTACAAGTAGTGGGCCCCATATAGTTAGTGATAAGGAATGTTGCTATCAGCTTAGTTTAATGATTTAATAGTTTGTGTGTCCAGAAATAGCTCTAACATTATTAAGAAGCTCAGTAAACCTATGTGGAGCAAGGGTATATTTGAGGGTGAAAATCATAGCACTAAGCAAAATTCCTAGCGGTTGAGAGGTATGACAAAAAATTACTCCTGCAAGATTTGTGTCCTCTTTGTAGTCAGCATGAACACCAGTCTTCCCCCGATTCCCCCATCATGCCGCAACACACCTAGCAGACTGAAATGGGAATTCCCGTTTGCTGCTTTCCATTCAAATCAGCAAAAATATCAAGGAACACTGCAGTAAAACTGATAGAGGTACCTGATATGTGTCACCAGTGGCGTTGCAGGCAGAGTAGTGGAGGACCTGGTGTTAACGGGAGGAGCATCTTGAATCTTCAGGTGCAGGCATCTTGGAGTCTCACGCTTTCATCTGGAGTTGTTTAAAATGGAAACAGGCAGTGATGACAGTCTTTAAGGAGCAGTCTTAATGGTGGCACTTATCACGGCTACCGCTGAGCAGTAGAGTTGGTGGCAGCACATACTCCATGAGGGTTCAGGTCCTTTTCTTCACTTCCTTTTCTGGGTGGGCTCTTTGCGGCACAATTTGCAAGCAAATAAATAAACTGAAAAAAAGACCAGTCTTGACCGCTCACACTACCAGCCTGAATTCCGAGACAGGCAGGCGTGAAAATCAAAATTACTCTGCCAATTAGAATTATGTGATTCCGTCCATTCACTGAAGGATGAAAAAGCAGTGCCATGGATATAAAGAACTGAAAAAGGACTAGAATGACAATACATCATCGGTGAGCATTAAATGCTTAGTTTAGGTTTAATTTTTCAACAATTTAAAATGACTGTATGCTCAGTCTGGGTATTTTTCTGTGAACTATTAATGCTATTAAACGACAGTGGTTTTAGTACTACAGTTAGGAAACTAATAATACTACAGTTAGGAAACTAATAAGCATTTTTGAAAGCAGCCAAGGAGCGCAGTTACTCTGCAAGGGATTTATGGTGGGGCTGACTGCACAGTGATACCAACTGGAACAACTGACTATACTGGGGGTTTCTGTGCTGGATAGAGTCACTGCAGGGGAAAAACATGTTTACTTTAGGTATTCTGCCCAAACAAGCTAGATGCCTCATCACCAGCAGCCGCTGTGCAGAGTAAATGTATTTACTGGGCACAGTGGCTGCTGGTGGATGCTGAGGCACTGACTTGTTTGGGCAGAATACCTAAAGTAAATGAGTTTTTCCCCTGCAGTGACCTCTCACTGCACCATGGGCTCTATACAGACATCTCTCTCCTGTATGGACAAACTAAATTGTCCCTAAGGGTTCCCCAAGCACCCTGTCCTGCCTAAGGTCCCTCGGCAAGTTTTTTTTTTCAGTAGGGCTCCTGGACACTGCTATTAGAGGCACTACATACTATATCTTATCCCCACCCCAAAGCAGGCACCCCTCTCCATAGATAAGCTACCCCCTGCAGCTGCCACCCCCTCTCTCCCATCAGAAGAAGCCTGGGGAAAAGTGCTACTCAGTTTTGTGTGCTGGGAGGGGGTGCTACTTGGTTGGAGGACAGGCTGTTTGGGGGGTCCAGACCCAGAGACTGTGCTCTGACTGAGGGAGGCTGGTGCGTCTTGCAATGGTACAGTGGCTCATGTGGACAGATACAGGTAGAGAAGAGATTGGATGCCATCCTTGAGTGGCACACATACCTCAGGGCCGCCTCACCTGCAACCACTCCTCCCAACATAGGGGGATGTCCCCCCCCCCTCGAGTCCACTTGGCACTGATGGTAGGCTCCTGAGCCAACCCACCCTGGTGGCAGGCACCATGTATGGCACTTCATTGTGGTTACACTGCACTGTGCACCCACAGCAGTGTCAGTGCACTGTGCCACATGCTCTGCCAGTGCCATGCTGTTCCATGTGCACTACTGTTACTTTGTTGTGCAACATGCACTACTGATACTTTGCTGTGCCACAAGAAATGCTGTTGCTTCGCTGTGCCACATGCACCGCCAAAGACGTGCCTTGCAATATGCAATGTGGGCATTGCTGGGCCACATGTAATGCCAGCATCGTAGTAGGTCATTTGCAGTGCAGACACCACAGTGTGCCACATAGAATGCTTACACAACATTGTGCCAGGTGCAGGGTTGACACTTTACAGTACCAATAATACACTGTGTCACATGCGTTGCAAGTCATCATGCCACGATGCATACAAATAAAATATGGCATATGAGGAGTACAGATTAAAATGCTACAAAAAATTCATTTGTATTTGTCTTCATTTATTATTTTGTTTTTGCCACATATTGCCAGGTTAAATTAATGAAGAGCACAGCCGAGCACTTCACATTTCCACTTGCTTGTTCAGCAGTAGAGCTTTCGCTTGTGACACCGACATCCTGGGTTCAGAAGCAAACTGAGGATGTTGGAGGGCCAGCTGGGAGGGAGGATGTTCGAGTGTCACATGGACTGCTCTCCTTCTCAGAGGGGAGTGTGGGGGAAAGCATCTGGGGTTTATCTGACCCCTGGTGGAGATCGGGGGTCTAACAGCCGGTGCTAGAGATCTTCGGGAGGCGTGGCAGACATCCAGCGCCCTTTGAGCCACTATGTCATTGCATGCCACACCTCCCTGGGGGGACAGAATATACAAAAAAAATAATCAGACAAGCAGGAGGATGTCCAACCTCCACTAGACCCATGCAATAGGGATTTTAGGCCACACTAGGTGGGCCAAGAGGTCCTTTTCTGTTGACAACTTCTATGTTTCCATGAGAGGCCCCGCCCCAATGCCATCACCCTGGGGGGGGTAAGCCAAGATGCATTACAGCATTGTCGGTATGTCATGGGAGATGGCGGCTTGGTTACGGGGTCGGATAGATGGCAGCAAGCCGATGGCTAAAAAAAAAAAAAGCACTTTGCAGCTCATATTTTGCATGTTTTTTTCACATAGGTTTATCTCCTCAGTGGGATTTGGGGGGACTTCTCAGCCCTGTCCCTTTCCCTACAGACCGGCGCCTGCCTCCCCAGGGTCTGCTTCATGGAGGGGCACCAGCACAGATTTTCCTCGTGGCAGAGTAGAGAGAGGAAAGGCCATCTGCCCACCCACACCCACCTAAGTCATAGTCTAGTTCGGACAGTGGTGATCAGAGTGGCAGTATGGGTCTGCAGACAAACATGTAGAGTTTCACTGAAACACCCGCTTCCATTTTCCACTTTTCTGCCATCCCTACTGTGGCCAACATGAAGCATGCATGTGGAGGCATGGAAGCATCACCAGTCCACAGAACCTCTCTTCTGTGCCACCCTAGGCTGTATTACTATTACCAGTCAGACATTGGGCATACAAGCCCTCCCTCCCTGGGAAAGCAGAATAGTCCAAAGCTCAATCCTGTCCCCCCAGCTGACCCCCAACAACCAGAGTCCACTTCCAAACTCAGGTCATCGGAGTGAAGTGATGTGTGGCATCCAGCCCCTCAGCTCCTTTGTGTGATTTAGAAAAAATATAAACATCTTGATGGGAATTTGCATTGTCCCTTTAAATGTCTTAAAGCACTATAAATAGAGAGTTTTGCATTCTCAGCATCATGCCTTGAGAAAATGCATAGACCATCTGTGAAATATTGGCTGTGGGAGTGTGTGAAGCTGTACATTGAATTCAGTACATTTAATTATTGTCTTGCAACACAGCAATGTCCTTTTGTGTTTGATGTGTGTGCGAAGTCCCAGCATGGGCTAGGGGATGGGTCTGAGCCTGCAGCAAAAGAGGGGGGCAAACCAGATTCCATGGGTCGGGTTGGGGGGCTTCGGGTACTAACAGCCACGGCTGAGTGGAATCAGTATCCAGCTGCAGTTGCTGGAGGAGGGATGCCATTGAGCCTGCCATCAGGCAAGCTGAGTTCTGGCTACAGTGCTTTCTGAATAAAGTCTCAATCTGTGCTCAACTGCATTTCTGATTAACATATTCTAAAACTAAAATCCTTAAGCAGTACTCAATTACTAATTTAAATACTCAACAAGCATTCAACCGCGCAAGTTGAGTATTTGTTGAGTGCTGGTTTAGTTCAAGTGCTCAACACCTAGCACTCAACTAAATTCATCATATCAATGCATTTTTTGTTGATGCTCAAACCTACTGTGGGTGAAGCATTGGTGAATGCTCAACCACACATTTATGTATGGGTAGCCAGGGGTATCACTAGCAGAAAGTGGAAGGTGGTGATGCCATTACATAAAACTATGGTCAGGCCTCACATGGAGTACTGTGTGCAGTTCTGGAGGCCACACCTTCGAAAGGACATTAACAGACTGGAAACAGTCCAGAGAAGGGCGACTAAGATAACACAGGGCTTGCAGCAGAAGACTTATGAGGAGAGATTAAGGGACCTCAATATGTACTCTCTGGAAGAGAGGAAGGAGAGGGGGGACATGATAGAAACATTCAAGTACCTCAAGGGTGTAAACAAGGTACTTGAGGAGACATTTTCCAATACAGGAGGAGCACAAGAATAAGGGGGCATGATATGAAATTGGAAGGTGGGAGGTTAAGAGGAAATGTGATGAAGTTCTTCTTCACAGAGAGGGTGGTGGACGCATGGAATGGTCTGCCTCAAGAGGTGATGGGAGTGAGTACAGTGGAGGGATTCAAGCATGCTTGGGACAGGCATAGGGGAACCATAATGGTACAGCAGCAGGTGAGTCAGAAGCAGTAATCATGTACAAGGGCTTACGGGCAGACTAGATAGGCCAGGTGCTCCTTATCTGCCAACAGTTTCTACGTTTCTATACCATATTAAGACAGGTATCATTGAGTAATATAATGCATTGTCAAACTCACACACATGCCCCCCCCCCAAAAAAATAAATCCAGTCCACATGCCAAATAGATCCAAGTGGCCCTTGGAGTACTGTTTTTACTTGTTAAAACTTTGTGTTCATCCATCATCAACGAATTTAACTGGTGTATGCAGTAGCTTAACTGGAGACTTTTAGCCCCATAGCACTTTGGGTCTACTAAAGGGCTTCAGTAGCAGGCACATGCCCCATCCACAGAGCGACATGAAGGTTCTTGGTGCCCAGTCAGCACCGCCTGCCACCAGCCCCAAAAACTTAGAGCCTCACAGTGGGTTTGGGTTTTACTGGTACCAGCTAGTGACTTTGTAAATAGTATCACACCAACCCTTGCTTAATGTAGATCCAAAGATCAACTATGGTTCCAGCCAAGGCATCTGACTGAATGTCAACTCTTCCTAGATCTTTTTGGGTTCACCGTGCAGCACTCCATCGATGGCAGCTGGGTATCTGGGGATTGCGGATGCCACCAAGTGCATCTGCATCCACTGGTGTGGATCAGATTTGAACCTGTGACTCCAGAGGTGAAATGCTAGGTGCATATAATAGTTTATTAGTCACCTACCATTTAGTCTTACTTGTGTAACAGAATCTTTGACTTGCTGCTTGGAAAAGGTGGCTGAATATTGATGAAGAGCAAAAATTGAAGTAATTGGCATTTAGATCCAGGCTTTCCCTATAAGGGTTTACATAAGGATCTCAGAGAGTGTCTATATATGGTTCACAGGAGGATGTGGGCAAATGTTTGTGGTTGCAGGTTTTTTTATTAACTTGCTTCCTCTTTTTGATGTTAAATTAGCATCACAGCAATGAGGTGCAGTATATTTACAATGCATTATTTTCAGTGTTAAGTTGAGATCAGAGAAGATGGGAACCAACCATATAGCATGGCAGAGCAAACCAATCTACGGGGGCACATGAAAACATATATCATCAAATTAGCCCTTTAATCTGTTTCAACTCATACTTCATGGGATTACGACCGCAGTAAGAAACCTTGTAGTAGTAGCATTGGAGATTTGGGGGCAGGCAGCTAGGACAGCCAGGAGGTGCAGGACAGGTCCCCGTCATCTCCTATATCACCACAGTCCTATCCATGACTCCTGATCATCACCAGGGAGAAGGGGCGAGGCTGGCTGCCATTTTATTCAGCTCATTAGCTGAGTGGTGATGACATTCTCACTGTCTGAGCCCTGCTCCTGAGCTGACTGATGCACAACTTCAGAATAGAGAGAGAAGTGAGTACGGTAAGGGCACCATTACCATATTTTCTCTAACAAATGTGTCTCTGATGTACACTACCATCAAGAGTAGTACTGTACATTGAAGATACATTTGACAATCATTGATATTCATATCTTAAAAATAGTGAATTGGAGCAGTGAATGAGGAAATGTCAAAACCAGATGATCAACGCAGCATGGGGGGGGGTGGTAGCTGAGATCCTGTGCTGCCTCCCCCACTTTTGCTCCTGTCTTGGTAAGATAATGATGATCACTGCCCTGCCAATGCTGCTATCATGCCATCCAAATAAATAAATTAGTTAATTAATAAACAAACAGGCTGTCACAAATCACTCAAGGCTACATCTTAAGTATTCAGAGCTGCAGCCCCGAATGCTTACTCCTAGCAATATTCAGAGGGATCTGAGGGTAGTAACAGGTCAACAAAACTTGGGGGTGGGTTACAGGGGTCTCTCTTTTTATATATTTATTAATTCAAATTGTTGACTGGGAAATGGGCTAGACACAGTGTGTGTGCTACACATTTTAATGCCAAGAGGTGGGTGGTTTGTCTGTATCTGCTCACTGCCCCAGTCCGTCATCAGCAACCAGCCAACCTGGGATCAACTTCCCAATCTTCTGTGACCAGCCATTCTTAGCTGTTACCAGCTTGCCTCTGATTTCACTTAGTGACTCCTGCTGTGGCTCACTACATTCCTGGCACATGTACTGCAGATGACAAATGGATTATCATACTCTTCTAGTCTATAGTCACTTTCCACCCATGTCCACACTTGCAGTAGACATCATGAACGTCTGAGGTAGCACATCAACCAGAGGATATATTCAATCTAAGAAAGGAGTGTACCACAAGAAGGCATAGCCTGAAGCTGATAGGCTGTAGATTTAAGAAGAAAATTAAGAGATACTTTTTCATGAAAAGGGTGGTAAAAGGATGGAACAAGTTGCCAGAGGAGGTGGTAGCAGCGAATACAGGAGACAGCTTCAAGGGGTGGTGGGACAGGGTGAAAAACAAATAGAATGGGAGGAATCAGTTCTGGGAAAGGGAGGGAGAATGTCTTGGGGGTGAGGAGATGACTTGGGGAGGAATGGGGGTGGGGCAGCTCCAGGGATCTAAACTGAGCTGCACACTCGATCAGACTAGATGGACTATTATGGCCTGTTTCTGCTGGCAATTTCTTATGTATGTTTGTATGTATGCCCACAACAGACTTTGAGAAAGAGTACAGTGGCAACCAGAAATGCGTCAGGAGGAAATTTTTTGATGTCATATATAGCTAATAAAGCTTTTTAAAACTTCATTGTGGTGTCAGCGACCAATGCGGTGGTGTGTGCCCAGTTTTCACATTATGTATCAATCTTTTAACTGATGGCACCACAGCCTTGCACAAACTCTATGTGGTTACATGCCCACAGCAGCCTATCCTGTCAAATGCAGCATTCTGAGAACATGCACACTGTGATCTACCTGCTTCCTCCACCAGGCCCAGTTGTGTCATCTAGTTTTTTACATCCTGTGAAGGATAGGACAATTGTCTTGAATGTGCATAAACAGCATTCAGAGATGTCTAGTCTGCACTGCAAACTGTCCTTATGGTAGACAAAACTATGAAGTGCATTTTATTACCAAGATTTTTCTGATTACCTGACTAATCATTTTTGAATGACGAGTGAACTACAGTTTCATTCATGATGTTTTAATATTTCCTCTAGTTACAGTACCAAATGCCACCAAATTAAGGTACATGTTGCATAAAATTTACAGCAGAGCCTTCTCATGAAACCCTAGTTTGATGGTCACATTTTTATGTTGCTTGCATGCATGTGCAAGAAACATAGTGCCATCATCTGAGTTTTCGGAGGTGTGGCACCCCGTCTTCTAATTCAGTCAGTGAATTAACAGGTGCGGCCGCAGTTCTCCAATGACTACTGCAGCTGTCTATGACAGCAGTCGAAATGCAGTGGCATACAGTTGAAAGGGAGAGCTCTGCTTCAGTGAGCAGAGCTCTCCCCCCCACACACACGCATGCAAGCACGCATATTGGGTGCTGATGCGCTCCTTGCCCCCACGCACACACTGTATGGCCGACGGGATGCCCAATCCCTGTTGGCTCCACGCCCCCACAAAAGTTGTCCAGGTGCCACGCTGGGAGCCCAACCCAGCGTGGCAATCTTATTATAGCCAACGGGTGCCCAACCCCGTCAGCTCCAGACCCCCAAACAGCCTTTTCAGCTGCCACGCTGGGAGCCTACCCAAGCATGGCAAACGCCCCTGGCTGCCTTAATTAAAAATAAAAACCCTGTAAATAAAAACGGGTCCTCGCAGTCTCACTGCCCCCACTCGCACTCCACCCATGTGCACTCTGCCTCCCCATACTTACTCCGGAGCTCGGCGCGACAATCATCGGTGAACCGGGAACACGTCTGCACTCTTCAAAGCTGACCGTGAACTGAGGAAATGCTGGTAATCTGTATAATGGAATAAATAAGGTTTTTTCAACTTTGTTGCATATCTCAGGCATTTTTTTGGAATTTTGGGCCCAAATTTTCAGCATGGGGTTTTTGGGACCCCTCCTCATGAATTCTTGCACTGTCATGGCGTTAATCTGGCCCGAAGGGTGATTTCGCCATCACTGCGTGAAATCACCTTTTGGGGCTGATTAACAAAACAACATTGCCAATGATCATAAGGTGGGCTCTCAAAAAGCCTATTTTGAAAATTTGGTGAAAAAAATCCTAAAAATGACTGTTGTAAGAGCGTGCGTTGCGCAGTTCCTACGCACACTTGTAAATTCACGAATTTTCAATATTTTCACTCCAGATTTTCAACATTGCCATTTTACCACACCTCCTTATGAGCAGTATAGCTGTCATTTTTCACATCCTGCCCAAAACATGTTTCCGACCATGTAGCACAGTGGCGCAGTCGGTGTGTGAAATCAATGTATGGGACACATTAAGAAAATCACAGTGACACTGTTCATGAGCAGAGGTCTTAAAATGGCTATGTTGAAAATTTGGTGAAAATATTCCTAAAAATGACTGTTTTCCGAGCGTGCGTTGCGCAGTTCCTACGCTCGCTCGTGAGTTTGCGAATTTTCAATATTTGCACTCCAATGACTTCTAAATACCTAAACTGTGCTATACAGGCAAGCAACATTCGGCATTGACAAATGCTTGTTTTTTATTTACCCATGATAGCCCAGCTGAGATTCAGCATCTCCTTTCACAGTGCATCTGCCTGCATTTACCCAGTTTACAACCTGATGGACTAAAGCAGTGGGAGAGGATTTGACTTTCTCAGAATTACACAGGAAGCACCAAGAAACAAGAGCGGGGCTGTCACCAACTGGGGTTGTTGCACTGTACTGGGCGGCATCGTCTGGAGAGGCTTTTTACCAAATTATTACAGGACACTCAACAGCTGCAGGAATAATGTGAGGACATTGAAAATCATTCCAGAAGGAACAACATATGGCTTTACGGTTTGCCAGAATGTGTGAAGGGCATTAGTCAAATATTAGATTTCCTGCAGATCTTCTTGCTGTCTATCCTGGATATTGAGGATCTCAGTCCACAGCCACTGGAATGAGCACTTAGGGCATTGTCAGCTAAACCTTGAGACCAAGTGGCTTGGCTGGGCGCTCAGTGGTTATTCGGTTTTATAACTATTCAGTCAGGGAGGCAATATTACATAAAGCATGGCAGAAAGGTGTTATTTCTTATAAGGGGCACTGGTTGTTCTTTGCCAATGACTACTGTGCTGTTCTGCAAGCATGTCAGAGGGCATTTGCTCCCTTTCTTCCACTTCTTAGACCAAAGAGTATACGCTTTACAACACTGTACCCTGCCCGGCTTAAAATCTTATTTTTAGATGGTGTTGAACTTTTTGATGATCCGATTTTGTAATGCAGGAGCTACACAAATGAAACCTGTTACCAGCTGAGGAATCTGTGGACACCCAGGAGCAGAGGGATAACCACACTCTACAAAAGAACAGTTGGACAAGGGTCTCCACTGAAGGGGAAAACATGTCAAAAGGACCAGACCTTAAAAGAGATACAGTACGTGTATTGCTTCAGACCTTCCGGCGAGAGCTCCCTGAATGATTATGACCAGATCTAATTGAAGAGACTGTGGACTGTAGAACTAGTCCTAATCACTGGGGAAGGGGGGGGTTCGAAGGATGACTGTTAAAGAGACTCGGGGGTGGGGGTTATTGGGCTTGTGTTGATTTTAATTGTAGTTCAGTGTTTGTTTTGTCTCTTTCTTGCATCCTTTTTATTTATATAGATTGTTTTGTTTTTCTCTTGTTTGATATACTGTATGTTTGATTGGGGTGCCACTTTTTTAGGGAATGACATAGTTCTGGTTATCCCTTTCATTTCAGAGGCCCTGATATCTCACAAGACTCCTCCTTGGTTTGATCAAGGGAATATTAATTGAGATTCTCGTCTTTTTTATTTCTTTTTAAATTATGTGGGTCCCATTTTACTGATCGAGGTTTTTTTATTCTATTCTTTTATTACTTTAAAAGGTTAGTGGGATGCTACTTGACTTGGTATATCCTTGCTACACTATTGGTTTGTTGCAGTTTGATTGAATTCTAGTACCTTTTTTTCTTCCTTTTTATGTTTGCTTGCACACATGTGCAAGAAACATAGTGCCACCATATGAATTTTCAGAGGTGTGCCACTCAGCTTCTAATGCCCTGCCCCTTTTTGCAGGTGCTGTCTCACTGCACCAATAAATTTCAGAGTTGTCTATGACAGCTGTTAAGATGCAGTGGCGTACAGTTGAAAGCGAAAAACTGCTGCAATCAGTGATGGTAACGTGTAAGCAATTTGCATACTGTTGTTGGCAGTATGTAAATTGTCTACACGTCACACTGCATCTCAGCTGTCATAGACAGTTCTTCCCCTGCCACCCCAAACACCTATGTAGCATGCTGGAAGCCCACCCAGTGTGTTCATGCACTCCCCCACCAAGACACCGTATGGGCCAATGGTACTCAATCCCCATCAGCTCTGCTGCCCCCAAAACAGATTAACAGGTGCCACACTGGGAGCCCACCCAATGTGGCAAAAGTCCATATGGCGACGGGGGTGCTCAATCCCCCATTGGCTCCACTCCCCCCCAAAAAAATAAACTTCCAACTGCCATGATGGGAGCCCACCCCAGCGTAGCAAAAGTCCCGCGTCTTCTTCTAAAATAAAAAAATAAATAGACACCTGTAAAAAAATAATAAAATGGTCCCTCGTTGACTGTCTTGCTCCCTCCCCCAACCTGCACCCACCCTCTGCACACCCACCCTCTGTGCACCCACCTCCCCACACCCCCGACCCATACTTACCTCTGGAGCCCAGCGCGACGATCTTCAGTGGACCGGGAACACATCTGCACTCTTCAAAGCCACCACAAACTGAAGAAATGCTGGTAAGCTGTATAATGGCATAAATGTTTTTGGGTTTTTCAACTTTGGTGCATATCTCTCCAGCCATTTTGAGGAATTTTTTCACCAAATTTTCAACATAGAGGTTCTTAGAATTCACCTCATGAACTCAGTCATGGTCATTTTGTTATTGGTCCCGAAAGGTAATTTCCCGGTCACTGCACGGAACCACCTTTCGGGACTGAGTAACAAAACAACAGTGTCACAGTTCATGAGGTAGGTCCCCCAAAACCCTATGTTGAAAATTTGGTGAAAAACTTCCCAAAAATGACTGTTTTACGAGTGTCCATTGCGCAGTTCCTATGCACACTCTTAACTTCACAAATGTTTTTATATTTTCACTCCAAATTTTCAACATTGCTATTTTACCACACCTTCCTTATAGAGCAGTATATTAAGTCATTTTTCACATCTCACCCAAAATGTGTTTTCGCATTACGTAGCGATAATGGTGTGGTCGGTGTGCAGATCAATGTTCAGGACAGATTAAGAAAATCACAGTGATACTGTTCATGAGCAGAGGTCTGAAAATGGCTATGTTGAAAAGTTAGTGATAAAAGGCCATAAAATGACTGTGTTTTTTTTATTTTATTTATTTTAGTTTTTGCTGACCAGGTAAGTGCACTAGACAAATCCTGCCTATTTTCAGGCACGACCCGGGGGGAGGGGGATACAGATGAATGCCAACTGACCTTGAACCAGATTAAGCTGTTATGAGCATGCATTGTGCAGTTTCCACACATACTCATAAGTTCACAAATTTGTAATATTTTCAGTCTAGATTTTCTACAGTGGCATTTTTCCACACCTCCTTATGAACAATACAGCTGTCATTTTTCACACCCTGGCCGAAATGTGTTTTGGCACTTCTGGTGCAGAAATGCGTGGTCATTGTGGGAAATCAGTGTTCGAGAAAGATTACAAAAATCACAGCGACACTGTTCATGAGCGGAGGTCCCAGAATGCCTGTGTTGACAATTTGCTATAAACAATCCCCAAACTAATTACATTACAGGTGTGCATTGCGCAATTTCTATGCACACTCGTGACTTCACCAGTTTTTTTATATTTTCACTCCAGCTTTTCAACATTGCCATTTTTTACACCTCCTCATAAACAGTACGGCTGTCATTTTTCACATCCTGTTTGAAATGTGTTTTCACACCTGTGGTGCCAAATGGCGTAGTCGCTGCGTAAAATCAGCTTTTGGCTAACAAACTGATATTGCCACTGTTCATGAGGTGGAGGTCACAAAAAACCCATGTTGAAAAATTTGAATGAAAATACCAATGAACGCCTGGGGCATTAGGGTTTCTGGCCATAATGCCCCACCCTGAAGAGACTGACAGGCAACCGGGTGTAACTTGGGATTGTCGCCTGCAATGGTCATACCATTCCACCCCCACCCACATCCTGCAGCCAGTGACAGGCATCAAGGTGTGCCTTGACTCTTCGGCCCCAAAGTTCACCCCATTCTCCTATACTGCACCCATATCATCATATTTCTTTATGGAATGGGGTGAGCGTAAGGCCCAAAGACCCCAAGGCACACCGTGACACATGTCAGTGTCTGCAGGGTAGGGTGTGGTGAAATGGCGTGGTTATTATGCCTGATGACCCAAAGGCACACCCCAGTGCCTGTCAGTCTCTGCAGGGTGGTGGTAGGGTTGGCTTCAGTTCAATTCTTCACTGCCATTCCTATTATGCATCTCTCTAACTCCTACACTACCAATGTCAATGCCAGCAAGCAAACATTCAGCATTGACAAATGCTTGTTTAACATGCAACAATCCAGTAAGCAGTGTTATTAACAATCACTCCCTTTGTGGAGGGGATGGAATTTATCCTTAACATTCTCAGCCCAATCATGTTTCAGACCATTCCACCCACTATGCCCTTATCAGACACTTACAGCAGTTCAGAGACTCAGGTAACTGGACTGTCTGCACCCCACAGCTGCACAGCATGAGGGCTAGTCATTCGAGACTGTATAACTATCAGAGATCCATTACATATTGAATTTACAGTATATGGAGTCAACTTGGCAGCAGCAAGGGCTCGGGCAGCTGGCTCCTGTGGACAGAAAATGACTTGCTAATGTGCATAGGAAAAGACTTTGTAAGTCATGTTTATTTACAGTCAGGTCTACTGCTGAATGTTTCTGGGCTGTAGGCCAGTATACCCACCCCCTAGCAATGCCCACAGTGGGTGGGGTACGATATCTGGTGCAGCACAGTGGCTTTATTGTAAACTCAGCAATGGAGGTACTTGTACTCTGTTGGTTGAGCAGGTGGGGGGGGGGGTTTGATGCCACAGAATAGCTTCATGGTACAAATGCCAGCAATACCGATATTTTCAGTTGGTTGAGTGGGGGTTGAGAACTGCTGCCAAAGAGTGAGGAGAAGAGCATAGACAAACAGATGAGCTGAATTACATTTTAGCTGATCTCTGCTGGAGCATGATCAGACAGCATGTTTGGCTGAAACATGTTAAAACTCAAACCATATAAGTCGCACATCATTCTTTATTTAAAAAAAAATACTTTTTTAAAATTTTAAATCACATCACTGAAAAATTAAATGGGGATTCCTCCTTGTAAACGAGTATGCTCAATGGATTTTTTTCCTGCTCACAAACTTGCACTTGAACTTAAACAAATGGGTCTATGATTGCCCCCTCTTCAGTTTTAGACTTGGTAGTCCACTTTTAAGGGTCCTTATCTGGTCATCTAGTTTGGTTAAACGTTGTCCAGGTTTTGCACCATTTTTTAATGGCTCATATAACTCTTAAAACGAATTGTATCAAGTCACTCCCTGATTCATTGTGGTGGCTCCAAGTTCAGGTTACAAAGAAGTTCTGATGTCCTACAGACCTTTGTGAAACCAGTCAGTCTGGAAAGTGTTAAGTATGGCCATTAAGCCCACTAGCAGCAAATCAGCCTAATCTTTTCCATTGTAACAAAAACCACAAAGGAGCTCGCACTAGGACGGGGTGCCATGGAAAACTAAAAGTCAAAAACACAAATCCAGGCACTCACCACCACAAAAGAACTTGGCCCAAAGGGAAACATTTTAAAAGGATTTATTGAATTGCCTGATGCGTTTCTGGTCCCACTGGACCCTTTATCCAAGGTGGTGAGTGCCTGGATTTGTGTTTTTGTCTTTTCCATTGTGAATTTTAAGTATGGTCCTTCACTGCTGTGATAAGCAACTGTTTTTATACCTTTATATGTTCTCCTGTGTTCATTTGTGTTTGTTCTATATTCTGATATGTTTTTGACCCATATGTGTTAAATTATCTAATTTATATTGCCATTGTCACTACATGGACACCCTCTCATCTGCGTCAACAGCAACTGCTACTCTCATTTTTTCACACTTCTTGGGCATTCCATGATATTAGTTACAACAATACAGGCCATCAGACAAATAGGATGGAACTGTGTATCTAATATTGTAGAATGTCTTGGAAAAAAATAGTCTTTGCCATTCTTCACCCTAACTCATCTGCTGGACAAGCTGTCTTATGCTACTACCTCCCCTCCCTCTGGAAACAGCTCCCCTCTTTCTTTTACCTATCCACATTACTCATACAAACAAACGAAAAACACCAGCAGAAAAAGGCCTTACAGTCTACCAAGTCTGCTCAGTTGTGCAGCTAGCAGCCTTTATTTTGCAGCTGCCCCTCCCTCCTTTACCCCCTTGCATTCAGTCACATGCTAGGATTTACCCCTGCCCCCCTTTCCTCTCACCCCCTCTCGTGAATTCCGTTCCCACTCTGTCATCATAACTGCCCCAGCTCCTCTACCTCCATCCTGTTACCACCTACCTGGGTCTGCTGTACTCTTGGCTCCCTTCCCTCTCTTCTCTAGCACACATTGTTCACTGCAATGAAAGGGAAAGAGGAAATTGTTTAACTAGGAAAGGCACACTAAGCCAAAGCTTGTCTCCATGTGCGACCTGGGAACACAAGGAAGTTAGGTGACTTGCTCATGGTCACACAGTATACTAGTGGTGGCTGTGGGATTCATACCTAAGGTTACCACCTACTCGGATTTTGACCAAATGGATTCAGTTTTCTAGGTCCAGATTCAGTCCACCTGTTTTCACCATTGGAAATTCATTTTTTATGGTGGTTCAAGCAGCAACTGTGAGATTCCCACTAACTGTTTCATTTTCTTCTCATCTGACTGTAAGCAAGTATCTGACATTTCAGTGTGCTTGCTTGCTTTCAGTGCATGCTAATCAGGAAGTGCCTTCAAGAGCAGGGTACTTAAAGGGAAAACTCCTGTATATGTATGATTTGGATATGTCTGATGTATTTATTATACATTACATCAAATACTGTACATATGTCAATAAAAGATCAGCCATTTATTCTGTTGCAACACATATCTAGAGTTTGAGGTCCTAACACAAGGTAGTAAAATGTCAAGCAAGCCTCCATTTACATGCAAATGAGTCACTTGTAATGCAACCCCTCCCATTCCTTGATGTCACTGCAGCAACAGTGCAGAACAAAACATAAGGGTTTCAATGCTGTCTAGCCTGATTTTAGTTTAAGTTTGCAATGGCTTAAGGCAGTTCTGTCATGCAACTCACACAGGGAGTAGTACTTGTAGCCTTAATACTGTATGTGTAGAACAAATAATACATCTAATAGTATTTCATTCACTGGAAACAAAAGCTGTTTCTCTGTACTGCTCATCTCTCTCTGTGAGACAGTTGTAACATGTTACGGAAAGCAGTAGACTGAATCAGTCAATCAACCAACCAATCAATTAATCAATCGAGCAGTCAATCAGTCACTCTGTATTGAACCAGGTGAACACCCTTGATAAGATTCATCACAAGATGAGCCTGGGCAGTTTACCAAAGGATCACACAAGACTGACTTATACACATCCCCTTTCAGCAGCCTGAAATTGGAGAGCTAGATCATTTACTTTATAAAGTGTATTGTTTTACATTTCAAATGTTCCTTAAATCTGAGTTTCTGACTGGAAATACCAAGACACAGAATGCATATGACATGGGAGGAGTGAGTTAAGCAAATACAGAGCACTACAAACAGAGACTGATTAGTTTCTTTACCTACAACAGCTGATGTTTCGCTTCTGATTTGTGAGGGACATCCTACTTCAAATGCTGGCATTACAAAGCAGGGAGCTGCCACAGCTTATCCTTAGTACCTTGAAAGTGAAGTGCTGTAGCTCTCACATCACTGCTAATGATTTATAATGGGAATTGGGGCACTTTTAAAGTCATGGAACTGAGGGGCCATCACAGTTTCCAAGGAGGTTAGGGGAACTTCTTAAGGGTTAGAGAGTAAGGGACTCTAGTATGATTTGAACCAGAGTCCCCCAGTGCTTGTGCCTGTGCTTTAACCACTAGATTACCCTTCTTCTATATGCTGCAGCTGATGCTTTCCTCATAGCTGAATTCTGTATTGCCTTACAGCAGCCATCCAATTACTGACTGCCTAGTTACAAAGGGAAAGGGGCCTATTTGCAAGATTGTTTCTCACTGCTGGTGTCAATCAAAACAGAGAATGTTAACACACACACACACCATAATACAATACCTACATAATACCACTTAAAACTCATTCTGTACCCGGCGTCATTTTTTGGTAAACTATTTTTGCTAACAGAAACACTAGAAGCCAGAAGGAGAAGGAAGGAAACATATTCAATTCAGTGCTTTAGAGTAACTGGTAATTGGTATTTTTCTTTTAAACTTAGATTGTGGGCTTGTAGTGACACTATACTTTCTTTCTTTGTTGTCTTTACTTATAATTGTTTTTGGGCTGTTGAAAATTTAAAACATAGTGGTGGTGTAATTCTGTGCTGTCTTAAATAGCTGCAAATTTTATCTTGGCTTGTCTGACTGTCCTGTAGCTGGGTGAAGGGTGTTAATTGTCTGGCCTCTGACCTCAGCTACGTGATAACTGGAAGTGAGGCTTAGTCAGAGTTAAAGTAGCAAACAGAGGTTGATTTTCTCAGAAGAAGCCAGAAGGAGAAGGAAGGAAACATATTCAATTCAGTGCTTTAGAGTAACTGGTAATTGGTATTTTTCTTTTAAACTTAGATTGTGGGCTTGTAGTGACACTATACTTTCTTTATTTGTTGTCTTTACTTATAATTGTTTTTGGGCTGTTGAAAATTTAAAACATAGTGGTGGTGTAATTCTGTGCTGTCTTAAATAGCTGCAAATTTTATCTTGGCTTGTCTGACTGTCCTGTAGCTGGGTGAAGGGTGTTAATTGTCTGGCCTCTGACCTCAGCTACGTGATAACTGGAGGTGGGGCTTAGTCAGAGTTAAAGTAGCAAACAGAGTTTGATTTTCTCAGAAGAAGCCAGAAGGAGAAGGAAGGAAACATATTCAATTCAGTGCTTTAGAGTAACTGCTAATTGGTATTTTTCTTTTAAACTTAGATTGTGGGCTTGTAGTGACACTATACTTTCTTTCTTTGTTGTATTTACTTATAATTGTTTTTGGGCTGTTGAAAATTTAAAACATAGTGGTGGTGTAATTCTGTGCTGTCTTTATTAGCTGCAAATTTTATCTTGGCTTGTCTGACTGTCCTGTAGCTGGGTGAAGGGTGTTAATTGTCTGGCCTCTGACCTCAGCTACATGATAACTGGAGGTGGAGCTTAGTCAGAGTTAAAGTAGCAAACAGAGGTTGATTTTCTCAGAAGAAGCCAGAAAGAGAAGGAAGGAAACATATTCAATTCAGTGCTTTAGAGTAACTGGTAATTGGTATTTTTCTTTTAAACTTAGATTGTGGGCTTGTAGTGACACTATACTTTCTTTCTTTGTTGTCTTTACTTATAATTGTTTTTGGGCTGTTGAAAATTTAAAACATAGTGGTGGTGTAATTCTGTGCTGTCTTTAATAGCTGCAAATTTTATCTTGGCTTGTCTGACTGTCCTGTAGCTGGGTGAAGGGTGTTAATTGTCTGGCCTCTGACCTCAGCTACGTGATAACTGGAGGTGGGGCTTAGTCAGAGTTAAAGTAGCAAACAGAGGTTGATTTTCTCAGAAGAAGCCAGAAGGTGAAGGAAGGAAACATATTCAATTCAGTGCTTTAGAGTAACTGGTAATTGGCATTTTTCTTTTAAACTTAGATTGTGGGCTTGTAGTGACACTATACTTTCTTTCTTTGTTGTCTTTACTTATAATTGTTTTTGGGCTGTTGAAAATTTAAAACATAGTGGTGGTGTAATTCTGTGCTGTCTTAAATAGCTGCAAATTTTATCTTGGCTTGTCTGACTGTCCTGTAGCTTCCCCCAACTCTTAATTATATGCCCTGATAAATCTGATTGACAGGAGCTAAACACAGGGTATAGTAAGAGGTGTGAAGTAGGAGGGGCATAAGGGGGAAGAAGCCCACCCTCAGCAGGACAAGTGTTTTGACTCATTTATTTATTTATTGGTTTCTTTTTCCTTAAAAAAAAAAAATCGGAGGATCAGTTACAGGATTTTTAGTACTGTAAATTAATAAAAAGAGAACTAAGAGAGTTTCAGTAGCAGACAAGTAGTGGAATTGCAGTATAATGTGGGGAGTGGTGCAATGCAGTGGCTGTGGGGCAGCCATATTCAGGCAGACCTTCTGGACACTGAGGTGCTGCCCTACCTGCATGCATCTCTGACTACGGATGAGGTAACCAGACTCAGAGCCAGAAGTAAACTGGGTCAGGAGTACCATCACCCCTATCCAGGGACCACCCAGTCCAATGCAGCTGCCTCAAAGGATGCCGAGAACCGGAGCACTTGGATGACAGTGGCTCAGGGAGGGTTAGAGCAGTCAGGCAGAGCACATCCAAGATCCTATTCCTTCTCAAGAACTCATGTGCCACACTGGCAAATGAGGACAACCAAATAGAGGTACCCAGAGAAGTGGAAGGAAAGGATGTGGAGGTTAGCCAAGGAGGTGACCTCAGTGGGGAAAGCAGTGGACCCCAGAGGAGGAGGAAGTGAATCCTGGTGGGGGACTCCTTCGTAAGAGGGATCCAGCTAGGAACACAGGAGGGGAGGACAGGGAGGTGAGGTGCCTACCAGGTGCCATGGCATGGAGGGATGGAAGGAAGATACTGGGATCACAGGGAAGGCAAGATGGAGGGTGAGCTGGATGTCATTATCCACCCAGGTACTAATGACTTGGTACATGGGAGCCAAAGGAAGTTCAGGAAGAGTTTAGGAAACTGGGAGGGGTTTCAACAAGTAGCTACTTCTGTCACTTTCTCTTGAAGTACCTTGAGAGAGGCAAGGAGAGCATAGAGTGCATGCACCAGGAACTTTAACTCATGGTTGAAGAATTGGTGCTGTGGAGGAAGGGTTTGGATTCATCTGTGACTGGGACCCACCTGGAGGGATGGAGGTTTGTTCCAAGCCTGATGGCCTGCATCCATCCTGAGGGGAATCAAGCACTAATGATAAGTTTAAATGCTACATTGACAAGCATTTAAACTAGCAAAGGGGTGGCAGGCCAGCAAGGAGGTACCACTTGCTCACCCCCACAGCTAGCAGTGGAACCAGTGAACCAGAGGAGGGCTATCTCTGCAAAGCAGTGTGCAAAAGTTGAGATTAGTGTCCAAAGGTGGATAACAGAAAAGGGCAAAATTCAGCAGAAGGGCAGACAGCAAGGAGAACCAGGGATAAATGACAACCAAGGAAGGGGCTGGAGTAGAACAGTGAAGCAGGCTAGGGAGGTCAAATCTGGAAAGCCATGTGTGCAAATGCCAGGAGCCTTAGCAACAAGATGGAAGATCTGGAGGCTGTCATGGTACAGTCAGACCTGACATTGTGGCCATCACTGAAACCTGGTGTAATGATAACCATGACTGGGAGATGGCCATACCTGGCTACAACATATTCAGAAGAGACAGAGGAGGCAGGAAGGGAGGAGGAGGGCACCTATGTGAAAAATGACAAGGGCCACAGAGATCCAGGAGGAACAAATGGGGAGAGATACTGTGGGTTAAGCTGAAAGGAAATGGGGCCGGCCATCACAAGACAGGTGTGGTCTATAGACCACCAGCCCAGGAGGAAGAAACAGATAGGGAGTTGATGCTAGCAGCCATCCAAAGGATGGCAGACAAGGGTGAGGTAGTACTGGTTGGAGATTCAATATTCCAGACGTGGACTGGAGCATCCCAGCAGCAGCATCAACTAGGAGCAGATTTATCCTGGACCCCTTCAGGGTGCCTTCCTCAAGCAACTGGTCATGGAACCAACTCGGCAGAAGGCAATACTGGACCTTCTGCTCACAAACAGGGACAGTGTGATGGGGTAAGAGTGGGGGAGCACCTGGGTAACAGTGACCACCAGTCATTGTGGTTTGAAATCACAGAAAGAGCAGAACCAAACCACACAAAAACACGTATCCTGGATTTTAGGGGGGCAGACTTTGGGAAAATGGGGAGATACTTGAAAGAGGCATTAAGGGGAATGGGACAGGAATCAGGGGTTGAGGAACATGGGCAGTATTTAAATGGGGATTATAAGAACAACAGAATTATGCATTAAGCAGATTAGCAAGAGGAAAAGGAAGAGGAGACCATTATGGTTTTCCAAAGAGGTAGCAAAGAAAGTGAAAGCCAAAAAGATTGCATTCAGGCAATACAAAAAAGACACAGGCAGAAGGGATAGGGAGAAGTACCAGGAGAAACAAAGGGAGGCAGGGAAGTCAGTAAGGGAAGCCAAAGCTCAGACAGAAGAACACATTGCAAAATCAGTGGTTAAAGGGGACAAAACCTTTTACAGGTATATAAGTGAAAAAAGAAAGACAAAGGGAGGGATAGTGAGACTGAAGGGGGAGGATGGGAGTCGCGTGGAGGATGACAACAGTAAAGCTGACATATTGAACAGGTATTTCTGCTCAGTCTTTACTGAGGAAGAGGGGGGTAATGGGTCTGAAGGGAGTACAAGGGGTGAGAATGGTGCAGAAATGGACACAAGTCCCTTTACACGAGAAAGGGTCCTGAAGAAACTGGAAGTAATAAGAGTTGACAAAGCAATGGCACCAGATGGGGTGCACCCCAGGGTCCTTAAAGAACTAAGAGAGGTGGTGGCTGAACCTCTGGCTATCCTGTTTAGCCAATCACTGGAAATAGGGGAGGTACCCAAAGACTGGAGGACAGCAGATGTAGTCCCTCATACAAAAGTGGGGAACAAAGAGGAAGCAGGGAACTACAGACCAGTCAGCCTCACCTCGGTAGTGGGAAGATCATGGAAGCACTACTGAAGGAGAGATTGGTGGAACATCTGGTTGTCAATGGACTACAGACCCAAGGCAGCATGGTTTCACCAGGGAGGTCATGTCAGACCAACCTCATTGAATTTTTGACTGGGTGACTAGGGAGGTGGATCAGGGAGGCAGTGGACATGGCCTATCTGGACTTCAGCAAGGCCTTTGACACTGTGCCACATAGAAGACTATTACACAAACTGGGGAATATGGGTGTGGGAGTGACAGTAGTGGTGGGTAGGTAACTGGCTGGGTGGCAGGACACAGAGGGTGGTGGTAAATGGCTGTCACTCCACAGAGGGAAGAGTGACCAGTGGAGTACCACAGGGATCAGTGCTGGGACGGTCCTATTCAACATCTTCATCAGTGACTTCGTTGGGATCTAGAGGCAGAATTTCACTGTTCGCTGATGACACATAGCTCTGTAACAGAGTAGACACACCAGAGGGTGTAGACAGAATGAGAAGGATCCTGCAGAAACTTGAAGAATGGTCAAGGGTTTGGCAGTTGAAATTCAATGCAAAGAAGTGAAAGCTAATGCATATGGGGCACAAAAACCCTGGCACAATATATCAGTTGGGGGTGATATAGCATGCACCAAGCAGGAAAGGGATCTTGGGGTTGTCATCTCTGATGACCTCAAGGTAGGGAAACAGTGTGACAAGGCAGCAGGTAAAGCAAATAGGATGCTGGGATGTGTAGGCAGGGCATCACCAGCAGGAAAAGGGAGGTCATAATTCCGCTATACAAGACACTAGTGAGGCCCCACCTGGAGTACAGTGTGCAGTTCTGGAGACCATACCTACGTAAGGACATAGACAGGGTAGAGAAGATTCAGAGGAGGGCAACAAAGATGGTGCATGGATTGCATCACAAGTCCTATGAAGACAGGTTGAAGGAACTGAACATGTACTCCCTGGAGGAGAGGAGGGAGAGAGGGGATATGATAGAGACATACAAGTATCTTACAGGGAGAAACAGGGTGCGGAAAACACTATTTTTAAGCGAAAAAGATGTTCCAGGACTAGAGGGCATGGGATGAAGTGGAGGAGGACGATTCAGAGGAAACATGAGAAAGAATTTCTTCACAGAACGGGGTGGATAAGTGGAACACCCTGCCAGAGGAAGTGGTGGGGGCTGAAACAATCCATGGATTTAAGAATGCATGGATAGACATAAAGGAATTCTAGAGGTCAGGGTAAGGGGAAACAGACTTCTAGGAAAACAAACTGAACTTACAAGCTCAAATGGGCAGACTGGGTGGGCCATAGGCCCTTATCTGCCGACACTGTCTATGTATCTATGTATCTATGTAACACTAACACAACACATACAGGCACTTCCTTATATGAATACTGTATATACCTCAAATCAGTGCTGCGTCACACTCACATGGTCCTAGTCCCTATTAGACCTGCACTTCAGGATGTGCACAACACTTAAAGGGTTCCTCCATTACTCAAGTGGGGAACCAAACATTGTGGGTTTGGTCTACTGGTGGAACTGCATTTAGTGCAGCACCATTATCTGCTGCTCTGATGACATCATCCTCCAGCAACACTGATGGTAAAATGGAGGACAAACACATTGATAACTTTTGGGGGCTGTATATTTTTATTTATAATCTAGATTTGGACAGCAATAGGACTGCTGGCAACTGGATGAGGCACACAACAGGTACACATAAGGAGTTGGGAAAATATTGGTGTGGAACTATGGGAGACTTCCCCTTTAAATAGCCAAATGTGTCCCTGTCTGCTCAGTTGTCACCTCTATCTTCACACCAGCAAATTGGAAGATTATTCATGGGAAGGGTAAACAATACCACCTTAATTAACACCTTCATTTTTCTGAAACCAGACAGGCACCACATTAGGGTAGCTTCCTGTCCCAGTATGGACTGTACAATGTGTTTCAGAAACTTTACCTGCTAATCCAGTTTTATTCAGAGGTAGTACTTTTTTAGTCATTTTGAATGCTCACATACTTGTAAAACAGATTATGTTAAATCCTTCACCATTTTACTTGCATATTCAGATTACAAATTCTGATGTCATGCAGACCTTTGTTTGTACACCAGTCAGTCTGAGAGGTGTAAAGTAGGGCTATTAAGACCATTAGCAGCAAATCAACCTAATCCTTGCCAGGCTGCATTGTGAGTATGGTCTTTGACTGCTGTGATAAGGAATACTCTTATACCTTTAAATGCTCACCATTTTTTTCTTTTAGGGTCTGTGCTATATTTTAATATTTGTAACCCCTTCTGTTGTTAAATTAATAATCTAATATTTTATTTCATTTCTAGGAATACTACACCCCTCTCTTCTCAGTAGTTATTGCTGTCAATTTTCATACTACCTGGATATTCCAGGCCTCTCAGATGAACAGCACAGAATAATGTGACTAATGTCATGCTAAGCCAGAGAAATGAGAAAAGGAAGAGAGACAGCAGTAGCTGATGAGGTGAAAGGAACACAATCTAGATTTGATGGCACTGCAAATTTAGACAATTTATCAAAAATTTTTCAAAACATTTTTTTTTTTTTTTACCAGAAGAGACACACTAAGCTAAAGCTTGTTTACAAGTGCAACCTGGGAGCACAAGGGGATTGAGTGATTTGTGTAGGGTCACACAGTAGTCAAGTTTGGGCTATAGGATTCAAACCCTGATCTTCAGAATTGCAGCTCAGAGCTTTAAATCCACTGCGCTATACTGCCTCCAAGCTACATCTCATGCTATCTGCTGTGTATGACTGACATGGAAAAAATAGGGTATTTAACAGCATAGAATAGTTCATACCACTTTTAAAAACTTCTCTGACATTACAAATAACTTTAGAGTAGGAGCAATGGGAGGAACAGTAGCACATCTTAAAATGGCAGATGCTATTTGTAATTACATCTCATCCACCATTACTGATGTAGTTTATTTATTTATTTATTTATTTATTGAAGGAGTTTTACCAGAAAAGGCCACCTGATCCAAAATAGCTGGTTGTCAGAGGTGTCCTGGAAGTCACTCAATTTGTCAGCTAAGCTGTGTACACAGAATGGAAAGTCCCCTGAACCCCCTGTCTAACCCCACCAAATGTTAACACACACTGAAATTTAAAATATTTAAATCTAAATCAAACAAACCAAAAATAATAATCATGACGTAATTTAAAGAAGTTGTACACAATGTTATATCAGCAGCAATTCTGAATAAATCAAGTGGATCAGAGTCCATGTGATGCCCTCATTAATCATAAAAGGGCCGGGGTTAGGGGTGGAGTTTGGGGGTGTGGTTTAGTATTCGGTTTTCATCTCCTCCAAAGGTGGCAACCTTATTCATACCCAGTTCTCCAGGTTTGCAGCTCCGTTCCCTAAACCACAATGCTAGACATAGAAACATAGACTTTGACTGCAGATAAGGACCGCTTGGCACACCCAGTCTGCCCATTTCCCTACCTATTGCAGATCCTAGTTAACCAACAGCCTGCTTTCTCCTACCACCCCACCAGAATTGTCTTGTGTTTGTCCCATGCATTCTTGAATTCTCACACTAATTTTAACCCCACAACCTCCTCAAGAAGGCCGTTCCATGCATTCACCACCCTCTCTGTGAAAAAATACTTCCTCACGTTGCCCCTTAGCCCTTACCCCTCTGTCTTCAAATTGTGTCCCTTTGTTCTTGCACATCTCTTTTTCTAAAAGATGCTACCCTCTTGAACTTTGCTGATTCCCTTAAGGTGCTTGAAAGTTTCTATCATGTCCCCACCCCATCCCTACTTTCCTTGAGGGTATACATATTAAGCTCCTTAGTCTCCCTTCATGTGGCTTCTGGTGCAGACCATGCATCATTTTAGTTGCCCTCCTCTGGGCTGCATCCATCCTGTCTATGTCCTTGCAGAGATGGGGTCTCCAGAACTGCATGCAGTACTCCAGATGTGGTCTCACTAACTGTCTCTTTTGAGAACCATAGTGTTTTTGTTCCTTAATTTTGATTTGTTTATTTGCTTCACTCGAAGGCTTGTTGCCTCTGTGATGGCAGTTTTGATTTTTCCCATTGTTCCTCCATCCCTCCTTCTTGTCTGTTTGCTAGTGCTTTTCTGAGGCACTCTCCAATTTTGCCAAAGTCATTCCTCCTAAAGTCCAGTACCCTCGCTTTTGTATGGCTTGGCTGTGTGGCTGTGTTTATTGTGAACCATACTGTTTGATGATCGCTTGTTCCCAGATGGCTACCAACTTTTCAATCTGAGATCCTTTTACAAGGGGCTATACTTACTATACTATACTGCCTCCAGACAAAGTATGTTACTATCAAACTTGTTTCTATGTGTTGTTCTGACCGATCACTCAATTTTTGATTTTCCTGCCTGAGAAATTCATGGTTTTGTATGATGCACTTTGAATGCTAACAACTGCACTTTTTTTTGAACCTCTACTTTCTCCTTCCCCAGGGCATACCTGGAAATGAGTCTTGGCTCAGTTTGTCTTTCCTGGCTACAAATGTTTCAGTATATCAAACAATCAAGCAATTCATAAATAAATAAAACAGCAGAAGCTACTGGGATAAATGGAACACAATGCAGAACAGAGGGGCCACAAACAGAGATAATTAATTGATCAAAAATGAGTTAGTAACATAAGAATACATGACTGACATGCAAAGGAAATGGGATGGTGTTTTGCAGAGGTTAAATCAGTGAGGTGTGGACAAACTTGATACATTCTGCAGATCTGGTTTTGATTCCAACACCTTCAGCTTGCCTAGTGTGACCCTGAGCAAGTAACTTAAACTCCCTTTGCTCCAATGGGCCTTACCTGGTTACCAAACAAAAAAAATAAAATAAAGATAAAAACATTATAATAGGATTAAAAAGATTTCCTATCAGTTTTGAAGTATTTTCTGACATAAAAAAATGGCTTTGGAAGAGGAACAGTATACTCATCATAAAAACGGGGTGAATCTTGGGGCGAAGTTTGGGGTATAATTTAGTATCCGTTTTTACCTCACCCAAAGATGGCAAACCTAAATCTAATATCAGTGATATGACATTAATATCATAAAATGAGTAGATTAGGGCAGCAGAGGAGGAGGTGGAGGTCATGCTCAGTTAGCCTGTTATTTCCTTTGTTTTCATTAAGGGATAATTGCAACTCTGTCTGAATCTCTCCCACCCCATCTTCTCTGATGATCTGGCTGATTCGATAGCTCCTCTTTTCTTGTCTTTGCAGCCTCAGGGCTTCTGTTGGTGATGCAAGCACTGAGAGAACAACATTCAAACTATTGGGATTTCATTTTGGTAAAACTATCCAAGAATGTCAGCATTATGGGGGGCCCCTAGAAATAGGATCAAAATCCTGTTACTGTCTTTGAGGATTACTTTTGGATGGCCACTGGCCACAGCCTCTTGAAGAGCTTCTTGTCTGAATTCTGAAACAGGACTGAAGGCGACAAGTTTGGTGTAGGCCATGCAATTAACCTTTAGGTTATGATGATACTCCTACTCTATCCATGGTACTGGAAAATTTAATTGTGATGTCAAAGGTGCCTTGATGTACATTACCTTCTAGAGTAGTACTGTACATTGAAGACACATTTCACAATCATTGACATGCATATCTTAAAAACAGCTGATTGGATGGTGAGGCAGCTGAGATCTTGCACTGCTGCATCCCCTTTTGCTCCTGTCCTGGTAGGAGAATGATTATCCGTTCCCTGCCAATGCTGCCATCATGCCATGCAAATTTAATTAATTCATTAATTAACAGTCTGCATCACAAATCATTAAGGGCTACAGCTAAAGGATTCAGATCTGCAGCCCTGAATGCCCACCACTAGCAACATTGAGAGAGATCCAAGGGCACTAATGGGTCAGCCATACTTAGAGGCTGTTGCAGGGTTCTCTCTTTTTTATATTTATATATTCAGATTGTTGGCCAGAAAAGGGTCTAGACACAGTGTGAGCTACACATTGTAATGCCGAGAGGTTGGGTGGTTGTCTGTTCTACCTACTGCCCCAGTCCATCATCATCAGCAACAAGCAAACTGGAGATATGCTTCCCAACCTTTTGTGACCATCCATTCCTAGCTTTTACCAACTTGCTTCTGATTCTACTCAGTGACTCTTGCTGTGGCTCACTAGATTCCTGGCCTATGCACTGTAGATGATAAATTGACTATCATAGCCCTCTAGTCCATAGTCTAGTGTCACCTGTGCCCAGAGTTAGCCATCATGGCTGTCTGAGCCAGAGCATGCCCACAACAGCCTAGCCTGTCAAATGTAGCATTCTGGGAACATGCACACTGTGACCTACCTACTTTCTCCAGTAGGCCAGTTATGTCATCTAGGTTTTTACGTCCTGTGAAGGATAGGACAGTTGTCTTGAATGTGCATAAAGAGCATTCAGAGAGGTCTAGTCTGTACTACAAACAGTCCTTGTGGGAGACAAAACTATTAAGCACATTACCTAGGTTTTTCTGATTGCCCAACTAATCATTTTTGAATGACAAATGAACTATGCTTTCATTCTTGATGTTTTAATATTTTATGTAATTACAGCATCAAATGCCACCAAATTAAGGTACATGATGCATAAAATCTGCAGCAGAGCATTCCCATGAAATCCTAGCTTGATGGTCACATTTTTTTTATTTACCCATGACAGCCCAGCTGAGATTCAGTATCTCCTTTTACAATGCATCTGCCTGCATTTACCCAGTTTACAACCTGGTAGACTGAAGAAGTGGGAGAGGATTTAACTTTCTCAGAATTACACAGGAGGCACCAGGAAACAAGAGAGTGGTGGTCACTAACTGCGGTTGTTGAATTTTCATGGTGGCATGCAGAGGTTGGGCAAAAACACCTGATACAGCAACACAGGTAGGGAAAGACAGCCAGATGAGGCTGGTAAGCTGTCAGTTGACTCCCCCCTTCATGCTTGCAGGGCACAGGCAGCAAACTTTGTAAGCAAAGGCATCAAGGTGCATTTCTTGGGTATGCATAGATTAGGAGCTTAAGCCTCTATACTATCCAATGCAATAAAAAGTAAAGCAATAGACTGAGGGGTCCAAGGACACCTACCCATGTTACAGTCTGGGGAATTTAGATGCATTCTGTTGTATTATAAATGGTTTGGTGAGCTCTTTTCTTAATCTTTGTGAAAGGAAATCCTCACACAGGAGGGAAAACTGATGAAAGTTTGAAAGGAAAGTCCTTCTCACTGTGGTGGAAGGAAGGTTTATATGAGACAAAAATGCAGTCATTTAGCTTGGCATCAGCAGCTGAAGGAATCAGGGAGTAGAAGGAGTCCTTCCTATAATCACTGAGTGAAAACTGCATGGCTGACTGCTTTAGATCTCAGAGCACATCTGTGACTCAGGAGTGGGGCTGGTTTTAGAAGCTGGAGTATGGGTGGGTACAGGTTCTGAGGGAGACAGCATCCTGGGTGCTGTATCTGAATGTCTCCCCTCATGGCTGTGAACAGTCTCTTCTTCTCCTCCTCTGAAAATGTCACAAAATGTAAATTACTTTGTATACTGCTTCCTATATCTGTTCTTCTGCCCCCAATCTAGGGTGAAGGCCCAAAACAACTTGCCCAAAAACAGAAAATTTGAAATACAAAAACTGCCATTTAGATCGGCATGGTCTAACACTAACACAATATTTACAATACAATAGAATACCCGGAGGGTTAAGAATCAATGTTGAACCTAACCTAGGCATAAAATCAGAAAAATTAGACAATAAATGGGATGGGATCAGAAATAAGGCTAGTTGTGATTTTATGTATGCCCTCATCGAAGCCATAATAGACGAGAGGCAAATATTAGAAAATGATATAAAATTAGTGGAAGAATCATTAAAATTAAAGATGCAAAAAGAAGAATTTAAGAAAAATCTGGAGGACTGTAAACAAAAATTGGCAGAATATGAGGAAAGATTAAAACAACAAAAAATAAAAAAGTTTTAAAGGGACACAAATGATTATAGGGACAACAAGGTATATACCTACAAGAAATACAACAGGAGACAACAGTCATATAATCAGTACAACACATATGAAAGTACAGATAGCGATAGCAGCTACACAAGGGACCCACAAAAAGACACAGAGCAACAACATATAACACAACAATCAGGACCATCAAATATAGATAGTGCAGAAAATAGATGTGAACTTAGAAATCAAAGAGAGATTTACAGACGTGGGAAGGATTCAGAGGGTGGAGAGGAGGAGGAGGAATAGGTGGAAGGCAAACAAGACAAATGAGAGGCAGAGGCAGATAAATACAAATAAAGACATTATACCTATATTCAATTTGAGCAAAAAAACTCTAACAATGGAAGAAATAAAAGTTCTGAGTTTAGGATTATCTTTTGCCCCTACCCAGCCAGTTAATCTGTTTGACTTGGAGGTAGACCTGCAAAAGATTTACAGGAATCTACGCTTAAAAAGTCAATTTGGTGGACGTGACACCACAGTTGATACATACAAACAAAGACTTAAATACAATATGCAAATTAGATCAAAATATAATCCACCTACTGGTAAAAATCATGGCATAGAATTATTTTGTAAAACTACAGAAAAAGAAATAATGGGACTATTTAAAACCAAAGAAAGTATGAACCCAGAATGGAATAATTTAACTAAAAAAGAAAGAGAAGCATTAGAGAATTTAAAGCAAGACCAAACAATCAAAATTAAAAGTGCAGATAAAGGAGGGGGTATAGTTGTCCAAGATAGGACACAATATAAGGAAATGTGCATGAACTTACTTATGAACACAGAAAATTATGAGGTTTTACAAGAAGACCCAACTAAACAAATAAAATGGGAAATTGATGCCTTGCTTAATGAATATGAAGCCATGCAATGGATAGAACCATGGGAAGCCAAAATATTATCCAAAGATTTCCCAAGAATACCAACTTTTTATTCTATACCTAAAATTCACAAACATGCAACTAATCCACCTGGCCGACCAATAGTCCCAGGCATTGAATCTATCTTTGAATCCAATTGCAAAATATATAAACTTTCACCTACAACCACTGATAGAAAAAACAAAATCTTATGTTAAGGATACTACAGACATGATCTTGAAATTACAAAAAATCACAGAACAAGATTTAAGTGAAGAAACCATCTTAGTGACATTTGATGTAGCAGATTTATACACATCTATCCCACATCAGGAAGAGATTCAATGTCTGGGGTACATACTAGATACTAGGAGCAGGAACAGGTCACCTAAAACCAGAATACTGCAAGAAATGGCAGATATAATATTAAAAAGGAATTATTTTGAGTTTGATGGGATATTCTATCAACAGAATAAGGGGACAGCAATGGGTTCCACAATGGCACCAGCATATGCCAATGCATATATAGACAATTTTGAAAAAACACATATTTCTTTAGAAAATAACAGCAAAATACACACTTGTCTTCATTTTTTGATGATATTTTTATGTTATGGAAAGGAACACAGGAATAACTTATTAAATTTCATGAGGAACTATACAACAAAGATAAAAATCTTAAGTTTGTGATGAATTTTGATAAAAAAAAGTACCATATCTAGACCTCAAGATAAAAAGGCAAACAAGATAGAAACAGCACTTTATAGGAAGGAAACAGATATAAACACTATATTACATGGTAGTAGTTTCCATGAAACCAAGCTTAAACAGAGTATTCCATACTCTCAGTTAACTCGAGTGAAATGAAACTGTACAGCAACACAAGAAGCACAGAAAAGAATCAAAAATCATGTTAAATAGGTTCATAGACTGAGGATATAAGCCTAAGACATTGAAACAAGCAGAAGAAAAATTAAAAAATAAGACACAAGAGGACCTATTAAAAAGTAAAGGACCCAAAACAAAGCCACAAAGAATTGTATTTGCTACTAAATACAATCATAAGTTAAAAGAAATTAGACAAATAATAAACAAACATTGGCCTTTAGTTGGAATGGAGAGTGAACAAATACCAGAACTTTTAAATAAGCCCATAATAGCTGCAAAAAGAGTATGGAATCTTAAGGATCAATTAGTAAAATCTCAATTTAAATTACCAGAAAACAAGGAAGCACAACTACTATTGGGACCATTAGCACCAGGCATGGTTCCTTGTGGCAAGTACTCAGTATGTAGTCATACATCAAAAAAACAAACATTCATACAGCCACATACAGGGCATGGTCATCCAATTAGACAGCATATTAACTGTATGACAGAAGGGGTAATATATGTAATACAATGCCCTTGTGATAAGCTGTATACTGGACAAACTAGCAGGATGCTCAAGACCTGCATACAAGAACATAAGGGAGATATAAGAAGAAAAGAAGAGACATCCCCAGTAGCAACACATTTTGATCAAGCAGGCCATAATGGAGCTTCTTTAAAGTTCTGGGGACTTGAAAAAGTACAGACACCAGAAAGAGGAGGTAATAACCAGGATTATCTTTTAAGAGCTGAAATGAGGTGGATATTTCACATGAACACATTAGACAACAGGATTGGGATGAATGTAGAAACAAACTGGTAGGCATGCATTTAGATCATATAGAACTAAAAGGGTAGATATAACATGTAAAAACAAATAAACATTATACAGAAATTAATTAGTAAACTAGTAAAGTAGAGATTTAACCAGTAGACATAACTTTTGAAGTTCACAATAGGGAGGTCAGATAGCAATTGACCCCAGTATGATCACAATAATGTTACCGTATAAAGTAAACTAGGAGAGGTTAACAGTACAGGGATATACTAAATGAAGTAGAGACTTAACTTATAGAACAACTTGTAACACTTACAACAGGGAGATCAAGTAGCAATTGACCCAAAGGTAATAAAAATAACATTGTTGTAGTAAGTGTACTATGAGAAGTCAAAACACATGGATATTCTAAATAACAGTACAATCACTATCTAAAAGGGTAAAGATGATGTTTTACCTCCAGGACAACTTACAGTATTGACAACAGAGAGGTCGAGCTGCATTTAACTGCTGTGTTATCTGATTGTTTTAAACAGTATTATGGTGTTTAAAAGTTTGGTTTGATGTCAGCTAGAGAATTGATCTATGAAGATAATTTTAAACCATGGAGTGATTGTGAAGGAGAAGGTCAAATAGCAACTGACCCCTCAGGATAATAAATAAGCAGCAAGTTCAGTATTTTTAACAAGGAGGTCAAGTTGCATTTGACCCCAGTGGTATCTAAATACTTATTGTTTAAACAGTACTATGGTATTTACAAGTTTGGTAGAATGTGAGGTAGAGAATTGATCTGTGAAGATAATTTTAAGTCATGGCGTGATTGACAAGTACCTAAGGAAGGGGAAGGTCAAATTGCAACTGACCCCTCAGAAAATAATAAATGTTTGTATTTTATTATAAGCTACAGAAATGATCTGTGAAGAAAATCTTAAACCATGAAGTGAGTGCCAAGTATTTAATGAAGGGGAGGCCAAATAGCAACTGGCCCCTCAGCAAAATAAATAAGCAGCAATCGATCCCAGAGAGATAACAAATAATGTCGTTATAGCAAATGCACTAAGAGAAGTTAAAATATAGGGACATTTTAAATAACATAGTACAATCACTATCTAAAACAGTAAAGATGATGTTTCACCTCCAGATCAACTTTTAGTATTTATGACAGGGAGGTCAAATTGCATTTGACCCCAGTGTTATCTGAATAATGATTGTTTAAACAATACTATGGTGTTTAACAAGCTTGATATAATGTGAGCTAGAGAATTGATCTGAGAAGACAATTTTAAGCCACTGAGTGACTGATAAGTATTTAATGAATAGGAAGGTCAAATTGCAATTGACCCCTCAGCAAGTAAGCAATAATGACTGTTTGTATTACATTATGAATTTCACAGTTTGGGTTGCAGAAAGCAGTAATGTAAGGTGATATAATAACAAATAATACTTTTGAGAAACCTGGAATTTATTTGCAGCATTTTTAGTCAAGGTAAGAGAACTGTTGATATTAGCAAAAAAATCCTCTTTACTCTTATGTCACCCTGTGAAAAGAAAACATGGTATGAGAACAATGTGTTTTCATTTTAATAACCTCACTAGAAAGTAAATAAAATAAATAAAAAAGTAAACTAGCACAGAGCTGCAGCAACTAGGAACAAATAGCCTGTTTTTGTGAGCACCCAGCTGCACCGATCAGTGCAGTAGTGTTTGGTTGCTTAGCAACCGAGATCGCATAGGTGCGATCAACTAGGTGTGATGACGTGGTTAGTCACACCATGGGTTCTCACAAAAACATGTGAGAGGTTATAAGGAAGTAGATACCATTAAAATTTGTTGGGCTTCACTGCTTACATGCAGAGGAACTTAACCAAAAAGGAGAAACTTGAGCCAGAAGGAGTGAGGGTAAGCAGTTAAAATATTAAAGAATATTTAGAAGTTTGTATTAGAACCTTTAATTATAAAAGTAAAATGATGGCTGTGAGACCAATAGGGGAATACTATGATTATGTTTTCACAGACTACAAAGAACACTAATTCCACTCTAAGAAGCTCACAGCCTCCTTTAAGGTATGCTGTTAACAAACTAAGTAAATAGAAGCCACAATGTGGTCACCCTATAATATTAAACCAACATAAAAACAGCAAAGCTTTGCAAAAAATTATGTTTATGTCATTACAGGCCCAAAATTATTCTTTACAAGAAAGACAAAAAGTTTTAAGTAATATATAAGGTATGCTGCAAACCAAGTAATATGGGGAACAAGCCTTACAGGCAGTAGTTAAACCTTGTTCCAAGTTGTTAGCAGCGCTGTGTTCACTAACTTACTGTGTATGTCTTTTTAGGATGCAGCTTAGGATCTAAACAAGTACAAATAAATTAACCCTGTGAAAAATTAAGAATATATACAAGGGTGCACAGGCAATAATCTTTATTGAATGGTATGTGTATACACCAAAGAATTAAAATGTAACAATATCATATTAAAAAAAATGCTGATCAATGACATAAAATAAATGTATTTACAGATGTGTAACAAAGAATAAAGCCCGTGAACAAGCTCCAAGTCAAGTGAAACATAGGGGAAGAGAAATAAAAAGAAAGATTGAAGAACAATAACTTGAGCGAAGAGTGTTTACTTCAAAGGGCCCCCCAACATTTCCTATATATTTTTTCTTGAATTTGAAAGCCTAGATTGGGGCCAAAGAACCTAGAAGAGAACCATTACCCACTAAACAATATTTACATTGGACCTCCTCTCCCACCCAGGGACCACCAGGGCTGCCTCCGCTGCCTCAGAGGTTGCCAAGTAGGAGGAGCGGTTGGACAACGGTGGGCTCAGAGAGGGTGAGGGTGGTGGAATAGAGGTGAATTCCTCCAGCTGTACCTCTCCACAATTCATATGCTGTTCTGGCGGAGCGTGGTTCCTCTATAGAGGAACCTGAAGTGGAGACCAAGGAGGATGTTGGGAACCTCCACAAAGGAGAACCAAAGGAGGGAGGCACAGGACCCCACAGAGGAAGAAAACAACTCCCAGTGGGAGACTCAATTGTTAAGAGGGTAGAACTGAAGGTTGGAGGGAAGAGGGAGGCAAAGTGCCTTACTGGTGCCATGGCTTGGAGGAACAGGGAGAGAATCCTCAGGATCGTTAGAGCAGCAGCATGCAAGAGGGAGCTGGACATCATTGTCCACCTAGGGACAAATTACTTGGCTGGGAATGGGATCAGAACAGTGCAGGAGGAGTTTGTGGAGTTGGGGAGGGACCTTTGACAAGTAGCATGCATGGTAACCATCTCATAGGTGCTGCCTGTCTATGGCATGGGTGAGGCTAGGATGTTCCACACCATAGGATTCAAAGAATGGTTGAAAATCTGGTGCAGAGCTCAGGGTTTTGGCTTCACTGGGGACTCGGTGTCCACCTGGGGGGATACAAGCCTATACTGGTGCAATAGTCTGCATCTGTCTGGGAGGGAAACCAGGATCCTAGCTGATAGGTTTAAATGCTTCATAAACATAGAAGCACAGAAAGTGATAGCAGATGGGGATCAAAGATCCATAGTCTGCCCTGAGTGCTACCCCCCCTAAGAATTTCTTAGAGACAATCCCCTCATGCCTATCCCAAGCAGATTTGAATTGTCCTACTATTTTGGAGTCAATGACTTCTGCAGGTAGGTTTTTCCATGGAGCCACCACCATTTCCGTAAAGCAGAACTTATGCATGTTACCCCAGAACCTCCCTTCCCTTAATTTCATTTCATGACTCCTTGTCCTTTTGGAGCTATTGATCACAAAGAGTTCCTTGGCAGGGACTCTGTTTATGCCCTTCAGGAACTTGAATGTCTCTATCATGTCACCCCTATCTCCACGCTGCTCCAGTGAGTACATGTTGAGTTGCCGTAATCTGATTTCACATGGCAATTCATGCAGCCCTTGTACCATTTTTGTTGCCCTCCTCTGTACCATCTCCAGTCTATGCATGTCCTTCCTGAGATGAGGCCTCCAGAACTGTACACAGTACTTAAGGAAGGGCCTTACCAGGGACTTCTGAAGTGACATGATCACCCCCTCTTTCTGCTTGTGATGCCCCTTCCTATATATCCCAGCATTTTGCTGTTTTTTTTACACTGCTTTTTCACATTGTCTGCCCACTTTTAAGTCATCAGAGATGATGACCCCAAAATCCCGCTCCTGTTTGGTGGCTGTTAGCTTCTCCCCTCCCAGACAGTAGACTGTCCCTGGGTTTCTCATGCCCAGATGTATCACTTTGCATTTTTTTGCATTAAATTTTAACTGCCACATGTTGGACCATTTTTCTAGCTTGAGCAGGTCACCTTTCATTTGTTCCACTCTCTGAACAGTGTTCACTCTGTTGCAGTTCTTTGTGTCATCTGCAAACAGACTGACCTTCCCGTTGAGCCACTCAGTGATGTCTCTTATGAAAATATTGTAGAGCAAAGGACCCAGGACAGACCCTTGTGGCACCCCACTGGTCACCCCATCCCCTGATGCTGTCCCATTGACCATCACTGACTGGTTTCTCTGACTAAACCAGCTCCTAACCCATGATACCACTTCCTGTCCCACTTCTGTATTCTCCAGCTTATTTAGCAGCCTTCTGTGTGGGACCGAGTTGAAGGCTTTACTAAAGTTGATGTAGATAATATCCACGGCTCCCCCCGGTCCACTATCTTAGTAAGTCAAGCATTTAAACTAGCCAAGAGGGAGGCACTGTAAAGGAGCAGGGAAATCCCAGTCCCCCACAGAGCAGGGTAGTTAGTGAGGCAAACATCAAGGCAGAGAAGTCCATAGGTAGAAGGACAGTGGTAAATGGAGAAAAAGGCAAAGACAGTAAGGACAGGGATGGGGCTAAAAGGGGTAAGGCCATCACAAAATGGAGGGCAAAGA
Source organism: Neoceratodus forsteri (assembly GCA_016271365.2). Classification (NCBI taxonomy): domain Eukaryota; kingdom Metazoa; phylum Chordata; order Ceratodontiformes; family Ceratodontidae; genus Neoceratodus; species Neoceratodus forsteri. Next base: position 1,146,049,406 of record CM057449.1, on the reverse strand, counting down.
GTACCAAAGCCTGTAGTCTGGATAACAAGCTCCCTGAACCAGTGGCCTTGATGGAAGAGGGATGGCTGGATATTGTGGCAGTCACAGAAGCATGGTACACAGAGAACCATGACTGGGATGTCAACATACACAATCTACAGGAGGGACAGGGAGCGTAAAAGAGGAGAAGGAGTAGCCCTCTATGTAAGGGAAGGGATCAAAGCAATGGAACTAAAGGGTAAACAGGGAGGAGAAGAGGCACTGTGGGTCAACCTTGAGACAGGAAATGGCACCACAATCCGCACTGGGGTTGTATACAGACCCCCGCCTCAGGGGGAGGAAATGGACAAGGAAATAAAAGAAGGAATCTTTAGGATGGCAGAAAAAGGGGAGCACCTTTGCTGCAGCCACATCCAACGGCATGGTCATTCTCGATACCCTACAGGAGGCACGCCTCAGATAGCTAGTGCTGGAACCCACTCGGGAGGGAGCAGTCTTAGACCTAGTACTCTCAAATGGAGATGGAGAGAGGATCTCAGATTTAGAAGTGGGTAGTCAACTGAGAAGAGGTGACCACCAAACAGTGTGGTTCACGATAAACACAGCCATCGATTCAAGCCATACAAAAGTGTGGGTACTGGACTTTAGGAGGGCTGACTTTGGCAAAATGAGGTAGTGCCTCAGAAAAGCACTAAGAAGCGGACAAGAAGGAGGGGTTGAGGAACAATGGGGGAAAATCAGATCTGCCATCACAGAGGCAACAAGCCTTTGTGTGAAGCGAATAAACAAAACAAAGGAAAAAAACACTATGGTTCTCACAAGAGGTGGCATGGAAGATAAGGGAAAAAAGAAAGCATTCAGGAAGTATAAAGAAACACAAAAGGAGCAGGTCAGAGAACTGTACCAGTTAAAGCAGAAGGAAGTGGGGAAGGCAGTCAGAATACAAAGTATCAAACCGAGGAAAAGACAGCAAACTCAGTTAAGAAGGGGGATAAAACCTTTTATAAGTACATTAGGGAGTGGAGAAAGACCAAGGGAGGGATAGTGAGGCTTAATAAAGTGGAGGTTGGGTGGGCAGAGGGTGACAGTGAAAAAGCAGAGTTTCTGAATGAATACTTCTGCTCAGTATTCACAAAAGAAGAGGAGAGGAGGTACCTAAACCAATCAATAGAAGCACTCAAGATTGAGGAAGGGGGTCAATACCAGTCCATTCACAGAAGAAAGGGTCCTGAAAGAACTCCTAAACTGAAGGTGGACAAAGCAATGGGGCCTAACGGGATTCACCCCAGAATTCTAAAAGAACTAAGGGGTGAACTAGTGACACCACTGACTACCTTTTTTAACAAATCATGGGAGGATGGTGTGGTACTTAAGGACTGGAGGAGGGCAGATATGATTCCCATTCACAGAAGTGGGAGTAAAGCAGAGGCAGGAAACTATAGACCTGTTAGTTTGACCTCAGTGGTAGGGAAAATGATGGAATTACTTCTGAAAGAAAGAATTGTTGAGTACCTAGAGCCCAGTGGGGCACAGGAGACAAGGCAGCATTGATTCACAGTGGGAAGGTCATGTCAGACAAATCTAATAGATTTCTTTGACTGGGTGACCAGAGTAGTAGACCAGGGAGGGTCTGTGGACACAGCCTACCTAGACTTTAGCAAGGCATTTGACACAGTCTCACACAGAAGATTAATAAACAAGTTTGCCAGCCTGGGGGTGGGTCCCAGGGTGGTAGTCTGGTTAAAAGATTGGCTGGACAGCAGGACACAGAGGATAATAGTAAAGGGAGTTCACTCCAAAGAAAGGGAGGTTATTAGCGGTGTACCGCAGGGTTCAGTACTGGGACTGGTCCTTCTTAATGTCTTTATTAGTGACATTGTGGAGGGACTGGAAAGAAAAAAGATGCCTCTTTGCAGACGACACAAAGATCTGCAACAGGGTTGATACATGGGGGGGGTGGAAAGGATGAGAAGGGACATTCGCAAGGTTAGAGGAATGGTCAAAAGTATGGCAGCTTGGATTCAATGCAAAGAAGTGCAAAGTAATGCACCTGGGAAACAAAAACCCAGGGGAAGCATACACAATGGGGGGGTACTAACAACAACAAAAATGGAAAGGGACCTGGGGTAGTCATATCAGATGACCTAAAGGTAGGTAAGCAATGTGAAACAGCAGTAAGGAGGACTAGGGATACTGGGATGCATAGAGAGAGGCATCACCAGTAGAAAACAGGAAGTTGTTATCCTTCTGTACAGACAGTTGGTGAAACCCCATCTGGAGTACTGCGTGCAGTTCTGGAGACCCCATCTCTGCAAGGACATAGATGGGATGGAGGCAGTCCAGAGGAGGGCAACTAAAATGATGGAGGGTTTGCACCAGAAGCCATATGAAGAGAGACTAAAGGAGCTTACTATGTATACCCTCGAGAAAAGGAGGGAGAGGGGGATATGATAGAAACTTTCAAGTACCTCAAGGGAATCAACAAAGTCCAAGAGAATAGCATCTTGCAGAAAAAGAGATGTGCAAGAACAAGGGGCACAATTTGAAGATGGAGGGGATGGCTCAGGGGCAATGTGAGGAAGTATTTTTTCATGGAGAGGGTGGTGGACACATGGAGCGGCCTTCCTGAGGAAGTCGTGGGGTCAAAAATAGTGGGGGAATTCAAAAATGCAGGAGAAAGTCATAAGGCAATTCTGATGGGGGGTAGGAAGAAGTAAGCTGTTGTTTAACCAGGCTCTGCAGCTTCTCAAATAGGTATTGAAATGGGCAGACTGAGTGAGCCAAGTGGTCCTTATCTGCTGTCAAAGTCTATGTTTCTATATTTCTGTGTTTCTATAGTCCTTTAGGGGGTACTGAGGACCAGAGTGTGTGATTGCACTACATAAGGTGCTAAGCAAGCACTGTAGACCAGAGTGTGAAAAGATGCTAAACATGTTATGACCAGACTATGTGAAGGTACTCTGGGGAGATATTGATAATGGTTGAATATATTTTATTAGTAATCATGTAATGATGAACAGTATATACAGTGTACAGTGGAATGCTGTTATGCATGAAATTCCATGCCTTGAATATGCTTGTTCTGCTGCAGTAATGATATCATTATATTGTTTCACTACAGTAGTGATGTCACTGCTGTAGCAGAACCACTTGGGATGCTGGCACATTGTTGCTTTCCTCTATTCAATTCTGTGGTGACAGTAATCTAGAACCTCTAGAGACTTCACAAGTCAGTTTCATTATAAAAAAGGAGGAAAAAAAAACACAATGCACTTATTTCACATAATACTACTATACACTATAAAAAATACAGGATGAGCAACTTTATGCATAACCTGTGTGTTTTGTCACCTCGGGGTTCTGATTCTCATGGACCTCTCGAGCTTCACTTTCGAGGTCAGAGTGAATCAGAATCCCTCTGTGGCAGAACACACTGGTTGTGCATAGTTGCCCATCCAGTATTCTCTATATTCTATATTCTAGATGCATTTGCTGTATTGTTTATTGTAACTGGTTTGTAAATGAAGGAACACCATTGCAAAAGAGCTTAGCTCAATGGATTGTACCTTACAATAAACAAGGTAAGTATGGAACTGAGGAACAGGGTGTGTAATTGTTCTACAGGAGATATTGGCCATTTACTGAGGAAGGACAGAATAGGTAATGGTACTATAGGTGGTGTGAACCATTAACTGAGGGCCAAAGTGTGTGACTCTATTATATGAGGTTCCAACCAAGAATCAGTGTGTGTGAAGGTACTGTAGGGAGAACTGACAATAAATTGATGACCAGACTGGAGGAGCTAATTGTATAGTGAGAATCAGAGTGTGTTTGATGGTCCTATAGTAGGTATTCAGGACCAGAGTGTTTGTACCATAGAAGGTGCTAACCAACTACTGAGGACCAGAATCTGTAAAGGTACTATAGAAGGTGTTGAAAATCAACTGAGGATCAAAGTGTGTGAAGGTACTATGAGAGATATTGGCATTGTACTGAGGGCCAAGTTATGTGATGGTACTGTTGGAGGTACTGACAATGCACTGCAGACCACAGTGTACGAATGTCCACAAGGAAGAGGAGGTGCTAACCATGTACTAAGGACCAAAGTGTGTGAATGTACTATAGGAGGTATAGTACTAACCATGTACAGACAATCATAGTACATGGTTAATACCTCTCATAGAACATCTTACAGGTACTGAGGGTGTACAGGAGTGGTTTTATTTTTTCAGCATAGATTTTTCTACCAGGGCATGCTGCAGGCAGCTACTCCATCCTGTCCCTGCCTCCCTCAGTTAGAAACTACCCTTCCGACACACCAAGCCACTATATCCCAATGGACTTCCCCCATGGCAGGGCCAGGAAGAGGAGGGCTATCCTCCACCCATCTGGAGACCCATCGTCCTGATACACAGGGTCGATGAGCCAGTGGCAGTGTAGAGTGAGGGTGGGCAAGTAGGACTTCATGGAGCCTGCGACGGCCTTTTTCCATTTTCTACCCTGGTTCCCTGCTGCAGTGTCACATAAATGCCTGCACATGGAGGTGCGCACACACCATGCAAACATGGCCCCTCCCTTCCTTGCCACTGTAGTTGCTGGTGCTACCTCCAGGCCTCCATCCAGGAGGCAGCCAAGGGCTGAGACAACAACCTTCCCCTCCCTGGGATGAAAGAGCTATCCTCCAGAAGCTCAGTGGTCTCCCCCTGGCCTACCCATGGAAACACAAGCTCTCTCCCTACCCCGGGTCACTGGCATGGTAAGAGGTAAGGCGTTAGATGTCTCAGCCCTCTATGGCACAGGGCTGGCCTTTTGTACAGTGTTTGATGCACTATGTGAGCAAATACAAAAATAAGCATACGACTACAGTACTAAAGGAAAGGGAAAGGAGAAATTGTTTTACCAGGAAATGCACACTAATTCAGAAGCTTGTTTGCAGGTGTGACCTGGGAGCACATGAAAGTTGAGTGACTTATTCAGAGTCACACAGTATGTAAGTGGGGGCTGATGGGATTCAAAACCAGGTCTCCAGGTTGGCAGCTCAGTGCCCTTAACCACTATGCTATACTGCTTCCAAGTATTAAATGCATTAAAAAAAAGATTGATTTTCCCTGATAAGTTCAGCAACTTGCATACAGGTATCAATAATGGATAAACAAGCAATAATCAGTTATAGTAAGAGAATGACAAACTTGTTTTCCTGAGAATCAATTTAGCAGATGCAATGCTGGTGGGAGAACTGTTACCCAAGGTAAGGTTGTTCCACACCTGAAGGAGTAATGAGGACCAGGATATGTGACTGTAGTATAGGAGGTCCTATCTGAGTACTGAGGACCAGAGTGTGTGAAGACACCTTAGGAGGTACTGAAAATGAACTGTGGACCAGTGGGTGTGAAGGTACTATAGGAGGTTCTATCCATGTACTGAGTTCCAGGCTGTGGGAAGGTACAATTGGAGGTACTTATAGTAAAGTGAAGACAAGAGTGTGTGAAAGTACTGTAGGAGATACTAACCACGTAATGATGACCAGACTGTGTGATGGTACTATGAAGGTACTGATAATGTACTGAAGATGAAAGTGTGTGATGGTACTATAGCAAGTTCTAAACATGAACTAAGGACCAAGGTGTGTGATTGTATTAGAGGAGGTACTGACAATGCACTGAGGACCACAGTGTAAGATGGTTTCATAGGCAGTACTAACCATGTACTTGGGAGAACAGTGCGTGATCATACTATAGGATGTACTAACCATGTATTAAGAACTAGAGTGTATGAATGTACTACAGTGGGTATAGTACTAACCATGGTGTGTGTAGGGTCTCTTAGAGGTACTGATAATGAACTAAGAACCAGAGTATGTGGCGGTCCTACAGGATCTACTGAGGACCAGAGTGTATGATTGTAGTGTATGAGGTGCTAACCAATTGCTGAGGTCCAGAGTGTGTTATGATGCTGTATGAGGTGCTAACAATGTACTGAGGAACAGAGTATGTGAAGGTACTATAGGAGGTACTAGCAATATACTGAAAATCAGAGTGTGTGAAGGCACTAGCAATATACTGAAAATCAGAGTGTGTGAAGACACTATAGGAGGTACTAATATTGTACTGAGCATTAGAGTGCTTCAAGGACCTGTAGGAGGTCCTGGACATGAACTGATGCCAAGGGGTGTGATAGTACAGTACTATAGCAGGTACTGCCAAAGCACTGAGGACCACACTTTAAAAAAGGTTTCAGAGGAGGAATTAACCATATACTGAGGAAGAACAGGTGTGTGTGATTGTACTATTACAGGTACTGATAATGCATAGAGGACCAAGTACTGATGACTAGTGTGTGAGAAGGTACAGTACTATGGGAGTTACTGAAAATGAACTAAGGACCAGCATGTGTGACGGCACTTTAGGGGCTACTAACCATTTACAAAGGACCAGACTGTATGAAGGTACTATATGAGTTAATGATAATAAAGTGAGGGCTACAGTGTGTCATTATACCATAGGAGGCACTAACATGAACTGAAGCAAAAGGATGTGATAGTACTATAGGAGGTACTGCCAATGTGCTAAGGACCACACTGGTAAGAAGGTTTCATAGGAGGAACTAACAATATACTGAGGGAGGACAGGGGGTGTGTGATGGCACTAATAAATACATTGGTAATGAACTGAGGACCATAGTGTGTGATGTTGTTATAGGAGGTACTAATAATGAATGAGGAAAAGAGTGAGTAGTGGAACTATAGGAGGTACTAAGGATTTATTTTTGAATTTATTTAAACATTTTGTAACTGAGAAAGGCACACTGACCTGAGGTTCATTTCCATGTGCAACCATGATACACTGAGGAAGACAATGTGAGAAGGTTCAATATAAGGTACTAACCTTGTACTTAGCAAAAACAGAAGTTGTGATTGTAATATAAGAGATACTAGTGATGAATGGAGGACGAGAGTGTGTGATGATAATGTAGGAGATACCAACCATGTACTGAGGACCAGAGTTTGTGGTGGTACAGCAGGAGGTACTGATCATAAACTGACCACGAGGGTTTGATGGAGCTATAGGAGGTACTGGTGATGCACTGAGAGCCACAGTGTGAGAAGCCTCCTGTATGAGGCAATAACCACATACTGAGGGAGGATCAGAGAATGTGATGGTACTATAAGTGGTACAGATTATGAACTTAGGACCTGAGTGTATGATTGTATTATAGGCGGTACTAACTGTATACTGAGAACAAAAGTGTGTGAAGGTAGTATAGGAGATACTGGCCATGAACTTAGGATGAAAGTGTGAGGTGGTACTACAGCTGATAGGTAGGTAGGTAACATTTTTTTATTTTTATGCAGGATATCACCAGTCATTAGGGATAAGATACCTGTTTACAAGACAAGTCCTGTTAGGTGTTACAAGAAGCATAAAAATGCATAAGGTTAATAGTATATGCAAAATTTATACAAAATTAAGTTAAATACAACATACACTATACGAAATACATGTAGACAAACTTGTCTACTGATAATGCACTGAGGGCCACAACATGAGAAGGTTATATAGGAGATACTAACCATATAATGAGGACCAGAGTGTATAAAGGTATTGAAGGAATTATTGGTAATGAACTAAGGACCACAGTATGTGATCGTACTATAGGAGGTACTGGCCATGTACTGAGGGAGGAATGGAGTGTGTAATGGTACTATAGGAGGTCCTGATAATGAATTTTATACCAAAGTGTGTGATGGTACTATAGGATGTACTAACCTTGTAGAGAGGACCAGACTGTGTGAAGGTACTATAGGAGGTGCTAACCATGAACTGAGGACCCAGTTGTGTGATGGTGCTATTGTAGGTACTGAGGACCACAGTGAGTGAGGGTTCTAGAGGGGTGCTGATAATGAACTGAGAACCAGAGTATGTGAAGGTGTTATAGGAGGTACTGATAATGAACTGAGGGTCAATGTATGTGATGGTACTACAGGAAGTACTAAAAATGTACTAAGGACCAGAGTATGTGAAGACACTATAGGATGTATTATGAATGTACTGAGGACCAGTGTTTGAAGGTTCTGAAGCAGGTAATGGACGTGAACTGAGGATCAAAGTGTGTGATGGTACTAGAGGAGGTACTGTCAATGCACTGAGAACCACAGTGTATGAAGGTTTCAAATCATGCACTTACCGTGTACTGAGGACCGAAGTGTGTGAAGGTACTATAGTAAGTATTAACCATTAACTGCAGACCGTAATGCAAGAAGGTTCTATATAAGGTAATAATCATGTACTGAGGGAAGGCAGGAGTGTGGAAAGGTATTAGATGGAACTATAGGAGGTACTGACAATGCACTGAGAACTATAGTAAGAGAAGGTTCTATGTGAGGTACAAATCATGTACTGAGGGAGAACAGAAATGTGTGGTGGTATCATAACAGGTACTGATAATGGACTGAGGAACATAGCATGTGATGGTACTATAGGAGATAGTAACCATGTACTGAGGACCAAAGTGTGTGGAAGTACTAGAGGAGGTGCTAAACTTGTACCCAGTATCAAAGTGTGTGAAGGTACTGTAGGATGTACTAAGCATGTAGTGAGGACCACAGTGTGAGTGTGAGAACTTAAAAATGGATATACTGATAATGAACTGAGGAGCAGAATGTGTGATGGTACTACAGGGGATATTACCCATGTTCTGAGGACCACAGCGTGTGAAGGTACTATAGGAAGTACTAACCATCTACTGAGGACAAGATTGTGTGAACGTACTATATCAGATACTGATAATGAACTGAATACCAGAGTGTGTGGTGGAGCTAAAGGAGGTACTGGACATTTATTGCAGGAAGACAAGGGTATGTGATGGTGTTACTGTATAGGAGGTACTGATAATGAACAGAGGACAAGAATTTTTGATGGAACTATAGGAGGTGCTAACCTTGTACTGAGAACCAGACTGTGTGAAGTTACCATAGAAGGTACCGAGAATGTACTGAGGACCACAGTGTGTGATGTTATTATTGGAGGTACTAGCAATCTACAGAGTACCAGAGTGTGTGAAGATACTATTCGTTTGTTTATTCCATTTCACCATGAAAGTGCACTTTATCTAAAAGTCAGATTTTTCACCATGGCTGACGGAGGTATAGAAACACGTAATAATATACAGTACAATACAGTATAATATAATTCAATAATAATAAAATATATAAAATAACATTTTAAAACAGGCTTAGACTGACAAAAGGTTTAACTTGAATTATGAATTTGAACTATAGGGGGTGCTAATCATGTACCGAGGACCAGAATGTGTGATGATCCTTTAGGAGGTACTGAGAACCAGGGTGTGGGATTGTGTTACATGAGGTCCTAAGCATGTACTGTAGACCAGTGTGTGATAAGATGCTAACCATGTACGGAGGACCAGACTATGTGAAGGTACTCTGGGAGGTACTGATAGTGATTCAATATGTTTTATTAGTACTTATGTAATGATGTATATTGTCTGTATGTATTTAATGTATTATTTATCATAACTGGTTTGTAAATGAAGAAATCATAATAAGGACAAGAGTATGTGATTGAACTTCAGGAAGTCCTAAGGGTTTAATTACTTATTTATTTAAAAGTTTTGTAACTGGAATGGCACACTGAGCCAAGGCTCATTTCCTGGTGCGACCAGGTGCAGTGAGGATGACAGTGTGAGAAGGTTCTATATGAGGTGCTAACCATGCACTTAGTGAAGACAGAATTGTATTGTACTATTAGAGGTACTAATGATGAACAGAGAACTAGAGTGTGTGATGGTACTGCAGAAGGTATTAACCATGTACTGAGGACCAGAGTTTGTGGTGGTATGGTAGGTGGTATGGATAATGAACTGAGCATGAAGGTTTGATGGAGCTATAGGAGGTACAGATGATGCGCTAAGGACCTCAGTGTGAGAAGCATATATATGAGGTATTAACCATGTACTGAGGATTAGAGTGTGTGATGGTACTACAGGAGATACTAACCATGTACAGAGAACCAAAGTGTGTGAAGGTACTATAGGAAGTGCTGGCTATGAACTTAGTACGAAAGTGTGAGATGGTACTATAGGAGGTACTGACAATGCATTGAGGACCACAACAAGGAAAGGTTTAATAGGAGGTACTAACCATATATGAGGAACAGAGTGTGCAAAAGTATTAATGGAGGTACTGCTTATGAACCTTGGATCATAGTATGTGATGGTACTATAGGAGGTGTTGGCCATTTACTGAAGGAGGACAAGAGTGTGTGATGGTACTATAGGAGGCATTGATAATGAACTGATGACAGGAGTGTGTGATGGTAATGTAGGAGGTACTGACAATGCACTGAGGACCATAGCATGTGATGGCTCTATAGGAGGTACTTACCATATACTGACGACCAAACTTTGTGAATGGTACTAACCAACTATATGAGGGTCAGGCCATTTATTGTGGGAAAACAGGTGTGTTTGTATGTGCCATAAGAGGTTCTGACAATGAACTGAGGACTGTAGTGAGAAAAGGTTGTATATGAGGTATTACCTATGTAATATGTGAGGACAGGAGTGTTTGGTGGTACTATAAAACACAGTGATAATAAACTGAGGATCAGAGTGTGTGATTGTACTTTAGAAGGTACTATGTACTGAAGACCAAACTGTGTGATTGGTACTAACCAACTATAGGAGAGTATGGCCATTTAATGTGGGAAAACAGGTGAGTGAGTGTGTGTGCATATATGTGTGTGTGTGTGTGTGTGTGTGTGTGTGTGTGTGTGTATGTACAATAGGAGGTACTGACAATGCACTGAGGACTGTTGTGTGATGGTACTAATGGAGGTACTAACCATGTACTGAGGACCAGAGTGTGTTAAGGTACTATAGGTGGTGGTAAGCATAAACTGGGGACCAAAGTGAGTAATTGTACTTTAGGAGATACTAGCCATGTACTGAGGACCAGAGTGTGTGAAGGTACTAAAAGAGGTGGTAAACATGGACTGAGCACCAAAGTTCGTGATTGTATTTTAGGAGATACTAGCCATGTGCTGAGGATGAAAGTGTGTGAAGGTACTATAGGAGTTGGTAACCATGTACTGAGGATCAGAATGTTCAGTATACTATAGTAGGTACTAACCATGTCCTCAGTACATGTTTAGTACAAGTGGGTAGTGTTGCTCGGATAGTATCACAACAGGTCAGATATCACTGGATACCATAATTTTGGCCGGATATCAGATAGACTTAATGGCATATACATCTAACCAAGGATTTGATCTCCTAGGATCCACTGTAAGTATCTGAGGTATCCATGGAGCTTACCTGGGTCATAGATCTGACCGTCTGATTCAACTAACTAAGGCTGGATCCAAGTGGCTACGACCTCAGTTCCACTGGCCCAATTTTAGGTCAAGTACCAGCACTATCTGAAGAAGGATAGTCAGATCCACAAAAGCACTATCAAAGCAACACTAAGAGGGTCAAACTGAAGTGTTTGTTGGTTTCTTGTGTAAAATATGTTATTGTAAAAAAGGCTTAAAGCTAAAAAAAATATGGAACTTAGTGTAATACCTCAAATAGAGTGGGGCATTATTTTGTGTGTTGCTTTCTTTTTAAAGGAAAGCTATCATACAGTGAATCTCCCAACCCCCAAAGCCTCACCCCCGATTAACTTTTTGCTTTTTCACTCTGACAGCTTTGTTTTAAAAAGTGTCATTTGTGCAATGCCTTTTCAACTTGAACAAACTTTATTGAAATACAAGGACTTAACAGCTCACAAAAATTATCAAATCCTGGATGTACAATGAAGAGACAATAAGGCAAGAACATGACCAGGAATATACAATTTATAACAATGAAAACAATTAAGGCCTACACCCCCTCCCTCCACTGAAACCCCCTCAATCCGCCTCCCTCCCCATCCACCAGAGGATAACCAGAGGAACACCACAAAAGGGCCGTAACTAGAGAATTTAAACCCAGTCTACCACATTATAGTGAAGGAAAGACCTGCAAAAGGACCAAAATATATATTCAGATCATTAAAAGGATTGGTAGGGGCACCCAGACCCTACAGTATTTAGATAAGTTGCCAGCCATACTGGCAATGAGGTGCTCAGCCTGCAAGGCAAACAATATCTCCCTGTACCATTTGAGAGATTGGAGTATATACTGGTCCAGCCAATGTTGGAGAATAATATTTTTCGCACATGATGAGATCAAGGCCATATGAGGTCTTTGGTTCTCAAGGAGGGTGTTGGTGTAGTCACCCAAAATACATACAGCGGGAGTGAAGGCATCTGACAGTCCCAATAGTGGATCTAAATGGGCATGGATTGATTACCGCAGGGGAACCACCTTTTTATAGAACCACAAAATATAAAGTAAAGTACCAGGCTCCTTACCACATCTGGTACAAATGTCAAGAGGTAATCTGCCCATTTTGTGTAATTTGACTGGGGTATAGTAGAGATTATGTAATATATTGAACTGCATGAAGCGGTAGCTATCCCACTTTATAAATTTATACATATGCTTCAAGAGAGTCAACCAATTTCTAGGAAGGGAGGGACATGGAAGAGAGTGATCCCAACCATAAAACCATGGACCCTCCCGGGAAACCAGAAATTCCTGTATCGACCAGTATTAATAGAAGATATGGTGGGAAGTGGGGGCCTTTTGAAGAATAGGAACAATTAGATTACCTAATGGACTAAGCCAAGGGCCATTACCAATAAAATTGAAGGCGCATGTGTGGCAACTGGAAATAACAAAAGCAAGTGGAGGTGGTCCAGTTGTATTTGACCCAGGCTTCCTGAAAGGGTAACAGTTTTAGATTGACCATAAGATCCCCGACTGTGAAGACTCTCACATCAGGCCAGAAAGTCTTCGAGAGTGGTTTACCAGCTATACAAAGATTTGGATTCCCAAAAAGGGGTTGAGCTATATCCCTGTATGGACAGATCTTAAACAAGGAACAAAGTTGTAGGTGGACCCACAGGGAATCTGCCAGGGGTGTATTCCATAGGGGCCAGGGGAGGTTCTTCCTGGGAGGGTATGGGAGTGACCATATATCAAGCTTGTTATTAGAGCATAAAGCCCTCTCTGTGTCCACCCAGTGTGGAACATATGACGTATAGGGGTCAACCCCAGCCATTCCTAACCAATGGGAAAGTTTGTTAAGGTGCGAGGCCAAATAATGTAGAAAGAAATTGGGAACCTGGAGCCCTCCATCCTATATATTGTGCATTAGCTTTGCTAAGGCTCAGTGGGCAGTCTTGCCCCGCCATAGTAATGCAGAAATAATTCTATGGACTCAATTGAACCACTGTTGGGGAAGGGCAAAGTTAAACATCTGAAGAGGATAAAGCAGCCTGGGTAAAATGTTCATTTTGACAATGTTCAGGCAGCCCCACATAGAGAGGGGTAATAAAGACCAACAGTCCAAATCCACTTTGATGCATTGCACCAGTGAGTCCAGGTTGGAATGCTACATTTTAAGGGGGGGGAAGTACTGACATATATCCCCAAATATTTTAACCTGTCATGTTTCCAGAGAAGGCCAAGGTGCTCGATATCCACCTTGAAAGTAATGCTATTGAGAGGCATGACCTCAGTCTTAGCTTGATTAGTTTGTAATTGGAGATGCTACCAAACTGAGAAATAATCCATAGAGCAGCAGGCAGGGATGTGGCAGAGGAAGAGATATGCAGGAGACTATCATCTGCATAGACTGATAACTTGTAATCTATCTGACCAATGGTGATACCCGAGACTGGTGGGAGGGGGAGATGTTAAGTTTGTGAATAAGTGGTTCCAAAAAAAGGTTAAATAAATAGGGGGAAGAGGACAGCCCTGCCTGGTGCCCTGATGAAGAGTGAATGGGGAGGATAAAACACCATTACATAGTACTCAGCTGATGGGGAGGAGTAAAGCACCTTGACCCACTGGAGAAACTCTTGAGGAATATGATATTTCGGGAGTATGGCAAACAGATAGTCCCATGAGACCCGGTCGAAAGCCTTTTCAGCATCCAGGGACACCACAGCCGCAGGAAGGAAGGAGTCCCTGGATGCTGAAAGGAGGTACGACAGTTTCCTGAGATGGTCGGTAGAAAGCCTGCCTTTCACAAAGCCAATCTGTTCCCTACTGATAAGTGAGTCCCACACCAGCCCCAATCTGCAGGCCAATACCTTGGCTAGGATTTTAATATCTGTGTTAATAAATGATATTGATCTGTAGTTGGAGACCTGTAATGGGTCCCTACCAGGTTTAGGGAGGACCACTTTTGTTGCCTCAATAAAGGAGAAGTCAGTGAGGCCCTCCTTAAAAATGTAATTATAAGTATGGAAACTGAAGAACAGAGTGCGCATAAGGCTGTGGTGCTCACAAAAAAAAGAACATAGTAACACAGTCAATTTGGGCACTCACCACCACATCTGATACTGACACCGTTGTTTAGAAAAAACGGAGGAAATTTATTGCACCTTAAAAAAGGGAACACAAGTGCCCACCTGACGCATTTCTGGTCCATCCCGGACTCTTTCTCAAAGGGTAAGGCATTCAAAGTGCAGGTGCTTTATGTACAAGTGCAAACAATTACATCTTGACATCATCACTAACTTAAATTACCCATTACTATTTTTAAACACCATATTTAAACAGTCATGTATAAAAGCACATATTTAAAAAAACGCATATTAAAACATGTTACAGAGACCATTCCCTCTGAAACTAAAGATTTACAAAATATGGCAGTAACAATATAATAATATAGGGACAAGAAGAGCAAAGACAAAATGGGGGGGTTTAAAATAAAAAAGTACAACTTCCAGCAGACACTTTGAAGAAACTCAGGCCACTCATGGGTATACTTGGTACAGCAAAATAAAACACACGAGGAAAAGAGAAAGGGGAAAGAAAAAGGAGGTGTGGGTGGGGGGGGCAATACCATTAATAATAAGTCAGTTCCAGGAACAGTGCTTTTACACATGACTAATTATAAGTTATCAAGGAGGATAAGTGCCAGTTGTCCTTTTCAAGCTTTATAAAAGTTAGTGGTGAACCCGTTCGGTCCAGGGGATTTATCTGAGGCTAGGGAATTGATGGCCAGGGAGATCTCAACTAAAGACAGCAGAGCCTGTAAAGTGGCTACCTGTGAATCAGTGAGCTGGCAGAGGGGTATGTCCCTCAGGAAACTCTCCAAATGAGCAGGACAGAAGGGGGAAAGAGGCAGAGCATACAGCTGCTGGTAGAAGGTTTTAAAGGAGTCCACAATGTCTCATGGTGAGGTGAAAAGATTACCGGATTCAGTTTGAACTGAGGAAACAATCTTGTCCATAGCTTGAGACCGTAACCGGAGAGCCAGCAGTTTCCCAGCCTTTTCTCCTTGGTTGAAATACAGCACTTTGGAGTGCAACAGTAAGTGCTCCGCTTTTCCCCCAGTAAGGTGTTATATTGAAACTGTAGACTTTCCAGCTGCTCCCACTCCGATCGTGAAGAGTCCTGAGAGACCCTACCCTCCAGAGTTCAGATGTGAGTTAATAAAGAGGAAAGGGTGGCTGTGATCTGATTTTTCTGTTTGGTTGATAATCTGATTAATTCCCCTCTAAGAGCGCACTTCAGAGCACCCCACAGTATATCAAGAGTGGGCATGGAGTGAGAGCTAGATTCCATAAAAGAGTCAATAAAAGACTAAAGGTGCCCCAGTAATTCCATTGATTTAAGCAGTTGATTGTTTAGGATCCACACCTTGTCCCTGGTCACTGTGGGGTTAAGAGTTATCTGAAGAAGGGCAGGATGGTGATCTGAGATCACCTTAGCTGAATAGTGGCACAAAAGGACCCCAGGAGGATATTCTACCCCTAGCAAAAAATATTCCAGTCTGGAGGAGGAGTTGTGTGGTAGGGGGTGAAAAGAATATTCACGGCTATCTGGGTTCAGTGTCCTGCATGAGTCCACCAGGCCCACCGAGTCCATTAAGTTCCAGAGAGCCAATTGTGTGGAGAAAGGCCCATCGGTCTTACTAGTCCTATCAGGTCATTACACAAAACTAAATTCCAATCTCCCCCAAGTACAATTGGGAGAGAGAGCCAGGGAGCCAAAATAGCTGCTAGAGTGGAAAACAAAAGCAGGTCTTCAACAGTAGGGCCATAAATGGCCCCAAGAATCACATCTAAGTGTCCAAGTAAAACCAGAAGCATGATATAGCGACCACAGGAATACACCACTTCCTGAAGGAGACGAAAGGGGATCCTCTGGGCTATAAGCACAGCCACCCCTTTCTTGCAGGAATCTGAACCAGCTCCAAATGTCTGTCCCACCCAGGACCACCTAAAAAGGAGGACCTGGGATGGGAGCAGGTATGTTTCCTGCAAAAAGGCAATGTCATCTTGCAATTTGCTTGAATGGAGAAATATTTTGACCCATTTAGTGGAGAATGAGCACCTTTAACATTCTAAGTACAGAAGTTATAGGCAGCCATGTCTAAGCATAAGATAGTAACAGAGTCCAGGGCCTAATTGCTGAAGGGCAGAAAGGGAAAAGGGACCTGGACCCTTAAAGTGACTTAATCCTCTGGTGGCCCTCCCCCACCCCCCATGCTAGCAACATAGTAATATAAAACAAGTGCATAAACCAGTAACTCCATAACCCATGACCCCCCACTCGCTCCCAAACGGATATGAACCCCCCACCACCTAATCGTCCCTCCTCCCGAGTATAACCAAAAGTAAAACGGTTTACCTTACTGCAGTGACAGTGTTCACGGAGACATTCTGACAACGACAGCCACAGTGCCAGTGTCAGCAATGCGGTGTCGGGATGCCCTCAGTCTTCCATTGGGGCTGTGCCCGGAACCCCACGTGGGGGCTCCCACCCCACACACCCCGGTCTCTAGGATTCTAACTCAAGTCGGTATCTGACCCAGGGGGTCCAAACACCCGCAGGCAATCCTCCGGATCAGAGACCATCACAGTGACATGCGGATTTTGGAAAATCCTGTCGCTGTGATGGTCTTCACTGTCGGGGAGTCACTGTGGTGACGGTATACCAAGTAATACCCACCCTATCACAACCCCTATAACACGTAATAGAAGCCAAAATACCCCAACCATGGTAGGGTTCTCCAAAGAAAGGTGAACAATCCCTACCAGCCCCAGCAATACGGCTCATAAGCCTGCTAAAGACCAGCACCACTCTGCCAGCAACCCTCTCTCTCCCTCTCCCCCACCCAACTCATATATGTAATGCTCTCAATACAAGCTATCAAAAGAAAAAAAGAAGGTATTGTTAACCAACAATATTATAGTATAGCCACATTAAACCACTTTGAACCCCAGCTAGAAAATGCTATACCTAATAGTACAGCAATTATAATAGTAGCACCAATGAGAATATAAAAGAAAAAGGAAAAGGAAAGAGAAAGAAAAACCAAAGTTCAGTATATGCAACACTGTCCATATATACTGCCTCCAACAGTCGGGGACCTTGATATGGTTGCAGTGGTGATATATATATCAAATAAAAGTCCTGTATCAAAACTATAAAGTAAAAACTGGACAGGTACTAATATTTCTTCAATGGGTCAGTAAAGGAGGCATTTGAGTGTTCTCCAAGACAGTATGCACCATGCATTCATGAATGAAAGAAAGTATTCAGTATAAAATAAAGGGTAGCACAAAACAGTGGAGTTCAATAAAAGTCCTGGAAAAGTGCCAAGAAAAGTCCTGGAGGCATCACCATAGCTCCAAAACTGAAGAGCCGGCAAGTCTGTGAGGAAATGCAGCCAATCAGACATTGGATCTGGAGCTTCAATCAAATCAAATGCCCTGTTTAAGTACGGTTTTCAATGGAGGGCAATAAGCCATAACATCTTCCATAACAAAAGTCAAGTCTTTGTAGAGGGACAGCCAGATAAAAAGTAAAATATAAACTGAAAGTGATGAGGTCGACCCTTCGAGCTCCCAGGTAAACCAGGAGTGGCCAGGAGGTCACCGAAATGAGGTACCCAGCCTCACCTGGAGCCGAGGTACCCAGCCTCACCCGGAGCTGAGTACAAGCCACCAGAAATATGAAATTAGTAGGTGAGGGGTATGCAGGGAGCAGACAATAAGGCCAAACCTCAGAGCAGTACCTGAATTGAGTTTGAATAGTACTCACTTACCATGGCAATCAGTTAGGGACAAAGCTAAATCCTGGAAAGTCGAGGTGGTATGAAACAGTGGTCACCAACAATTAAATCCACACTAGGTGACAATCTCTTGTAGCAGAGACCACAAGCTTGGAAAAAACAAGTCAGCCAGATTTGAATAGATCAGGTAGAAGTAGCTGAAGGTCCTTTGTAGCTTGAACTGGATCATCAAAGGAAAGCCAAGTGTCCTGAATGCGGATGTACAAATGAGCCAGACACAATATCCTGAATTTGACGCCCGCCAGGATAAGCTTGGATGCGGTGGGATGAAACGCTGCCCTTTTTTGCCTCATAGATGCGGGGAGGTCCTGCGATATACTGAGCATGCTGCCCTCCCAGGTAACAGATTGGAGCTCTCATAGCTTGGTCAGTATATGTTGTTTATCAAAAAAATTTAGGAGCTTAGACGAAGGTCCCACCAGCTTCTCTAGTAGTTTTTGCATGAAGAGAATGGGCATGGACCCCTCAGCATCCTCAGGAAGACCAAGAATAACTAAGTTATTCAGTCTGCTCCTGCCTTCTAGGTCCTCCATTTTTAATTCTATTTTGTGCAGCCACTGTCTCAGGGAGGTTATCTCAGGATCTGTACATTCTTGTCATTTTTCAAGGGAAACTGCTCGAGCTTCAACATCACCGACTCTCTGATTCATGATTCCCATTTCTTGTCCGATGGAGGTAAGCTCGGTAGTGAGACTTAATAAAGAGTCTTTGATGGGTTGCAGCTCTAGCAGGAACCTTTCCTCCGACAGGGGAGTTGCGTCCGGGGTAGTAGGCCCGGCTGAGGCATTATGAGCCTTGGGTTTTTTTGTGGCCTTGTCTAGTATCTGTGGCAGGGTATAGCAGGGCAGGCTTTGCCGCATCTCGGAGTCCATGTTGCAGTGAAGTTCTGAGGAAAATAACCACCGCACTGCTTTCCTGAGGATATCTAGCAATTAGATAAGTAAGTCAATTTGTTTATATATAGGATAATAGTGAAAAAATAGGTAAATTGAGTCAGGTGAGCGGGAGCAAGGTGAAGAAGTAGCTAGTCTCAAGCAGGCATCACATGACTCCCATCATTGTGCAATCCTGTAATGTGCAGTAGGTACAGCATTGCCTTTGAAGAGACTGAGGATTACTGTACAGTATTGCACAGAAAATTAGTGACTCTTAAGATCCAATGTGCTTAGCGCTCTGTGCTCTTTGGTCTGTGGCTGTTTTGATTAAAAATCAGAAAATGTTCGCCAGCCCATCAGCGCAGTGGTTGGATTTCTGCTTGCGACGCTGGTGACTCGGGTTTGGGAATGGGCCCAGGTCATTGGAGGGTGGGCCGGGGGGAGAAGGATGGAGCATCCCGTGGACTGCTGTCCTTCTCCGGGGGTAGGGTGTGGAGTCTGTTCAGTGCTCAATGGACCCCTGAAGCAGGCCAGGGGCACCGCAGCTACTGGTGCCTAGCAAAGTCCAGGGGGCGGGGTGGATGCAGGGCATCATTGCACATTCCGGCCCCCCAGAAAATCAGGAAAATGGAGTAGCTGCCAGCTGCCCTAGATGACGCCCGCCACAGCTTCAATTAGCTCCCCAAGCCGGCCCTGCAACCTATCCCAACATCTGTGGAGCTGACCAGGGTGCCGCAGCCCCACCCCGGGGGTGGAATCTGGGGGGGGTATCAGAGGGTCATGGACGTTGGTGGGGGGTGGAAGTCCATGGTCCATGACTGGGCAGAGTTTCCAGGCTGCTGGTGGCTTGGGAGGAGATAAAGATAAAATATAAAAAAAAGAAAAAAAGAAAATGTAAAAATGGTGTACAGTGCAGTACTGTACATGGTGCTTAAAAATATGGACAAATAAAAAGCATTTTCCATTTTATATTTTATTGTTTTATTACTGTCTAGAGTGGTTACCACATTGCAGTATCACCAGAAAGTCTTTACATACATTTTATATTTTTTTCTATGATTGCCGTCCATCAGACAAATAATGATGTAGTTAACCATCTCTCTCAGGTATCTGTCACCTGACCTGGGAATGAAAATCAATGGATATCTGAGTGCCACTGCTGACTGTATCACTGGTCCTCACTTCCACCCTTTCCCGGCATAGCAGTACTCAGTAGTAGGTATTGTACACTATGTACATTTTTGTATAAAATTACATATCCGTGGTGCCCATCATATTCACAGTGAAGCAATACACACCTCAGTGCAATTCTTTCTTTAAAAAACTATGGGAAGATATGGTCCTCAGTAGTCAGTAGTCTGTGGCATGCCCTGATCCTCACAAAAACACAAAAGTAAATGTGTGTGTGTGTGTATGTGCACCACTATTCATTACAATCCAGTCCACACATTAATTATATCTTTTGTCAGATTAATGTATTAGCAGCTGCTTTGGTTCTGACCAGAATTTGTTACCACAGTAAGGACTATCTTATCCTTTAACACATCACTGGTGTTCTTTTGAGTAACTTGGTGCTTGAGGAGCCAAGCTGTCCTGGAATTTGTGAGTACCACCGAGTATTGTTCTGTTGGCTCCACAACTTTGCTGCTTGAGCTGCCTGTTTGCTGTTTCAACTGTTAAGCCTTAACAATCTTTGTAAAGGTAGCTGCTGTGTTATTTTCTGACCATTGATGTGCAATATGGAAGTATGTTTTTTTCAGGTAATATACTAGCTCTTTTGCTTTATAGTCTCCCCATTTGATATTTATTTATGTAGTCTCCCATCTGGTGAGGCTATTCCCCCACTTGGTTGTTTTATTTTCTGTTTATTTTTGTCTACATCCTCTTGCAGCCTTAGATAAGACTGCTTCTCTGTTGCTTCCCCATCTGGGTCTGGCTAACATTCCCTTTAACTCCCTAGTCTGATTCAGGCCTGCATTCCACTAGCATTTCTAGTTAAGGCCTTCATCCCTGTTAATCTCCTTGTCTGGGTCAGGCCTGCACCCCTATAAACTCAATATTCATAGAAACATAGAATTTGTTGGTAGAGAAGGACACATATTCTGCCCAGTTTGTGCCTGCCTGTGCTGTCTTCACAGACCTTACGTGATCTCTGGCTGATCCCCCCACCACCACCACTATTCTACCAATGTTCATTTGTGCCTAGCCCATACATGCTTGAAGATCACCACTGTTTTATCTCCAACCACCTCTGCTGGTAGACTGTTCCAGGCATCCACCACTCTTTCATCGAAGAGGTACAGTACTTCCTCACATCCTTCCTAAACTCTCCCCCCCCAACTTCATTGCATGCTCATGTCCCAGTGCACCTTCTCTTCTTAAAAATACTTCCCTCCTATACTTTGTTCACCTCCTGTGAAGTACTTATAGGTCAGCAGCATATATAGCAATATAGTACAACAAAGGCAAACAAGATGCTGGGATGCATATCTAGGGGGATCAGTAGTAGGAGAGAGGAGGTTATACTGCCCTTGTACAGGTCACTGGTAAAGGCCCGCATCTACAGTATGGAGTTCAGTACTGGTGCCCACACCTCAAAAAAGACATTAACCTGCTGGAGAAGGTCTAGATGAGGGCTACAAAGATGATAGTGGGTCAGCAGGGTAAGGCATACAAGAAGAGGTTGAGGGCACTGAACATGTACTTCCTGGAAGACAAGAGAGAGAGAGGGAACTTGATTGGGACCTTCAAGTACTTGAAATGGATAAATAAGGTTGATAAGGAGAATATCTTTAAACTGAGTGGCAACCATAACACTTGGAGGCACAGTCTTAAGCTGGAGGGTGGGAGGTTTAGGAGGGGAGGTCAGGAAGAACTTCTTCATAGAGAGGGTGGTAGACACTTGGAATGCACTGCTGGAAGAGGTCATCTCATTAAAGACAGTGGGCAGCTTTAAGAGGGACTGGGATAGGCATGGGGGAAAGTAAGGATCATGGGTAGGGAGGATGTGAGTAATGGGGAGGGAGGGCAGTGACATTAGCTCAAGCTGTGGACCCTGCAATACGAGCAGACTTGATAGACCAAATGGCCTTCTTCTTCTGGCTTCCTCGTATGTTCATATGTCTCTGCCATGTCCCCCTCTCCCTCCTCTCTTCCAGGGTGTATATTCTGAGATCCCACAGTCTCTGCCCATAAGGCTTTTGATGCAACAACTGCACCACTTTAGTTGTCCTCCTCTGTTCATTCTGGCCTCTCCCCCTATAGTCTCATTGTCTGGGTAAGGCCCATTCCATTGCCTCTCCCTATCTGGATTAGCCCCCCATTGCCATATCTAGTGTGCCTTCCTTTTACTTTCTACTTCAGCATTTCAACTTTCAGCACTTTATTTCCACTATGTTGTTTACTTCTCTTGCTTTCCTCCCTCCTCTTCTCCTTCTTATCTCTTCCACCATCTACTGCGCCTTCCCTTCTCTGCTCTTTCAACCTCCCCCTCCTCTTCTCCTACACTCCTTGCACCTCTCTTATCTCCCTTCCCCATTTCCCCTGGTGCTCTGGATGTCAATTTCTTCGGTTCCATGTGATAATGGCGATCATGGAATAGCGATCACCAGTTGGGAGAGTGTACATAACCGAAAATTAATTTTGGCGATGCACACTCACGGCGAACAACACGAGGGCACCTGATCTCTGTGTTATGCTCCCTCCTCCTGCAGGGGGCTTCACCCCCCACTAAAGGATTCTCAACTTCATGGGGTGCATGTCAGGTGGGGGTGTAAAACTTGAAAAAAAACTCGGACCGGACGAAAACACAGTCACGCCCAGAACCGAACCTGCACCCTCCCAACCCCAACCTGCCACCTACCTACCACACCACACAGCCAGCTCGGCATCCTACCACCGCACTACACCCCACAAACCTCCCTCTCTTCCACCCTCACATGGCGTGTTCCCCCACGCCACAGATACATAGCGCATCCTCATCACTACATTTGCCTACCCCCATCGGGTTACATCTCGCCAGGTAGCTCCTGTGCACAGGCGTCGTGATTGAGTCACCTTTTAAAAGTACCCAATCGCAGTCATCCTGTTCACAGAATAGCATTCCTTCCTGCTCCTTGGGTTCATCTACAAGCTCTCTGGTGTTTTCTGTCCCTTTTTTCCACCTTATCCTTCCACCTCCACTTTCCCCTCACTTCCTCCTCCAGTCAGCATATTGATTTTCATTATGCTTCTTGTTTCCTTGTTGCTTTTAGTAGCAGTGGACATTGAACTAAATCCTGGCCCCTTCCCTGCTCCACCCCTTCAGCTTTCCAAATGACTTGAGGGTTGCCCATTTAAACATCCAAAGCTTCCTCCCAAAAATTGACCAACTACAACCTATCATGCTCAACCTATGGCCAGATATACTTGTCATCTCTGAATCTTGACTCTTCACTAAGATCCAGAATTCTGCTGTGGCTGTCCCTCATTACTGTTTAGCCAGGCAGGATCACACAAAGGAGACGGTGGTGTTGCAGTTTACATATCCACCAGCATCTAATTTGTACCTGTACATAGTCTTTTCTCCCACTTCCTATGAGCTGCTCATCCTCAAACTCTCTCTTTCATTCTCTGTTGCCATCTTCATTGCTTGGGTTTATTGTCGCCCTGGTGTTTCTCCTCCTTTAGTTACTGAGTTCCTTTCCTCTATCTGTTCCTATTCCTCAAAAGGTGAGTTTCTCAACCCAGATGACTTTAACATAAATTGGCTCTTCCCCTCTGCAAATAACTTCTCCCAAAATGTAAAATCCCTCCAAATGACTTAATTGATTTCTGACCCCAAACATCTCAGTTTAAAATTTTCAAACCAGTCCCTCTTTGACTGCATCCTCTCATCCCACCCCAACCACATTTATTTAATTAGTAACTGGGTAAGGCCCACTAGGTATAGGTGCCTGTTTCAGGGGCAACCCGGGAGCACTAAGGAAGTTAAGTGACTTGCTCAGAGTCACACAGTATGCAAGTGGGGGTTGTGGGAATTAAACCCAAGTCTGTCTGCTGGATGTACCAAGCTCATTCACAGCTTGTTACTCTAACCTCGAGGCTAAACTGCCAGCCCCATGTAGTGGATGCAGATGCAGATATGTTTCCTGATGCCCTCAGTGACCATCATATGGCTTACTGCATGAGCAAGATTCATTGTCCTGAACTCCAAAGTTCATCAATCTCAGGTCCTTCAGGTCATTGGACTTGTCCTCCCTCCTAGCTAAACTATGGGCATCTAATTGGTCTCCCATCACTGCAGACACTAATATTAAATCTTCTTCGGAGATATCTCTTATCAGCAGGTCACACTCATGGAACTTAGCCGTCAGGTGTCAGGATCCCATGGAAGCTTTTTCTGCAGCAGTTTATTAGGGGCTGCCCATGCCAACATCAGACTATGACATCACACACCCTATGTAAGTGTGGGCAGTCCTGCTCGACTCATCAGTTCTTTCCCATTGTCGACCATTCACATATGGACTCCACAGAAGCATCATCTCTCAGTTTGACTGCCAAAACTACTTACCTTTTTTCTTTAATACTTGCCTTTGAATCACTTGTATGTCAAGAATTAATCCCTCGGCAGCTCGTTTCCATCACTGCTGCTGCAGAAAGAAGATTTATTCAACTAATAAAAATGAACTCTGTGTCTGCTGTCTTTGGCCTAGCCACAATTTCTTGCCTATGAGTCCTGCCTGAAGTTCAACCTCACCACCCGATGATGCAAGAAAGCCCTACACAAGTGCCTCATGGAGCAACAGGCAGGCAGTGGAGAGCAGGGGTCTTCTGGGGGCCCCTCCCAAACGCTAGCATCTTCTACGGGCTCTCAGGCTACCAAGGCCTGGGACAAATCCTTGGGGAAACATTCTTGTCAGGACAAGGACTGGCCTAAGGACCATTCCAATCCATCAGCAATCCCCGCCCCATTGGATTCCTCCTCCTCTTTTACAGGGATTGCTTCATCAACCACTTCGGCATTCGCACCTCAATCCATGCAGGCCTCTGCTCCTATCAGGCCCCCCACAGAGGAATCTTCTTACAGCCATCACAGGGCTGCAGAGGGGCTCTCGGCCTCTGGGTCATCAGCCCTAGCCCCATCATTGAGACCTCTCAAAACACAAGGTCCACAGGTGCTGGGCCCAACAGCTTCCACTCTTGATAGCTGTTCATCATCATAGCTCGGCTACGCAACCCCTCTGTCGATGCCTCTTTCGAAGACTATCTCTTTTTTCTGCCCTTGACATTAATGCTATTCTTTCCTCCATTACCACATCTCTCATACAACAGTTTGTTCCACAGCCCTGGCTGTCATCGCCTGGACCATCAGGTACAGCTTCAGCGTTGAAGCCACTCTGAACTGCTTTCCTCATGCCTTCCAGAGATCCATCAGTACTCCAGCTGTCAGTCCCTGCTTCAGAGCAGATCATCACTGAGGAGGAATATCACCCTGACCTCATCCTCCCTGAGGAAGAGGATGAGGAGGAAGCTGTTGAAATGAAATCCTCTGATAGGTCCACTGCCTCTGTTCAACACACCCCAGGTCCCCCTTCCCCAGAGGATCCCTCATTCTTCAACATGATGAAGCATCTGTCTTCCACTATAGCGTTTCAAACTGAGGAAGAGGATGAAACTAAGAGGAATCTGATAGACTTCTTGGAGATCCCAAAGTGTCCACCCAAAGTTATTCCTCCTCTGCTGTCAGCACTGAATGATGCTGCTACTGCGGCCTGGCCCAGGCCCAACCTGGTATCAGTTATGCCCAGAAAGGCTGATAGGCTTTACTGGGCACCTCGAAACTGCACTTTTATGCTGCCCAGCTGGAAACTGACTCAGTGGTTATTAAGATGGCTTGTAACAGAACTAAGACCCCTAAACACCTTAGTTCCCTGACCAAGAATCTTGGAAGCTAGACCTCTGGTGCAAGAGGACTTTTGCCTCTGCCATTCCGGGCCTTAGGATTGCCAGTTACTTGGCTCATCTGATTAAGTACCAGAATACCTTCTGGAGAAAGGGCAAAGCTGCTGCTCAGGCCTTTCTGAGGGTTCCCAGAGACAAGAGCTTCCCAAAGTACTCCAGGCCTTGGAAGAGTAAGCATCTCCTCAGAGCCACCTGTGATATTGCTGATACTACAGCCAAGGCAGCTGCCTCCAGCATTTGCCTCAGGAGGCACTCCTGGCTTAGAGTCTCTGACTTTGCTGCTGATGTCCAACAAAAGGTGTTGAATGCCTCTTTCATGGGTCACAAATGTTTTGGGCCAGATGTGCAGGATATTATCAATGACCTGCAGGCCTCCCTCAGGGCTGTTTGGTCTGTCCACTCCCTTTACCATACACAGCCTAGGAGTAGACCAAGGCACTCCTTTTACAAGGTCTCTCACAAGTCAAGTTCCATAACCAAACTCCAGGGTGAATGCAGACCCAGCTCTGCCTTGCCTTCCACCTCTTCCACCTCTGATTCCTCTGCCAAGCAATCCAGAGGAGGATGTGCAGCCTCAGCCACTGATTCAGCTTCAGCCACAGCTCCTCCCTCTTGTTCTGAGCCAGGAGGTGGTGGTCAGAGGTTGGTTCTCCCTCCATCTGTCCCTAGAACCAGTGCCCAGGCAGCAAAAGAACAAGAGGTTCTACTCCAGGTTCCTTCTGGTTCCCAAAAGAGCAGGGAACTTGAGATCCATTCTCGATCTCAAGGAACTGAACCTTTTTATCCAGTACAAAAAGTTCCAGATGGTCACTTTGCATGGCCTTCTTCCTCTGCTCAAGAAGGGTGACTGGCTATGCTCCGTCGATATGCAAGATGCATATCTGCATATCATGGTTTGCTCCCTTGACAGACGATACCTGTGGTTTCTGTTTTAGGGGAGAATTACCAATTCAGAGTATTGCCCTTTGGCTTATCCTCTCTGCCAAGGGTATTTACCAAGTGCTTAGCAGCTGTTGCAGCAGCCCTCCAGCATGAAGGCCTCTATGTGTTCCCATACTTGCATGACTGGTTACTGAAAGCCCAGTCCAGGGAGCACTTGTTGTTGACTCTAGAACACACTCTTCAGTTATTCCAGTCCTTGGGCGTCACTGTCAATTGGACCAAGTCAGTGCTGACTTTGTCTCAGCAGTTGCAGTACATACTGTAGAGCAGTCCTGGACTCTACTCAGGGCAAGGCCTTCCTCCTTCAAGACAGGGTGGACAAGTTTATTACCCAGGCCCAGGAGGTGGCTCCAAGATGGTAACTGGTGTGTCCCAGCCAGGATATTCCTCAGACTAATAGGCCTGATGGCCGTGGCCATTGTTACCTCTGGCCAGATTGTGCATAAAGATTCTGCAGTGGACCCTCAGGGTTCAGTGGGATCAGCACACGGATGATCTAGATCAACTGGTCCTTGTCTCCTGCCCAGTACACAAAGTGCTCCACTGGTGGAAGGACCTGGCCAATCTCTTAAAGGGGGTCCCTTTTCTCATCCCTACTACTCACCAAGTCCTCATCATGGATGCTTCAGGTTTGGGTTAGGGAGCCCATTTAGGCCCTTATCAGACTCAGTGCCTGCGGTCTCACTGGGGAAACTCACCTCCATATAAATGTCCTAGAAATGAGGGCAGCTCTGTATGTCTTACAGGCCTTCCAGAACCCTCTCTCTCCGGGTCATCTTCTGGTGCAGGCAACCTCAGTATGGCCTATTACATCAGCAAGCAAGGGGGGACCCATTCCAACCCTCTGTGCTGGTAAGCAATGATGGTCTGGTACTGGGATCTAGATCAATGTCTAGAACTGTCAGCCATCCATGTACCAGGTGCACAAAATGCCTTGGTGGACAACCTCAGAAAGTCACAGTACAAAATGCATGAGTAGGAACTGCTTACCTCAGTCACAGAAGACCTGTTCAACAGGTGTGGTCATCCAGATTTGGACCTTCTTGCATCCCCACTCAATGCAAAACTGCCACATTTCTGCTCACTAGATCCAAGGGCTGGGGTTTTCTGGTGAGAGGCGTTGTCCCTCTCTTGGAAAGGGAGGTTTCTTTACACATTTCCTCCCTTCCCACTGATTCAGAGGGTGCTCATCAATCTACAGATGGAGGGTACCACCCTAATTCTAGTAGCCCTGTTTTGGCGTCAACAGATGTGGTTTCTATTACTGCAAGAATTGGCTGTGGAACCTCCATTATTTTTAGTTGCTATTACTTCCTCTAGAAGAGTTTCAGAGCTACAGGTTCTCATGTGTGAGCAGTGTGACAGGGTAGAATATGATCCTGCCCCATTTGTTTTGGAGAAAGTGTTTAAATGCAAGGATATGTCCTTCTTCTGTCTCTTCTCTGTATGGTTGCACAATCAAATTTCCCTGTGAGACCTCAGACATGATCAACCTGAACAGTCTTACAATTCTTTGCCTCTCACTGTCTCTCACTTTTCTGTTGCTGACTTTTTTCCTCCCTTGCATATCTATATCTGCTAATATAAAAATTTGTGCAAATCAATGTATGGAAATGTAGTTGATATTGGGATGTTTACAAAATATTTAGTATTACTGTTGAAATGTATATTAATTGTAGAAAACTAGAGGTTACTTGAGTGCAAATGCTTGAGGCCTTTTTTGCAAAAGGGGCCTCATAAACATCCTGCCTGATATTTGCGGGAACAGAACATTTTGCAAGGACAGGATATTTGCTAAGGTGGGGGTTAAAAAATACTTATACAAAAGCTAAGATGAGCTGCAATTAGGGAGATTACAAGAAAGATTTTATTTTGCCTCTGAACATAGTTCTTATGAACAAGTTTATATTTTTATTTATGTTACTGCTACAATCAATAAAGTTTTGGTGATTTTTACAACTGCTCCTGGGTTTTCCCTATGCTTCCTGACTTGTGCCTCGACAACAAGCAACCTTATTTGATTTTCCACAAAGACAGGGTTTCTTTGCATATTAACCCTAAGTGTCTTCCTAGAGTGGTGTCCGAATTTACCCTAAACCAATCCATCCACCTACCTGTTTATTTTCCAGAGCATGCCAATCCAGGGGAAACATTGCTCCATACGTTCAATGTGTATAGAATTCTGTATTACTATACATATCATATGAAGGACTGCAGGAAGTCCTCACAGTTGTTTGTTTCTTTGACCCCTGGCAGAGAGGGTGCTCCAGTTTTGAAACAATTGTTTTTTGTTACAGGAAATACAGCAAGCAACTTCTTGAAGTTGTTAAGGGCCATTCCACTAGGGATATGGCCACTTCAGTTGCTTGTTTCAGGGGCGTGTCTGGTGAGACCCCAGCTGGAGTACTGCGTGCAGTTCTGGAGACCCCATCTCAACAAGGACATACACAGGATGGAGGCAGTCCAGAGGAGGGCAACTAAAATGATGCAGGGTCTGTACCGAAACCATATGAAGAGAGACTAAAGAAGCCTAATATGTATACCCTTGAGGAAAGGAGGGAGAGGGGGGACATGATAGAAACTTTCAAGTACCTGAAGGGAATCAACAAAGTCCAAGAGGGTAGCATCTTTCAGAAAGAGATGTGCACAAACAAGAGGGCATAATTTGAAGATAGAGGCTCAAGGGCAATGCGAGGAAGTATGTTTTCATGGAGAGGGTGGTGGATGCATGGAATGGCCTTCTTGAGGAGGTCATGGGGTCAAAAACAGTGGGGGAATTAAAGAATGCATGGGAAAGACATATGGAAATTATAGTGGGGGGGTAGGAGGAAGTAAGCTGTTGGTTAACTAGGATCTTCAGCTTATCAAATAGGTAGAGAAATGGACAAACTGGGTGGGCCAAGCAGTCCTTATCTGCTGTCAAGGTCTATGTTTCTATGTCTGCAGCTGAGATTTGCACTGTTGCCACTTGGAGTACTGTCCACACTTTCACCAAGCACTACAGTCTGGACACTGCCTCCAGAAGAAGGACAGGCCTTGGCCTAACTGTGCTTCAGGGCCTTCTTTCTTAGACCTCTGGCCTCCTGCCACCCAGATGGTTCTTGCTCTCAGCACAGCTTGAGACTCATCCATAGGTGTGACCTGATGACAGAGATAGAAGAAGATAGAACAGGTACGTAAGAACTTAGAGTAACAGTAGATCTGCTAGGGAATCCCTGTCATCAGATCATGCCATCCCTCCCTCCATCCCCCTTTTCTCTCTTTCTCTCTTTCTCTCTCTTTACACCTTGGCTGTCCTGTTGCTCCACCCTTTCTGCTAGCTGGCCACCTCTCTCTCTCTCTCTCTCTCTCTCTCTCCTCAGTTCCCTGGTGAGACTCCTGTCTCTCATGGCCACCAGTTAAGGAAAGAACTGAGGAGAGAGCAAGGCTGCCAGCACTTATACAGAGTATGTGATGTTGGAGTCTGATGCCAGTGTGGGCAGTCACTAATAGACTGCTGCAGAAAAAGCTTCTGTGGGATCCTGATGCCTGATGTCTAAGTTCCATAGGTGAGATCTGATGGCAGATGTTCCCTCAAAGATTTACTGTTACATTAAGTTTTTACATAACTGCTGTTTATGCCCTACAATCCTTCCAGGCCAAATTTATGGCAGTATGGGATCATCATGCACCACTGAGGTAAACTAGAGTATGGGGCTTCCACCTTCCTTGGCTATCAGCTGAGTTGTTAGCTTGCCTCTGTACCAGAGACATTGCCTGGTGGTCATACAAGATCACTGCCTCTCTGGCTGTTTAATCCAATTATCAGCACCTTTGCAACACATGTACCAAAGCCATCAGGCCAAATCTGACTATTTTGCATCCACACTCCAGAACAACATTAATCACCCCTTCAAATTCAGGAAGGTTATCCATTCCCTTTTCTCTCCCCAACCCAATGTCCTTTCCCTGTTCTCAAGGTTGGTGAGTCTCTCATCTCCGACCCTTCTTCTGTTGCCTCTTCCTGTAACGCCTACTTCACCACCTTCTCTCTCTCTCTCTCTCTCTCTTTCGTCTGTTCCTTGCCCTCTCCTTCATTACCCCTCCCTCTTCCATCTTCCTTCACTTTTTGTTCTTCTGTCCTACCTCTTCCTCTGCTTGCCCTTAACCTTCACATGGGAGGCAGTGATGATGGTCTCGAGCCTAAGCTTCTGCTTCTCTCAGATCCTGCCATCATTATGCCTCTTATCCAACTACTTAAACTGTTTTTTCCCTCTGCCACTGTTTCTGAAGCCTGGAAGCAGGCTACCATCATCTCTCTCCCTCTTCTTCTGGCAACTTCCATCCTATCTCTCTCCTTGGGAAATGGGCAGACTAGGTGGACTATATGATCCTTATCTGCCAGCAGACTCTATGTTTGTGTTAGCAAAGTTACAGGAACACCCTGTTGTCTCTCAGATCTCTTATTTATTTGACTCCTCCTCCTCCTTCTTCACCCCAATCTGGATTTTGGAAATCCCATTCCCACTTCCACCCTCTCCTCTGTCTTACTAACTCCATCCTTTTAGGTATGGACCAGGGTCTGATCACCTCCTGTGATCTTTGTTGACTTGGCTAAAGCTTTTGACACTGTGGCACACACCCTACTTCTGGACTAACTTAAAGCCTTCTCAATCAGTTGGTTCAACTCCTACCTTGAGGGCAGGTCTCAAGCTGTCTGGATTGGTAACACCCTGTTCATCCCATCTGTTCAGGTGACCCTCAAGGGTCTGTCCTGGGCTGCATTCTATTTTCCATATTCTGGAGCAACCTCCCCCTACCTGTTCCTCTGCATCCATTCATATGTACACTGATGATACAGTACTCTTTGCATCTTGCTCCTCTTCCCATGACCTTACTTCCCAGCTACAACTGGATTTTGACAATATTCAGTGCTGGTTCCAGTCAAAGCAACTGTCCCTCAATGCAAAAAAAAACCCAGTTTTTATGACATTTGGCATCTGACAGAGGTTTACCAGACTCATCTCCCTTACATTATTCCACACCCTTGATAGTGCTGTGATTGAGGATGTATCCTCCTCTAAGTACCTTGGGGTCTGGCTGGACCATCATCTTGTTTTGTGGTACACATTGATGCCATACACCATAATATCCACCCTAAGCTTGATGAACTATATGGCAACAAAGCATGTATCCCATCTCCTGCATGTCATGAGATTTTTTTTTTAAATATCACTGTTTATCCTCCCCGCTGTGGAGCAGTTGATGAGTCATCTAGCCGCTGGCACCCACACCTCTGGACCAGGTCTGGCCAGTGACACACTCTCTTCCATGCATGCCGGCACACTCAGAGTCCCCCTTCAGGGACCTGGGTCCTGACACCATGGGGGTGCATCTCATTAGTCTGGGGGTGCTGGACAAGGCCATCAGCTGCCACAATCACCCTACAATTTTCTGCCATCTTTTTCTCTCCTCGGAGCTGGTCATGCAATGGCATGCTGCACCTACGTGCCGACACCTACCACGCTCCATCTCCATGCTGTGCCACTGCCTGCAGTGCCCCTGGCCTTCACTAGGTGACACTGCAGAGCTTCACACTCCCTACCTTCCCCAGAAGAAGGAGAGCAATCATGGGATGCTCAGTCCTTCCTTTCTTCTGCTATCCCCCAGTGACCTGAGTCCATTCCTGAACCCAGGTCACTGGCATGGTGCAAAGTGTGGCATCCAGTGCCTCAACCCTCAGTGCCACCAGGCCAGCATG
The DNA here is from genome assembly GCA_016271365.2 of Neoceratodus forsteri. Taxonomy (NCBI): domain Eukaryota; kingdom Metazoa; phylum Chordata; order Ceratodontiformes; family Ceratodontidae; genus Neoceratodus; species Neoceratodus forsteri. The sequence continues at coordinate 1,146,016,726 of CM057449.1, read as the reverse complement.
AGATTGCTTTATAGATGAGTCTCCCTATTTTTGACTATGGTGACATAGTTTACAGTGCAGCTCAAAAATTCTCCCTTGCTAGACTGCACCCCCATCTTTCATTCCTTTTGTCATTTTCCTTTAGACTGTTCCTGTCATACCCATCCCTGATCATACTACCCTGCCCTCTCACTCCCCTCTCTTGATGCCAAGTGCCATTCCCACTATGCCTCCTTTATATATAAATTCTGTTTTGGTTCCCTTACCACCCTCCTATCCTCTCCCCCACCTTCCTCTTGTTGCATGATAGGCTTATATCTATGTATGTGAGTTCATAGTGTATATGCTCTAATGTACTTTAGAATTAAGACACTGTCTCTTTAAAAGGCTTTTAGGAATGAAACTACAAAAATAGCCTTAATTCTTCTAATGGCTATTTTTGAATCTGGTATGTCTTCAGATAAGGAAGACAGTTTTACTGAGCCAGGAAAACATACCTCTTAGAGAAAACTGGGCATTTAGCTTTCCATTGCAGGAAGAAGTCAAGGGGATGTGCTAGGGGGTCAGGGGTTAAGTCAAATGCATGGACCAGATGTCACTAGGATTGACATGGAACCACAGTGACACCTACAGGGAAAGGTACACTGTTGTATCCCACTATACTGTGGGTGTGGCTTGAAGATGACCAGCCTGTATGTATAAGACACACATTTTGAACTCAGAGCAGTTGATAAACAGTTTAGCTGGGGGTCAGATTGCCTGTCCAGCTGGCATATACTTGAAGACCAGAAAGTATATGTGTAGGTCTGGAAAAATCTCTAAAACCAGACCTGAGTCTGTAGAAAAATAGTCTTTTCACATGCTGAACAGAAAAGCTTGATTTTTAAGTCAGAATTTTGGAAACCAAGACTTTTCACCAAGGAGCACCTGGAGCCTTTTAAAATGAAATCCAAAGACTTGGACCAAGGACTTGGCTACAAACCCTACTGCCTATTGAACTGCTGTCTCCACATGAACATTTAAAATCTTGTCTGGACTCTAACATCAAAAACAAGGTATAGTTTAGAATAACAGTATCTAGAGTTTTTCTGTAAAGCCATCCAGTGTTATTTTTATTGTCTGCATTTCAAAGTTCTTCCAAACTGTAGACTTTTCTGTATTTCTTTTATTTTAAATAAACATGCATGATTTTCTTATCATCTGTGATTGGGGGTCTGATTGTGTGATCTTACAATTTTAACAGAAGGGTTTTGAAAGACTGTGTGCCTTGACAGATAGTACCACTCAGCTATCATACCAAAACTATTTAGGCAAGATGTAGCCAGTGGGCGTGGTATGCTTCAAACACTGAACGTATTGCAGAGTCAAAGGAATTGAAAACTACAAGTTCCACCCTCCCACTGGGAAAAGGAAGTTCAGTGATTCTTCCTTGAACCCTTACAACTGTTCATGAGTTCTTGAAAAGGGGGATCCTCCCTGCAAACAGGAAGTCCTACCTAGCTACCCAGCTTTTGGGGCCAGGGGCTCATGACAGATTTGGTGCCAGCAACTGGGATTTTGAATGGTCTTGCAAAACCATCACACAATTAAGGGCAGAATTTGGTAAGGGGAAAAAGAAATTTGATTGCAGATAATAGACCCTATCCTGCTTGATTTTTTTTTTTGAGCAGAGTTGTGTAGATAGAAGAATGTCTGTCCAGTACAGCAACAGCAATCTGAACCTAGAACAAATTAGGGAGGATCTGTGGGGAGAAGGGCATTCCTAGTGAAAACAAAAATAAAAGGCAATTCATGGAGACCCTTCTGGCATGTGAGACAGAGGACATGCCACCCCACTTAGTGCCAGAGGTGGTGACTTTGAAGATCCAGAGCCCAGAGGAAAAGGAGCCATCTACAGACCAAGAGCTGGAGCTGCGACAGCTGCGGATGCAAAATAAACAGATTGAAAATGAGCAAAGAAGGTCTGAGATGGAAATGGAGGACTAACGGCAACAGAGAGAGGTGGAGGAATGACAGCAACAGAGAGAGGCCGAAGAAAGACAGCGCCAGGTGGAAGAATGGCAGTGGCAGGCAGAGGCTGACAAATGGCAGCAACAGAGAGAGGCCAGGTGGAGGAATGGCAGCACAAGAGAGAACATGAGCTGAAAAAGTTGAAGCGCCAACTGACAGCAACCCCATAGCAGGTAAATGGGGGAGTTGAGTTAGAACTTCCTGGACTGGGGTACAAGTTAAATTCAAAATGAATGGCTGAGGTTAAAAAGGGGGAGAATATGAACATGTTTTTTAAATTCATTTGAAAAGATCTGTATCCAGGCCAATCTTCCCAAAGAGACCTGGAGCTTTCACCTGTCTCCACTATTTATTGGTAAGGGAAGGGAAGCATTGGGCAGATGGGCAATGTTGAAAGTAAAGATTTTGACAAGTTAAAAACTGCTTTATTAAAAAAATATGATCTGAACCCTGATGCATACAGAGAAAAGTTCTGGAAACTCCAAAAGGAGCTGGAAATGAGCTTTGAGGAGGCAGCCACAAAACAGCATCAATATTTAAAATGTTGGTGGGAGGGGGTAAAAGCAGATTCTGTTGAAGCTATTGAAGGGGTGGTATTGCTTGAACAATTTTATTGGATTTGCTCACCTGACTTAAAGCTTTGGATACAGGACCAAGATCCTAAGACTGCCAAAGAGGCTGCAGAGCTGGTGGATCGCTATGCTCAAAGCAGGACTGCTTCCAAGGGGAATGCAGGGGTGAAAGGAAAACATGGGCATTTTGGACAACCAAAAACCACAGGGCCCCCTGCAAAAAGAAGGGAATCCCCAGGTGCCAAAAAGGGAAGTTGGGGACAAGAAACCTGATGAATGCTGGTATTGTCACCAGATACGCCATCTGTCTAGGCAATGTCCTAAAAAAGCCCAGAAGGTAAAGTGGCCTGTGCAATTGGAGACAATAGCCCACTGTATCACTGAAGCTCTCCCTGACAATATGAAGGGGCACATTAGCCCAGTCATTGTGAATGGGGTATACGCAAAAGGGCTAAGGGATACAGGAGCATCTCTTACCCTGGTGAAAGGGGATTTGGTAGGGGCTGAACAAATACTGCCAAATCAGTTAGTCTTTGTGAGGGATTACAAAGGGGAAAGGAAAACTTGCCCATTAGCCAGTGTTACTCTGGATTGAGGAGATGCAGGTGAAGGGGTAAGTAAGGTGGCTGTAGCTGAAAAACTTATTATGGATGTTATTGTGGAGAATAATGTTCCACAGGGAGTGGTTTGTGCTGTGACCAGGAGCCAGAAGAATAGAGGCTCCTGTGATCTTCAGGACCCCACAGAAATTCAGACAGGAGAGGTTGGGAGACAGGCCAGTCAACCTGTAGCTCTTGTAAAAGAGGGTAATAACAGGGGGATGGAACTTCCCCTAGTGGCAGTTAATCCAACTGCTACTGTAGGTTGCTCTCAGGAGAGAGGGGTGACATATAGCCTGGGGGAGGGGGAAGGTTGTGATACTGAGTCCCCTACTGCCACAGCTATGGATCCCAGCCTGGGAACTGTTGGGGGCATGCCCCATGCTCTAGGTAAGTGGGAAGATGTAGCAGCAATGTAACGGACAGACCCTAGCTTACAGAAGCTGAGGGGCTGTGCAGAGTCTGCTGGGACCCAGGGAGGTGATGGAAAGCATAGGTTGTATTGGGACAATGGACTGTTATACACAGGATATCAGGACAGAGAGAGGGGTGATGGGCAGGCAGCTTCTTGTTCCCCAGGTGTATCATAGGTTATTGCTCAAGGTAGCTCATGATATTCCCATGTCCAGACATTTAGGCATTGCTCGCACTATGCAGCACTTATCCCACAACTTCTATTGGCCCAATATTACCAAGCAGGTGAAGGAATACTGCAAATCCTGTCACCGGTGCCAGGAAAAAGGGAAGGCCAGAAGCAAAGCCAAGGCTGCCCTGATTACCTTACTATTTGTGGAGAAGCCATTCCAGAAGGTTGGAATCGATATTATGGGTCCTTTGAATACCCTAAGTTCCTCTGGAAAAAGGTATATATTGACAGTTGTTGATTATACTACCCACTATCCCGAAGCCATCGCGCTTTCCTCCACTAAGGCGGAGAAGGTGGCAGATGCTTTGCTGGGGATTTTCTCCCATGTTGGGTTTCCACAGGAGGTTATCTCTGATCGAGGGGGTAACTTTATGTCAGACCTAATGAAGTGTTTGTGGGAGAAGTGTGGTGTCATACAGAGGTGCACAATGCCTTACCACCCACAAGCCAATGGTCCCGTAGAGAGATTTAATGTTACCCTAAAAGCTATGCTTATGGCATTTGCAGAACTGCATGGGTGGGCCTGGAAGAAATACCTGCCCCACCTGCTGTTTGCCTCTAGGGAAGTGCCACAAGAGTCAACTGAGTTTTCACCCTTCAAGCTCTTGTATCGACGTAGGGTGAGGGGCCCCTAGATTTAATACGAGAGGACTGGGAAGATAAGCATGCCACCCAGGGGACTCCCATAGTAGAATATGTGTTAAAATTTCAGATAGACACTGAAGGAGCTTACAGGCGTGGCCAAGAGCAACCTGGTAGCTGCCCAGCAAAAACAAAAGACCTGGTATGATCGTGGAGACAGAGCTTTCTCATACGGGGTAGGACAGGAGGTAATGGTTCTGATCCTTGTCTGAAAGGATAAGCTGCAAGCTCAATGGGCATGGCCATAAAAGGTAGTCCAGCAGGTAAACAGTGTTAATTACATTGTAGAGTTACCTGACCAAAAACACACTCACAGGATGTATCATGTGAACATGATGAAGCCATATTTTAATAGGGCTGACATGGTACATGTGGTTTGCAGTCCTGGAGAGGAGCTAGATGAAGAAGACCCTCTCTTGACTTGTTAGCTGAAAGCAAGCAGGTATTATACCCCCTCTATCCCTACGAGGATAGCTGTGCTGTTTAGCACTCATTATCTGCCTGTATCTTATTTGTCATAAACATTCATACTGTATTTCCTGTGTATGTACTGCAAGGATATCTGCTGTATAACATCTCCAGCTGATTGTAGTCCTCCAATGTCTTGCTCATTGATTGTATTGTTTTGCGTACCCTCCTGGGTCGTGCTTGAAATTAGGCAGGTTCTTGCCTAATGCACCCACCCGGTCAACAAAAACTAATAAATAAAATAAATAAATAATATGTGGTGACCATCATGCTGTCACCCCAGTTGACACCTGGACAAGCCCAAGAACTGAAGACCATTTTGTGAGACTTTGCCCCTGTATTTTTGGCACAGCCTGGAAGGACACCACTAGCAGTGCATGATGTAGACACGGGGACCCAAGCACCCATATGTAGGACAGCTTACTGAGTGTCAGAGACAGTCCTCAAGGACATTAGGAGGGAGGTGAGGGAGATGCTGGATCTAAAGGTGATCCAGAAATCCCACAGCCCCTGGGCCTCACCTGTAGTCCTTGTGCCAAAACTGGATGGGACTACACAGTTCTACATAGATTATCGTGGGCTTAAAGCCACCATGAAATCTAATGCCCACCTAATGCCATGCACAGATGAACTGCTTGACAAACTGGGAGGGGTGACATACTTGACTACAGTAGACCTGACAAAGGGGTACTGGCAGGTGGAACTAACTGACAGGGCTAGGGAAAGGTCAGCATTCATCACCCCAATCAGCCTATTCAAGTTCAGGGTCATGCCCTTTGAGATGAAGAATGCCCCTGCTACATTCCAGTGGTTAGTAAATCAGGTGTTACAGGATATGGAGGACTTTGCAATCGCCTACCTGGATGATATTGCTATCTTCAGCATTAGCTGGGAGAAACACCTGATACACCTGAGAGAGGTGTTGGGCTGAATACATACTGCATGTCAGACAATTAAAGCAGAGCAGTGTCAGGTGGCCATGGCAGAGGTTGCTTATTTGAGACATGTGGTGTGGCAAAGCCAACTTCATCCAAACCAAGCAATGATCGAGACTATTGCATGATGGCCTACTCCTGAAACCCAGAGACAAGTCAGGAGCTTTCTTGGGACAGCAGGGTATTATAGAAAATTTGTTCCCAACTACAGTTCCCTGGCCACTCCTTTATCTGGGTTGCTAACAAAGAATAAACCTAGGAAGGTAAAATGGGATGCAGACTGTGAGAAGGCCTTCATGCAGCTGAAAACCTCACTGTGTAGGACTCCAGTGCTGGCTAGCCCAGACTACAACAGGCCATTTTTGGTGCAGAGGGATGTCTCAGATGTGTGAATAGGGACAGTCCTCAGCCAAGTATCCAATCAGGGGAGAGAGCACCCCATTGTACACTTAAACAAGAAGCTGCTTCCATGGGAACAAGCCTATTCAACAGTAGAGAAGGAATGTCTCACCTTAGTTTGGGCTTTAAAAAAACTGGAACCATACCTTTATGGGAGGCATTTTAAGGTCCAAACAGACCACAACTCATTAATATGGTTGTGCCAACTGGTAAAACACATGAGAAGCTTCTGAGATGGAGTATTGCCTTGTAGGCTTATGACATAGAGATTTTGCATAGGCCTGGGTCCAAAAATGGGAATGCAGATGGCCTATCATGCATCCTGGATCTGTAACAGAACAGAGAAGAACTGCCTCCAAAAGGGACATGTTCCCCCCAGGTTCTGTTTTAGGAGGGAGGAATGTCGCATGATAGGCTTATATCCATTTATGTGAGTTCATATTGTATATGCTGTAATGTACTTTATAATTAAGACACTGTCTCTTTAAAAGGCTTTTAGGACTGAAACTACAAAAATAGTCTTACTTGTTCTAATCAGTATTTTTGAATCTGGTACATCTCCAGATAAGGGAGGCAGTTTTATAGAGACAGGAAAACATAACTCTTAGAGAAAACTGGGTATCTAGCTTTGCATGACAAGAAGAGTTCATGGGGATGACCTAGGGCTCAGGAGTTAAGCCAAATGCATGGACCAGATGTCACTGGGGTTGACATGGAACCACAGTGACACCTACAGGGAAAGGTACACTGTTGCACCCTACCACATTGTGGGTGTGGCTTTGAAGATGACCAGGCTGTATGTATAAGACACACATTTTGAACTCAGGGCAGTCAATAAACAGTTTAGCTGGGGGTCAGAGTGCCTGTCCAGCTGGCATATACTTGAAGACCAGAAAGTATATGTGTAGGCCTGGAAAAATCTCTAAAACCAGACCTGAGTGTGTGGAAAAATAGTCTTTTCACATACTGAACAGAAAAGTTTGATTTTTAAGTAAGAATTTTGGAAACCAAGACTTTTCACCAAGGAGCACCTGGAGTCTTTTAAAAGGACATCCAGAGACTAGGATCAAGGACTTGCTACAAACTCTACTGCCTATTGAACTGTTATCTCCACAAGAACATTTAAAATGTTGTCTGGACTCTAACACCAAAAACAAGGTATAGTTTAGAATAACAGTATCTAGTGCTTTTCTGTAAACCATCCAGTGTTATTTTTGTTATTGTCTGTATTTCAAAGTTCTTTCAAACTGTAGACTTTTCTGTATTGCTTTTATTTCAAGTAAACTTCTATGATTTTCTATCAACTCTGCCTGGGGGTTTGATTGTGTGATCTAAAAATGTTAGCAGAAGGGTTTTGAAAGGCTGTGTGCCTTGACAGATAGTACCACTTGGCTACTGTACCAAAACTACTTAGGCAAGATGTAGCCAGTGGCCGTGGTGGACTTCAAACACTAAACGTAGTGCAGAGTCAAAGGAACTCAAAACTATAAGTTCCACCCTCCCACTGGGAAAAGGAAATTCAGTGATTCTTCCTTGAACCCTTACAACTGCTCATGAGTTCTTGAAAAGGGGGATCCTCTCTGCAGACAGGAGGCCCTACCAGGCTGCCGGGGGTTTGGGGGCCAGGAGCTCGTGACACCTCCTACCATCTCCACAGCAGTGTTTCACATTCCCTTTCTAGTCCAATTAGGAAATCTGCTGTTGGTCAAGTTACCTTCTCATATCACTTTCCTAAACTCTGGTCCACCCATCCCCTGTCAATCTGCTCTGTTTCTTCTACTTTAAGTCTCTTCTTCATGACTTTTCTACTGCCCTATGCAACTGTCTATGACCCCTTTCCTTTTTGATCTCCTTCCCCCATTCATATTGTCCTGGTAATATTGTCTTCCCCCTCACCAGCTATGCCTGTAGTGGTAATTTCTCCTAGCCTATCCAAATTCAATTTTTATCCACTGCATGCACCTTGCTGTACTGTTATGCCTTGCACTGTTTATGATTATGCTCCTTATGATGTACCGTACTGCTTGTATATGACTATTATTTTTGTAATACTGTTAGTTTGTATTCATTTTTTTTCCCTTTTGTTATTATCTGTCTTACCTCCCCCACCACCACCACCCCCCCCGGACACATCTGAAGACAAGCTGTTATCAGCTAAGTATGTCTTTTCTTGTAAAACTTTGGAAAAAAACAAATAAATAAAATATATAATGTAGCGAAGACAGAGTAATGGTGAGGAAACCAAAAAATGGGGGTGGAATGGGGGAATAGAGGGTTTAGGGGCTAATTAAAAAATAAATGCATGTTGTTGTGCATAATGGGCTCTATGCACCAATGTGCACTGGGTACATGCAAGAAGCACATACCCAGCCCTCACAGCTCCACATACATGGACAGGCATCCAATGACTGGCATTCACTATTGTCAGCTGCCTGTCTGCACCCCCAAGTGTGCAGCTGCATAGGGTAGATCATGGGACACAGGCAGGCATCCAATCAGATGCCCTTCCTTGGTCCCAAAGTGGATCCCCTGCTGGGCATGAGCAGGGGATCAAGGGAAAGCATGGGACCCTATATTTTCAAATCTACTGGCTAGTGCCCGAATGGCTGCCCCCAACCCTCCCTGTCAGCCCAGTGAAATAGGGCAGTAGAGATGAGGGTGTCCCATCCTGCTGCCACTGGCAGGTATCCATTGGGGTGCATGCAGGCTGCAGCAGGGTCTCTTCTCATGTAACTTTCATCCCCCATGCCTGGCACTGTGCACCTTTATGATTGATGCTGGAGTGTGGGCATGCCTCTGACACTCCCCCAGACCACTCCCATGTGTAGCTGTGCAACCAGCCAGGGGATCCTACAAGGAACAGATTTGTGTCCCTTTCGTGCATACGCGCAGGGGTTCATGGGACCCCAGTGCATGGTGAAGGCACTTCGGCATGCCTGCATGCTGCAGATCCACGGTGTGTAGGCATAGTGCATAGAGCCCAATATTTAAAACTAAGATGACATGCTGGAGCTGGGATGTGCTGTGACTATTTTGTTAGGGTAGGTGAGTGTTTTGGAAAAAAATCATTAAAATGTTTAACATAATTTTATTTTTGTACATTTTTTCACCCTCCCTCAAAATATCTTGGTCAGATTTTTTGAATCTCATTAAGACCCTCCAGGGTTTGCGTTGTGGTGGGATAATGGCACTTCTCATCCTTGAAAGCACTGTGTGATGCCTCACAACCTGGGCTCACAACACTCCGAAAGTTTGCCCTTATTCCACAACAATGCCCACTGTGTCATGTCTTATTGCTTAACTGTATGACCCAGATACTGAAGCACAGTCGTGGCTCCAAGCCCACCTGGACTTAAAGCACAAAGCACACAAGACACTGGGCCCTAATACCACAGATCTGAAAGCAAAACCCTGGTCCATCCTTTTTAAATTGGCCCTTTTACAATAAAAAAACATGCTCAAAACAGACGGAGCCACTTAAAATCTTAGCAATGCTTGCCACTGCATTAGCTTTGATAATGACTACACAAGATCAGTCCCCATATGCTGGCAAGAAATGTGGGAAGTCCTCAAACAGGTGAATGAAAAGAATGTTAAAGTGAGATTGTCACTTCCCACCAGAGTGATGACTGAACTCTCTGTGGGGGAAAAAAGAGTACCGCAGTTTATTAGAAGCTGCACATGGAATCCAGAAACTTGGACTGGAGAAACTGAATATGGACATGGCCACCCTGGAAAAGAGTCAAGATGAGTCACGTGTTCATCCAGTGAGAAAGGCACAGAAGAGGGATACTAACATCCCTCTGCCTACAGGAGGACATTAGAATTTTTTTAGGAAGTACTGTAGATGTCATTAGCCCTAGACTGCGAGGAACAAAGGGCCACACCATGACTAGAGGAAGAGCAACACAGAGCACTGACCAGAACAGATGAAGACAGCAGCCACAAAAGAGTAACAAGCAATTGCCAAATAACATTGCTAGGACTAATCCTTGGACATTGCTTTCACAGAGTGCCTAAGGACCTGGTATAACTTCAAAATGGGGTCCAGTTATAAGCGCAGCCATCAAAGTTCAAATGACAAGATGTGAGATCAGGTTACAGGGATATTTACTGTATCCTAGCCCCTGGCTGTTTTTTTTTTTTTTTCTGTTCCACATGTCTACACTCCCACACCACTGGAGGGTGGGATGCCTGGGGAGGAGCTTGTGCCCAAAAAGATATTCTGCACAGATTTTTTGTGAAAGAAAGACACCCCAGGAATAAATGCTACCTTCAAGCAAATATGTTTTAACACTTCACAGATCAGGCAGGTTACTACACTACCACAGAGATTCTACAGAGCGGAATCCACTGAGCGTTATGTTCCAGTTTTTATTGTTTGCATATTGGTGCTGTGGTGCCCTGCAGTTTGTTTAGCTGGAAATTTGCAACCCCCATGTTTGGGGTAATGCTTCCAACTGGCAGGACGCAAGGTTTTTAGTCTTGGTTAAACAATTAAATCAATTGATAAGAAGTGTGGTTTCTAAAATAATATATATGGAGAGAGGCATACAAAGTATGTGTCTCAAGAACAAATGGTAACCAACTACTTGCTACAGGAGATAGGGAACAGAAAGGAAGAAACATAAGATGGTTGATGGGGGACTACTGGGCTTCATGGGGGAAATACCTTCAGGGGAGTGGAAGGGGAACAGCAGCTCATGTGGCTGATTGGTATAGGTGCCCCAGTTGCAGCACCGAGTTGTTAAAGTTCCCTGAGGAAAGATGGCAGTGCTTACTATTCTCTCATATAATGTAAAAGGGATCAACACAGTTAGAAGAGCCAAAATTATCATAGAATTAAAGAAGCATAACTACGATGGTGCCCATGTGCAAGAGACTCATGTACCACCTCTGGACATTTAAAACTTCGAAGGTAATGGGTGGAACAGGTAATTGCTGAATCACACCCTACAGTCCAAAATTCTGGAGAAGCAGTATCACTGTGGAGGGTTTTGGCATTCGAGGAGGAGAGGATGGATGGGATAGGGAAGGGAGGTAGGTCATTGTAGAGGGACAGTTGCATGCTAGGCCTATCCATTTGATAACTGTACAATATGTGCTCCAAATGTGGAAGAGGGGCCATTTGCCAAAGAATTCTGTGACAAGATGGCAGCCCTTCCAGTGAGACAAGTAATTCTTGGGAGTGGGGCTTCAACTGTGTCCTCAACCCACACATGGACAAATCAGGGCTGAGGAGGGAAGGGGAAAGTGGGGCAGTAACATTACAGAAGGCACTCCTAAGAGAAAGGGGTAGTTGACATATGAAGGGAACATCACAAAGGAGACAAAGATTTTACATTTTACCACAAGCCTTATGGAATAAACTCCCTTATTGATTGAATCTATACAAAGGTCGCACATACACATAGAATGCAAAGGGCCAGAAGTCATTCGTTCATGTTATTGAACCATGCTCCAAGCTCAGTGATACTGGATTGGAATGTGCAGGAAAGGAAAACCCTATGGTATTTCAATGCCACCCTCCTAAATGAGTAGGCTTTCAGGAATAAGTTGGAGAAGGTGATCAAGGACTGCCTGCTTTATAATAACACAGGTGAACAGCAGAGATATGTTTGCAAGGGCTAAAAGCCATCTTAAGAGGTAAAATCATCAAATGCACCTCACGGAGGAGCAAAATACTATAGTGAATTCAAGAGTGATTGGAGCAGTAACTTAGTGAGTTAGAGAGCCAACATAAATGGATAGGGGACAAACAGGTGTTTAGGGGTATGCAGAAAATAAGTGGGGCTCTCCAAACCCTCATTAATGAAAAACTGAGGAATGGCTGCATTGCCTCAGCCAGATGTACTTCAAACATGGCAACTGGGCAGGACAATTTCTTGAGTGCAGACTATGCAAGCAGATGGCAGATTGGATGATAAAGGCATTAAAAGGAAAGGATTTAAAGGTCAATAAGCCAGGGGACATAGCAGTTCAGTTTTCTCAATTTTACAAGCACACTGTACACAGAGCAGGACAGCATGGACACCCCTAGCAAAACACAGGATAAATAAGCTATTGCTACCCAGACTCAACCAAGAGGATAGAACACATCTCCAAACCCCAATTACAAGGAAGGAAATAGGGATGACAATAAAAATTTTGAAAAGGGGTAAGGCACTGACTTCATATGGTTACACAGCTGAGTTTTCTAAAACTTTTGGGAACACACATTGATCTTGCTCAGTGAATTCCTTGTAGTGAATGCCCCAGGAGACATGTGACCCATGTGGAAGGAGATGATGATCACAATCATCCCCAAGGAAAGTAAGGATCCGATGGAATGTAGGAGCTACCATCCAATTTCCCTGTACAACATGTGTGCCAGGATCTTTGCAAAGATCTTGGCGAAATGGCTGAAGAGGACAATAACAAAGTCTGTCCATGCAGACCATCAGGACTTCATCCCAGGTAGGCACCAAAGGAACAATGTAAGAACCTGCTTAATGCCATCTCTGTTTCATCTACAGCTTCCTTTCAACAACTGGCAATAGCCATAGATGCAAAGAAGGCATTCAACAGACTATGCTGATCTTTTCTACAGGAGACTCTGTGCGTCTTCGATATAGGAGATGTATTCGGGCAGCATGACTCAATATGCTGAACCCTCAGCAAGGGTAAAAGTAAATGAATCTCTCCCCAATAATTCCAATATTTCTAAAAGCACAAGGCAGGGATGTCCTCTCTCACCCCTCTTGTTTGTGTTAAGCAATGAGCCAGTGGCCCAGGCCATAACAGTGGACAAAGACATCTGAGAGGTTATGAAGAGTTGTTTCAAGCTAATGGTGAACCTACCGCATATGCAGTTGAAATGCTAATTTATTTAACTAATCTGGTGCTTTCCTTTCCCTATCTTCAAGAAGAGCTGATGGAATATGGGGCCCTTTCAGGCTTTAAAATCAGCAGCACAAAAACTGAGGTACTGTTACTCATTGGGAGCAAGACAAAAGAGCTACTTAATGGGAGCAAGACAAAGGAGCTGGTCATCTCCGTGCCATACAAGTGGGTTATACAGAGCATCTGCAACTTAGGGATCCATGTACTGATCCACTTGACAGAATTATTTTCATGCAACTATGTCAAATTAATGAAAGAAGTTAAGGTAGATCTGGCAAGATCTGACAAGATGGACACATTTGCTGATCTCCCTCAATGGGAAAATTGAATCTATAAGAATGAGTATACTCATAGCCAGCCCATTGGCATAGAGGGCAGAGGCGTCAAAGAGTGCTTCACTTCTCCCACACTGGTGACACAAGTTCAAGAATGCTCTCAGGCCACTGTGGGTCAGCCAGGCTAAGAGCTGGAAGATGACTGAGCAGCTGTCTGGCAGCTCTCTCCTCTTCTGGGCTGGGGAAGTTAGCCTTCCCAGCCCTTGACTGCCACCGGGTGGAGGCTCAGTGGTAGTGTCGGTCAAATGGGGGACTGGCGCTAGGCCAGGTGGGTGGAGTAGGGTCTTTACCAGTTCCAGCACACATACACACCTCCATGCACACGTGCAACTGTGTCTGCTGGGACCCCAGGGACTTAAGAGGAGAAAAACAGTGGCAGGAGAAGATGGTGATGGGCAGGCAAACAGTTACTGTACATTAAAAAAAAAAAGAATGAATATATTCCCTTGATTAATGTTTCTGGCCACTAGCCTCCTTATCCAGATTCCAGTAAGACCTGGAAGGAATTGCAGGGAATACTATCCAGATTAAAATGGGGATGCAGGAGACCTGGAAAAGCCTAGCAGATGGTCACGCAAAGTAGGGGAAAAAGAGGCCTGGACATGCTTGATATAAAAAATATATATATTTTGAGGCAGCACAAAGCTGTAATCCAGTGCCAGTTCCTGCTAAGGACACATACGTGGTGTGGCCAGACAAAGAAATTAGCCACGTTATAGCTGAGGGCCAAAAACATTCCTTTTATATCAGTAACTAAAACAAATGGGCCAGGAATCAGTAAATAATGAGTAACATCATCAGCAGAAATCTGGCTTAACATGATCAGGGAAAAGTTGCTGAACCAGACTGTTGGGTACACACCTATTTCGGGGGCCCAGACTTTCCCTTGGCAAGAATGGGGTCCTTCTATATTCTGTTGCTTCAGACAGTTCTGTGAACAGGGGAAGCTGAGATCATGAGCGACCTTGCAAACAGAATTTCAGCTTCCACATGGTGACTCCTTTAAATACCTGCAGTTGCAGCACTACATGCTGACTCCTCAGTGCAGAGAAGCATTACTACAACCAGCATGTGAACTGATAAACTTCATTTATAGGGTGACTAAGGCACAGGATGATAAAGTGACTAAGGCACAGGCGAGCAGGAGGTTGATCTCAGTGAAATATGGGCATGGGATGGATCATGGAGACAACACATGGGACAAACTGCAGGAGAATACATTTCACACCACAGTCTCCAACAACTGGAGGTCACACTGGTGGAAAACCCTTACACAATATTTCAGGATCCCACATATCCCACATATCGTCAGTTACTTTGGCACCTGCAACACAGTCCAGTGCTGGAGCGGATGCGGCCAGAATGGGGATCACTGCCACATTTTGTGGTCCTGCCTCAAAGTGGTCCCCTTCTGCATCAGTTGCCAAAGGAAAATAACCAAAATACTGCCAATTCACCAGCACCTTGGCTGAGCACACTTCTTACTAGGGAACCATCCCAAAAAGTTAAGAAAGTGAAGCACAAGTATCCATATATTAGTGGCTGCAGCTGGTAAGATGGTCACGCAGTGCTTGTTAATGAACAAATGTCCTTCAGTAGAAGCATGGCTGCAAAACTATATGCAAATTCAATAGATGGAACTTTGAACTGCTAAGTAGAGATTGCAGCTAGAGAAATT
Organism: Neoceratodus forsteri; assembly: GCA_016271365.2. Taxonomy (NCBI): domain Eukaryota; kingdom Metazoa; phylum Chordata; order Ceratodontiformes; family Ceratodontidae; genus Neoceratodus; species Neoceratodus forsteri. The sequence goes on along the minus strand of CM057449.1, from coordinate 1,146,001,581 downwards.
CAGAGTCACATGGCTTCCCTTTTTCAATTACTGAGCGGAATGGGAGGGATTATCAGTTCTAGAGTAATTGGCTGATCTGTAACTGAAAAATATATAAGCACCAATATCTGGAGATAAAGACACACAAGTATATTCACCACACAGATAGCCCAGGAATACCCAGCACTTCTGTTTAACAAGTTATCTGATAAGCACTGCTGTGTATAATTGAATTTAGTTATCCATGTACCTATCAATTGAATGGTAAATGCAGTGGGTGGAATGTGATAAGACAGTGGGTGGATGGGATGCAACAAACAGGCCTATACTTTGAGGTTGGGCAAGAATGCTCCAATTCATCTGAGACCTTGCTGAATTAATGAGGATAGGGACCCCAAAAGTAGTCTATGGTATGCTCAGAGTTTTTATTATAAAAGAGCTAACAGTCTAAACCTGGCAGCAATGCAACGTAGTGTCTTCTTTGTAAGGAATATGGGGATACCACTGTACAAAATGCTAGCCACACTCACACTCACTGTACCATATATATGCTACTATGTCGTTTTCATAATAGAAGTTTCAAAAAGAAGTGACCCAGTGATGACCCAAGGTCCATTGACAGGGAGTATAGACTCTGGTTGTAGGGACACTGCTATGTTTTCAGACTACCTTTTCATCAGAAAGAAATTACAGGGATGGCCCATCGGCACAGCAGTATCGCTACTGCCCATGACACCGATAATCTGGGTTCGAGAATGAGCCTGGGTCATTGATGGCTGGCAGGGGAGGTAGTTTGAGCATCCTGTTGAACACTTTCCTCCTCCAAGGGGGAGGACTGTCACATCGCCCCATTACTGCTGCCTGTAGATGCAAGGGTGGCAGTACAGGACTCATAGCTTGGGGAGGGGAGGACGCCGTTAGGCTCTTGGCTGAGATGTGTGCCAGCACATCTACAGTCTGGACTCATGTTCTTCGTATCAGTGTCCTCAGGGGGTAGGTTTTCAGGGGCAAAGCAACAGAACAAAAAAACCTGATAAAAAAACGAGCCCCCACTGCCACACAGCATAATCCCCAACAGCAGGAGGGGTGACAGAGCATGTTGGTCGGTATAACTGCCACTGAGTCCCACCAACAATAGGAGAAAAGATATGATATAAAGAAAGAAAGAAATTTCAAATGCATTAAAATGGGACCTTCCACTTTCAAAATTTACAACAGACTTTCAGAGCCCTTTCCTTACGAAGATATTTTTTTCTTTTATTAAACATTTTACAAATGTATGCTAGAGATTTATTTAAATAATAGTAATAGTGCCCTCTGTGTGGGCTATGCCTCTAGAAGTAGTCCCAGTGCACTCCTGTACCCTCTCTCACCATTGGTTCGGGACATAAAAGTATCAAAGTCATCCAGTGCTATACCCCATGATGCTGTGAGCCACTGTTTAATTAATGTAGTAATGAACATTTTGTAGAAGAGTTAAAAACTAGATGCATCTCAGTTTTTAAATCTTATGAAATTTGTCTGCTTTTACAAGATGGCTATCTCTAAATTTCACAAGTGGTTAATTCCAGTGTGTGATGTTTACAAAAAGCAGTTATTACGGATGAAAAAAGTTGTAAAATTGCCTCTGAGGTTCAGTGTTCAGCAGCACACAACTCTGCAAAGCAATAGTTAGGGGGGGCTGTGCTCTTACAGCAAGTGATTAAATAAAATGATAAGGAAGAGCAAAGACCAGAAAAATCACTTCAGTTTCAGCTAAGTTGCTGGAATCTGTTGGGTTAACTCTAAAAGAGGTGCTGAAGGTCAGGTGTACTTTTACAAACATTGGATGCCAGCTGCTGATGGGGTTTGCAGTAGCATGCCACATCATTTCTTACGGACAGTGCACACAGAATAGCCAGGGACTGCCAAAAATGGCAGGAGAGAAGCATCAGTCAGGGCACAGAGAGTTCAACAACACTCAGGCAAACAAATAAACAAAAATAAATGCTTGCTGAAAATGTTAGCTGGCTGCCATTCATTCTTAGCAGTTAACGTTTGTTTTCTTTTAGGAACTGAAGAAGGAAGCAAACTATGTAATGCATCATGACTGTCCCCATTCTACTCAATAGGTTAAACCCATTAAATACAAGCCCCTCAAGTCATATGTCCACTGAATAATGCCGAGGCAGCAGGAACCCCTTCCCATGCCAGTGACCCAGCTTCACATCCTGAGCCTGGGATGTTGCTGTGGGCCAGAAGAAGGATGACTGAATGTCACAAAGTTCTCTCTCCTCCTCTGGGGTGGGGGTGGACTGACTCCCATAGCTACACCACCCCCTGGGTGACCCCAGGTTGCAGTACAGCTGGGAGCGCATAGGAAGGAGGGGAGGATGCAAGTACAGTACCCAGGTATCAGGCATGCCAGTGCCAGGAACTATTCTATTTCCTCAGCAGTAGAGCCTAGAAAATGGAGGCAGGGAGGTTACTGGGCAGGCAAATAAAGCAAGGCCCTCTGCCATATCCAATGAGGGCTGTCTGCCTCCACCCACTGGGAACAGCCCCAAGCAATGTATCTCCTCACTGCTGGTGACTGGATTATGGGAGCCACCTGCCCACAGTAGGCGATGAATGTTAGGGCCCCACACCAGGGGGTGATGGCAATGGACTGTGGTGTGGCATCTTTGAGCCCCTGGGATCTATGAAAATGCAGTAGCTCCTCCACACAGGGAGAAGACTTGACCTAGTGGAAGTGGGGCAACCCCAAATGAGACCAAAGGAGGACAGAAAGAAGCTGGAGAAAGGAACTGCAAATCCCTGTCTCAGCTTCTGCCTCTGGCAGACTGTTCCAGGCACTCAGCGCTCTCTGTATGATGATGTGCCTTCATTGCTCCAGCTGAAGTTCATTGCCTTGATTTGTTTGCTGTGACCCCAAAGTAATTATTACCTTTTCTCTGAGTTTTATATTTAATTCTTCCATCTCTCTGAGGTTTTTCTTCACTATTTGATGTGATTTACGTCCCCCCGATTCTTCTCTTTTCCAGACTACACAACTGCAGCTCTGATAGTCTGTCCTCACTAGTATTTTCTTTTTAATGCTCTAACCAACTTTTGTGCCCATCACTGTATCTTCTCCATTATATCTTTGTCTTTTTAGTAATACTTAGAATGTCTCTGACCCATCTGAGGTTGCTAACACCTTCAACAATTTCTTCACTTCCTGTGCCCTCACTTTTCTTCTGCCTCCTCTCCTTCCCCCCTCCTGCCCGTCATGACTCTTCCCAAATGTCCTTCATTTCCTCAGCCTACACCCCTGTACCTTTTTCCTTCTGCCCAATGTGATAGGATTATACCCTAATCAATATGGGATGGACCCTTTCCCATCTTCTTCTGTTTCCAAGTCTGTTGTAACAGCACACCTATTCATCTATCCTTTAATTTCATGTGACTAGTTAGTGTGGCCACCTGACTAGATACCCTCCTCCCCCCCAATATTTTTTCTCTACCTCCCACTAAGTTTTCTAATTTCTTTTTTTTATATTCCCAGTCCATTCCCAGTATCATCAGTAAAACAGGGTGTAAAATGGACAATTAGTCGAAGGAAGTATACTTGCCCATAGATATGACATCAGGAGAAGCAATATCTCTGATAACAAATTCTGGCCATAGCAAATAGGGCTGCAGGTGAGGAATTAGGGGTAATCAATCAATCAATCAATCAATCAATCAAGTCTTTATTTAACCAGGCGTTCATCGTTGAGCAGAAGCTCATTTGCAAGATGGACCTGGGTGGAGCATGAACAATTGTATATACAGGTCAACACAGGTATTTACAAGGCAATACAGATAATACTCTTTACAGACAGGAAGAAAAAGACGTTCATATGTACATAGAATTATACAGATATTGTACAGATTACACGGTATTTACATACATAGAAGTGTCTATAGGAAGATAAAGCAGGTTATCTAAGGTTGCAGGAGGAAGTAACGGAAGAAAAAAATAAAAATAAAAATATACACCAGGTAGGGGGGAAGAGAGGGAGGGAAGTAGGGGGAGAAAGGCTAGGAGGGCACGGTGCACAGAAAGGAGTTGGTAAAGCTGGATGTAGAGAAGAAGAAGAAATCAGTATTTATATAGCGCTTTTCATACATCCAAAGCGCTTTTACAAGCAATGCTAGACTGGTAGTGAAGTGACTGAATGTGTGGTGTTGGCCATATAGCACACATCATCACCCACACAGCCTGGATAATTGCATGAACGGTTTATGGGAAGGGAATGTTGGCCAGGACACGGGAATGTTCCTACTCTTTGCGAAGAGTGCCCTGGGTTCTTTACTTCCACCTGGACACCCCCCAGGACAACACCAGGATGGGTAGAAGGGACCTGCGGTTTAACGTCTCCATCCGAAGTACGGCACACCCCAGCAGTACAGCACCCCCCAATACTGCACTCGGATGCCAGCGATTTTTAGGTGCAAGTTCAATCCCAGTGTGGGACGAGAACCCACGCCCTTCTAGTCCAGAGGCGGATGTGCTACCAACTGAGCCACGCTGACACCAAGAGAAGGTGGATGGAGAAAAGGAGTATGTGTGAGCCCCGGGATTGAATGCTATAAAGTACGGGGCATGGTAAGTTTTTCTTCATGGATGTCACAACCCAGGGTAGTGAGCTCCTATCCGAGGTTGGGAAAGGAAGAATAAGGGGATGGATGGGCCTACTGTTGATAAGACGGGGATAAGAGAGAGAACAATTAGGCTGGTGAGGAGCAAGCTGGGGGTGGTAAAAATATTGTTAATTATTTTCTTAATATTTTTACACCAAATTTTCCACACAGCCTTGTTATGAACCTGCCTAATGACGATGGGCAGAGAAAAGGTTTACTTCCTAGCTTAAAGGTGATTTAGGTCAGGGACTGCAAAATCAACTCTCAGGACACTAAAAAAGTTGAAAATGACAGCTGTCACATTCATGAGGTGCTCAAAAGAAATGGCTATGTTGAACATTTAGGGGTAAAATATTGAATATTACCAAACATACAAGCCTGCATTCTCAAAATTCAATGTAGGCTCATAACCTTTGAGTTATGACATTTTTACACAAAATTTTCAACATAGCCTTCTTATGATCCCACCTCATGAACAAGGGCAGAGAAAATGTTTAACTCCTGCTGGAAAGGTGATTTAACCTTTTATCACCCAAAATGTGGGAAACAAAGAGTAAAAATCTCTCAAGGAAGGAAAACAGAACCGTAAAAAATCCTTTTTTTCTGACACCTGTTAACAACTTTTCTGTGAAAATGTGTTTGCTTGGATCATCTCTTCAACCCACAGATACCCAGATTGTAACAGGTGTGGCCACCCCATTATAGTCAACTAACCAAAATAATGTATAATAAAGGGACTTACCTGAGTGCAGGGTGCCAAGGGGTAGTCCTGAAGAGATATTATCCACCACACCTGTAAAAAAGAATAGAAAAGGGGTCACAAAGGATCTGCAGCTCTTAGGGGGTCCAAAAGGGTGGAAGGGACAGGACAGAAATAAAAGTATACTGTGCTTATCTGATAGGGTCGGAGTCCATGTCCTGTTAGACCTGTAGAGATTAAAGAGGAAAGTTAAGAGGAAAAAAGATTTAAAAGCGCAAAAGCAGAGTAAAGGGTGTGTGGTTTGGGGGGAAGGGGGCTCAGCTAAAATCCCTTTGCACACAATGGTGGCTGAGTGGCCATTAATTTATTTAGTAGCCCAGGTGGCTAGTGATAGATAGTGGGAGGCTAGTTGCCCTTTTGTTAAAAATAAAGTAGGCATTGCTGACCAGTGGGGCTTGGAAATGCTCTGGGTGGGACAATGTTATAATAGCCCCGGTGTTCTAGTGGGCTACCACCCTAATGGCTGAGGCCTGCATTTAGTTAAAATAAATTAAAATCCTTTTCCCTGCCTGAGGTCTAGTGAGGGCTCCCTGAGACCTTTTATGCTGTGGGCATTGTTGTGATTGTGGCAGCAGCAGGAGGATATGCTGGCGCTGCAGTGCAGCCTGTGTGTGGCGCAACCGCACTGAAAGGAAAGTGCCTGAGGGTTCTCTAAACTCCCAGCCAGCACAGAGCGTAGGCTATGGCCTTCTCCACAAGGGTGGGAGCGGAAGCCAAAAGAAGTCAGCGGGATGTGAACAAGACATGGGATGAAACACCTCCTCCCACCTTCCTGAACTGCCACTACGACTGCAAATTGTGTGTGCCCCGAAGGGCTTTACACAGCAGTCCAGGGGCTGGAGAGCAGCAAGGTTGCTCCATGAGAGGGTCTGCTGTTTTGTTTTTAATTATTATTAATTGTGAATTCTCAAACAAAAGGAAAAGAACACAAAAAACACTTGGATCTTTTGTGTAAACTGACTTTTCTTTCAAGTTCTCCCTTACTTGTAGGATGATAAAATCACTGTAAAGTGGAAAGAAAGAAAGAGAGAGAGAGAGAGAGAGAGAGTCACTGAAATTGACAAAAGTACGGTCTCTCTCTCTCTCTGTCTCTGTCTCTCTCCTCTCTTGCTCTCGACTTCTCAAAGGAGTGTCCCCAACTGAATGCAAGCATTAATAAAACAACATAAATCAAGCTTATGCCAATAATTTTTTTTGTTGGCTAATACAGCTGTTATAGCTCCCCTTGGAGAAAAGGAATACTTTTTGTAGCAGGGAAAAGTGAGGAGAGAGATGCTCAAATTTAAGACAAAGGGCGCGGTCTCTCTTTTGTTCATTCCAGGTAGCTGTGGCACAGTTCTATGGGCTTCAGAAATGCTCTTTTTACCCCTCCTTTTCACACTCTAGCAAAGCAGTACACATAAATAAATAACAGCACTGATGGCAGCTTTTACCAAATCCTGTTTTGCTTTCCTCTCTCTCTCTCTCTCTCCCTCTCCCTCCCTCCTTCCCTCTCTCTCTCTCTCTCTCTCTCTCTCTCTCCCCTCTCTCTCTCTCTCTCTCTCTGTCTCTCGGCCGCTAAGTTGTGTGTGCCCCAAAGGGCTTTATAGAGCAGTGTGTGTGTTTTTTTTTCTCTTGCCTTTTGATTATTATTATTAGGATTGCTAATTTCCTTAGGAGCCCCGAGAATACAAACACTTCTGTTGAGAATAAGTACTTATAAATATAGAAAAAGAGTTGCAGGAACTCAGGGTATATTGAAACATAGCCTGCTCATTTTGCTTTTGTTATACCCCTGAAACTAGCACACACAGCTCTCTCAGCAGCCTGTTTCCTGAACTTACATACAACTGAGTGGCTGCTGTGGCCGTGTGTCCTGCATTTTGCACAGCCACTTTTTGCTGAAAGTTATTTATTTATTTTTTTTAAATAGCAGGACTTTATTCTTTCATTAAATAAATACTGTTAACCTCCTTTTGGAGCCTTACAATACAGACGCCTCATGCAGCTCTTCCTGCAGCGAAGCCTGCCTTTTGAATCTCAGCATAGCCCAGCTGACTGTTGCTCCATGAGACTGTTTGCTCCTTTCTTTTATTGTGAGCTCCCAAAGAAAGGAAAAGAACACAAGAAACACTATGATCTTTTGGTGTAAACTGACTTTTCTTTCAAGTTCTCCCTTACGTGCAGGATAATAAAATCACTGTAAAGCAGAGAGAGAGAGAGAGTCACTGAAATTGACAAAAGTGCGGGCTCTCTCGCTCTTCCTCCCTTGCTCTCGACTGTTCAAAGGAGTGTCCTCGACCAAATGCAAGCATTAATAAAACATCATAAAACAAGTTTATGCCAAGAATTTTTTTGTTTGCTAATACAGCTGTTACAGCTCCCACTGGAGAAAAGGTATACTTTTTGTAGCAAAGAAAAGCGAGGAGAGAGATGCTCAAATTTAAGACAGAAAGGGCGCGGTCTCTCATTCACTCCAGGTAGCTGAGGCTCAGTTCTATGGGCTTCAGAAATGCTCTTTATACCCCTCCTTTTCCCACACTATCAAAACAGTGCACATAAATAAATAAATAATGGTGGCTTTTGCCAAATCCTGCTTTGCTTGTTTTCTCTCTCTCTCTCTCTGTCTCTCAGCCGCAAGCTGTGTGTCCTCTGAAGGGCTTTATAGAGCAGTCCAGGGGCTGAAAGGTGCCAGAGAGCAGCAAGGTGCTGCCACGGTAATGGAGCAGGAAGAGGTGTGCGCTGGGCAGGACCACCAGTCAGTAAAGCCGCACCGCACTAAAGCAGAGGAGGATGGGGTGGGTAGTCCTTCCAAGAGGACTGCAGGGCTATGCCCACTGTAGCCCTAAAAAAAGTGCAGTGTGGAGTGCTTCTGGTTCTCAGGCTCAGAGGCTGCTATTGACACCTTATCAAGTTGTACAGTCGCAAGGAACGACGTAATCATTTTCTGAATTCAAGTAGGTCTGCAGGGCTACACCCACTACAGCCCTAAAAATAAAAGAAAGCTACTCAATTCAGAATGATTTTGTGAATAGTAGATGTATTTTTATTTGATCTCATTTTAGTCCTACTTGCAATCCGTGGAGCTGGATAAGGAATTGAAAGTAGTTAACGTAGCTTGTTTTTCTTCCTACTGTCGGGTATTTTGTAAAGTAGAAAGCACAGTTAAATGATTGGGAATGCTGAGCTTGTGCTGGTAAAGAGTATTACTACATACAAGCTGCAGCCACACCCAGTAAAAGAATGCAAGCATACAGCTTTACCCAGTAGCCTTTGTAAAAACAAAACACGCCTCTACAACTGTTGTTCTTATCCCATTTTGCTTTTTTCTTTTAAGTTTCTTTCTGCATTTCTGTGGCTAAGTTAAAAGGAGTTAAACAGAGCTAGAAGTACAAAACTAGTGCCCTGGTAGTTTGCTTTTAAATAGTTGTACACTGAAAACTCCCAGAAGAGAAACACTGAGGGAAGAGTTTTACATTTTCTCTTCCCCTCACTATGTAACACGATACAGTTCTTATTTTTTTTTATTTTCTTGCTACTTCCTGGTAGTGAAGTAAAGGGTTCCTTACTCAAGAAGGCTGGAAACTGTCTGTTTATAAGGATCAGCTGGCCCCTTTGATCCTATTATTATGGGATAGTTCAAATTTCAAGTTTATTGCATTAAAACTCCATTGAGCAAGCTCATTCACAAGGAGGTCCTGAGGAACATATACAGACAAAGGAAATTACATACATAAAATCTTGATACATTAAAGTACATGGTACATGTGGTACATAGTGCTCAAAATAAGACATGAAAGGTAATATTTATAAACATAACCTGGAGATATCATTAAAGTAGAGCAACTACAGCCAAAAAGTTGGAACAAGAGCAATAGGATGCATAAGGTGAAGGAAGCGTATAAGATAGGCCACAAGGGAGTGGAGAGGGAGGATCTTGTGAGGGAGGAGGGGGAGGGAAAAGGAGGAAAAGTGTAGGGGAATATCGAAAGTAAGGAAGGCTGAAATAAAGAGTAAAGGGAGGGTGGGGAAGGAATAAGAGAGGTAAGTAGAATTAGAAAGTAGAAGAATTAGGGAGGGGAACTGAGTTGTTGATATAAAAGTCAACAGTCAAGTAAGGACTAGAAACAGCCACAGGCATTTTATAATTTGGTCGCAGCAAAGATTTTAAAGAGATTGACAGAAACAATGATAAGAGAGTTTCAGTATAGACTGGAGCTGGTTCCAGATAGTTGGAAGTGTGTATGAGATGGCACGTTTACAAAAGGAGGTACGAGTCTTAGGCATCTCTAGAAGGATAAAGTCAGACTTCCTAAGGGAATACGAACTGTGGGAAATGCAAATAAGGGATTTTATATAGCTTGGTAATTTGTTCAGGAGGATTTTGAGAGTCCAACTGCCAGAGTGAATCAAACATCTGGTAGTAAGCGACATCCAGTCGACAGCTGCATACAGATCACAATGGTTAGTTTAAAAAGGGGAGTTAGTAATGAACCATAGTGCACAATGGTAGAGGACGTCCAATTTGTTCAGGTTTAAGGCTGAAGTAGAATTGTAGATTATGTTGTCATAATCGAGTAAAGGGAAAGGGAACATTGTTTAACCAGGAGTAGCACACTAAGTCGAAGCTTGTTTCCAGATGCGACCTGGAAGCACAAGGAAGTTAAGAGACTTTCTCAGAATCACACAGTATGCACCTAGGAGGCTGTGGGATTCAAATCCAGGTCTCCAGATCTGCAGCGCGGAGCTTTAACCCACTGTGCTATACTAAGTAAAGGCAGGAATGTGGCCTGAACAAGCCTAGTTCTAATCTCATTAGGGAATAGGGACCTGTTTCTGAAGAAGAAACCTAATGGATTTTAACCTGCTGGTCAAGTTATCAATATGGTCATTAAAGGTGAGCTTATTATCTAGCCATATAGCTAGGTATTTGAATTTGGAGACAACCTCAAAAGATTCACCTAGAGAGGTGACAATAAAGTCATTAGGCAGGTTTAGAGAGGTGGTGGTGGTGTTGAGATTAAAAATCATGGTCTTAGTTTTTTTTTGGCATTAAGAAGGAGCTTTGCATTAATAAGACTCTATTCAAGCTGTGCAAAGTCAGCTTGTAGTACATCTCTTACTTCAGACAGAGTTGAGCTAGAAGTGTACCGGACTGTGTCATCAGCAAAGAAATGCAATTTGGAATTATTTATGTTATGGTCAAGATTATTAATGTAAAGAGAAAATAGGTAGGGGCTAAAATGGAGCCTTGTGGGACTCCCCTAACGATCAGGATGGAGGCTGAAAATAGGCCATCAGCCTTAACATTCTAAAACCTTCCTGTTAAATAACTGGTAAACCACTGAGCAGTGGAGGGGTGGCACCCAGATTAATAAGGCTACTGACAATTAATTTGTGATCTATGGTGTCAAACGCCTGACTGAGATCTAGGAAGACTGCACCAGTTATCTTTTTGGAGTCCAGAGCTGAAACTCAGTCATTAGTAACTTTAGCAAGGACTGTGACAGTACTATGATTAGGCTGGAAACCAGATTGAGCTGGGCTGAGAAGGGAGAAGGTTTTGATATGTTGTTTTAGTTGGAAGTAAATCAATTTTTCAAAGATTTTGGAGAGAATGGGCAGGACAGAGATGGGCCTATAATTATTTAAATCACCTAGTTCACCTGATTTGAATAAAGGAAGGATATGTGCAGATTTCTAGCAAGATGGAACTGTGGCAGTGATGGTAGAAAGATTGAATATATGAAGTATGGGTCAAGTAGCCTAATTTTAAGAAGAATGGTTCTAGTCCATCATCACCAGTACCTTTTTTAGTGTCTAAGTTGAAAAGCGAATCTTCAACTTATTTGTAGGTGACTGGATGCAGCTGGAAGGGATGAGGTGAGTTTGGGACTTCAGGGATAGTCCTAGCCAAGGGACAATTTGCAAGGCCTGCATACAGAGAAGAATCAAAGGCTAAGCCAGCGGTAGCAAAATGTAAATTGAGTTCTTCAAGGATTTGACTATTGCTTTCGATGACCTTGCCACTGGCATATATCTTGCCTGGAATGAAGGGAGCAGCCTGATGTCCTTCAATGGATTTGAGGGTCCCCCAGATTTTGTAAGAATTCCTTTTTGTCTGTTCCAAGGTAGTGATATAGAAGTTCAATTTGGCAGCATGAATGGATTTAATACAGGCATTCCTTGCAGCTCTGAAGGCCTGCCAGTCAGTTAGACATTTAGTACGCCTAGCCTGAGCCCAACGTTTGTCGTGGTTTGTGAGCTCAGCCTTGAGGTCAGGTGTGAACCAGGGGTGAGAGGATTTACGCACTCTAGATCTGGTGAAGTGGACATGCTTGTAAGCCAGGGCAGTAGGATTGTTATTCAGAATAGTGACAGCCTAATCAGCCATTTTAGCAAGATAGAGAGCTTGCCAGTTTAAAATACCCAAGTCTGACAGATAAATCACCGTGTTGAACTTGTGGTAGGACCGTTTAGTTATTAACCTGGGTTGGTGATGACCCTTAAGTTGTGATCTTGTACATACTATGACCCCATGATCACTCGTATCATTGTGGAAAACAGCAGAATGCAGAATTTTGTGAGGGTGACTGGTTAATATGACATCGAGTAGAGAACTATTGCAGTTATTTGCAGTATTAATCCTAGTGGGTTCATTAACAATCTGTGAGAGGCCAAGCTTCTCACAGAGAAATTTCAGGCCATTTGATGTAGAGGTAAACCAGTCCATGTTAAAATCCTCAAGGATAGAGGAAGAATCAGCTGACTATCCCAAATCTGAAAGTTTTTTTTTTTTACAGGATTTCCAGAATACAGTTTAATGCCTGAATAAAGAAATTGTAATAAAAGAAGTAACATTGTACCTTGTAAGTAAAAAATAATGTTGTAAATAACAAAGTTATAAAGTTATGTCCCATGACTTGCTTGGAGAAGAGTATAAAAATCGCTATGCTTGTGACATCAGGAGCTGTTTTGGCTCAGTACTTGCTGACCATTAAAGAAGGTGGATATGCTGTTTTTCATGTCCTGGAAAGGTACTTTGGCTTGCTGAAGTCATCGTTTTTGTTGTTGTTGTTTTTATTTTCCTAATTGAATGTAAATATGTAAGTAAAACCACATAATGGTGTATTCAACCGTCACAATTTGGTGCTGTTGTCTATTTGTATCCCACTAACCTCCTACCTCCACAGAGACCACCCTCACTGCCTTACTCTCTCAATGACAAAAAAGGAGTGAACACACAATTGGGCATGTCAGGGTTTGTGAAAAATAGTTATTATAACAAAGAGCAAGAACAGTGCAACAAACAAGGTGCAAGCCTGCTGAGGACAAATTCCTATGAGAATTCGGAGCAGTGTGATCCTTCCTTATGGAGTGAAGATGTCCACTCATACCATCCCTATTTAAAGTTAGAAAATTTAAATATTTTAATATGTATGGCACATTCTTAATATGTTAGCAGCCCCCACAGCATTATCAGACATAAAATTATCAATATCGGAAAGCCTGTAATCAGAATCTATAGGGAAAATGCTTGCATGACAACAAAGTGATAGTGTTGTTGTTGTGAAAAAAGTGACAAAAAACAGTAGTTAGTTACATAAAACTTTATTTTTAAACAGGATAAGAACTTTAAGTCCAAAGGACCTATTTACAAAGTTGTCCTGTGTACATAAAAATACATACAGTACAGTCGTTCTTATAAACAAACAGTGGATCATACTAAGATTACATACAAATACAGTACATGTAATGTGTCAGATAGAAAGTTAATGTTTTTCTGTTCTAAGCATGCTAATTTAAACTTAGTTGTAAAATTACAAACACTAAGGGAGGGCTGACCAATTAATACCATATTTTCATATCAAATTTGCAGACTTATAATTGTAAGCACTTCATAATAATTTAAACACACATCATAATTTAAATCATCAAGTTCATAGTATCAAAAGAGCAGAAATATGTAAAAAATCCACAAGCAATTCAGTCTTTTGAAGACAAATTATGAGATTTAAAGTTTTTCAGGATATTGTTTTCTGTGGCATTCCAGGCGAAATGTATAGATACTGGGTGGGATATTAAGACTGCTCCAGGCTGTGGCGCAATCCTGGGTGCAGCACAACTTGGATGCGGAGGGGCATGGACAGGGTAATATTCAATGGAGCTGCGCCATGGCACAGCATAGTTGAATATCAGCTCCTTGGCCACCCACAATGCACATGGTGCAATGGCACTGTGCCAGCTCAAGTGGCCAGAGTGGAGCAGGGGGATGCACTAGTGCAAGTGCCGTTGTGATAGGCGCAACCACTGCGATATTCAAAAGTGCACATGCAAATGGTGCCATAATGTATACAAGGCACAAATGGGGCTATTTGCATGTCATTATGGCCCCAATTACATGCAGGTGCATCAATCCCTGGTGACTTACACCTGACACCCTGCCAGGCTGCAGCCATTGGGTAATGATGCCCCCTGCTCAAGCGGCAACACACTCCGATGCCGGATCGCGGGCATATGAATAAAATGTAAAAGTCCCATATCCCTGGTGGTCCAGTGGACTGCTCGCAGCCCGATCATGGGCATATGTTGAAATATTATAGTCCTATATCCCAGCCCGATCGAGGGCATCAGTAATATGTTATAACACACAATCCAGCCCTGGTGGCCCAGTGGTGCCCCCTCCCACCCACTGGCTCCACCACCACTCACCCCCAGTCAGTGGCGGGCGGCAGCTCCCCATCAGCTTGCTGCCTCACGCCTGCCAACTGACTCTGCAGTGGGGCTTGTATGTCCATTGGTCCACAGCATGAGCCAATGGGCATGTAGCCTGTACCGTACTACACAGTCAGATATGTGAATGGATCCATTCACATTTCTGGACTGTGTAGACAATACAGACTGCATGCCCATTGGCTCACGCTGCAGACCAATGGGCTACAGCTACCATACAGAGTCAGTCAGCAGGCAGCGGGTGGCAAGTGGTGGAAGCTGTCCCGCCACTGAGAGGGGGAGCAGTGGGGGCCTCAGTGGGCGGGTGGGGAGGGGCACCACTGGACCATCAGGGTTGATTGGTGTGTCATAATTTATTACTGATGCCCATGATCGGGCTGCGAGCAGTCCACTGGACCACCAGGGATATTGGACTATTACATTTCAACATATGCCCACGATTGGGCTGTGGGTGGTACACTGGACCACCAGGGATATTGGACTATGATATATAACACATGCCCATGATCGGGCATGGGGGGCACCACCACGAAGGTGCCACCGGAGCTCGGGTGGCCACCCACAGGTGGCAGCTGCCGTGTTGTTCCCTGCAATATGGCAGCTCACCTGTAGGTGGCTAGCTGTTGCTCCTTTTTTTTTGGCTCACCTGTGTGCAGTGCAAGTAGGGATTGCAAATGCATGGGCTCAGCACATCCTGGGCTGAATATTGGGATGCATGGAGTATGCATGGGCACCCCCCCCCCACTTGCACCACATACATTACTGATGAACTCTGGCACATCGGGATTTGTGCCAGGCACATTCCCTTTTTGAATATCACGCCAGGGTGCATCAGTGGGCTGTAATTATTGCGTAACTGTGTTGCGCCTACGCGCGAACTCCTTCTGAATATCCCGCCCACTGTATGGCAATATCCAAATGCGGGAAAAAAATTATTGCCTGGAAACTGAATCCTAATGTATTGATAATGGTACAGAGGCACCATTATAATCAGGTTTGTGTAAGGTGTTCAGTGTTAAACCCCTAACTTTGCACCTTAAAAGCTTCATCACTGTTTGACAAAATCAGCTGAAATTGTGAACGTATTGCCTCTGAGGCAAGATGTAAATCTGCAAGAAGTTTTGTGATGGCAGCTTATGCAGTTTCTGAGATCTGCATATATAATTTTTCTATAGATGTCAAATTTTTTCCCTATGCTTAACATGTGATTTTTTTTTTTTGCTCTTACCTACAGCCTACATGGAATGGAATTGTTTCCCCAAACGTTCAGGGTACAGGCTTAATGTTCTAAGGCAGTTACTTTGAAAGGTTTGGTGAAAAAATATTAAATGGTTCCACAGTTATAAGGCTTTAAAGGTCTGTGTTTTTCTGTTCTGCGCTTGCTCAGTAGGGTTTTTGGGATAATGTTCTGCTATGACACCAAAAAATTCTGGTTGCAGGACCCTTTTTGGTTTTTCACCCTTGCTTCTCACAGCACAAAACATGTTTTATTCTGTGAGAATGCCACCTTGTTGATTTTCTCCTCGAACTAACAAGCATGGAAAATACATAAAAATGCTGTCATTTTAAAAAACAAATACCAGAACCAAGCTAAACTGGCCCCCTTTTAGCTAGATTCTGATGTTTGTTTGTTTTTTTTAAATAAGGGCCAGAAATATTTTTATTGGGCACCCAAAATCCTGGGTGCCCAGCTTAGTGAGAGGGGTCTTTCACCTGTGTTCTTTCTATGAGAACAATAGGATTTTTTGACATCTTCAGCTGCAGCTGGAACTCATGTGATCAATAATATATTATTGTCTTTTTTAAAAACTGTCCCAGAACGTGTGCATTTTCAGGACATCTGTGTGTGAGAGTCACTCTACACAGAATAAGAGTGTCTCATGCGCATGGGAAAGGAGCATTCTGATTGGTATTAAGCACTCCCACAATCTATAATTCATATTTAAGGATGTGTCCCTCACTTTGAGGGCCTGTGTCCCTCATTTCAGTGACAAACAGTTAAGAAGTATGCCAGCTCATAATAGCCCCGATCCCATGTACTGCAAAAACCTCCCCCCACCCATCTTAGTACAACCACCCTTACCACTCATGTCCCCTGCGAAAGCCCCAATCCCATGTATGTCAAAACCCTCCCCTCACCCATCTCAGCCCCTCCACCCTCCCCACCCATGTCCTCACATATACTCACTCACAAGTAGTTAACTGTTCTTCAGCGATCTGCAAGGTGCCACCAATAGTTTTTTAATAGTCTCACCGCCGTAGCCTGAATGGTGGCAATTGCTCATGATACAGTAAGTACTACTGGGAGCGAATGCCAGTATTTAGGGCATGGTGCTGAGATGGTTAGTATACTGTCAGCAGCACCCTGCAGGTCATTGGAGAAAGTTAACTACTTGTGGGTGAGTTTCTGTGGGGACATGGGAGTAGAGAGTGGTGGGGCTGAGATGCAAGGGAGAGGGTCATGGAATAGATCAAATTTTTCCAATCCAAAAGTAAAAATTAATCACATGAGCAGCCGGTTCATATTGCAATACAAGTACAACTAAGTTACATACTGTTTCTATGTCTCTTCCACATTATCAGCCATTTCCTTAGTTTTTATTTTAAGTTGTTCACTATTTAATTTATCTTTGGTCAGTTCCACAACTTATTGCTTGGTAACTTTTTTCAATTTATTCTTAGGCATAATTGTCCTGTTTATTTTTGTTATACTTAGTCCACTTCTGTGTACTGTATTCTGTATCTTTGTATCTGTTATCTTTTCCCCTTCCCCTTTCCCCTTCCCCCAGGATGCATCTGAAAATGAGTTGCTACCAGCACAGCATGTCTTTAATGGTAAAACCTTTAAACTACACACACATACATAAATAAATAAATCTCTTATAACATTAATGCATTAGCAGCCTTGTGGCACTGTCCACAGTTTGTTTGTTTGTTTGTTTGTAAAAGTGAAAAACTGTCCACCTACTATACTGCTGCTATCACACAAAAATGTATTTGTTTACATTCCTTGATCAACTTTCACTGCACCTTTCCTAGACTTTGGACCCCACCCACCCACACACACACACAGTCTAGGCACTCATGATGCAGTGAGAGTAGAGGAAACTATTGCATCCATGAGTGGCTACTCTGTTTGGGG
Source organism: Neoceratodus forsteri (assembly GCA_016271365.2). Classification (NCBI taxonomy): domain Eukaryota; kingdom Metazoa; phylum Chordata; order Ceratodontiformes; family Ceratodontidae; genus Neoceratodus; species Neoceratodus forsteri. The sequence goes on along the minus strand of CM057449.1, from coordinate 1,145,984,341 downwards.
GGTGCTTGTACTGTTCAGGAAGCATACAAGGAGAGATGATCATGGATCTGAAACAAAACAATGGTATAATTACACCATTATCATGCGTTTCAGTTCTATTAAGAAAAAAAGCAGATAAAACAATCAGTAGCATCAATAAATTTTAGAGAAGCTAAGTAATCAGGTAAACTGCTGCTTCTTTTTCATACATTCGGTTTCTCCCTAGTGCTAGTTGTTCCTTCTTCATTCATAGCAGAGAAACATTTCTAACACGGTGGTGCCTGTTGAGAAATAAAAGTTACTATTAGCTATAGACAGTATTACCTTCTAAAAAAGTCAGAAATAGAAGAGTGGTTAGAGAGAGTTCTGGGATTTGCCTGCCTTTTGACAAAATAACAGTGGGTGACTGTCAGAGTTCACAACATACAGCTCTGCTAACCACTATACTGTATATTACACTAGCACTCTAATTACTAAGTCATAAGGGCTGGTCAGATATCTGGGACTTGACCGCCAGGGCAGGAGTATCAGCATGTACAATAGAGCACTGGCACTTCCAGTAGACGCATCCACGGTTTCATTCACCCATTTCACTAGTCATGCCATTTATTATTAATAAACAGTGACATAATTGCTTTTTTCTACAGATATGTGGATCAACAGCTGTTTAAAATGATTATTTTTAACATACCATTACCATAATACAGAAAGGTTCTAAAAGATTTGGATAAGAGTTGGACAAACATCCAAACCTTTTGTTGTTTATCAGAACCTTTTAGAACCTCAGAACCTTTTGAGGTTCTTCCACCTCTAGTTAATACTAGGTTACATAATGCTTGAAGAAAGCCTAGTGGAGTGTGGATCCTCTTCCAACATTATTCTTTTTTTTATCCATCATGTTATAGCTGTATCATCTATAGGGTTAGTGGGGGATACATAACTGCACTGCATTCACCTTGATCTTTTAAATAATTAAAAGGTATAATAATATACATAATAATACAATTTATTTAATTGAGCACCTTTCAAAATTTCAAGGTGCTGTACAGCAAGAACAAACATAAAACATATTCAATATATTCAATAAAATCAGGTATGAACATATATTCCAATACAACAGTATAAAATCAGAACAAAGAAGGAAATGCCTTTCCCATAAAAAGGTCTTTAGTGCCTGCTTAAAACTCCCCACCATCCTACATTCCCAGAGCTGATGGGGCAGAGAATTCCAGAGGGTAGGTGCAGCAAATCCAAATGCACGGGCACCAGATGACTTCAAATTTACCCTCGGAATCTCCAGCAACCCCTTGTCAGCTGAGGGGAGCTGTCGCAGAGGGGTGTAAGGTACCAGGAGTTCTTTCAAGTAGTCAAGACCCAGACCGTGTAGGGCTTTGTAGGTCAAAAGACCCACTTTAAAGGTGATCCACCACTGCATTTGCAGCCAGTGCAGAGCGCGCAGCACAGGGGTAATATGAGAACTTCTAGAGGCCCCAGTCAACAAACGTGCTGCCGCATTCTGCACTAGCTGCAAGCAGCGGATATTAACCCCAGGAAGTCCTAGGTAAAGGGAGTTACAGTAATCAAGGCACGATGTCACAAAGGCATGGACCAAGACCGGCAGGTCACTGGGCGGAACAAGATGCCTAATCCTGGCAATGTTCCTAAAATGGAAAAAGGCCAGCTTGACAACTGCAGACACCTGATGACAGAAGGTCAAACCAGCATCAAGCTCTACTCCCAGGTTACGCACCCGTTCAGAGGTGAGGATCTGGTCCGCCCCCAGGATTAATCCAGAGGGGAGACCAGTCCTCAATCCCTCTACCCTGTGACCCAGGTCCACAACCATAACCTCAGTCTTTCCTGGGTTCAGCTTTAAACTGCTGGAATTCATCCAGTCTTGGATGTCTGTGAGGCAGTTGTTCAGTACTGAGATAGCACTAACCCGGTCAGGTGCAAAAGACAGGTAGAGCTGGGTATCATCAGCATAGCAGTGAAACCTCAGCTCATACCATCTTACAATGTCTCTGAGGGGTAGCATATATACTGCAAATAACATGGGGGAAAGCACCGAGCCCTGAGGCACCCCACAAGGCAGAGAGAAGGCCCTGGATGAAAACAAACCTGAGACCACTCTCTGCATTCTCCTTGAGAGCGATGAAAACCATCTGAGGACTGTACTCGATAGCCCACAAATGGACCTCAGGCATTCGAGCAGAACCCCATGATCCACAGTATCAAAAGCTGATGATAGATCAAGGAGAACCAAGATAGAACGGTGTCTCTGATCTCTCACCATCAGGAGATCATTGAGCACCCGAACCAGAGCAGTCTCGGTACTATGCCTCTTGCAAAACCAGACCGGAGAGGTTCGTATAAACTATGGATGGTCAAATGGTTATCCAATTGAGCCACCACAACTTTCTCAATAACCTTCCCCACAAAAGGGAGGTTAGAGATTGGCATGTAGTTTGCTAGGTCATTTAGGTCTAAAGAAGCTTTCTTCAGAAGGGGAGTCACCACCCCTTCCTTCAGAGAGCTAGGAAAAACTCCCATATCTAAAGAACACCGGATAATCCGAGCTAAGACCGGGCCGATGATCTCACTACAACCCAAAATCAGGGAGGTAGGGCCAGGGTCTAAACTACAGCATATGGAATGCATCTCATGGACAATCCTCATAGTGTCTACGAGATCTGACAGGTCAAAGGCACTCCAGGAAACTCCAGGCTCTGCGACAGGACACTGATCAATTGCAACGTCCTTGGAATGAGGTTGGAGGCACTTCCTCCTGATGTCTTCAACCTTATTCGCAAAGAATCGAGCGATCTCCTCACAATCAGTTTGAGTAAAGACTCGACGGATCTGTTGACAGGCTGGGTTGCACAGTCTGTCAACAGTTCTGAAGAAGCTGAGCCGATCGATTCCTGCAACAGAAATTTCCCTGGACAGAATTCTGCCTTCTTATGGGAAATTGCTGTTTGGTAGAGTTTATAATGCTCTAGCAAAATAAGGTGGTCGGCATTAGTGGTGGTCTTCCTCCAACGACGCTCCAACCTATGCCCCATCCTCCGCAACCCTCTCAGAGCCCCATCAAACCATGGGGCAGCGGGACAACACGGAAGGGGGCGAACACGGACTGGTGCAATCTGATCGAGTGCTGCCGATATGGCCCTATTATAGGCCACTACCAGCTGCTCAGGATCAGTGCAGAATTCGTCCAACAACGAGAGGTCAATAACCGCCATCAGGTCTTCAGGGACTACGTCCCGCAATGGGCGGTACCTGACCAACTCCACAGGGGCCAACCTACCCAGCAGGCCTCAAAATTGAACCCAACTGAGTAGTGATAGGACCAACTGACTGGTTCCACCACCAAATTGGAAGCCTCGATCCCCAGGAGGAAGACCAGGTCAAGAGAGTGACCTCCCTTGTGTGTAGCTGAGGAAACAACCTGTGTAAAGCCCAGAGATGTCATCTCCTGGAGGAAATGTTGACCAAAAAGTGAAGATTCGTAGTCGACCCAAGCATTGAAGTCACCCAGAACCATCAGTCTGGGAGACTCCAAGGCCATGTCAGCGGCAAAATCTGCTATTTCCTGCAGAAAAAGCTTCTCATCACCTGGTGGATGATAAATGAGGGCAATCCTGCACCCTACACCAGCTACCACAATACACTCAAATGACCTGGCCTCCTCAAACTGGTACACCAGTTAGGCCCAATTCGGTCTTGAAACAGACCGCCACCCCCCCCCCTATCCAATCTCGGGTGATGTATAACCAGTACCCGGTGGGAACAGCGGCACCTAAAAGAGGGGCCGCAGTCCCATCCAAGCAGGTCTCAGTAATGCAAGCCAGATCTGCCCTTGCAACAAAATCTGCAATAAGACCAGTCTTGTTGCAGACAGATCTGGAATTGCATAACAACGCCCGAGTTGCACGAGGTTGGCGAGTTGTCCCAACCACTTGCCCTCCCAAACTGGAGGTGCCCTTGAGTATGGGAACCAGAACAGAGTCACCGCGTTCAAGCAGCCATTTCGCCCCAGGGCGTCTTCTTGGCCTGACCACCCCTATGGGAAGGCCCCGCTCACTCTGCTATCCACAACCCCCCACCCATCCCCAAATCCCCCTTCGAGCAATCCCCAACGCCCGACAACGATGATAAATACAAGCAGGCGGCGGGGGTGAAGAGAAGGGGCAGAGGGCATGGAGAGTGGAGGCCAAATAGCATAAGACAGGAGGGGCAGGCAGGCATATCTAGCTGCTCAATTTAAAGCAATAAATATAATAAAAACTACCCGCAAACTTCCTGCAACTAAAATTATACAACTACAAATTATGAGACCGACTAGAATAAAAATAAAAATAAACCAACTCTCTAACACAAAACCTAGTTAATTGATTTAACCCACAGGTCCTCTCACAGCCTGGAGGTCAACCAAAAATTAACCAAAACAATTTTAAATTATTCCCAGGTCCTCTCACTACCTGGTACTTAAAAACAAATTAAACACTCTCACAAAAATAAACAAATAATAATAATTAAATCATAATAATAATAAAAATAATAAACAGAGGAAATAATTTAAAAGCCACCCTCCGGGACTCTCTCACAATACCGGATACAGGTGGGATAAAAGATATTATATAGCACTCTCACTGCTCATATTATTTCCTCAAACAAAATATAATTGCAGACAACAAGAATCCTGTCTGTGCAACAGGATACAAATATCAAATAACCCGTCCAAACGTCAATAGAAGCAGCAAACAATATAGGTCAGTCTTCAAAAACACAGGACTTCAAAATCCACTCCGATTTGAATCGTAGAAAGGCCACTAGCAGGCCGCAGGTTCCAAGCAGCCCAGAAAGTCAGCGGCCCACTGCTTCCACTACAAGAGGAGTCAGCCCCCCAGCCGGCTACCCCAGGAGTCTAGAGGAAGGGGAGTTAAGGATCCAGTGAGCGGTTCCTTATCTACAGTCCATCAGGACCCTTTGTATATTATAGAATCTTCCAGGGATGTTCCAGTTTTTCTTTAAACTATTTACCCTACACTGAATGGAGTCACACCCTTTTCCTAGGATCTGCACTGCTGTCTTGGGCCTATCCCTGGAGGCTCTCAGGTGACTAGGCATCAAGGTTATCTGGTCTCAATAGTCTGGATACAAAGACAGCTGGTAGGTGCAAGATCTTTGCCACTTCAGGGCACAGCTCTTTGAGGGCACCCACCATTCTATCACTAAGCCCTTCGCCCAAGGATATCTATATCAGAATCAGTACTACAAAGTGGACTCTGGATTTGGCAGTCTGGTATTTAACACCTGCAGCTGTGTGGCCCCTTATGCGTCTAAAGAATAAAACAAACTAGGAGGGATCTGCACCACAAGCCTCCTTAGAAACCATACAACACAGTGGAGAAGACCCACTCACCAGTATACTTTTTAAGGTTTTTTATTCCACCATAAACAGAAAACAGCAAATGTATTATACAGATAGGTCAAGGATTCATGGTCTTGAACCTCTAACCACTTCCTCAGGGCTATAAATATGCCCTTACTGCTATGGAGTTACAATTGTCATTCAGTAGGTAGGTTGCTATTTTATGCATTGCTCTTTCTCTTTCATACTTTAACCATTTTTATTAGTCTCATTAAACACTCTCTAGTGTCTAGTTTGGATTTAGCCCACTTCACTCCCTGCTTGAGTTTTTGTGTATGTGGGGCAATCATCGATGATTATAGAAATAATGCTTAACATTAATGTTTTCTAGCATTTTGGTCAGGTCCCTTTATTCCACTGTCTGTTTTAAAAGCAGCTAGCTCTCCCCAACTTAGCTCACAGCTACTGTGTATCTAGCCTCACAGGCTTTTGATATGGAAAGCAATTTGCTGCCATAACAAGTGTACCATGCATTCTGTGATCTTAATGAAAGCTTTTTTTTACAGGAAAAGCAAAACCTAGGGAAGAAGTGAAATTTAAAAAAGATTTTCTTTAATAAAATGAAATGACAGTAGAATACTGCATGCTTCTGAAGCTATATACTGCAGTGAATACCAGATTGGTAAAATGAGGTACACTTTACACAATTTATAGGCACCAACGCTAACTGGTCTTCACTGCAATGGGAGCAAGACTAAAATGTGAGATTATAAACCACATTTTTACACTTTAAACTTAAAAAGATTTGGCAGTCTCCAGCAAAAATAAAATCACAAATGGCATCATCAGAACTGAGCTAAACAACCCCCCATTTGACTTTCAGGACTTTACAATTTTTATTACAGAAGACATTTTCATTAAAACATTTTTTTCCTATAAACTTCCTGTGTTCGTGTTGCTTATTCCTACAATGAAGTCATAATTCTCTGCTGATGACATCACAGCCTGTTGCCGTGACAATTATTCTGGTGCCATAAGTAAAGTATGATGACATCAGGGCAGGTAAAGCAGCAGAGTTAGAGGAACTCTAAGGAGCAAAGAGCTGTTTTCATGCAAATGTGTTTAGTAATAAAGAAAAGAATATCCTAAAATTGATAGTTTGGGGGAATATTATCACATTTGTTGCTTGCCAGTACAAATAGCAGTTGTTTTCCCAGAAGCTGAAAAATCACTTTAAAACAAAAACTGTTCAGCTTACTGTTATGATAAGTGAACCCTTCAGAAAGGAAGAAGGCAACCTTTTAAAGCAGGCATGTTTTACAAAATTGCCCTATTATGAACTGCTGATGTGAAACACATTTTTATACTTTTTATTGTGAAAGGCAATGTGTTACCATTCAGAAATATATCATTGTCTCCCCAGTTCACACAGTTCTAATATTTGTCTGCTGCCAAACCTAACCCCTTGCTGCAGTATTTTACTCTGCTTTGGCTGTGTGCTTTACCAGCCTCACGTTCCATTGCTGTACAGCACTGCAGCACTTGCCCTTTGGAATGAATGGAGCTCAGCTGTCATCAGCTCCAGCAGGGAAGGCAGTTTGTGTGATAATACAGGTTTTCAATGCAAACAAAAAGTGAAGCAGCTAGTCTGGGTTCAATTTGGAACTGCTTTAATATTCAGAAAGTAACTCTGTTATGTCTTTTTTATCACTCTTGCAAATACGTATACATTTTAGTGTAAGGAAACTTCACAATCAGTGCAAGGAAACTTCACAAGCACAACACAGAAGGTAATTGTAAACAGAGTCCACTCTGAGGAAAGGGGGGTTACTAGTGGGGTACCACAGGGTTCAGTACTGGGTCCAGTCCTTTTTAATGTCTTTGTAAGTGACATTGCAGAGGAACTGGAAGGAAAAGTATGCCTTTTGCAGATGACACAAAGGTCTGCAACAGGGTTGATACACAAGGAGGCATGGAAAGGATGAGAAGGGACTTGGCAAGGTTGGAGGAATGGTCAGAAGTATGGCAGCTTGAATTCAATGCAAAGAAGTGCAAAATAATGCACCTGGGAAACAAAACCCAGGGAAGAGTACACAGTGTGGGGGAGGTAGTAACAAAACAAAATGGAAAGGGACCTGGGGTAATCATATCAGATGACCTAAGGTTGGCAAGCAATGTGAGAAGTCAGTAGGGAGGGCTGGGGGGATACTGGGATGTATAGGGAGAGGCATCACCAGCAGAAAACAGGAAGTTGTTATCCCTCTGTATGGACAGTTGGTGAGACCCCATCTGGAGTACTGTGTCCAGTTCTGGAGACCCCATATCTGCAAGGACATAGACAGAATGGAGGCAGTCCAGAGGAGGGCAACTAAAATGGTGCCAGGTCTGCAAGAGAAGCCATATGAGGAGAAACTAAAGGAGTTTAATATGTACAGTACACCCTTAAGGAAAGGTGGGAGAGGGGGGCATGATGGAAACTTTAAGTACCTCAGTAGAATCAACAAAGTCCAAGAGGGTAGCATCTTTCAGAAAAAGAGATGTGCAAGAACAAGTGGACACAATTTGAAGATAGAGGGGGGACGGCTCAGGGGCATTGTGAAGAAGTATTTTTTCACAGAGAGGGTAGTGGATGCATGAAACAGCCTTCTTGAGGAGGTTGTGGGGTCTAAAACTGTGGGAGAATTCAAGGATGCATAGGACAGACATAAGGCAATTCTTGTGGGGGTAGAAAGAAATAGGTTGTTGGTCAACTAGGATCTGCAGCTTATCCTGTAGGTAGGGAAATGGGCAGACTAGGTGGGTCAAGCGGTCCTTATCTGCTGTCAAAGTCTCTGTTAGTCAAGTAACCAATTATTTTCCTCACATCTTAAGTGAGGAAAGGAAACTACATCTGGATTTAAATCAAGAAATTCATTGTAGGGCAGTTCATTTTAGTGCATTTTTGTAACAAGCTGTGAATGAGCCTAGTATATCCAACAGATCTGGGTTTGACTCTCACAACCTCTACTTGCATACCGTGTGACTCTGAGCAAGTCATTTAACCACCCAGTGCTCCCAGGTCACTCCTGGCACACGCATTTGTGCCTAGTGGGCCTTACCTGGTTACTGTAGAATAAAAATCTGCTCAATTCACACACTCTCTTACATCTCCAGTAAGATCCAACATTGTGCACACCAGTCAAGTAAAGTGCAACAATTATTTGTCATAACTGTCAGCTCTTGACTTCTAGTGTTGTTGAGCTCTCAACAGATGATCTGGCAGATGCCGGCCCTCCTCGTTGCCTCTGGCTACACCTGCTCATTTTATTTCTGCTGTCAGTGGGAAATAAAGTGCCGTGTCATTACTGAGGAGGCTTTGAGGCACACGTTCATGAAAGGCAGATAGTGTAGCCTAATGATTAGAGCATAGAACTGTAAGCCAGGTGATCTAGTCACATCCCATCACTGAATCTGCCTCACTGTGTGACTTTGGGCAAGTCATATTATTTCCCAGTGCTTCAGTTCACTACTGGACAATATCTGTGGGGGAAAGGTCAAGCTTTTTAGTTTTTCCACCTAATTTTTTCATGGCATTTTTTTTTACATTCACAGAGTCCTTATTTTATACAGATGGCTGAATGAGCAAACAGGTTTTAGATTGGCTCTAATTACTTTAATTTTTGTTTTACTACCATAGGACTGTTAACGTGTGTGTGATATTTTTATCAGGATCCCATACTGCTGATAAGATGTATGGTTGCAGAGATCATGATAGTCAAATGTTATACTATTTGGTTCCATTGTATAATCAACTTGCAAGTGTGCACACAGACAACTGTACGATGCCTACCAGCTTGTGCTCCTCCAGTGGATCACATTTCTTCTAATACTGATAGCCCTCCACTTAAAGAGCAGCTGATGCCACTGAAAAAAACTTTGGAAAACATAATATCTGGACACAATTCAGCTTGTATTTCACATATCATCTATATATTTCTCCTCTGCATTATTTATTACTGAAGAAATCCCCACAAAAACAGGGTATTTATCACTTAGAGCTCATCTGCCTCTATAACTTACTCCCTACTTGACATCATAATGCTCTGTTGTGACATCACAGTCTGTTGCTATGGTAATAACTGTGATGTCACATGTATAGTATTATGATATAAGGTTGGGAAGAAGCAATAGGAGCTGATGAACCTTCAGGGAATAATTCTTTTGTTTTCATGCATCTGACCTCAGTAATAAATGATGGAGATAAGAAATACAGAGCTAATGAGAAATATAAGCTGCTTTGTGTACAAATATTATGTTCTTCAAAGTTCTTCTTGAGGCATCGGTGGCTCTTTAAGCAGAAAAACAAACTCAAAATGTTCACCACCATCACTGGGAGTGTCAGGTGCTTAGGTTTTACAGCACAGTAACCCTATCCTGTAAGCTTGTGGCTGAGGTTTACTGCTTGGTCTGGCATGTTGTACAAGTTTATTATCTCTTCTCTTCTCTTCTCTTCTCTTCTCTTCTCTTCTCTTCTCTTCTCTTCTCTTCTCTTCTCTTCTCTTCTCTTCTATTCTCCGATGGCAAACTGTGATGATTTAAGCAATAACAACAACAACAAAACAATAACAAAACAGACAGCCATTTCCTTATGATTATCAACTGGAGGGGCAACCTCCCACCAGCTGGTTGTTAATTCCAAGAACTGCCCAGCTGTGGTGTTGTTATTATGATGTTGTAGTAGTAGTAGTAGTAGTAGTAGTAGTAGTAGTAGAACATTTTAATTTTTATACAGGAAAAATACATGTCATTTGTATAAAATAATCCAGTTTTCAAGACAGTCCTGTGCAATGATAATATTTCTAATCACAATAATAACATTACATTAACAGAGTGTTACTTTTCATTTCTAGTTGTGCAAAACATTGTGAATTGAGCAGTGCAGCCTGACAACATCTTATGTTTTGAGGTTGTGTGCAGTTGGCAGCTGGATCAGTAATTTATTTTGGATTAACAACCAAGCCAGCAACAAAGCACTAGCTGAGTACAGCTCATGAATATGTAATTAGACTTATAAGTTAGTATTGTAAAAATGGGTTTTAAAAATCTTTAAACCTGATTGGCTGATGCTCATCTTTGCCATTGCTGTTATCTCGGCACAGCATCACTTGATAAAGATCCAGCAGCCTCTTCACACTAAAATCAATACAACCACATATTCCTGATTGCCATCACAAACATGGTTGTCACCTTTACTCACTAAAAACTGACAACTAGGCCATAAAATAGAACTGCCTTAAATTTAAAAACATAATAATTAAATGTTATTTGCCCTCATAGTCCTCTTTTTACACACGCATACATAACTTAACAAGCATTTGTCAATGCCGAATGTTGATTGCTTTGCTCCGTTGAGCTCACTCAGACCCCCTCCCTCACCCGCTCGTTCTGTTTGTCCTGGCTCTGCAGGCTGCCCTTTTGTACTGGGCTCCTGCCTGCGTTGAAACCTTTTTCTGCCCAGAAAGAAATCTGAAGCAGTCCTGACAGAGTTCAGTTGAGCTTGGTCACTCCCCTTCTCTCACTCACTCGATCCTAATCTGTCCCAAACACTGATTTCAGAAAGCGACTGCGGTATTCTGCGCCGGAAATGCGAAAACACATTTTGGCCAGGATGTGAAAAATGACAGCTGTACTGTTCATAAGGAGGTGTGAAAAAATGCCAGTGTTGAAAATCTGGCGTGAAAATATTACTAATTTACGAAGTTACAAGGATGCGTGGAAACTGCACAACGCACACTTGTAACACAGTCATTTTATGGAGTTTCATCACAAAATTTTCAACATAGGCATTTTTGGACCTCTGCTCCTGAAAAGCATCACTGTGATTTTCATAATGTGTCCCAAACACTGATTTCCCACAGCAACCGCGCTATTCTGCGCCGGAAGTGTGAAAACACATTTTGGCCAGGATCTGAAAAATAACAGCTATACTGTGCATAAGGAGGTATGAAACAATGGCAATGTTGAAAATCTGGAGTGAAAATATTGCAAATTGGCAAAGTTATGAGCGTGCATGGAAACTGCGCAACACACGCTTGTAACACAGTAATTTTAAGGACTTTCTTCACCAAATTTTCAACATAGATATTTTAGGACTTCTGCTAATGAACAGTGTCACTGTGATTTTCATAATATGTCCCAAACACTAATTTCCCACAGCGACCGCGCAATTCTGCGCCGGAAGTGCAAAAACACATTTCAGCCATGATGTGGAAAACGACAGCTGTACTGTTCATAAGAAGGTGTGGGAAAATGGCAATGTTGAAAATCTGGAGTGAAAATATTGCAGATTTGTGAAGTTATGAGCGTGTGTAGCAACTGCGCAATACACTCACGTAAAACAGTCATTTCTTGGATTTTTTCACAAAATTTGCAACATAGACTTTTTGAGATCCCACCTCATGAACACTGGCACTGTCATTTCATTAATCGTTCCCAAAAGGTGATTCCATGCAATGACCACGCAATCACCTTTCAGGGCCAAATAATGCCATGACAGTGGCTGAATTTATGAGGAGGGGTCCCAAAAACCCCATGTTGAAAATGTGGTGCCAAAAGTCCCCAAATGCCTGAGATATGCATCAAAGTTGAAAAAAACCTATTCATGCCATTATACAGCTTACCGGCATTTCCTCAGTTCGTGGTCGACTTTGATGAGTTCAGACGTCTTCCCGGTCCACCGAAGATTGCCGTGCCAGACTCCGCAGGTAAGTATGGGATGAGGGGGGGGTTGTGGGGAGGCAGAGTGCACAGATGGTAGGTGCGGGTTGTGGGAGGGCAGGGAGACAGCGAGGACTGTTTTCTTTCTCTACAGGTTAAAAAAACATGCGAGGGTGGTTTTCTTTTTACAGGGAGCTGTTGGGCATGCTGGGGTGGGCTCCCAGCATGCTAACAAATATTTCTTTTAGGGAAGCTCTAGCTGATGGGGGATTGGGCACCCCTGTTGGAACAAAAGGGGGGGCGCAAGAGCCGAGGGGGATTGGGCACCCCCTCGGCACAACTGCACTGGGTGTTTGGGGGGAGGGGAATTATGCCGGTGGAGAGTGGGCTCCCTTGTTGGTAAATTAAACTGTGAAGGAGGAAATAATGCAGATGGAGAGTGGGCTTCCCTGTCTGCAACATAAACTCAGGGCACTGAAGCCGACGGGGACTGGGGCCCCGTCGGCAAACAAACACTGTGGTGGGTAATGCTGCGAGGGGATTAAGCACCCTCGGCAGTGGTATTGTTATATTGCAGTTCAGAACATGGTGGCAAGCTGCCGCTGTGTTCACAAACAATATCACAGTACCAAGGTTCCGCCCAGCAATGACGGGTCGTTCCCTCATTGCAGCGGAATGGCTTACGCTGCAATGACAAGGCGGACCCTGATTGCAGTGGCTGAAACCTTACAAGGTTGTGGCACGCTAGCTGAACTAGTGTCAGCAGCATGCCACCCCATTGGCAACAGCAGATCAGGCCTCCAGAGGCTGTGGGGGCATTGGCCACAATAGTGCCGCGCCTCCACAACCTGCTTCTGCAGCAAGCTGCTGCAATATGTTTCTTGCACATGCGCACAATCAACATAAAAAATGAGGTACTAAAGTACTTACAATTTTAATTTGTGGTGTTTCTTTGCTGAACATGAAAGATCCTTCTCCTACCCTCACCTGCTTACTAGGGGAAATCTGTGCTGTTTAACCTGCTGCATATAAAACAAAAGCCCTGGTTCCATCTGAGGCCTTCTGTCGTGTGACAGTAAGGGTAAATATTCTGTCAGCAAAACTGAACAGAGGTTTGAATTCTTTGTTTTCAATCCATAGTAAACATTCCACCTATTGAATGTAGGCAAGACAGAAAATAAACAGAGCCAGCTAGAGAAAAGGGAGGGAATAATGTAAAGAAGAAAGAAAGGTGAGGGAACAGGTAAATATGGGTGGGTTGGGGAAAATAGAGGGTTTGAGAGTTAAATAAAAATATATATATTTTGCTGTGCGTAAGATTTGAATCTGAGATGGCATCTCAGTGCTAGGATATGTTGTGACTGTGTTGCTGAGATGGATGAACATTCAAAAAAAAGTCATAAAAATGTTTCTTTTTTGATTTTGGTGCATTTCTTAACCCCCCCAAAAAAATCTTGAACCCATTTTATAATCACAATAAGACACTGCAGGGTGTGTGTCGTGGTGGGATAATGGCACTTCTCAGGTGGTTGAAGGCACTCAGCGATGCCTCATGCCTCACAACACATCCGCGGTGTACCGTTATCCCACCACCACACACCCTGTCATGTCTTTTTGCTCAATTATGAACTGAATGAAAAAAGGCTGAAACCTGATTGATTGCGAGCATTCTCGACTTGTGAAGATATTGAATAACAAATTATGGGAAGAAACTGGGTCCTGCCACCATTTACTGGAGTATTACTCTACATCTGCTAACAGCCTTAGTGACTTCAGCTCCAATGAATGTAGATTCTATTAGCTCTCACTGTGTAGTAGTAGTAAAAGGTTTATTTTTATACAGGAAGTTGGCTTACAACATCATTAAAAGAACTTGTTTTCAAGATGATCCTGTGTACAGTTTTTAGGTACATCACAAATTAATATAGTCACAATACGAAACGTGAAATACATTTTAGTAAGAAAACAGTATGTATAAACACAGACACAATCTAAAAACATGTCATTTACAAACTACTATCCTATGGCTTATCATCCAATCCCCACGTTAGGCGTCTACCCTTCCCCAGTCTTAAATAAACATTTACAGCCAACCCATTGTCCCTCTTAAAATGAACTATTTTATCTTTTAATGTTCTTTCACCAGTTTAAAAACAGTAAAACACTGTTTTTATTTAAATACAGTATTATCTGTATCCTTTTTTAATTTAAAGGATAAGCAAACATTGCAGTGGTCCCTCAAATTGTGAAAGCCCATGAAAAGATCTTAGGTACTGGGTTTACCATTAGGTGTCTGGAGTCTTGAGATATGAATATCTAAATAATCTGTAAATCAAAACAAAGCAGCAGCTATTTCATGTAATCTTAAAACAGAAAGTGATGTCACTGGGGGCAAGCTCTATGTTGTTATTGTGAACAATACTGCTGCTGACACAGATTGTACCACGGTGCCCTCAGATGCCCTATGGTAGGGGTACAGCACGATCATGTATTGTGTATCAGCATCCATAACACCCCCTACCAGTATACAGTCATCTGTTCATGCATTGTGTGGCTGTGGGCCATACCCATGGGCCCACTGTGTACACACACATGGCACCACACATGTCCTGTCAGTGGCTAAGCCTGAACATCACCCTTGTGTGCTGTAGGCATGTTAATGTGCTGATTGATGCAGTATTCATGTCCCCAGGTGTGACATGTGCCATGTGTCCAGTGTCACACAAGACAGTGGCATGGTACTGTTATTTATCTTACATGGCACTGTTGGGTGCAGTGGTATGTGGCACTGGTACTGCACTCACATGTTAATTTGCCATGGGTGTCACGACACACCTCATGGCAGGTAGCCATACGTAGTATGCATGCTGGCCTCACAGGGGCACATAACACACAATACTTTGGTGTTGTGGTGTGCTGTCCCACACTGGTTGAGAGCCATAACATGTAGCACTGTGTCCATGCACATGTTACACAGGCCACAGTGGGTGACAGACCACCAGACATGACAGTCACATGTAACAGTGTAGACCTTGGTGATGAGATTGCACAACACACATATCCATTACAAGTATGTTTAATGATGATTTCTGCATACATGATGTTGAGACAGTGTTAAAGCAGCCCATGTGTACACACACTCTGCAACTACGTACACCCAGTGGACCCAGACACAACACACATATGTACTGTGATGTCAGACAAACCACACCTTCACACACAATATGCCCCCCCCACACACACACACACAACAGTCAGACAGGCAGCCCCTGTGCAAAACACACAATATGTAATTTGTACACTGCCCACACACCCATTGCTCTGTCCATCAACTATGGCACTGTCCCTTCTTTACATGCTTTTCCCCAGTCCTCCTTCACTTGTCAGGCTGGAATTCCTGGGTCACTCTCTGTGGCATATTGGTACATGTCCCTGAAGCTGTGCTTGTCACCACCACAACCAGCAGAACCGCTGCTGTTCCCCTACCAGACATTGTTGTGTCCTGCACAGCAGCTGACTTTGGCTTCCATCCACATTTCACTCCACCCCTTGCTGATGTGTACACCGCAGTCTCATGCTTTGTGTCCTGTTTGACATGGTCAGCCTGTCCCACGGCAGTCACGGATGTCTGAGCAGTGCGCTGCACCCTACTACCCACAGACATGTCCTGCATCTGTGTTTATTGTGTGCTGCACGACACTGCTGCTGTTGGCAACACCATCGTCTTACACCCCTGCCAGTTCATGGCCACTATGGGCCTTACCCCTGGTGATGGGGGTGGATGGTCCTGCATCCTGGTCCTGTGGTCTATAGGCATTTGGTGCAGGTGGCTGCATCTATGTGGCAGTGGATGTTGACTGTTGCCCTGCTGTCAATGTTTTGCCTGCTGGTTGCATGGTCTGCTGCTGCACTGCAGTGGTTTATACAGATGCATCTATGTATCTTGTGTGCTGGTCTCTGTTGTCATGATGCATGGTGTCCTGTACCTGTATAGCTACATCCCTCACATGTTGCCTCATAAGCTGCATCGCCATGATGTTCTGCAAGGCTGTCTGTCTGCCTATGCTACTGTTCAATGAACTGTTCCACAGCCATTGCAAGCATAGTGATGACCCGTGTCTGGTCCTTGACGCAGGCCTGTGTGGCCTCCATAGCCTCCACAAGTTTGTTCAGAGATGCCTGTGTTTGGCATGTACCATGCTCAATGGCTGTCACTAGGCTGCCCATCCATTCATCTAGGTTCTTGTGGTGTGTGTCGAGGTACAGCCGTATGCATCCTAGCATTTGTTTGTTTCTCCTGCTGTCCCACCAATGACTGGCAGAAGGTGGCATAGTCTGTGGGTGACCTTTCGGTCTGCTCCTGCAGGGACCATGCTGCCTCGTCCAGTTGTGCTTCCAGCTCCTCAGTTATGGTGGGGCTTAGGTCCTGCGCAATGTTAGATGCCATGCTGTTGACACTGTACATGTCACAGTCCTCCACTATGTCCTCAAGCTCTGTCCCTGCCATCCCCATCATACTGTCTTTAACGGCTGTGCCCTCACTGTGAAGCATTCTGGTGCCTTCTGTGCTCTGCACCTGTGATGTGTCAGTGTATTGTGTATCTGTAGAGATGGTGCTGGGCTCCCTCTGTGTCACTGCCTGTGCCACTGGTGTAATCCTCCACTGCTTGTTCCCCCATTGTACCTGTGGGGTTACAACAGTGTATGTCATTCCCAGCATGCCAGCTGTGTGACACGTACAGGCAGGTGTGGCACCCATGTATGCCTACTGTATCCCTGACTGTGGCCTAATGCACTGTGATGCACACGTGTCCTGTTCCAGAGTCAACAGAGTGTCTCCTGTTCTGCACATGTGTGCCTGCAGATGCATGGCACCTACACCTGTTGCCCTGTGTGTGTGTGGTGTGAGACCGACAAGTGGGGCTGCAGAGCTCTGCTACTCATGTGAGTCACCAGTGTGCAACCCCATGGTCAGGCGCATTGACAGATGTTGACTGCTATCCAGCAGCACTACACACACACATATGATGGCAGCATCCACCACCCCAACACAATGCTGACATGCAACAAAGGCCATCCCACCTGTTATCCATGGCCCACCTGGACCCACCTCCACTCACAGTGTCTCACAACATGCAATTGTACATCCCTCCAGCCCCCTCACCTTCTTACAGTGCTACACTCCTTGCAAAAGCACAGTCCCTCCAGCCCCCCTACAGTGCTACACACCTTGCAATAGCACAGTCTCTCCAGCCCCCCATAGAGTGCTACACACCTTACAACAGCACAGTCCCTCCAGCCCCCAATACAGTGTTACACACTATGCAACAGCACAGGACCTCCAGCCCCCATACAGTGTTACACGCCATGCAAGTGTGCAGGACCTCCACCCCCACACACACACAATACAGTGCTACACACCATGCATGTGCACAGGACCTCCTGCCTCCCCTATAGTGCTACACACCATTCAAGTGCACAGGACCTCCAGCCTCCCCCAATACAGTGTTACACACCATGCAAGTGCACAGAAACTCTAGCCTCCCAATACAGTGCCACACTCCATGCAACATTCTTGAACCCCATGCCCACATATGCTGCATCACAACTTGCAACTCAGCAGTACCCCCAGCACCCCACCACCGCCACTATACTGCAACACACCATGCACCTACACAGCTGCACCGGCCTAGGGCCCCCCCCCAGCCAAACACAGTCACACTGCAGTGGCACACAGATGGTTGCTGTTACTGTGGTTGTGTAATGCTTACCTGTGCCACTCTGCATTCTTGTTGCATCCAGGTTGGTGTCCCCATGCACACTGTGCTGGCTGAGTAATGCCACCACATGTTCATGGGCACTGAGAGTTCTTTCTTCGCTTGGCCCACCACCTGTTGCCAATGCACAACACTAGTTATGTGCCTCCTTTTCTTTGGCATGCTGCTTTAGGTCATTCAGGTGTTTTTGGAGGTCTCTCACGGTGCACCTGGCATTGGCTACCACGTTTACCTTCCTGGCAACTGCGTTCCAGGTATCTTTTTGCTGTTTCCGCAGTTCCCTCTCCCCACCCTTGCCCAGCAGCAATTTGGCCTGGGCCTCTACCTGATCTAGGAGGACATCTGTCTCCTCATTTGTAAAGTTCTTTTTATGTTTTCTTTGTTTGGTGGCCTGTGCTGCCACTGCACTGTTCTGTGCCATTGCCACCCGACTGCATTTCTGTATGTGCCAGCTTTGCGGTTTGCACCCTTCTTATTGGCGTTTGTTTGCGTTGTGCATAACTATTGCCATCCACTGTGTTTTGCACTATTTGTCATGGCCGTAATTTATGACGTGAAATTCCAGTATTTTCTGCCATGATACGCCCGCGTTCTGGAACTGGGCGCAAGTTGCATGTTGCAGTTTCTCAAGCGTATTTCTCTGTCAGAGTATACTTTGTGTCTTACTCTAAGGGTTCTCTTGGAATCAGGCCCATTGTCTTTTCTTGTCTTCTAGCAACAGTTTTACACCACTAATTATATCAAATAAAGTATGTGGTGTTACATTTTTTTTAACATACCATCAGTGGGTAATATAATCAGAAACCACTCGTGCTTCGCACTTATCATTTATGTTGTATTACATACCTCAGGTGTATAAAAAAAACATAATGTACAACACCCCAAACATTATTCTCTATATTATATTCATAACGTAACAGAATTACATAGTGAGAACTGCATATTTTAGGAAGCATTCAGGTAAATAACTTTATTAAAAGCAGAGAATCTCTTTGGTTGCTGAGTGTGAAAGAAGGTAGATGGTATAAGATGTAAAGGGGGGAGGCAGCACTGGGATGAGTTGGGGCACAGCACGATCAGGGGCTGAGTTGGTAAGGCCCAGGCAAATGGACCAGGTTGGTTTGGTCCTTAGCTGATGTTAAAAAATTTTTAAGATAAACTCAGTATTAAAGAGGGGAAAACATAATATAATGAACCTTCCAGGGTAAAACTGTAAACAAGTTTTTAGTCAAGAGAGGAAGTTGAAGGGATGCAACTATAAAACCTTTAAAATTTCTTTTAATTGTATGGCTAATGTTGTGGCTAAACCCAGATAAATTAATACTTACAAATGTATAGAATGCCTAACACATCCTTTTATGTCATGTATTAATTTACAGTTGTGAAGTACAACTACACACTGTCATACATGTATTTCTGATTGACAATAAAAGCTGAGTTAAAAAAAAAAGGCAGAGAATCAGAAGTTCTGTTACCAAACTATGGGCCAGATATTCAAAACTTTGCCCTGGGGCTAAATTAGCACTGCCTGGCAGGCAAACTTAGCCCAGAGCACAAAGCAAGCTGTATTCAAAAGGAAATAGCCCGGTGCTAATCCTGCTGAATATAGCAGTCTAAGGAAGCCGAGCAAACAGGTCTGGGAGTGCAGGGCAAAAATAACCTGGGAATAAGACAGTACTGAATATAGCAACAGGGAAGTGTAAACTGCAACTGCAGCTCATTCGACTCTGTAGCAAGCCAGTGTTGCAGGTGGAGAACATCATGTGTGACTGCACAGAGCTGTCTCACATCTACTGCAAACATACCTCTCAAACTCCTGCCTCATAAATCAGGGACAAGACTTAAACAAATCAGGGACAAAGGTTTAAAATCAGTGACACACCTTAACAAATGATGATATCCACTCAGGAAGCTGGTAGAATAAGTGGTGTAGTGTAAAATGCATTTTCTAAGGAAGAACATGTCTGTAACATTAATGTCTGACATTATGTTACGCTTACAACCCCCACTGTTTGGTCATGGAAACACAATTTGTAGGAGGGACAGAGTAAAGGTTTGAGGTAAAATCAGGGACAGTTGAGAGGTATGACTGCAAACAACAATGTAAGCCACACCGGCAGAACTGTGCTTAGTGTGCTATACTAGTGAGGTTTGCCCGGGGCTAACCTGATTGCACAGTGCTAACACATTAGCCCAGTGCAAACTGGTTAGCATGGGGCAAACGGAGCTATATTCAAAGCTCTCATGCAAATGAGCCTACTTAGGTAATCTGTGGGCAAACAGGTACATTTGCATCTCATTATGTGCTGCTTAGTATACAGTACCATGCAGTTTGCCCGGTGCTACTGCATGAAGCACAAAGCTCCCCCTTTTGGTCAAAATGGAAGTACAGGCTGGACGCTGCAGACCAAGGCAGACCCACAGCATCCCCTGTTGGTCGGAATAGAAGTACAGTCTGGAAGCAGCAGGAACTGTGTGCTGCCGGGCTCAGTTGGTGCATACATATCTCACAACCCCTTGCCTCCTGAATCAGGGACAAGGCTTAAACAAATCAGGGACAAAGGACCAAAATCAGGGACACATCTTCAAATGTAGAGATATCCACCCAGACAGCTGGTAGAATATGGGCCTTAGTGCAAAATGCATGTTCTGAAGAAGAACACGTCTATACCTTTAATGCCTGCCATTGTTATGTGTTTACAATTTCCACTGTTCAGCTAGGGAACCACATCTGTGAGGAGGACAGACTAATACTTTTGAGGCAAATTCAGGGACATCCCTGACAATCAGGGACAGTAGAGAGGTATGATCCTGACCCATTCACAATGAAAGTAAATGTAATATTCCTGGTTGTCTAGTGGTTCCCCCACCCCCCTACATGAATCCCAACCCATGTGTACTGACAATAAAGGTAATGTCCCTGGTAGTCTAGTGGTCCCCCCACCCCCCTGCATGACTCCCTACCCATTCACAAGCAACTTACACCTAATTTCCCTTGTAGTCTACTGCCCCACACATTTCCGACCCTGTTTCCAATAAAAGTAAACATATATCCTAGTAGTCTAGTGACCCCGCATGTATCCTGACCCCGTTTTGAATAAAATAAGCACATTTCCCTGGTAATCTAGTGGTCCCCCAGCACATTTCCCAACCCCGTTTTGAATAAATTCAAGCACATTTCCCTGGTAGTCTAGTGGTCCCTCAAGCACATTTCCCAACCCCATTTGAATAAATTCAAGCACATATCCCTGGTAGTCTAGTGGTTCCCCAGCACGTTTCCGACCCTGTTTTGAATCAAATTAAGCACATTTCCGGTTGCCTAGTGGTCCCTCCCCCAGCACATTTCCCGACCCTATTTTGAATATAATTAAGCTATTTCCTGGTAGTCTAGTGGTACCCCACCGGTGCGCTGCCCCACTCAGCCACCCATCTGCCAGGAAGCGAGGCCAGCGACTGGCTCAGCCCTCTACACACCACCACGGCTGGCCGCCGACTGAAGAATAAATGAGCAGCTCATTGGGTTTCCTCCCAGTCGGCCAGCGTGATCATTGAAGGAGGCTGAGCCTGACCGATGTAACTTCCCAGATGAATGAACAAATGAAAACAACGCTACAATTGCTCTAATTCAAGAGAAAATACTATTCTGTCAAAACAAGATCGAAAATGCTGGAAACTCCTAGACTGAGATATATGCTTAATTGTTCAAACGAGGATGAATACAGAAGATACCAGAGAAGATAAATGGCAATTTATTCAAACGAAGGGAAAGCGTGTTGGAGGACCATAAACTCGAGAATATGTGCGGATTTATTCAAAGCAGTCAATAAAGAAGACAATGAGAGCAATAACTAAAAAGGAGGGTCGGCTGCTGGAAGACTATAGAACTACCAGAGATATGTGCTTAATTTATTCAAAACAGGGGTCAAACCATGCTGGGGGGGACCACAAACTACTGGGGATAAATCTTAATTTTATTCAAAACGGGGTCGGAAATGTGCTGGGGGGACTACTAGACTACCAGGGATATGTGCTTACTTTTATTGGAAACACAGGTCGAGATACGTGCTTGGGGGCTGGGACCACTAGACTACCAGGGCTTCTACCACAGCTATGGGGTCACAATAGTGGGGGACCGCCGCATTACCGCTCAGCTTTGTTCGGCGTTATCCTTTTCCAGCACAGGTCAGCGCTAATGCCTGTATACCGGCGCTGTCATTGAATATGCCATACTGCTGGCATGCATGGGCGCTCTCCTGTCCACGCCCCTGCATACCATTACCTATTAGCGTCAGCGCTACCATACAGCTCTGGCGCTAATAGGGCTTTTCAATATTGCAGCCTCATGCAAATCCAGCGCTATTCCAGTGCTATGGATTTGCGCTAGGCACAAAGGTTTGAATATCTGGCCTATAAATACTATTTAAGACCACACATAAACTACACAAGTTAAGTATGGAGTCCACATTTACTCAAAATATTTCAAAAATAGAAAAATGTCAAAGCAGGTTGACAAAATCTATTAATTGATTCAGATCCAGGTTTAAAGAACTACAGAATCAATCGTATGAATCCCGTCTTATTTCAACTAAATTGATGTCTCTTGAAACAAGATAATAAGTGGTGACCTAATGTTAATATTTGATATTTCTTAGGACCCATATCTGATGAGGGGAAATTAATTTAGCCTTTAAGGATACAAATATTGACATACACAGTCATCTGTTACAACTTAGGAGTATGCCATTCAGGACAATGTTAAAGGGAAGTTTTTTCACTCAGCAGGTAATTGTTCCATGGAATACTTTGCCAGAATTGGTAGTTATTAATAAAAACAAAATGGAATTTAAAACAAAACTGGATAAATTCCTGATGGAAAAAGCATACAGAAACAGGCAGACAATAACATACAAAGCTAATAATGGGCCTCAACCTTCTAAGCTTCTACACTTCCTAGTATGGCTCCTAGTATAATGTTGGCATTTTTGTAACCTCTAAAATCTCTTAATGGGAACAGAAAACTTATTTTTAAATTTTTTAATATAATTAGACCTTTTGACATGTGTGACATCTGTAATATACCCTCACCCCCACATTTTGGTTTCAGTGTGGTTTTTTAAACATTGTCCTTATTTATGGTCCCTTGTTAATGTTGCCTTTTTCCCACCCAGTAGTCATTTTTACAGTTGCTCGCACATGTGCAAGAAATGTATTGCTACAAAAAATGGCATTTCAGTGGTGTGTCAC
Source organism: Neoceratodus forsteri (assembly GCA_016271365.2). NCBI lineage: Eukaryota > Metazoa > Chordata > Ceratodontiformes > Ceratodontidae > Neoceratodus > Neoceratodus forsteri. The sequence continues at coordinate 1,145,961,268 of CM057449.1, read as the reverse complement.
TGCTGAGCCTATTGCAGCTCAAGCTGGAAGGGGTTTGGCAGTCCAAACCAATGACCACACACTCTGGTCATGACACTACTCACTGCTTGCTGGGAGGAAACTTCATGTAGTTGAAGGACCGAAGCCACTTCTTTCAGAAGGAGCTTTGTTCTTTTATTTGCATGAAGCGATAACTGCTGACAGAGTAAAAAGCTGTTAGTAGCTTTTTTCCCCAGTTTAAGCTACACTTCAATTCTGTCACTGTCCTTAACTGTATCTCTCTTTCTCTGCCTATCTACATTGAAGCCCGCAAGGGTCAAGTGCAGTGTCACAGTTTCCCGACATGACAAATGGGATTAACTCCCACTGAAATTGCATTGTTCCCTGCAGTAACTCTACTACAGAATTCTGCAGAGTGTATCTATCTATCTATCTATCTATCTATCTATCTATCTATCTATCTAATGGACTAGGTGCCATTTCTTTTTCCCCCTTCCATCCAGGTTGCTCACCCGTCCTTCCCAATATACTGTATGTATATATATATATATATATACAGTGAAGCCCACCAGGATGAAGGCAACTCTGCAGAATTCTGCAGTAGAGTTACTGCAGCAAACAATGCAATTTATTTATTTTTTTAATTCTTTCTTTATGCCCCCTTCTCACCACCTTGTTTCCTTTCTTCAGGAGACTCCTTTGTGGCCTTGTACATCCCTGCTCGTCATGCCAGGCACTGGTGCAGTCCATCTCCCCCACAAAACCTTGGTTGTAGCCCCCCAGGTGGGTATGGGATGGGACCCCCTTACCATCCCGACGTGTCTGTCTTTTGTCAGGGGGATGCTGTCATCAGGCACTGGCAGGGGCACTGGGATCGGGTCCTGGAGCTCTATCTACAGGGAGCACTTGGGGTTTTTCCATTTTTTTGACCCCTCATACAGAACATTGGCACTGTAGGGGAGCCTAGGGGCAGCTCGCGTTGAGATGTGTGGGCACTCCAGCCCCCAGCCAATGTTCCCCCTCCCTTCTTTATGCTGTCCCACTGCACCTCCACCCATGGTCACCCAGTTGGTGGTAGAGTGGTGGGACATGCATCCCATCCCACCCCGGAGGACAACAGTGGCCTCTGGGTGCTCAATCCTCATCCACCTTGCCTACCCTCCAGCAGCCCGAGTCCATTCCCAAACCCGGGTCACTGGCTCCACGAGCAGTAGCCGTTTGGCTATGCTGGAGGGCCAGCTGAAACAATGCAGTTTCAATGAGAGTTAATCCCTTTTGTCATGCAGGAAACCTGTGACATTGCACTTCATCCTGGCGGGCTTCACTGTATATATTAATATATAAGCAACACCAAGGTGCCCACCCCTGGTACCACTTCTCTTGACCCCCCCTTTCCTCCAGATCACCCACCCACATTCTTCTTATATAGGTGGTGGCACCGGGGTGCCTACTGCTGGTGCCATCAAACATGAGCCCGGCACTGGGGTGCCCAATCTCCAGTGTCAGAATATCCCTGAAATAAAGTAAACTGTCCCTCTATGTTTTTTTTAACTTGAAAAACATAAAATAGTCCCTTGCTGACAGCTTCACACACACCCACCCCACTCCGACCTCCAACTCAGCACCCCTCACCCCCCACACACCCTCACTCACTTGAACATGTCCCAGGGTGAAGATCCACTCTCCAGTTGAAGACATGGCTTGCTGCTGGAACCATCTACTGCAATATGAGAAACTAAGGTAAGGGTGGTTCAATGCTTTTCAACCGAGATTTTGAACTTTGATGCATAATTTTGCAATTTTTGCATATTTTGGCCCTAAATGTTCAACATGGCTGTTTTGTGACCTTCCTCATTGCCAGTGGTGGTGAAATTATGCAAATCAGGCCTTAAAGATGATTTTGTGGTTACATTACGAAATCACCTTTTGGGCGGGATTTGAACATTTTCACCACCCTTGTTCATGAGGTTTGGTCATAAGAAGGCTATGTTGAAAATTTAGGGTCAAATATGTAAAAGTGGTAAAGTTACGTGTATATGTTTTTTTTCTATTTTCACTCATAACTTTGGTAATTTGTAATATCTGACCCCAAATTTCCAACATAGCCATTTTTTTCACATCACCTCCCGTACATGACAGCTGTCATTTTTCAAATCCTAGCCAAAATGTGTTTTCACACCTGAGGCCGGGAACGACATTTGGGTGGCATGGAATGACATTTTGGTGTGGATTTAAAATTGTTCTCCTTCTGGATTCATGAGGCGAGGTAGTAAGAAGGCTAAGCTGAAAATATGGTGTACAAATACAGTAAAATGCCTAGGTTATGACTGAAAGTTACAGTACCTCATCGTTCTCTCATAAAGTCACTACTTTTCAATATTTTGACTCCAAACTTTTAATATAGCCGTTTTTCCACACCACCTCATAAACGCAACATGTGTTATTTTTTAAATCCTGGATGAGATGTGTTTTCATATGGTACATGCCATGTTTATAAGGCAGATCATAAAACGAGTATCTTATAAAGTTAGAGTAGAAATAAAAAAATGATAATTGCTTAACAACCTTTGTGTGCAGTGCCATTCTTCACCCCAGCAGCCACGCTTTCTGGTCCTGAGCCATGGACCTGAGTTTAGGGGGGAGCCCAGTGACCCAATTGGACGAGTTGAGGGTGGGGAATGGCACTGTTATGCAACACCCCCCAGTCAGGCAATGAAAGATGCAGGGCTGTCCGCATGGGCCTGGGTACCATATAGTGAAGACAACTGTCCTCTTGGCATAGTGCCCTGCACCTCTCCACCCATGGGTAGCAGAGTGCTTTGTGCACTGGCTGACAGATCCACTCTGCCCGTACCTCTCAAGTGTCCCTGATTTTCAGGGACATCCCTGATTTTGCCTCAGAATTTTACTCTGTCGCTCCTAAAATTTGTGTTTTTGTGGCTAAACAGTGGGGACTGTAAACACAAAACAATGCCAAGCATTAAAGTTATAGACTTGTTCTTCTTTAGAAAATGTATTTTGCACTAAGCCCCATATTCTACCAGCCTTCTGGGTGGATATCTCTAATTTTGAATATGTGCCCCTGATTTTGGTCCTTTGTCCCTGATTTTTTTAAGCCTTGTCCCTGATTTATGAGACAGGAGGTTGAGAGGTATAAGTCTCTGCCCTGTGCATCTGTATCTGTGGCCACATGAAAGTGCGGGAACCATAGGACCCTGCACTTCCACCACCCACCAGACAGCCCCATGAATTCTTCACATCCATCATTGCATGGAAGTGCAGAGCTCTTAAATGGAGTCTTCCCCTGGTGCAGGGCACCTGCATCTGTGCACTATCAGCACCAAACACCTGCACAGCATATATACACAAGCAAACATTTGACATCGACAAATGCTTGTTTAATTACTTTGAAGTTCTGGAACTCAGTGACATCAGTTGGGCAGAAGCCTGAGAGAAGTCTTCCATGCAGGAATTCCCCTCAACTGACATCTCTGAGTCTCAGAACTGATAATGACTGCATTAAAAAAAAAAAACTGTGGAAAGGAAAATGACACCATTAGCAACAGACCTAAATAAGGGCAAAACAAGGCTATTTCAAAACAAACACACATACAGTACAGTGGGGTAGTAAACAGACTTCACACATTTACACATTTCTAGTTCTATTAAACAATGTAAATGATAAGATTAGTGTTTCCTATAAGCATACCACTCAACCTCTTTGCTCATAAATCGGGGACAAAGCTTAAAAAGAATCAGGGACAAAGACCCAAAATCAGGGACACATCTTAAAAATTGGTACTATTCACTCAGAAAGCTGACAGAATAAGTGGATTAGTGTAAGATGCATTTTCTGAAGAAGAACAAGTCTGTAAGTTTAATGTTTGACATTATTTTGTTGTGTCACAAAAACACAAATTTTACAAGGGATAGAGGAAAATTTTGAGTCAAAATCAGGGACGTCCCTGAAAATCAGGGACAGTTGAGAGGTATGCCTATAAGACATACTGCAACATGCCCCACCCCCACTATCTTTTCTTTTAACTGGCCATTTAAGTGTAAGCCAGTCAGGGAGATTTTTAACATGCTGAAGCCTGGTTCTGATAGCAACAGACTCCAGTTCTGGTACAGTCAACATAGTTGTGTTCCTATGACATTTGAGGAGTAGTCTGTGCATCCTCTACCTAAACATTTTCAGTACCTATTACTTTTGGCATTTTCCCCCACTGTATATATTCTTTTCTGCATTTGACTCAGATCCATAAGTACTATCAATTTGTTGATTTTTATGTGTATTCTGCTATTTCCCTTGTATGCCAACCAAGTATGTTACAGGACCCAAGGGATACCAAGGATACACTTCTGTCCATTTTCCACTCCTGAATAATTCTGAAAGAGTATAGGTAGCTCTAGAACAATCTAAAAAAATGACCTTTTTTTTAGTTCTCTTTCTATTAAGAAGAAAAGTGCATTCTCATAGCCAACATGCTTGGCAGTTTTTAAAGTATAAGCCTGGTGCCATAGGTGACAATCTCCAGCCAGAGCCGATAGGGTTGCAGGTGAGGAAGTTGTGGTAAAAATATGGAAAATTCATTTTTTTATATGTTTACACCAAATTTACAACATAGCCTTGTTAAGACCCTGTCTCATGAGGAAGGTCAGAGAAAAGATTCAGCTCCTGGCCTAAAAGTGATTTTGCTCAGGGACTGCAAAATCAACTTTCAGGATGCAAAAACATATTTTGGGCAGGAGCTGAAAAATTATAGCTGTCACATTCACGAGGTGCTGTAAAAAATGGTTATGCTGAAAATTTGGGGTAAAACATTGAAAATTTCCTAAGTTAAGTGACTGCATTCACAAAAATAAACGCAGGCTCATAACTGTTGTGTCATTTAATATTTTTACACCAAATTTTCAACCACAACACTGTGCAAGTTTTATGTTTCTAGGGAGTACTGAAAGGGAGGGTTGGGTGGAGGGAGAAACTAATAAAAAATAAAGAAATAAAACTACGGATGAACATGATCGCGACACTGGGGGATTGGGCACCCCCAGTGTCACTGTTATGTTTCTGAGGCTGGATGATTAGGATAGGTTTAGCTTTGGGAAGTTGAGTGTGTGAATTACACAGAGCAATAAACCATCTCTTGAATGTTTCCATGTGATAGAAGAGCCCCGGTGTCCAGAGGGTGGCTCTGGGGCAGGAACCAGGCTCCACTAGCAGCTTTTAGGCTGGTGCTGCAATGACAGTGAAGCGTGTCCTTCTTTAACAGAACCCTAACTATATTACACATTCACTGGCCACTGAGTTAGAGACATGGAACTCTGAATGGAGAGACCAAAACTGCACCTTGGAAGTAAGAGGTAGGCATGAGGTGAATAAACAGGGTAAAATATTTGTGCACTAGGGTCCAGACAAGTCATGTGTTCAGGGGAAGGATAGAATCATGAATATAAGATTGTGCAGAAGGAGCTAGCAGAACTGAGCTAAAGAGATTTATATGGGTCATTTGCTGAATAGGTGGATACATGTAACTTGGAACAGTAAATAGAGAAATTGCTATAGTAAAAAAGTGCTACAGCATTAAGGAGTGAGTACTTTCTGGAGGAGAATGTACAGCTGAAAGATAGAAGGGCAGAACTGAGAGTAAAATGGGATCAGAAGAAAAGCAGGCAGTATAGATATACAGAAACCCAGAGGACCGAAAGTAAGGAAAGAAAGAAAAAGGGGCACACAGAAATGGAGCTACTGTTTGAAGTAGCAATAGAGTAAAGTAACATAGGAAAGGCAAACCAAAGAAAAGCATGCTAGAAAAAGAGGTGTAATGCCAAAATTATTTCTTGTGGGGTGGGGCAGACAATTAAAACTTGAAAAAGAGAGGTTATTGATTTATACTTACATGGCCCTTCATCTGCACAAAATATAATATGGGGGGGGGGCAGAGCTAAAGAGACTTACAGTATGTGGGTCATTTGCTGTGGCCAGATTAGGTGGATACATGTATCTTGGAACAGTGCAGAGAGAAATTGCTATAGTAAATAAAACAAACTCCAGCCAGAGTCGATAGGGCTGCAAATAATGAATTTGGGGGTAAACATATTGTAAATTACCAAAGTTACAAGCATACATTTGCAAAATGTAACATAGGCTCATAAATGTTTTGGTTTGTAATATTTTTGCACCAATGTTTCAACATAGCCTTGTTATGACCATGCCTCATGAAGATGGGCAGACAAAATGTTCAACTCCTGGCTTAAAGGTGCATCTTATTGCTTAATTCACACACACACTTTAACAGGCACAGCCAAATCATTACAGTAGAGTCTCAGACAGTTGGTGAGACCCAATCTGGAGTACTGTGTGCAGTTTTGGAGACCTCATCTACACAAGGACATAGACAGGATGGAAGCAGTCCAGAGGAGGGCAACTAAAATGGTGCAGGGTCTGCATCAGAAACCATATGAAGAGAGACTGAGAGAGTTTAATATGTATACCTTTGATGAAAGGAGGGACGGGGGGACATGATAGAAATGTTCAAGTACCTGAAGGGAATCAACAAAGTCCAGGAGGGTAGCATCGTTCAGAAAAAGAGATGTGTAAGAACAAGGGGGCACAATTTAAAGATAGAGGGCGCCTCAGGGGTAATGTGAGAATTTTTTTTCACGGAGAGAGTGGTGGATGCATGGAACGGCCTTCCTGGGGAGGTTGTTGGGTCTAAAACAGTGGGGGAATTCAAACATGCATGGGACAGACATAAGGCAATTGTAGTGGGGAGTGGCAGGAAGTAGGCTGTTGGTTAACTAGAATCTGCAGCTTATCCAGTAGGTATGGAAATGGGCAGACTGATTGGGCCAAGTGGTCCTTATCTGCCGTCAAAGTCTATGTTTCTATGTTGACCCAACAAGTGCAGGTGACATAGATACTCTCTTACCTGGGTGCTAGGGAACGAGAAGTAGGATTTGAAAGGACAACATCCACCAAACCTGTAAAATAAAATATAGGAAAGGGGTTACAAAGGATCCATAGTTCCTATGGAGTAAACAGAAAGGATATGACAGGCTAGATGTAGAGTGATACTTATCTGATGTGCAAGGAGTCAGAATCCTGTTGGACCTGTTAAAGCAAAGAGAAAAAAAGGGTTACTATTAAGAAAATACAGTAGCGAGGGCAGAGAGTAGAGAGAGATATGTAAGGGGTATAATGAGAGCTCAGGAGTAAAGAAAAAGGGGGTTTTAGATAAAAAGTAACTGACAGAATAAATCCAGAAGGCAGCAATACAGAAAAAGGAAATAAACAGATATGAGCTGAACCACTGGCACAGCAGTAGCACTACCACTCATGAAGCAGACAACCCAGATTTAGGAATGAGCCAAGATGATCAGAGAACCAGCCTGGGAGAGGATGCCTTCCTCATCCAAGGAGGGAGGGACTCACATCCCACTGGTCTACTGCCACCTGGGGTGCACACAGGTGATGGTGCATGGGATCTGAAAGTGAGAAGCAGGGCTGTGGGAATACGCCACAGGCTGGCTGCACCAGGCCTCACCAGCAGTCAATTCCAATGTGTGCTACTGGTGCGGAGGGGTGTGGAGAACATGGAAACAGCATTCAATGGCCAGGCAGATGATGCCCCTGTAGCGGTGCCCTCTCACATCAGACCCTAGCTGCAGTACTCCTGGGTTGGATCCACAGCACCACTGGATAAGCTGGGGGGTAGCACAGAACTGTGTTGCAGGTGGGTATAAGGACCAGGAGTAGCTGCAACAGAGTCTCGGTTAGGAGGGTAGCTTGCTAAGGAGGAAGCAGAAGGAGGTCCTTAGCTTGGGGGGCAGTAAATGCAATATCACCAGCATGAGGAATACACAGGAATACAATTACTGAACAAACGCTGTGGCATCCAGCACAAAGAATTAATTTAAAAAGAATTGAGAGTCAGCGCTCTCCGGGCCTTTTTTTAATAAGTGCTATTATTATTTAATTATTTGATAGCTGTCAGCCAGTGCTGAAGCTGAAGGGGAAAAACTCACCTTGTTAAGCCAGCACAAAAAATCATTAACAAATAATAGAAAGCAGATCCCAATCAGTCAGTCAGTCAATCAATCATTTGATATGAAAATTATCATATCCCAATTAGAACTGTGGTTCAAAAATGCTTTTCCCCTCCCACCCAAAAAATACAAATTTATAATATAGAGTAGAATATAAAACATTAAAATATTAAAACAAATAAATCATCACTTCACCCCTGTTCACTAACTCCCACTGTACCTGAATTCAAAAAGCTCAGTTTCAAAAGTTCTCAGTTAGAAAAACAATTTCTACAGCTCAAAAAAAAAAAAAAAACTCGTGTGGGAATGGGATGTAAAAAAATGAATAAAAACATCAAATAAATTTATACACAATGGTGGCTATTCTCCAATTCAGAAAATTTCTATGCGCCATGTATCTGGGGGGCATAGCCACTCTGCACCCTCCACTGCACCCTATTCTCAAAGGGGGCATGGGGCTGGCACACACCAGTCCCCACCGGTGAGGAGATCCGTGAGGGAGTGGGCCGGGATGCCCGTGCTCAGCGTATGCTGGAATGCAAGGAGCACTGAGCAAGGGGGGTACAGCCTATGTGACCTGAGGGCAGACATAGCCAGTACGCGTCCCCCCAGGATGCCACTGCTGGGAGCAGTGGGAGTCAATGAGCCCCTCACTGCATCCACCCCTGACTGTGAGGAACTATTGGGAGGATGTGCTGGTGGGGTCCCCACACCACGGTCCAGTGGCCACCTATGTGGTCATTGGCAACATCGCGACCGATGGGCACAAGTGATTCACTGGGGGTCCCAGTTTGGGCAGCCAATTGGCTGCATGGCCAGGTCCGCATCCCTGCACTGGACTGTCCCCATGAAGCTGCACACCGGGGGGGGGGCAGGGTTGCATAATGGAGCTGGGCAGGGACCGCTTGTCATGAACGCAGTCCCTGCACATATCTCTGGTGGGTGCAGACCTGAGCACGGGGGGATATGTGCAAATCACACATATCCCCCCATCTTTGGTGAATAGCACCCAGTATGACTAAACCTCCACAAACTCAAAACTCCCAAGTTATTCAGAAGTAAGCTCATGGTCCCCAGGCACTCCATCAGTGCTCCCACACTCCTCCTCAGACTTCCACAGACCTTTCAAACCCCTACCCTTGGCTGCCTCTGCCACCAGAATATCACCAATATTACTGCCCCCAAAGCTTTATGTCCTCCATCGTGCAGCCAGGATACAAAGGGAGGCAGGAGGAAACAAAGCAGAGACAAGATGCAAGGGCAAAAGACAGAGAGGACAGAGAGGATGGGCAGAATATACCAAATGATTGACTACCAGTGGGCAAACAAAAAAGGGGGCCACACAGTGAGAGGGGGACAGACATGCAGGGGCATGGGGAATGCAAACAGGAGACCAAAAGGGGAGGAAAGGGTACAGAGGACCATGAAAGTGAAACGGAGCACCAAAAAAGAAGAGGACTGCAGTCATTGGGTGAGGGGGTTATGAAGCAGGGGAAAATGGCACAGCAAGGGGGTAGCCCACATTCTTCCTCAGACCTCCCTGGACCTCTCAAAACCTTGCCCGTGGCTGCTTCTGTCACCTCTGCCACCAGAATACCATGAATAGTACAGCATCCAAGGCTCTATGTACCACATCGTGCAGCCAGAAGATGAAGGGAGGCAGGAGGAAACAAAGTGGAGACAAGATGTGAGAGCAAAAGATGGAGAGGACAGAGAAGCTGGCCAGAATAAACCAAATGATTGATTGCCAGTGAACAAACAAAAAAGGGGTCACACAGCTAGGGAGGGGGAGACATGCAGGAGCATGGGGAATGCAGACCGGTGACTGAAAGGGGTGAGAAGGGTACAGAGGTCCAGGAAAGTGAAACAAAGCACCAAAAAAGAAGAAGACTGCAGCCCCGGAAGGGGGGCTTTGGAGCAGGGAAAGTGGCACAGTGGGGGAAGACATGCAGGGGTGTGGGAATGCAGATGGGAGACCGAAGGGAAGGAAGGGGTGAAGAGGACCAGGAAAGCAAAGGAGCACCAAAAGAAGAGGACTGCAGCATGGGGAGGGGGGGAGGTTATGGAACTGAGAAAATGGCACAAGAGATGATACTGAAGTGCTCCAGGCACACCATGTGTGATTTGTTTGCTTACCATAACTACGGTACTTTCTTTCTCAGACATGCACTGCAGACTAAATGGGAGTCAGAGCTGAGTTCGCACAAAACTACAAACAAAAAAAAAAAAGCAGAGCTCCGATTTGAGATGGGCTCTACTAGCAACCCTGCTTTTTGTGAGTTGCCATTCAGCTGTCACTTGCGCCATTTTCCCTTTTTGTTGGTTGCTCGCCAGCAGTCAATCTCTCACTGGGTACCCATGCCTACTCTTCCCTTCTCTTCTCCTTTACTGCAGTGGTGTTTCTATCGCTGGCTCTGTAGCCTCTAATGCAGGCTCCTGTCTGCGAGTGTGCTTCTCTCTCTCTCCCCAAAAAGTTCAAGGGGTGCTCTCTTTCCTGTTTCCATGTTTTAAGGCCCTAGGTCCTGTTTTTCTGGCAGTTGAGATGAGGAGTGATCCATAGTTAAAGCACAAGAGAAGGATTCTGATAGACACGGCTGAAAGAAAAGAAGACACTACAGGATCTTACCAAAGCGCATGGCACTCAACTCTGAATTCAGTGAGCTAGGTAGGGACCTGTGAGCCAGACAGGGATCTCCTCAGGCAGGACTGATCACTGCATTGCTTTGTCTAGCTAAGGCATTCAGGCAGTTGGGGAATATAATCCATGGTCAGCTGCTAGTTGTTAGCCAAAGAGAGTACTTTACAGCTGCAGAGGCGACTGCGTCGACACTCCAAGCTGTTGTGCATTCGCAAGGCCTTTTACTCAGTGATCGTAAAAGGACTGCAGGGCTCCACCCAGCTGCAGCCCTAAAAATGAGAGTAAAAGTCATGGCACTCGCAGTATTCGAAAAGAAAAACATAAAAAATGCACTCATTCAAACCATATACTATAAAAAATAAATATGGGGCAACCATAAACAACTCGCCCTGTGTTTCTATCTCAGGGTTGATATAGAAACATGGACTTCTCTAGATTCACACTCAAGGTTCATTGTCTGATATCTCAACCCCTTGTAATCTCAACCCTAGTCACGTGTACAGTATCTACCCACCTTTAGTTTCACCTCCCACGATGCTCCTCCTCAGTATTTATAGCCTCCGTCTGTTATTTCCCTTGCTTTCTCTTCCTCTCTCTTCCACCCTATGTTGCCGGATAACAAAGCTACACACCTCTCTCTCACTCTCTTCCCTAGTTACTGCACCTCTTCACCTCTCCCACTGGCCCCCACCTGGCTGCACAACCCTTGACCAGTAGGCCCTACTATACTCCCTTCCCCTGCTTCCACACTGGCCTAATTCCCCTTAGAAGTGCCACTAGATCTCCCTTTCTGTCTTTTCACCTCCACCCCTCATCCCCACTGCAAATTCCTGGCTCCCCCTGCAAAGATCATGCTAACACTGCTGTTACTGCTGGCAGGTGACATTGAATCCAATCCCGGTCCTGACCCCCCCTCACCCATACAACTTCCTCGTGGCCTAAAGCTTGCTCACTTTGACATAAGGAATTACTCAATAAAATCTCCCCTAATCTCATGAGTCCCTGCTGGTGAAACTCACCTTTCCTTGCTCCATTCCTATTTTTATTGGAGGCTTCTACTGCTGCCCTAGTGCTCCCATGTCCTTGATCACAGACGTCCTAGCCACCCTACAAACACATGCGTTTAGTGGCGAACTCTATGTCATGGGTGATTTCAATGTAAATTGGCTTGCTCCCTTTCACTCCATAATTCGGTAAGACATAGCTGCCCTAAACCTCACTCAGCTGCTCAATGAACCCTCCCATCTAAATGACAAATCCCTCAACCACTCTCTAATAGAGTGGGCCCTCTCTTTCCACCCGCACTGAATCATAGCAGCTGGCCTAGTCCCTCACTTTTTAAGCGACCACCATCTGATCTACACAGTTCAGAAAATCAATTTCCCCAAGTCATCCAAAAAACCCTGCTGATTTGGTCCTATAACTCCCTGGATATCGCTTCTCATCTAAATGATCTGTCTAGCACTGATTGATCATATATCACCTGTGCCCCCTCCATCAACTCCGCACTTGCTTATTTTAAATCAAAATTCCTTTCCTCCTGGGATAAATATGCCCCGCTGAGAAGGATCCATATGAGTTGTACTCACCTGCCCTGGGTCTCTGCTGATCTCATGGCCTGTCTATGAGCTAGGGACCAAGTGTGGAAGACCCACAAATAATCAGCCTCCCCACCAACTTCCAGAAATATATGCTTCAAAATGGCTGCACCAGGGCAATCAGGACTTGCTAAGGCAGAATATTTTAAGGACACCTACCTAACTAACATAAATCACCCCTCCAAATTCTGGAAGGTGGTCCAATTTCTATTTCACCCCCCCATCCCGGGCCCCTACCCCCACTATCAAAACTGGCAACAGCTCTCTGACAGACCCTGAATCCGTAGCAATGAAGTTTAACTCCTTCTCTACCCCCTGTGCGTCATCCCTGCTGTCCTCCCTCCCTCCCCAGCCTCTGACAGTCAATCCCCAATCCACCCCCTTACCACTCCTTCACCTTCAGCCACATCACCCCGAGGAAGTCTTCAATACACTTATTACATTCAACCCCTCCAAGGGCAAGTGCCCCTCTGGGTTGGACGCCAAAATGCTCTACCTGTCCACCCCTGCTATCGCCTTCCCTCTCACTCTCTTCTAAATCTTTCTTTCACCCTTGCTTCTGTTCCTGCTGAGTGGAAACATGCCACTGTTCTCCTCCTCCTCCTCCTCCTCCTCCTTAAAGGAGGTGACCCCTCTTCTTCTGGCAACCACCGCCCTATCTCTCTCCTCTCCATTCTTGTCAAACTGCAGGAATGTCTAGTACTATCTCAGCTTCTCTCCTTCCTCAGCTCCTCTTCCTTTTTCACCCCTTATCAGTCTGGTATTAGGAGGTCCCATTCAACCATCACCTCTCTGCTGAGGATCACAGATTCCAACCAAACAGGCATGGACCAGGGATTCATCACTTCTGCCATCTTCGTTGGCCTTGCAAAGTTGTTTGACACTGTGTCACACACCCTCTTCCTAACTAAACTTTCTAATGCAGGACTATCCAAGGAGGCCACCAGCTGGTTCCACCCCTACCTAGTAGGTAGGTCACAATCCATCCGGATTGGTAACTCACTCCCCCCTCACTCCCTATCACCACTGGTGTCCCTCAGTGCTCTTTCCTTGGCCCTCTGCTGTTTTCTGTCTTCCTAAATGACTTGTCCTCTGCCTGCCCACCTACCTCTATCCATATGTATGCAGACAACACTGTCTTGAATGCATCTGGTCCCTCCAGCACCGATGTGGTGACCAGACTCCAGTGAGACTTCAATAATGTTCAGCTCTAACCAACCTTTCCTGAATGCCATGAAAACAGTCTCCATGACCTTTGGCCATAGGCAAAGACTCTCTCAGCGCCCCTCCCTCCCTCCTTCCACACCCTGGATGGAACACTGCTTGAGGACTGCTCCTCCTTTAGATACCTTGGGGTCTGTCTTAACCGGCACCTCAGTTTTTCTGTACACTTAGAGGCCATTCACAAGACATTGCACCCTAAACTGGGTGCCCTATACCACCACCGTGGATGTATCTCGCTGCCTGCTCAACAGGTCATTGTACAGAAAATGATTCTCCCCATTTTTAACTACAGTGATGTGATCTACAGTGCCACTCCCTCCTCCTCCTTAACCAGACTGGACACACTCTTCCATTCCTTCTGCCATTTTGCCCTTGATTCCCCCCCACACACCACTGTACCCTTTACCAATCCCTGTCCCTCCCCTCCTTAGAGGACAGATGGTGCACCCACTGTTCCAGCTTCTTGGCCAAATTCTGACCCCAGTCCCTGCCTTCCTAACTCTCCAACTCACTCTCCACTCTTCCCCCATCCTCTCATTCATCCAGAAACTCTGACCCTTTCACCTTTTCTGTCCCCTGTCGGACCACCTCAGTAGATCAGGCTGTCTTTTCCTACAGTTTTCCCAATCTGTGGGATTCCCTCCCATGCTCCATTCACTTTGCCCCCTCCCCTCAAGTTTGCAATTCCCTCACTAAAGTCCACCTCTGCACCTGCTGCACCTGTTTCTAATTTTTGTCTGATACATGGAAGCACCAACTCTGGCAAAAAACAAACACTGAACTTTGTTAGTTCATTTCTTTTTATTCATAATCATTTTCATCTGTGCCTCAATGTTTTACCAACCTGGCTTCTTCTGGGAGACTATTAAAAATTAAAAATATTTTAATTTTATATTATTATAATAAATTTGTCTTGTAATCCTTTGCTGAAAAGTTATTACTTTTGAAATGCCCTAGAAGGAGCATATAAATATAGATGACATGATTATTATCTTTTTACATAAATAGTTCTCTAAAAATATTTACAACAGTTTAACAGTGATTTTCTAACTTTAGACAGTATATTAGTTTACAGTAGCAAAAGTGTGGCAGTTATGACCAGTTTAAGAGAAATGTAAGCCACTATGGTGAATTTCAAGTTCAGTATGGCACCAGACTATGAATACTGTAATGAGCAGTAGGAGTCATATAAAATGTTTTTTTAAGAGAAAGTTGTACATGTCATGAGATTTACTTGGAAAGATTCCAGACAGTGTTCATTAAAATTGTAATAACTTTTCAGCAAAAGATTACAAGGCAAATTTATTGTAATAATATAAAATTAAAATATTTTTATTTTTTAATAGTCCCCCAGAAGAAGCCAGGTTGGCGAAACATTGGGGCACAGATGAAAATGATTATGAATAAAAATAAACTAACTAACAAAGATTTCAGCATTTGGTTTTTACCAGAGTTGGTGCTTCCATGTATCACTGAAACTTTTCACACAAAATGCACCGTCTCCGCACCCTACACATTGAAGAACTATGAAAGCAGATTTTCCTTAGAAGCCCTCATTTTATCTAATTTTTTGTCTGACACTTTAAATGTATCCTTGCTCATCTTGCCCTGCTTGGTCGCCGTCATTTGCATCCTGCAATAGTCCTGTAAAAAATCTTGTAAAATATAATACTGTAAATTCTGTACATAATATATAAAATTTGTAAACTATAAATTCTGTGAATCCCTGCTGTATTGCTTGGTTATTTTTGTATTTTGTATTTGTGCTGTACTCTCTCTTTTAGCTGCTAGCTGCTACAGCAGTACTGTATTCTTAACTGCTATGCTGTATACATATACTGTACTTCTGCATTGTAGACATCAGTATTGTATTCTTACTGCTTTACTGTTTACAAGTACTTTTGTCTGAACTCACTCCACCTGTTCCTCCTCTCCCCAGGACGCATCTGAAAGTGAGCACTTGCTGCTCAGTATGCTCTTCCAGGTGAAACTTTTAAATAAATAAATAAAATAGAGACACAGGCTTGTTGTATATGGTCATCCATGCATTAATCCTTATATTGTTAAAAAACTATATGATGATTTCTGTATTGCCAACTAACTAATATGGCTGCTTGAAAGCTGCTCAAGCAAATCTGAACACACAAAGCAATTAGTTCACAGGAACCCAATGATTGATACTGTCAAATTCTGAGAGCGAATCCAAAAAGATTTATGACGTCCTATGCCAAAAGGTGGACTTGGCCAAGAGAAAAGAAGAGGAGCAGCAGGAAAGAAGAAACTAAATCCCACTTGTGTAATTTTGTTATATATATGATTTATACTAAGACACTGACTGATTCAGGGCCATCTTGTGACTAAGCTGTGATCAGCAAAATGCTGAACTGGCCAGTCAAAATTTTTAATAAAAAGTGGTACACTGAGATAAAGTCTCATTCTATTTTCTGTCAACTGCAGACGCAAAAGGATCCCCATGGACTCTGAGCCAATACGTTCAGTGGCTTCCTCTGTGATAATCATGTTAGATGAGAGAAATCCAGTTCTTCTGACTAAATCAGATGGAGCACAGCTATTTGGGTCTGAATCTCTACCTGTAAAATGTCCTCAAATTTTCTCTTGTTGTCAGTGACAAGTTCTGGAGACATCATGTAGTGTAAAGTTAAATGTATCCCACATTTGCTGATCATTAGCAGGTTTGTGCAAAGCATTAAAAAGTTGAGAACATCTGCCTAGGATTTCAACTGTGAGAATTAGAAAGAGACATACAGACATATGCAGCTTAGTCATCACTAATTTATCTCTGTAATGAAGTCAAGCTTGGTGAGACAAATTAAAGTCTTCCTGACATCTGGAAGTCTTCCATGTCCTTTTAAATCTATGGACATCTTGTGAAAGCCATAGCAACATAGTAATTTAAGGTTAGCAGTGACTCTAGATCCATTAGGTCCACCCTCCAGCCTCATAAGCAGATATAAATAAGAATGATTTGCAAAGGTACTAATTTATGGGGATGTCCACCCATCCACTGCCCAAGGTACCCTGTGCTTCCCTTGGTAAGTCAACATTTGTCTGAGGTTACTTTGAAGCCTGTGCAGTCTTTACATGTACTGCCTCTACTGGTAGACTGTTCCAGAGGTTCACTACCATCAGGGGGAAGAAGTGCTTCCCAACATTACCCATTAATTTATTACCTCTGAGCTTCAAGGCTTGTCCCCACATCTGCTGGAGGTCACCAGGTCAAACATCTTTTTTTGTTTGATCTCGACAACAACTTTGGACTATGCAAAAGACTAAGATCATGCCTCCCCCAGCCTCCTTTTCTCCATGGTGAACATGTTAAGAGCCTCTATCCTCTTCTTATAACTTTTGCCTTCCATATCCCAGATCATTTCCCCCTCTGGAGGCAGATGAAAGCCATGATTGTGAAGGACAGTTCCTAAAGGGCCTAGTCACATTTGGTGCAACATCATCTAATGTGAGACTTGGTGTGATGAGTGTAATTCCTGGATAAGTCCCATTCCTGGATTTCAATTGTTTTTTTTAAAACAGGAAGGCATGACAGGAGGCAGTGTTTGTTGTTATGTTAAAGATGGCATTAATTGTTCCGAATTACAATTCCCTGATAATTTTCAAGTCACCATGGAATCAATATGGTTAAAACAACAATTTGGTTCCAGGGCAAAAATATTACTGGGAAACTATTACTGTCCTCCTTCTAGTAGCAAAGACACAACATTGTTGCATGAGATTAAATTGGCATCATCTTTAGGTGACTCTGTGATAGTTGGTGATTTCAGTACATCAGGAATACCGTGTGAGCATCTTTCAGGCTTGTCAGACTTTCTAAAGGATTTTTTAGAAACTATTATATCTATGGGACTTAATCAACGTGTGTGTAAACATATATGGGGAGTTAACATTTTGGACCTGGTCCTCATCAATATTTCAGAGGAAGTAAGCAACCCCAAAGTTCTGTGTTCATTGGGTTCAAGTGACCATAATATGATATCCTTTAGTATCACAATGCCCAGAAGAAATAAAAAAAAACTTTCAAAGATTATAATAAAGAAAATATCCACGCAATAAGAGCCACCTTATCAAATATAAAATTGGATGAAATTATGTCTGACACCGGAGTAGAAGATTGTTGGGATAGTATTAAAAATACCATATTCACACTCAAAGATCAGTTTGTTCCTACTAGGATTAAGTACAGTTGTATGTGTAAAGTATCCATTTGGTTCACTAGATCTATAACGACCCAAATTAAGAAGAAGCAGAAAGCATATAAGGCATTTAAAAGCAAACAATCTGCTTATAAGAGACTAAAATACACATTAGAGCAAAGGAAACATAAAGCTATGATTAAGAAGGAAAAAAAAAACCTGGAATTTAGGTTAGCCTAAAGTTCAGGTAATAAAAAAGCATTTTATTCATACATCAACAACAACAGAGCCGTTACTGGAACTGTTGGCCCATTACTTAACAAATTCTGGTAAGAGCCGATATGGCTGTGGAGAAATTTTGGGATGCATTTACCCATTATTTCTAATGAATTTGCACAATGCAGATCTGCTGAGAGGCAGTTTCAATGTGGTCTTCCTTTTATACATTTTTAGAATGTAGTTTCCTAGACTATGCCTGCTGATTACTATATATTTAGCCTGGACAGTTCACAGAAGAAAAGGCATCTTATTTTCGGATGGTGGAGCATTGGCAGTAGGACGCAGGAATGTGTCATACATAGGCACAAGCTGTGTGCGGGCGATAATGCCAAGTGGCCATACACCTCAGGCACTCGTATGCAGATCCATCGTCCCAGTGCCATTGCACTGCTCAGTGCGGGTGACAGCTGATGCTGTACCCACTCACACAGGTTCCAGAATGGACATGTTGCAGCAGACCTCCCTTTCATTTTTACAGTTGGGGAACTGTGGATGCACTATCCATAGCCTGGAGCATACACTGCAAATGGCATTGCAGGATACCACACCCCATGGCACCCAGGATACCTCAGCAGTCAGGAGGGTGGCATGTTACACAGGGGAATGGGGAAGAGTGTGGGCCTGCAGCAGTATATGACAGCAGGAAGATACAGCATTGACAAGGCATGCATTGAAGGTATGTCAATTCCCTCTTATGGTTTTCCAGGGACCTACACATAGCTGCATACACTGGTGGGTCTGCAGCTTGCATAGTGCCCCAATGCATGGTACAGCCACTTGGGTCATTCCGGAGTGCAGGTCCCCAACTTGGGTCCAATGCAGTCAGCAGCTGGCCATGGCAGGTTGTGGAGGGCAGTGCCAGTCTCCACATCAGGTCAGGCATTGGGGGAGCGGGGGTGTCTACATACCGAGGCAGTGGGGGGGGGTCCTCTATGCTATGGATATGGAGCAAAGCAAAGCAAACTTTATTTATATAAGATACCCTTCTAAAGCTCAGGGTGCCTTTACAAAGAAATACCATACAAATTTTAAAACTCAATACATAAAACAGCATCTTCAACATAAAATAAACTTTGTTAAAACCGTTCACCCCACAATGCAGCAGCTATAATATATCAAATTTCCAGTGAATCACCAATAATCATCAAAGGCTTATGCAAACAGATGTGCTTTCAGGGATTTCTTAAATTCTTCTATGGTCAGACTATCATGTGTCTGACACAGTAGAGAATTCCACAGGGTAGGAGCCATAAAGGCAAAGGATCTACCTCCAGATGTTTTCAGATGTACCCTGGGAATCTCTAGCAATCCCTTGTCAGAGGATCGGCGTGAACGGGAAGGACAGTAGGGTAACAGCAGATCTTGCAGGTACTGTTGTCCCTGGTCATGTAGGGCTTTATAGGTCAAAAACATGACCTTGAAGGTGATCCATCATTGCAGTGGCAGCCAGTGCAGTTCACACAGCACAGGTGTTATGTGGCTTGACCTGGAAGCTCCAATTAACAGCCTTGCCATTGCATTTTGCACCAGCTGCAATCAGCAGATATCCACCCCAGGTAGCCTAGGTAAAGGGCATTGCAATAATCAAGACAAGTGGTAACAAAGGCATGGACCAAAGTAGGTAGATCTTCAGATGGAACCAGGTGCTTCACCCTGGAGATGTTCCTTAGATGGTAAAAGGAAGACTTGATTACAGCCAATACCTGAGCCTTCAGGGTCAAGCCTTCATCAAATATCACCCCCAGATTCTGCACCTGGCCTGAGGCATTGAGTGGGGCCCCCCAAGATATGGACTATGGTTTCTTCTGGTGCGATTGGGTCCAGGGTGGGCCCTACACTATGGAGCTCTTTGGGGAAGAGTTGGATTGATTGGGGATGGGAGGAGGTACCTCTAGTCCACCAGGGATGCCAGGCTGCTGTGCATCTGGGTGCACTTACGCAGCATGCCTGTGGGTGGATGGGCAGGTTAGGCCAGCTATTCATGACCTAACTGTGGGCCACGCTGCTCTGGACTGCGAGGGGTGCATTCCCACTGAGTATGCCACAGCGCAGCATATGCATGGGAATGCACCCTCAACTTGCATGGCATACTATTTGTGTGCACCCTGGCCCATTCCCTTGCTGCCGGTGCATCTTGCATGTTTGAATATCACACTGTGGCTCATTGTTGGAGTTGTGCGGCACATCTCCCTTTTCCGCCAGGATGCGCTACACATTTCCTTTGAATACGGGGGCCCTGGACTAGTCAACCCTGAAGAAATACATTATCAAAATGGTAAAATCATGACCCCATGGAAAACAAGATGTTGCATCTAATCCGGGACAGCGTGAGTAAATACAGTGCAAAAAATGTGTAAATGAAGTTCCCTATGACAATGGGATGTAGCGTCTCCCCTGTGCTATCCAGGATGCAAAATATAAGATAAGAAATATTTAAAGGAAATCTACTGTAAACTGAACTTTACTGTGTTCACGGACATAAACAAACAGTTTCTTTAATCAATAATGCACAAGAGGGTGTGGGTCGTACTGGGATAACCCCACACCTGGCTGGTTGGGCATGAGGCTGCAGACTGAGTGCGTCCAATATCCCAGAAGTGAGGTTATCCCAGCACAACCCACACCCTGGGTTGCATTATTGCTATTATACAATGGCTCTTTGTTATACAAAATAAAAAAAAAACATTTAAAAACATTTTTTGGTAGATTTTTAGTGTGGCAATATATCTTTGTTTCTTAAGAGAAGATGCAAACAATGCAACAACAAATCAATACAGTGAGGTTATGCTCAGATAATCTCACTGTTGCCAAAGGCAGACAGCCAATCAGGTTCCAGGATTTTAAATAAAAAATATTTAAAGGAAATCCACTCTAAACTGAACATCACTGTGTTCACTGACATAAACAAACAGTTTCTTTATTGTTTAATAACATATTAGAATGCAGTATTTATTTTGAATGTTGTGGCCATGAGGATGGTGTGTACAGTATGTGTGTGTGTGTGTGTGCGTGCGTGCGTGCGTGCATGCGCATGCGTGTGTGTGTTTGCTGCAGCTCAATATATCTTTTTCCCAAAAAGCATAGTAGAAAATGCCTGCTGATTGCTACATATTTGGTCTGGGCAGTTCACTGAAGACCTGGCATATGTCTGAGACAGTGCTTATCAGATAGTGGCTTTAGAGGTTAAAAAAACAGTGACAATTATAGATTTGCTGGGAAAGGGTGACATTTATGAGGTATGAATCTTTCTTGAAAGACAATACATTCCCAAGTGAAACTAGTAGCAATAAGCTGTTTAAATACTAAGTTTTTAAATGTGCAAGGTGTTGCATTCTCAAGGGGGTAAACAAATCTCCAGTTTAATAGGCAACCAATATTTAACACATATTTAACAAGCTGTTTCAGTTTCCGAACGGCATCTGATAAGCAGCTTGGAGTTATGTCTCCAACATTCTTAACAGAAAGAAGGGAGTATTTTATTTCAGTTGGCATTGTGATTTATAGATGTGGAAGGATACACTGAAAAATCCAAAACATGTATTCCACGATACTCCATTTTCCAGATACAGATAGCAAGGTGGCCCACAGCCATAAAAATGGAGAGACAATCACTGATGATCTTCAAATGGTAAACTCATTCAATTACTTTTTTGCTTCCATTTATAAATCTTCACCCCATCCTGATATAAAACTTACTGACCCCAAGGTACCTGATATAACTGTTGAAATGGTTACGTCTGCATTAAATTCAATTAAATTAAATTAAACACTTCTCTGGGTCCAAACGGTATTCACTCCTAGCATATCCATTTAAAATACTTTTTGATAAATCATTAAAATCTGGTATTGTTTCTATGGATTGGAAAGAGGCGATTGTGATTCCAATCTTTAAAAAGGGAAACAGGTCAAACTGTTCTAATTATTGTCCAGTCAGTTTGACTTCATTGTGTAGTAAAGCCATGGAAAGAATTATGAAGGACTTTATTGAAGAAGAAATGAGGGACCTTGGTCTAAATTATATTACTCAGTATGGCTTTAAAAGGGCTAACTCATGTGTCACAAACATAATTTCATTCTATGAAATGGCCAGCTCCAGCCTAGATAATGGCCTACCTGTAGATATAGTTTTGCTTGATTTAGGCAAGGCATTTGATACTGTTTCCCATAACCTTCTTGTAAAAAAATTACTCAAGATAGGTTTTTCAAAATCCTTGGTTAAATGGGTAAATGCATGGTTACAAGGACACTACCAAAGAGTGAAAATTAATGGGATCTTATCCGACAGTAGCGAAGTAGAGAGTGGTGTGCCCCAGGGGTCAGTATTGGGACCCTTGTTATTTAATATCTTTATATCTGATATGCATCATGGAGTTTCCAATAAACTTGTCAAGTATGCTGATGATACTAAAATAGGTGGACAGGTTGATACCTCAGATAAATATAATGCTTTTTCCAAAGATCTCGATTTGATACATAATTGGTCCATGAGGAATAAAATGAATTTCAATCTTGAAAATATTCTATTCTTCATTTTGGGAGAAATAATCCATGTTACAATTATGTTTTTGGCACTGTTTTACTAAAATCTGTTAACAAGGAGCGTGACCTCAGAGTAATTATTAATAAAGAGTTATCTTTAGTAGATCACTGCAAACATGTGTCCGTAGTGACAAATCAAATTCTACATTCGGTTCAATGATCATTTGTGTCACGCAGCAAAAATTGTATTCTACCCATTTTCAAATCCTACATTATTCCCCACCTAGATTTTTGCTCACAGGTCTGGAGCCCCTATCTCTGGGCAGATATAGATTTGGTGGAGAGAACCCAGAGAAGGGCCACCAAAATGATCTCTGGGTTTAGGAACTTAAGTTATACTGAGAGACTGGATAAACTAGACTTGTTCAGTTTAGAGGAAAGAAGGGCTAGAGGTGACCTTTAATTACTTTTTAAAATTTTGCACAATCCAGAATTATTTAAACAAAGTAACCTTGAATATCTAAACAGGGATCTGACCCTAAGGTCTCATACTATGCAACTAGTCATCCCTAAAGCTTCAACAAACAAGAGAGATAATTTTTTCCCTTTTAGGGCAGTTAAAACCTGGAATAAGCTCCCCAAAATGGTAGTAGAGCAAAACAACTTTCTCTTATTTAAAAGGGAATTAGACATCTTTCTCCTGAATAAGAGAAATGTTCTACTTTCTTAACCCACTCAAAGTGGGAGGTAATTACGAACATACGAACATACGAAATTTGCCAGCAGATAAAGGCCTAGAAGTCTGTCAAGTCTGCTTGAATGTGCAGCTAGCACCCCTTAATTGCAATGGACCACTGGCCTTCTTTTACATGTGCCAACCAAGTAAACCAAGTAATGGAGAATAAAGAGTATTGTTGCACCAGTTCCCCATACCATCAATCTCAGCATCTGGAAATAAGTTCAGCATAGATGAAACAGCTCTGACAGCCATTAGTACACCAATTTCTAAAATTTAAGTCACATTGACTATAGTAGGATGAGGACCATATTGCACAGAATTTGGAAATGTACAAAATAAAACTGCTTTATTTTATTCTTTTGGTAACTGGTTAAAGCGCACTAGGCACAAGTGCATGTTTTCACGGGGGACCCAGGAGCACTGGGGTGGTTATGTGACTTGTTCAGAGTTACACAGTATGCATGTGAAGGTTGTGGGAACCAAATCCAGATCTGCTGGATGTACCAAGCTCATTGACAGCTCGTTACCCTATCCACTAGGCTATACTGTCAGCCCCAATGAGGTAAAACCACCAACTGACAATTTTAAAAAAGAGATTTTGTCACTTTTGGGAAAATTGTGAAAAACATAATATTTAGAATCAATTCAGCTTTTGGCCTGGTATCAGCTACCCATTTTAGGCCTTTGGTCACCACCAGCCCCCCCCTCCCCAGTTCTATGGGCAGTGGGTTCTATGCTGTGGGGCCAGAATGTTCCCATGTTATCATTCTAACGGCACCAGACTTTTCTCCCATTTTTCCCAAATCCCTTCTATAGCCCTCTGCCCACATGATGGCACTGCCAGCCTTCTAAGCTTGTCTTGAACACCATAGCTAATCCTAGAGGAGGGAGATCAATCTCCCTGGTACTCCACAAGGGGTAGTGTGGCACACATTGCAGCACCATCCCCTCTCTGGGCTCAGAAATGTTGCCAGTGGCAGAATGGTTTCCCATCCTAGCTACCTGCTCAAGATGCCTTGTGTCTGATCCCAAACCAGGTCATCTATACAAAAATGTAGTGTACTTCCACTGGATCAATGAGTGGCCTAATTCAGTGATTCATGCAATTTTAAATATTGCCTGAATTTTTGTTTTCTCTGTCCTTTATTACTAGGTTGATTTGCATGGAAACAAGATCCCAGTCCCCTCAAATTCATCTGCTTCTGCTCCTCAATGATTTACAGAAGTCATTATTATAATTTCGCAAATAGAGGAATGTAACTTCTGTGAAAGATTAAACAGCAGGAGTGGATCAACTGTAGGGGACAGGGATCTGGTTTCCATGTAAATGAACCCAGTAATGTAAAAATAAAAGGACAAGAAATACAGAAAGTCTATAAAAATTTATGGAATGGGGAGCATTTGAGAGGTCGACAAATCAGCACACATGTTTTAGTGCTCCGCTTGCTTTCTGAATAAAACTCATATTTTCAAGCAAGAAATATGGCACAAACACATCTAAATTAAAGAGCTGGCAGAAAGCAGACTGGACAATATAGAAATATTTCTCTCCCAAGACAGGGGAAGTGGCTCCAACAAAGGGGGACGGTGGTTCTCCTTTACCTGCAGGAGCAACGGCTCCCCTTGCAACAGAACACCCTGAGCTAGGTGCATGGCCAAATCCTACTTCAAAATGGAGTCTTCAGACTATACAGGCATTTCTTTTGGAATACCAGGAGGAGACCCTCTCATCATTTAACAATGGTCAGTAGCTGACATCTCGGATTGATGTTCCCCAGATTGAGGAGAAAATGAAGACCTGTGAGGAACATGCAGACAATGTTGAAAAAAAAAATGCTGAGCCTCTATAAGTGAGAATGTCAGTCCTGGAGGTGGCAGTAAATGCATCCCTACATGAACAGCTTGCCAACATATCTAAATTTGAAAACATAGAAAATACTCTGTTGCTGAGAAATCTTTGGTTGATTGGGCTGTCAGCAGAGATTCCTACAGTGGGGCGGAAACCTGAGGTGGAGAGTTTGATCACTGAAGTGTTTTCACTACAGCCCCCTTTGATCCTGGAGTCTGTATTCAGACCAAAGTCAAGAGCAACTGAAAATGGTAGCCCCAGGACTAGATATACTTGTACTTTTCAGGTACTTGTCTCTCACAACCAAGTCCTGCAGCTTGCCAGACAGTAAAAGGGGTTCACATACAAAGGTCAGGAGTTGCATCTCTACCTTGATTTCTGCGTAACCACCCAGCACCAAAGGAAGAGATTTTTGGCCAGCAGATCGGAATTTATCCAACCAATCACCTGCAAAACTTAAAATTATCTTTCATGGTAAAACAAATTTGCTTTTGGATATGGATGCACTTTGGGACTTTTTCAAAAAGCAGGTGGCTATCCTGAAAGATCTCCAGGCAAGTAGATTACTACTTGGAGGGAGAGAGATGGACTGGGAGCAAGAAACAGAGAGGATGTAAAGCAGCAGAGCTGCAACCCAAGACCTGAACCCACTTGCCTTCTCTGAACCACAGAGCACCCTGCAGCTTGTCCTCTATTATGCAAGTCCTGCTGCTGCATGTCCCAGCCAGCTGCTGCTCTCTCCACCCAGAGCCCCAGGAGGAACCCGGAGCTGCACCAGGAGCCCTCAGCCCACTTGTCTCAGTGTCCCCATCTCCCACTGAGTGATGGACTGCACAGCTTGACTCAGTGATCTGCCTGTGTCAACAGGGACAAATGCCATATGCCCTCCTCAGTGAGTCCACTACATGTCTCATCATATTTGTTATCCATATAGGTTGCTAGTTGCTAGTGGGGGGACTGAGGAGGCATGGACAGACCCAGGCATGAGGCTGGGACTCTCTTTTGTCATGCTTTATTATAACTCTGAAAGTATTGATAGGCTGCAGTATTATTTTAATTTCCTATTTCTGACAATTAACTTTTTTTTTCTGTTTTTTGTTTGGGAAATTACATTTTAACTTGACTGTAGGTTTCTTCGACCTTAAGGAGGAAAAAGGGGACTGAGATTTCAAAGCGCCATGTATTTTTTTTCCTTGTACTTTGCCATCATGGTAGCCATGCATTTTAAGTGGCTGTTGAACAGAATGACTTCTGTTACACCTAACCTGATTATTGGGATTCTTGAAATATATTTGCATATTAATCTGTGGTGTTTCTATAGCTAGCTCTATAGCTTCTAATGCAGGCTCCCATCTGCTTTTCTGCCTCCCCCTCTCCCAGAAAAGCTCAAGCTGTGCTCGCTTTCCTGTGTTCATGTTTTATGGCCCTAGATCTTGTTTTTCTGGTGGTTGAAATGAGGAGTGCTCCATGGTTTAAGCACAAAGAGAATGCAATATGATAGACATGGCTGAAAGAAAGAAGAGACTGCAGGACCTTACCAAAGTGCTGGTGCTCAACTCTGAATTTAGTGAGCTGTGTAGGGATCTATGAGCCAGGTAGGGATCTCCTCAGGCAGGACTGATCACTGCATTCCTTTGTCTAGCTAAGGAGTTCAGACAGTCGGGGAATGTAATCCATGGTCAGCTGCTCGTCATTAGCCAAAATGAGTGCTTTACAGACACAGAGTCAACTGTGTTGACACTCCAAGCTGTTGTTTATTCACAAGACTTTTTACTCAGTCATCGTAAATGGACTGCAGGGTTCCTCCCAACTGCAGTCCTAAAAATGCAGAGAAAAGGCAGAATGGGAGTAAGGACAAGAGTGGTATGGAGGAAAGACATATGGATAAGAGGGGAGTTATTAGGCGAGGAGGCAGTAACAATTGGAAGGCCATGTATGCAAATGCCTGCAGTCTGGAAACAAAATCCCAAATTTAGTGGCCCTGATGGCTGAGGCAGACCTGGACATTGTTGCTGTTACTGAGACATGGTTCATGGGGAACCATGACTGGGAGATGACAATACCAGGTGACACTCTATTCAGGAGGGACAGGGTAGGTAAAAAGGGAGGAGGAGTGGCTATCTATGTCAGGGAAGGAATTAAGGCAACTGAGGTACACGGAATGCAGGAAGAGGTGGAGGCACTATGGATCACCCTGGAGATGGGAAACGGCACTGACATTCACACTGGTGTGATATGCAGACCTTCTGCACAAGGGGAAGAGATGGACAGGGTACTTGTAGAAGCCATCCACAGAATGACAGCTAAAGGGGAGGTGCTGCTGGTAGGAGACTTCAGTCTGCCAGATGCGGATTGGAGCAACCAGGCTGCAGCCTCAGCCAGAAACAAAGACATCCTGGAAGCCCTGCAGGGGGCATGCCTAAGACATCTAGTGACAGAGCCCACCCAAGAGGGAGCAACTTTGGACCTGGTACTTACCAACGGGGACAGAATTACAGATGTAAATGTGGGGAGCCATCTGGGATCAAGCGATTACAGTATAGTGTGGTTCAATGTGAGAATAACAGTCGAGTCAAACCACTTGAAAGCAAGGGTCCTGGATTTCAGGTGGGCTGACTTTGCAAAGATGGGGGAATGTCTTAGGAAATCACTGGCAGAGAAGGAGAAAAGGGAAGGTGGAGGAACAATGAGAGAATCTTAAGGGAGCCATAGCGAAGGCAACAAGCCATTCCATTAGGCAAGTAAGCAAAACAAAGAGAAGAAAAAAACACTATGGTTGTTAAAGGAAGTGGCCGAGAAGGTAAGGGCAAAAAGGATGGCATTCAGGAGCTACAAGGAAACACAGAGGAAGGAAGACAGGGAACTGTGTCTGTAAAAGTAAAGGAAGGCAGGGAAAGTGTCAGGTGTCCAAAGGCACAAACAGAAGTAAAAAATGCCTGGGCAATAACAAAAGGGGACAAGAATTTTTTCAGGTATGTTAGTGAGTGGAAAAAGACTAAGGATGGGATTGTGAAACTAAAAAGTGAAGGAGGGAAGTTTGCAGAGGGGGAGCAAGAAAAAGCAGAAACCCTGAACAAGTATTTTTGTTCAGTATTCACAGAAGAAGGGGAAGGGAAGGGACCAAAGTTAGGCGATGGAAGCACCACTGACAAGGAGGTGGACCCCAGTCCATTTAAGGAGAAGAGTGTCTTAAAGGAACTCACTAATCTGAAAGTGGACAAGGCAATGGGGCCGGATGGGGTACATCCTAGAGTATTAAGAGAACTCAGGGAGGTGCTGGCAGCACCACTGACAGCCCTGTTCAACAGTTCACTGGGAACAGGTTTGGTACCACAGGACTGGAGGAGGGTGAATGTAGTCCATCTCCACAAAAGTGGGAGCAGAGAGGAGGCTGGCAATGACGGGCCAGTCAGCCTAACCTCGGTGGTGGGAAACTAATGGAATCACTACTAAAAGAAAGGCTTATGATGTATCTTGAATCCGTCGGAGCACAAGATCCGAGGTAGCATGGATTTACAGTGAGAAGATCTTGTCAAACAAATTTGATAGATTTCTTTGACTGGGTGACTAGGGAGGTAGATCAGGGAGGGGCAGTGGATGTGGCCTACCTGGATTTCAGCAAGGCCTTCAACACTGTCCCCCATAGGAGACTAGTAAACAAGCTGAGCAGCCTGGGAGTGGATCCCAGGGTAGTAAACTGGGTCAAAAATTGGCTGAGCGATAGGACACAGAGGGTGGTGGTAAATGGAGTTCAATCCAAACAGAGGGGGTGACCAGCGGGATCACACAGAGATCAGTGCTTGGACCAGTCCTCTTTAATGTCTTCCTAAGGGAGGCAGTATAGCGCAGTGGTTTAAGGCTCTGAGCTGCAAATCTGGAGACCTGGGTTTGAATCCCATAGCCCCCACTTGTATACTGTGTGACCCTGAGCAAGTCACTTAACTTTCCTGTGCTCCCAGGTTGCACCTGTAAACAAGCTTTCAGCTTAGTGTGTCTCACCTGGTTAAACAATTGGAAAAATAAAAAGTAACATTGCAGAGGGGCTAGAAAGGAAAGTGTGTCTCTTTGCAGATAACACAAAGATCTGCAACAGGACTGACACTCCAGGAGGGTTAGAGAAAATGAGAAGGGACCTAAGCAAGCTTGAGGAGTGGGCAAGGGTGTGGCAACTAAGATTCAATGCAAAGAAGTGCAAGATCATGCACTTGGGGCATAGAAATGTGGGGGAGGAATACGTGATGGGGGGGGCTACTGACAGCCACCAAACAGGAAAGGGACCTGGAAGTAATCACATCTGATTATCCAAAGGTTGCCAAACAATGTGAGAAGGCTGTGAGGAGCCAGTGGAATGCTGGCGTGCATAGGGAGAAGTATCTCCAGCAGAAGGAAGGAAGTGGTGATGCTACTGTATAGAACATTGATGACGCCTCATCTAGAGTACTGTGTCCAGTTCTGGAAGCTGTATCTCTGGGAGGACATAGAATAGAAGAGGTTCAGAGAAAGGCAACAAAAATGGAGCAGGGGTTCCACCAAAAGTTATATGAGGGGAGACTGGAGGATCTCAATATGTATTCCGTGGTGGAGAGGGGAGGACAGGAGGGATATGATAGAAACTTTCAAATACCTCAAGGGTGTCAATAAGGTACAAGAGGGTAGCATCTTTCAAAAAAAAGATGTTCAAGAACAAGGGGCCATGATACGAAAATAGAGGGGGGGGTAGACTTAGGGGTAATGTGAGAAAGTATTTTTCACAGAAAGGGTGGTGGATCCATGGAACAGCCTCCTGGCAGATGTTGTAATGGCAAAAACTGTAGGAGAATTCAAAAACACATGGGACAGACATAAAGGAACTCTAGCAATAGGAAAGAGAGGGTAAGCCACAAATCATTTAGGATCTGTGGTATATGAAACAGGTAGGGAAAATGGGCAGACTAGGTGGGCCAAGTGGTCCTTATCTGCTGTCAAATTCTGTGTTTCTATGTTTTCATACTGGTATCATAGGCAAGACAATCAGTAATTAAAATTATGTAAAAGTTGATAGCAGTTGTAAAAGTTCGTCAAAGAATAGAATTCCCTCAACTCTTTTTATTTTATTGTTCTACAGATACTACAAGAACTGAAAGCTCTACTACCTCAGGACTCATTTATGAACCAATGTGACAGCATACACTCCCTGAAGGCAATGTTCTTAAAAGTATGCCACTTCAAGGAACAACATCATCCATTTCTGACATGATCTGTAACACCCAACCTTACTATTTATTGTTAAATAAAGAAATGTAAAATTATACTTACCCCCATAATGCAAAGCATCATGGGACTGAATATACAAATCACCATTAAAGACCATAGACTTGTTCTGCTTTAGGCAGGAGACTATGCTGTCAAATGGCCTCTCACACAGTATGCAAGGACTGAAAACAAGACACAGACAAGTGTTTCATCCACAGGCGAAACATGTGCCTGTGTTTTGTTTTCAGCCCTTGCAGATTTTGTAAGAGGCCATTTGACACCATACTCGCTTGCTTAAAGCAAAGCTAGTCTACATTCTTTCATGCTGATTTACATATCCTTCCCATGATGCATTGCATTATGAAGTATGTGTAATTTTACATGGCATTGAAACCTGGTTTTGATGCAAACGCCCTTTCCGAGTAACCCATCTCAGTGCTTTTTATGTTTGATTGTGCGCTTGTGCAAGAAACATCTTGGGACAGTACAACATTTTAGAGGTGTGTGAGTTTCTGCCCAATGCAGTTAATGCTTTATGGGACTCATCCCTCAGGCATCAATGAATCAGTGAGCTGTCTATGGCAGCAGTTTGAGAGACAGGACTGCATTTGAAAGAAATCTGCTGCTGCAGTGAGGGACCTTCCCACTCCCTCGCTACCAAGCATACCTTCTCTCTGTTGGCAGCAGCTGACAAGACTCTGGGAATGAGCAACCACTGGAGTTATGGTTCTTGTCAGCTCCTGCCACTGAGTACCTGTTTGTTCAGTGTGCCTCTCCTGGTGAACCAGTTCAATAAATAAATAAATGAGCTGCAATGCGGCATTCCACATTGGTGGCTCCTGCTGCCCACCACACACTCCCCAGAAAGCTGACATCAGGGTGCCCAATCCTCGTGTTGGCATGTATCCCCCCCATCAATGTGATACACTGAGAGCCCACCCCAGTGTGCCAAAATAATTTTTAATATATGTTTCCAACACCGGGATGCCCACTCCCGGTGTCAGATGACCTCCACCCCCACCCGCCTGAATATTTCAAGTGTTGACATCTGGGTGCCCAATCCCCATGTCAGCATGCCCCTCACAGACACACATACACTATTGTGGCACACTGGGAGCCCACCCCAATGTGCCTAAATATTTTTGGTAACCTGTAAAATAAAGAAAACCATCCCTCATCATCTCCCCAGTCCCCACCCTCCCTCTGCGGACCCACCTCCATGCAACCCCCCCTTACCCCATACTTACCTCTGGAGGTTGGGAGCAGTGATCTTCTATGGACTGGGACACATCTGCACTCTTCAAAGCCAACTGGCAAACTGAAGAAATGACGGTAAGCTGTATAATGGGAGTTAATGGGGGGATTCAACTTAGGTTAATATCTCAGCCATTTTTAGGAATTTGGGCCCCAAATTGTCAACATGGGGTTCTTGGGACCCCACCTCGTGAACACTGTCACTGCCATTTGGTTACTCAGTCCCGAAAGGTGATTTCGTGGTTGCCGCACAGAATCACCTTTTGGAACCAATTAATGAAATGACAGTGCCACTGTTCATGAGGTGGGGTCCTAAAAAACCCATGTTGCAAATCTGGTGGAAAAATTCCAACAAATGACTGCGTTATGAGCGTGCGTTGCACAGCTTCTATGCATGCTCATAACTTCACCAATTTTTGTATTTTCACTCCAGATTTTAAACATTGCCATTTTTACATACCTCCTTATGAACAGTACAGCTGTCATTTTTCACATCCTGCCAAAATGTGTTTTTGCACCTGTGGCGCAGAATGGCACAGTAGCTGTGGGAAATCAACTTTCAGGATAGATTAACAAAATCACAATGGCACTGTTCATGAGGGGAGGTCCAAAATGCCCATGTTGAACATCTGGTGAACAAATTCCAAAAAATGATTGCGTTACAGGCATGTGTTGCACAGTTTCTACTCAAGCTCGTAACTTCGCCAATTATTCATATTTTTACTCCAGATTTTCAACATTACCATTTTTTCATACCTCCTCATGAGCAGTATAGCTGTTATTTTTCACATCCTGCCCAAAATGTGTTTTTGCACCTGTGGTGCCAAATGGCGCAGTCATTGTGTGAAATTGCCTTTCCGTATTGAGTGTGAAATAATAGTGCCACTTTTCATGAGGTGGGGTCCCAAAAAGCCCATGTTGAAAAGTTGGTGCAAAAATGCCAATAAACACCCGGGGAGTTAGGGTTTCCAATTGTAACATCCCACCCTGTAGAGACTGACAGGCATCGGGGGGGTGACTTGGGGTGGTCGGCCGTAATGCTCATGCCATTCCACCCCACCCCCACTCTGCAGCCAGTGACAGGCATTGAGGTGTGCCTTGGGGTCTTCAGCCCTAACATTCACCCCATTCTCCTCTACTGCACCCAACTCAGCTTATTTCCTTATGGAATGGGGTGAGCGTAAGGGCTGAAGACCCGAAGGCAAACCACAACACCTGTCGGTGTCTGCAGGATGGAGTGAGGTGGAATGACGTGAGTGTTATGGCCGATGACCCAAAGGCACACCCCCAAATGCCTGTCAGTCTTTGCAGGGTGGGGGTGGGGGTTGGCGTTAGTTTAATACTTCACTGCCATTCCTATTATGCATCTCTCTAACTCCTGTACTACCAATGCCAATACCAGCAAGCAAATATTCGGCACCAACAAATGCTTGTTTACTGAGGTTCTTTGCCTTTTAGATTATTAAATAAATCTACTTGGTGCCATAATTTGTGTGTCAGTTTCTCCATCTTATAGATTTATACTACTGTTTCTTTTCAATGTTGCATAGTAGGTGAGATTGGCTACATTTTAGTGGTTTCCTTTTCAGCAGCTGTAAATAATATACTCATATTTCTTGTGTCTGTTGAAAAGGCCATCTAGAAACTGAAGAAAGAGCGGTGAGAACAGGTCCGGCGTCAGCACCCAGGTCACCCGAGCAATTTCCCAGGGCCCTGACATCAGAGGGAGGCCCACTGCCACTGGCCAGGGCTAAAAAAAAAGAAGTGTAAACCAAACTTTGTGCAGATGCAGTAGCTCTGCACTGCTCTGGCAGCATCAGCAATCAGCATGATTTCCACTGACTGAGCAGAGCGAACTGTTCTGCTGCGCGACCTGCTGCTGAGAGAAAAAAACTACAGTGGGTGACTCAGAACAGAAGCAGGGCCCCAATTCATTAGCATTCCATGGGGTGGGGGTGGGATTGTAGCAGACCAATAGCTCGCTGAGGGGAGGAGAGTGTGGTGGAAGGGTGGGTCTGACTGTAACAGCCATGGCCAGCCAGTAGCGCTTAGCTGTGTAGTGTAATGTTTGTGACATCTGATGTCACGTGTCACCATAGTGACGTTGTTGGAATTGAAAGGCAGCTACTGGCAAGGTGCCAAGGCAGGAGTTCTCAGTTTAAAAGCAGAGTTGGGTGCAGTAGGTGGAAATGGTGTTGTCAATCGAGCAGGCATCAGCAAAATGTCTGGCATGGCCAGGACTGAGCAATCGGTTGTGTCTCTGCATCCATCTATGACACATTGCTGGGCTTGTGTGGAGGTGCCACACAATAGTAGCTAATAGTCTGAAACAGCACCAAGCCACCAAATTTTGAGGACTCGACAACAGCAATCAGTCCATCCGATGTGGATACAGCATCCAAGCTTCCTTCAAGATGATGATCCCCACACAGACACGCCACACAAGGTAAGAGAGTAAGTGTCCAGGCCTGCCCAGGCTGGGGGAGGTTGCAGTCATGGGCCCACTGCCCGGCTGTTGCATTGTACTGTACCAAAACTTGTTCTGTGCCTGATGATCCTGCCTTTGGGGGTGCAGGAGTTTGGGACCGAGTCAGTGACACTTTTACTTTTTACATTGAATAGACATCTGGTGCCAGCAAGTGGAGAGGGGTCCAATGTTTGAGTGCCATGGCTTCATGGCTTGCTTGGCCTTGGGCTGCTAGAGTAGGGTGTGTAATTTATTTTGTCAGAGTTGTTGCTGTACTGTGTGGAGACTGGAGAGGGTTGGTGATTGGCAACTGCTGGCTGCCTAGTGGTGGGATTTTACTGTATTTTTTATTTTTTTAACAGACGGACGTCACGGACAGGTCCAAGGGGGACCTTCTAGAGGCTGGTCAGTGGGTCACAGTCCTAGCGTGAGAGCAGCTTGGCAGTTGGCCTGTTAGGGTAGTGTGGCAGTGGAATTTTGTCAAACAGAATTGATACTGTACTACTGCTGTGTGGAGAGGGGACTGGATGGTTGGTGATGGCAAGCTGGCTGGTGGTAGTGTAGACGTTTTATTGTACTGTTTTAATAGATTGATGGGTCGGGGGAGCCTTCCTGAGGTCCATTGCCCAGGGTCCACAAAATCCTGATGCCGGCCCTGGGTGAGAAGTCCAGACATACTTGTAAATCTGTTTCAGTTCCTAAGCAAACTGGTTGCAAAACTAGACAGGTCCAGAAAATATGGAAGTGGGAAGCCCTAGTCTCTCCACAGGCCCTAAAGCAGTCTCAATACAACAGGAGTAAATATTGCTACTACCAGTGGGGTTCCAAAAAAAAATAATGGCCATCTTCCAGGCAACCTCCTTTCACGTACTGAAGGAGGCGATCTTAAGCTGTTGATACATTATACCTTCCCATGATGAGCTGAATATCCATCTTCCATTCCCATCTGGCCTTTTTTACCTCTGTATTATTTAAACTGAGCATGTTGAGTGCTTTATAGTTCAAGGAGACAAAATGAGGAGGCATGCTCCAAGACTGCAAAATATATCAGTCAACTGCGTCAAAGGATGACGGGTGTAAATCTCAGAACGCATACCCTTCCTGGTTTGCAAATAATGTCTGGCTTCTGAATATCTATAGTGATCTGTATTAGTGAGCTGATGTTGTTTAAGTTGTGCAAATGTAAGGGTTAATGTTACTCTCACAGAACTGAAATATGTGAGTCAGTACCAAACATTCCCATAAGCAGAAATGGGAATCTGA
The DNA here is from genome assembly GCA_016271365.2 of Neoceratodus forsteri. NCBI lineage: Eukaryota > Metazoa > Chordata > Ceratodontiformes > Ceratodontidae > Neoceratodus > Neoceratodus forsteri. The sequence goes on along the minus strand of CM057449.1, from coordinate 1,145,926,052 downwards.
TGTTGTCAACAAGAAGGCCATGTCATACAGCAGAGCATGAAGATACTGCATTTCCCCCTTAAGCTGCTTAGACCTAAATAAGCATGCCTGTTTGGAGAGTGCAGTCTGTGAGAGGGGGCTGTCTGTTATCTGGCTTCCTTTCAGTGGTGGGCTAGAGAACAATGCCTTGGTCAAGGGATGGTATAAATCCTGGATCTCAGTTGCTTTCCAATGTGGTCAATAAGTTGGGTCAAGCTACAAGCAAATATTGTGCAATTGTGTTGCCTAGAAGTACTGTACAGTGTCAGATTTGGTAAAGCTAGGCCACCCATGGTCCTGGATACCTGGAGCTTTCAATAGGCTACCCATGGCTGGGTACCAGTCCATAGGTATCTAAAGATACCAATCCCAGTGACAGAAATCAGACAATGTAGGTGAAGTTGGAAGAGTCTGAAAAACATAGAGCAATCTTGTAGGAAATTAATTCTTACAGAGTCTACTCTACTTGTAAGGGTTAAAGGCAATAATTGCCAATGAGCCAAATTGGTCAGTTAAGTGTACGTTAATGGGGCTTATAAAATGGGAGGGAGCAGTGGAGTAATCTGATTGTTTATAGTACACAATGGGATAATATTGGTGTCCAATCAATTCAGCCCGAGTCAATTCAGCTCGGTGAATTCAGCCCCATGGCAATTCAGCCTGAGGCAATTCAGCTCCTATGTCAATTCAGCCCCAGTCAATTCAGCTCCATGACAATGCAGCTCCTATGTCAATTCAGCCCAAGTCAATTAAGCTCCTATGTCAATTCAGCCCAAGTCAATTAAGCTCCTGTGTCAATTCAGACCCACATCAATTCAGCCCCTACGTCAATTCAGCCCTTATGGATATTCAGCTCCTTTTGGTTCTGCACTAGAATAAACATAACTGACAACATATGTAAACATATTTAAGCTTTATTGAAAGCTTTAAAACACATTTTTTTGCAATTAAGTACACTTTATTGAAAATGTTAATTTGCACATACAGTACATGCAGCAAACACCAATTGCATACGCCAGACAGAAAAACAAAACAACAGAACAGAAATAAGCCTAAACATAACCTTTTAACCCACACAACACCCAAACCACCTTGACTAACCCACCCCGACTCTCATGTGCACATTCCAACAGTGGCAGGTATGAATACTAGAATGGACAGTGACTAAGGATATAACTGCCATTTGGGTTTTTTGCTTAATGGTGGGAAGGGCAGAGTACTCTCCCTACAGACAAATGTTCTCTGTAAAAAAAGGAGGAAAGGCTGGATGGATACTGGAGCAACAGGAATGTTCTCTTGATGTTATCTTGAGTTTACTGTTTATTAACACATCCAGTTTGATCCAAATTAATTAATTAATTATTTTATTGAAATGTTTTGCCAGGAAGGCACACTGAGCAACAGGTTGCTCGTCTCGGAAGCACGGTGTCAGAGCGACACCACAATCCCAATGTAGAACAGACTGACAGCTGCAGCAGCAACAACAGAAACAGAGCGACGTGTCTTCCATAGCATCAGCTGTCCTGGGGCTGGCATTGAACAGCAACCTTCAGGTTTCAGCTCCAGGTTGTGGGTGCATGGGGGGGGGGTCACTGTCCGCAGCCCACTGTGTAACCCCCACAGAGTTGCCAATTGTGTCATACATTTACCACCATACAGCCCACAGAGCCAGGTGTCCACATGCATGGCATGCACCTTTGTGCCTGGACCGGTGTCGACTATTCACTGCAGTGTGCGTGTGCCTGTCCTGTATGCCGCAAACCATGCCTTGCTTGCTGCTGTGCCTCTGGGGTCTGTCTGTCTGCTGCTTCATGTATTGACCCACTGCCCAGGGGTATCGTCCATGCTGTGAGGGGGTGCTCCTGCATTGGATCGCTCCTGCATCGGATCTGTCAAGGTGCTGTCCATTGGCTGTGCAATGTGCAGTGGCCGATCATGATAGTGTCTGACATGGGGTCTGTGCCAGGTGCTGCGTCACTATGCAGTCCATCGGTCTGGTGTGCATCGGGTTGCTGTGCGGCTTTCTCCCAGTGTCACTGTGGGGGGTGTCGATTGTGTGTCTGCCTCTGACATGTGGTGCTTCCGCTCATTTCCTGTGTGACCTGGGGGAAGGGGTACAATAGGGATGAGACATTTTACATTCAAGTTACAAAGATCAACATAGCATACAATTAATTAAGGCAGTTGTTACAAACAGTGTTGCATACATATGTAATTTGTGAGAACAATTAATAAGTGCAGTGGTAATAAGTGAACAAGTGCTATCGTGAAATAAGGGGTGAAGGAGAGAGAGGATGAGATGACAGATAGTGCAGAGTCGTGTTCCAGAGAGACCCCTTCAGGATGTGGGGAACCCTGCAAGGGAACAGGGGACTGGAGTAGGGATTAGAGAGGGAGAGAGAGAGAGAGGGAGTAAGTGTGATTAACACCTAGGAGGGGAATAAGGCCTGACCCAAAAAGAGAACCCTTCAGGATGCAATGAACCCTGCAAGGGGGCACGGAAGTTCATGCGATTGTAAACCCTCCTGCGGTTAGGCATTGTAATTATAGAGGGATAATGAGAGGGAGGGAATGAGAAATAACACATGAGAGGGGATGCAGCCTGACCCAAGGAACCCACCAGGCTGCTAAGGACCCTGCAAGGGGACCTGGAAGGCCAAGGATAGGTCAATGGGGGAAGAAATGGTGGCAAGCCTAGGCACTATAGGGCCCCTTCAGAATGTTGAGAATCCTGCAAGGGGAGTGTGACAGCTAGGGAGGAAGGGGGGATAGAGTAGAGGAAGGAAGTAAGGTATGAGAACTAGCACCTAGGAGGGGCTAGTGTCAGCAGAGGCAGTAGATTCAATAGAGGCATTGGGGAAATTTTGTAGGGGGATGAACTGTAAGGAGTAAGATGAAGGAAATTAGGGTGGGTCATAACAGGAACAGTTAGGTGCAAGATAGTTGGAGAGGGCAGTGTTGATGGACTAGAGGGAGGAGGAGTGTAGGATTTGGGGAGGTAGAGAGTTCCATATTTTAGGGAAATGGTGAGAGTACCCAGACTGGCTGGACAAGGGTGGAGCGGCAAGGAACAGTTAGTCTGCAAGTGTCAGTAGATCTAAGGGAGTGGGAAGGTGGAGGGGGGTGTTATTAATGAGGGGGAGAGGTAGGAAGGGAGTTCACCCAGCCAGTGTTTAGAGGTGAATTTAGAGCAGTGTGAGAGATGTCTATTTGTAAGGGAGGGTAAGGAAAGGGCTCAATAGAGGTCACAGTGGTGGGTGCGAGAGGGAACATCAAGGGCAAAATGGCAGAAGGAGTTGAAGAGAGTGCCCAGTCTGGTCAGGGAGGACCTAGAACTGTCACCATAGACTATGTCACAATAGTCAAAAATGGGGAGGATCATCTTCTGGACAAGCTCACACCTAGCCGTAGGAGGGATGCAACTGTGGTTCCTGAACAAGGCACCCAGCTTGGGGTGCAATTTTTTCTGGATGGCATCAATGTGTCCAGAGAAGTTGAGGTGTTGGTCTAACCAAACCCCAAGTTACCCGAAAGACGAGGTGTCCTCAAGTAAAGTCCCGCCAAGAGTGTGGAAAGTGGGCAGGGGAGGGAAGCCTAGAGAGTCTCTGCCTTGTGCCAAAGGTCATGGAGACTGTCTTCTTGGCATTGAGAAATAATTGATGGTTTGCAAACCAGAGTTGGACCTTATTGAAGTTGTGCTGCAAGCTGGATGTAACCTCAGCTGGGCATAAGCCAGATGTATACAGGACAGTATCACCATCGTACATGTGTATGGCGGAGGATAATAATAATAATAATGATAGTATTTGTCTGCATCATTTTGCCAGTACGGCCATGAAAAGTTTGTTATACATATTTAAAGTGAAGACGGGAAGGAATGATTATGGCCAAGTATCTTTCTGTGGTTTAATAACTGCTGAAATTGTGGCATATTTCCAGGATATTGGGAGAGATGCCCCCCTCCTGCACTACCCTGAATGCTGCCAAGAGTGGGAATTTTTGTTATTTAAGAAATTTCACAGGGAATCCATCCAGTCACAGGCATTTTTGTGCCTTAAGTTGGCATAATGCTGCTAGTAATTCTATTTGTGTAATAGGGGCCAACAGAGTCTGATTCTGTGAATCTGTTATTGTGGATATGTTCAATGTATCAAAAAATTCTGCATAAGTTTTGAGTTCTGGTTCTGGATCTTGGGCATAAAGGGAAGAGTAATAGTTACATAAAACTGTTAAAATTTGTGAGTTTTTATGGGCCTCAGCTTGCATTTGGGAGTCTCAAAGTACAGAAGCCTTCCATTGTTTCTGTCTATGTCTAAAAGCTGAGATTTTGGAGGCCCAAGCCGCATCCTCATAATATTTTTGTCTAAAATATTGTAGTGCTTGTTCTGTCTGAACCGTTAAAAACTCTTGTATTTTATTCTGTGTCAGAGAGATTTGAGGAAGGAGACTATGACCCCTTTGCTGGTGACCCATCTGTAAAACTTTCTGAGTTTCACTCAAATGCCATATTTCCTTCTACCTCTGTTTACACTGGTGAGCTGAGTAAGCAAGGTTTTACCCTTGTAGTAGAACTTTGAGAGTATCCCATGTAAGGGTGGAGGGCATATCAGAACCTTGATTATTACTCAGAATCTCTGGGATTTTATCCTTCATAAAGTCCTCACAACAAGGGTCATCTAATAAACTGACAGAGTCTGGTGCACACCTACACCCTCCAGCGGTAAATCTGAAAAGTTAACATTTCTTTCTGACTACGCTGGCTATTTTCATACTTTTTTCTTACGTTCATCTCCATGAAAAGGGGTTCTGTTAGCTGACATTTTACAGCTGTAATGTGAATTAGCCAAACAACCTGATGCCAAGGTGGAACCTTATGGTTTAATCCTAACCATGAAAAAAACTCAGTTAAAGCTTTCGAACTTATTGTTGAAACACTATCTCAGACTTTAAAAGGACATGATATTGTCTTGTTAGGAGACATGAATGCTGACTGGGGTTAATAAATTAAAAGAAAGGATGGACCACTTGGGACTACACCAATCAATTCATGCTCTGACCACGTGCGCTAAGAGGATTGACATGGGCTCCATTTTATATCTTATTTTTTTTCCTCCAAATATTGATATTGTGGAAGCTAAAACAATAATGCCCAATTTAAGGGATCATTAGCCCATTTATTGTAAGTTAAACCTGTTTAATCAAACAGAAGCCCCCAATTCCCTTATCTTTAAGCACCCTATACAAATTTTGTGAGGCTAAGTTTAAAGAGATATTGAGAAATCTAAACTGGGAGTCTAATACATGTTTTGAACCTCACCACCAAATTTTATTTTGATTTATTCCTGTTGGCCTGAAGTTTGCATGCCCCATAGGTTAAAACAAACAAAACATTGAATCATCTACATTGGCTGAATGACAAGTAGTTAAAAGTAATAAGACTGAAAAAGATGTGTATGGAAAAAGCAAGAAAAACTGGGGAGCAGGGGGACTAGCAGATTTCCAAGAAGATCAGAAACAAATGTAATTTGGAAGTAAGATCAGCAAAAAATAGAATAATCAGCAAACAGTAAAACAGAATTCAGATTCTAGGAAATACAGCACTGGAGTTTAATGAGGGTTTTAACAGTAACATCTTCAGACTGATGAGTTTTTCCTTAAAAAACATTCACCTATTGTAGAGGATTCAGGGGAGGTTGCCAAACTGTTGAAGGAGTATTTCATTGGATTACCTGATGAGAACATGCCAACAGGCTGGGTGAGGGATTTGGAGGAGGAAATTATTGACATTGGCAATGGTTCCACTTTTGACCTTAGTCCTCTAACATGGAAAGAGGTCTATAAGTTCTTGTACGTCCTTAAACTAAAGTCCTGTTTAGATAAGTTAAATACTACATTCTTAAAAAATTGGAGCTTTTGAAAAAACCCAATGGTCCTGTATCTTTTTAATTGGAGTATTTCTGAAAAATAATTTCCTGCAACATGAAAGGTCAGTAAACTGATTCAAATACCTAAGTGTGGAAGTCCATTAAACCCTTATAATATTAGGCCAATTTCCTTGATCCCCATCCTTTCGAAGACCTTGGAAAGGCACATGCACTTACAGCTCACAAACCTTTTAGAACAAAACAACTTGTTATCACCCTATCAGCATGGTTTTCAGGCAAGCAAGCTACTGGAGTGAATGGAGGTCAGCCCCATAAGGAGCCCTCTGGAACCAGCATGCACAATCAAGCTATGGGAGTGGATGGAGGGCAGCCCCATAAGGAGCCCTCTGGAACCCCCCCCTTCCACACACAAGCAAGCTATGGGAGCAGATGGAGGGCAGCCCCATAAGGAGCCCTCTGGAACCGCCCCTTCCACACAAACAAGCTACAGGACCGGACAGAGGGTGGCCCCATAAGGAGCCCTCTGGAATGCCCCCTTCCACACACAAGCAAGCTACGGGAGTGGACGGAGGGTGGCCCCATAAGATAACTGGCCTAGTTCTGACTGCTGAACACCACTGAAGGTGTTTAAGGATTTAAAACAAAAAATTTGTTTATGCAGCCTCAGTCTTCGAGGAGTGCAACATGGAACCTGCTCAGAACTGCTAATTCTGGACTTGAATAATTATCTGCAGACTCTACCTGATTGTTTCCCAGCTGCTGTCTAATTGGGGCTGTGTGTGTGTTTATTTGTGAAAGACGTGCTAGGTACTTTAAGGGATTTTGAAACACTAGTTAAGGGGATTTAAATCGCTGTTTCTGAACTGTGTATCTACAATTCTTACAGGCTACTACTGTGGGGTCTGTATGAGGGTAAATTGCCACAGTTCCTGTGATAGTGTGTTTTCAGCCTAATCTGTAGCCTGCTCTCATTGCACTTATCCTGACTGCATGATCTGGCGTTTGTTCTATACCTTTCCCTGAGCTCCATCTTGGGTGCTTACCTGTAGTTCCTTCTCCCTGCCTGTGCAGGTGCACTGTAAGCACCACCAAATCCTTTGTCTACCTTCCCACTGAAGGCGCCATTCCTAATTCTTCTTTTGTTCTCCTCTCTTAACAGAAGCCCTCTGAAACTCCCCCCCACACACAAGCAAGCTACAGGAGCAAACGGAGGGAAGCCCCAGGTGGTAACTGGCCTGGTTCTGACTGCTGAACACCATTGAAAGTGTTTACCCATCAATGCTTCATCAAAGTAACATTAGGTCTCTCCTCCAAATCCCTCCTAGTCTGCCTGATCTATATTCCACCCTGGGAACAAAAGCTAGCTTTCAACGCAGTCCTAAACTACATCTCTCCTCTTCCCAATCACCTGGAGATTATCACTCTGGGTGATTTCAATGTTAACTGGCTGTCCACCTTGGCTGCCCCCTATAAGGATGCCATAACGACGTTTGATCTCTCCCAGTTCATAACCTTCCCAACTGGACTTGATCATAAAACAGGGATGTCCACCCTTATTGACCTCATCCTTACTAACTGCCCTAGCAGACTCCACAATGTCTCCATGCTACCTAATGTACTTAGCGATCACTCGCCAGTACTTTGTCATTGGTCTTCTAGGGCAACAAAGTCCCTTCCCAAATTCACCAATCAATGCTGACTAAAAAATGGAATGGTTAATAAACTTAAAAACTATCTGCTCAACTGTGACTGGTCTCCACTCGACACTGCACCTAACATTAATGCAATGCTCTCCTAATTTATTTGTTCCTTCAGCTATGCCTGTGATCTATTTTCCCCCTACCCCACCCCACAAAGAGTACTGTTAAAGTACGTGACTCACCGTGGATCTCTAAGGTTCTTCTGGATAGTATGCACTACAAGGATAATCTCTGGTATAAGGCCCTCGAATCTGGCCACCCCTTGGACAGGAAGTTGTATAGGACTGCCAGGAATCTATGCATCAGGGAGATAGGACAGGACAAGGCCACCAACTACCAAGAAACCTTCACATCCACTTGGGGTTCAGGATGCAATTTCTGGAATAACACAAAGGAACTTAATGGGACCTCCGTGTCCCCTCTTCCATTCCTGCTAAACATTGATGGATCCATGATGAGTGTTCGACAAAATATATGGCGAATGCCCCAATAGCGAAACTGGCAGGTCGACCACATTTTGCAGTCAGCTGCTGGTTTCCACTGGCACTAAGTGTTTTCTTTGGGGGGCTTTGCCCCCTGAACCCCACCCCCATTTAGGATTATCAACTTCAAGTTGGAGCTGATTTGGTGGAGGGCGCAGGACCCCGGACAGACAGTGCCAGGTTCCAGTAGGTTCCCTACAGCGACGTGGCATTGTAGTCACTGTAGGGGACCTCGCTGTCAAAAAGTCGCTGTCTGGTGGGATTACCAACATTGATGGTTCCCCTACTGAGGACCCTCTGGTCATTGCTGACTCTCTAAACACTGCCTTCTCAGACCTCAGTAGCATTCTCCCAAGACTTCTTTGACTCTCTTTCACCCCTTTCCCTCCCTCCATCTCTGGCATCCCTCCCTTCTACTTCAGAACTATTTCTACCCACAAAGCCAAAATCTTTCTGTCCAAGGTTCTAAGTAAAACTTGCCAAAGTGATGACTCCTTAGATCTTAAGCTCTTTCATCTGACTATTGATGCAGTCCACTCTCCTATCACAAAAATCTTCAGTCTTTCCCCTTGTCTTGGTCAGTTCTCCTCTCAATGGAAATCTGTTGTTATCACTCCTATCTTTAAAGGTGGTGACTGCATCCTTCCAGGAAATTACTGTCCCACCTCCATCCTCCCTCCACTTTCCAAGGCTCTCAAAAAAATTGTTGCTGAACAGCTCTCAGACTAACTAACTAAACACACAACCTTCTTTTCCCTGAACAGCATGGTTTCCGGAAGGGCCACAGTACTACCTCTGCTCTCCTGGAATACACCACTTTCATTCACCAGGCTCTAGACAGAGGACACCTAGTTAGGTCTGTGTACATAGACCTGAGTAAGGCATTTGATACTGTAAACCATGCCCTCCTCATCAGGTCACTCTTCTCTCTGGGGCTATCACAAGATGCCTTCTCATGTTTTTCTGACTACCTAAGCAACAGGACCCAGCAAGTCCATATTAACAATATCCTCTCCTCTAGCCTCCCTGTGAGGTCCGGGTTCCCCAAGGCTCTGTCCTTGGACCACTACTGTTCAATTTGTTCTCAAACTCTCTTCCCAAGGCCTGCTCCATAGAACTCTTATTCTATGCAGATAATGCCGTTCTCTTCAATAGCCACCCAGACCCCACCCCACTCCAACAAGCCCTCCAAAATTTATTCACAAAGGCTGAAATCTTGTTCTCTGCTCAAAAACGTATACTCAACTACAAAAAAACCTAAGGTCATGGTCTTCTTCATCACCAGAATGAACACAATGGTGCCCCACTGCAAATCAGCAACCATCATAACTCCTACCTTGACCAAGTTAACTCCTTTAAATATCTTGGAGTCTGCCCTTACTATCCATGAACATATCCACCTACTTAGCATGCTATAAACACTAGAATTGGGCTTCTGTACCACCATAGATGCTGTCTCCCCAACGACATGCTTTGCCTTGCTGTCTCATCCTCTGTCCTCTCCCTTGTGGACTATGGGATTACTATCTATGGAGCCGCTGATCAATCTGCCCTCCATATGATAAAAGTGTCACTGAACAAAGCCTGTCAACTTGTCATGGGCTGTGCCAAGTGCACCCATACTTGTGACCTCTACAGTCTGTCTAATTGGCTGAACTTTGATGGCAGATTAAAATACCAGACCTGCCTGTTCGCTAAAAAGATCGCTCTTGGCCTATCCCCTCCTGGGCTCCTAAATCTCCTTCAATCTACTGCCTCGCAAAGATCCACTAGAAGTTTATCTAAAGACCCCATGCTGGTCCCCCACTGTAAGACCTCCCTTGGACAGTGAACCTTTATTATAGGGCCCCCCTTTGGTTAAACTCCCTACTGGCTGCCACCTCAACTATATCCAAGCTTGTCCCATTCAAAACTTTCCTACAGGAACACATCCTCTCCTTCAACTCCTGTGATTGCATCTAACCTTCCCTCTTGCTTAACTCAATTCCTCTTCTTTATCTCCCCCACCTTCTCCTCTCTTTCCTCCCTTCCCTACTTTTACACCATAACCACCGCCCTCTCCTGGTCCTGCTCAGTCTGGCACTATCTGCATAATTTCTATCATGTTTTCACTTTGTCTGATTACATAATTGTGTTTGACCTTGGATAGTTTTTATCCTGTATATTTGTTGTTTTGTGTTATTTTGTACCATATATGTATGTCAGTTTCTGTATCATTGTTTTGTACCTCCTTGATGTGGAGCCTTTGCAAAAGAGTCTCTGACTCAAAGGTTTGTAATTCCAATTCTTTAATAAATAAATAAATAAAGATACTCCATGAGCACTGCCCTTGTTGATTTCCATAATACTGTAACGTTCTCATTGGAAAATGGGAATGAGATAAGGCAGTATCCATGAACTTATCAAAGGCATCAGTCTTGTGGATCATGCTACACTGGTCCACAACTCAAAGGTAGTTGGTGTGTGAAATAACACTGCAACTTGGTTTAATTCCTACTAAACTGGATGGTCCCAGAGGGTATCTCTGGCTAACTCCCTATCGTTAGCTTTGGAGATTTTTAGGTGAGTGCCACAGGGATCAGTCTTGGACTTTTTTTATTTTTCATACATCATCTTTCCCATGACATAAAAAAGTCTACCATCAGAACATATGCTGGTGACATGGTGCTCATATCATCTGACATTGGCTTTGATAATATGGAACATAGTGTGAGGTTGGATCTTGACAGTATTCAGAATTGGCTTTTGGAATCAGGCCTAGTGCTTAATGTTAAAAAACACAGTGTATGTGGTTTGGAAATTATACTTGCAATGATCAAGAATTAGATTTGGTATCTATTAAAGGTATACAAAATCTCTAATGCAAAGGTATACAAGTACTTGGGTATTTACGTTGACAATGCTTTACATTTTTCTTATCATATAAACTCAGTGATCTCAGCTACAAATAGAAAACTGGGGGCCATTACACTGAGTGGCCTATTATCTTCAAAAGAGTGATAGGCTTACTATCGCATAAGTTATGCTTCTCCCTTCTTTGAAATATGGTAGCCAGAGTTACCAGTTTGCCAGGAAAACAACTCTAGCAAAACTAGATGTATTATATCATAAAACTGCTAGATTTGTGATTCAGTGCAAACCAACAGTTTATCACTGTTCTCTACATGAGACTCTGGGCTTGCAGCTTTTGAGCAACAGGTGTGAGGTAAAATTGCTGGAAATTATTTTTAATATTTTTTTCACTAAGGCACCTTTTTCTTTAAATTCTCTTTGTGCCCCAACCTTTAAGCTATCTGAGAGATATCCTATAAGGAGAACATATGGAAACATTATCTGTTGTTCTAAAAACCCACAGTACATATGGTCCCATGACTTTACTTGCCGGTATAGCTAATTCCTGAAACAAACTTTCCCCTGTTTCTTGAGCATCTCTATCATTGACTATATTCAAGAAACACATTTCTCAAGAAATATTTCATAGGATAGATAAGATATGACAGGACAGGAACTTTATATAGTGCCTTTCCAGAGCTCAAAGTGCTTTTCAGTACAAATATAAAATAAGTAATGCATAACAACAAACAGTAAATCCTGGTACAGAAATATAAATTAAGCTCATGCATACTTCCAGATAATTGGTAGAGCTGTCAGTCTCCTGAAGTCTAAACAGCCAAGTCTTTAGTTTGGATTTAAAGCTTTCCACTGAAGAGGCAGAATGGATGGATTTTGGGACAATATTCCAGAGTCTCAGTGCAGCTACGGAAAGTACTTGGTCCCCAGCGTATTTTAATACCTGCCATTGCCTAAAAAATATGTGATTTTCTTCTTTCATTTTTGATTGTAATTTGTATTATATTGTTTGTAACATATCTGTTTTGAATTTTTTTATTTAAATAAAACAGGCCTTTACTTGTAAACAGAACATTTTGCTGCAATGTAAATGTTCCTGCATAATAGTAGCAAATTTTATTGTTGATCAGTTATGTAACAATCACAACATCACAAACATTAAGATGGATTTAAAATAAACTCACTGCATCCACAAAAACATATCATGATTAAGGCTATATTATTTTCATGGCATGCACGGAATTCACAATTTCCGTGAAAACTGTACTTTGCCGTGAATTTCACAGTTTCAGTGTACAAGCAGTGATTTTAACCGTTTTGTTCATTTTAATTTTTTTACATGATTGGAAGCAAGAGAAATCCACTGACAGTCCCTCCGTTTCAGAGCTAAACCTATACCAGGACCCGTAACAGCCTTAGCCAGCCACATGCCACACGCCCCAGTGCTCCCATTCTCACAATGTTCCGCTACGCAGGACAAATGTAGAGCGATATTTCTCTGGTGGCAGAACAATTGGGCTACGTGGTGATTTTCTGATTCATGATGTCCAGCGGCAATTGTTGAGTGAGTTAGTGCAGAAGGAAGCCAGCAAACATACAAACCCCCTTGTGTGTGTCCCCTGCCATTTTTAAACATTGGTCTACACCTGCATGCTGGGCTGTGTCTGCTCAAAGGTGGAGACACTCAGCGTGTGCATTCGGCGATCAGTGGAAAATAACATCTCCCCCGTGTGTGGGGGGTGGGGCACATTGTCTGGAAGTACTAGGTCAGTCTTTTTTTTTTCACCGTGCATGTGCCGTGAAATGTGTTAATTTTTACCATGAAAAAAATACAGCCTTAATCATGATAAATAACTCTTGAAGATGAGTATATATTATGAGATGAGCTGGAGGAAGGTTAGAATGATGCTCGCTGAAATCCTCCCTGGATGCTGACAACCTTAGATTGATGGAACATTATCGTGTCTATCAATTAGCAATCACCCATAAGAAGGCAGAGTTCCTGTCCAGGGAGATTGCTGCAGCTCAGAATCGACCAGCCCAGCTCTTTCAGACCATGGATAGGTTGTGTAACCCAACTTGTCTGCAGGTCTGTAGTGCATTTTCACAGCTTAAGTGTGTTGAGTTTGCCCAATTCTTTGCTGATAAGGTGGCCAACATCAGGGTGGAGACCAAAACAGCTCTCTCTATGGGGGTTGACGGTGGTCGGTGCTTGGCCACTGCACCTCAGTTTTCTTGGTCTTCTTTCGACCGGCCGGAGATCATCGATATCATGCAGAATGTCCACAATATACAGCTGACGTACTGTAGTTTGAGCCCGGGCCCAACACGCCTCATTTTGGGGTGTATTGATTCTATCGGCCCTGTCCTGCCCAAGATTGTGGGGTGCTTCTTAGAGACGGGTGAGTTCCCTCACTCCCTGAAGGAGGCGGTGGTGACACCACTCCTTAAGAAAACTTCTCTGGACCTGAACTGCTTGGCTAACTACAGGCATATCTCTAACCTTCCCTTTGTAGGGAAGGTGATTGAGAAAGTAGTTGCGCTGCAGCTGGAGAACCACCTTACCATCCATGATATCTACGATCCTCTCCAGTCCAGTTTTTGGAAGAGGCACAGTACTGAGATGGCTCTGGTTTGGATGCTCAATGATCTCTTGATGGCGAGTGATCACAAACACCATTCCATCTTGGTGCGCCTCGATCTCTCCTCAGCCTTTGACACTAGGGATCATGGGGTGTTGCTTGAATGCCTGAGGGTCATCTGTGGCCTGGCAGATTCAGTCTTCAGATGGTTTCAATCTTTCCTGTCTGGCCAGATTCAGAGGGTGGTGTCCGGGTTGTTTTCTTCAGAGTCATTCTTCATGCCTTGTGGGGTCCTTCAGGACTCAGTGCTCTCCCCAATGTTATTCACGGTGTACATGCTGCCTCTAGAAGACATGGTAAGATGGTACGGGCTGAGGTTTCACTGCTATGCAGATGATACCCAGCTCTACCTGTATTTTGCACCTGACCAGGATAGTACAATCTCAGTCTTTAACAGCTGCCTCACAGAAATCCAGAACTGGATGAAATCCAGCTGGCTGAAATTGAATTCCGATAAGACTGAGGTGTTGATTGTGGAACCAGGTCTCCGGATGGAGGGATTGGTGGCAGGGACTCCCCCTGGGCTTTGGCTCAGGAGTAGTCAGCTGCCTTCCTCAAAGCAGGTGCAAAGCCTGGGGGTGATCCTTGATAATAGGTTGACACTGCATTCACAGGTGTCCACAGTTGTCAAGTCCTCATTTTACCATCTTAAGAACATTGCTCAGGTTAAGCACCTTGTTCCATCTAGAGACCTTCCGACACTGATCCATGCGTTTGTGACCTCATGCCTGGACTACTGTAACTGCCTTTACTTAGGGCTTCCAGGAGTTGATATCCGCCACTTGCAACTGGTGCAGAACGTGGTGGCGTGGCTGTTGATGGGGGCTCCTCACTCGAGCCACATCACACCTGTGCTGTGAGAACTGCACTAGCTGCCTGTTCAGAGATGGATCACCTTTGAGGTCAGTCTTCTGACCTTTAAAGCCCTACACAGACAGGGCCCGGGCTATCTGCAAGAGCTCCTGAATCCTTACTGCCCCTCCCGTCCATTCTGTTCAGCTGACGAGGGGTTATTAGAGATTCCCAGGGTACAGCTGAAAACCTCTTGTGCTCGTGCTTTTATGTTTGCAGCTCCAACCCTGTGGAATTCTCTACCTTGCCAGATTAGAGAGTGCCAGACCATGGAGGGCTTTAAGACGGCTTTGAAGACCTTCTTGTTCTGCCAGGCCTTTGGTGATCTGATATGATGCATGCTCCCGCTTGTTTTTATGGTTCTGTCATGTATCAGCTGGCTACTGCTTTACTTGTTTTAACTGTTTTATGGATTGTACAGTACTTTAGTTTTGGATATTGCGCTTATAAATAAAGTTATTATTATTATTATAATGAAGGCAGACCTCATTCCTATTGTCCAAAGAGATTATAAATACATGTCAAGGATTAACTAATAAGACATTATACATCTTTCAAAATACTACTAAAAACTCCCTTCAAAAGTTCACAGGGGTCCCTGGGTATAGACTCCCACCAAAGTTTACATTCAAATAGTTTTCTTGGTAATTTTTTAAAAGTATAGATTAATGGTTCTTGTTTACTCCCATGGATGTTGAGGATAGATCAATAACTATCTGTTCCCAGATCATGGCCTAATAGTACTGTGGGATCCTTTAGTCGGCGTAGGTCCTCAGTAAATATTGTTATACCTGGCCACATTCCATTACTATCCATGAGGTTCCTAATTCAGCAATACATCTGTTGTTGTTAAGCCTGTCCATAGAGCTTTATAAAAACAGTCCATACCACCTGTCCAGCTATGAGCTTACTTACTAATGAAAATGCTTTCTGTTATGGCTACTACCCTATCGACCCCCCAGGAAATACTGTCACGGTCTCTGATCTACTGTGATTAAAATAATGAAATTCCATTTTCATGACTTGAAGTTCCAAGAATTGCACCAGTGATTATAAGCCTAATTTCCAGATTTTACTGGAATTCTACTGTCATTTTTAGTATGTCTATAAAAATCAGAATAAAAGCAGTCTTAATATACAAAGAAATAAATGAAGCAAATTGAAAATAGTAAAGGAAGCAACTATAAGAAAAATACAAGTTCTGCAGATTTACAGATCTGGTCTAAAATGGCAAACTATGTGACATTCTTAGTTTTTTACAAGTGTACAGGCAGTCCAAATTGTGGAATTTTACCAGGTTTTCCAGAAAAAGTTAAAATCAGTGGCCTAGACTATAGTACAAACCTGCCCCTTCTCATAGCAAATGACAATGAAACCACACTAACAATCTCCATACCAAGAAATGCAGTTCAAACAAACAGTGAACAAGGAGACAGTAGGGAAAAATGGGAGTAATGAGGTAGCAGTAAGTGTCTTACACTCTGTACTGCAATCCGTCTTTCGGATGATACGTTAAACCGAGGTCCCATCTGCCTGGATTAGTGGTAGTTCAGGTGGATGTTAAAGATCCCATGGCACTTATCCAAAAGAGTAGGGGAATTTCCCCGGTGTCCTGGCCAAATTTCCTTCATTCACTAAAAATACCACCAATGGTTTCACCTGGTTCAAAGTCAGTTGACATTCATCTGAATCCCCTTACCCCGGGTCGTGCCTGAAAATAGGCAGGATTTGTCTAGTGCACTTACCCGGTCAACAAAAACTAAATAAAATTAAAAAATTAACGGCCAAATAATCTGACCCCCAGTTCCTCAAATCTCGAGCAGGTGCACTAAACTTAAATCCTCCAAAGGCCGGGGTGAAAGCTCTTCTGTTTTGTTGCAGAGAGTACTTCACTAGGAACACAAATGCTGCTAACAAGGCAGATGACTCAGCTGGCACACTTTAAACTGTTGCAGGCAAAACAAACTAACCGTTGCAAAGCACAAACTGTTACTGAACAATTCACTTGAAACTTGCAGAAAAGGGCTCTTTCTTTGTTATCCACACAAATGAGTGGCTGGATGGCCTCCGTCTTCTGCCTAGGCCTATCAAACTGGCAAAGTCCCACCAAGGGCTTCTCCCTCTGTCCTTTGCACAATCACAATTTTCCCAGTTGGAGGGCCAAAACCCTAGTGACTACTCATGGTTTTGAAGCTTTAAATACACCTCTTGCATCTGATGGCTGGGCAGGTGAGAAAACTGGACAATCTCCCCACTGGTGTGCAAGCATCCCTGGGGTTCATCTGGTCTTCTCTCACCAGCCTTGGTTCTCTCTTGATTGGTCTTTTGCTGCAGGTGCAGGGGATCCAGAGACCCTGAAGCAGACAGTGTCCTCTGTTGGTTGGGTGTTCCTCAACGGAGCTCAGCACCAGAGGGAAAAGTCACTGGTAGGGCAGGAAAACACCAGCTGCATGACTTGCCTTAAAACTGTGAGTTCTGTTTAAAACTGTTTTTTTTTTCTGTCACAAAAAGAGTCTGCTGCTGGATAGCCAGTCTTTGTTTCAACAGTGCGGCTCCAGCCCTAAGGACATTCAGATATCACCTGGTCTTGACTCATGCCTGGTGCTCATGAAGGGAGCATACCTCATACCCTGAGGGCCCTCCCTGAAGCTTTCCAGGTGGGACCAGAGGATGAAGAACCCATTAGATCTGACTGGGGAAGGGGGCAGCAGAGGGCCCGAGAACCAAAACAGGTAAGCTCCCAGAAATGAAGGAGCTTACACTTTTCACTTCGGAAACCTCTTCTATTATCTTTTGCTTATTTTGAACAATCTCCTTCATGCCACTGAAGTTAGCCCATGTGATGTCAGGGACCAGCACCAATGAATGCAGCTTCTGACTACCCTGAAAGATGCTAAATCTAATCATGTTGTGGTCACTTGTCTAGGGTGGCTCTACTACCTTTATGTCAGTTCTAATGTCCTGGTTAGAAAATGCAAGATCAAGGATAGCACCTTCCATAGTCACCTCCCAAAACAATTGGTTCAGGAAGCCATCCTGCATGGCCTCATCAAATGCCTGACTTACACCACTGTCTGCTACTGGAATGTCTCAATTTACATGTAAGAGATTAAAGTCAGTCATAATGACTATACAACCTGAGCCTGCTGCCTTTCTTATTTCTTCATACAGGGCCTTGTCTTTAAAAGTTGCCTGACCTGGCAGTTTGCAGAACACTTCTATCCTCACTCCTCAGGCTACTTCCCTCTTGTCAAACAGCTGGACCAACAGAGACTCGGCTTCCTCTTGCCCTACTGTCTTGTCTTCAACCACCTCAGCTGCATCCATGATGTATAAAGCAACTCTTCTCACAGCTCCTTCTCTGGTGGAAGTGCACTGTATGCGAAATGTTGGGCCAGTTGGGTCAAGTAGAGAGTTCTTGCTGCAAAAAGTGTAGATTAATAAAATCGCTGGAAAATAAACTTGAGGAATTACAAGAAAGGATAGTAGTTCAGTCGGGAATTAATGAAATAGCCAGGTTTGTGCAAACAACAAAAACTATAATTGCAAATACTGAAAGGGAAATAATACACAAACAGATAAATAAAGGACCAAGTGATAAAAGGAAAGTAAGTACTAATGAAAGCAATATGGAGGAAGAAGATGATTGGAGCATTGTGCAAAGGGGCCCTAGAAAACGTAGACGAGATAGACAACAACAATTACAGCTGACCAATAGATATAATAGTCTAAATGATGAGGGAACTAGTCTTGCTCAGGTGGACATTGAAGAAGTAAGCAATAATATCCAACAGGGTGGGCTTTATTGGGAAATACCAGACTGCCCAGGGGTGTGATGAGGCCCGACGCTGCAGGCGGATGGCCTTATAGCCCCTGGAAGGTCCAGTATTTCTCAATAAAGCCCACCCTGAAGGGTATTATTGCACTTAGAAAATGGCCAACTGCATTTTATATTTTTGGGAAAAAAAATATGTGTAAATGTTTAAACACTTTCTTGTGATAGTTTTTTGTTATAAAATAGTTCTTCCGCCTGCATTTCAGTGCTGTTTTTTTCCTTAAAACCTGAGACTTTTGTACCTCTGAAGCCTCCATAGTTTTAACATTTTCATGTGGTTGTCATGGTTACTTCTCCCCCACTCCACACACACACACACACACACACACACACACACACAAACAGCAGGGATAAGCAATATCGAGGGGCAAATTTCAAGATAAAGGAGAAAGAGAGACAGAGATGTGCAGAACACATCACCTCTGGTACAGGTTAGCTGAGAGAGAGAGAGTGACAGAATGCACAGCCTCCGGTATCACCAGTGTCTACGTCTGTGTGAGAGAGACGCTCTGTGACATGCAGCACAGTTTGAATTTTTTTCTGTTCCAAGTGTCTCTTGTCTCACTATCCTGTGCTCTTCTCAACTTGCTGTCCCCGCTGCCGCTGAGCTCATGCCATTCCTTCCACCCACCTACTCACTCTCCCGCTGTTATGCCTCGCAATTGCCAACCGATCAACTGCTTGCCATCTCTCTCAATCCCAAAGTCCTTCCACTACTATCTCTGGACCAGCTGCCTCATCACTCGCTCACTCTGCTAGGCGACTCTGTTTCCAATGGCAAGGTCTGAATTTTTTGATGATTAAATTTAAAAGTAAACAGCTCATTACAGCTTGCATCTTTTTGAAGTGGAAATCAGCTATTTCATGGCTCACTTAGCGAGCGGGAAACATGGGAGCTCCTCAGTTTGAAAATTGTGTGTCTAGCCAATTAATGAGTAGGCTGGCCACCACTGTGGAATGCTGCGCAGTGAGGTGCCAATTGGACTGGCTCTTATCTTTAGCTAGCATCTATTGAAAAATAAATAACCAGCTAGGAGCCTGTCTCAGCCAATCAGGTGTGAGAATTGATTCTTGCCATTTTCTAAAATGATAAAAATACCTCAGAATTGTGCCAGGAAATGGGTAGACTTGGTACTGGGAAATTTATCAGGAGTAGTTACAAACCAGAAGAGAAATATGAGACCTGCAAATTTAGGAAAACCTATGTTAGAGAATAAAGTACTATCTGGATTATTAGATACTCCTGGAAATAAGCAACGAAATGTAGTGATCATAAGTGATTCTATGCTCAAATCTGCTGATAGGATGATTTGTAACAATAGAAAAGAGCACGTTACTTTATCTTGCTTACCAGGAGCAGGTACAGCCGATATAAAGCAAAGACTGAATGGGTTTTATGAGAATACAGCAAATCCTGTGGCTATATTACATATAGGCACTAACAATATCGGGAGGAGGGACCTTGCAGGTATCCAAAGGGATTTTGAAGAAGTAGGAAGAGAGCTGCAAAAGAGAAGTATTCCGTTGATTATTTCTGAGGTACTTCCAGTCCCAAGAGCTAATAGACAAAAGCGTATGGAGCTAATAAGATTCAACGGATGGTTAAAAAGATGGACTCAAAAGGAGAAATTGCAATTGATAGATCATTGGCAAAGGTTCATTAATGTTCCTAATCTGTTTTCACATGATGGACTACACCTAAATAAGTATGGGCTTTGGGTTATGGCAGATAGATTCAATAATACAATAGCGGAAATGTTAAATTAATGAGTGGGGAGGTGGGATGCGATCCAGCATATAGTGCGGTGGACAAGGGAAAAACTTTAGTGGGAAATTTGATCACTGGACTATGTTGCTATTAAATGCTCGGAGCTTGGGGAAAAAAAGGAGGAATTGGAGATTATATTAAAGAAGGATGGAATTAAATTGTGTGCAGTAACTGAAACTTGGTGGCAAAAGGATAACTGGGGAACTAATATTGATGGATTTCATATATTTAGATGTGATAGAGATAGTAGAAGGGGCGGAGGTGTAGCTTTACATGTACACAACGATATAGTGGCTTATGAAATAAAAACCACTAAGCATTTAGAATTTGAACAAATTATGGTGAAAATTATACCTCCCAAGGGGCAGCAAATCCTAGTGGGTATATATTACAGACCCCAATCATTAAATAGTGGAAAAACCCTTGAACTAATACAGAGCATTAGTGAACTAAATGAGTCCAAAAATATATTATTACTTGGCGACCTTAATTTCAATGGTATTGAAAGGAATACCTGGTCTCCTTCATCCCCTTGTGAAGCAGCATTTTTGGAAGCTATAGACTCCTTGGCACTGGAGAACTATGTACAGGAAGGAACAAGGGGAGCAAATATCTTGGACTTGGTTATCAGCAATATGAAAGAGCAAATATTTGATTGTAGAGTAAGGAGCCTTTAAATGGGAGTGACCACAACATGATTGAGGCTAAAATTGGAATTAAGGGTATTCCACAGACTGGGACTACTGTGATAAGAAACTACAATACAGTGGATTATACTAGGTTGGGCTTGTTGGTCGAAAATTGGGACTGGAAGACACGTTTTAAAGGGTGCACAGTTAGTGAAATGTGGAATGAGTTTAAATCACTTATCCATTATATAGTTGAAACAGAAATTCCCATCAAGAAGAAATACAATGTTAAAGTGAAGATTCCTGCTTGGTATAACAATAATATTCATAGATTAATTAGGAAAAAAAATAGAGCTTATAAGCAGTATAAGAGGGAGGAAACTAGGGAGTATCAACTAAATTATAAAAAAAAAACTTAGAGAAGTAAAAAGTGAAATAACTAGGGCAAAAGAAACATTGAAAACAACTTGGTAACTAAGGTATCAGATAATCAGAAAGCTTTCTTTGGATATATAGCTTTCCTAAAACAAAATAATAATAATGTGGGTCCCCTGCTAGTGAGGCAAAAAACTGTAACAAATCCAAAGGAAAAGCAATAGAGTTTAACAAATATTTCAACTGTATATACTCTAGAAGGTCGGCACCTGACCCTATATCTATAAGAACATCAACTATACCTTTAGTAATATCAGTGGACACTGTGAAGGATAAACTGCTAAATCTGACAAATTACATCCAAGACTTCTCAAAGAGCTTGCCACATTTATTTGTAATCCACTCCAGGCCATTTACCAGTCCTCTATAGATTGTGGTGAGGTGCCAGAGGACTGTAAGATAGCAAATGTAATTCCAATCCACAAAAAGGGACCAAAAACTGATTGCTCGAATTATCGCCCTATTAGTTTAACCAGTATACTGAGTAAATTATTGTAGTCTATTATAAAGGAGTATGTTGAGGGTCATTTAAGGGACAAGGGACATGTAGATATTACACAACATGGATTTACAAAGGGGAGATCATGTGCGACTAACTTGTTATCTTTTTTTGAGATAGTAAGTACAGCCTTAGACAGTAGCCTATCAGTAGATGTTATATACGTTGACTTGGAAAAGGCATTCTATTCTGTGTCCCACATAGAAGTGTTGCATCGATTAGAGACTCTGGGAGTGAGTTCCTATGTTATTAGATGGATCACTGCATGGTTGACCAATAGGAAGCAGCATGTCTGTATGAAGGGAGATAAGTCGGATTGGATGGTGGTGCCCAGCCGGGTCCCTGAAGGCTCTGTTCTGGGTCCATTTCTATTCAATATACTGGTTTCTTCCATTAAATGTGATAGTAATGCATGGATTATTAGATTTGCCGATGACATGAAACTTGGGGCGGTAGTCACGAATATTTCAGAAGCTCAGAATTTTCAGAAAAATATTGACTCAATATATACAACAGCTGTAGAGAGAAAACTGAAATTTAATATCGGTAAGTGTAAGGTCATGCATTTGGGGAAGAAAATTCCCAAAATCAAATATTTCATAAATGGAGTACAGTTAATGGAAACTGAGGTGGAAAGGGATTTAAGAGTATGGATAAATAAAGATTTGGAGTCTAATTACCAAGTAAATGAAATATCTAAAAAAACATATACAATTTTGGCTCTAATTACGAGAAACATATGGAGTACAGATAGGGAAGTTATTGTGCCACTCTACAGGTCTCTGGTCAGACCCCATTTGAAGTATGCTTGTAGTGTATGGAGTCCCAGGTTCAGAAAGGATGTACATAGGTTGGAGGCAGTTCAGAAACGAGTGACGAGGAGTGTGTCAGGTCTGAGAGGACTGTCCTATGAGGAAAGCCTGAGGGAACTTGGTTTGTATTCCTTACAATACAGGCCATATCGTGGAGACATGTGTCTGATTTATAAGGCATGTAGATCTTCTGATTTGTGGGAATGTCTGAGATTAACATCAAGATCAAGTTTAATTACAAACTGGGGTCATCAGTATCAAATAAAAGGAGAGAATTATAATAAGAACCTGAGAGGGACTTGTTTTTCACAACAAGTTGTGGGCCAATGGAATGATTTGCCAAGTCATGTAGTTTCCAGTGAAACCATGAATGAGTTTAAAACAGTTATAGATAAATATAGAAGTAGGCAACTATATGTTCTGAGGTTGTAAATGGTGCAGGATGACTATGGCCTTTTGGCTAATGTTCCTGTTTCCCATGTTTCTCTGTCTCTCCTAAACAGGGCACAGCCTGGGATTGAGATGTCCTCATTATGATGTTGTGTGGCCCAAATTGCAGTGAGGGCCAGGGTAATTCTCTGAGGCTGCTATGGCCTACAGTTCATCCATCTTATTTCTTATACTCCTAGCATTAAGGTAAAATAAAATCCAGTTCCCTTCTGCTTGCCCCTGTTTTGTGGCTGATCCATTTAACTCCTTTTTAGAAATACTGCCCCCCATTCCTAATTTAGATTTCTATATATAAATTCTGATGCTCTCTGCCCTGGTACTCTGGCTCCCTCATTGTTGGGGTGTAGGCCATCCCTCTTAAATAGTCTCCTATTCCTCCAACAAGGAACCCAGTACCCTAGGAAATGAAGGCCCTCTACCCTGCACCAACCCTTTAGCCACATGTTAAACAGATCATTTTTAAACTGTCTACTTGTTCATTTATTTGGAAAGGGTAGGACCTCTGAGAAGGTTACTGCAGCTGCTTCTGCTATGAGCTTCCTACCCAACATCATACATTTTGTTCTCACTGATCCTATAACCCTGAAGCCAGATCATGAGTCACTAGGTGGACCATCACTACTGGCTTCCCTTCCCCATCCCTTGTGTACTTCATAACCTTATAGATGATCCTGTCCACTGTTGCACCAGGGCAGCAGTGCACTACTCTCTCCTCAGGGAAGGAAGCAGATGCCACCATCTCTGTCCTCCTAACAATAGAGTCCCGTATCACCACCTCTGTCATCCTGATCCTTCTGTCCTTGGCCACTACCTCCACACCTGATGCATCTCTTGTGGATGCCTCCAGTGGGTCAGTCATCATAGTTCCACATGATAATTTGGCCTGTACCACTTTAGCCAACAGCTTAAAGTGGTTGCTGATCATAATTCAACCTTCCCTTCCTCACCCCCACTGCCTGCCTTCCCCTCTCATGCAACCTTGTCCTCTCCCCATTGCAGCTCTTATGTGTCTGCTGTGGGAGTGGTACAAGGGGCATTTCCTCTCCAATCACAGAACTGCCCTTCAGTGCCAGATTTCTACCCATACAGCAGCTGCTTCTGCAGCTAGTGCATGGAACCACCTGCAGACTGAGCAGCTCACCCATGTTCCCAGAGCAGAACGTGGAACACAGTTGTACCATTGCCTCTACAGACTCACTGATGCTCCCCTACAATACCCCACAGATGCTGCCTTCTTGTCTAGGGGTCATCATGTGAGAAGTCACTCACATGAGAGGTCGCTTGCCCATGCGGGATTTAAATTGCGTTACCAGACTCCTGCTTGCAGCCAGTTTGGTCCCGAGTCATGTGATGTCTGCCTCTCTAGATAATATGCTGGACCTTCATGCCCCTTACAACAACAGTTCCTCTTGTCACAAAACGTGTTGAATACCTTTTTTTGTTTTATTGTAATAAACTCTCAAATGCTTACCCCTCCCAGCCTAGCACAAAAATATGAATGAAGAAATATGCTGAATTTGATCATTTATACTCACAGGACTCCTGCTTTCAATTGATTTTCTCCCCTTGGTCATGTGATGTCTATTCCATTAGGAGTTTCACCAGACCGCTGTGCTCCTCACGGCAGCATTCTCTTCCTTCACAAAATCCACCGATTACTTTTTTATTGTAAAAAAACACTCAAACCCTCTCCTCTCCTAGTTCAGCAACCTCACAGACCGTAACAAAATCCAAATCAGCTGCACTGATCTCTGTTTGCACATTATTCTTAGATACCTGGAGCCAAATATTCAGTCTCAGTTGCTGACAGTGCACATTTGTGTGCAAACAGCCACTGTTGTTCTGCACCAATACCTGCCATTAAACACAGGCCTGGTTTAGTCACTGGAGGTGGGAAGTCTCTCCAGCATTTACATCATAATGCAAAATCACTTGAACAGATGTTACTGGGTGAAAAATGAGGTTTGCTTCCATGAACACTTTGGCTACTGACAACCAGAGAGGACTGATCATGCTATAGTACTCATAGCAATATGCCATGGTAACAGCCCTGGGCAAAAAGCACTTCTACTGTAGTGTTTCCCAAATCACTAGCCCCTCAACTTTAGTTCCCACTTCTGAGGCATGGAGCTCCAAAATTTAATTTGGTCCTGTGGTCCTTCATAGCGGTCCAGTAGCCCCACCCCCCACACTCCTCATCCTTTTATCAGTGTGGGGCATCTAGTGACCCCTCCCTAGCCCCATTCTCCTGCAGCATGCCTTCCATAGTTGGTCCCATGGTACTCAAGTTGCAACCCCCACACCACCTGCCTGTAACAGTGCTACAAGCAAAGGGTAATGGAATACTTTGCAGGGATCATCATGCTTTGTGAAAGGTCTGCATGGTGACACCACCCCTTTTTTTCCCATGCACTTGCAGTGTGTTTAGTGACTGTGCAGGAAAGGGCTGTGACTAGAGGTGTCACAAATTTAAACTGTTCAGAAGCTGGTGCAAAGCCAGGAACGTCTTGATACATGTGACAAGTCATGGTTCCTAACTTCATGCAGTGCAGTTAATGACTGAAATTGATTGTCTTTGCTAGGACTGTGGTGGGGGGCACAAAATGGCAATGGAGTGGGGTACAGATTTCTAAAAGATCAGGGTGGTGGGAGGGGTGGGACCAGTATGCCATAAGAGGTGGGGGCAGGTTCTCCATGAATAAAGGATTACAAAAAATACACTTCATATAGTTTTCACCAGTGAAGTACTACTGTGCCTGGTAGAAACGATGCATTGTAGCACTTCACGGACACTTTCACTAGACAAGTTCCATTACACTACACTGAGGAGAGGAGAGAGAGGGGGATATGCCTGATACCTTCAAATACCTCAAAGGTATAAGCAAGGTTAACCTTGAGGATCATTTTGGCATCAGTGAAAATAGGAACACCTGAGGACATAGCTACAAGTTGGTGGGGCATAGATACAAGAAGGGGGCCAGGAAGCACTTGTTTACAGAGAGAGTGGTGATAGGTTGGAATGCACTGAAGGGGTAATCAATCATAAAACAGTTGGAGTTTTCAAAAGTTGTTGCAATAAAGTCAAGAGGAAGGTTAGGCTAACAAGGGTGGGGCGGAGCAGCATGTAACAACAGTGCATGAGCTCCACATAAAGCAGACTTGATAGATCATATTCTCCAGGCATTTCATAAGTTTTTATGGTTACAGTTTCATACACATAGTCTTCACTGGGTGAAAGTGGGCACTTCACAGGTGAAAATTACACAAAGTGTATCCTGTGGAGAAGCGATGTTGGAGAAACTTCATTAAGTCCTTTTCTAAGCAAATTTCCCTGACTTAGCCCACCTCTAACAGTGACCCTATTTCTTCATGGCACAGTGGGGCACAAATCCAGGGGCTGTCACTAAATGATCCTTGTGAACAACATTCCTCGCAACTGTGCATAGAGTCCTTTTCTACTGAGTGATTTTTACAATATTTTAATATTTTCTGATATTTTAATACTTAGAAATTAAATATTCTGGTTTAACTTCTTGCTGGCAAGTGCAATGATCATTATCATATTAGAAATGCTATGAAATATTAGACTGTAAAAGTTACCAAACACCTAAAGTTACAATAGAACCTTAATTAACTTTATTGAAGTTCTTTATTTTAAAAATAATTAAAATCATATATTTAAAGTGTCCAGGCTTTGGTTAGGACAGCTAATGCTTTTTACTAGTGAAAATGGTTAGCGTTACACAGAAACATACAGTACAAGCTATCAGCAGCAAAATGCCCTGCAGACCCTTCCAGTCTGTTTTAAAGCCTTTCCCTCTGAGGCTGCTAAACACACTGTGACTGCATGAAGAAAGGAGGGGGGGTCACCAAGCAAACTGTTCACAAAGCATACTGTGATGACCCTTGCAAAAGTCTGCAACACCCTTTGCCTGTAGAACTACTACAAGCAGGTGTTTCCCCACGGCCCGTCCAGTCTGCCATAACCCTCCCTCACTAGAAGCCCCCTCCCTCCCTCCCTCCCTCCCTTACCAGTCTGCCCCTTGCCCGTTGGGGGCAGGCTGGCTGTAGAGGGGGCTTCCTAGTGAGTGGAGGGCGGACAGACTGATGGCCGTGGTCCTTTTCTGCTGTCAGTTTCTATGATTCTGTGATTCCCTTTCACTGTACATCTGGAGAGTAGAGTTCAAGCTCCTCAACTCCTTCATCTGTCAACATATTCTAACTCCTATACTCCTGGTGATGTAGGCCTGATTTGTTGTCCACTGTTTTCATTATTCTGAGTAAGTGTGTGGTGGCCAGTTCTCCAAAGCAAATTGGTTTCAAATACAATATTGATTTCACTCCAATTATAAACTAATTCTTTTTAGTCAAGAGCTATACAATTATGGTGAAAAGGTGTGTTGACTTTCACTTTTCTGCAAAGATCTTTGGGAAAACATTAACAATCTAGCTGAATCTTTTGAGATACACTACTTAAATGGTTCATCATGTACTGCTAGATGCAGACCTCAGAATGATAGATAGATAGATAGATAGATAGATAGATAGATAGATAGATAGATAGATAGATAGATAGATAGATAGATAGATAGAAACTTTATTTATATAGCACCCCTTCCCGGAGGCTCAGAGCACTTTAAAATTAAAAAACAATTTATACATAACACATGACACACTTCAAAGCATAATACAGACATCAATATAAAATTCTAACTATCATTCATTAAAGCATTCCATAATAAAACAGCAGTCAGTTAATTTATCAATCTTCAACTTAAGGCAAACGTCTGATTAAATAAGAACATTTTTAATGATTTTTTGAAGGTTTACACAGAGGGTGCCTCCCTTAGGTGTCTCGGCAAGGCATTCCACAGGGCTGGATGCACGGTCCCCAGAATGCTGCAACCTGGCCCTAGGAACCACAAGGAGGCAGCCCTCGGAGGAATGGAGAGCCCGAGACAGGCAATGAGAAACCAGGAGGTCTTGCAGATAGGCTGGTCCCCCTCCTCCCCATGCAGGGCTTTATAGGTCAGTAATCCAACCTTCTGTAATCTGACATTAATATGAACTACTCCTGAAAAGGACATTTACATTTCCAAAATATCTGCATACTGTTGTCATGTTTTCAGACTTGGCTTACAGGTGGAAAAACAACAAACTACCATACAAACAGATTTCTTGCAGTGGATTATCAGCAATAATGTTATTTTTCATCCAAATCTTATCAGATGCAGGGCCAGGTTATTCACTGCAGTTTCATCTAAAACTGTGATATGTGTAATTTCTTCAGTATTCTAGATAGGTTACCAGTCCATCAAAGATGTATTCTTATACAGAACAGACAGCTACCTCACAACTGTCATTTCAGAATCAGGGAGCTCTTGTATTGTCCTCCCATTATGCATTTCTTTTTTCAATTGTTTAACCAGTTGAGACACACTAAGCTGAAAGCTTGTTTACAGGTGCAACCTAGGAGCACGGGGAAGTTAAGTGACTTGTTCAGGGTCACACAGTATTCAAGTGGGGGCTGTGGGATTCACACGCAGGTCTCCAGATTTGTAGCTCAGAGCCTTAAATCACTGCACTATACTGCCTCCCAAACCATTGCTCCATACTGCCTCCCTAACCCATTCATTGTCTGGACACTAGAAATTTATGAATATGCTACAATGCATAGCATCCACATTATCAGGGTATATATCTGCAGAAAGTACATTCAGTTCATCATCCTGGGAGTCTTACATTTTTTCTGTTTATATTTCAACATGACCTGATGTCTATAAAGTAAAAGTTTGTGTGTGTGTGTGTGTGCTGCGCGCGTGTGCGCACGTGCACAACCATGCATATGTGTGTGTGTGTGTGTGTTTGTGTGTGTGTGTGTTGCCACTGATTTGTCTGTTAGAAGGTAGGGATGGCCAGCTCCTCAGCACACAGGTAGGGGTAACTCAGTGACCATTGGATGGGGAGAAAAAACAGAGCTCACAAAAAAAAGAAGAATGTAGAGCTAAAGTTACTATATGTAGAATGACCTGCCAGCCAGAGAGTGAACCCATGGGATGCCAGCCTGAGTGTTACCTGTGCAAACTGCCACTCTCCTCATGTATCATGTCAGCTGAAAGTGAACGTGCTGCAGCTTTGGAGCTTCCCATGTTTTAAATGAAGCACCCAATATTTGTTTTTAAATATAAAATACAATGACAGACAGAGGGTGTCAGCCCAGATCAGACTCTAAAATCTTTCACACTCTTTAAGATCTACTGCTATCATTTTCTGCAGTCTGAACAGAATTCTATACCTCTAAACTCAAGGGAAGAACTTCATTGATTGACAAGCTGTCTCACGTAAATGCAACTAAACCACTTCCTTTCATCATAGGGAGTGGGGAACCAGACGATCAGATGGATAGGAAATTGGCTCCAGAACTGGACCCAGAGGGTCATGGTTGGTGGGATAGTCTCATCCCCAAGCAGGGTCATTAGTGGAGTCCCTCGGGGATCAATCCTTGGGCCCTTCTGTTCAATGCCTATGTCTCTGACATAAGGAAGGGTATCAGGAGTGAGATGAGTCTCTTTGCAGATGACTCAAAACTGGGGGTGGTGGTGGAAGGGGAGGAGGAGAGGGTGACCCTATAGGGGACCTGAAGGCTCTGGAAAGGTGGTCTAGAAAGCAGAAGCTGAGGTTCAATGCAGGGAAATGCAAGGTACTGCACCTGGGAGTCAGAAACCCAGGCCAAGTGTAAACCCTGGGGGAGATGCTACCAGTCTCGATGGCTGAGAGGGACCTGGGGGGAGTGGTGGATGTCAAGATGAACAACTCAGAGACTTGTAGGAGGGCAGTGGGCAAAGACCAACAGGATGCTTGGATGCATCGCTAGGGGGATCACCTCCAGAAGGAGGGAAGTGATGCTCCCACTGTATAACTGCTTTGTGAGGCTGCACCTCAAGTACTGCATGCAGTTTTGGATGCCACATTTAAAGAGGGACATTGATCTCCTGGAGAGGGTCCAGAGGAGGGCAACCAAAATGATTTGGGCCTTGGGTGATAGGACCTATGGGGAGAGGCTCGAAGAGCTAAATATGTACACATTGGAAGAGTGAAGGGACCGGTGGGACATGATAGACGTCTTCAGGTACATGAAGGGGGTAAATAGGGAAAGAGCAGTCAGGGTGCTCCGAAGGAAGGGGAGAGGCAACTAGAGGGCATGGGTGGAAGCTGAAGGGGTGGAGATTCAAGGAAGAAAGGAGGAGATGTTACTTCATTGAGAGGGTGGTGGAGCCATGGAATGCGCTGCCCAGAGGACTGGTGGAGGCAGAAACAGTGGAGGGGGTTCAAGAAGGGGTGGGACAAGTACAGGGGAAGGGTTCTGGAAGCAAAAACCAGTGCAGTGAGAATATCTGGGACTAGAAAGGGAGAAGCCAGAAAGGGAGAGGGGGGCAGCAAGGCCAGCTCCCAGGGTGGGGGCTGACCAAACGAGCAGACATTAAAGACCGTTAAGCCTATTCTGCTGACATTTTAGTACGTTAGTTTGTTAGCATCTTGTGAAATGTGAAACTCCAGAGTATTGTGCCCATGAGTCATTAAATTTTTCATAGTTTTTAACAGCCCCACATGATTTCAAACAGCCTTTTTTCCAGTAGCATATTTATAGGGTGGTGGTGGAGTTGCACAAATAAACTCTTTTTTGTCAACTAGTGCAGCACTACCATTTGAATTGTTGGTTTTGCTAAACGTACCTCTCTGCCGCTGCTGCTGCTACAAATTTTCCATAGCACTATGATTTTTACACTCAATTTTACCCTTGCTCCACAAAGGTTTACTAATGTTCTTGATAATGTTAGAATTATTTTTGGACACACAAAGTGTTAAATCATTGAACTAACTGAATAGAAATATTCCTTAACTCTAAATATATGCAGTTCAATTCTTGGAGACATAATTATTCTTTAAAATAGGAAAGTGCTACATATTCTGGCCAGCTGCTCTGAATTTTGAAGCCCAGTGCTACAAATTTTAATGCCGAAAGGTTGAGAGGTATGCTGCTAAATTCTTTTTCAAACTTTTTATTTCTCCTTTTCTGAAGCAACAATACAGCAGAAAAAAAATAACAATTGAAATTGAAATATTCACTTGCTTATAAAGAGTTCCATAGGAGCCGAGTTTGTAAGATTTTTGGTGGGCCTCAAGAGGAAGGGAGCAAAGCCCCAGTGGGGGTCTATGGGCGCAGAGCCCCCCTATACTCATTTCCCACTAATGCCATCGCCCATCAGCAGCTGTCAATGAAGCAGTCACACCCCCCCAAAACACACACACACACCTCCTCCACTAGAGAATGGACTGAAAATATCTGTGTTTTCTAGATGAAAACTAGTCACATGTTATAGTGGTGTGCCCTGCAGGTACTGGCTGAATGCTTAAGTGACAGCATTGAAATGTCAACCTGTAGCTTACCACCTCAAATCAAAATCTATAATGCATAAAAATATTACAGCACAGAGTATGTTGTACAGGCTTCCTGAATGATTAATTAGACTTATATTTGTTCATATACTGGCCATCGGGTGCAAACTAGTAGTGCCCAGCTGCCTGTGATGTCCTCCAACTGCAGCCCATGATGCCTCCAGGCTCTGTTTTAACATCAACTGCAAGTTTAAAAAATCCACACCAAGAAGCTTATAAACCTAAATAAACTTTAAGTATAAGAACAATTCCTATTATATGTGTCCACAGAAGGGTAGAGAATTTACAGCCAAAAACCCAAGGGAAGATTACACAATGGGGCGGGGGGAGTAACAACAACAAAAATGGAAAGGGACCTGGGGGTAATCATATCAGATGACCTTAAGGTTGGCAAGCAATGTGAGAAGGCAGTAGGGAGGGCTGGGGGGATACGGGGATGTATAGGGAGAGGCATCACCAACAGAAACAGGAAGTTGTTATCCCCCTGTACAGACAGTTGGTGAGACCCCATCTGGAGTACTGTGTCCAGTTCTGGAGACCCCATCTTTGCAAGGACATAGCCAGGATGGATGCAGTTCAGAGGAGGGCAACTAAAATGGTGTTGGGTCTGCAAGAGAAGCCATACGAGGAGAGGCTAAAGGAGCTTAATATGTATACCCTTGAGGAAGGGGGGGGGGACATGATAGAAATGTTTAAGTACCTCAGTGGAATCAACAAATTCCAAGAGGTTAGCATCTTTCAGAAAAAGAGATGTGCAAAAACAAGGGGACACAATTTGAAGATACAGGGGGATGGCTCAGGGGCAATGTGAGGAAGTATCTTTTCACAGAGAGGGTGGTGAACACATGGAACAACCTTCCTGAGGAGGTTGTGGGGTCTAAAACTGTGGGAGAATTCAAGAATGCATGGGACAGACATAAGGCAATTCTTGTGGGGGGTAGGAAGAAATAGGCTGTTGGTTAAATAGGATCTGCAGCTTATCCTCTAGGTAGGGAAATGGGCAGACTAGGTGGGCCAAGCGGTCCTTATCTGCTGTCATAGTCTATGTTTCTATGTTTCTATATATCTTGAAATAAAAATGCTCATGCTGCTGCTTTTTTGTGGGACTAAACTGAAATAATGTAATTAGGTATAGTCAGCTTCTCTGCCGGCTGCTATTACACCCAAGGAAAGGACACATATGGCACTGAAAAATTGTGTTACTGTAACAGCTTTGCATAATGTGGGCCAATAAAAGGTATCAAACTATTCAGTTGTAACATGGCATTAATAGTACTGTACAAATACTGAAAAGTAAGTGATGGAAAGAGATCACATGACAATAACGTAGCCGCGGATTAATTCCTTAGATATGCACAGCCACATACTGTACCAGCAGAAGGAAGCACTAAATACAAATGCGGTGTGTCTTCCACCCACCCACCCAATGGATAGTGTAGGTTGCACCGACGGTTTCTCCGTTTTCTCAAAGAGATCAGGGAACAGGGAAATCAGATGTGAGTTCTGCAGTGAGTAACACTTCTGCAGTACATCTGCTTAAAAAATGTAAGCAAGCAATCGCTGTCAACTGTGTAATTTCAGCATGAACAGTGGAGAAAAGTAGCAGTATCGGGCATCGCCGAGTAAGTGACTTGTGGCTCATAACTTGCGTTTGGCAATATAGCAATAGAAATGCATACTTGTCATTGTGTGAAAACAAGTCTGAAAATGTAAAAGTATGTCTGATTTCTCAGAGAAACTGTAGTAATGCAATAAGTTGTCTACAATAATTTGTGTATTGCAGCCTGTTTTTTCAATAATCGCCATTCACTGTTATGCAAATAAGCTATTGATCCAAGAGTGGATGGGAAATGTGAAATAATTTTGAATGACAGAAGTGTAAAGAAATGCATCATTTCAAAAGAAGAGTAAAACAATTATTGATGTAAGATAGAGTATAACCAGTGAAACCAGCATATGTTTAATACATCACGAGACACTGCATACATATATTAATAATGTTGGTTGCCAGAACTTACTTCATGGTTCTGAAAGAGAGGAATATTGATGTAAAACCATAAAAAGTAAATATATTGTTGCAGTCATTTTCATAGCATAATTAATGAAAGTAAATCCAACAATAACAGTGACCATAAAAGCCGTGTTACAAGCTCATTAAGCCACTCGAAAGGAGGCATTTACAAGGAATTAATGCATGGTTGGGTGGTTGCAGCACTCAGCTGAACCCCCCCCCCCCACCATGCATTAATTCCTTTTATGAAATGGCTTGTAGCAAAGCAGCATTCTGATTGGCTGCTACGAGTGTGCTACTATGTCTAACGCCATGGGAAAAAGATCAGGCTGTGCTATGACAGGCGGGCACTGATCTTCCCATTCCAGTGTTCCAAATTAGAATGTTTAAAAAATAAAATCTGCCAACTTTTTTTTGTGCTAGCTACAATAAGCAAAATGAAAATGCTACAGAAGCAACCTCTGTTATCACATAGAAACCTATCCTTTAATTCCTGCTGCACACGACAGACAAACGTCAACAAAACTGCTGATTATTCAAATCTCTCCCCTATCTGTCCGCCCGCTTGCTCACTCTCCTCAATGGCTGGTCTGCCATCCGCTCGCTAGTTCCTGTGTTTATCCTCACTTTTAATTTTTTTATTAAATAAAGCATACCTTTTAAAAAATGCCAGCCAGCCAGCCATAATCTCTCTTCCCTCCCCCCTTCCTGCCCACTCGCTCGCTGACTCTCTTCAACGGCTCACTCGCTTTCCTCCTCGACGGCTCACTGGCCCTCTTCCTCAATGTCCAATCACTACTTTCCCTGCCTTAGCTGTTCAGCTATACTAATTGTTATCTCTTTTTTCAAACACGCAGCCCACATTGTCACCTAACAGCTTTGCTATTCCCCTGCCAACAGCTCGCTAGTTCCTTTATTTATCCTCACTTGGCTCACTGGCTCTTCTCCTCGAATTCTGTTTCCCCATGTCACGGAAACAGTACTGGTGTCGCCTCCCTTACATTGCCTGCTGCCAAAAGCATAAATATAAATAAAAAAGCCGCCACCATAAATATCAGAGTACAGCAACACTAATAGGCTGCACAATATTCATGGTTACTTTTACAAGTGCTGTTCTAAATAAAGTTCACAATCTTTTACAATCTAAATGAAATGTTAAATTTACTTAACTACAAATGGAACTATTTTTTCCAGTGCAGTGATTTTTCCTCAAATAATCTTAAATTTCTTTAAATATAACAGTTGTAGACTGATTATTTATATTTTAAAAATTCACTGACCATTTCATAAGCACAATAAGCCACTCCAGGGTGTGTGTTAGACATTTTAACACATGGCTAGGAGGCTGGACGCACTCAGCCGGTGGCCTCGTGTCTCACTACGCCTTCTAGCCATGTGTTAAAGTGTCTGACACACACCGTGTCGTGTCTTATTGCTTACATAAATGCCTCCTTTCTCATGGCTTAATGCTTACTTATACAATACGTTCTTACATGAGTATAGCCACATGAACTTAATAACCAGACAGGAGCATTCATTATAGACACAACCATGCCAATTTTTCAATATCAAAATTAAACACACACACTTTGTAGCATCTTCTCAATTACTAACAGGAATCAAATTCATTTAGACTATGCCACCTGGAAAACTACAAAAGTATATGACTCCAAATGAGACTTTGAGACACTTTGATAGGATGAGATATGAGCACTGGGGATTGAGGCGCCTACAATAATAGCGACCCAATCCCCAGTGCATGTCTCAGGAGCTACCATAGAGTAAGGGACCAGATGGGAGAGGTCAGCAAATATAGTGAGATATGCAGCTATACATACATCACATGAGGAACAAGCATGTACAGCGAGGGTGGGAGGAATGTGAGGTGTGGTGCTGCAGCGGGTTGCAGGCTGACCCCATGGTGTAGTAGGTGGGTTGGTGGCTTTTGTCGGCAGGGTACTGGTTTGGGTCCAGGCACTGGTGCATTTTTGTTGTGCCTGGTCCAAACCTTTATTTTTTGAAGTTTTCACACATACACTCGACATGCACCCCTCTTGGAGTTGAGAATCCTTAAGTAGGGGGCTGCGGGGGGCAAAGCCCCTCATGGGGGTTTGTGGGGGGGGGTACAGCCCCAGCATAAAATATTAAAAAACTAAGTCTTTGGTGCCATTTTGCTGTGCACCAGGGTGTCAGAGTGCCGAAAGAAATTTTCGTCACTCTGACTTCGAATAATGGCGATCACCTTTAGGCTTTCACTGTTATCACATAAACCCAAGACTTTGGATGTGTTACATTACCTTAAACAAAATAAATGTTTTACAGTGGCCTTCAGCTGGGTCATGCACTATTCCCTAATTATTGTTGGTTAGGATCCACTCTCACTCAAACCATTATCTAGAATTCTCTGTTACACACACTCCCTTGTTCAGAAGTGTGAGTAATGAAGAACTGCCTCACTCTGAGGCAACAGCAGGTGCTTTAACAGCCAGGGTGAGACAATAGTGCTTTTGTGTTAGACTTGTTCTGCTAGAGCCTGCTGATGACAAAACTACCTAACTGTGAGCCGGTAATTATATATATAAAAATAATAGTAATAAAACTATGAATAGTACCAAAACATTATTTTTTTTTTAAACATCCTTGGTGTGGGATACCTATATAATATATTGGGAGCACTTATTACCCACTGAAATCAAGACGTTTACAACCCTGTAATCCCACTGTCATGATGTCAGAACCTTATAAACCCATCTCATCTACGTCATGGCAGTGGGTTTACAAAATGGAATGCCACCATTCGTCAGTATTCTAAACAAACATGAAGCAATCACTAGTCTCAGTAATTATTACCTCATGATTTGTACAGTGCCTCCTTTCACTGGGAAGATCCTCTGCATTCACCCGTTGTTTGCGCCCAATTTGAAGATGCAGCATCTCTATCTATCGTTCTCCACACAAGCCAGTGTGATCTTGCTGATTCAACCAAATGTTTTTTTTTGGGATGAGTTTTTTTTCAATTAAATATACTTTATTGAACAGTATAAAAACAACAACACAGACAGTCAGCAGCCTCCCACATCCATCAAGATAGATGAAAACAGCCATACAACAATAAGGGAAACTGTGCCAGTATTTTTGCAAGGCCTAGCATATATGTCATCTTAAGAAACAGTAAGATAGCCTAATCAGCCAAAAGAAAAAGAGAAAAAAAACCTATGTAACCCCTTCCCCACTGCATCCCCCCTCTTATTCTCCCTTCCCTCCCTCCCTCCCTCCTTCCCAGAGCACCGAAAAACTACCTGATAAGTAGGCAGGCAGGGACTAGGCCAGTGGCCAAATTCTAGGATCAGAAGAAGACAGGAACGAGTAGGAAATCTCACCCTCCTATCCAGGATAGGGCTGCGCTAGTGACAGTTCATGATAGGGAGGAGGGCCAATAAGGGGGCCCAGTTCCTGCAGAATGCTTCCTGGCAATTCATCCTACTGAGGGGGCTGAGTTTACAGACCTTGTAATCTAAACAGACTGACCTGATTTTTCAAACATTTAACAGTTGCATTACGTTAGTTGGTGTTGGTTTATCTCAATAAAATTTTTCCATAAATGAACATATGGCCATAGTACAGATTTTTTAGTGAGGTAAGGCATATTACTTGTATTGGGGGGATTGACTTCACTGTTTGAGAACCCATACACTATAAATGACAATGCCTAGTGTACAGGTGATAACCATGACTGTAATTGCCTCTTGTGGTGGCTAGGGCAATGGTAAACCTCTCAAACTGCACTCTCGAAGGTTTACTATTGCCCTAGCAGCCACTCAAGGCAATTACACCATGGTTATTGCCTTTACACAAGGCATTATCCTCTATATAAACCACTCAAGATTTGCTGTTCTTGTTTATGTCGTTTCACACTCCTTGGGTGCGTGAAATAAAATTCATTACACGCTGCTGTCCATATATTATCCTCTATATATCTTAGAAAAGGGATACCATTTGGAAAGTGCAATTTGTTTTTGAGCATCATTTTTGTGCCCCCCCCATGTCTGAAAAAAACTCATCGGAACTCAGCAGTTTTCCTAAACAATTTAAAGCAGTCTGTTAGCCCTCATCCAATACAAACACATTTTTCGGCTAGGCCACCCTAAGTACTGTATAAATGGTTGTCCTCATCCCTTTGCTGTGGCTGAGTACACATAACGCCAGGGCCATCTCAACTCTTTATCACCTCAAAAAAATCAACAAAAGTAAAACTGGCCCTACCCCAAAAAGCTGCAGTTCATTCACACATTAAAGAAACTGAACGATACTCAACCGCTCTCTGTCACTAATGTGCATGACTGCATGTCAGCTCATAACAGGCTTGCTCCACGATATGTGCAATAACAACAGCAAAACAACAGAAGAAAAGGCAAATACAGACACCCGTTACTCAGCTTGACTTTAAACTGGCAATACTGGACTCACATGGCTTTAGCATTTTTCTTTTCTTTTTTAACATGAAACTGAAAAAAGTACTATTTTCTGCTAGACCCATACATTAACATAATATTTCCTGAACTTTCAGCATCCAAATCTTTCCCTCAAATCATGATTAACAGTCTGTCCCAAGACTGGAGAGACATTTATGACAGGGTCCCCAGGAAACAGAAATTACCTCCTCCACCCAGTTATCCAAAAGGCATTTGGACAGTCAAAAATATTTTAAAATAAACCTTAGAAGCTGGCGCAGTGGTGCTGAGGGCTGAGATGCTGGATGCCTTACCTCGTGCTGTGCCAGCAACCTGGGTTCAGGAACGACCTCGGGTCTTCAGGGTGTCAACATGTGGGGGGAGGGAGCTTGATTGAGTAGTCAATGGCAGCTCTCCCCTCCCGGGATGGTTATCTGCCTCCCCCCCCCCATAGTTCCGTTCCCATCAGGTAAAGGTCTGATGGCAAGCATGGGAGCATGGGCATGTCTGCTGGAGTCCTGAGTTAGGGAGGAAAAAGCCACAAAAACTACATATAGAAAAAAATGTACATCAGAACAAGGCTGCAGCAATAATTTAAGCAAACAATATATGTTGATATTTGCTGTGCCTTTTCACTGCCTTCTATTGAACAGGCATTTGAAATAATTGTTAATTTGCATTTACAGTAGTTAAGAAATTAGAAGAACATTGTGCCATAATGAGAACTATTGAGAGTTTAACGAAATAATTACTTGTCTCCATGTCTTCTTTCTTAAGTCTGGGTTTCCTGAAACAGCAGTCAATAAATATGACATAGCTGTATATGTTAAAGGTGAGATCTATGTCTACCACTGTGAGGACCAGCTGAGCATTCTCTATCATCTGAGGTTGCACCATTCTTCTAACCATTTCCACCACAAAAATGGTGAACATGAGTGCTACAGCAAACCATACCTCTCAGTTGTCCCTTGCTGATTATGTGGGACATCCCTCATTTTACCCCTCAAAATTGCTCTGTCCGTCATCTGTCCCTCATGGAAAATGTGCTGCACCAACAAAGAATGCATTTTAAGTTCAGACTATAAACATAGAAACATAGAAAGTGACGGCAGAAGGAGGCCAATGGTCCATCTACTTTGCCCTAGCGTTTCCGAGATCAGCTGTTGACCTCTGGACCTAGCTCCCCACCTGGCTTATGGTGCTTCGGACTCATTTGTTAGTACCTAAGCCCTTGCCCTATCCCAACTCCTTTTGAAAGCTAACATAGTCTGTGCCCCCACCACCTCTGCTGGCAGGCTGTTCCATGGGCCCACTACTCTTTCCATAAAGTAGTACTTCCTTACATCCCTTCTGAAGTTCCCTCTGTGAAGTTTCCACTTGTGCCCTCTAGTGGTTGAGCCATCTACCCTGTTGAATAATTCTGAGCAGGTAACTTTATTGATACCTTTCAAGAACTTGTCTCCAGTGAGTACATGTTCAGTGATTTCAGACGTTCCTTGTATGGGAGTCCTTGGAGACCCTGTACCATCTAGGCTGCCCTTCTCTGCATGATCTCCAGTCTGTCTCTGTCCTTCCAAAGGTGTGGTCTCCAGAACTGGATACAGTACTCCAAGTGAGGACTCACTAAGGACCTGTAGAGTGGTAGGATTACTTCCTTGTTTCTACTGTCAATTCCTCTTCCTATACACCCCAACATTCTGCTTGCCGTGCTGTAAGCTTTATTGCATTGGCCCGACTGCTTCAGGGTGTCAGTTATAATGACCCCAAGGTCTCTCTCCTCCTGTGAGGTGCTGAGTGTACCCCATTGAGCCAGTACTCCATTTTGGGGCTTCCTTTGCCTAGATGTAACACCTTGTAATTTTTTGCATTGCACCTAAGCTGCCAGGTATTGGACCACCTTTCTAGCAAAAGCAAGCAAAACTTAATTTATGTAGACCTTTCATAATCAAGGCATGTACATAATATAAAATTACAATATAAGTTAGATGATATAATAATTATTTAAAATCAGCCTATTTAATTAATCAATCAGGGAAGGCCAAAGAAAATGAATACGCTTTCAGCATAGATTTAAAACTGCTGATGGTCAGGCATTCTCTTAACTAATGAGGTAGAGAATTCCACAGGGTTGGTGCTGCAAATGAAAAAGCATGAGCACCAGATGTTTTAAAATGAACCCTGGGAATCTCTAGCAATCCCTCGTCAGCGGATCGGAGAGGGAGATTGGGGAACAGGGAGTCAGGAGATCTTTCAGGTAGTCAGGTCCCTGTTCATTAAGGGCTTTAAAGGTAAGCAAGCCCACCCTGTAGGTGATCCGCCACTGAACTGGCAACCAGTGCAGTTCGCACAGCACAGGCATAATGTGACTGGTCCTGAGGGTGCCAGTCAGCAGCCTGGCTGCAGCGTTCTGCACTAGCTGCAAGCAGCAGATATCAACCCCAGACAGCCCTAGGTAGAGGGCATTGCAGTAGTCAAGACGGGTGATAATGAAGGCAAGGACCAATGTTAGAAAGTCGTCCGGTGGAATCAGGTGTTTCACCCGGGTTATATTGCTGAGATGGTAAAATGAGGATTTGACCACAGCTGACACCTGATACTTCAGGGTCAAGCTGTCATAAAGAATAACGCCCAGGTTACGCACCCGATCTGAGGTAATGAGCTGGACACCATCAAGTCATAGGCCTGACATGTGCCCAGCCCCAAAACCCACCCCTGGACAACTGAGATCCACAACCAATACCTCAGCCTTATCCAGATTTAGTCTCAGCCAACTCAAGCTCATCCAGTCTTTGATCTCGGAGAGGCAATTATTTAGCATAGAGATCACATTGACCTATTCGGGCATAAAGGACATATACAGCTGAGTGTCATCTGCATAGCAGTGAAAACTCAAGCTGTATCACCTGATGATATCTCCCAATGGCAGCATATACACGGCAAACAACAGGGGCACCAATACGGAGCCCTGCGGCACCCCGCAGGACAAGGGGAGGGCATCAAAGGAATAAATTCCAGTGACCACCCACTGAAACCTGCCTACGAGGAAAGACTGAAACCATTCGAGGATTGTACCCGACATCGCAGGTTTTCCAAAAGCACCTCATGGTCCACAGTGTCAAAGGCTGCTGAGAGGTCGAGAAGGACCAAGATGGTACAAGCCTTTCAATCTCTCACCATTAGGAGGTAATTTAATACCCGAACAATGGCAATCTCTGTGCTATGTCTCTTCCTGAAACCAGACTGGAGAGCTTCATAGACATTGTGAGTTATCAGGTGATCGTCCAGTTGCAGAGCAACCACCTTTTCAATAACCTTTCCCACAAAGGGAAGGTTAGAGACAGGTCAGTTAGCTAGATCGACGGGATCCAAGGAGGTTTTTTTTTTTGTTTATTCTTTTTATCTCCTCCTACACCCAGACACCCGCCACTCCTTCGGGCCTCCTAGCGCTCTGTTCCCCTCTGGCAGTCCTCTTTTGGAGCACCTCCCCACAGATAGCAGCCAATCCCGTGTTGTCCCAGTGTATCCCATCGCCAGGCGGGTCAACCTCCTCCGAGGGGGAAGGCACCGGG
Organism: Neoceratodus forsteri; assembly: GCA_016271365.2. Lineage (NCBI taxonomy): Eukaryota > Metazoa > Chordata > Ceratodontiformes > Ceratodontidae > Neoceratodus > Neoceratodus forsteri. The sequence continues at coordinate 1,145,884,707 of CM057449.1, read as the reverse complement.
TGGCAGGGAACCCCAGCACACTATTTTTACTTACGGTCTGGGATGCCGCTGTGGCAGAGGATGCTCCTGGAGGCTCCAAGGAACAAAGAGAGTGGGGGCCATCATCCAGCGGCACTGAAGCCAATTTCTGTCTTTCACTATTTTAGTCCCTCCTGCTTCCGCTACTTGTGTTACCCCCGGTCTCCACCGGTGGCCACTACAGAGTGGAGTTATCCCCCCACCCCTCCCCAGGAGAGGAAAGCAGTCCTCCAGATGCTCAAGCCTCTCCTCCCCTCCCCCTGCCAGCCTATGGCGCCCAAGGCCGTTCCTGAACCTGGGTCACCGGCGTGGGCCGAGGTAAGATCATCAGTACCTCAGCCCTCTGCGCCACCAGGCTGGCCCCAAGAGTTTTTTAAGGAGTGATCAAAATACTGCCTCCTTTGGGGGATCTGGAAAGATTCCCCTCTCCAAGGATCTCCATACAATTTCAGCTAGGATCAGGCAGATAACATCTGCACAACCCACTAAAAGGGAGGAAGGGCCCGGATCCAAACTATAACTGGTTGGTTGCAAAGTCTGGAAAATCTTCACAATGTCCATGAATTACGGTCGGCTGAAATCTGCCCAGACAGACCGGGTGCTCATCACCTCCCATCAACCTCTGCAACCCCTCATAGAGAGCTGGGCCATTTCCAGACCTGATGCTGGCAAACTTATTTACGAAAAACTGAGCTAGCTCATCACACTTAATTTGTGAAAAAACTCTTCCAGACTGGAAACAGATTGGATTGCACAATCTGTCAACAGTTCGAAAAAGTTGGGCCAGTAGGTTCTGCGCAGCAGAAATTTCCCTGGACAGGAACTCTGCCTTCTTACGGGTGATTTCTGATTGATAGCCCTTATAATGTTCCATCAATCTAAGCCTGTCAGCATCCAGGCTGGACTTCCACCATGCTCTCTCCAACCTTCGACCAACCCGACTCAGCTCCTTCAAGGACCCATCATACCAAGGGGACCTTGGGCAAAGAGTGAGTGGTCGAACACGAACAGGAGCAATCAGGTTCAAGGCATCTCCCACTGCCTTATTATAGGCTAGTACAAGGTCCCCTGAACTTGTGCTTTCACCCAGCAATCCCGATAGGTTCAGCACCACTTTTGTAAGTCTTCCTGTAGGTCCCTGACTGCTTCCATGCTGTCAACCCTACCACCTAGTTTCATGTCATCTGCAAAGAGTTCAAGCTTGCCCTTAATACCTACTCCTGTTGAATTTGTCCAGGGGCCCCAGGGCCCAGGTCTATACAAGTTTAGTTATATAAAATTGTTGATAACCACCTGTATATGTACAGTTGACCATGGCAAGGTGTCAAAGGTTTGCAGAAAATACAATGGCCAATAGATGACTGAATGAGGCCAACATATGAGTTACTATGGCTAGCTAGTCAAAGACTGCAAGTGGCTAAGTAAATGAATGATACCACCATGTCAGTTGATATGCATGTATGTGTAAGATTTTAAAAGGTTAATGGTTAAAACTCTGTAAATGTAGAAAATAAAATAATTCAGAAAGCACAAAGCCAAGGTCTAACTTGGAATTACCCTGCTCAGTAGGAAAACACTGTGTACCAAAATATGCCTTTTTAAAGGTTACAGCCTAAATAAGAACACAGCTGCTAGTAACTGCGGCTGGTCTTGACTACTGAAGTTCCTCATTTTGTGATTACAAATATGTGTTGCAAGGAATTTATATAAAAAAAAATGAGATACGTAATTTGTCCACTGTCTGGTTTCTATCTGTAAGCCAGTTATTTTTTAAAAAAACAGCCACGTCCCCTCGCATGTTTTCTATATCCTAAAGCCAGTATTTTTTATAAATATAAAATCCCCTGATCACTTGTTTTTCCATTTAAGAAAGGCCGTATGTCTCTGCAAAGTGTCAAAGGGATCTTATGACCAAGGCATCTTACGGCCAATGTATATTTGAACCTGAGTCTTATGACTTGTTACATGACATGTTGTCTGATTTAAATCTGCTGAGGTAGTTTTTGGGAAATTCCAGTTATGCCTTTTTAATGAAAACAGGTTGGGTATAAATATCAGGCCTAATTGTTAGGTCTACTGTCTCTCCAAGAGGAAAGAAGTCAGTGATATCTGACTGGCCATAGTGCTTGGAGACCCAGAGGAAGCTGAGTATAATTCCATTTTCTCTGAAAATCTGTAGCCCTGTAATGCAAATATTACTAGCTGTCTAGATTGCATGTTAGAAACACCCCAGTGGGATTGCCCCATTGGCTGTCTTATAACTAAATTGTAACAGGAACACCCAGGTAGTAGTGGGCTACCTGATGTTTAAAAAATAATATTAGTTTGTATTCCCTTTTGTAAACTAGGATTACTAATCATGACAGGATGCATTTTTATTGTTAAGATAGGGTTGTTCTGGTTTCTTTTCATGTATTGGGTAAACAACAGTTAATTGGACCTTAAGTCTACAAATTATGCCAGAGTGCATCTCTTTTTGTGTATTGGAACTATTCATCCTGTCAGGGTATGTTTTTATTGTTACAATAGGATTTTTCTGGCTAATTTTATTATTACTATCATAATAAAGTACAACTAATTTGGCAAAGAAATAGTGTGGTGGATTTATTGAATTACTGAGAGTTACCAACCAGAAACCTGCATAATTAAGTCCATTTTACAATCCTATGTCACTAATGAACATATTTAACAGGACTGGACCCAAGACCAAGCCTTGGGGCACCCCACTAGTGACACCTCCTTACTTGACCTCACTCTATTGACTACCATTCTCTGTCTCCTATCACTGAGCCAGTTTCTTATCCACCTGACTATGGTCTTGGCAGTGCCAAGGTCCTCTAACTTCTTCAACAGACAAGGTCTACTTGGTGACCCCTGTCCAATTCCTTGGTGACATGACCTACCCATTGCAAAGCCACGCTGTCTGACATCTTGCAGGCCATTCCCTTCTAGGTATTCAACCAGATCTTGTTTGATCAGGGACTCCATACGTTTCCCCACTACTGATGTAAGGATGACCAGTCTGTAGTTGCCAGACTCTTCTGTGTTTTCCACCTTGTGCAAGGGGACCACATCTGCCCTTCTCCAGTCCTCTGGTACAACACCCGTTAGAAATGACCTGTTGAATAAGTATGTCAAGGGGACCACTAATTCTTCTGCTAGCTCCTTCAGTACCCTCGGGTGCAGCCCTACTCCCAGGATTGAGATTTTACATTCCCAGGGGACAGCACAAACCAGACGGAACTGAGGTCACTATTTGCCATTGGCTCTCCAACTTTTAGAGCTCCAACCACCTCTGAGCAGAAATTAATAATATTCTGAGATGCTGAATCAAAAGTAAACTTTGTACAAGTTAACATAATGGTTTCCACAGTGTTCTGAACTTATACATACATTTGTAAGACTGTATCCGTCATTATGAGGGTAAGACAGCGTCCCTCATTGTCACTCAATTTGATTGTCTCTGTTCCTCATTTCAGTGACAAAAGGTTGAAAGGTATGCAGCAAACACTGCATTGGCAAAAGCACCTCTTTTGTGCTTTTCAACATGGCCATACCAGACACCAGAGAGTCCAACCAACATGGAAATGAGATGGGACATAATCTTAAAGGCATCAGATGTCAAGGCAGTGGAATTTCCAAGATAGCCAGCTATAAGCTCAACCACAAAAGCAGCACTATTAAAATGCACATAAAGATCAGGGGACACGATTTCCCAGTCTAACGACCCATTCTGATTTAATTAAACAACTTTACTGTTAGGAAGGCACCACAATGTTTGTTCAGTCACTGGTCAAAGTCTACTACTGAGCAGAGACTTCAAGCAGCAGTCAGGCACAGATCTAAGCACTGTTGCGGGATAAACCAGAAGACCAAGAAACGAGGAACTGCAGGAATAATGTGGATTTTTGGTCTTCCGGAGAAAGTGGAGGCAATGACATCCTGGATTTTGTTTTTACAGTCAATGCTTCCTACAGTACTGAAGTATTATATTGGGTTAATCCAGCTGATATCAACAGGGTGCATGATCAGATACCTTCACAACCAAATCAAAATCAAAATTCTGCTAAGCAATGGCTGACCACTTATCACCTCCTCTACTATCAACAAACAGAGCTAATTTTAAACAAAGCCTGGGTGCTCAAATTAATGTCCTGGGATAGAGCCCAATTTCCCTGTGTGGGTGATAGAAGGACTTTTGGTGGAATGCAAGATATGGAAAAGGTAAAAGGTCTAACTTATGATGGTAGAGTATATGTTGCTCCTCTTTAGACTGGTCACTGCACAGTCAATAACCTGACTTCCCCCTGGTATGAAGTCTTTTCCTGTCTCCCAGTCCCACAGTCTCATCTCTAGTCATCTTTCAGGTCACCCCAGTGAAACAGTCACAGAAGAGCTGCTGTCTGACCAGTGATCACTCATTGCTGTGTGGCCATCCTCGCTTCATCACCTGCCTGCCTTGAGTGAAGTCCTCTCCTCACTGCCTGCCAGCTGCCCACCTGCCCAGTAACATTCCCCACTCTGCTTTATGTGCATGCAGGTGCATTAAATTGGCTGGCTGAGGAAAAAAGCATCAATTTCAAAACACAGAAACACCACCAAATAGGCGTTGGAGGGGGGGGTCACATATCATCCCTTCACAGTGCCAGCATGTGGGGGGTGTTGTCACAAAGGGCATGCACACAGCAGTTCAGGGAAAAAACAACAGTGCCATTGATTACAAGATTATTGGTGGGGCTGGGCACACGTCACAGAATATTGCTGGAGCTCATGCCTCATGAGCCCAGATAAGCCGGAGCCTAACATTTTAACACTAAATTTATGTCATTAAAAAATATAAACAAGCATTAGCCAATGCTGATAATGTTTGCCTTTATGTTTTTATAGTTTTAGAAAACCAGTATTGTAGGGACAAAACATAGAAACAGACACATAGACAATAATGGTAGAAAAAGTTTGAGGGTCCAGCTACTCTGCCCACATTACCACATAAGTAAGGCTGACAGGTCTATAGTTTCCCAGCTTCTCCTTGTCCCCTCCCTCGTGTAGCGGAACTTTGTCAAGTACCCTGGTTTCCCAGCCATAGAATACTATCAGGTTGGTCTGGTAATACCTCCCTGCCACAAACTTATGCTGCTTACTATACTGAAGCCCATTATTCTCCAGATATTCCACAAGGACCTCTCTGACATGTATCTCTAGCAGTTTCCCTACCACATAAGTAAGGCTGACAGGTCTATAGTTTCCCAGCTTCTCCTTGTCCCCTCCCTCGTGTAGCGGAACTATGTCCACCACCCTCCGGCCCTTGGGAACCACCCCTTGCTGCAAAGAGCTATTGAATAGTCCCACCAAGGATTCAGCTGACACTGACTGATGGCAGTTCCCTTAGAACCCTTTGGATGCATCCCATCTGGCCCTGGGGCCTTGTTTACCTTTAAGGCTGCTAACCCTCTTCTGTCTGTTTCACTAGCATACCTCTGCAGCCTTATTTCCATGGCCTCTCTGTCAGCTGCCTTTATGTCACTCTCTGGCAAGGGCCTGCTGTTTTGCCTTTTTAAATACCAGGCAGAAGTAGTCATTCAGCATGACTGCTTTCTGCCCATCTTCCTCTATTACCCTGCCCCCATCTCTTAGTCTGAACCCCCCCCCGTCTGTCTTTCTTTTTTCCTTGATATATCTGAAAAACTCTTTTTGTCCTCCCTTGATCCCTCCACAATTCGCAGTTTGGTGTCTGCCTTTGTGATCTTCTTTACTACCCTCTTACTTGGTTACTTGGTAGAATGGACAAAAGAAGGCCATAGCCCATCGAGATTGTCCTCCACAAGTGTGGATCATTGTATATGGGGCTATCCTAATAACCATATATCAATTTTATTTTTGAAAGTCATAATAGTAGGAGAATCAACAATATCTTGTGGTAATGAATTCCATAACATTGAGGTTCTAATAGTAAAGAAATTTTGTCTTTTATTGGTATTACATTTTTTAATGTCAATTTGTTTATTATGTATCCTAGCAACAATTTTTCTGTTGGATAATGTTAAGCCACATTGTTCCATTAAAATAGGAGATTTCATAATTTTATATATCTGTAAGAGATCACCTCTTATTCATCTCTGTTTGAGTGAATATAGGCCTGTCTTCTGTAATCTGGTGTCATAATCTAAATTTGCATAATGTGGAATTATTTTTGTCGCCCTATATTGAACTTGTTCGATTCTATAAACGTCTGATGCCGAGTAGGGACTCCAAAAGGAGGAGCCATAATCCAGGTGAGGTCTGACATGGGATCTGTACAAGGTCATAATACACTGCTCAGACTTTGAAACAAATGTACTTTTGATCCCACGCAGAACAGCATTAGTTTGGATTGCTATTTTATTGCAATGGGAAGATGACGAAAGTTTATTGTTTACTAGTACCCCGAGATCTTTTCTCAGAGAGGATACTCTAATGGTTCTGTTATTTAAGGTATATACACCTGTCTGGGATTATTTTTTCCCATATGTAAAACTGCACATTTTTTTACATTGAAGTGCATTTTGTTTATAGCGGCCCAGTGTTCAATAGATGCAAGGTCTGATAGTAATGTTTGGATATTACCGGCGTTGTTAACCATACCACCTAATTTGGTGTCATCAGCGAATTTCATAAGTATATTAGGGGAACAAATTTTCATATCATTGATGAATAAGTTAAAAAGTGTGGGGCCCAGGACAGAACCCTGAGGAACTCCGCTCGTTACCCTTCCTAAATCTGACAAAGCACCATTAACTCGCACCCTTTAAGTGCAGTTACTCAGCCAGCTATTAATCCAAAAAAACAATGGTAATGAAAATCCTAGGTGAATAAGTTTTTTAATCAGAATATCATGTGACACTCTGTCAAATGCTTTACTGTAGTCCACTTGGCCTGTCTAGTATATTCCTGAGACTCATCCCACTCCTTATCCCCCTGTTTTTCTTTGTACCTTATAAAGGTCTTTTTTTGGCCCTCACTGCCTCCTTGACCTTTTCAGAGAATCAAATTTGTCACTTGTTTCTCTTGATAACTGTTCTTGTGCATGTTTTAATTGCTGCAAGAATGGCAGCTTTTATGACCTCCCATCTTTCTTTTACTCTCCCGATACTATCTACGCCATCTAACCTGCCCAGGACTAGTTCCCTCATTTGGTTGATATCTGCCCTTCTGAAATCTAGCACCTCAACTTTAGATGAGGGATTACTGGTGCCCAGGGCCCAATAAAAACTATATAGGAGTATGGTTGCTGGACCCCAGTAATACCCCAACCCACAATCCATCTACTGTTTCCGAGCTGTGTGAACCACAGCAAGAATGGTTGATTGTCTGTTGGGTTCCCTTATCTGCTGCACCAGCATGCAATCCTGCAAAGTAGCAAGCAGGATCTGGCTTCTGGCATTCCTGGCTGCTGGGATGACCCAGTCAATGTCTCGCAGGTTGAGAGCTCCTAGTACTACTACAACCTCCCCTTGTGCTGCCCCCTTTTCTCCTTCTGCTTCCATTTCCTTACCTATCTCCTTTCCCTTCCCTGTTGGCCAGTAAATCACTCCAAAGCAAAGTTTTCTACCTGATAACTCTGTCAGCTGTATCCATAGTGATTCTACCTCCCCTTCCCCTCCAATGGATGCATCTTCTACTGCTTCTGTTCCTTCCCTGACATAAATGGCCACCCCTCCACCTCTACCCATCTTTCTGTTGAGCCTATATAATGTGAATCCAGGGATCACCAGGTCACAGTAATTATTCTTGCTGACCACTAGATCCAGCCCAGAGTCTGCCATCAGTGCCTGGAGTTTACTAATTATCCAGACTTCTGGCTTTGAGGAGTACCACACCCCATCTTATGCTCCCACCCCCTTGATTCTAGAATGGCTTCCCCATCATAATTCCTTGATACAGAAACACAGAAGTTACCAACAGATAAGGAGCACTTGCCCACCTAATCTGCCCTAAATTCCCTACCTATAGTACCACCGGAGACCCTACTTGAACTCCTGCTTACACCCCCTCTTGCTTCTAAGATTCCCTTGTGACAGTCCCATGCATTCTTAAATGCTGTGACCGTTCTAGCCTCTACCACTTCCACTGGGAATCTGTTCCAAGCATCTATCACCCTCTCCATGAAGAAGTACCTTCTCACGTTTCCTCTAAGCCTCCCCCTCCAGCTTCATATTGTGACCCCTTGTCCTTGAACATCTTTTTCTTTGGAAAATGCTCCCTTCCTGTATCTTGTTTATTCCTCTGAGGTATTTGAATGTCTCTCTCATATCCCCCCATTCCCTCCTGTCTTCTAGGTAGTACATGTTTAAATCCTTAAGCCTTTCTTCAAAGGGCTTCTGATGCAGCCCTTGTACCATTTTTATATATACATGGCTATGTTCATGAAAATCTTGTACCAATGGAATGGAAATGTTAGGAGTGTGATATAAAGTGAGGAAAAAAATAAAAAATAATATTTGAAATGCTGTTTTAATGTGTTGTATATGTAGAGATACATATAATAAAATTGTGGTCCGCAGCTGCCTGGAATTTTTTATTTTGATGTCCAACCCAATTTTCTTGCTGTTTTTTTGGTCCTAAATTGTGACATGGAAAGTCTATAGGTTTTAGTTGTATGTTTTCTGTTAATTCTGCCATCTGTCTCTTGAAATAAAGTATGCTTTCAACAATCTAGATGTTGTCCTGTAGTTCTTTTACCCTACCTATGTTGTTTTCCCCACTATTTTTATAGTTTGAAGCACCTCCAAAATGTGTTCTGCATGTACCAGCTGGTGTCTTAAGCTGGTACATTCAGAACATGGCCAATTAATTACTTTTTGACATGTACATCCTTTTTTTTTAATGCCCCTGTGTGTTACCAGTGCAGCCCTTGCTATATTGCCAGGTAGTACATCTTGCCTGCTCTTTATCATTTGAGTCAGGCCATCTTTTTCAACCCTTCCAACCAATCATGTCCATGCTCCTATTAGGTATATTCAGAACCCACCCCCCCAATTGGTTGCCCAATCCTTTTGGGATTCCAGTTTTCCCTGTGATATAGGTGGCCAGTGGGAGGTGTAAAATCTGCTGCACATAAGTGCTTGCCCCCTTTCTTGCTGTTTTGTGTACAGCAGAAAGTGTTGGTGTCCACTTGGAACAGCCGTTGTGCATTCAGAATGAGGAAGAGCCCCAGTCATCCAAAGTGCACTCAGAACGCCAAAAAGTAAGGTTCCGACCAGGTCTGTCAGTTTTAGGGAGAAGGGATCATTGTGCAGCATATTTTGACTCCAGCAGCATGAGTTATTTACTGTTTGCTGCCCCCTGATATTTTCTTCTGCAGCTGTAGGGTGATTTAGTACTAATGCTCAGCCTTCCTGCTACCAAAATGCTTGTTTAAATCTATGGTTTGTTGTATACAATTTTTAAAACCACCCACCGCATGGTATCCACATGGCTGGATGCTGAGCAGGCCATGTTGAGACCATGCAATCTGTGGTTGTTGGGGCAAAGTATTGTTTGGGCTACTCCAGAAATGCTGTTTCTGTTACATTCCACATTGCCAATGGGTTATAATACTCTCCATGATGTTTTGTAATGTCCATTGTATTTTTTTTTAAATCCATGCTTTGCTGTGCTGATGCTTAACATAGAAACATAGTGTTTTATGGCAGATAAGGATCGCCTGGCCCACCCAATCTGCCCATTTCCCTACCTATTGGATAAGCTGCAGATCCTAGTTAACCAACAGCTTACTTCCTCCTGCCCCTCACCAGAATTGCTTTATGTCTGTCCCATGCATTCTTGAATTCCCTCACTGTTTTGGACCCCACAACTTCCTCAGGAAGGCCATTCCATGCGTCCACCACCCTCTCTGTGAAAAAATACTTCCTCACGTTACCCCTGAGCCTTCCCCCTGCTATCATCAAATTGTGCCCCCTTGTTCTTGCACATCTTGTTTTCTGAAATATACTTCCCTCTTGGACTCTGTTGATTCCCTTGAGGTACTTGAAGGTCTCTATCGGCCCCAACCTCAACCTTTATTAAATGGTCAGTAGCGGTGGAGCCGTGGAGGAGGGCAAGTTGAGATTGGGTGAGCTGAAATGCTGGGAGCACCAGGAAGCTGGATTGTTGCTGGTTGGAGGGAAAAAGGGTCATGTACACTGTGATGCTTGGGTATTTTGACTAATATCAGGGAGGGGCAAAATGGAGCAGACTGTATTAATGACTGTGCATGCTAACCACAGCTGAAGAAATAGGCAAACTGTGTAAACTGACTATTGCTGGGACTCTTGAGCTGGCTAATGTTGGGAGGTGGGCAAATCCTTATGTGATTCTGGCTACTGTCAGGAAGAGGGAAATTGCTGTAATCTGAATACGGCTGGGGGAGGGGGAAAACTGCTTGGGTCTTGCTGTATAGAAGGAGTGCTTGTGTTGCACTGACTGAATTACTTCAGGTAGAGGACCATACTGATCACACCCAAAATGAGGGTAGACTCGGGGGTGGCCAGAGCGGGCATCTTCGGTAGGGTGATTGGGTGTACAGGGTGTGGGCCGGCCATAATATTAAATTGGGCTTGGAAGTTTGAAGGGAGCACTGTGTGTTTCCAGTTGGCAGGTCTTAGGGAGGAGGTCGAGGGGAACAGAAGGTAGCTGGAAGGTGGGAGGGGGAGGGTTGGGGAGAGAAGGTGTGGAAAGCACCTCATGAGAGTAGATGAGGATGAAATGGCATACCCCAGGGAACAGGCGGACAAGGACCACATGGTTACTCCGGAGGGGTGGGACACGAAACAAGCAACGTATGGAAATCACTTCTTAGAGAGGTGACTGACCAGAGGGAGCCAGGGAGGGGGAGGAGAGGACAGGAGAGAGCAAGGCTGGGGCAAGCATCACACTTACAAATCAATTCACCCTACTATATCTGGGAGATGAGGGAGAGGAGGCTGGTGGGAGGGGGGAGCAGGCAGATAGGGGGGTTTGGCCAATAAGCTGGGGGGATGGGGACAGAAGAGGGAGACAGATCTACAGAAGGGGAGGGAGAGGGGAGGCACATGAGCCTGGGTTGGAGGGAAGTAAGGGGAATGGGGGAGCACAGAGTAAGGTCAGGGTGGGAGGGGGAAGGACTAGGCTCAGGCAGGCACCCACGTTGGGGAAGTAAGCCAAGGATAGGTGTGTGGTGGGGAGTACTCCAGATAGGCCAGCCTTGAGGCAGGAACAATCGGATGAGGTGGAGAGGAGGTGGAAGGGAGAAATACAGAAGATGGGGTGGAGGATGCAGGACCCGGGGGGGAGGGAAGCAATACAAGGATGCATGGGTGGGGGATCTGAGGATACCGGCCCAGAAAGGGAGTCCAGGGGAAATCTGGGCGGGGGGCAACCTGTGCCACCCAAGAGGTTGAGGGGGTGAAGAGCAAGCTGGGAACTGCAGGCAGAAGAAAGAGCATGGTAGAGCAAGCACAAGCTTGTGATACCAAGGCTGAGGGGGCAGGAGGAGTAAGTTGGGGGTTGATGTCAGAAGGAAGAGCCTGAAAGGAATCAAATGGGTCAGCAAAGTGGAGGGGGTGAAGGTGATTCTGCTGGGTGACTCCATGAAAAGGGGTATCCAGTGGGAGGGGGCAGGGAGGTAAAAAGCAGCCTAGTCAAGGCTAAATGTATCCCAGGTCTATCCGTACACAAGGCCAAATTCCAGCTATACTCGATATCATTGGAATGCGGGAGATCCCCAGACTTTCTAGTACATCTGGGAACAAATGACTTGGAAGGGAACAGTGAACTAGAAATCCAGGAGAGATTCCAGGAACTGGCCAGGGTTTGCCACTCTATAGGAAGCTTAATCTCCTTCTCAGAGATTCTGCCAGTACCTAGGACGTCCGAGGAGACCAAGCATAAACTTAGAGGGGTGAACCAGTGGCTCAGGGACTGATGCAGGGTAGAACGGTATGGGTTGGTGGGGAACTGGGGAGATACATGGGAGGACAAGGGGTTATATGCTAGGGATAGGATACACCTCAACATGGAGGGGAGGGAGATCTTGAAACTAAAACTTGCTGGATTCATAGTCGAAAAGTGGGGTTTAAACTTTTAAAGGGGGGAGGGTTAAGTAAAAGATTAGCTCAAAGAGGGAAGCTTGTGGGTCCAGGTCTAGGGCACGTAACTGCAATGTAAATCCATCAAGAACTGTGCAGGAAAGGGCGACTAGGGGTTGCGCAGGGCAAAGACAACTGGATGAGAGAGGGGTTGAGGTGGAGGACAATCCTGATAAATGCCAGAAGTATGGGCAATAAAATGCTCATGCTCCAGGCAATGCCGGTTGAGGGATCAGTGGATGTGGCAGCAATTACTGAGACATGGGCCACCCAGAAAAATGATTGGGACCTAAACTTGGAGGGTTACAAAATATACAGGAAGGACAGAGGAGAGGGAAGAGGAGGAGGTGTAGCAGTGATAGTCAAAAATGATGAAATGGTTAGTGGAGTGGAGGAGGCTGGAGGGGGTGGAGGTGATTTTGGTAACCCTGCAAGCGAGGGGAGGTAAAAGATTGAAATTAGGGGTGGTGTACAGATCCTCCCACAATGGAAGAGGCCCTGAAGGACAAACTAGTTGAGGACATCAAGGGTCATTGTGACCTTGGAAAGGGAAGGGTGGTGGTCATGGGTGACCTTAATATGCCGGGGGCAGACTGGGACACTATGACATCCTCAGTGGCCAGGGAACAGAGACTGATGGATGTGTTTCAGGATGCCTTCCTTGTCCAGCAGGTGAGGGAGCCTACCAGGGAGGGGCAGATACTGGACGTTGTCCTAGCAGACAATGACCAGATAAAGGGCCTGGAGGTGTGCATCCCACTGGCAGGTGGCGACCACGCCACGTTCTGGTTTCTGCTGTATCTAGGGGGGAGAATAACTGCACTAATACAGAAGTAGTAGACTTCAGGAAGGCAGACTTTGTGGGCATGGGTAGGATTCTGCGGGGGAGCTTGGACAAGATTAGGCCAGACATGGATCCTGGTACCTTGTGGGAGACCATTAAGAAGGATGTGCAGGAGGCTACTAGGTCCTGTACAAAAGTAAGGTGTAAGCATGGTAGAGCCAACAAGCCATGTTGGTGGACCAGGGAGGTGCAGGAGGTGGTGAGGGATAAAAAGGCTGCCTATGCACATTTTAAGCACTCTGGGGGAAGGGACAGGGAGAGTATGAGTTGATGGCTAGGAAAGTCACCAGAGTGGTGAGGGGAGCCAAGGTGAGGATGGAGAAAAATCTGGCTAGGGATATCGGGGGGGATTCTATAGATACACAGGGGAGAAGGGAAAAGGGAGGGCACAGATCAGCAGGATTAAGACTGGGAAGGGATGGGCTCAGGGGGCAGGGAACAGGCAGAGGTGCTAAATGAGTACTTTGCCTCAATATTTACAGAGGGAGGCAGGGGATCCCTCCAGCCCGACGGGATGGAAGGGGAGCCAGCAAAGTCGAGAGGTCAGACTGAGTCTGGAGGACCAAAAGAGGCTAGGGTTCAGGCCAGGCAAATCCAGATGGGGATGGGAGGTTGAATGAGGGGATGGGCTGGGAGGGAGAAATCACAGTGGATAGGGTGAGGGAGGCCCTTCGGGTGCTAAAATCTGACAAGGTGCCGGTGTCAGATGGGCTGCATCCGAGGGTCATGAAGGAGCTGGAGGATGCGCTAGCAGCTCCACTGGCTACACTCTAACACCACTGTGAGGACAGGATGGGTGCCTCAAGACTGGACGGTGGCTCATGTGTTGCTTATCCACAAACGGGCGGGGTCTAAGGAGGAGATGGGGAATTATAGGCTTGTCAGCCTATAGTCTGTGGTAGGCAAGGTAATGGAGGGCATTATCAAGGAGAGGCTTGGGAGGCAGCCGGAAAGGTTGGGGAACCTGGATGACAAACAGTATGGTGTCATCCCTGGGGAGATCGTATCAGACCAACCTCATAGATTTTTATGACTGGGTGACGGGGGCCCTGGACCAACATAGGCCGGTGGACATCCTATACCTGGATTTCAGTAAGGCGTTTGATTCGGTACCTCACAATGGGGTGCTAACAAAGTTGGGGGGGATGGGGTGGGAGCGCAGTTGCTCAGATGGGTAGAAAATTGGCTAACTGGGTGAATACAGATGGTAGTGGTTGGTGGGATAGTCTCCTCCCTCAGGAAGGTCAATAGCGGGGTCTCCCAAAGTTCAGTATTGGGGCCACTCCTGTTCAATGCCTACTGTATGTCTCAGACATGGTGAAGGGGGTTAGGAGTAGGATGAGTCTCTTTGAGGATGACTCAAAACTTGGAGCACTGGCGGGCAGAGATGAAGTGAGAGAGACAGTCCAGAGGGACCTGGATACCCTGGAGGGGTGGTCAAGGAGGTGGGGATTGAGGTTTAATGCAGGGAAGTGTAGGGTGCTGCATTGGGGGTCAGAAACCCTGGCCATGAAGACACCCAGGGTGGGGTCTCACTGCAAGCCACATCGAGCGAGAGGGCTCTAGGGGTGGTGGTAGACATCAAGATGACTAACACTAAAAATTGCAGAAGAACTGCAGCAAAAGCAAACAGGATACTGGGCTGCATAGCCAGGGGGATTACATCCAGGAAGAGGGAGGTGGTCCGCCCTCTGTATAATGCCCTGGTCAGACTGCATCTCAAGTACTGTGTGCAGTTCTGGAGACCTCACCTCAAGGAGGACATAGCACTGCTGGAGAGGGTCCAGAGGAGGGCAACCAGGATGATTCAGGGCATGGAGGGGGCCCTATGAGGAGAGGCTGGATGTACTTGGGCTGTACTCACTGGAGGAAAGGAGAGAAGGGGGGACATGATAGGGGTCTTCAAATATGTAAAAGGAATAAACAAGGGTGGAGCCAAAGTGATGTTCAGACTAAAGAAGGGGGAACACCAGGGGGCATGAGTGGAAGCTAGAGGGGGAAAATTACAGGGGGAACGCAGGAGATATTACTTCACTGAAAGGGTGGTGGAGCCATGGAATACACTGCCCATAAGTCTGGTGGAGGAGAGCACAGTGGGGAGCTTCAAGAAGGGGTGAGACAGGTACAAGGGAAAACTGAAGCTGAAGATGACCCTCTCTGGGGCTGGGGGGGTGGAAAAGCGAGAACCCATTAGGAGGCTGGCTTCCGAGCAGACACGACAGACCATTAGGCTTATTCTGCTGGCTTTTACTATGTTAGTATGTACAGTATATTATGATATATTATCATGTCCCCCCTCTCCCTCATTCCTTTAGGGTATACATATTAAGTGCCTTTAGTCTCGCCTCGTATAGCTTATGGTGCAGACCCTGCACCATTTTTGTTGCCCTCCTCTTGACTGCCTCCATCCTATCTATGTCCTTGTGGAGATGGGGTCTCCAGTACTGCACACAGTACTCTAGATGGGGTCTCATCAACTGTCTGTACAGACGGATAACAACCTCCTGTTTTCTACTGGTGATGCCTCTCCCTATGCATCCCAGAATCCCCCCAGTTTAATCATGTCTGGAAGAATTTTGTGTCACCACCCACTGCATGGTCTCAACATGGCTGGATGCCGAGCAGGCCATAGTTTGCTGCTCAAGCTTCAGCCATTTTGAGATCTTGTGGTCTGTGGTTATTTGGGGTGTGGGGGAGTGCAAAGTATTGTATGTCTGCTACTAAATCTTTTTTTGTGAAATGGTTTGCTTGTTGTGTCCATTTCTGTGGTGCTGGGCCCTGATGTCCATCTGCTTTTGTGTAACCACCAACCGCATGGTCTCCAAATGGCTGTATGCTGAGCAGGTAATAGTTTGGCAAGCTAAGACAAGGCAAAATTTATTTAAAAAGACGCCCAATCCCAGAGGTTCTGGGCGCCATACAAATAAATAAACACATATTCAGAGATAGATCAATAAAAACACAAAGATAATTATAGACATATAGATGATAATACTTCATATAAACATTACCCGTAAACAGTAAGCTTTCAGCCATTTTGAGACCTTGCAGTCTGTGGTTATTTGGGGGTTGGGGGGAGTGCAAAGTATTGCTTGTCTGCTACTAAATGTTTTTCTGTGAAATGGTTTTCCTGCTGTGTCCATTTCTATGGTGCTGGGCTCTGACATCTGTCTCCTTTTGTGCAACCACCCACCACATGGTCTCCACATGAATGGGTGCTGAGCAGGCCATTGTTTGCTTCTCAACCTTCAGCCATTTTGAGACCTTGTGGTCTGTGGTTATTTGGGGGGAATGCAAAGTTTGTTTACCTGTTTTAATAATGATTTTTTGTGAAATGGTTTTCCTGCTGTGTCCATTTCTGTGGTGCTGGGCCCTGACATCTGTCTGCTTTTGTGTAACCACCCACTGCATGGTCTCCACATGGCTGGGTGCTGAGCAGGCCATTGTTTGCTTCTCAACCTTCAGCCATGTTCAGACCATGTAGTTGTGAGAATGGGGAGGTGCCCAGGTACTTTGGGGCTCAGAGTGAGGATACGCATTGTTTTTAAAATGTTTCCCAATGTTTTGCTGAAATGTGCTCCTAACGTGCCCCGCATGGTCTTAACATGGCTGCATGTTGAATAATGTGCTCTTTTGTTAGGCACTCAGCATGCAGCCATTTTAAGACCATGTGTGGTAGTGGCGATGGTGGGAAACAATGATAGCTATACTGGAATTTAGCTGCTGTTGCAGTGCACCATTTTCCTTACATTCATCACATTGTGTTGTGTAGCAACTGATGGGTGATCTTCGTCCACCAGCTGTGATGTAATTGTCCACTTTCTGTATTGCATCATTTCATCTGCTATGAAGTAACTGATGGGCGATCGCTGTTTCTTTCTTGTCCCCGCTGTGAAGTAATTGCCCACTTTCTGTTCCACCGTTTCATCTGCTGTGAAGCAACTGATGGGCGGTCTCTTTGTTTCTTCCTTTCCTCTGCTATGAAGTAATTATCCACATTCTGTTCCATTACTTCATCTGCTGTGAAGTAAGTCATGGGTGATCTCTTTGTTTCTTCCTTTTCTCCGCTATGAAACAAACAAACACAGCCACAGCAGTAGCAGTGCAAGTAAATTTCAGGGATCCAGCTCCAGTTGTGGACACCCGATCAGACGTTGCCAACCGAAAGGCAGTTCAAAGGCTCAAGCAGCACTGCCTAAGTCACCTGCATGGTTTGCATCAACAATAGAGTGATAAGTGATAACATCAAGTTCACCTGCAAAGCAGGCAGCAATGTCAAGAAGAGGATTAAACTTGAAATGCTGACAAAATATGGAGGCAAAAATTATGGATGTCATGAAGAAAAACATGGAGAATAGACAACAGGAACGAAGGTGGGTCAGAGTAGTTTTGGTGCTGAAAAAATATAAAATACTATGTACGGAAGCACAACCCTTGGAATTGGCTGATCAACACTCACAAATGCATCTCATAGTGAACGGAAGCATGTAAAAAGCATATACAAATCTGTACTGCCTCATTAAACTACAAAGTAAAACGCTTTTTTGCACAGTCCGCAACCCCTCTGCCATACAAGAAGGCATTCTTAAAAAGAAGCCAATGTACAAAAGCATTCCTATCAAAACTCCTTCATTTACAACATGCAGAATTTCTGAAGCAACACCCAGAGTGTCAAATCAGTGCCATCAAGTTCAACAGTTTGTGCCCCAAGCACATAAAACTTGTCAGACAACAGAAACTGGACAAGTGCCTATGTGAGTATTGTGAAAATGCCACATTAAAACTGCAATCATTGAACCACATGGCAGATTTTTACAAACTGCCGGAGTGCAAAGTCATCAATATTTACAAAGCCATGGAGCTGACAATGTGTGCAAATGAAGGTTCCATGTTTTTCGGAAAAAGACTGTCTGGAGAAGTTATGCGGGGCTTGTACAGTGAAAGCAATTGAAAAACATGCAGAAGCTCTATTGAATCAGTGGGAAACCATCACAGTGAAGAAAACAAATGATGGTATTAACATGAAAACATCCCGCAAAGTGTTGGTCAGCAAGAAGACCACGTTACAAGAACTTGTTGGAAGGCCTACAGTTTCTCGGTCACCATTTACATGTGTCGTTGTGGCAAATAATGCAATTTGCATTACTCAAGGCAAATCTACCACAAGACTGGGTCATCATGGTGCTGGACTTTGCCAAAAACTATGCCTGCAAGTACCAGGATGAGATCCAGTCCTGCCACTGGCATCATGAGTGGGCTACAGTGCACACTATTACATATTACACGTGCTCACATTGTAATGACCTTGTCATGGAACACCTGGTATTCATCTCAAATGATCTCACACATTAGCACCATGCTGTTCAACATTTTGTTAAGATGGCCAATGAACACATCATGAACACTCGCCACATAAACACTATGAAGGAGGTACATTTCACAGATGGCTGTGCCAGTCAATACAAATTAAAATGGTCCTTCTATGGAATTTCAATGGTTCCATCAGAGTATGGATTTCCTGTTGAATATGCCAATTTTTGGATCACGTCATGGTACGTACCCCTCCGATGGGGAGAGTGCCATGGTGAAACTGTTAGCAACTAGGACCGTGAAATCATGAATCGCTATCATTTCAACAGCAGAAGAGATGTTCACGTAATGCCATGATAATCTGACCAGAGAGCCTCCAAATGAAGGGTGTGGGCATTCCAAGAGAAAAAAATTTCCGTGTGCCTGACAAATCCATAAGAAGGCTAACATGACCAGATGTTAGAGCTTTTCCTGGTACAAGACATGTCCAGAGCATAAGATCTGAGGACGGTGGTGTGGTTGCCACCAGAGCACTGTCTTGTGTCTGCCACAAGTGCCAAAATGACGATGGCCCATATGTAAACATGGAGCATGTGGATCACTGAACTTCAAAAAGGCTCAGACTGAAACACAGCAGCACCGGTACTTCTCAAACAGCTCAGATGCTTGAACTCAGGATTAACACTATCCAGCAATGCAGTGACAGACTCCCTACAACTTGGTGCACAAAAAAGAGTGCCCATGAGCACAGCACTGCAGATACGGACACTCGCGCTGTTTCCAGCACTCCAGTGACTGACCCATCCTCTGCTCCTGCCATTCTACTGACAGACTCCAGTGACTGACTCCTCCTTTGCTCCTGCCATTCTACTGACAGACCCCTCTGCTGTTCCTAGCACTTCATCAACTGACCTGAATGCTGCTTCAGGCACTGAAGCAATGCACAATTCTTCTACTCACGAAACTTCAGCAATAGCCTTCTCCACTCCTTCTGTCCCTAGTGTGCTTGGTGACTGTCCACCTGCTAAAAGAAAAAAATAAACCCAGACAAGATACAGCTTTAAAAATACTATGTGGTCAACTATTCCAAACAGTTTTTTATCAGGCAAGTGCTTGCATTTAATGAACTACAACATACTTTCACTGTCAAATTCCAGGACCAGCATGCAAATAGGTGTCTCACATGGCCACAACAGCAGGACACTGATATGATGAGACAACAGAGACTTTTCCATGGACCTATACATCTATCAGGAAACAAAAGCTTTGCAATTGCACAGGATGAACGGCAAACTATCACCACAAAATACAAGAAGCTTAAGAATCACTGGAATTGACAGCATTTAAAGTGTTGGACAATATAGAGAATGGGCAACTATGCAGAACCAGTATGTTCTGCCACAGAGGGGTTTGTGATTCCCTGTGACCTCGAGAACGAAGCTCCAGAGGTCCATGGGAATCAGAACCCCAAGGTGGCACAGCACACTGGTTGTGCATAGAGTTGCTCATCCTGTATTTTTTTTATAATGTATGGAAGATGCTTGTTATGTAAGAAAAACACACAGATTATTTTCTTGTAATCTCATCGCTATGACATCAGTGATAAACCTCTCTTAAGTACGTCATAGCGATGAGTTTACAAGATGGAATGCCGACATCAATCATTATTCCTTCTTTAGAAACCGATCGTTAGCCCTCTGCAAGTGTTTTAATTGTTAATTACACTGTGCGAGCGCTTGCCTGAACTAGCGATCGCGATGTCCAGTTCATTGTATTGCTGCCAAAACTGTATTGCAGTTAAATTAAACATATTTTTTTCTGCCCCAAATCCAGTTACCTTGCGTTCCTTGGATTTATCGCTAGGCCCCTCTTGATGGTGGAAGATGTGCCGATGTCTCCCAGAACTCCTTGCGACCTATTACCACGTGGTGTCCAGCAATCAACCGGATTTCTTCTCCCAGACTCCTTTTAAAGCAGCAGTGTTTTTTAAGCTTTAGTGGCTGGTAGATCCCATACACTATAAAATATAATGTATGGGAGACGATCAGTAACTCATAAAAATGTTGATACAGGATGCCCTAATATAAATGTGTAATTCTGGACAATCTTACTGTGGCTTAAACTAGAAAATGTACAATAATTGTAAGATATAGTCCAATATGTCCATTAAAATTAATATATTTATTGTTATCTTCACTTCACACCAATATACTGTGGGCAACAGTTTCTTGGCTGAACACGTCACTTCCTCAGGCCATTCGTATAAAACAGTGTTGATACTAGATATAAAACACAAATGTATTCATTAAGTTTCTGATATTTGAAATCTCTTTCCTTATTCATTAAGATATCGAATGGTCATTGATTAACAGTACTCTGTATCAAAAGGGTACAAAATGTTACATTAAATTAACTCAATACATACTCAAAATCATTTAAATAAAGTAACTAATAATATAGTGTATACACCTATTACTCCTATATGAAAAATTAATTCCCTTCTTTAAAGATCTTTCTGAATTTACTTTTCCTTGTGAACTTCAACTTAACACCTATTCCCCTATAAATAGGATGTAATTCTGAATAAAGTAAAAAAAAGTAAAAAAAAAATCTTAATTTTAATTCATTATACAAATAATACTGCAATAGCATTTTGTATTCTTATAGAGGTTAAATTCCTTACTTTTCATTTATTTCACTTCCACTAATCAGTCAAAATGGCGTACATCCTTTAACAAGCATTTAAATGCCTTATTTCGTTAAATTTCCTATTGGGGAAAGTATATAATTATTTTGAAATATTTATATCCATGATGTTCAAATATTTACTTTGCCAGTACTCATAATGATCAAAATTGTACCTTATTAGCTTAACAGAGCTCATTCAAAGTGAGAAATGTTGTTCATTAAACAGAGCTCCTAGGTATGAGACCTCATTCAATTTTATTTGTTCAAACTTACAAACTCCTCATTGCTCAATGTAGCTGAGGGGGAAAGGGACAGATATAAAGTCTATTTACTTTGGCATTTAATGTCTTTTGATGCAAACTACCTATTTAAACATTTTTACCTTAAAGGTTTTGAATCAATATTTATTACCTTGCTAAAGGTTCCTTTAAACGGTGCTCTGAATTTTTAGAAAAAAAAGGGCTCATTTAACTCCATTGAAGTTTCAAACTCCTCGTTTCTCAAGATAACTAAAATGGGGAAAAAAGGGCATAAACTTATTACTTCACATTCATATTCCTATAAAACAAGCTGTCTGTTTGGATATTCATCCTAAAAGGTCTTAAATTAAAGTCTTTAACTGGCTCCCGCCACTGACAGATGGCTGCCTTTCACAAGGAACCGAGCGGTCTGGGTTAGGGGTTTAAATACGCTTCAAAAAGCCCGCGAAATTGACTGGAGGTATTGCGTCATTAATGTTGTCAGACCAATCCACTTTTGGTTTGACAACTGCTGGAAATCAAATGAGCTGCATGACTGACCATGTAGCCAAGTGGTAGAAGTTGGTAGACTCACCTAGTACACAGTTAAAGTCAACGGTTCACCTCCTGTCCTCGGCTCATTGCCAAAATCAAATTTCTTTTATTGACAATCCAATATAATTATTATTCATACATTTAAACTTATTGATCCTGTAAATATGTTATTCAATTACTTGAACATAAAGGATTATTATTCATGTTGTTCTAATAGAAATCCATCTATTTGTATTTTCAAACTGTTTGAAATTTCCCAAGTGATAACTATCTTCACTTAGAACGTTTTTTTATTGTGTTTGAATCAACTATATTTATAAAAAATAAAATTTATTTAAATTTAAAGTTTAAGTTTGACAGGGGGTACATGCCATTCTCATTGCTAGACCTAAACCCACTATAGATTTAGCAACTGTTGGAAAACGAATGGACCATATGACTTGCCCTGTAGCTAAGTGGAAAATACAAGTGGGAGTCAATGGTTCGACCCCTGTCCACGGCTAATTGCCAACAATATGTTCTTATTTAATGGATATATTTACTACTATCTAAAGTTTACATGTTTTTAATATTTTCTTTTTCTAGCCTTAACAAATGTATATTTTCTTTATATTAATCCTTCGTTCAAGTCAATGAGAGAAGTGGTTATTTCAGATATCAAAAACTATTTTCCTTATTTTAACTTACATTTTAAACTAACTGCTCTAATAGAAACTGATCTGGGCATGGATATAAACTTGAAAAATCACATTAATGAACTTAAAAAGATAAATTCCAATTTTTAAATTCAATTGCATCTTTAAATTGAGCATAGGTTAAACTCCCACCAAAACCACTGGAACCATAAATAAGTAATACTTAAAGAGATAGATTCCAATGTTTCAAATTTGATTTTATCTTTTAGTTGAGCAAAGGTTAAACTCCCACAAGAACCACTGGAACCATCAATAAATGATACTTTTTCAACAAATAAATGGTATTCAACAATATCTTCTACATTTCCTAAGGAAGTATTATATTCCAAAGTACAAATATAAGAGAAACTGTGAATAATACATATAAGTGCTGGAATGATACAACAGATGTTGTTACTTAATGAAAACTTAATTCCAATATAAATTCCAGTTGCACGATTCATTCATGCCAATCCTTGGATTTATAGGGGAATAGGTGTTATGTTGAAGCTCACAAGAAAAAGTAAATTCAGAAATATCTTTAAAGAAGAGAATGAATTTTTTGTATAGTAGATATAGGTGTATACACTGTATTATTAGTTACTTTATTTAAATGATTTTGAGTATGTATTGAGTTAATTTAATGTCTTTTCTTCTTTGGTACTGGCTAGAGTATTTTTTTTCGACAGTTGGGGAGGGCATCTATCATATATGGGTTATTTCTTTTTGCTCCTCCAAGCCAGAGATATCACTATCTGGGGCAAATGATGAGGCCTTGGAAAGGATAGACATGGTATCATCATTCTTCTTAGCTCAAAGATATAGATATGGAGTGGGTGACCTTGGTTCTATGGGTTGTTTTGATGGGGTTGGCTGGGACCAAGGGCAGGGAGGGTGGGAGGAACGGGGTTTTGCTTCAGTAGATTTATTCCTTAGTTTCCTAGTTTTTGGAACTACACCTTTACTATCTGTGGGGTGGGGGTATGGTGGAAGGTACTGTGGAAATAGATAGGAAAGATGTCTCAAGATTACTCTTTTTGTTCCTGGAAAGTTAAGGGTGCTCAATCCCCAATTAAGTACTCCAAACTCTCGTTCCACCTCAATAGACTACAAGTGGATATTGTTATGTTGCAAGAAACCCACCTACTGCATTTTTTTTGGAGAAGGGATGGATACCCATAAATGTGGGGTAGCTATTTTGATCCCCTGTAGGTTCCCTCTCCATTTATTAGAGGGAATTTATAGAAATGTAGACTTTGATGGCAGATAAGGACCGCTTGGCCCACCTAGTCTGCCCATTTCCCTACCTACTGGATAAGCTGCAGATCCTAGTTAACCAACAGCCTATTTCTTCCTTCCCCCCCACAAGAATTCCCTTTTGTCTGTCCCATGCATTCTTGAATTCTCCCACAGTTTTAGACCCCACAACCTCCTCAGGAAGGCTGTTCCATGCGTCCACCACCCTCTCTGTGAAAAAAATACTTCCTCACATTACCCCTGAGTCATCCCCCCTCTATCTTCCAATTGTGTCCCCTTGTTCTTGCACATCTCTTTTTCTGAAAGATGCTACCCTCTTGGACTTTGTTGATTCCCTTGAGGTACTTAAAAGTTTCTATCATGTCCCCTCTCTCCTTCCTTTCCTCAAGGGTATATATATTGAGCTCCTTTGATCTCTCCTTGTATGACTTCTCTTTCAGACCCTATACCATTTTAGTTGCCCTCCCCTGGACTGCCTCCATCCTGTCTATGTCCTTGTGGAGATGATCCCTCCAGTAGGTATATTTTTATTAAGGTGTTATTGGAGTATAAAGAGGTAGTTCTGGGTCTGTTTATGTCCCCACAGATAATGATCCTAGTTTTTTTGTTACTATTAGATGCCTTTTGGTACCATGGGTAAACCTACCTATTCTCCTAGCAGGAGACTGGAACCTGGTTTCCTGTAAAGAGCTAGATAGATTGGGCTCATGTCGGCAGAGTTTGTCCCCAGGCCAGAGAGCCTTTCATGAATTGATGGACTCATTGGCACTGGTGGATCCCTGGAGAATATTGCGCCCCTCCCAGCGGGAGTATTCTTTTCACTCGATGCCACACAATTCGTTCTTCAGGATTGATTTTTTTTCCTTTGGGAGCTGAGCACCTTTATGGTCTTCATGTATGTTATTATGGGGCCAAAGTCATATCTGATCACCATCCTGTTATCTTGCAACTGGGTTTTTCCCTATCTATGGAAATAGATAAATCATGGTATCTCAATAACCAATTGCTGAAGTCACAGGAGATTCTAGACTCTCTCACAAATGTCATTAATTCATTTTTAGAGTTAACTCTCCATCTGTGTCTAGACGAGACCTGCTATGGGGTGCCTTAAAGTGTGGGATTCAGGGGGAATTAATACGCATTGCTACCAAATGTAAAAAACAAAGACCTCAAGAGGTCTCATCCCTTTTGGCCCAGATACATGATCTAGAACGTAACCTCTCGCCTTCTACCACTGAGGAGACCTGGGTATGGTTGGAGGTTTTGAGAGCTTGGTACAATGATATCCTAAGTGAGCACGCAGAGCCCTTCTCCTTTGTACAAAAACTAAGTATTTTGATCAGGGAAGAAGGCAGGTAAATTACTTGCTTTGAGGCTAAGATCCCAGGTTGCTGACAGAATTATTCCATTTATTGATCTGATCTGGGACAAATGATCACTGCACCTCGGGACAATGCAGCCCAGTTTCATGCTTATTATCAGATGTTACATTTTCCAGACTCAGCTACCCTGTCCCACTCACAGTACGACAAATTTTTTTCAGACCTTGAGTTGCCCCAGCTTGTAGAAACTGCAGGTGGATTTTTTGAAGGCCCCATTAACCAAGTCAATGGTTGTGGCTGCTATTGACTCTGTTTTAATGGATAAGGTACCAGGCCCAGATGGCTTTATGCCCAACTTCTATAAAACATTTTAATTGATTTTAGCCCCCATTGTAGTTGAAACATAATAATATTTATTTACATGGTACAGAAGCCCTCATCGTAGTATTGTTAAAACCGGGGAAAGAACCATCCAAAGTTGGCAGCTATAGGCCCATCTTGTTAATCAACTTAGATTACAAAATCTTCTCAAAAATCTTAGCTACTCAGTTGAATAAAGTTTGGGATTCATTAGTTAGCAGAGAACTGGTTTGGTTTGGTTCTGGGCTCCTTTCCACAGACCATCTTAGAAAGCTGGCACACCTCTTCTCTGCATCCAGGGTATCATCTCATCCTATGCTGTGGGTTTTGGAACATTTAATTTGGAAGATAAATCAAGCTCCTCGGGTCCAGGATATATCGGTTGGTTCCCAACAATATAAGTTATCTGTTTATGTGGATGACATCCTCCTTCATTTATCCTCTCCTGTCCAGTCCTTGTCGACAGCATTAGAAATGATTCACCAGTTCAGTAAGGTTTCAAACTATAAACTAAATCTAGACAAAACTGAAGTCATGTTGTTGAATGGTTTGACAACTAGAGCAGATTTAGCTCATCTGGGACTGGCATGGAAAAAGGATAAACTTAAGTACATGGGTGCCTACCTTAGTGCTTCTCCCATTAAAATGAAACAGTATAACCTGGATCAGTTATTGGACCAAATAAATGTGATTTGGATCATTGGGTGTAGCTTCCCATTTCTTTCTGGGGTTGGTTTAATGTAATTAAAATGAACGTGCTTCTCCGGGTGCTTTACCCTTTATCAGTGCTCACTCAGGTTCTCCCAAGTGCCTGGTTTACAAAGCTTCACCGTATTATTTACACCTTTCTTTGGCGAGGTAAACCTCTTCAACAGGCCAGTGCTAAACTGACTGCCCCTAAGTTAGCAGGAGGCCTCCATCTTCCTGACTTTTATTTATATTATTTGGCATTACGTAGTGTTCGTTTCTTTCAGTGGTATAGGGATCCCCAAGAAGATTCTTCTCTTGTTTCTACACCTCAATGGTTGGAAATTGAGAGGGCCCAGTGTAATCAACTTAATGTGAATATTACTGCTTTATTTCATGTACCCCTTGACAGACTACCGAGGCAAATGCAAGACACATCTCTGGCTGTGTCAGTTTGAGTTCATCAGCAGCTGTGTTCCCTACTTAAATTGGATCCCATTAAAGATATCTCACAACCAATCCTAGGAAATCCAAGCTTAAGAACAGCTGATCAACTTATCAAGTTGATTTTTGAGCCATGTCAGGTGATCAAATCAGTAGAACAACTTACTAATAGTGGAAAACTTTTCTCATTTAGTATTTTCCAACAGCAGTATTCAGTGTCTCCTAAATTTTGTTTTAATTTTCTGCAACATTCCCAGGCTTTGTTTCACCATTTTTGCCCTGGCAAATGGTCCAATACATATGGCCAGATACTACTCAGTTTAGCTTCTAGGGCGACTTCACCCCAGGCGATATCTTTTTTTTCATACTCAATTTTTAGATTTCCTTTCTTCTAAAAGGATTGATAACTCTTTTTATTGGGACCTGATTGACACAGCATCTAATATTCTGGATGTTTGGATTTATATTTGGAAAACTTTGTATAAATATTTAAAATGGGATAGATATCGCTATGTGCAGTTTCAACTGTTACTGTACATAACCTTTATTTCATTCTGGTCAAGTTGTTTAAAATGGGTAACCTGATGTCTGATGTATGTACTCAATGTGGTAAAGGCATGGGTACATTATTGCACATTATGTGGGAATGTGAGAGTGTTATCCCTTTCTGGGACTCTATACGTTGGCACCTAGACCCTCGCTTGGGATTAGATTAAGTTGTTCGCCCTGAAATCTGTCTGCTGGGATTATATAAAGGAGTGTTACTCAGCAGACCATGTAATTATATGGCTCTTATTTTGGCATGTGCTAAAACAATCATATTATGTCATTGGTGTGACCAGCCTGTGCCTTCTTATTTGGAATGATACCATGAGATAATGTTTGCCTCAGGGGCAGAAAAAAATCATAGCAAATATGTCAGATTGTCTTAATGCCTACCAGCAGATTTGGGACCCCTTACTTGCTTTGTTGTCTCTACATCCAGGTTAATTCTCATATAGATGCACCCTTGAAAGGGTCGGGTGATGGTATGGGGAGCCCCTTACATGAGGTTGTTGTATTACTAACTACCTGTGAAAACCTAATATGGGATTTTTCAACATATTCCATATCTGCTTTTCCCCCTTTTCTTCTTTGTTATGGTTTGATGTGGTTCCTTATTTCAAGGGATTGTGATATTTACTTAATTATTTATTGAAATCTTGGATCAACAACCTTTGAGCTAAAAGCTTGTTTACAAAGGTTCCACATCATTCAAGACAAAATGCACATAACAAGTTGCAGAGTGTAATTATATACAAAATTATGTACAATCAAATGCAAAATATTGATTATGGTCATATTTTTAATGACAGTATGTAGTAGACATAGGCAAAACAATGTTCTAAAGTGGTTAGTATCACAGATGAAGTAACAAAGCATGGGTCAGAAGAACTTGGAATTGCCACAGATTGGATACAAGTCAAGAAGCAGACAGATGAGGAATAAGTGGTCAAGGAGACCTAGGTATTGGGACACTGCCTGAAGAGAGGTGGAGGGGCAGCTCAAAACAAGACCTGTCGAGGAGGTAGTGCGTTAATGGGGGACAGAGATAAGGAAGGGGTGGGAAGTGAGGAGTGAAGTGCAGATGTCAAAGTGCAGGGGAGGGAGAGTGGGCAGGCATCCTGAGTAGGAGGAGTTTAGGAGCCACAGTAGCAATTAATGTTGTTGGCCATCAAGTGAACCCTTAGGAGTGACTTAAATAAGTTAAGATCAGTGCAGGCAGTAAGGTCACTGTCTAGGGAGTTTAGCCATTTAGGGGCCCTATAGCCAAAATATCTTTACCCTGGTGATGTCTGATGGAAGGGTACTTTTAGGGACTTACTACTTGCACCTCTAGTATACCTGGTCTTGTTGTTAGGGCAGAGGAGGCCGCTTAGACCAGGGGTGGTGAAGCCTAGAGTAGTCTTTTTCGCTAGCAGACATACTTGGTACTTGATCCTATTTTCCAGGTTGAGCCACCCAGTATGGGAGTAGAGCTCACAAGTATGAGTTAGTCTGTGGGTATCAAGGATAAGCCTGCAGGCTTTTGTTAAGGGTTGCTTTGTTTCTATTTAAGGCTGCGTCTGTACCAGCTCCATAGACTACTAGACCATAGTTGATAACTGACAGAACAGAGCTGGTTACAGAAAGCTTGAGGGCCTCTATGGTTAGACAGTGCTTGTATTTGCAGAGAAGGCCAATTCTTGAGTTGGTAGCCTTAGCAACTATATCGATGTGATGTGAAAAGGAGAGGAGCTGTCGAGTGTAACCCCAAGGTATTTGAAAGTATTTTCCATTTCCAGAGCAACTTTGTGGTTGTTAAGTATTTGTAGTTGATCATTTCTGTTTATTTTGTGGGGTGGTGAAAAGCATTGTCTTGGTCTTCTTGTAATTTAGGAGAAGCCTGTGGCTTAGGAACCATGATTCCACTTCAGAGAAGTTAGTTTGCATTTGTTTCTCCAGGGCAACAGGGTTGGCATTACTAGAAAACAGTACTGCATCGTCCGCGTATAAGAGGATGTGGTCAAAACAGGCAAAGGGAAGATTATTTAGAAACAGGCTGAAAAGTAGTAGATTGAGACCTGAGGGACACCTGATGTGACATAACATTGATCAGAGTGGATGTCTAGGATTTTTAGATGTTGGGAACGTCCAGTAAGGTAGCTCTGGAACCACCCCACTGATTCAGGAGAAAGTCCGTTAGCGGACAACTGGTTTAGAAGTAAGGTATGGTTGACTGTATCAAATGCTTTTGTTAAGTCAATATATGTAGCCTCAACCATGAGTCCTTGGTCTAGGGCATCATAAATGAAGCTGGTGAACTCAATCAGGGCAGATGTAGTACTGTGAAGTTTCCTAAAACCATGCTGTTGTTGACACTGAAGATTGTACTTGTCTAGGTAATCTACTAGTTAATCACTGATGATCCTTTTGAGCACTTTTGACAGTAGGAGTATTAAGATAGGGCAGTAGTTTGCACAGTTAGTGCGGTCACCACTTGTAAAGATGGGAGTGACCATGGCCTTTTTCCAGATCTTGTGGAATGTGGCAGTGGTTAGGGACAGATTCAGTATGTAAGTTAGAGGAGAAATTACCTCATCCAGAGTGAGGGTGATGAGTTTAAGGTCCTGTGTGTCTCCACTAGATCTAGATTTTCCAATAGACTTTGCAAGATATTTTCTAGCCTCAGATTTGGAGACAATTTTGAGGTGGAAGTGGGGAGGAGTTGCCTCACGAGAGATGTCTTTGAGCACAGGGTTATAGTTACAAATGGGATCAAGAAAATTTGGGGGAAGCACACCACTAAGATCTGTGAAAGCCTTATTGAAGATGTTGGAGATCTCTAATGCTTCCTGAGTCAGATTTCCGTTCACGTTGAGCATAGCGGGAGGGGATTTGTTAGCTTTACCGGTTAAGGTTTTTAAGCTGTCCCAGAAGTTATGACAGTTACCCCAGGATCTATGTAGCTGTTGATGAAAGTACTGGCTTTTCGCTAAGCAGATGGCATAGGTGCATTTGCTATGAGCAGTTTTATAGTTTTGGATATCAGTTCACAACCTGGAGCACTTGGCCTTGTACCAGAGGTTATCCCTTTCCTTCATTTGTTCAAGAAGGGAGGGAGTGATCCAGGACTTGCTGAAGCCCTTTACTTTACGTGTTTTGAAGAGGGAAAAGATGCTGCAAGAAGCATTGAAAGAGCTCACAAAGTACTCTAGAGCTGAGTCAACATCATTGGTGTTGTAGATGACTGACCAGTTCTGCTGCCTAAGATGGGCTTTGAGTGACTCCAGATGCCCTACCTTTAGGACTCTGGTGTGATAGCTTTTGGAGGGGATTTGGGAGTCTTGTTTGACCAATAGCAGAGGATAGGGGAGTGGTCACTAATGCTATCAGAGAGCATTTCTGTCTTGGTTGTTCTATCTGGGCGATTGGTTATTAACCAATCGAGAAGTGTGCTGGTACCATTATGGTAGTTTGTATGGGTAGGGGAGTCCACAAGTTGATCCATGTTAAGGGATGAGATGGCATCCCAGTAGGGTACCGCCTCCGGGGATAACCAATTTACATTGAAGTCGCTAAGCATTAGTATCTAAAAGTCTTTACATAGTCCAGTGAGGTAGTCGTGGGTTGCTTCAAAACCCAGTGACAGTTCTTTTGGTGTGACATAGATCGAGACAAGGGTGAGGCATTTTCCTTGAGTTCCAAGTTGTACCTGGACTGCTAGGATTTGCAAGTAACCACTAGTGGTGGGACGAGGCAAAGCCTGACCCTGAAGGGTATCTCTAACTTAGATGATACAGCAACCCCCCCCACTTCCCAGATCTATCATACCTAAAGGAAGTGTAACCTTCTAGTTAAATAGCCAGGTCAGGAATTCTGGGGGTAAACCAGGTTTCCACAACTGATAAAATGTCAGGTTTATGCTGGGCTATCCAGACTTGCAGGGAGTCAAACTTGCCATGAGGTTACAGATGTTCATTGAGGCGATACAGTAGTTAGAGAACCAGACCTCTTAGGTGGTGTAAACTGAATTGTGCCAGGGCCAGGGTTAGGATGAATGTTGCCTGATAGTAGTAGTAGTAGCCAAACTAGTCTTAGGACTTGCAGTCGTAAGTGCTTGTGGGCCTGTGCTTGGGTGATAGTGTTCTTTCTGGATGTCACAGAATTGTCAAAAAATATGTACAGGTCTGGTAGTGCAGGGGGGATCAGGTAATTGCTACTACTTTTATGTGGAGGCCACCTTAACCTGCTGAATTCTGCAAGGGGGACAGCAGTTGCAAATCCGGAGTTGCCCATGGAGTCCCAGCATAGGTGAGGCTGAGTGTCAGTAGTGAGATTCATAAGCATATCATGAGTAGGACTGGCATTGAGTGGGAAAGCAAGTACTAAAAGTAGGATGAACACTGGGGGAAGTTTACACATTTTGTAGGCTAGATTAGTGCAGATCCTTCTGTGATGCACACTGTATGCCAGTACTACAAGGAGAGGAGGAAAAGAAGAAGCACATGCACCGGGAGAGGGGCCGGGGACGGGCTGTTAGTTCCTGCCTTCAACACAAGTTGGGAAGAAATAAAGTTTTGGAAAATATTAGGCATGAGGTTAGCCTTTGGTGTAGAGGGTTGATGGTTCAAAGCTTACAACAGCTAACTAGAGGATATGGGTAGGTGAAGGGAATATCAGAGGGTTTTTGCTAGAAGGCAGTGAAGGAGAAGTGGGGAGATAGGATGAAAAGGGTAAGGGAAGTCACCTAGGGAGAGAGAGAAATTGTAGGATTCGCTAGTGACTCCTAGTGGCAGGGAAGTATAAGCTGCAAATGGTAGGGTGGACTTTTAAAAGCTCCAGAGAGGCATCATGTGACAGTCACATGACCTACACTCCTCAATAAATGTAGGGACAACCCAGGATGGGAGGGTGGAGGGGTGGGCAGGGTGGGGCAGTTGACACGTAGCGTCGACGGGCTAATACCCCTCTCTAAACGATTCCCTGGAGTAGCTGCAGGTTCAGCCACCCATACCTTGCTTGTGGCTCCTGAAGTTAGCCGCTGTGCTCCGGTGGTCCACTGGAGCTGAATGGGGTGGGTTGCACTCCAGAGCCTGGATTTAGGAGAAAGGGACAAAGGAATAGAAATTAGAGGTGGGAAGTGGAACAAAAGATTTGGGCTTTGTTAAGCTGCATATGCGTAGATCAGCCTGAGAAAGCAACAATCCAAATGGTAAGCACATAGCTGTAAATCGGATTAACATTAGAGCACAATGTCCCTCAATTCAGCTAAAACCACAGGCTATGACAAGGCTCTTAAGGGACCTTCTAACTTCAAGGTTGCAGATTAGTAATTTACACAGTACTAACAGCAAAAACCTAACTGTTGCACTCTGCCGAGCAAAAATGAATTTAGGCACAATCAGAGAATTAGAAATGGCAGAGTGCATTAAAATCATTTTAGTCCAAACAATTTGTGAACTGGCAGGACTTCCATCTGGCTCCGACGGTCGACAAAGCTTACGAAGTCTTCCAAAACATTGTACTCGGCGCCATCAATAAACATGCTCCTCTTGTAAAAAACCCATACTAATAAGAAAACCTGTCCCTGGTTTTCAGCCAGCTTGAAAGCTGAGTTAATTCTTAGAGACTCTGTTTGGAAGAAGGCCAGGAAGACTAAGCAGCTTAATGACTGGGCAGTCTTCAGAGCTGCCAGAAATTGTTGCACTAGACTAGTTAGGGATACAAAAGCTAGTTACTAATGTTCTGAACTTAACTCTTTCTCTAATAACACAACTAAGTTTTGGAAAACCTTAAAAGAAATTCAAGGCCATAGCTCTGCTAGTCTATTCCCACCTAAAATCTCATCCAGCAACTCTATTGTTACCGATAAACAAGAAATCCTTGAACTCTTTAATAACCACTTCGCCACAGCAGGTCTAGCGTTCAACGATTCCCCCGCCCATAAACTACGCGCACAACTATTTACCTCAAACACTACTTGCCCAGGTTCTGCCATAGCCTCTCCCACACCTGCAAGACATTCTTCTTCTCCACTGTCTCAGTGAAGGAAGTTGAGGACCTTCTGCTCCATCTGGACAGTAGGAAGAGTGCAGGTGCAGACCTGATAGAGCCTTTTTTCCTCAAACTCGGCTCCTGTCCAGCACCCATCTCTTCAATATGTCTCTTGCCCAGGGCTCACTCCCGGCCATCTGGAAAACTGTCCACGTCATCCCTAGTGACCTAAATAACTACCGCCCTATCTCCCTACTCCCTACCCTCTAGAAGCTCTTTGAAAAAGTAGTAAATACCCAGCTTTGACAGCACATCAATGACTCAGACTTGTTAAACCCAATACAGTCTGGCTTTTGGCCCTGCCATAGAACCACCTTAGCACTGGCCAAGGTCATGAATGACTGATTGAATGCTCTGGATGCCAGAAGCTATGTCTGCGCATTGTTTCTAGACCTTAGCAAAGCTTTCGACACAGTGGCCCATAGCTTGCTTTTGGACACCCTGCATAAAATTGGCATTTGTAACTTGGCTCTCGAGTGGTTCTCCAACTACTTATCTGACAGACAGCAACAGATCAAGGTGGTGGGGGGCCTGTCCTCCCTTAGAACCCTGTCAAGAGGTGTCCCGCAAGGGTCCATCCTGGGCCCTCTCTTGTTTGCCATCTACATAAATGACTTAAACATCGGTGTCAAGGCAGCAGATATCCACCTCTTCACTGATGACACCATGTTGTGTGTAGGCAGACCTTCCCTGGATCTCTCGTGTAGCGTTCTCCAATCTGAATTTAACCAGCTGCAGAACAATCTTCTTTATTCTAAGCTGTTGTTAAATGCCAAGAAAACGAAGACCATAGTCTTCCACCCAACTGCGAACACTCCCAGTCCCGATACTGTGGGGACAGCCCCACATATCCACACGTTACTCAGTGAACCACTGGAATACATTGAATCCTTCAAATACTTGGGGGTGTGGATAGACCCTAAACTTACCTTTAAAGTCCACATTGATGAAATCTCCAAAAAGCTTAGACAGAGGTTTGGGGTTTTCTTTAGAATCAGACACCTGCTGATGACCGAGGGGAAATTAAGGTTGGTACATTCAACATCCTCGACTATACAAACCTTCTGTATGGGCGTAGCTCAAGCACAGCCTTCATCAAACTTGACACCCTGTATCATTGGGCACTTAGGTTCATCACTGGTGCCCCCAACTCAGCGCACCACTGTTCCCTTTAGAGCATAGGATGGTGCTCCCTTAGCCTCAGGCGACACATGAATGCTGTGATCTGGACCTACAGGGCCATCGCTAACAAGCTGCCTCAATACATCAAGGATTGTCTGCCCATCTGCAACCCTGGCAGCTACTCGCTAAGAAGTCAGTCCCAGATTTCCATTTTCATCCCCAAGGTCAGGGCGCATTTCAGCAGTGCAGCAATAAGTCATGCCCTTCCTGTCCTCTGGAATGTTGCTAAAAAAACACTACAACTTGGCATACTTTTGCCACTGACTGTCTTTAAAAACCTGGTGAATCGCTCCTTCCTGGAGACCTGCAACTGTTTCAGTCCTTGACACCTCCTAAATCGGGTTATATTCTACTAGATTCGTTGCCTGTCCCCTTGACCTCTTTTACTCCTCAGACTTGCCAGGATTGCTGGTTAATAAATATGCCCCCACGTAGGTGCCCCACCTCTCCCTCACCCCATCCTGCACATATCTTCCCCCTCCAACCTCTGCCTACCTTCCCTAACTTGTGCGCCATGTGCTGTCACTGACTTCCATTACTGTCCATCTACACTACCTTCACAAAGGCGATGAACTGCCCTACTTGTTCAAACCTCCTGTTCCACACACAGTTTTGTAAGTCATTGTCCACTTGTACTTGTATTGCTTAGAACTGTTTATAACTGCCTTCTGCCTGCGTACCAATTGTATACATCTGCCTTCTACCAGCGCACCACATCGACAATGATTCTGCTGATGCACTCTTCATTTGTCTATCATGATGCCACCATGTCATATTACTTGCAATTATTTGTGTCTCCTGTATAATTGACAAAGTACTTAATGTCCTTCAGAACTGGACAGGGGAAAGCCTGTGGATGTATTATTCTTGGGCTTCAGCAAGGCGTTTGACTCTGTCCCCCACAATGGTCTAGTGGAGAAACTGACAGGATTGGGAGTAGGCCCTTTGATGGTCAGATGGATTGAAAACTGGCTAGCTGGATGCATTCAGAGAGTAGCGGTCAGTGGGGAGCCGTCAAACCCTAGAGAGGTCGGTAGTGGGGTACCGCAGGGCTCGGTCCTGGGTCCCATCCTGTTTAATGCATACATAACGGACATCAGGGAGGGTATAGGGTGTGAAATGAGTCTCTTCGATGACGACACCAAGATGGGAGCAGTAGTTGAGGGGGAAGAGGGGAGGTTGGCCCTGCAAGGGGACCTGGACACCCTGGAAAGGTGGTCTCACACATGGAAATTAAATTTCAATATCACCAAGTGCAAGGTGTTACATCTTGGGCAGGGAAACCCTAAACACAGGTACACCCTGGGAGGGGAGGCACTGGAGGCCTCAACAGGGGAAAAAGACCTAGGGGTCATGGTGGATGCATGTAAGAATAACTCTGAGCAGTGCAGGAGAGTGGCTAGCAAAGCAAACAGGATGTTGGGATGCATCGTAAGGGGGATCACCTCTAGGAGCAGGGAAGTGATTCTGCCGCTGTACAATGGACTGATTAGACCACACCTTGAGTACTGTGTACAGTACTGGAGACCACACTTGAAGAGGGACATACGGCTCCTGGAGAGGGTACAGAGGAGGGCAACTAAGATGATACGTGGACTAGGGGATTTGACGTATGAGGACAAACTTGAGGAGCTCTGCCTGTTTTCATTGGAGGAGAGGAGAGACGGGGGGGGACATGATTGAGGTCTTCAAGTATCTCAAGGGAATAAATAAGGTAAACACGGAGGGGATCTTTAGACTAAAGCAGGGAGGTATCACCAGAGTGCATGATTTGAAGTTGGAAGGTGGAAGGGTGAGGGGGGAAAGAGAAGGAGGTTTTTCACTGAGAGGGTCATGGATCCTTGGAATGTGCTGCCTGGCGAGCTGGTTCAGAGATCCACAGTGGAGAGCTTCAAGAGAGGATGGGACAGACACAGAAAGCAGATGTATCAGATGATGGCCTGGTCCAGGGGGGTGGGGATGGATGATAGGGGTTTCTGGAACACAATGGGGGGGCCTCGGTACCCAACTAGGGATCTGAGGTTTGAGCATACTCGATAGACCATAAGGCCTAATCTGCTGGCAATTAGTATGTCCAGATTGAATTGTTGTTGTTTTTATTGTTGTTGTTATTAACCATTGCTGTGTAGTTAACCTAGGTCCATCTTGTAAATGAGCCTTGCTCAGTGGTGTTCCATCTGGATAAAAAAAGATATTTATTGATTGATTGATTGTAACGATTCCCTGGAGTAGCTGCAGGTTCAGCTGCCTTTGCCTTGCTTGTGGCCCCTGAAATTAGCCGCTGTGCTACAGTGGTCCAGTGGTGCTGAATGGGGGTGGGTTGCACTTCAGAGCCTTGCTTGTGGCTCCTGAAGTTAGCCACTGTGCTCTGGTGGTCCAGTGGTGCTGAATGGGGGTGGGTTGCACTTCGGAGCCTTGCTTGTGGCTCCTGAAGCTAGCCGCTGTGCTCTGGTGGTCCAGTGGAGCAAGAAGAAGAAGAACAGTAGAAGGAAGATATCTACTGGAGCATGGGCTGGGTGGGTAGGGTTGGTGGAGGGTATTACAAGGGGGAAGGGGAGATTTTTGTTTGTCTGTTCGTTATCTATATGTATGGTAGTTTGTTTTTGTGTTATACCTTTGTGAATATTTAATAAAGTTTATCCAATTAAAAAACAAAAAAAAGAAGAGGCCAAGAAAGCCAAGTGCTTCTTTGTTCTATCCTCCAGCCTCTGGAAATTCCGCTTCATTGTCTCCACTGGTTGGTTCACCAGATCATTGGTACCATGGTGTACTAGTAGTCTTTGCTCCCTCCCTTCCTCCAGTTTCCTCCCTATCCTCTCCCAATCCTGGATGACTGATGGTTCAGGCAGGTATCTGACCGCCCCCTCTCCTTTCCTGCACTGCTTATCGCCCTCTCTATGCCTCTAACCATAGAGTCCCTTGTCACCAAAATCCTCCTTACTGTCTTCTGCCCACCCTTACGTCTGGATGTCACCATGACTTCTTTCCCCTCAACACCAAGTGACTCAAGGTCCCAGCCTTGTGTTAGAGTCAAGCACCTGTAGCTCTTCATGGAGTGCAGTGCAATTTGTCATTGGTATCTCTTGGGTATGGCTGACTACTGTGTGACTGCCCCTTGCCACCTGATGTTCACTGCCTCCCCTTAGAAACACAGAAACATAGAAATTGTTGTCAGATAAGGACTGCCAGGCCCTTCTAGTCTGCCTATAAGCCCTATACTTGTATGTGATCTCTGCTCCTATGTGGTCAGTGGCTTTTCATCACTCCCTTCCACCTCAAGGTTGCCTTGTGCCTGTCCAAGGCATGCTTAAAACCATCCACTGTGCTTGCTCCCATCATCTCTTATGGCAGACTATTCCACACATCCACCACCCTCTCTGTGAAGAACAACTTTCTCACATTTCCTCTTTATCTACGCCCCTTCAATTTCTTATCATGTCCCCTTGTTCTAGTACTCCTTCTATATTGGGAAAGTTCTCCCCCTGCTCCTTGTTTGTGCCTTTGAGGTACTTTAAAGTTTCTACCATGTTCCCCCACTCTCTCTTATCCTCAAGTGAGTACATATTGAGGTCCCCTAGTCTCCCTGCATATGTTTTGTGGTGAAAGCAATGCACCATCTTGGTCACCCTTCTCTGAACCACCTCCACCTTGTTAATGTCCTTGCACAGGTGTGGTCTCCAGAACTGAACACAGTACTCTATGTACAGTTTTACCAGTGTTTTATACAATGGCATCACCACCTCCCACCTCCTACTAGTGACACCTCTGCCTATGCACCACAGCATGCCAGTGGCCTTCTCCACAGCCCTTGTGATCTGCTTCGTCACCTTTAGGTCATCAGAAATAATTACCCCTAGATCCCTTTCCTTTTTGGTGACTGTCATCACCCCCCCCCCCCATAATTCACCCCAGGGTTCCCTCTTTTCAAGTGCATTCTTTTGCACTTCTTTGCATTGAACCTTAGTTCAATGCAAAGAAGTGCAAACCCTTCCCCACCACCATATGTCCCCCTGAGCCAGTGGGCCTTTGGGGTACTGGAGGTGTAGGGTGTGGGCACTAGCTTAGTTGGAGTTGCAGATGGGATATTTCCTCCTTTGCTGCTTCCAACTGAGCACGGAGCCCCTGGAAGGTCCTACATATTGGGAAATGCCCCCTCCTCCAAAGTGTAGCCCTGGAGATGAGTGCCCCACAATCCCCACTGGTGACTACCTCCCCACTCACCCTGTCCTCCATTATAGCCTGCTGAGTGCTTACAAAACTGCCAGAGTTACTTAGAGATGTGTGGACACTAACTGCCTGTCTTATAACCTTGTCATATATAGAAAGAAGCTAAGATAAACAGTACAGTATTAGCAGTAATCGGGAACAACCCACCTGACACACAGCCTAACTGTCTGTCTGCCCATTTTATAACCTTATGCTACACAGGTAGAAACCAGTATTTAACAGTTTTAGCAACAGTCAGTAACACTACACATTAGATATAGTTTGTGCTTAAAAACTTGTTTAGACGTTTGGAACTCCTTCGGAGTCCCCTGCTAAACTGCGCACTACCTATAGACGCTCCTGCAGATACCATCCGCTCAATGATAGAAAAGAGTCAGTGATGAAAATGAAAGAATGTTGTGCTCTTGTACTGTATGGAGTTGAGAGAACTAGTAGGATATGAAGAATGGAATCATTCTTGCTAAGTTTTGTTTTTATTAGGGAGGTCTGGGATGGGTGCTGTGGCAGTTGTTTCTGGAGTGTTAGGTACCCCGTGCCAGAACCCGGTAAATATACCTAAGGAATGTGCATGACCACATTATAGCATGTCAGTAATAGTGCACAGAAAATCAGTGCATGGTCAGTCATGCCGCTTTTTTGTTGTTGCAGCTAGCTGTACTTTTATATGGTGTTTGTGCCATGATCAGCTGTAGTGCAATCTGAAGTTGGTATATTTTAGTACGGGGGTGCAGGGGTCTATAAGCTTGTACAGGTATTTGTTTCTGGTGTGAAGTGTGTAGTTTTTCCGGTCAGCAGCTGTGCTGGTCACTTGACGTAGTGGGTAGGGTGTTTTGTGGGTATGGTGTGCAGGTATGTTAGTGTAGGGGTTAGTGGTTTGAGTCCCATGTAGGGT
Organism: Neoceratodus forsteri; assembly: GCA_016271365.2. Taxonomy (NCBI): domain Eukaryota; kingdom Metazoa; phylum Chordata; order Ceratodontiformes; family Ceratodontidae; genus Neoceratodus; species Neoceratodus forsteri. The sequence continues at coordinate 1,145,845,349 of CM057449.1, read as the reverse complement.
GTCTGGATGTTCTGTTCAGGTATTGTTGTAGTGTGTGGTTGTGGTTGAGGTTGTGTGTTACTGGTTGGGTTATTTATGTTATGTTATCTTTTGTGTTTTTGTATCGAGTGTTGAATATCAGTTCTGAAGTTCAGCTGTGTGTGGTGTCCTGTGGGAAGAAGAAATATAAGGATGTAAATATAATAATTCTTGGTATTGTTTCGCAGTATGGTTCGAGATCTACATATGAATATTTGAAGGGGATTGCTTATAATTTATCTTTGCAGGTGAGATTGGATTACTTTTCTGTGGTTTGGCTTCAGATAATAAAGTCAGATTCTGGAAGTTTTTTGCCTTTGTGTTTCCTATGGGTTTTTGTTTGGTGCAGTTTGCACAGTTTTTACTTGTCGGCATTTTAGCTGGTAGCTATGTTTGCTGACCATGTGTTTCCTTTTCATTTCTTGTCTTTGATGTCTTTGTTTTAGGTATATTGACCCAATGCCCCCCATGTCTGTTCTCCAGCTTGCTTGCGGAACCAAATTGGAAGACATACCCCAGAGATTGTTGCTGTAGCTAAACTGCGAGTTTGTGAGTACATATCAGAGCCCACTCCTGTAACCATTCCAGATAAGTGGAATTAGTACAAGCCAAATCAGTTAACAGCTTCAAGCAGAGATGGGGCAAACACATTGGGTTAGTTAGAAAAGTGGGCAGAAACAAAGGGTCGAGACAGACACTGGGGACAGTGTAGACTAGTTAGGTAGAGTGGACAGACTGATGGGCTGACAAGCCTTTTTCTGCCATCACTGACTATTTATCTCGGTATCTATGATAGATAAGAGTTAGCTAGTTAGGTCCTGGACAAAATCTGTGCCACAGTACAGTACTTAAATAGCCCAGGTGAACAGACTGTCTCCCTAGGAGACCACCAGTATGTTGGACCCTCTATTGCCTGCTTCCAGATTATGGTTTGTGACCTGCATCATCTGTAAGTACCCCACCATCTTCATTCAGGTCTGCAACCTCAGTTGATTGTTTGCACACACTGATGGACTGTGAGAGTTTCAAAAGGGACTTTGGATTTCTGGTGCAACAGAGGGAGAGGGTCTACGGGTTTACAAGGGGTCTTTTGTGTTTGGAGGGTGGTACGATTAGAAGCTGGAAGTTAATTGTTTAAACTGATTGCTTTTGTCCATTTTACCCAACTTTTCCTTTACAGAGACATGTTCCTGTGTTCCAATCCCACCTAATGATGCCCTTCCTGGTTGGCACTATATTTCCTGTTGCTACTTTTGTGGGGTATTATAGTTTTCATTATAAAAGGGGGGTTGGGGTGCTAATAAGAAGCTGAACTAGCCAGACATGATGCCTTCCAGCTGCATCTCCAAGAAGTTTAAAAGCAAAATTCTACATTAGTGAAACAGGAAAAATTAACCTACACACATACAGTAGCATTACGGACCAGGCTGTTATGGATGAATTTCTAGCAAATCCTGCAGCAGACAATTGAGGAACACTCCTAAATCAGGCAAAAAAGGGATGGCAGCCACACAGCCTACAGGCCCAAGCCCAGTTTCATTGTCTGAAGTTGAGATGGGTGTTCTGGGCAGGACAGGAACTGACCAAGCCTTAGATGCTCTAAGCCCAAAATTGGATGTACTAGCTTGAGGAGATATAGACTGATTATGCCTCACAGGCTGCTGGGATTGATGAGATGGCACAGTGGGTGTCGGGACTGGAAGACACCATGGCCATGCTACCTGAACAGATGGCCAAAATGGAAAAGGAACTAGATGACCTCTGGGAGCAACTCAAATACCAAGAAAACTACAATTGGTGTAATAAGTATGCCTATGAGGGCTCCTGGAGGATCTAGAGGGAGGCAGTGTAATAGACTTTTGTCCAGTCACCCTTCCTGCTGGGGATGGTGGTGATGGTGGTGAAGAGCAGATAGTTAAAACTTGAAATTCCTCACAAAACACTGGGGCCGCGGCCATCACCAGACCAACCCCCCATAGCAGATCATCTTCTGTTTCTACCAATATGGGGACTGGTAAACCATGCTAACCAACCACAAAAGTAAAGACCTGAAGTTTGAGGGCCACATATTGTTCATGTACCAGGACTTCTCCACAAAGCTACAAAGAAGGTGAAGACTATTCACACCACTCCTGGATATTCTATGAGAATAAAGAGTAGAGTTTATGTACTCCTATCCCCCAGTAGTAATGGTGCGGATAGAAGGGGCCTCCTACTGTTCACCATTGTGGAGAAAGTGTGCTACTTTTTACAGGACTGGGATCATAAAAACAGAGCCAAGTAAACAGGATCACAGAACAACAGATCCAGTGAAGTAATCATCATACGACCATACAAACATATGAAGAGGCCAGCAGAAGAAGGCCATTTGGTCTATCAAGTCTGCTCATATTGCAGGGTCCACAGTTTGAGCTAATGTCCTTGCCCTCCCTCCACATTCCTCCCATCCTCAATACCCATGATCCTTACCTTCCCCTTATGCCTATCCCAGCCTCTCTTAAAGCTGTCCACTGTCTTCAACAAGATGACCTCTTCCAGCAGCGCATTCCAAGTGTCTACCACCCTCTCTGTGAAGAAGTGCTTCCTGGCCTCCGTCCTAAACCGCCCACCCTCCAGCTTAAGACTATGCCCCTCTTGTGTTATGGTTGCCACTCAGCTTAAAGAGACTCTCCTTATCAACCTTATTTATCCCTTTCAAGTACTTGAAGGTCCCAACCATATCCCCTCTCTCTCCCTCCTGTCTTCCAGGGAGTTACTGTTCAGTGCCCTCATTCTCTTCTCATATGCTTTACCCTGCTGACCAGCTATCATCTTTGTAGCCCTCCTCTGGACCTTCTTCAGCAGGTTAATGTCCTTTTTGAGGTGTGGGCACCAGTACTGAACTCCATACTCTAGATGCCTGTACAAGGGCAGTACAACCATCTCTCTCCTACTACTATTCCCCTTAGATATGCATCCCAGCCTTTGCTGCTGCTTTCGTGCACTGTGTGGAGTGCTTCAGGTCACTAGTGATCATCACTCCCAGGTCCTTCTCCTCTTCTGATGCAGATACTCGGACTCCACCCAGGTAGTATTCTGTCCTGGGATTCTTGGCTCCAATATGCATAACTTTGCATTTCTTGTCATTGAAGCCAAGCTGCCAGATCCTGGACCACCTCCTCAACTATTCCAGATCTTCCTGTAAGTCCTGTATCCTTTCAGCTGTGTCCACTCTCCCACAGAGCTTGATGCCATCCCCGAATAGGCACATTTTGCCCATAATGCCATCTCCAATGTCATTGATGAAGACATTGAACAAAACCGGCCCCAACACTGAGCCCTGCAGGACCCCACTGGTTGCCTCTCTGGTGCCAGATAACTCTCCCTCCATAACCACCCTATGGGTTCTGTCCTTCAGTCAGTTTTCTACCCATCTGGCATCTTTTGCCCAACCCCAAGATCCACCAACTTCCTGATCAACCTTTTGTGGGGCACAGAGTCAAAGGCCTTGTTGAAATCAAGATAGAGGATGTCTACCACTTGACCCCTGTCTACTATCATAGCGACACAGCCAAAGAAGTCAATCAGATTTGTTTGACATGATCTCCCCACCATGAACCCATGCTGCCTCTCATTATGGAGACTATGATCCTCTTGATATTCCACCAATCTTTCCTTTAGTATGGTCTCCATGAGCTTGCCCACAATGGAGGTCAGACTGACTGGTCTGTAATTCCCTGGGTCATCCTTGGGACCGCTTTTGTGGAGGGACACCACATGTGCTGTTCTACAGTCCTGCGGTGCCATGCCTGACTCTAGTGAATTATTAAATAGGTCTGCCAGTGGCCCTGCCAGATCTTCAGCCAGTTCCTTTAGTACCCTTGGATGTACTCTGTCCAGGCCTGGTGATTTGTCCACCTTCAATGCCAGCAGCCCCTCCCTCCTGCTATCCTGCTCTGTCATTACATCTGTGAATCATTCACCTGGCCTGTGAAACACATCTATATACTATGCTGCCTAACACTGTGGGACCCTGGCTGACACCCTATCACAAGGGAACGACTAACAATGGAAGGAATAAATTAATCTCTGACCCCTCCTCCCCGATCCCTGATATCCCCATGATGAATTAATGTATAAAACTCCCTGGTGATCTAGTGGTACCCCCAAGCCATGATCCCCCATTATGCCATAATATGATATGATCAGTGGTATAGTGGCCCCCCACCACCCACCCCAGTAGGCAGTGTCCCCACCCCACTCTCCCATCCCCAAATCAAGCCAGTGACTGGCACAGCTCACCACTTACCACCATGGCCAACCGCCAACTCAGCTCTAAAGGAGCACATACTGTATACAGTATGCACTCAGTGACAGCTGTCAGTCACTAAGTGTGTACTATATATGGTGCACACTCCCTCACAGCTCAGTCAGTAGCTGGCCATGGTGGTGAGTGGTGGGCTGTGTCAGTCGCCATCTCGATTTGGGGATGCGTGGGGATCAGAGTGAGGGGGACACTGCCTTCTGGGATGGGGGCCACTATACCACTGACCATATCATAATATGGCATAATGGGGGATCAGGGCTTTGGGGGTGCTGCTAGATCACCAGGGAGTTTTATACATTAATTCATCATATGGACATTGGGGATCTAGGAGGGGGATCCACTAGACCATCAGGGAGTTATGATAAGTAATTAATCCATGGGGACATCAGGGAGGGGTGGCCGCTAGTCCACTAGGGAGGGAGTTTGGATTTCCATATGTTTATATGGGGATACTTGAGGATTGGGGGTCCACTAGACTACCAAGGTGTATAATTTCTTGGGGACATCAGGGAGAGGGGAGTAGCACAGTGACGCTCCTAAATCAACTCTCCCTGTTGTGAAGTTTCTTAGTACCCTTAGACCAGCTTTGACTGGTCTAAGGGTACTTAGATCTTTGCCCTCTGAAGGAGTTTTGTGAGTCCCATTGCAGGGGTTTTGGCAGTCCATGTCTGACACAAGCCACTGGTACCATGCCACAGCCCAGTGTGTGGTGCAAGGGCGTCACAAGCCCTGTTTGGTGCAGGCTGCCTATGGTAGACACAGGCTGTCTTTGTGAATCACTTCCAAAGCATCATTTGGCACAAGGGGCACTTTGCACCAATCATTGGGATGCAAGCCCCTTGCGCCGCCCTGTGAGCTTTGAGAATCAGGCCTGATGTGTTTAAGCTAATTCGCAACTTAAAGCTAACTGTTTTTTACAGTGACAAATTTTGAAATAAAGAAATGCAGTTTGTGGAATCAAGCAACACAGACATATTTAATTTATTTGATGTTGATTGTAATTTGGTTGAAAAATCTGTAACATATGAACTAGGTCCTTTTAGTTATCCAGATGAGTTAAACTGGATGGAGACTGTGAATAAACAAAAACAAGGGTTAATTGATCAGATAAATTTAGATCTATTATTGCAGCAATTAGAGGGCAATGATGACATTATTTGAAAAACCTAGTGGGATGGAATTCAGACCTAAATGGAATTTTTGCCCTAATATACAGTACAATGCCATGATTGAGACTTTTGACAAATTATTATTGTCAGGAACAGAGGACATATTTAAACTAAATAGTGATAAAAAATTTATAAATGTAAGTTTACAAGAAAAACAAGTTTTTGATTAACTTAAAAATATACAGAATGTAGTCATCAAACCATTCAATAAGGGTGGCAACCTGGTGTTGATGTCAGATGAATGGTACACAAAAAAGGTGTTGATGATGCTTAACAACACTGATGAATATGAAAGACTACATAAAGATCCCACAGGCCAATTTACAGGGGAACTATTCCATCTAATTGATTCAGCTATGCAGCGAGGCTGGATAACACAAAAAGTGGCTAGATTTTTAAAGACAGAGTATCCTGTTATCTCCACTGTGCATGCACTGCCCAAAATTCATAGGACCCCATCTGATCCCCCATTAAGACCAATTATATTGGGCATTAATTCCCTCATACAAAATGTATGTAAATTTATCGATTCTTACTTACAACCTTTTATTATCAAGCTTACATCTTATCTGAGGGATAGCATGGGCATGTTATGCAAGTTGGAGAATTTTATGTGGAAGAATATTTGTTATTGGATCACTGTCGATGTAACTAGTCTCTATACCAACATCCCGCGCCATTTAGGAGTTGAGGCAGTCAATTACCACCTTACAAGACCAGAAAGACCCTTGGCAATTATTGATTTCATTTTAAAGGCTTTGGAATTCATCTTAAATAGAAATGTCTTCCTTTTTGAAAGATATTTTTAGATCCAGAAGTGTGGAATAGCTATGGTGGCATCAGTAGTGCCCTTGTATGCCCTCTTATGCGAATTTATATACTGTATATGGGCATGTGGGAGGAGAAGTACATCTATACTGACCATACATTTCCAAAAATGTTATATTTTGGGGTCATTTTATTGATGCCATTTGGTGTATCTGGGAGGGCACAGAACAACAAATTGAATATTTTATGGAATATATTACTAATAACACCATGAATCTGAAATTTACACAAATAAGTGGTAAGACTAAAATTGACTTTTTGGATGTAACATTGTGTGACCTCCCATATAACAAAATTACATCAATGAATTTTAGAAAGTCCACTGCAGGCAGTTCTTTATTACATGCTAAAAGTTTTTACCAACCAAAATTGAAAATCTCCACTCTGTATGGACAATATCTAAGACTGTGCAGGAATTGCACAAATAAGAATGTTTTTTAACAACAAGCAGAGGAACTCACAAACAGATTTTTACAGTGGGGTTATAACAAGGAAGTACTGAAGCTCATGATAAGGATAGAATTATTGATATAACCACTTTATTGGTACCAAAAGCAGAACAAACATTGAATATCAATAACAACAATAATACTTCCAAAAACTTGATTACATTCTCCACAGAATTTAAGCCATTTGCAGGCCAAATAGGGGGACTGGTTCACAAAATGTAGCCTATTTTGCAAGCAGACCCGATACTCAAGGCAAATATCCTTTAGAATGGGTAAGAGCATAGATTTACATATAACTAGCTAGCTGTTCTATGGCTACTAAACCACCACACCCCAAATCTGTCAAAAAAGGGTTTCACCAAGCCAGTTTGACAGTAAAGTTGTCGACTGGCATTACAGCAAAGGCACAATGCCGACAGTCAGCATTGTGCCATCAGTAACTCAAAGTGTATTCTTTGTCCTCCACACCCCCCCACATTTTAAAATAATCAGCTCTGAGCTGGAGTTGTGTCAGGGAGGCAGCAAAATCATGGGGGACAGCAGTGTCGGTGTACCACAGACCATTACAGCGAACTGACGATTTTACCACTGTAATGATCTTCGCGGTATTCCCATCACTGTTCCAATGGTATAAGATCAAAAACTGGTTACCTGCTCCTCCCTCTACAGGTTTTTATACCTGCAAACATTGTAATATATGTAAATATGCCCAAGAGGGTAATAGGTTTAAGAATGGAGATGAACAAGTAGACTGGATAAACTAGCAAAATGGTCAGAAGAGTGGCAACTGGGATTTAATGCAAAGGAGTGCAAGATCATGCACATAGGGAAGAGAAACCCTGAAGCCACCTATAGGCTGGGAGGGGAGTTGCTGGCAGTCACAAAGAAAGAAAGAGACTTGGGCATCATCATCACCGATGACCTGAAATCATCCAAGCAGACCTCTAAAGCAGTAGGTAAGGCTAGGGGGGTGTTAGGGTGTATTAGTAGGGGTATCACATGTCGAAGAGGAGGGTAATAATCCCTCTTTACAAGACACTGGTTAAGCCCCATCTGAGTACTACGTGCAGTACTGGAGGCCACACCTTCACAAGGACATTAACCAAATTGAGGCAGTCCAGAGAAGGGCAACCAAAATGGTGCAGGGACTGCATCAGAAGACATATGAGGACAGATTAATGGAGCTCAATATGTATACCCTTGAACAAAGGAGGGAGAGAGGTGATATGATAGAGACATTCAAACACCTTAAGGGTATTAACAAGGTGAAAGAGTCTAACATGTTTAAATATAAGAAAAATAGCAGGACAAGAGGACACAGCATGAGATTAGAGGGAGGCCGATTAAGGGGGAATGTGAGGAAATTCTTTTTCACAGAAAGGGTGGTGGATGCATGGAATGGCCTACCTCAGGAAGTGGTGGCTATGAATACAGTGCAGGGCTTCAGACAGGCATGGGATAGGCATAAGGGAGCAATACAGATGAGTATGAATAGATAGGCCACTGGCAGAACAAAGGCCGATGGCACATTTATAAGGTAGAAAAAGAAATGGGCAGACTGGATGGGCCTTGCGGTCCTTATCTGCCGTCAACTTCTATGTTTCTATGTTTCTATGTTAACGAGCTCATCAGATGTAAAATACAGTTTGTTGTGTATGTGGGATGGTGTCTTTGTAATAATTATTACATGGAATGCACAGTGCACCCTTTGAGAAAGAGAATACAGGAACACATCAGGGCGATTACCAATCAGAACAACACAAATGCCTTAGCATATCATTTCAAAAATCATCATAATTCTGTTCCTAATGGTTTGTCTTTTATGGGTCTGGAACATGTACCACCATTGCAAAGGGGGAAGAAGGAGACCATAAGGAAATACTGCTGCAAAAAGAATCCAAGTGGATAGACACCATGAATACCGTGTCTCTATATGGATTAAATGAAGATGCGGATTACAGTCCTTATTTATGGTACAATCAGTTCTATGTTTTCTTCCATCTTGTCTCCTCTTATGTTACTGCATAGTTCTCCTTGTTATTTATTTTTTTATATTTTTAAATAAGTGTACACCTAACTAATAGTTTATTTAATCTTATGATGTTTCTTCCTCCTTCCCCCATCCCATCATTCTTCAGGGAGAATTGTCCAATAGGCATACTTGTACCTTTTGGTGACTATTTCTCATCCTCTTCCTGTATATCTGTTATAATAGTTATATTATATAGAGAATAATGGATGGGGAAGTGTGTGATACGAGAATTTAATGTATTCCTGAGGTGTGGGATGCTACATAAACCCCGAGGGCAAAGCCCAAGGGGTTTATCAAAGCATCCACACCAAGGGTATACATTAAATTCAAATCTTACTCAATTCCCCATCTTTTATTTTATATAATTGCTGGCTAGCAGTTTTTACAGCCTGAGTTCTGTCATATGCACATACACACACACACACACACACACACTCTGCAGCCTAACTTGAACTTCTGTGTTTCTCTCACACACACACACAGTCTGTCTCTCCCTTTCTAGAATGGGCATTATGTTTCTGCTATTTTTTTTTAAACTTAGTCTCCACTGGGTATCGCACCAGTCATCTCGGGGACATTACTACTCTTCGCACCCGCCAGCCTGTGTCAGAAGCAGAAGAACTACGGGATTAACCAAATCATTTCCTTTAATCTTTACAGTGTTAGATAGGATCAACAAGATAGGGTCATATGTGACAGACACTTACTGAAAGACGAGAGATGAGTGTGTTTGTTGGGCCCGTCTGTGGCAGCTCACAAATGGAAGCGGATCCGCCATGTTTTGGAAGTGTTCAGACAGCCCAGATAAGCGCAAGCCAATGAGGGCAGACGTTTGATGGGCATAGCGGTGAATGCCGTAATAACCTGTGGGTTATTACGGCAAATATCAACTGGCTCTTTCAGTACAAAAAATTGCTGGCCAGTAATTATATAGAGAATAATGGATGGGCATGGAGTTATAACAAGGATTTTACACCCCCCCCAAGGGGTGGGATGCCACATAAACCCCAAGAGTGAAGCTCGAGGGTTTGTTAAGTATCCACCCTGAAGTGGAGTAATCTGAGTTTTAACCCTACCCTTCCTTTATTTTGAATAATTGCTGGGGATCTTTTTTTCACCATAGCAATTATACAAAATAAATGCATTTCTTCATGGAGCCGAGACACGGACCATTGGGGTTTCAGCACAGTCTGCGGTCTCGGCTCCAGATGTGTGGTTTTTTTGGTTTTTTTGCTGGAAAATAAACACTGTGCCACACATATTTTTGTTTAAAAATACTAATTTACCCCTGTCTCCCACTTTGGGGAACTGCATAGGCTTGAGGAGCAGGATGGCAGAGAAGAGGATGTTCGCGGCTACCGGCTACTGCAAGGGAAAAGAGGGAGCTGGTGCATGCCCAGTGCAACAGGAAACTGGGTGCATGTTCACCGTTAGAAACAGCTGGTTATAACAACGGAATTATAAGCCAGTTTCCCCAATGGGAAAAAAATGATAACCAGTTATTATATCCATATTACCAATTTTTGCGCTGATACTTGACCATGTGACGTCACAGAGTTTCTGTATTTAGGGAGCTCTTTAGATAGTTGCTTGGCATTAAGAACCTGCTTAATGAATGCTTATTAAGTTCATATAGAATTTTCAAGATAGAATATGTATTTATGATATAGAACATATTGGTTTTATGTGGAATGTTTTGACACAGTGGTGTTTTTGTATTTCTACGAGCACATTCACTAGCAGGTTTTAGTTATGTGTGGCTGTCTCTTTAACACAGGGCTTTTTATTGAGAGTCTGTTGTCTGTTCTTACACACCTCCTGAGGCAGACCCACATGATCTAAGCACCGGGGCACTGTTTGTAAGCGATCATGAGCTGGTCTACTTGAATAAACTAACCTTTTGTATGAATTTATGTGAGTCTTCATGTTTTTTTTTTTGCCCAGAGTGCCACTCAGTCTCCAGAATCTGTGCCAGAATTGGATACAGTGGTTCGGAGTCAGCTCCAGCACAGCATTCCTGAGAGAATTACCTGTTGTGGGATAACTTATCCCAACCTACTTACTAACTAGGGTGGACTTTAGAGTATTCCTATGGGAGCAATGGCCATATACTGGGACACTAATGTGGCCTCAACACCATCTTAAAGTATTTACTGGGAAGAAGGGAAAGCATACATGCAAGGTATGGTGATAAGCTACGTTGCCAGACTTAAAAGGGACAGGCAGAAAAAGAGGAAAACATTAAAGAACAAGTTGAATGAGCTTGAGAAGGAAACAGCTGGGGGAGGAGGGGAGGATATCCAGAGAAAACTAGTCATACACAGGGAAGCTCGTAATCTAGTGCTCACTGGGTAGACCAACAATAGTTTGTACTTTGCACACCAGAATCTGTTCAAATGGGGTAGGAAACAACCTGGCCTGCCATTGGCCTGATTGGTACAGGGTGTCAGTGTCAGTGGTTCAGTGGGTAGCACACTCACCTCTGAGGCTGGGAGATCAGAAGGCTGTGGGTTCTAGCCCCACACCAGGCACATGGGTTACTATCCCAATACTGACACAGTAGTGCAGCATGAGGGGAGTGCTACATTCCTGAGGTGCCGTATTTCTAATGAGATGTTAAACTGAGGTCCCATCTGCCTGTTCTGGTGGCAGATCAGGTGGATGTTAAAGATCCCATGGCAGTTCTCCAAAAGAGTAGGGGAAATTTTTATTAAAGAACAAAAGCAATCATAACAGAGCACATAAATTACATCATAATATCATACAGATTGGTTCATTATTCACCTTACAAATACAATATGATTTAAACTACACACCTTAAAAATAGTGAACAATAAAATAAAAGGAAAAAAAACAATAAACTCCCTCCAAAACCTTTAATTGTGACAACACGTCTTCCCCACCACCAAACATGTCTAATATCTAAACTTAGATAGCATTGCAAATCCCACATAACTAAATACAAAAACATACTGAAGCCCAATACATTAGTATGGCAGGATGCCAGCCTGTCAGCCCACCCACCCAATGTTCTGCCGTAATGTAGTACACACCTCTTGTCCTAGAGTGCGTCGCTCATAGCCATAAACTTTATCTAATTCATCCTGTATTTTAAACATAACATTGTGTAACTGTATGTCTCTGTTCTGAAGAAATCTAAAACATCTGACCTGCCATAAAGACCATTTTATGCAGGCAAGGATTACATAAATTGTACTCTTTTGCCATTTCTGACATTCATATGGTGTCTGTCCTAATATCAACAGATCATATGTCACATTCTGAAACAGAGCTTCACCCCACAATGCTGCTAGTGCCTGCCAAATACCCTGTACATGTATACAGTCTAAATACAAGTGCTGTATTGTTTCTAGCTGTCCCTGACATATCTGTTCTCCACAGCCTCTTTCTCCTAACTGTTTGTGTTTTTGGTTACCTCTAACATTTAATTTTTGGAGTCCAAATAACCAGTTAACATCTTGCATCTTCAATGGGATCCTGGGCTCTGTTATACTAGCCAACAGTTGTTCTATATTGATATTTGAAGCCACATTAAACAAAGGTTCTACAAAAAAAATCTCTCCACAATGGTTTTATAAAACTGTTATTCCTCCTGATTTAAAAACTATCTCAACTCAATTTGCCATGTCCTTATATATTTCAAAGTAGTTTGTAAATAGGTTGGGACACTTTTGTCAGAAACATGCCATTTCCCCCTACCCCACTCTTGTAAAAAAGTGGCTCCCCACAATGTCATACAAAAAACTCCTACATTTGTTTTCCCCACTAAAAAAGGCCTTATAGCACTATAAAAAAAATTACCAAAAAGATACACTAAAGATTGTATCATATTCAACCCACCGTTCTTCCAGGCCGTATACGTATGTGCTGTCTTTACAGAATTCAATCTGCTTCCCCAGAGCAGAGGACAAAAAAGGCTCATAACTTTAGCATGCATACTGTAGGCAAAGAAAAAATGTGTGAAACATACAGAAAAACTGGGGCTACATATGCCTGAAGTAAAAACGCCCTTTTCTTTCTTGTTATCTTCCAGGCTTGCCAGGAAGTCACTTTCTGAAATGCCACATCATATATATTATCCCAGTTGAGGCAGTCTGCCCCTATTGTACCAAAATAGATCCCTAATATTTTAACATTCCCTTTTGTCATTGGAATGGGAAAAGTATCAACCTCCTGAGCTGCACCTAAAACCAATGTATTACTTTTCCCCATATTAATCTGTATTCCAGTCATATCACCTGAAGAACTCTGCTCCCAGATTCCAAATCTGCCACTGAAAAAATACAATCATCAGCATAAGCCATGACTTTACTAAAAACTACCCCTGCCTGACTCCGAATAGGTCTGATAGCCTGACCTAACTCTATCATCCTTAAGAGCGGATCTAAACCAAATACATACAATATCAGACTCATGGGACAGCCCTGTCGAACCCCATTCCTGACAAAAATAGGGATACCAAGATGTCCATTGATCAAAGGAGTGACCTGTACATCTGCATATAATGTTTTAACAAATTTATCAATAGTTCAGGTATTCCATAATATTGCAGTACAGCCCAAATATACTTTTGTCTGAAAGCATCAAATGCAGTCTCTTGATCAATGGACAGCATATACCCATCTAAATTCAAATGTAACCCCTGATCAACAATCTCCCTTATATTGATTAAGTTTTGGGTTATGTTTCTACCCGGGATCGTGCAAGTTTGAAATGGGAGACTCAATGTTTGTGCAAGTCTAGCCAATCTGACCGTTAATATTTTTGTTAAGATCTTATAATTGGAAGTAAGCAGACCGAGGGGGCTCCAATTTTTTATGCCATGTGGGTCCCCTTTTTTATATAAAAAGGTCATAACCCCATCCTTCGTACTGAGTACTAACCTGTTCTCCTGTCAAATGGCTTCATAAACCAATTGTAGCCAAGGTGCCAGCATATCTATAAAACCTTTATAAAAATCATTCGGAATTCCATCCTTACCAGGAGTAGTTCGGCAGATAATTTACCCACTGCTGCCCTAATTTCCCCTTCCATAATAGGAGCTACCACTGCCAGTTTTTCCTCTGGTAACAAAGGAGGTATCTCCAGATGTTGAAAAAAAGAGTTACTATGTTACGATCCCAGCGTCTGAAATTTAGCTTGTACGTGTACCTGGACCATCTGCTGTATCCCCTATCTATCCTGTATTAAAACCCCTTTATCATTTTTCAATGCAGTAAAAAGTATTTTCTGTGTACCCTGTGATCCTAAGTCATATGGATGAACCTGGTCTTTAGTTCCTCTAATCTGGAATTTCTGTTTGTCTATATTATATTCTTTTCCTTTATGATAAGCATACATGATTAGATGTAATTTTTAATAGATATGCACGTTTTGTGTTAGATGCACCCTGGAATACGCATCATTGTGTTCTTTATAAAGCCTTAAATTGGACATCCCTGACAGAACGACGTAATATACATGTGCAAAACTTGACCCATCGTTGTTACTCTAAAAAGGCACCAGGTTATGTGATAGAACTGTTGGAAGAGCGACAAGTTAAGGAAGGGTTGTATTCTGCAGGAGAAGTAAAATTTAGGGTGCCTTGTTTGAGAACAGCATGGGGGCAACATTGTTATGTATATGAAGGGCCAAAGCTATGGCATTCTTTGCCGGGACACTTGAGGCCGTGTATTAATAAAGTGCCCTGGAGTGCTTTGAAAACATGGCTTGGAAACATTGCAGTTTTTCCAAAAAGCTGTTGTGCTTGAACGATATGTTTATAGTATGTCTTTTCTTTTTTGCTACCTGTTCTGTATGATTTTATTTATATGTATGTTATTGTACTTTTAATATGTAACTGATATTGATTGCAACTTAGGACCCCATTGTAAATTAGCTATGGCTAAACTGGGTTATCCTGTTTCTGATGTCAGAAATAAAACCTTTTACTACTACTACTACTACTACAACATTTTTTCCTTAACCATTTGGAGTTGCTCCGGTATATCACTCCCTATCTCATAAGTCTAAGAAAGGAGCTGTAAATATTTTGCCTGCCAGTCCAAATATTGTATATACTGGAATTTGCTCCCGGCCCCTGATGTCTGAATAAATCAATTTTTCAGATCTCTCTCAGCATCATCCCACCATTCAATGGGACTATCATACAGGAAACTAATGTCCCCTTGCACCTTCAAAAAGTCACCAATGGCATTCTGAAGGTCTGCTTCCTGTAATATTTCCACATTCAGTTTCCAGTACCCTCTCCCCATTGGAACTCTCTGCTGTTGCCCAGTTACAATCTGTATGGCCACATGATCAGACGTCCCCAAGGGGAACACAGAAACTCCTACACTAGTCATCCCATCTGACACAAACCAAAAGTCAATCCTGGAGGATAAACGGCTTTTATAAAAAGTATGGCAAGGTACTACCTGTAATAAATCATAAACATCGCACAGCCTATTGTGCTCTAGAATACATTTTAAGGAGTTAGTGTCGCTAAAGATTTTCTGGGTCTTTCTTCCACAATCTCTACTTGTAAGCCCACAATTAAAATCCCCCCCGCCCAACACCAATTTCGAGGTGAACAGATATGGCTCAATCTCTCTAAAAAGAGCCGAACGTTCTGCTTTTGTCTGAGGACCACAGATGTTAATCAGATGATACCCAGTGCCATATAGAACCACATCTAATATGAAGACCCTACCTGGATGAACATCAAGAATCTGTAAGATTTTTATTTCAATCCTCTTAAACAGGAAACCTAATCCAGAACACTGTTCTTCCCCTAATGACCACAAGATAAAGAACCCCACCTCCAATCTCTCTGTGCTGCCTTGATGTCTGTCAAAGTATGCAGGCTGGTTTCCTGCATAAAAACAACTTGCCCTGTACTCACAGCTAAGCTTGCAAAAGTTACCTTTCTTTTCTCTTGTGACTTTATGCTGTTTTGACATTTATAGTAATAAAAGAAATGCCCCCTTCCATACAAAAGAAAATATATTCAAGCTCTTAAATTAAAATACCATGAAAATTAAATCACTTCCTTTTTTTTCTCTTCTTTGGTTTTGGCTTGTCACCTAAACCCACTTCCTGTGTTACTTCTGGTTGTGAAGAGGTAACTGATGAAATATCTGAATCCATACCCTCATCTTCAACCTGCTGTTCTAGTAGGATAGCATAGGAATTCACCAAGGTGAATGGGTTAGATTCTTATTGGACTTGTTGAACTTCTACCAGTGACTTCTCTGACCTAGATCGGCAATGCATTGGAAGGGTGGATCTTGTGACACCTCCGGAGGTGGCATAATACTACTAGCTTTCTCAGACCCCTCACGACACTGCTCTGTCACCATCTGAGGACTTTCCTGTATCAGTACCACCTTTGGGGAAGGGAGAGGAGAGGAGAGGGGGATTGCCTATCCACATCCTCAATTAGTGCTATCTCCATTTCCACTCTCTGTTCTGTGGCATCCAATTTCTGTACCTCAGGTACTACAACAGGGACAGACTGACACCTATCCATGTCTTCTGCCACAGGGGTATATTTCTTAGCTCTAACTACTCTTTGAGGTTTGGGGTCTACTGGGGTCAAATTCAACATTAGCTCTTGCATTCGTATCTGTTTTTTTGGGCCAGTAGCTACATAAACATCCTGTTCCGCCCTTATGGCTTGATCAAGACTGTTGTGTGAAGTCCAGGAACAAGTACGGAAAGTATGCCCATGCTCCTCACATAAATTACATCTTGTGGCCTGGCGACACTGTGCTCCTATGTGGCCCACTTCCCCACATAAAACTATTTTTGTTTTTCACAAGCGTTACTCAAATGCCCCACATTGCCACGCTTAAAACATGCTCTTGGCTGCCCCAGTTAAAAAATTACACCTCTGTCCCTTCCCCCAAAAAACAGGCAGATGTTTAGATAAACCTTGTTTCATTTTTAACATAACTTGATACTTCCATCCTCCTGTCCACAAGTGATCACCATCAAGGATGGGCTCCGGATAACCTTTGACCACACATTGCTGCTGCAACCAGTAGGTTATGTCTGCAACATTGCCCCCTCATTGCAAAATCAAAGTTATTTTCTTTGTCAAAGGCTTAGTTAAAAGGATTGCCAAAAAAGGCTTCCATAAGGGAGTGTGTTTCAGCATTTGATATTGTTTCCAAAATCTATCAAGCCCAGCTGGATGTTTAAAACTGATGTCAAACAGGGAATCCCCCAGCACATGTATTAATGGGTAAACCTCATGGGCATAGTATTTCATGTTGCCTTTAAGCAGCTCTCTGCCCACAAAATGCCTATCCAGAACATCAGATAAGTCCAAACAAAATTTCAAACAGAAAGCATTCCATCTAGCTGCTGGCTCCGATGCACGACGTATGTCATCTGGAAAAAGCTCCTCGCTGACTTTACCATGCCATACATTTCTAGGCCTTTGTTGCACCAGTACTGGTTTGTCCTTTGCCAGAGGGACCTCTGATTCCACTGGCTCCATCAACAGCCCATGTTTCTCTATCCCAGACGAGGGGGGTGACCACTACCTCTGTCAAGGGTACATCACCTTCCAAGCCCCTGATCACATTCAATACTGGATTCTGGCCTGAATTTACAACAATTTGCTCTCAGGTGCCGAGGATTTTTGTCCTGGCATTAAAAGAGATGAAGAAAGCTGCACAGGCACTGAAGGCCTATCAGAATTATGAGCAAGTAAATCTGACAATAACACACCTTCCATCGGATCAGGGAGATTTACATCCCACCCAGCACCTGCCAAATTTTTTACCCAATCAGCAGCTTCCAAAGCTGAAGTTACCCATCCTGTTGGAGTGGAAGAAGGGCCAGCAACAACATCTGAGGTGCCACTAGTCTCTAAGGAGGGAGACTTACGCCCAGAGTCAATAATCATCGACTGCCCTTTTTTCAGTTTTCCACTCACATCCTTCCCACTCCCTTTTCGTCCCTCTCCATCAGATAAGACACCTATATTAAAGTGAATTTGTTGTGCTGATAACACCTCTGTTTCATTATTAATGTTATCTGCCATAGTGATACAGCCCTTTTCCGGCAGCAAATTCCCAGGTTGTGTCTCAACTACAGGTTGTTCTTCAACCTGCATAGTATCCCCGCTCCCATCCAAGACTGTCACCGTAACTAAATTTACCTGCATGCTCCGAGAGCAAAGTGCATCCTTCCATGTTGTTCTCTCTACCCCTAGGGTCTACGTGTTGTGCTCTTGCTCCATCATTCGGCCGTAATCCTTCCTTTGGTGCCGCAAGCCCTGTTTCCTCTCGCTACTGCTTCATTACCTGTGCGAGACATTCCCTCAACAAATAGAGTTTGCGTTCTTCTTCCTTGATTGTCTGATGAATCTCTTCTTCTACCAAGATTGATTTTCAGTATTAGGCCCGGCTGGAACCTCTTCCATTATTTCGATGGGTCAGAAGTAATTTCCAACCGCATCATCCAAGCGTTCCGTAGCCAATACATAAGCCTCTTCTATTACTGGATCCGTATCCATGTTGGTCTCTTACAAAGGGAAGGCCAAGGAGGAGACCAGCTCCTCAGCCACCCAGATGTCCTGCTTCTTCACTGACTCAAGCACTCTGGCCTCCAAGACCTCAGTCACAGCACCCTCTAGCTAAAGAGTAGGGTAATTTCCCCGGTGCCCTGGCCAAATGTCCCCCATTCACTAAAAAAATACCACCAACAGCTTAATCTGGTTCAAGGTCAGTTAGCATTCATCTGTATCCCCCTCACCCAGGTCATGCCTGAAAATAGGCAGAATCTGCCTAGTGCACTTACCCGGTTAACAAAAACTAAATAAATAATAAAATAAAAAGGGTAGACATGGTCCGAGGGGCATCACAGCAATCAAGAGGAATGGAGGGACAGTGGAGGTAACAGGGAGGAAAATTTCTGATGTGGTCAGAGACTATCAGCAAAATTTATATTCAGCAGAATGTGGGGGTGTGGAGGGACAAGCTGCACAGTTCCTAGATAGCATCACGTTTCCCACTATCTCTGAAGAAAAGAAGGAGAAATTAGGGTTGGAAATTGCTGCAAAAGAGTGATAAAATCAATCAGTGTCTTAAAATGAGGCAAAGTGAGGGGCTCCTGATGGCTTTGTGATGGAGCATTACAAAGAAATGGGAGGGACAATAGTGGAGTCATTCAAGTCCATGATCAAAGAAGCAAGGGAGGGTGGGGGCTGCCTTCCTCATGTTACAGAGTCTCCATTTGTGTCCTGCTGAAGCCTAGTAAGGACCTCCTGGAATGTTTTTCATAATGCCCTACCTTCTTACCAGCTGTGACCTTAAAATTATGGCTAAGGTTATGATGGATTGCCTCAAGCACATGCTCACACAGATCATCCACCCAAATCAAACAGTATTTGTTCAGGGACATCTATCACACCAGACTCCTAAATCTGGTCCACTGGGGATCTCTGGAGGGGGTATATGTGCTCTCCGTGGATGCAGAGTAGGCCTTCGACCAGACAGAGTGGGGGTATCTGTTTGAAGTTCTGAATCACTTTGGATTGGGGGATGACTTTGTGCAGCTGGTGAAACTCCTCTATTGGAAGCCCACTGCCTGAATACTGATCAATGGGAATCTCATGAGGACGTTCAGCCTACAGTACATAGAGGTACAAGGTAGGGCTGCCTGCACTCCCCCCTCCTCTTCATCCTGGATATCATACCCCCAGCTATTAAAATCCAGGAGGCAGAGGAGATTAGGGGGATCGCTGGTAGGTTGAGAGCTCAGTGTAAAATCACACAATACGTTGATGACTTCCTGCTTTTTATCACAGATCCTTGTACCTCCATGCCAGCACTCTTGAGAGTGATCACAGACTTTGTGACATTTTCAGGGTATAAGCTTAACCTGCACAACTGAATTGATGTCTCTGAGTGAAGAAGTGGGTGTGGGATTGAGGGAGACGTGGGGGCTTAAATTTGTGGAGCGGCCTCTCACCTACCTTGGGATTCAGGTGGGTAGGGACCTGGGACATCTTTACCAGATGAACTATAAGCCTATGTTCATAACCCTCCTAAGTGAGTGGGAAAGGTGGAGAGCACTGCTGAGATCATGGCCCAGCCATATCAACTTAATAAAGATGAACATGCTGCCTCGACTGCTATAGCTGATGCAAATGTTCCCGATGGGACCTACTAGGGCTGATATTAAAAGTTTAAAGAGAGGATTCACAGCCTTCACTTGGTAGGGGAAATGTGTGGGAAATGCAGATATGGACAGGTGAAGAACCCTAATCCATTGGCACATTATTTGTTGGAGACTTGAGAGGAGGCCAGGAAAAGGTGGGGAGTAGGGGCACATCTGTGAGATGTTGGCTGCCTTCCCTCCAAATTTGAGCCCAAAAGACCAAACCATTCTTTTGCTGCAGGGTGGCAAAGAACTCCTGTCATTTTGGCCATAGTCTGGAAAAGTAGTGTCGCAATTTGCGAAAGCTTTCACAAAATTTGTGAAAGTGTCACAGCTGTGACCCTGGCTACACGTTTCCTGAAGTTTTTAGACCTGTCGCGCAAACTGTGTGACCTGTAGGCGCGAGCAAAGAATTTGCAAAAAAACATAATTGCGCACACGAGTGTCATTTAATAACTCCGCAGCTGTATATCCGACTGGTATGAAAGTTGACAGATCCCACGCTGTATACTGTCAGTCTGTGCCTGCCAAATTTCAGGCAAATCTGTTGAATGGTGGCAAAGTTATTAAGGTGTAAAGTTTCACCCTTTAACCTTAAAAGGGCTACTCAACGCTAACTATGGTAGCACTACCATGGTACCATAATATATATATATATATATATATATAGAGAGAGAGAGAGAGAGAGAGAGAGTGTTGTGCATTGGAATTTTTTGTCTTCTTTCTTTTTTTGCCTTTACATGATAATTCAAAGTATGCATGCTCAGAATATTTAAGCAATAAGGCACGACAGGGTGTGGGTTATTGGGGGATTTACCCATGCCTTGTGTGGTGTGTCACGAGGCGCAGCAGAGTGACTTAACCACACAAGAAGTGGGTAACTCCCCCCATAACCCAAATCCTGGGGTGCCTTATTGTGATTATACAATGGACCCATGTGTAAAATAAATTTTAAATGTGTTTAAGTACGTTTTTTATAAATGCCATTTCTCAGCCGTATGTTATAACAGGATATACCATGGTTATGTGATGTGTTTTGACCAATGAGGTTACAGGATTTTCACACCCCATTGCATAAAATGATGTAAAACTAATTGTGCATACTTTTTGTTTGTCACCCAATATGTCTTATACCTGATATATTGTATTAATCCATTGTATAGTTGAAAAACAATAAAAACATTATACAAAAAATAAAATAAAATGGGGGTTAAGAAAGTGATCAATCCAAGAGACATAACTGACTAAACACATCACCTTACTTGCATAAATTCCACAGAAAAACCCATAGTAATAACTAACCTAACCTAACTTAATATAATCTACCTAGCAATCAGCTAACTGCATGCAAAAACAAAAAGTTCTCCATCAAAATGTAAAACATTTTTCATTTTATAAGTTTAAATACCCACAACAGGACATTAATTTGTCAGCATTAAAGCACTTTCCAGGTGCATTCAAAGGCACTTGGTTGGGAAACTGGATGGCTCAGTGAATTGGTAGCACATTACGGAGCATTACACCTCTAGGTTACAGGTTCAAATCCAGCCCAGGTCAGTAGTGACTGATAGTCGTTATCACTTGAGAGCTGTTCAGTGGCCTATGTGAAATGAGTTGTGGTGGTCTCATTCCAGTTCCCAGTTGGCAGGTACACACATCACAAAACCATCAACACAGTTGGCACTATTGGGCAGTCTTGTTGGCTGTAACACAGGAGAGGCCAAGGAATGAACTGACATGAAGTCTGAGCTACCCTCTCACCCAAGTGGGGGTTCCTATATGACAGGGTTGAGGTACTGTACGTTGGTGCAGCAGTGTGGGGAAGCTAGTTCCAGTTCACCCATGCTGTTGCTGTTATGTGGATAAACAGAAGGCTTCAGTTTCAAGTGCTGTCAGTCTGGTACCTTTCATGAGCACAAAAAGAAACAAGAAAAAAATTCTGAATAAAATATGAGGCAGGAGGTCACTGCGGTCACTGCACTCACTACAGTGTCAATGACTGCAATCAGAAGTTGACAGTACGGCTCACTTCTGGGATGTGGATGGGAGTGCTATTGACCCCATGCCTACGGTGCACCTGGGGATTCTTTATAGTCCTGCACAACCATAAGAGATCTCTGTTACAGTGTAGACACTGATTGCAGACAGAAAATAGGACTTTAAGGCCCATTCTATCTTTTCTGGTAAAATAAATCGAAATGAAAGGAAAAAAGGTTTTGTACAAAATCAAATTCATGGGATCACACAAGGTGGACTTGGCTGGCATCCTGGCAACAGTGGCATTAATGCAAAGTCAATCTTGGATTGAATTTCTAAAGGGCAGCATAAACCCCAATTAGCATGTCATATAGCTGCACTTTACAAGCAGCAGAGGTTAGTTTTCTGGCAGTGTGGAAATAATGCAGAGCTGTGCAAAATGATGCTTTTGCTCCAAGTGACATTCTTTGGGGGTGGGGGCAGGGGAGCAGAATAGATAGATTACCTTTTCAAAAAAGCTGAAAATCAGAAGAGATTTAAAGAAAGGGGTTTTATCGAAAGGCAAACAATGAAAAATGTGCTTTTTTGAAAGGAGAGGATGACAAAATTATTGGAAATTTAAAATGCATAAGAATGTACTATTTATAATGTCATTTTAAAACAATTTCCTAGGGGAGCATGCCCCCAGACCCCCATAGCACTGAAGATTCTATCCATTATCTTACTGCCCTCCCCACCCACCCACCCACCACATTATGGACTCTCTGCACACCTTTGATCTCAGTACATTCAATCAGACTTAGAAAGATGACAGTAGATCCAGAGCAGAAGGATGGAACAATGCACCTGGGAAAGCATGGTGCCTACTAATACGAATAAATGTACAGAAAGCAAAATGGTACCAGCACAAGCTGCAGCCCGGGTTTGTTTGTGAGCAACCCTGCATCAATTGTAACTTCAAAAGTGGGCTGTCACTTCATCACTCTTTTTGCAAAAGAAGAGAGCATACCTGGTAGTTATTTTCCAAAATAGTCACAAGCCATAAAAATCAATTCCAACTGCTAGGATGTTACAGTATCTTCTCTCCCCTCCCTTCAGTTAGGGTCCACATGACCTGATTCATTTCACACTTGTCAGCATTTTGTCAAAGGTATCATGGGACCAATAGTAATGCCCCCTTTTTGTTTGATCATTTAAAGTTATACACACATTTCCAATCCTTTAAAAACACACAGGGCAGGATTCACATAGAAGATGCGCCTGGCACAACTCAGATGCATCGGCACAAGTCAGATGTGCCAAACCCATGCATAGCCATCTACAGAGGCATGCACCATGCCAAGAGCCAACTGCAACACCACTGTGAATCGCCACAGGACAAAACGGCACAACCGCAGATGCGCCAGTGCAACCAGTGATGTGCCAGGGCAGGCAGCATGCCCTGCAGCCACACAGGGGAGCCAACAGAACAACTGGAGCAAAACAGCAGGGCAGGAGGGGCAACCACAGAGCTGGAACAAACAGACCCACAGACACAAGTGTAGAGTAAAACATGTTTATAAAACGTAATGGGCATAGAAACTACAAACTGAATGTCAGAAAAGGAACAAAAACATCCACAAACGGGGAAGAGGGGGGAGCAGGGATGGGAGGAAGGACAGGAAAGGGACAGAAACAGTGGACAGAGTAGGGTAACTATCTACACTGGATGTCCCCCAGAAAGTGGCAGGGAGACACTAGCGGTGCCATGACCTGCCACGCAGCACCCTGGCACGGACCGGAAGGTGCAGCATGATGCTCCACAAGGCAGCTGACAGGCACTGAACAGTCCATGAGAGAGGGCGCAGGGCCACCTGAATGGCCACATGGATCCTCTGGTCCACATCTACTGGTGCAGCAGCACCACCACCACCACCACCTGGAATAGCACATTGAGCCAGAACACCTACAGCAAATGACAGAAGGAACACACACTGAGGGCCAGAACGAGGAACACAACCCCATCCACCACCGACCGCACAGAACCAGAAATACTGCAATCATGGAAAGCGGTACTCACCGGCCCCCGGCAGGGCACCAGGCCTGGCACCCAAGTATCTCCGACAATACTCCTCAGCTGCATCCGTGGCATGCTGCCTGGCCCCTGGTCCTGCAAAACACAACAAACAGCACCATTAGCAAACACTGTCACCATGCAGGATGCAGTGCCCCAGCCCCCCCCCCACATTGCTGGCATGTGGCCATGCAGCAGACAGTGATGCCAGGCCATGAAGCACCTGGTGTTAGCAGGCACACACAGCCATGTCCTGCCCCCACCGGCACCAGGGCAATGCAGCATGGGAGCACCATGAGGGCAGTGATATACACACCCAGCATGTGCCACACAAGGATACAGCTTAAGAACACCAACCTGGACGTGGCAGTGCACCCCTGCATGCACGGCACCGCAGCCACACAAGCCGCTCTGGGTCCCACCTCTGGAGGTCACCAAAGCGATGCCTGCACTGCTCCCCTGTGCATGGCATCCCAGTACGGTGCACAATCCGTGATGCAATGGTGGCCCACACCTGGGCCCTGGGCACATGAAGGTCCTCCTGTCCAAACAGGCGTCCCTCCACAGCCATGATCTGTGCTACAAGATGTAGCAGCTCCAACTGTGACCAGTTCATGGCCTTAGGCACCATTCTCCCAGCCCTAGGCATCCTAAACTGTGATCAGACAGTGGCAAGGTGCAAACAGAAAATGCACCATCTACCGAACGTTTTGCGCTGCGTAAAACAGTGAGGCACATGCAGCACAGCGTGCACTGAACATGAAGCATGAATGGCCGCTGGTGATGAGCCACTGCATGTGCACACCGCCATGCAATGGTGCTGCATGGCCAGGACACAGTCGCGCATGCATGGTGCACGTGTGGGCACCATGTGCACGGCATATGCCATGAACGTCTACCGCGCATAGTGCATGATCTGTGGGGAGGGCCAGATCAGTGCTGCATGGGCAGCACATTGTGGGACATGCTGCATGATATGGAACACGGCACCACGATCATCAGGCACGCTATGGTGCACCGGACAGCAGCAGAATGGCACATCATGGGAGATGCACCGTATCACTCGGACACAGCGCATGCGCGAAGAATGAGCCATGTAAAATGCCCCAAGTCATGTAGATGCACCAACCAGGCCACGCATGCACTGGGAATGCACTGTACAGTAATTGGTGCATCACACAGATGCTCTGTGCAAAGTGAGATGAGCTGGGAGCAATTATGCTATTTAGAGAGAATGCGCCCCAAACAACCTCATCAACCACGCATGGGCAACTGAGCCGATTAGCATCTCATTAACAGGTGCTCAGGCCTCATTTGCATGCCCTGAGCCATAAATGCTCCAAATTCAGCAGGCTGAGTCCAGGACACTGAGAGGAGTCAGTGCCTACAGGGTGAGTGTACAGCCATGTTTACAGGGCTACAGCACACACTGGTGTATCTGCATTGGAGCGTGCATGACTGATGGGACCCTAGTACACTGCATGTGGGACCAGACATCCATTAGGTGGCACCCATGGCAAACCATGTTGTACAACTGCAGGGATGTATCCACAGGGCGACAATGGACTGGTTCCAGCCAAGTCCACAGCGGATGATCGGATCACAGGGACACACATAGCACAGCACGTACGGAGCACCATTGCCAATGTGTGGTGTGGTTGGCAGTGCGCTGAGGCGGTGTAATGTGGGACGGGGGGATGTGACATGTACAGAGGACCACACAATGTACACAGGGACACAGGGATGGGACGTATGGCTGGGGGTGGACTGCACTGTGAGGTGGATGCAGCGCCATGCCACAGGTAGGTACATCACACAGTGCAACACCCATGCAGGCACAGTGTCACCACTGCCAGCACGCTACTGCCACCACCCTAACAGTGCATGCCACCACATGGTAGTCCCCCTCCACCCTGCAGCCATCTCAGGGGTGGCACCCAGGTATGATGTGGCACCATAGTGGTGGAACACACGCTGCAGGGGTACTGGGACATACCCACGGCAGACAGGTCAGTGTCACACACCCTGTGATGGCTACTCAGTACCCCAACCATGGCCTGGGTGCTGTGTGTGGCACGTGCGCCATCCCACATGGACCACAAACCATGGTGCATGTCCACCTGTGCTCAGCTGCCCACACGCGGACCACAGCACAGGCCACTGGCAACACAGACCAAGGTGAGGCTGCAGACAGTGGGAGATGGGTGCAGGTCGATGTGTACACACAGGCAGGTCTGACACCAAATTGCTTCTCCCAACAGTGTTCGACATGTCTGAGGAGGCAAGTGCCGCCACCAGGTGGCAACCAAACTTCACGAAGGATGGGGAGGGAGCACTCATTGAGGCATGCCACCTACACCTGGATGTACTCACTGGCATGGGTGGCAGAAGGACAGTGCGTGCGGAGGACTGGGAGGAGGTGGCCTGGCACATGAACGTGGTGACACCATTTAACTGCACGGTGCAGGAGTGCCATAAGCATTGGAATGACGGCCGATGGAGGGCCAAGGAGAGGGTGGGCAGCATCCAGGCATCCCTGCGGCTGACAGGGGGAGGACCCAGCTTGGTGGCACAGCTCAGCCCCAACGAGGCCCTCCTGGCCGCCAGTGTGTCGGGGTCAGCCGTGCATGCGTCCCAGGGGGTGGCTTCCAGATGGGGGGGCAGCCCGTCACAGCATGGTGAGTAGCTGTGCATCCTGTCCAGGCCTTGCCATGGACAGGCATGCGTACCTGGCAGTGTGTTGCTGACCATGCTGTGTGTCATGTGCATCCTGTGCATTAACCATGTTTTCCTTTCTCTCTTCTACAGCTCCATCATGACTCCAGAGTGCGACCATGGCCAATTGTGCAGCCCCCATTCGCGATGATGTGGGCCCACCCCATGGGGCCAATGACACTAACATGGATGTGTCCGCACCTGCAATGTCCACACTCCGCACACCACAGGTCATGGTCCCGGTGGCAGAGAGCCCTGCGGACCCCTCCGCCAGTACTGGCGGTACTGAAGGTGGGTACATCGCATGGTTGGGGGGCCAGGCTGGGTTGTCTGATGCTGACCCGGAAGAGGTGGTGGACATTGCGGACACACTCATCATGCTTGCCAGTGGCTTGCAGGGTGAGGGCATTGGCACCGACACATGTTCAACCATCAGCAGCGCCACTGCCATGGTCGACGGTGGTGCACATGGTGCGGGGATGCCTGTGTACAGGACCCTGAGTGCCAACAGCGTTCCCACCATGCTGGACACTGGTGCAGTGGTGGCACAGCTGCCTGGGGCTGTGTGTGCCATGCCCCCTGTACCGCTGCCCAGTGCAGTGCTGGTGGCATCGGTGGCATCCAGGCAGGGTGCCAGTGTGCACACACCTGCTACAGTGGGCCCGGTGGATGACATACATGGACAGCAAGTGGCTGTGCCCAGCCCAGACATGCACACAGCAAAGCCTGACAGGGTACATCCACTGCCCGTGGATGACCCTGGTGAGGCCTACCCATCCCCAGTATGTCGGCGCCGCCACCATGCCACATCACCTGCCAATGACATGGGTGTCTACCTTGACCTGTTGTGGGCAACTGTGAAAAGTCAGGAGGCACTCTGGGCAGAGTTCCAGAGCCACAGGGCCATCATGGTCCAGGAGCATGAGTCCAGCGGTGGCGTGGCGTGCTCAGATGTTGGCTGAGAAATGCCTTATGCGGGTGGGCATGTCCACAGCCATGGAGTGGATCATGGCTGCTGCAGAAACAGTGGCTGCATGCACAGCACACCGTGGACAACGTGCATCCAGCCAGATACCCAGGAGCACGTCCCAGACACCTCGACAATGGGGCCAGGTGGGCACCTTGCTGCTGACCCCATCGCCACTGGCATCCACTCCCACCAGCCATGGCTCAGCTGGTGGGCATAGGATGGCCATCCCACTGAGCACCCATTCACGGTCTCAGTGCAGCACCCCTGAGGGTTCCATGGGGACACCCCATGTGGCCGGTGGTGGCACTCCCATCACCAGCGGCCATGGCAGAGGCCGCCTGTGTGTCCATGGCGGTTGTGGGGCAGCCCTGTGATGTCCATGCCCAGGGGCCTGTGGTGGCGGGTGGCATGCCTGTGCATACAGGCTGCCCTGCTGGTGATGCCAGTGCCGCAGTGCGTGGCAGTCACCAGCCACACCGGTTGCCTTGGCACCCCCCTATGCTGCCTGCACAGGTTTTCTGGAGTGTTTGTGTGTACCGCTGTCGTGCCATGTGTCATGGGAATGATGAGTGCATTACGATGCTTGCAGTGCCCATGTCATGGCCGCAGTGCACATTGACCTGTGACAGTGTGGACATGGCCTGGGTGGTTCTGGGGTGGTGCATGTATGGTGCCTGTGTTTGAGTGTGTATGTCTCCCACTGTGTGCATGTGCCTGCATGTGCGCCCCATGTGGCATACGGTGCCCACCATTCCTCCATCATGCTGTCCCTACACTGTGGTGCTCACACCTGCACATGTACCAACCTGTGTACTCACCTGCGTGTCCCGAAGTGTTCCTCCACCACTCATGTGCGATATGCCCATGCTCTTGCTGCCAGCCTGGGATCCCTGCACCCATGTCCTCCTTCTTCTCCATGGTCCCCAGGGTGTGCCTTTGCTGCACCCTCCTCCACCCCCTCCTCCTCCCCGGAACTGTCGCCCTCACTGGACTCGACAGGTATCCCATGGTCATGGGTCATGTTGTGTAGCATACAACAGGCCAGGAATATGCCACAGGGCTTCTCAGGGCTGTACTGTAGGGCACCACCTGATCGACACAGGCAACGGAAACGCATCTTCAGCATGCCAAAGACATGCTCAATGATGGCGCGTGTTGCGATGCGTGCCTCATTGTAGTGTTCTTCCACCACTGTTTAGGGTTGTTGGATGGGGGTGAGGAACCAGGGCCGCAATGGGTATGTGGCGTCACCTGTGGGGGAAGACGTGTCTCCATTAGTACATGGTGTTACACTGTGGCGTGTGCCCCAACCCCGTCCCACCCTCTGTGCTGTATGCCCCTGTCCTGCTCCCGCACCCATGCAGCCGCATGCCTGGTGGTCCTGCATCCCTGCCCTGGATGCCCTTGCCTGCCCCGTCCATCTTGTGGTGCACATCAGTCTCATGCCACCCTGCATCTGCCTATGCATCCTTCCACACCTCTGTTGTCCCAGTGCTCCCATGCCTGTGACTGCCCGCCCACAGCCCACCCCATGTGTCCCAGACATGGTACCACCCTGTGCTGCTGGTGCTCAGTCACATGTACCTAACAGGTGTCCACTTTGGATGTCCCTGGCCTAGAACCTCATGCAGAGTGCCAACTGGTGCAATATATATGCATCATGTGCACTCCCAGGGTGTGTGGTGCAGACATCGGTGATGCGCCCAGTGGCATCGCACACCACCTGGCAGTTCACTGAATGGTACCCCTTTCCATTCACGTATGTGATGCCCTCCTCACCAGGTGGTGCACGGATTGCCACATGGGTGCAGTTGATGGCCCCTATGACACCTGGCATGCATGCCACCCTGTGGAACCCCTGCATGTTTTCTGTCTGCTCTGCCTGCATTCTGGGGAATTTGATGTATTCCAAAGCATGCGGGAGCAGTGCAGTGAGGAACTGTGTGAGGAGGCGGGACTTTGAGGCCTGTGATATGCCAGTGGTGTCCCCAGTAGGCCTCTGGAAGGTTCTCGTGGTGAGCAGGCACATGACCGTTGTCACCTTGGTTTCCACCGAGATGGCATGATCTCGTGCGGTGGGTGCTTGCATCACATCATGACACAGCTCACATAGTTGCCTCAGCATGGCCCTGGTGAGGCAGTATCACCCAACTGTCTCCACCTCTGTCAGCTGCTCAAAGGACAGATGGGCGCGGGTACCGCCGTGAGGCTGGCCGCCTATGGTTCCTTCCAGTGCCCTGCCTCCTCCTCCTCCTCATTAGGGCACCTGCAATGGCAACCGCTGCAGGGTCCATCCCCTCTGTCGCTGTGGCCCTCTGGTGTAGCTTTCTGCCCTGTGTTGTTGCTGGCAGTTTGCCTGTCTGTGCTTCTCCCTCTGTCTGGTTCCACTTCCCCTCTGACTCTGGCTGTGTGCTGCTGTCATCGTTCCATTGACGGCCTGCTGGTGTGCTGGACTTAAGTCTCCTTCTTTTGTACTTATCTTTCTTTGGTGCATCTTGGATTTGCACTGGATTTGCTCCATTGATGCACCCTGGTTGTGCTCTGTGAATCGGGTTGAGCTGTGTATGCATGGGTACGCCTCCTGTATAAGCACCGCATGTCATTACGTTGCACCTATGGTGCATGTCTTTAGGTGCAGGGCATCTCATTTGCACTGGGTCTTTCTCCCTGTTCCTGAATTGGCCTCCGGCGCATTTCTGACTTGCGTCGGCGCATCTGATTTGCGCTTGGTGCATCTGTTTTGTGAATCCTGCCCACAGTATCAAAATGCATGAAAGAATTCCAATTCCATGGCTAAGGCCAGACAGGAAAAATACACAGATTTCACAATACAATACAATTACTATATAAAATCAAATTAAAAAGGACCAACATACACACCAGGATTTAAAAAATGGAGAGGTGCCCCATTACACATATAAATAGCACTTTCACCTAATAGCAGCATGTAACAATATAGAAACATAGAAACAGAGAACGTGACAGCAGAAGGAGACCTTTTGGTCCATCCAGTCTGCCTTGTAGTAGCCCTGCTTAGAATTTCACTACCACCTACTATCTGTTTTGTGTGAGGACTCCTTTGTGCCTATCCCATGCAATTTTGAATGCACTCACTGTCTTGGCCCCCACCACCTCCTCCGGGGGCAGGCCATTCCAAGCGTCCACCACCCTCTCTGTGAAGAAGAACTTCCTGCTGTTAGTGGTGAACCTGCCTCCTTTTAGCCTTAGGTCATGTCCCCTAGTCTTACTGTCTTCTCTGAGGTGAAAGAGTTCATATGCTTGCACCCTATTTACTCCCTTGATGTATCTGAAGGTTTCTATCATGTCTCCTCTCTCTCTTCTCTGTTCCAAGGAATATATGTTTCATTCCTTCAGTCTTTCCTCGTAGGATATGTCATGCAGATCCTGCACCATTTTAGTTGCCCTCCTCTGTACTGTCTCCAATCTGCTGATGTCCTTTTTGAGGTGGGACCTCCAAAACTGGACACCGTACTCTAGGTGTGGTCTGATCAGCACTCTGTAAAGTGGCAGATCCACCTTCCTTTTCCTGCTAGTGATTCCCCTCCCTAGGCATCCCAGCAATCCATGTGCCCTGAGTGCTGCCTTCTCACACTATTTCCCTACTTTCAAGTCATCTGCGATCATAATGCCCAGATCATGTTCCTGGTTTGAGGCAGTTAGTTCCTCCCCACCCAGGAAATATGTTTTACTTGGATTACTTTTGCCCATGTACATCACCTTGCACTTTTTGCCATTGAATCTCACTGCCACGCTCCCGACCACTCCTCGAGTTTCCTTTGGTCCATTTCCATCCTTCCCACTCTTTCTGTGGAGTCTACTCTGTTACATATCTTAGTGTCATCAGTAAATAAACACACCTTTCCTTCTAGCCCCTCCGTGATGTCCACTATGAAGAGTGGTGGCCCCAGTACTGAGCCCTGGGGTACTCCACTGGTCAATTTTTCTTCTGGTTACACTGCTCCATTTACCTGAACCCTCTGAGTTCTGCCTTGTAGCCAGTTCTTCACCCAGTTTACCACTACCTGACCTACCCCTGCATGGTCTAATTTCTTTCCAGCCTTCTGTGTGGTACCGAATCAAAGGCCTTGCTAAAGTCAAGGTAGATCACGTCCAACACCTCGCCTTGGTCCACCTCCCTGATAACCCAGTCAAAGAACTCAATCAGATTGGTCTGGCATAACCTGCCCACTGTGAAACCATGCTGCATTGGGTCCTACCACCTGCTGGCTTCAAGGAATGCTGCTATCCTCTGTTTGAGCAATGTCTCCATCAGTTTACCCACTATGAATGTGAGACCTACTGGTCTGTAGTTTCCTACTTCTTCTCTGCTACCTGATTTGTGGAGTGGGACCAAGGTTGCCATTTTCCAGTTCTCGGGTACCACTCTGCTTTCCAAGGAGCTGGTGAATAGTTTTGCCAGTGGTGCTGCTAGTTCGTTTCTCAGCTCCTTCAGTATTCTTGGATGTATCCCATCTGGTCCCATGGCTGTGTCCACTTGTAGTTCATTTAGTGCTTCCAATACCTGAATTTCTGTGAAGAGACTAGCATCAACCCCTGGACTGGAGTGCCTCCCTTAGGGAGTGCTGGGCCGTCCCCTGGATCTTCTTCTGTAAATACAGAGCAGAAGTACCTGTTTAGCATAACAACTGGCTATACCAACTGAATAAAGGAATTACTGGTTTTTATAAAAGTACAGGGCAATTTCCATTTGTACCCCAGATCCCCACCAATGAAGACACAGACAGGTATGTGTAGGTGCTCAGATCTGGCAATTAATTTACTCAATTCTTTGATTTCAAGTATCCATTTCAATCCATAACTCCATACATATATGTACATCAGACATATTTCCATATAAACATCATACATTTCAAATCCACTTCATCATGCAATAACTTATTTCTTAATTTTCTTCTCCTGTATTCTCTTAACTTCTTGTCCCCCAAGATGTACATCATGGGGGCCTGACTCTTCATCCTCTTCTGCTCAGAGAATGCAGTGCTACATCATACCCTGCTTCCTGTTGTGTTGTCTTATGTCCTATTTATTATTTATTCCCCCTTATTAACCCCATCCTATCCTCCCCTCCCCTATTTTCCACTATTCCACCTCCCACTTACGATGGATAGTGGACATCCCCATATGCTATTCTCTCCCGCATCCAGGGCTCAATTGCATCAGCAATTTCTGAGTTGAAAATAGCCAGGCCTAGCCCGGAGAGGTGAACCCTGTCCCCCCCTATGGTACTCGTCATTCTGCTCTACCACACCTCTGTGTATAACTTCCCCCCCAGTTCCTCAAATTCCCTGCCCACCCTGGCATTCATATGCTTCCTGGCCCTGTCCATGGCCTTTTGACTTTGTGCGTGCCTCCACACCCTTCTCGGAATAATTTCCAACCAAACCAGAGTAACCTCGGCCACCATTCTTTAATCTCATTAACGTCCTCCTTTATCTGATAAAATATGTCCAGCCATGGTCTGGTCCCTAAGTCATTCCCAATGGATGACTGTGAGAGCCAGGTGACTGTGATCCCTTATCATTTTTCTCAGTAGCAGCACCAGCTGTGCCCACTTCATGCCACGCATGCCTCTCCAGGTCAGCTTGATCAAACTGAGGTCCAAATACAGCTGCCCCCCCAATCCTTCTGGATGCCCATTTTTCTGCCCAGTGGACAAAGGAGTGACCACAGATCCAGGCCTCCAACCTCCTTGTACACCCTGAATAAAACCATAAACAAAGACAGAAATTAGGTCTCGAACAGCAGTCCAACCCTGTCTGCTACCCCGTTGCTATAAAAAGAAACTCCTTTTCAGGGCCAATCCCCCCATTACTGATGGCGAGGGATCAGAGGAACTGTTCTATCTTGGTGCTCCTTGATCTCTCTTCAGCTTTTGACACTGTAGACCATGGGGTGCGGCATGGACGTCTGAGGTCCATCTGTGGCCTATCAGGTATGGTCCTTAGGTGGTTTACATCTTTCCTCGCTGGCGGGAGTCAGAGAGTGGTGTTGGGGATTTTTTCCTCGGACCCTTTCTCCCTGCCGTGTGGGGTTCCTCAGGGTTCAGTGCTGTCTCCCATGCTGTTTGCAGTATATATGCTGCCTCTAGGAGACATTGTAAGATGGTATGGGCTAAGGTTTCACTGCTATGCAGATGATACCCAGCTCTACCTGTCTTTCACCCCAGACCAGTATAGAGCTGTCTCGGTACTTAATACCTGCCTCACTGAAATCCAGGACTGGATGAACTCGAGCTGGTTAAAGTTGAACACCGGAAAGACGGAGGTGATGGTAGTGGACCCAGATCACCGGATAGAGGGGTTTACGGCTGATCAGCCCTCTGGAATTTTTCTCGGGGGCTCTCAGCTCCTATCCTCCGAAAGGGTGCGAAACCTGGGGGTAATGGTCGACAATGGGCTGACTTCATGATCTCAGGTGTCGGACGTCGTCAAGTCTTGCTTTTATCATCTTAGGAATATCTCCAGGATTAAGCACCTGGTTCCATCCAGGGACTTGTCTACATTAGTCCATGCCTTTGTGACTTCGTGTCTTGATTATTGTAACTCCCTGTACTTAGGGCTTTCTGGGGTTGAAATCCACTGCCTGCAGCTCGTGCAGAATGCAGCAGCACAATTGCTAACTGGGGCTTCTCAAGTATCTCATATTACCCCGGTGCTGCACGATCTACACTGGCTGCCGATTAGATGGCGGATCACCTTTAAAGTTGGTTTACTGACTTATAAAGCACTACATGGACTGGGCCCTGACTACTTGAAAGAGCTTCTCGTTCCTTACCATCCGGTGTGACAGCTGCAGTCGGCTGACGAGGCGGTGTCTTTGAAATCTTCTGGGGCCCATGCCTTTATGCACGCAGCCCCGACCCTCTGGAATTCTCTACCCCGTCAGCTTCAGGAGTGCATGACTGTGGAGGGGTTTAAACAGGCATTGAAAACCTTTTTATGAAGTCTCGCCTATGATAGCTCCATATAATTCTGATTCCCTGTTATTTATTATATCTGTATGCTACTTATTTATTATTATGTCTACTGCTTTATATGGCTGTTTTATCTTTTTGTAAAGTGCCTTGATGGCCAGAAAGGCCCTTATGCGAAATCAAATTTATTATTATTATTTATATTATTATAATTACTTTTATATAGCTATTCCCAGCCTGTTTATGAGGGAAGTAAGAAAAAACATTAGTAAGAATGCATCACATTGCAAAAATATCTTTTAAAACAATTAAAAGACCACCTCCCCTTCTGTTTGATGTCCCTGGTGTGCTGCCCTGTGCTGCCAATTCAGAAGTCTCCCCATTGTGGAATGAATGGGATGAGTGCCTATTAGGGTCCTCCCCCAGGAAAGCCAAACCTTTCTTTAGTACAGCCACTGCTTGTGAGCCCATTACCTGGGATCCATCTCCATGTAAAAACATCAGAGGGTTTTTATCCCCTGGGCTCCCTGCCGTGTACTCGTACAGGGCCCCTACCAAACATATGGTGACATTCATGTGCCTTCGTAACAGGACTCTCTTTTCCTTTCCTGCCTGGCTGGTCTTTGACCATCTAACTAGCACTGATATCCCCTCTCCTGACCACACCATGTCCTCCCAATGCAGTCCTGCAGAACTGTCCTGTTTTCCGTGTCCTACCACCTCGCTGACCCTAAAAGCCCACAGTACATGGTGGTATACACTGCTCAAAATAAAACTGCTTTGCTACTGGACATGCATACCTGGTGCAGGGTCTCCATTAACCACTCCAGCAGCACCTCAGTAAGAGGCCTTCTACTGTCCTGTGCCTTGTTGGCTCCCCATAGCCAGCCCTACATCATGCACCTTATTAAGTTACTTATCTTCGGGTCCTCCCACCCTTTTAGGGTACAAATCTGACCTATTGCTTCTAAATGAACCCCCATGGTAGCATGTGCCATCTTATTTCTCTACCCAGCTACTATAAATTGCGTTAACTGATTCTCTGTTACTACCCCACTTACCTTACAGCCATTTTGTGTTTCATATGGTTTTCTGCTCCTGGGGGACCAGGGAGTTGCAAAACAACTGTTTGACTCCCTCAATCCAATCTTCCAAATGTAGTCCAAAATTGCCGTCTGTCCAGGCTCTGTTCCTGGGGTGATGCAATGCAACTTGACCATCTGTAGGTGGGAAAGGCAGTCAGCTATCACGTTATCCACACTGTCTATGTGCCTAGGCCTAAATGACATGTTCAATTTAAGTCCCCTCAAAACCAACCACCTCAAAACTCTCATAACCCTCTCGGACATCACCCCCTACTTGTTTAGTATGTCCACGACTGTCCTGTTGTCACTCCAAAATGTGACCTTCTGGTACTTGAGAGCCTCCCCCATACTTCCATTGCTACCCATATGGGGAAGATCTCCAAAAAGGTGATACCCCTTGTCACTCCGGCCTGAAACCACATGCTGGACCAGGCTACGGCAAACCATTTTCCCCCCAAAGTATGCTCCCATAACACTATCCCTGGCTGCATCAGTGTATTGCTGCAGGTCCGTGTTAAAAAACAACTCTTCCGGCCAGAAGGTCCTACTGTTGTAACTGCTCAAAAAACATCTCCCACACCTCCAGGTCTTCCCTGGTTCCCATAGTTATGTCCACGCAGTGATGCTGCCTAGAAACACCTTGTGTCACCCTAGCCAGGTGCCGTGTAAATGTGCCACCTGGCACTATGGCTCTACAAGTGAAATTCAGATGCCCCATCAACTGCTGTACCTACTGCAGCTGCACCCTGCACCTAGCCTTGATCACCCCTAACAGTGCTTTCAATTTCTTCATTTTGGAATCTGGGAGCCTAAATAACTCCCCCTTGGTATCTATCTCAATACCAAGGAATTTAATCTGCTGACTAGGATCCTCTGTTTTGTCTGGAGACAGTGGCACCCCTAACTCCCGGCACTTGGCCTCGAAGTCCCTCAACATCCTTTCTGTTTGCTGTCTCCCTTCCCCAATTAATGGAAAGTTGTCCAGGTAGTGAATCACTGCCCTGTAGCCATATCTCATCTGAAAAGCCCATTGTAGCCATGTGCTGAACATCTTGAATGTAGCACATGCGACAGAGCAGCCCATGGGCATGGCTTTATCAAAATAATAGCCATCCCCTACCTAGAACTGCAGTAAGTCCCAATCCTCAGGCCAAACCGGCAGTAGGTGAAAGGCCACCTCAATGTCCATTTTCACCAGCCATGCCCACTGTGTGGCCCTAATCAACCTGACCACTTCCTCCAAGGTAGCGTAGGTCACCCTGCTGTCTTCATCACTGATGTGATCATTAACAGAGTCCCCCCTCTGTGTATGACAGGTGGTGTATCACTCTAAATTGTCTAGCTGCTTCTTTGGGATCAAACCCAAAGGGGATATCCTCAAATTTGGCAGTGGTGGATGACAAAACGGCTCCTCCACTCTGCCAGCCATTACTTCTTTCTGAATTTTCTGTTCTAATAATGCCTCCTTACCCTTTCAGACTTCAGATTTCTTGCCTTGGTCCCTTTCCTGGACCCCTGAAAGTGCAGGCTGAAGCCCCCCTGAAAACTACCCAGCAGGGTGCAAGCTGCTTCCCTAGCTGGGTAAAACCTCAATCATTCTGCCAATACGTCTACCTTTATGGGGGTGTCTGCCCACCTCAATGACCTCCCTGCAAAACCCTTACTTGTCCTATTGGTGACCATAGTAGGCCTGGCTTCTGACCCCTCCTGCTCCCCTGCCCCTGCCCCCCCTGCTGTCCCCTATAAGAAACAAAAAGATTCTACTGCGCAAAAAGCAAGCGAAAATGTGTGAAGAACAAATAACCAATAAACAAGGGACTATATGCAAAAGGTGAGTTTAATACCAAAAAAACAAGAGCCAGAAGGTATTCCAGGCAAGCAAAAAATCCCCGGCGCTTCGGGGGAGGCAGTAGTGCTCAGTCACACATCGCTTTAAATAAAGCTATGTACAGCTGATTTCAATGTGGCATTAGGGTGACCTTTGAGCAGAACTGCTGACCTCCTGTTGGACATTAACAAAAATACTTTATAACTTTTAAACTATTAATGCACATATAAATAATACTAATACATAAACCCCAATATTAATTCATATTATAAAAAGTTATATGTGCAAAACACAATAAACGATGTTTATGTGCAACTTATATCAACAGGGACATTTAAACATACAAATCAATCTTAAACAAAAGAAGGCATTCAGATCATAGTAAATGATTCATCAAAGTGAATATTTAGTATTATTTCACTTGGAATTTGTCTGAGAGGAAAAGATTTTTTTCACTCAAGGATGATAATGATAATTTGTGGCTAGTGGGACATGGTCACCTTTGCAGACATCCAGTGCCCCTATCTCTGCTCCAACCCCTTTTCTGATGCCTATCCCCCCAACTTCCCCAACAAGCTCACCCTTGTCCTTATTCCTTATTTCCCCCAGGGCTTTTTCTAGCTGCCTCAGACCGGTGTCCCCATAGACTTAATCATCTGCTCTACATATTCCTTCACACTGCCTTCCAGTGTGATATCCTTATTACCTGACTGGGGGTCCGGTTGTGGGCCAGGCCCTGCAGGCAGAATCGGCTGGTTGTTGACGGGTGCAGGTACTGGAACCAGGGGTGCTACCAAGGCAGGTTCCGGGACTGGCGGTTCTGGCAGAAGCAAAGGGGTGGGGACAGGTGCGGGAGGTGGCACCGGAGCAGGAGGAAGTACTGGGTCAGCTGGCACTGGATCTACTGGGTTAGTATCCAATGACCTAGGTGTGGGCAGAGCCCGAGGTGCCTTTTTGCTGTCCTTCCCTCCCCTCCCTGCTTTCTGTCCCATGTCCGCATTTTGTCCTTAGCCGGGCTGGGTGGATCTGCAGCCTCCAGCAACTGGTTTGCTTTGTTCACCAGTTCCATTACTGCCTGGCAGCATTCCGCTTTGCTTGGTTTATTTAATCTAGGAGCCATAGTACAAACTTGCAAACCTGGAGAGACACAAAACAGACAATTAGCATATCATAACCTCGCTGTGTCCATCCCTGGACTACCCCCGCTCTTTATTTTATTTATTTTTTTAAAGTCAAGTCCCCAGTGAGGCCTAGCATACTTCTAGCAAAAGTATCCACTTTATTCCTTATTCTTGTATCCATCATTTTGTATAACCAACTATGATTATTATATATATATATATATATATATATATATATATATATATGCATATATAAATTTTTTGTTTGTTTTTTGCTTTTTTTTTTTTTTAATGAACCCTGCCATGGCTGACAAGCCCTCTGTCTGCCAGCCCCCCTGGAGGCTGGGGCTCATCCAATCATGAAGCCATGCTCATAAAATGGCAGCCACATGTGCCAGACCCCCCCACCTGTATCCCTTAAAACACTGTGGCCGATACCCCTATGAGGTCCCCACTGCTGCTGGTGCTGCTACTCAGGCATGCTATTTATATAGTAATATAAGCATATATATTTATGCACTAACTGTTAAACAAACATTGTGGAAAAGCAAAGGGGGCAAGGGATGGGGCTATTCTCACCCACCACCCCCCCCGCTGTGCAAAAACCATTGCGCCCCTTCATAGTGGTTGAGGAACAATGCTCCCTGAAGTCACTGTGTGGGTCTGGCCCAGGCAGTCACATGGTGATGACATCAGACACCATCACTGCGCGGTCCGTATTTGTGCCTATCCATCGATCAGACCCCCTTATTCCATGCCATACCTCAACATAAACAAGCTGTTGCAGGGAGCTCAATCAGGGAATCCAGCCCAAAATGCACCAAAAACCCCTACCCCAATCGCCAGACCTACTCGCCAGTCAGTGCTTATCTGTGTCAGCTGCCCGTGACTTTCCCCGGCTCACATGCTCCACCCATGGAAAGGGAGTGGTCGAAAAACCTCCAAGGGACCCAGGAAAAAACTCTTAAAACCTCTGGTTTCTGAATTGTAATTGGTCTACTGCACTATCTGCCTAGCAAACCGCAGTGGGCCCAACACAAAAGCCACACTATTTATGCAGGCCACCGAGCATCTCAGGCTGGGTGACCACGGGGTGATGACATCAGACGCCATCACCACGCAGCCCAGTTTTGGGCCTAGGTCGGTCGACCAGCAGCCATTTTTCCATTTTTACCTGCAGCAACTAAAACCAGCTTGTCTAGACCATCGCTTTGGAGAGCTCTCTCTCCCACCTACTATTCTCTCCTCCCTGGCTCAACCGTCGAACACTGTTGAGCTTGACGGCAGCCTGATCATACTTCAGCATCCTTTGAGGCTTGAGAACAGCTCCAAACCGAGGACATAAAACCAACATCCCTACATCCTTCTCCTCGGCTACCGAAAACTCTACTCCCCAAAGCCTGTAATTGACCAGAGCGCCTCACATTGCCTGGAAAGAATCCCAGTCCCAAAACATAAAATCCAGCTCAAAGCTGTGCCTCTTTTCTAATAAACGTTAAAAATAGACCTCAAACCACTTCATTGCAGCACAGCCTTCCAATTACTGGTTTAAATTAATTAATTTAGCAGTAACTGAGCTATGTAATCAAAACAGGAATAGATGTTTGTGCCTGTAAAATTAGTAAATAACTAGTCTATGAAAGTAGCCAACTGGCCAGATTAACTAATCAACTTTTCAGCTCAAGGTTAAGTAGGAAAAATTGCCGAAACTGATGTGCTTTTCAGAGAAATTCTCCTTAAAGCAAAATTGTGAGTTCCCTAAGCCTGTGCTCCTCCTTAAGTACCCCTGTTGCTCACCCCTCTCTCTCCTCTTACCTACTCAATCCCCTTCTCCCACCTCACCACTGCTCTGCCTCATAGCCCCTCCCCTTCTGACCTCATTTACCCCGCCCCTTCCCTCCTCCTCCCTCCCCACCTGGCTCTTCCGCTGCAATCAAGCCTTTTCAGCCCCACATACCTTGGTCTGGGCCTGTGGACAATGGAGTCTGCCCCTTTAATCAGGCAACCTTCTTTGTACAGTTACCTCAGTCTGTTCTGATGGCTTACTCCAATGTTGGGCCAATGGCCACATAGTTGGACCCATTCTGCAACAGAAACAAGATAAAGGGTATGATTAAATGCATTATTACACCTACATTTTTCTTTATATAGCATCCAAACCTTTAAAACAAACACAGACAGGTGGAATCACAGACAGCAAAAACTGACCAAAATTCAGGTGTTCATTGAGCCTAAGCCTGAGTTCCTAAACAGGAACATGGGGTTGGGGGGGAGTTGTTGCAGAAATTCACATCCGTTATGGTCCTAATTCCAATTTGTCATTCAGGCCAGGTCTGTTTGTTGCCCCCATAGTGAATATCTAATATTGTTCCCTTTTCTTTAAAATATTGTCATAGTTCCCTCCCCTCTGATGCTTGACAGGCTTTTCAATTCCCATAAATGTCACCTTACAGGTATGTTGTCCTCTTTTGGAAACACCGCCCATATGGATTGTAAGGGCATAACTGAGGTCCTGATTTTCAATGGCTAGCATGTGCTCACCAATGTGGAATCTAAACTGGCATTTCATCTTGCCTGTATAGTAACATCCACAGGTGCACATTACCAAATACACCACCCCTTCTGTAATGCATGTTATGAATCCTCTAACCAGACATGTTTTCCCTGTTTAGAAAGATGACACTCATTGCCAGTATATATAGGACACAGCATTGCAGCTATAAAAATGAATGTATTACTTGGAAAGGCTTTGCCTGGAGTTTGGTGGCCAAGCAGCCAGCCACTCCCACTTCCTGTGCTATATAGGCAGTTTCTGTCAGCCTCATTGTGAAGCATTTTTTTCTTTGCAGCTGAAGGCTCTGTCGGTTTGTCCTCTGAGCTGGTTGGGCCTCCCTGGCTGGCTGGGGCCTGTGCCCCCCAACCCCCACCTTGCTGCTCCTGCTTGTCTCTGCTGGGCTTCTGTGTTAATTTTCCTGCTTCTGGTTTGTATTTTGCCTTCGGCTGTGTGTGCTTCCTTCCTTTTGGGGGTGGAGGCTTTGTTTCTAAGCTCCTAGCATACTGCTACTCTACAGCTCATATTGCTTATTTTCAGTTACTCACAACTCTCAAATTACTTGCACTGCACCTGCAAACCTGATCTGTGTGTTTCTGCTCAACAATAGCTGCTCCATGTAACATACTCAATTACTTTCACCTGGCTCAGATTTACTTGAACTTAGCTATACAGCTCACTCATGATTGTTCTAATTACTTCATTGTAGCAGTCTCATTGCACTGCCTGATGACAGTGCTTTCAGAGCATTGTGCCTCCTTTTATTTTGTTTATTGCAGTTACAACTCAGTGTACTCAATTGTTTTCAATACTGCTGCACAGGCCTAATTGCTTCCTGCTACTGCTTTCTTTACTCCCATTGTTATTGTACCTTGTTCTACTCTGAGGTTAGCTAAAGCTCCTGCTGAGGCTATTAAATTAGCTTTTATATCTGCATGTGGTTCTCGGGCCTTCCATTGCTTCCTTGTTTGTCCTACAGCAGGGACTGGGAGGTGTTTGGGGGGGTCGTGGACAATGTGGCTAATTATTTCTGTTCTAAATCCTGTCTTCGCTGCCGAAAATCCTCAGAGTTTGTCACCTTGAATTGGCTTTGAAATGCCTGGCTGGCTTGTCCCACTATTCAGTGCTATTTGCCCTTCATTATGTAGACCTACGTGCAGGTCCACTTATTACTACTCTGTTTACTAACATACGTGCATGTTCACACTTGCTTACACAACCGCTTACTCCTTGCTTACACAAACCATTACTTCTTGCCTACTGCCATCCCCTCGGCTTCAGCCTCTGGGATTCTGCTGCACTCAATCTGCATTCGACCTTGCAAGATCTCAGCACTCAATGCTCATTATGATCTTAGCACACTGTGCTCATTCAGCTCACCAGCTTTTCAGCTCTCAATCAATTCTGGGGCATGCCAGCCATTCTATCTGGCACAGGGTTCCTGCAGCCGACAGTATTGCTCTGCATTTAGTCCGCATCTCGAGTGTGTTCAACTCGGGGTGGGATCCTTCTCACCTGGCCCACAGCTGGGAATGTCCTCACCCCGGGCTTGGCTTTAGCTGCCTGCTACGTGACAGCAGCTCCTGGTTTAGAATTTAAGACTAGTGGTGAAGGGTGGTTACGACAATCTCCTTTGGCTTTAGTGTTCCACTATAACGGTTAGCCAATGACTTTAGTGGTTTCCCTAGCAAGGCACCTTCACTGCATTCTTTCTATGACTGCCTCTGGTTCACCTGGTTTGAGTTTAGGATGGGTAGGCCAGGTAAGTGCCTCAGCAGACATTGCTTTCTTCCTGCGCCTTGGTTGCACGTATTGTTGCAGAGTTTTCTTGCACCTTCCATGGCATTCCCACCAGAGGGTTTGAGTGAGAGCCTTCCTCCAAATTGGAATATTTTTCACCTCCCTTTAATTGAGTTTTCCAAATTGCAGCTGCAGAGCCGTCACTAAATAAGCTATCCCAAGTCTGGAGGGAAGGTGACCTAGG
This sequence comes from Neoceratodus forsteri, assembly GCA_016271365.2. NCBI lineage: Eukaryota > Metazoa > Chordata > Ceratodontiformes > Ceratodontidae > Neoceratodus > Neoceratodus forsteri. Next base: position 1,145,802,133 of record CM057449.1, on the reverse strand, counting down.
CCTTGGAACCCCAGAGATTTCCTCCTCATTGGGTTTTTTTTCTCTCCTCCGTTGCCTCAGGTCATAACACTTAGTTAGCATAGGTGTTTCCTCTAGTTTCTTTAGGTAGGTTCCGCTGTTGGATGGTGGTGGAGGATGTCCTGCCATTCCCTCTCTCCTTAGGGGATCCCCTAATCTCAACGCAAACCATCAGTATCATGCTACGCAAACCTGGGCAGTCATTACATTATCCAACTGAGCATCTCATTGCATTATCAAACTGCCTATGCTTCTCTACCACTACGTTACAGTTGCTGCTCCTATGTCACAGTTACTGCTTGCTCATATGCTTCATGTTGCCTCCTTCTTTGGGGATGATTATACATTTCTTTTGGAGATTCCTAAGGTACCTTTAGTCACGGGAATTGTCCCGTGGCACCTCAAGAGGTGGAACCCTCTTCGAGGGTTCCTTGCCTTTCGTAACCCCACAGGGTAGTAATTCCTCCGGAATAGAGAGTGTGAATGGCCAAAACCAAACTAACACAGTTGCACAAGCATAACACTATACTGGCTGCATAGGTCAGTGAATTGGAAAGGCTTTGCCTGGAGTTCGATGGCTAAGCAGCCAACCAATCCCACTTCCTGAGCTATATAAGCAGTTCCTCTCAGCCTCATTGTAAAGCAGTTTTTCTTTGCCCCACCATCCTCCCCTCCTCCTCCAGTGGCAGCACTCTCTCCTTAGGGGAATTCCTAAGGTACCTTTAGTCGTGGGAATCATCCCGTGGCACCTCTAGGGGTGGAACCCTCTTCAAGGGTTCCTTGCCTTTTGTAACCCTACAGGGTGGTAATTCCTCTGGAATAGAGAGTGCGAACAGCCAAAACCAAACTAACACAGTTGCACAGGCATAACATTATACTGGCTGCATAGGTCAGTGAACTTGTTTTAAGCATGACATCAATGTTCCAAGCCCCAATTGTGCCATAATGACTGAAAGGGTTCTATGTCATAACAGCGATCATGGAAAGGCGATCACCATTACGGTGAGTGCATGTCGTCAAAAATCAATTTCAGCGATGCACACTCACAGCGCGGACAACAACGGCACCCGAGACCTATGGGTCTCCAGGGGTGCCATGCCGGGGGAGGTGAAAAACTTTAAAAAATACATGCTGCCTGCCAGCAAAAAAAAAATAAAAATAACGCACCACACCGGACCTGAATCCTGTACCCTGCGCCTCCCAGCCAACTGCCCTAACCACCATGTTAGTGGACCAGTTCGGCATCCATACCATCCCTTCCCTACCTCTCCCCCCTGTGCATGTGCATGCATGTGCATATACCCGCTACTTTCTGTCGTGGTATTTGCCCACCCCAGTATTCAGTCCCCCCGCTTGGTAGCTGTGAACACAGGCACTGTAATTGAGTCACCATTTTTGTTAGCACCCAATTTCGGTCACCTTGTTCACTGAATTGAAGATATACAAGGCTACATCAGCAAGTTTATCTGGGCATACAAAAAGCCTACATTGCACACTAGGCAGATTAGTCAGATTACTTGAACTTGGAGGCCTGAACTTCAAGGTATGGGATGTCACAATATACATCATGGCTATTCAAGTAGAGACCATTTCCAAATAGTCACCATTGTCAGAAGAAATAGAGACACAGGATCATTCCCCAAAATGGGTGTCCTTGTAATGAGAATTATATAAGATGCAAGGCACAGGGTTGGTAACAGTCATTTTTTTTATTATAGAGCTGTTTGCTCCCTGTGGTCACCTAAGCCAACCATCGGGCTCCCAACTGTCCCCAGCTCTGTCTACCTCTCCCCACAATGTCTTACCAGTGGAAATCTACAAGGAGCAGGGACCAAAAACAGTGGGGACCATCACATATGGCCACGTGGAGACAAGTGATTTCTAGTTTTTCTCCCTGCCCCCCCCCAGCAATGACAAACATAGTGAGCGTGTGCATGGGGAGGCGCATGAGTGCTTCTGGAAACCAAGTGTTTCTTCCAACCTCCCCTATGTTATAGCAGTCCCCGACCCATGCTCTGACATCTGACTGCCACTGAGTGTCAGCCGAGAGTGAGGAAAAGTACCTCCCCAATCCAGGAGATGAGAGCAGCCCAGCGACTGCTACAGTCATCTCGCGGCCCTCCCCCAGCCAACCCCTGGTGGCCCGAGCTCCCTCCTTAACTCAGGCCACCAGCATAGCATGAGGTGTAGCATCTAGCGCCTCAACTCTTAGTACCAGCAGGCCAGTGGCAACAGTCATTTTTAACCCTCAACCATCCTTTCTTAGAGACACCAGTTGCTAACAGTCACTCATAATCAGTCAAGATACTCAGCTGTACTAACAGATCCCTGAAAAGTAGCATTTACCAGCCTATATGGGGCAACACTAACATCTGCATAAATGGTAGAAAAATCAATTAAACTGTTTAGAGAGAACATGTCATTGCAGGTATACAAGATCTCATCCTGCAGGGGTACAAAGCCTTCAGCATCCTACAGACTGCATATCATCTACTGGCAATCAATCACTATAAATATATGCAGATTCAGTGTGTTCTTTGCTGTAAGGGCAGCAAGAATCCTACCAAACATTCTCCTACTGAATAAGAGGATAAGCTCTTTCACAACTTGAAAAACTCATGCAGCATCTCAGGATGGTACAGGCCCATTGTTAAGAAGTTCCATGGGAAAGTGGAAGAAGCAACTACCTGGTGGTCCAAGGCTTTTGATATGGACATGGAAAAGTAGAAGTAGGAGGACCTCTGTGTAATTTCAAAAAGTGCTTCCTCTCTTTTTTTTAAAGCTCATCTTTATTATTGGCCCATAGCAATACATTTCAAGTTACATACAATCACATGTGCAGTAAATCATATCAGGCAAGGCATGCAAGTGGTTTGCATCATACAAAACCAAGACATTAATGCTACTTATATGTTCCCCACATACCCTGAACATTTCAATTGCTCATCTGCGGTTTTATATATGATGTGACACTATGGTCTCCATGAAGAAGTGCTACCTCTCTAATAGACCATAAAATCCAACAGTTCAAGACCCTCTACAACCCATATTACACTCCAACAAAACACCACAGGATTGGAGTCCTCCCTCCAGCCTAGTATTACAAGGGTGGCCATCCTGAAGGAAATATGTTACATGTCATGTGATAATGTCCTTTGGTAACCCAGTTCTGCACCTCTTGAAATTTGTATTTAAACACTTTACTTAGCATAGAGAACTTACTCTCTCCAGAAATGTGCACTGCTGGAAATACTGTATGATCCAACAGCAGGTTATGACCAGTAAGAGACGTGCTATATCCCTCTTTGTAGTGGTTGCCAAAAAACAAATTCTCAATTGTGACTGGATAAGACAGCCCCCACACAAGCAGAATGGCTGGCAGAAATTGTTTAAGCTCTGTAACCAGAGAAGCTGGCACATGGTATGTAATCAGTCCCCAAGGCTTACATATGGAAATTTGAAAACCTGGAGGTCCTTTTGACAATCACTGATGAAAACATCTACAAAGTTAGTTGAGTAACAATGGTTAGAGTGGATCTACAATGCCAGTTCAACAACACTTTTGCTGACCGGCATCTCAGCAATGGGATTTATGTCGACCGCACGTTGCAGTTGACATAAATCCCATATGTCTCCTGGTCCTGTTTTTCTACCGGGGTATTTCACCCTCCAACTTCCCATGTGGGGGCTCTGTCCCCGCACCCCCGTACTTGGATTATCAACTCAGTCGGAATTGATTTGGGAAGGGGGTGCAGGACCAGGAGACAGTGCACCCCTGTCTCGGGTGCACCAACACAGTGACCTGTTGGCAAAGTGTCGATTTTGCCGACAGTGAGATATGTTACTGTGTTGGTGTCGCCGTCAGGTCAGCATACCAGTTAGAGCATCCCATCCCCTTGTTATCAAATGGTTTCACCATTAGATACAGACTTCTGTGTTCCCATATATGGAGACTCCCATCATTGTGACCCTGGTAGCCTGACTAGGCTCCAAACGTACATGTTTCTAAAATACAGTCTCCTTCTCTCCAGCACAACCCCACATACTTGAGCACTAAGAAGTTAAAAACAGTATACCAAGGTCAGTGCTATATTCCTAGAAACTGAAACTGTGGGTTATGGTAGCTGCACACTTGAAAAAATGTCAACATTATCAGAAAGTACCGCACAAAGTTTGATCAGGTACTGTAAGTAGCACACCTCACACTGCAAGGACTGAATTCCAAACATTTATTTCAGCCTATTTACATTCCTGGTGGGCTTCTTTTCGGTTTTCACACAGTCTTATCAGGATAAAACTGGCAAGTTAGAAAAACAAGTCTATACATAGCCAAATATTTCTTAATCCATTGTGCAGTCCCCCAGCTCCAGGGTGACTGGGAAGGTGTGCACACCTGTGCACACTTATGTAATGCTAACATTTTGGCTTATGCTTTCATTAGAGCTGATGACATAGCCTGAACCACCTGTTTAAGTGAATTAATACATCCATAATAATTAGGTGGGAATGTCATCAGAAGCCTCATTCTTGCTCCCAGTTAGGACAGCATGGTCTGAGTCCACATCCATTTTGCAATAAAGTGCTCTTGAGCAATGAATCAAAAATAAAAAAAATCAGTGCAAATATGTGCAGAAATAAAGTGCACTGTGTGAAATGCCAGTGCTTAAAATTGCCATATGGTAAATTGAGGGTGATAAGGGAAAGGGATGGGCAGTGTTGGCAACAAACAGCAGTCCAGGATAGCCATAATGTCAATCAAGGCAACAACATAATGGTAATCCTTCACTGAGGCTTTGGGTGCCAAAGTTTCCAATTGCTTAATCCAATATAATTCTGTCTGTGCAAGCCTCTTCCTGCAGTTCCTACCTATGGCAGTCAGTATTGCTTTTCCACTGCAGTGAATTGCAGATTGACTAGAGAGCCATGTCCTGCCTCCTCAAAACATCTTGCCATCACATAAATTGGATTTTTGTTCCTGACTTCACTGTATGTTCTCCAATCCTATTTTTTTAACCTCCCCAGGTACCCATACCACAGGTGCATATCAGTAGATAGATGACCTCCCATGCCCTTCCCCCCATGGTAATGCCATTGATGAATGTATTCGTCTTTAGCTCTTTGCCTGATAAAGGATGTCTGAAGGTATACGAGTCTCTGGTATTACTGCAGTGGTTACATTGACCACAGTGAAAGTTCCCGTTTGGTGCTTCTGGTAGCCAAGTCTGTCTTTCAGATGTGTACCTTTTGTTGTAATGTAATGATATATCAAGTTTTAGCACACATCAGTGTTTGTTTATAGCAGCAACCACTTTCACAGGACCATCTTTGTATGTTGTCACAATCTTGAATTTTGGCATCTCCCAGGTATGTGTTTTTATGTTTGCTTACACGCATGTGCAAGAAACATAGTGCCATCATCCGAGTTTTCCAGAGGAGTGTCAGCCTCTTCCAATTCAGTCAGTGTGTTTGCAGGCGCGGTCGCAGTGCACCAATCACTGCTCCAGCTGTCTGTGACAGCTGAAAATGCAGTGGAATACAGTTGAAAAGGAGAGCTCCGCTTCAGTGAGCAGAGCTCCCCCCTCAACTCGCACGCATGCATAGTGCGTGCTGACGCGCTTCCTCCCACACACATACAGTATAGCCGACGGGTGCCCAATGCCCGTCGGCTCCAAGACCCCACCAAACAGTTTGACAGCTGCTACGCTGGGAGCCCACCCCAGCATGGCACTAGCCCATGGGACAACAGGGTGCCCAATCCCTGTCGGCTCCAGCCCCCAAACATCCTTTCCAGCTGCCACGCTGGGAGCCCACCTCAGCGTGGCAACGTCCACAGTCATCTTAATAATTAAAAAAAAAACTGTAAATTAAAAACGGTCCCTCGCAGTCTCCCTGTCCCCACCCGCACCCACCCACTGCGCACCCTGCCTCCCTACACACACCCCATACTTACCTCTGGAGTCTGGCACGACGATCTTCGTGGAGTGGAAACACGCCTGCACTCTTCAAAGCCAACCACGAACTGAGGAAATGCGGTAAGCTATATAATGTAATAGATAGGGTTTTTTCAACTTTTCTGCATATCTCGGGCATTTTTGGAATTTTGCAAATTTTCAACATGGGGTTTTTGGGACCCCTTCTTATGAATGCTGTCATTGTTATGGCGTTATTCGGGCCCGAAGGGTGATTTCGCAGTCACTGCGCGAAATCACCTTTCGGGACTGATTAACAAAACAACACTGCCAGTGTTCATAAGGTGGGCTCTCAAGAAGCCTATTTTGAAAATTTGGTGGAAAATTCAAAAATGACTGTTTTACAAGCATCGTTGTGCAGTTCCTGCACTCTACGTAAGATTCGCGAATTTTCAATATTTTCACTCCAGATTTTCAACATTGCCATTTTACCACTTTCTTATAGTATAGCTGTCATTTTTCACATCTCACCCAAAATGTGTTTCCGCCCATGTAGCGCACAAAGGCGCAATCGATGTGCGAAATCAATGTACGGGACACATTAAGAAAATCACAGTGACACTGTTCATGAGCAGAGGTCTCAAAATGGCTATGTTGAAAATTTGGTGACAAAATTCCCAAAAATGACTGTTTTAGAAGCGCACGTTGTGCAGTTCCTACGCACGCTGGCAAGTTTGCAAATTTGTAATATTTTGCACACCAGATTTTCAACAGTGCCATTTTATCGCACTTCCTTATGCAGTAACAGCTACCATTTTCACATCTCGCCTAAAATTTGTTTCTGCATATGTAGCTAATAATGGTACAGTCGATGTCTAAAACAATGTTTGGGACTGATTAAGAAAATCACAGTGACACTGATCATGAGCAGAGGTCTTAAAATGGCTATGTTGAAAATTTGGTGACAAAACTCCATAAAATGACTGTGTTACAAATGAGCATTATGCAGTTTCCACGCACCCTCGTAAGTTCATGAATTTGTAATATTTTAAGTCCAGATTTTCACCAGTGACATTTTTCCACACCTCCTTATGAACAGCATGGCTGTCATTTTCCACAACATGGCCGAAATGTGTTTTCACACTTTCAGCGCAGAAATGCATGATCGCTGTGGGAAATCATTGTTCGGGACAGATAAAGAAAATCACACTGACAATGTTCATGATCGGAGGTCCCAAAATGCCTGTGTTAACAATCTGCTGTAAAAAATCCCCAAACTAGTTACATTACGAGATGTGCATTGCACAGTTTCTATACTGCTCGTTGACTTCACCAGTTTTTAAGATTTTCACATCAGATTTTCAACATTGCCATTTTTACACCTCCCATGAACAGTACCGCTGTCATTTTCACATCTTGTTGAATGTGTTTTGCACCTGTGGTGCCAAATGCATGATCACTGTGCAAAAACAGTTTTAAACTAACAAACTGATATTGCCACTGTTCATGAGGTGGGGTCACAAAAAACATGTTGAAAATTTGGAGTGAAAATACCAACGAATGCCTGAGGCGTTAGGGTTTCCGACTATAACGCCCCACCCTGTAGAGAATGACAGGCATCAGGGGTGTGACTTGGGATTCTTGCCTGTAATGCTCATACCATTCCACCCCCACCCACACCCTGCAGCCAGTGAGAGGCATCAAGGTGTGCCTCGGACTCTTCGGGCCCAAACATTACCTCATTCTCCTATACCGCACCCATCTCACCGTATTTCCTGATGGAATGGGGTGTGCATAAGGGCCAAAGACCCCAAGGCACACCATGACACTTGTCAGTGTCTGCAGGGTAGGGTGTGGTGAAATGGCATGGTCGTTATGCCTGACGACCCAAAGGCACACCCCAATGCCTGTCACTCTCTGCAGAGTGGTGGTGGGGTTGGCTTCAGTTCAATACTTCACTGCCATTCCTGTTATGCAGCTCTGTAACTTCTACACTACCAATGCCAATGACAGCAAGCAAACATTCGGCATTGACAAATGCTTGTTTTTTACTGAGTAAGTGCTGCCCAATTGGCGAGAGAGAAGATGGCGGCCACACTGGGCCAGCTATCATGAGTAGTGAAGTCATTAGCAGTCACTAGCAGGGTTGCACTATATTTATTTTATTTTTTGTGGGTTGTTCTGTTTTAGTTTTCTTTTTAGTTGTAGTGTAGTAATGGTAGTTAGTTAGGGCCAACTAAGTGAGCTAGCAAACTATTAAATGCGTTGCAGGAATAGTGATTAGGAGTGAGGGTACCTGTTTGCAGTCTCCGATAAAAGTAAAAAGTAAAATTGGAACTTTCGATTTTATCTGATACAGCATATATTTGCTGTATTTGCCCTACCTCCTGGCTGTTTTCTGGTCGATGTCCTGAGTGAACTGAGGTTGGGAATCCTTGGTGAAGTAGTGTGAGGAGAGATCTCTGAAGACGTCGCAAGAATTAACTTCTGGAGTGGTGTTGTTTGTTCTTGGGACAGCCTCGGTGATGTTTGGCGGTTGGACCTTGTGGAGGATTATCAAACTCCTTTGTGGATGGACCTATGAACTGCTTCCTCTTTGTTTTTCTCTGGCTTTTGGAGGTTGTGAGTGGGGTGGGGAGTTTCTGCCTGTATTGACTGGAGGAATGACCACTGCTGCTGGGTCCAGGTGGGAGGCGCCAGGGTCGGGTCTGCCAGACAGTGCTTCATTGGCGGCTCTAGGTGTTCTGGGGGGGGGGTCTCCTGGAGAGTTGACCCTGGGCCGGCAGCCGTAACCAAGGGCTCCGTAGGGGGTGGTCTCCTCCTGTATGAGCATCGGGGGGCCCCCCTCCTTGCTCCCTATTAAACCTCTGTCTGCTATAGGATTTTCAATTTTGTAATCCATCCATTTATAGCAAATGGAGACTTGAAGGATCTTGGAGTTTGGAGTTATTCAGAGGCCTAGAACAAAATTATCAGGAGGAAAGAAGGACTGAAGCCAGACACATTTTTGGTGAGCTTTTTCAACTTGAGGCATTTTGTATAGGCAGTGAGGGTACCTATTGCTCAACTTCTTCTGTTGTTTACTGCTGTAGTCAATGTGAAAGATTGACTCAGCTAAAAACAATGATTTGTCTCACTTTCCACTGGAGGTGAGAGCTCCAATGGATTTACATATATGGTCTGACTCATCTTAAAATAATTATTTAGCTCACTTTCCACTGGAGGTGAGAGCTCCAATGGACTTACATATATGGTCTGAATAATTTAATGCACTGGACTGCAAACATGGACCCTGCTAATGAGATTTTTAGTTTGTTTTTATTATTTTATTGTATTTTGTTGTCTAAGTGTTACTATAGCTTGGATTGTGTTTTGAGGGTGGTGAGTATTATTTTGTAAGGGGTTTTAAGTTGGGGGTGGGAGGGTATTGATTGTATGGGGGTGAATGCTTTTGAGTCATCAGACTGCTGGAAATATGTGTTGGGGTGTAAGAGAGAGACGGTCAGACAGTACTCCCCCTCAAGACTTAGGGATCTCAGTCCTTTTGAGTTACCTCCGCCTACTGCTAAATTTTATTTTAGATGTCGAAGTTTCGGCATTTTAAGATCAAGAAGTAGTAGGAGACAGGGATCCTGGAACTCTGGGGGGGGACAGAAGAGGAGTGGGTGGATAGGGATAATGAATGCCAGGAGACGCCCTGGGACGAAATGGGTACAGAAGCCAGGTCCTCCTTGCTTAGCCCCCATACCCAAGGGCTCTGACTGTGATTTTGTCAGGCAGGAAGTGAGGCCATCCTTGGACTCCCATCCCTTTCAGGTAGTGTTAAGCAATGTCAGGTTGATTAGGAACAAGATCACAGTGATTACGGATCTTGTTTCCTTTGTCGACATGGCTTGCATTACCGAGACCTGGCTGGTTGGAAATACGGGTCCTGTTTTGGAATCTGCAGTTCTGGCTGGGTTCTCGGTGATTCACCACCCGAGAGTGGACTGGAGGGGTGGGGGGGGTTGCAGTTTGTTTTAGACAAGATCTGGATCTCAGGGAGGTGCCAGTTGGAGACACCAACTCCTTTGAGTGTATAGTGGGTGCAGATGCAGGCTACAGGACCCTTCTCATCTACCGTCCACCAGGTGATGGGAGGGAGTTCCTGAAGGAGGTTGCTGACTTCATCGCAGAAGTGGTATTGGAGTCTCCCAGATGGTTAATTCTGGGGGACTTCAATGCCTGGGTCGATGATGAACTCTCGCCATTTGGTCAAAACCTCCTCAAATTGATGGATTCATTGGGCCTGTCATGGGTTATTACCTCTGCAACCCATGGGAGGGCACACATTGGACTTGGTGTTCCATCTGGGGATGGAGATCTCCGATGTGGAGGTGGAGCCAATTGGTTGATCTGACCATCAAGCCCTGAGGTTTAGATTTGCAGCCCCCTGAAATAGGCCTGCCCCTAGGGAGTTAGTACAGTTCCGTCCTTTAAGAGGGGTCACCTCAGAAGGCCTATTGACGGAGCTGAACTTCTTGGGACATCCAAGGGATAGCATGGACCCAGGGCCCCTGGTCATGGCCTATAATAGGGCTGAGGTAGAGGCCCTGGATGTCATTGCTGTAATTCGCATTTGTCCCCGCACTCTTCACCTGGGGGCTCCCTGGTTTGATGGGAAGGTCCATGAGCTGAAGAGGCTGGGACAAAGATTGGAAAGACTTTGGCGAAAAACCCACCTGGAGGTGGATAGGCTTGGATTGTTAGAACATTGTTAGCTCCTCCCTCAGATCCAGCCCCGGTTTGGGCCATTCGGATCCCCACTGAGCATGGCCACAGCTCCACTAGCCTGCCGCTTAGCCACCTCCATCAAACCCACCTACAGGACCAGCGCCGATGGATCCAGCCCCAGTTCGGGCCATTCAGATCCCCGCCGAGCATGGCCACAGCTCCACTAGCCCGTCACTTAGCCACCTCCATCAAACCTGCCTACAGGACCAGTGCTGATGGGTAAGACCTCTGCCTGCAGTCGGGAAAGCCGTGAGTGGCTGCCATTGGCTCTCAGTGACTCAGCTTGTGCCTGATTGGACCCCTGTCTCCTGGACTGCCGCTGATTGGCTGGCTCTGTTCTCCCTGCCTTGTTCTGCTCACTGGGTGCTGTGCCCATTCACTTGCATTGCATTTTGCTGTAATTTTTGCCCGCTCTGATTCTGCCTCAAACTGTTGAATTTACTGTGTTTGGACTTATTGTACTGCAAATGTTTAATCTGCACATGTAATTTATCTCAGTACTTTTGCCTGTTTGCTCTTCGCTTATTTTTCCCTTGCTTATTTCTCTGCATTCTCCTCCTCTGACCTCTGCTTTCACTACCTAACTACTCCTCTCTACTCTCTGCTCTGCACCCCATCCCCACAGTGCCAGGATCAGCTCTACCGATTCCCGGTCTTTGTCCTCGGCTGCCTCCCCACCCCCTTCTGCTATTATTCCCCTCTAACTGTCTGTCTCTCAGCTCCCCCTACTCCTCCACCCACCGATTTAACCTCTGCGTCACTCTCTCTCAGCCCTCCTCCTCCTCAGGTCTTAATCTCTCTCTTTCTCTCTCTCTCTCTCCCTTCCCTCAGATCCAGCCCCGGTTTGGGCCATTTGGATCCCCGCTAAGCGCGGCCACGGCTCCACTAGCCCGCTGCTTAGCCACCTCCATCAAACCCACCTACTGGACAAGCACCGATGGGTAAGACCTCTGCCTGCAGTAGGGAAAGCCATGAGTGGCTGCCATTGGCTCTCAGCTACTCAGCTTGTGCCTGATTGGACCCCTGTCTCCTGGACTGCCGCTGATTGGCTGGCTCTGTTCTCCCTGCCTTGCTCTGCTCACTGGGCGCTTCGCCCATTCACTTGCATTGCATTTTGCCATAATTTTTCGCCCGCCCCCCCCTCCTCCTACCCTAGTTAAATACACCTAAATCCCACCTACCCACCGTATCTCACCCGCCTCTCTCCCCTATTGGCTCCTCTCTATTGCCACCTCCTCTTCCCTCCCACCTACTCGTTCCTCCCTTAGGCCCTCTCTGTTTCCCTCATGCCCAGTCTGCCAACCTCTGTCAGCTCCTCTCCCCAAGCTCTCTTACTGGCTTTACCTGTTTCATTTACCCCTACCCACTGTCTCCTGTACTAACACCAGTCATGGTGACACTACCCCACCTGTTTCTTCTGCCTCTACTACTTTTCTCATTGCCCTCTTTCTTCTTTCTCCTTGGCCCCACCTACCCTCACCTCCTCTCCCTCACCCCCACTTTCCTTCCAAGTATCTATTGCTACCCTCAAGGTACCATCCCTTTTCCTACGCACCACCAGTTTGACCTCAATCTCAGTAACATTAGTATACCCCTCACACTTGTCAGACTTCACACATGTGATCATCTACCACGCTATGCCAAACAGTATCTCGCTGGTATGTCTGAACAGTAACAGCCTATCACTCATCCAGGAAGCAACAACCAAAATTACCTCTCAAGGCTCTATGCCTTTGCTCTCTTAAACTGACACTCCTTCTCCTACTTATATCGGGTAATGTCCACCCGAATCCTGGCCCTGCTCGCCTATGCCATGATATATCCAATGGGTCTCTAATCGTGGCTACTGTAAATATCTGCAGCCTTCTGCCTAAGATTGATGCCCTTCAAGCCTTCATTCACCAACACAACCCTGACATCCTTGCTGTTGTAGAAACCTGGCTGACAACTAAAATTCCCGACCGGACCTTATCCATACAGGGCTACAACATCCACAGGTAGGACCGGGTTGCAAAAAAAAGGGGGCGGATGTGCCATCTACATCAAGGACTCTGTCACTTGGCACCCTCTTGACTCTGTCTCACCTGCCTCCTCTGCCCAGATTCTACCAATCAAAATATTACTGGGTCCAAAACATAAAGCTCTTACCATCATCACTGCCTATGTTCCTTCCAGAAACCAAAGACCTGGGCTTCACGATGTTATAAGCTTCGTAAACTCTCTCCCCCCTGATTCTGAACATATTTTACATGGAGATTTCAATATCAACTGGCTATCGCCAGATGCAAGTGCCCTTAAAGACACCGACTCTGCTGTCAACCTCTCGCAGATGGTTACCTCCTCTACCAGGATTAACTACAAAACAGGGACCAGTACCCTACTTGATTGGGTTCTCACGAACCACCCTGCCAGGATCCATTGCACCACAGTTTAGTCAGACTCTCTCAGTGACTACTCGCCAGTCATCTGTGAATGGACCAACAAATTTCTAAAGCCTCCTCCAAAACTCATCTCCAGTAGAGTGCTCCCACGTGGCAACCTTACTCCTCTTAAACAGTACCTAATAGTCCAAGATTGGTCACCAGTATTTGATACAACAGATGTTAATCTGGCTCTTGACCACTTCATCCTGACATTTAACACAACTTGTGATCTCTTTGCCCCAGTAAAAAAGCATGAGGCTAAATCTATCTGCAACCCCTGGATCACTGCGGGCCTCCTTGCACAATTGAAATGGCGTGATCACCTCTGGGCAGTAGCTAAATTAACCAGAAGGCAGACAGACATTCAATCATATAAACAAGCCTGTAATGCCTGCACTAAAGCCATACAGCTAACGAAAACCTCCTACCACAAAGACGTGCTTACTAACATCTGGGGTAATGGACGAGCTTTCTGGGAGAATATGAAGGACGTAACAGGAAAGCAGCCTGGAACTCCCCCCCGACCATGCTTGTTGTAGATGGATCTGCTACTCTTGACCCTATGGTCATTGCCAACACCTTTAATATGGCATTTACTGACCTCAGTGCAGTCCTCCCTTCAGACTACTTCGATCAAGGCCCCCCTCCCTCGGCCCTCACCGTACTCAATCTCACCCACCCCTCTTCTACTTCAGAGAGGTCAGTCCGTTTGTTGCACATCGCTACATTGCCACGGCCATCTCAAAATCCAGAACTAGTGGTGATACATTGGATCTTAAGCTCTTATCCCTCACCCTCGATGAGCTTCTTCTCCCCTTAACAAAAATTCTCAATCTCTCCCTCACTTGTGGCAAATTCCCAGACGGATGGAAAACTGCGATTGTGACCCCTGTCTTCAAAAGTGGGGATAAGACTAATGACTCCAACTATCGTCCTATCTCAATTCTTTCTCTGCTCCCTAAAGCCCTTGAGCGGATCATGGCAGACCAACTCACCGACCATCTGGAGAAATACAACACCCTAACCACAAAACAACATGGTTTCTGGAAAGGCAGCACTACCATTGTGCTCCTTGAGTTTACTGGAGCAGTTCACAAATTGCTTGACAATGGACAGCTCACTGGGGCAGTTTTCATCGACCTATCCAAGGCCTTTGATACGGTCCATCATGGACTCCTTATTGATCAACTGCAAACCGTTGGCCTGTCAACTGACTCCACACAATGGTTCAACAGCTACCTGGGCCACAGGAGCCAAAGAGTAAAAATTGCCTCTGCTCTCTCTGACAGCCTGCCCGTCCGCTCTGGGGTACCACAGGACTCCATCCTGGGACCCCTCCTTTTCAGCCTCTTTTTGAACTCATTACCACAATCGTGCTTGGAACCCATTATACTGTATGCAGATGATGCAGTAGTCTTCTCATCTCACAAAGACCCCTTGACTCTACAACGTTCTCTCCAACATGGTTTCAGCTCTATTGAGTCCTGGTTCCACAAGCATAAGCTGGTGCTTAACCACAAGAAAACCAAAGCCACGCTTTTTCACAGTGCAAAAAATCTGCATAAGCAACACCAGCTGATTATTTCCACTGCAAATGGCAACACCCTTGATCAGGTCCAGTCTTTTAAGTATCTTGGTATCTTACTGGATCCATGCCTCACATATGTGGCCCGCGTTGACACTGTTGCCAAAACTGCTAACATTCGTCTTGGTCTACTTTACAAACACAGACAACACCTTACCCCTGAGGCACTGAAGATAGCAGTACAGAGCTCTGTGGTCTCGGTCATCGACTATGGCCTCATCATCTACAGCTCTGCCACGATGACAACCATCAGGCAGATATCAGTTGCTTTAAATAAGGCCTGCCATCTCATCACTGGTGCCCACCATCTAACCCGCACCTGTGACCTGTACTCTCAGACTGGCTGGCTCCAACTATTACAGCATCAAATACCTCACTTGTACTATGGCGAAGAAAATCCATCTCGGCCTGGCTCCCCCTGGTGTTCTAGCCCTACTGCCTGCAAGTACCAGTTGATGGAGCTCCAGGAGATCTAATTGTCAGGTTCTGAAAGTCCCCCGCTGCCGTACTAACCTGGGCCAACGCTCCTTCGCCTACAAAGCATCACTTTGGCTGAATTACCTCAACCACTCTATCTCCTCTGCCAATACTATTGGAATATTTAAAACCAGCCTTAATCGATACCTCACAAACTCCAGCTCTTGCGATTGATTCTCCTAAGTTGCGGAGCCACATTCTGAGCAGATTGTGGCACCCCACACCATTTGATTCTACCTCACCCAGCATTCATATTCCCTACATGCACTTTTTCCCACCTCCTCCCCTTGCCTCCAATCCTCCATTTCCTCCTTCTTTAATCCCTTTTTGCATCGTCTACTCTACCCTCCTTCACTCCTCCACTCTCACCCCTCCCTAAAGGTATAGCACTTACTGGCTTACTCTAGCCTGACAAATGCCACTGTCTGCTTCACTGTCTCTCCCTCTTTTTGTTAAAGCTTATGGTTCTAATAACCGTTGCAAAATGTATTACTCTGTGAAATGTCTAGTCTCCAAGCAATGTTACTATTTCATTGTCTCTGTATTTCTTGACACGGAACCTTTGTAAAAGAGCCTTGGCTCAAAGGTATTTTGTAATCCTAGATCTGAATAAACAAATAAACATTATAAGTTCTACCAATCAGCAATTTCCCATAAGAAGGCAGAGTTCCTGTCCAGGGAAATTGCTGCAGCAAGGAATAGACCAGCCCAGCTCTTCCAGACTGTGGACAGACTGTGCAATCTAGTCTGTCTACGGACCGGTAGAGTGTTATCACAAGTACAATGTGAGGAGTTTGCAAAATTCTTCGCTGACAAGGTATCCACCATCAGGGATGAGATCTGGCAGTGCCCATACATTGGACCTTGCACTGATCAATCAGGTGGTGCTAATGCCCAGTTGTCTTGGTCCACCTTTAGCCAACTGGCAGTCATGGATATAGTGAGGATCATCCAGACTCTGTGACCTACCTACTGTAAGTTGGATCCAGCTCTACTCACCTGTTGGTGGGGTGTGTAGATGTTATCAGCCCAGTCCTGGCTGGGATAGTGGTGGTTTCACTAGAGAGAGGGATCTTTCCGGATCTGAACCCTTGCTGCCGAAATCTGTGATAAACTGTTTTGTAGTACTGATATTCTGCCTACAAGTGCTACAATATATACTATTTTGAGGTGTCCTTGGAGTGTTCGGGCTTTACATACACCTCATTCCATAAAGAAATATGCTGAAATGGGTACAGTATAGGAGAATGGTGTGAGTCCAAGGTGTACCTTGATGCCTGTCACTAGCTGCAGGGTGGGAGTGGAATGGAGTGAGCAATACTGTCCATAATCCTGGCTTTGGAAACACAGTGGCTTTTAACATTTAACATTTTTTTTTTATGCTGGTGAGTAACTTTCATAACCTGCATATTTAAAACTACAGGTGAATGTTCCATAGGAGGATATAAATGAGTACAATATGAAGATGTGAACTCTGCAAGACTTTGTTGGATTATATATTTACTGGTTCAGCCATCGTGGTCTTATCCCCAAAATACTCATAAACACAATCGCAGGGAATTGGAAGACAGGGTGCCACACTTCCAGAAACTCGGATGATGGCACTATGTTTCTTGAACATGCGTGTAAGCAAACATAAAAACGGGTGAGAACATGACCAAAAATTAAAAAAAAATTAAAGTTACCTGGTGGGTCCTGTGCAAAGCAAACTTTTAATTTCTAAAAAAAGAGTAAAGAAATTCAATGCAAAAAAAAAAAAAAGAAACAAAGAGGGGAAAATTATGGGACAGTAATGCATATATTAGATTATGGTTAGAAAGCCATAAGTGGAGGGCAATGTGGCATATGTTTTTTTTCAGCCCTATTGCTCCGCCTTCCCCAGACCGCAACATCTTGGGACCATACCCTTTGGGTCTGCTGGGGCCCTGCACAGAGAAAGTTAGGAAGCAAGGGAGGGTTGCAAGGCAGCTGGGTGGGGGGAGCATACCTCTCAACCTCTCAGCATTAAAAATCATAGCACTTGCCTTCAAAAATCATAGCAAAGGGTCAACATGTGTAACACTTTCTTATTTTAAGCAATAATAGGTCTACAGATAGCGAGTCCCATATAGTTAGTGATACGGAATGTTTCTATCAACTTAGTTCAATGATTTAATAGTTTGTGTGTCCAGAAATAGCTCTAACATTATGAGGAACATCAGTAAACCTATGCAGAGCAAGGGTAAATTCGAGTGTGAAAATCATAGCGCTATGCGCAATTCATAGCAGTTGAGAGGTGTTGGGGGGCAGTTGGGGGTGGGCAGCCTAATAGGCACAGAAAGGGAAAGGAAGAAACTGTTCTCAAGAAATCACACTAGTCTGTTGTAATGCAGAAGTTTAGGCACATTTATTTGTCCAGAATTTCAGCAGGTAAATTAGTTGGAGGACAGCCTGGGCAAATAAATTTGCCTAAACTTTTGTGTTACAAGGGGCTCCTGGAGTTATTTCATGAGTGCAATTTCTTCATTTCCCCACATAGAGAAAGTTATAACTGACTGATCTCTTACCCAAATGAAGTTATGACCGATCTTCTGCTTTGCACAGAGCCCTGCGCAAAAAAAAAAAGTTATTGATCTTGCGGCCCTTCATCAAGCAGTAGACTTGCGGGGCATGGTTCGGGACATGAAGCTTGAAGCAGCACACCCATGGGTTACAGCCCAGTAGCTTAGCTTTGGATTATGAGGGCAGAGGATGGTGAGCATTAGATAGAAAAAAACAACCTTGTGTCACATTTGCCTCCTTTAGTGGCTTTGTAGCCCTATGCATTGTAGTTTTTTTCACAATGACTAGATAGGTAGACAGACAGTTAAAACAAACACGCAATGTAAGGCAACCTTATAGTGTAGTGCATATTGTGTACTCCAAAACTGTAGCAAGCAGTGGGGCTCGGCCAGCTCTCATATCGCCCGTTGATTTACTGCACACTTATTTATTTTATATGTCACAATATTTCACATATCTAAATAAGGCGGTAGCATATGGAGGTACAATACAGTGCATTCCTGGAATTAGTCCTTAAAAACGGCTTGCTGTAAGCAGGGGAATCTTACCTACAGTATTATTTATTTTAACGCCATAACATCAACATTACTTTGAAATAGGTTTGCTTTCATGGTCTGCAATTAATGTTTAACTTTGTTTGTTGTTGTTGTTGGTTTGTTTGTTTGGAAACGGGAATGTTTTTGCTAGACAGGTTGTCAGCATTTCTTCGGGACTACTGAATTAACTGGTGTAACAGGTGCAGCCCCCCACCCCAACACACACAGTCACACCTTTCTTGATGGCTCTACATCCCCTGGCATACAGGCCCCGTGCTTACTGTGGCAAAGTGGACCTACATTCTGTGGCAGGGCATCATATTTTCTGCAGCAGGGCAACTGCTGATTCTGCGGCAATTCTGTGGCTGCATTCAAAAAAGGTGTTGACACCAGAGGGTAATGCAAGCAGCATTTATGAAAATAAAAAGTGATCTAATTTATACAAGCTAGGGCCAGAGTTTGCTGGTGGTTACAGACTGCTGTGCTTCACCAATGTGAGCTAGTGTGTGTGTGTGGGGGGGGGGCAGTCTTGCCTGTGGCATGGTAGTCCAAGTTTTTATGCTTGCCATGAATTTATGTAGCCCTTTTCCTCTCTAGGCAGCCCGCCACCAGTTTATTTTTTAATTTCTTGAATACAACTTTTGGAGTTCTCCCAGTGTTGTAAGCCCACAGCCATTAAATCATAAATTAAATAAATACATTTTTTTATTATTATTTTTATTGAATTTTGTTGACCCAGTAGGCCTACTGAGACTAGAAGTCCCTTTTTCAGGGCGAGGGATACAGATGGTAACTAACTGAAATTGAACCAGATTAAGCTGTTGGTGGTATTTTTGGTAAATAAAAACAAATTCCCAGAATTTACAATCCTATCTAGGACAGCTTGAATGGGGGTGCAATTTCAGTTCTCTAATTAACTGAAAGTCATGTAGCACCTTGTTCTGCCACCACGAGATACACTTGAAAGCACAGTCCACCAAACAGGTTATTTAAATTTCGGCTTTTGTTCCTTGCTCTGCCGCAATCAATGCTGGTCTTGGAGCAGTGGAGAGGGCATTTATGATTTGGTGGAGCCCTCCCTAAGAATGGATGCCAAAGCCTGAGGGTGGATCCAGTGCACAGGGCATTGGAACATGGACCTGGGATGCTACTCACAAAAAAGGAAGACCGCTGGCATGCAGTAACAGCCCCCTGAGCCAATATTAATTTGTCAGAACTCCCCCCAGAATGGATGCCAAAGTCAATATTAGGTGTGAGCTGCAAAACTTGAACAAGGGATTGTGGCTTCTGTTTCTAGCTCTGCCGCAATCTGTGCTGGTCTTGTAGCAGGTCAAAGGGTCCGTGCTTCACTAATGTGAGATCCCGTGTGTGTGTGTGTGTGTGTGTGTTGGGGGGGTGAACTTGTCTGCCGCATGGTAGTCTGAGTTTTATATGCTTGCCATAAATTTATGGAGCACAGTTCCTCCATAGGCAGCCCGCTACCTGTTTAGTTTTTAAATACGCAGAGTACGAGTTTTGGAGTTCCCCCGATGGTTTACAGTAGGCCCACAGTTGCTGCTTCATAAATAAAATATTACTGCATACCAGTTAAAAAATAAACAGATATCAAGGTCTTGATAAACAGCAAGTGGGCTTGAAAAGTTGACGGTGTGTTTTGGTGGGGTGAAAATAAAATATATTTAATGAATTTCCCCTAGTAGTGGGATTTATTTCTACCTCTATGTGCAAGTAGCTGTATGCACTTTGGTATGCAGTTGTAATTAGTTTAGTACAGCACTGCGGGGAGCTCTGAGGCCACAAATTTGGAGATTTATAAATAAAATACAGGCAACCTGATATCTGTTTATTTTTTAACTCCATAGGCAGCCCGCTACCTGTTTATTTTTTAAATATGCAGTGTGAGTTTTTGAGTTCCCCCAATGGTTTACAGTAGGCCCACAGTTGCTGCTTCATAAATAAAATATTTGCAGCCTGATACCTATTTATTTTTTAAATATGGAGCGTGTGAGTTTTGGAGTTCTCCTGATGGTGTACAGCATGCCCACAGTTGCTTGCTGCTTCATAAATAAAATATAGACAGACCGCTACCTGTTTATTATGCAGAGTGCGACTTTTGGGGTTCCTCCAATGACATAAGCCCACATGCTGAAATCGGCTCCAAGACTGAATCGGGCTAAGGAATACAACATCACCTTCCCCAGTATGAATGCCAGTTGTGAAACTAAGCAGCAGATTCGGAGGATCACACTCATTCTAATTATGATGGGTGCTATTGATCCTACACCTGAGAGGCAATCCGACACAAAGAGACTGATTAAAGCTGTAGGAATAAAATGGGAAGTAGTATTTTTATGCTTGCAAGGAATGAATTTGTTTAGCCGAGTTATTCCATAGGCAGCCCGCCACCAGATTATTTTTTAGTGTCCCGAGTGTGATTTTGGAGTTCTCCCGATGATTTACGCCCACATGCTGAAACCGGCTCTCAGACTTGCACTTGTGGTTCATTAGATCATGAGGTGGACACAAAGATACTGATGGGGGGGGGTTCACAGGTGATCACAAGTGCATTTTTACTTCATTTCGGCATTTTAACTTCATTTACATACAGTGGCTAGCATACAATTTCTGCCACTGTGTGGCTGTGGGATTGGTCAGGAAAGCACCCCTGGGCTCGGTCAGGTGGTGATGTCAAAGGGCCACTAACTTAGAAAAATGGCCAGCGTGGAACCTCCCCTCCCCATATAGATTAGGCACTGATTGAGACCGGTGATCGAGAGCAGCTTCCTTTTACGGAAAAATTTATGAGAATGGCTGAGCAGCTCAGCGGTTCCAGAGGCAGCAGCAAACGTAAAGGGGAAGGAGACTTCGTTGGTGAGGTGTACCCTGCCGATAATGTAATTTCAACTACAGGTGAGCAGATATGGCTGCAAATAATATATGGTGATAAGAACATTGCACCCAAATTTAAACAATGCGAAAAAACAAAATTCCTAGATGTTCTTCAAACATTTGATGCGCAGAGTGGCAGATTCTTGATTGTGCTGGTAGGCTTTTTAGAGGAATTTAACTACCATTAATTGCCACTTAAAACGTAATTTCCTTTTATGGGAAGCAATGTTACAGTTTATTGACAACAGTACACAGTAGCATTTGTTTCCAAACTGATCAGCACTTGAACTGCTTGTCATTTGATATAATGGACTATTCTGTCATGCTGTGCTCCGATGTGATAACATAATTCATCAAATAAGACAGCTAAGTGGTAATTGACAGTGCAAGTATTCCTTTTGCATTACTGACACAGTAATACAGCTTTATACTGCATACAACATGGTCCAGAGAGGACAAGCTGCTCTATAGCCTCAGATTTACCTGTTTTTTTTTCTGGAAAAAAAATCTGAAAAGTGTAGACCACTTTTGTAAAGATGTGGAATGAAAGTGCAAAACAACTTTGAAAAAAAGTACATAGAGGCTATAGAATATTGCTAGCAGCTGCAGAATGGGTCTACTAAATGAGTCAACTGTCCTCATACAAGCAAGGAAGGTCATTTTCTGCCAACACATGTCCATGAATCTATGAATACTATATGCATATGGTAGAACAGTATGGTCACAGAAATAGAAGTTGTGATTCATTTAAAATATATGTTTTGGTCAATTACGAATGATATATATATATATATATATATATATATATATATATATATATATTAGAGGCAAAAACTCTGTTTAATGCATCAGTTAGGGTTGTTCCACAGCGACAAAGTGAGAAATTCAGTGTTAGGGTTAAACCCTTGGACCCCAACCACCCCAACGGCATTGGGGTGCCCATTGGGATTGTCAGCCTAACTCTCACCCCATCACATGTGTAAAGCAGCAGAAGTATAGGAGAATGGGGTGAGAGTTAGGACCGACGCACTCCCAATGCACCCCAATGCTGGTTGGGGACCCAAGGGGGTTTTCAGAATTTGCATTAAATGGAGTTTTTGCCTCAATTTCCCTCTTCTTTGAGAATGATAACGAAATAGTGAATGTAATGCAGCGGGGAGCGCGGGCCCAAGGCCCAAGGCCCCACCACATGATGTCATGTGACATAGTAACAGTAACAGCAACGCAAACAGAAGTGCTAACAGTGGTGCACATGGTAACGCAAGCATGAATGATAACAGAAAGGGGTAACGGACACGGTGGCGTAGACGGGAACGGTCCGCCACGTGATGTCTTGTCACATAGTGACATGGTGCCCGCAAATGGAAATATCAATGGGCATGGTGACGCAAAGCAAAACAGAAAGACAAACAGTACTGTAGACAGAAATGGCAAAAATATAGCAAGCATAGCCAGATAAGAAACACAAAGGATAACGCACATGGTGGCGTAGACGTGAACGGTAAGTGAAACGAGTACGGAACTGCAAGTGGAAAGGGCAATGGTAACAGTAATGTAAGTGCACGGGCTGGTTTTCCCCAAAAGCTACATAGAGAAAGACAGTGAGTATAAAGAATGTATGCATAATAATGGGTCTCGGAGCAGAAAATGAGGAATTGGAATACTAAATAGCGTGTATCTCAGGAACCGTACGACGTAGAAAAAAAATTTAAAAGTCATATGATTTATGACTTTCCTGGGTAGTTTTGTACTTAGCCCCTCTTGGGGGCTAAGTGCTTTTCTGACGAAAAGTCCGTATTTTGCACCGTTTCCAAGATACGGGCCCTGAAAGGCGCGGCAAACGCCGTAATGTTATCCTATGGGAAAAAAAGAGAAGTTCTGAGTGCCATAACTTTGCCTCCCTGTAATATTTTTTCACCAAACCACTGAAAGGCACATCTGTGGGATGTTGGCTGTGTTCCCTACAAATTTCAGTCCAAAAGACCAAACTGCTATATTTCAAGCAGAGTGCCAAAGGATTCCTATAATGCGTCGGGCGCCGTAATGTTATCCTATGGGAAAAACCATTAACTTTGGAGTGCTTTAACTTTGCTGCCATGTAATATTTTTGCAACACAACACTGAAAGGCACATATGTGAGGTATCGGTTGCGTTCTTTCCAAATTTCAGCCCAAAACTCCCAACCATTCTTTTGCAGCACAGTGCCAAAGAATTGCTGTCATTTTCCCACAGACTAGAAAACTACTGTTGAAATTTGCTAAAGCTTTCGCAAATATTTGCGACACTTTCATGAGCATGAAAGTACTTTTCGAAAGTACTTTTTCCAGAAATTTGAAAAACATATTTCTGGGGTGTTTTACCCCAAAACAAAGACATGGCTAGCATCCTCAGGGTCCGACTAGGTGAATACAAAAAGAATTAGGTTGCTAGAGGGTCCCAAATTTAAATGGCAAGCATTTTTCTGTTCACTAACTGAAAACAAAATGGCGGATTTTCGAAAGTAACAGGGCCATTTGCGAAAGTAAAAATGCATTTGCGACACTGTCGAACTTTTTGTTAACTTTTCCCATTGACTTATAATGGGAAATTGTTTTTTGAATAACTTTTGAACCGTTTAATATTTTTTCACCAAATCTTTGAAAGGCACATCGGGGACCCTAGCCACATGTTTCCTGAAGATTTCGGGCAGGTTGCTCAAACCATGCGACCTGTAGGCACGACCGTAGAATTCCAGAAAAAGCGTAAAAGCACGTGCAGATCATGCTTAATAACTCCGCAGCCGTATATCCGACTAGTACAAAACTTGGCAGATCCCAAGACCTATGGTTCTTGATCGTGTATTCCAAATTTCAGACAAATCCATTAAACAGTTACAAAATTATTAAGGTGCAAAATTTGGGGTTTAACATAGAAATGGCTCCTCAACCCTAACTATGGTAGCACTACCATGCTACCATTATATATATATATCATCGGTGGTTTTATACATTTTCGCACACCTTTTACCTGATTAACTGTATAGTGTAAAACTTCAATTTTTATGACCTCACAACGGATACAATGTGTCCTCTCATTTGCCACTCTCACACACACTTATCAGATGTTGCCGACTTCACCATGACTGGCAGAAATTAAAAATAATAATAATAAGCACGCTTGTTTGTTTATATGTGAAGGGTCAGTAGAACTCCAAAAGAACAGTCTACAGGTTACAGTCTTTTTTTTTTATAAAATAACGTGTACCCATTTTATCAAATGAAAATTGAGTTTGTCCTTACGAATGTTTTTATCTGTCTGCTGTATCTGTCTGTCTGTCTGTCTGCCAATTTTCACAGAGTCGACTACTACAGAATTTTAAGCATTTCAACATTCCACAGCTAGTATGTTCATGAGCTGTGTTTTTCCTGTTAAGCTTCAATCTACAGAACATTTAGAAGTCTATGAACTTAGGAATACTATCCTTGTAACTCGGGGAGGAATTGTGTTTTGACTATGCTGGACAGCGAATGTTTTCTCTGCGGCTCCTTGATTGCTACAGTAGCTAACTCAGCAAGTACAGGTACAGTATACTGACATGATGACACCGCACAACTCCGATTCCCTTCCTTTTATGCAGTATAATGCAATGTAAGTCTTTCCCGTATAAATGGTACTACAGTAGTGCCATACACAACATACACTCAAGTAACTCAGCCCAGAGCATGCAAGATACATGTTTTAAGCGTATTTTGCACATAATATAAGCTGGAACTTATGTTGTATATATAGTACACGTTTATTTTGATTTCCAGCACTTTAACACAGTGGCTTTTACCATTTATTTTTTTTTTGCTGTTGTGTAACTCTCATAACCTGCATATTTAAAACTACAAGTGAATGTTCTATAGGAGGATATAAACGGATACAATATGAAGATGTGAACTCCACAAGACTTTGTTGGATTATATATTTAGTGGTTCAGCCATCATGGTCTCAGCCCCAAAATACTCATAAACACAATCGCAGTATTACCAGCAGGAGAAAGAAATTAAGAGGCAAATTGCAAGCTGATTCAGCCATACAGAGCACACAGTTTGACTGTAATAAAATGTCCCCAAAATACTGTTCATTGAATTGTAAATGTCACATGCAGCAAATGGAGGATAGTACTCTGTAAAAAAAAAAAAAAGGCACCCCATGGGCCATAAGAATTTTTGCCACACTGGAGTGGGCTCCCAGCGTGGCACCTGAAAGGCTGTTGGGGGGGCAGGGAGAGAGCACTTCAGTTATTTGATTGTGCTCACTGAAGCGTCTCTCTCCCTCCCTTTCAACTGTACGGCACTGCATTTTCAACTGCTGTCATAGACAGCTGCAGCATTCATTGGCGAACTGTGGCCATGCCTGCAAACACAGTGAGGGAACTGGAAGACAGGGAGCCACACCTCCAGAAATGGAGTGCAGTACTGGTGCCCACACCTCAAAAAGGATATTAAACTGCTGGAGTGTCCGGAGGAGGGCTACAAAGATGATAGTGGGTCAGCAGAGTAAGGCATATGAGGAGAGGTTGAGGGCACTGAACATGTATTCCTCCTTGGACGACAGGAGAGAGAGCAAGGGGACATGATTTGAACTTGAAAGGGATAAATAAGGTGGATAAGGAGGGTCTCTTTAAGCTGAATGGCAACCACAACATGAGGGGGCAGTCTTAAGCTGGAGGGAGGAGGTTTAGAAGGGAGATCACGAAGCACTTATTTACAGAGAGGGTGGTGGACACTTGGAATGCGCTGCCGGAAGAGGTAGTCTCATTGAAGACAGTGGGCAGGTTCAAAAGAGGCTTGGATAGGCATAGTGGAAGGTAAGGATCATGGGCAGGGAGGATGGGAGGAAGTGGGGCAAGGATAGTAGTCCACGCTGTGGACCCTGCAATACTAGCAGATTAGATAGACCAAATTGCCTTCTTCTGCTGGTTTCTTCATATATTTGTATGTTTGTATTCCCCATTTGCCATAACTCTGACACATTCAACATTGATGCTTTTAACTTTGTATTAAAAGCTTGACTCATACCTGTAATAAATATCATCCAAATTTGCAGTTGAATTTGTTCAACATTGTTATAATACTTTTGGTTTTATTCTGAGTAAGAGACCATGAAAAAAGTACAGCAAAACATCTGTCCAAATAATTATATTGTTTTTATTTTTCAAGTTAATAACCCATGCTTTATTCTTATTATGCTTTCCTACAACCATATTTTGGATTAAGAATTGCTGATGAGCAACTTCAATAGTTTGGTAACTTCAGTAGTTTGCAATGTTTCCCAAAAGCATTCAGCTTACATTGTAAGCCTAGACTTGAGGTAGGGAACAGCAATAGTGTGTGGATAGATGGATAAATAACCTGGTGTGGGGATAGAACCCACAGTAGTAAACATTTATTGATCAGCAAAGCCATTACAAGATACTATTTAAAACATAAAATAAAATATATAAATATATACATATATATACACACACACGTATGTGTGCAATATGAAACATTCAGTGAATTCAAAAATTCATTTCCATCAATAAAGAACATTATATAAGATAGTTGGGATTAAAAAAAAACTGTTTGGCTTTAAGCCACAACATCATAGACTTAAGGAAAAATTGTCACATCATTTTTAACATAGTTTCAGACCATGATTGTCCTATAAATGTGTAGTTAATAAAATGTTAGCTACTAATATCTGAATATTCTTCTCTTGTACAGTAAAAAGATATTCAATTATCTCTTCGGAAGGGAGACTAAGACTTCCTAGCAACCCACCCAGCCGCTTTCTTCTATTAACCTCATAAAGTGGGCATACGAGGATGACATGCTTTAAATTGCCGAAGGTTTTACTCCCACATTTACAATAAGGAGAGACAATATTTTGTCTCTTTTGTCGGAAAAAGATGTATTGAGCTTTATACATCTCTGTTCAAAACCTTAAATAAATTCTTCTCAGTTTTGGGCAAGTTAGATGAACTAGATAAGATTCCAGTCCCCAATTACTGTAATCTTGAATGTTTTATACCATCCATGAAGCTTTAATGTTGAAAGCTGCAAAAATGTAAGATTGTCATCCAAATCTCTAAGACTTCTCTTAATTTCAATCTTAATTTCCTACCATGGTCTAATGTACACAGTGTAGAGTAAATGTCCCAAGCCAGATGGCATTAAAGTTGTTTTAACTAGCTGAATAAATGGATGCACACAGCCAAGGGTGGCCATCTTAATTGCTTCCTCCAAACACATTCTGGGATAGTGATGATCTGGCAGTAAAAAAGTTTTAAGTAAGAACGTGAGCTGCCTTTCCTTAACTAGAAAAGGAAGGGACTGTTGTCCCAGTTCCAAATTTGATATACAAGTAAGGGTTCCCTGAGGAAGCATTAAGATATATTTATATAATTTATTAAGAATAATTTCTAAACAGCTTATGTTGGTAAAGCCCCATACTTCAGTTGCATAAATTATGCTTGCTCGTATTTTGGCATTAATAACTTTTATAATCCCCTTAATAGAGGATTTAGCCATCTTAGCATTAAAGGTCTTAAGTGCATTTACAGCAGAAAACATTTTATTCTGTATCAGCTCCAGATGGCTTGTCCAACTTAGGTTACAATTGAATCTTAGGCCTAGATAGTCATAATGGTTCACTACATCACTAATTTTCCCATCAATCTTAAATTTTGGGATTTTCCTTGTTTCATTGCCAGAAATTACTATATTTGTTTTGCTATGGTTGATTTTCAGCTTTTTTTGTTTGCATAATGTTTCAGAGAGACTTAATTTCCTTTTAAGACCTAGGGCAGAGGTGGAAAGTAAGACTAGGTCATCTGCACAGGCTAGTCTATTTATTCTATTTTCAAAAATCTTGGGTGCATGAAAATCAGGGTCTGGTATTTGTTGCAAAGTACTATTAATATAAATATTGAAGAGTGTAGGTGCCAATATGCAGCTCTGACTCACCCCAACATTTGTACAAAATGAATCAGTAATATGCCCATATTGATCATATTGCATTTTAGCCCAAGTATGTTCATGTAGCCTAATGAAGATATCCATCAAAGTATTATCCAAACTAAGGTCTTCTAAAGTTGACCAAAGGATCTTTCTACTGATACTGTCAAAGGCAACAGAAAAATCAGCAAAACAGCAACATAGTCTGCTTTTGCAAATTTTAACATATTTCCATATAATATGCTATAGTACAAAACTATGTTGTACAGTAGATCTATACTGCCTGAATCCATTTTGGGCTTCATCGAGAATTGAATTTTCCTCTAACCAGTCCAAATGTCTACCTAATATTATTTTAGAGAATATTTTTTGCGAGACATCAATCAAGCTAATGGGTCAATACATTTTAGGATCGTTTGGGTTTTCCTTTTTATATATTGGGAAAATGATACTGCCTGACCAGCTCAAGAGGAATTCCAAATTTTGGACAAAATCATTAAACATCCTATAAAAGAATGGAATCCACCAGTCCGGAAATTATTTAAATAGATCACCTATACTTTTATCTGGAACAGGTGCCTTATTTGACTTTGTAGAGGTAATCACAGAATATATTTCATATTCTGTGATCTTTAATGGTCTTGGATAGAAAGTCCTGTTTCTGGATTTGTTTGAATAAGGGTGTTCCTCCTCTTCTAATGAGCAATAAAGTTCTGAAAAGTATGAAATCCAACTCTGTGGTGTAATAGAAGATTCCACTTTACTCTAATATTTATTAAATCCTTGTGCAGCAAGTTTCCGAAATAACCTACCATCACTTTTTATAATGGTTTGTCTCATTTTTTCCATAACACATTAGAATATTTAATACAATCTTCCTACAGAACTTTTTTTTTTTCTCTTTCCTTTCTTAATAATAAATGATTCATTTTGGTCTTAATCCATTTCCTTCTATGTTTTCTTAAAATCTTTCCAAACTGTTTCTTTGCATATCTACACTTCTGATTAAACCATGATTTTTTATATGTGTGCAATGTATTATTTACTATTTTAGCATTTGTGCAGAAGTTTTTCAAAAGGCTAGTTTATTTCTACATTCATGAGAAGCCAATATTAGATTTTTATCTAAAATGTGGCTGTGTATGTCATGCATTTCTCCAGAATTTAGAATCTCCCTAAATTGTATATAATAAGAGGAATTCCATGTAATTCTTCTTTCATTACTAATTTCTATACCATTATTAATATGTGTCTTAAAAGAAGAGCATAACAAAATATTTGCAATAATCAAAATTAATGGAAGATGTGTTGATTCTAGGCATTCACAGACCTGTAAGTCTAGAGCTGTCTTAGCAGCTTCCAAGTCAACCCAGATAAGATCCAGGGTAGAGGAACTGGAAGGCCCAAGATAAGTTAGTGTCCCTGGTCTATCAACATCTGTTCTCCATTTAATATAAAAAAGTTTATTTTAGCTAAACATGCAAGCAGTTTTTTCCCTCTAGTATTAGACTTTAAGTCCATAGATTCCCTATGAGAGGTCAAAACTGTATTAATTGATGGGATATAAGAAATAAGATTAGAAAATTCCAATCCTGTCAGTTCTGAAGCTATCTTGGCATTAAAATCTCCAATAATAAATATAGGAATGTTTCCTTCTTTCTCCAATATATTATCCAGAATCTGTTTCATCTGGTTAGGACTCAAATCATTGATACCTGAATTTTTAACTTTTGGATGGAAATAGACATTACAGAAAACTATCTTTTGAGTTCCATCAGTTATTATCAAAGTCAAGATATTTTCTTTTTCAACAATACATTCTAATACTTGTAAATCCAAATCTATTTTATTATATGAGGCTACACCCCCTTTGAATCTTCCAAATTTCATATCTCTGGTAGCTGGGAGAATATAGCCTGTGTAGCCCAGAAACCTAAGTGCTATCTGATCTGAGCACCAGGTCTCTTGAAAAGCTATTATATCAAATTGTCCTAGAAACTCCACCACCTCCAGATCAGCCAATTTAAGGTATAAGCCCTCTATGGTCCAAGAAACAACACTAAGATTTTTTGGTTGTGTCTCGGCATTGAGGGCTGGGGACTGAGACCCCAAATATCATTCTGTATCTAAATGTACCAGAGGAGCATAAGCATTTGTTTCAATTAGTGAATCCAGTTCAATTACAGGGGCCTCCTCCTCTGGTCTGGGGCAATGTAAGCCTTCATCTAGAAACATAGAAACATAGAAGTTGACGGCAGATAAGGACCGCAAGGCCCATCCAGTCTGGCCATTTCTTTTTCTACCTTATAAATGTGCCATCGGCCTTTCCTCTGTCAGTGGCCTATCTATTCATAGTCATTTGTATTGCTCCCTTATGCCTATCCCATGCCTGTTTGAAGCCCTGCACTGTATTCATAGCCACCACTTCTTGTGGTAAGCCATTCCATGCATCCACCACCCTTTCTGTGAAAAAATTTCCTCACATTCCCCTTAATCGGCCTCCCTCTAATCTCATGCTGTGTCCTCTTGTCCTGCTATTTTTATATTTAAACATGTTAGACTCTTTCACCTTGTTTATGCCCTTAAGGTGTTTGAATGCCTCGATCATATCACCTCTCTCCCACCTTTGCTCAAGGTATACATATTGAGCTCCATTAATCTGTCTCATATGTCTTCTGATGCAGTCCCTGCACCATTTTGGTTGCCCTTCTCTGGACTGCCTCAATTTGGTTAATGTCCTTGTGAAGTGTGGCCTCCAATACTGCAGTACTCCAGATGGGGCCTAACCAGTGTCTTGTAACAGAGGATTAACACACCTCTTATGACTTGTGATAAACCCCTACTAATACATTCCTAACACCCCCTAGCCTTACCTACTGCTTTAGAGGTCTGCTTGGAAGATTTTAGGTCATCAGTGATGATGATGCCCAAGTCTCTTTCTTCCTTTGTGACTGCTAGCAACTCCCCTCCCAGCCTATAGGTGGCTTCAGGGTTTCTCTTCCCTATGTGCATGATTTTGCACTTCTTTGCATTAAATCCCAGTTGCCTCTTCTGACCATTCTGCTAGTTTATCCAGATCTCTTCTCATTCTGCCCACCCCATCTGGATCATCTACTCTGTTGCAGATCTTGGTGTCATCTGCAAACAGACAAGCCTTACCCTCTAGTCCATCTGCAAGGTCACTAATGAAGATGTTGAAGAGGACTGGCCCCAGGACTGATCCTACAGGTACCCCACTTGTGACTTGCATCTCTTCTGACTGTATACCATTTACCACCACTCTCTGTTTTCTGCCCGTCAACCAGTTTGCCACCCAGTTGACCAACTTCTGACCCACCCCGAGCCTACCCAGCTTATTTATCAATCTTCTATGTGGAACAGTGTCAAAAGCTTTGCTGAAGTCAAGGTAGGCGACATCAACTGCTCCCCCTTGGTCCACCACTCTGGTTACCCAGTCAAAGAAATCTATGAGATTAGTTTGACAGGACCTTCCTTTTGTAAACCCATGCTGTCTTGGATCCTGTGCCCCTATGGATTCCAGGTGTTGCACTATCCTTTCTCAAGGAGTGCCTCCATAATCTTGCCCACTACTGAGGTAAGACTGACGGTCTGTAGTTCCCAGCCTCCTCCCTGCTACCACTCTTGTGGAGAGGGATCACATGAGCCCTTCTCCAGTCTTCTGGGACCTCTCCTGTGCTCAGAGACTCACTAAACAATTCTGCTAATGGCTCTGCTAGTTCCTCCTTTAGCTCCTTAAGTACCCTGGGATGTATGCCATCAGGTCCCATTGCCTTATCCACCCTGAGCTTAGCAAGCTCTTGTAGGACCCTTTCTCTTGTGAAGGAAGTAGTGCTCACCTCCCTCCCCTCTGTGTCCATGATGCTGAGCTGTGGGCCCTGCCCTACCTTCTCTTCAGTAAATACTGAGCAGAAGTATCTATTTAGGATAGATGCCTTTACAGGGTCCTCCTCCTCACATGCTCCCTTTTCTCCATTAAGCTTAGCAATACCCCCTCTGGACTTTCTCCTTTCACTAATGTATCTATAGAAAGTCTTGTCACCTTCTTTTACTGTTCGTGCTAGTGTTTCCTCAGTTTGGGACTTTGCCTGCCGTGCTGCCTTACCTGCTTCCCTTAGGGCAGTTTGGTATGCCTCCCTATCTTCATCCGCTGTGTTCCCTTACATTTCCTGAAGGCCAGCCTTTTGGCTCTGACCTTTTCTGCTACTGTATTTGAGAACCAAAGTGGTTTCCTTCTTCTTTTGCACTTCCTTTTCTGTCTAACACAATGGGATGTTGCTTCAAGTATTGCATCCTTAATGCTTGCCCACTTTGCCTGTACCCCTCACCTGTGTTTCTTTTGCCAGGGCTAGCTTAACTCTGTTGGCCATCTTATCAAAGTCAGCTCCTCTGAAGTCCCATATTTTGCCTTGGAATGGGATGATTTAGATGTAGTAGCCAAATTGAACCATACCATGTGATGGTCACTGGCTCCCAGGTGACCTTCTACCTGGAGATCTGTGATCCCTTCTTTGTTAGTCAGTACTAGATCTAGGATAGCCCTGTCTCTTGTGGGTTGCTGTACCAGTTGTTTGAGGCCCTCCCCTGCAGGAATCCACTATGAGTCTAGTTCTGGCAGATGTTCCTGCTGGTATTGACCAATCTGTATCTGGCATGTTGAAGTCTCCCATTATCAGAACCTCCCCTTTAGCTGTCATGTTTTGTATATCTTCTAACAGTAATGTGTCTATGTCTTCCCTCTGGTCTGGGGCCTGTAGACAACCCAGTTCTTATGCTGTCCCATTTCCTGTTTCCAGGGTGACCCACAGTTCTTCTGGCTCCTTATGTGTATTCTGAATTTCTGTAGCTTTGATATTTTCATTAAGATACAGGGCCACTCCTCCCTTTTTGCACCTCAGTCTCTTCTGAACAATACAAGCCAGGTACTGAAGTCTCCCAAGTGTGGTTACTGGTAAACCACATCCACTAATTGCTACTATGTCCAGTTTAGCCTCTGACATTATTGCCTGCAGGTCTGGGATCTTATTTCCCAGGCTGTGAGCATTGTGTACATGATTTTCCATTGGCCAGATTTTGGTGTGTTAGTTGTTGGGTGAAGTTTGGCCTTACCTATAAATACGTATGGGGAGACAAACCTTTTTTCTTACCTGGTGATGCAAATGAGCGGCAAACATGCGAATTCCTGTTTGACCACTAGCTGAGGGGAGGTGTTCTTCCCATTCGACGTATGGGTGCTGCCCCTCCCCATTGCTAGTTTAAATATTCTGCAAAGGCGTCAAACTTCTGCCCCAATGCACTGACTCCCTCTTTAGTCAGATGCAGTCCATCAAATTTAAAACTTTCGCTCCCAGAACTGTTGCCAGTTCCTACAAATCTGTGTCCTTTTCCTGGCACCAGCCCTTGAGCCACGTGTTTAGCTCCCTATCTCCCTTCTCTGACCTTCCGACCATCTGCTCCCCTCTCCCAGACTGGCAGGATCTCAGAGAGGAGATGCCGGACAAAATAGATGATAGTTTGTCACCCAGCCTAGTCAGGTGTTCCTTGGTCTCCACAACTGACCCGGCTGGCGAGATCGATAGTCCTATGTGTACTAGGACATCAATGTTTTCTCCTGCTTTGTGAACAATTTTGTAATGCGGTCCAGTGTCTCTCCATGCTGATGTACTGGGAGACATCTGACCATCACCCTGGCTGGAGATGGGTATCAACTCCCCGAATCATGGAGTCTCCTATGATCAGAAGTTTTTGGATTTCCTTTGTGCTTGTTTTGTTTTGGTTCCTGATTTGGGTGAGTTTTGTTGTGCTAGCTCCTGTGCCGCAGTGTCCTGCTCTGCAGTGTCTTCTGCCTCTTTATTTGATTTCAGAGATAGAGGCAGATACCTGTTTGTAGTGTTTATATGTTTTTGGAGGTAATGTGTTGGAGGCAGAGTGATGGGGCACCTGATTTGCTCCTCTAACCACCTGCCAACCTCCTTGACCAACTACCCTCTGTGGTCGAGGTTTTTCTGTTGGATGCTGGGGAAATGGCGGGTGGTTCTTATAATATTTCCTCTTCAATATGAAATTTGAGTGTGCAATCTCTGCCCATGCTGCCGGAGCTGAGCCCTAAGATCTCAAGGCCCAGCATTTAGGACAGTGTCCTAAATCCTGTAAGACTGTCCTTCTGAAAATTGTTCCACAGTACCTGCAGTTAATGAAATCCATTCCAAATAAGTTGCTGGGTTTGTAACCTAGTCAGAGTAATTAGAAGGAAAAAAAAAAGGAAAAAAATGCAAGTAATGGTTTAATTGTGCTTTGTTTAACTTGTTATAACCTTTATAACAGTATTATCTTGTTCCAGGTCCTGTGGATGCACAATATGTATTCCCAAGTTATCAAATGTACCTGCCTGTGAAAGTATAGTGTTAGCCATTATGAGGCTTTTAAAAGTAATATCAATTTGTGTAGAAAAAGGGACATCTCTGTGCACTCTAATAGAGTCCACTGAGTGTCTTGTGATGTTTATTCCCAGGATTCTTGAGAAAAAGGAAAAGAGCTCTTCTTTTATTTTCCTGTATGGGTCTTGTTTCGAAGTTACCCAACTAAAAATGGAAATAGTTCTACATGACCACCCTTTGCACTGTCTTTGTTCATGAGAGATAATAACGTTCAAAATATTTGTTATTTCTTCTCTGTTTCTCAAGTTCTCCAGTCTGTTTTTGCTTACGTGGGGAAGAAAGAGGGAGTATATCCTTTATTTTGCAATCTTTCTTACATTCATTCATACTGACATTTTTTGGGACCATCATGGGAGGAGTAATTTCTATCCCTCTAATTTTAAGGAGAGGGCCCTTTGTCAGTACATTTTTGGCAGTAGTTTCTGTTTGACAGTAGAATAAAACAGTTTCACGGTAGTCCAAGTTGGGGGGTCTCATGATGTATATTTCTTGTTCATCTAGTGTAATTTGAAACAAGTGTACCACGAATTCGGTGAGTTTCTTTTGAGTTTCTTTCTCCAGCCTTAGGATACCCTTTATTTCTGGTACATATTCTACAGTACAAGTCACATTAAACTGTTCCTCCAGTGAGTTGTTTTAGCATTTCTGAGTGAGTTGCTTAAGTGTTGCTGGATTCAGTTTAAAGCCTTGAAGAAACTGTTTATTACAAGTTAAAATGCAGTTTCACATTGCACTGTGACTGGACTACAGATGCCTTCCAAATAAGCAGCAAAAAGCATTTCACAAATGATGGTCTTGAAACATAGAAACATAGACTTTGATAGCTGATAAGGACCGCTTGACCCACCTAGTCTGCCCATTTCCCTACCTACAAGATAGGCTGCAGATCCTAGTTAACCAACAGCCTACTTCTTCCTACCCCCCCACAAGAATTGCCATATAACTGTCCCATGCATTCTTGAATTTTCCCACAGTTTCAGACCCCACAACCTCCTCAGGAAGGCTGTTCCATGCATCCACCACCCTCTCTGTGAAAAAATACTCTTGAGCTGGTTAAGTATTTAAAAATACTGCAATATGAGTTGCCAGTACATTGCCAATTGTAAAAAACAATGCTAAACCAACTCATTGCTGGGACAGTTTAATGTGACTTGTACTGTACTTCCTTAGTGCGCATAACAACTGGAAGATTGCACGTGTTATTTGTCATATTTTTAGCTAAAGGGGGGTTTGCTAGTAGTCTCAGTCTCCCTTGCCTCTTCTGTCGAGATATTTGCATCAGCCATTTCCTTATTATTTGATACCATTGTTTCTTTATGGCTTTGTTTTATATCTTCCTGGACCTCCTTTTTATTTCCCTGCATAGTGTTATCACTATCTGTGTTTTGGACCAATATGGTTTGATTAATAGTCCTTGTTCCTTTCCTTTGTATATCTATTTTTTTTGATTGTTTTAGTGTCTTGTCTTTATTTTGCCTATTTTGTTTTTTCTCATTTAATTTGCCCATCTCAATTAGATCTGGGTTTTGAAGATAACATGTACAGATTTTGTCTTTATGAAAAGGTTCAGAAAGCTTTATTTGGAACCCTCCATTTACTTTTTCAAGTGGTACTTTGATCTGGAATGTGTCAGTGGAAAAATCTTGTTTGCCTTTATTAAGCCTTTCTAATAACATTCGGTTATAGTTAACGGGCTGGATATTCAAAAGGGTTGCGCCACGCGCAATAGGGTTGCACCTGTGCAAGTCCAAAATTGCGCCATTCTGCCATATTCAGCAGGAGGCAGTTGTGCCCCCTAGTCAAGCTGAGCAACAGCGCAATGCTAATGAAGGCATGCTGAACTGGAGGAACCATGCATAAACTGCAGCCCGATATTCAGCGGGCTGGCACAATACGGCGCAACTCCAACCCTCTTTCTGCACAACTTTGAGCCAAAAAAGGAGTAAGTGAGGCCACCCACAGGTGAGCTGCCACATTGCAGGGTGCACAGCAGCTGCCACCTGTGGGTGGCCCTCATGAGCTCCCTGTGCCCCCCCTACAGCCCAATCCAGGCACCTAGTAACCCCCCCACCCCCTGACTGGCCGATCGCGGGCAAAAGTTTAAACAGCCCCCACCCCAGACTGGCCCGATCCACGGGCAAAAGTGAACAAAAACCCACCTCCCACCAGCCCAATCGCGGGCAGCAAAGAGTCAACACCCCCAAGAACATATCCCTGGAGGTCCAGTGGACCTCGAAGCCCGATCACACGGGCAGCAAAGTCAACCCCCAGAATATATCCCTGGTGGTCCAGTGGACCGTGGAAGCTTGATCACGGGCAGCAAAGTGTTCAAACCCCCAGGACCACCTACCCTGGTGATCTAGTGCCCCCCCCACCCACCACAAGCACCACCACCCTCCCCCGTCAGCGGCGGGTGGCAGCATCCACCTGCCTGCGCCCGCCACCCTCCGACTGACTGCCCAGTAGGGCTGCATGCCCATTGGTTCAGAGCAAGGCCAATGGGCGTGCAGCCGCCACCTATCTGAGCCAGTCAGATATGTGAATGGGTCATTCCATACCTGGACTGCCTTGTATGCGGTATCAGGCGCCCATTAGCTCTTGTACAATGGGCATCGCAACCACGAGCGATCGCTGAGCGCAGTCGGTCGGCAGGCCGTGAGGGTGGCAGGTGGGTGGGATCACTGCCGCCCGCCGGCTGGCGGGAGTGGGCGGGGTGGTGGGGCTTCGTGGAGTGGGTGGGGTGGGGCCACTAGATCACATGGGTAGGTGGTCCTTGGGGGTTTGAACACTTTTCTGCCCACGATTGGGCTTCACAGTCCACTGGACCACCAGGGATATGTTCTTGGGGGTTGGACTCTTTGCTGCCCGTGATCGGGCTGGTGGGTGGTTTTTTTATTTACTTATGCCCATGATTGGGCCAGTCGGAGAGGTGGGGGATGTTTAAACTTTTGCCGTGGTCGGGCCAGTTGAGGTGGGGGGATGTTTAAACTTTTGCTGTGATCGGGCCAGTCAGGGGTGGGGGATTTTTTTAACTTCTGCCCGTGATCGGGCTGCAGGGGGCATCGGTCCCTGATGGCTGCTGCCTGGCAGGGCACCAGGCGCAAGTCCTCGGGGATCGGTGCACCTGCATGCTAATGGCATGCAAATGGGGCCATAAATAGATGCAAATGGCCCCCTGCACCTTGCATGAATTATGGCCCCATTTGCATGTCACCTTTTGAATATTGGAAATTTGCACTTGGCTCAATGGTACTTGTGCCACCGCATCTTGAATGCTCCATTCTGACCACTTGCGGTGGCGCAAGTTCCACTGCACCATGCACAGTGGCTGTGGCGGGGGGTGATATTCAAAGGAGTTGCTCAATAGCGCAACTCCATTGAATATCACCCCGGCCACACCCCTCCGCAACTATTTTGTGCAGCCCAAGGGCGTGCGCCACAGAATAGCGCAGTTTGAATATCCAGCCCAACATCTGTTCTTAAGTTGCTAAGTTCATCTTTCAGAGCTGCTATATTTTCCAGAATTACTATGTCTGCATAATATCTGTTCTTTATTTCTAACATTTGCTTTCAGATTGAGGAGCAAGCCATGAAATCACCCTTGTTCATAAAATATTCTTTATTGTATTCTATGATCCCATCATTGGAAGTTTTTTCCTTACTATAGGTAAGTTCATATCTAGTTTGTCTATTTTGGGGACGTGCAGCTTCACTGCTACTATACAGGTTAGGGCCCTCATTAAGGCCTTCTCTTTGTGTTGTGTCTAATTTCTTCAGACCTTTAAGTGTCATGCTAATTTCTTGTATTATTTCCTTAAGATCCATAATTCCTTCATTATCCTTTTTTAGTGTAGGTGAACAAAGGGTGAATTCGTCTTCTCTGCTTGCTCCAATCTCTTTTTTGGTATTGAATTATTATTTTGTCCAGGGGTAAAAAGCATATCTTGATATGGGTGATCAAAATAAGATTCTGGAGAAAAGACTGCCTCTGAATAATCCACATTATTCTCCCCCTTCTCAACTGAGGAGAAAGATTCCCAGTGATAGCAGTCACAGAAGACTCCATCTGAGATCACCTGAGCATCTTCTAGGCGATTAGGATTAACATCAGAGGCAGCAACAGGAACAATAGGGTTAGTTGTATGTTTATCCTTATGTCTAGAATATGAATTATGCATTATTTGATGATTTGGGGTAGAAAGATGTTTTGGATATTTCTTTAAACTAACCCAAATGTCTGTTATTTTGAGCTGTCTATTTTCCTGTGTAATATCTGTGTTATATGCAAGGGAGGGAACATTCCTAGGAGATAAAAGTGCTTTTGCTTGCTTTTTGCTATTTTTCCTAAGCTTCTTTTGATTTAGAGTTCTTTTTTCTGTTTGTTTCTCTTGAGTTTCAGGAATAACTATTATTTGTTTTACCTCATCCAAAGGAAATTTTCCTTTTCCGTTTCTAGTATGTACCATAGTAGTGGCTGTGGTTACAATATGTGCAATATAGTTTGCAATATAAAGTACAACAAACAATTAAAACATCAATTTAAAGCCAAGCCAAGCAAAAGGTGCTAGGAATATATAGATACACAAGTATGGACAAATCTGCGAAAGGTATAATTTAGACAAATTTGAGCAAATTTAAACAAATTAGTGCAACCTTTCAGATACACAAACTAAGCATATTGTACAAAAAGTGCAAAAAGTATAAAATGATTATATAGCTAGCAATGAAGACTCTCTCTCTCTCTCTCTCTCTATATATATATATATATATATATATATATATATATGATAAATATTACAGTTCCACTGAGTTCTGTGGATAAAAACTGAATAATCTAAAACTATATATTAGTTAGTCCTGAAAAGGCTCCAACTAGTTGAAAACCTTAAACTTAAACTTCCTATGTATTTGTCAATACCACAAAATGTTATTTTCCAGATGCTACTGACTGATGTCTGCCCTTTTCTAGTTACAATTCCTTGTTCTTAATTCAAAATCTAGATCAGATCGAGCAAAGTGCAGTACATGCAAAAAAAAACCCAGATCATCAGAAAGTCCAGTAAAGTATTTGATGCTGCATTCCACGTCCGATGGCCTCTCAGGTATCCTAGTCCAAAATAAGCCAAAGGATCCAAAGTGTCCTTTTTACCAGCAGCTTGGTTAGTCACTAAAATAAGACAGACAAACACACAGGCCAATAACTTGTGTCCAGTCAGCAATAAATTAGCACCAAGGCATCTAAGCCAGTATATAAACCAACATAGAGGGCCAGATATTCAAAACTTTGCCCTGGGGCTAAATTAGCAGTGCCCAGCATGCAAAATTAGCCCGGACCCAATAGCCCACTATATTCAAAAGGGATAGCCCTGGTGCTAAACCTGCTGAATATAGCATGCTAAGGAATCCAGGCAAACTGGGCTGGGAGTGCAGTGCAAAAATAGTCCAGGAATAAGAAAGCTCTGAATATGCAACCAGGAAGTCGAATCCACAACAGCATCCCAATTCACAGCGACGTGAAGGAAGGTGGAGGTGAACTATGTGGCCAATGTATGTGCTAGCAAAGGAGTGGAGTCAGTAAAGCTGCAAGCAGCAGTTCATGTGAAATTACATTGTGTACAAATGTACAATATTTCTGAAATGTTTGCGAGGCGCAAACACATTTGCACAGGTTTAGCACAGAGCTAAGCCATTTGCCAGATGCAATCATGTTTTTTTTTTTTTATTATTTGGTTGTTTAACCAGGTATAGCACACTAAGCTAAATGTTTTTTTACAAGAGCGACCTGGGAGCACAAGGAGGTTAAGTGACTTGCTCAGGGTCACACAGTATGCAAGTGGAAGCTGTGGGATTCAAACCCAGGTCTGGTCTGCTGGATATCACCAGATTTGCAGCTCAGAGCCTTAGACCACTGCGCTATACTGTCTCCAACATGTTTGCCCTTGCTGTATTCAAAATTGGCATGCAAAATGAGCCTACTTAGGTAGTCTGTGGGCAAACATCCAGATTAGCATCTCATTATGACCTGATTTGCATGCAGTTTGCCCAGCACTACTGCAGAGTTTCACAGCTCCATCTGTAGCTCAGTCTGGAAGAACAGGGGCTGGCTGCATCTGCCCACAGCTCCACCTATAGGTCAGTCTGGAAGTGCATGCTGGTAGCTGCAGGTTACATTTGTGCAGTACAGCATAGACTATTGTGCCCCAGGGGACTACACAGCACAGGCACAGGTGGTGGTGCTGCATACAATTGTCAAACTGTAGTTCATGCTACAGTGCACAGCAGACGCTACAGTAACAAGGGGGTCAGTAGTGTGAGGGACACAGCAATGCCTATGGTATGTAGGGCAGTAATGACCACTGGTCTGTACACAGTGACAGGCCCAACTTGCAGGTGTTTACTGACAGTGGACATTACTATTATGCTGTTGTGCGACCCACAGATGCCTGGCCACTGGCATGGGATGCTCACAATGACATATACAAAGCTGGCTGTATGTGCTGTGGTGTCTGTACAGATGTGCAGTATGTGGCTGGGGGGGCACATACCATCAGACAGGCACACTGGTGTTGG
Organism: Neoceratodus forsteri; assembly: GCA_016271365.2. Taxonomy (NCBI): domain Eukaryota; kingdom Metazoa; phylum Chordata; order Ceratodontiformes; family Ceratodontidae; genus Neoceratodus; species Neoceratodus forsteri. The sequence continues at coordinate 1,145,760,992 of CM057449.1, read as the reverse complement.
GGTATTCCCAAATCTGGCCCATGTGCACTGTATGGCTTGTCTCAGCCTTTTGACTGCAACCAGTCTCTGGTGCAGCCTGGCCACTTGTAAACCCTCCATTCAACACCCTCCATACCCACAGTGCTGCATGTGTGTGCTGGCATTTGTTGGTGTCCACAGAAGGGTGGACTGCAGGTGTGTGTTGTATTTCTGCACTGCCATGGTGTCCACTGGGAGCAGGGTCACCATTTATTGCCTGGTATGGCTGGGACTGGTGGCAGATGATGGCATCATAGAGATGCCATCAGTGAGCAGTATGTTTCCTCTATGTCTGACTTATTTCTATGTGTCATACTTACTGGTTAGGGTAGCGCAAAGCCACACAAAAGTCATGCAAAGCCATGCAAAACCACAATGTCACGCAAAGCTGTTTTGCCCAGAGTTAAGACTATCTTTTCCTGGGCGGTAATTTGCACAGCACAAAGTGTTCCACTAAGTCGCGCAAAAACACTTTGCATGGCACTATTCACTGAATATCTCAGATAACAGGAACAGAGGCTAGAAGGTCCAAAAATCACAATTGCTTCAAGTAATTTGTGTTGATAAACACAAGTACGCAAGCTCTCCGGCTGAGGTACACCACTGTACACTACCACGACAATTTAGCAGCAAGTTTGTTCAGAGCAGGAGTTATTTTTAAATCATTTCTTTAGAAAAAGCTTTTGGAGCAACAAAACTCTCTACTCTCTGCTCACAAGTAGGCTGAGCACCATCTATGTCAGGAGGCTTGTGTGTAACGTTATGTGAATGTAGAGCTAAAAAGCTGCACACGCCTAGTAGCTTTTTGAGCCATTAGATCTAATAATTCATTTAAAAGCACACCAGCCATAATCAATCTCTCCAAATCAACAAGCTCACGTGTTGGTTTTTAAAGCTTGAACTGGCAGACCAGGAATGCTCGTTTAAATTGGTAGGTAATGGCCAGGAATCAAAACACACATTTACAATTATATCTTTGAATCCTCTATAGACAATGTCTAAAAGTTCTTAACAACTCCAGCCTTTAACTTCAGTTCAGTTCACAATTCTGTTCTCAGCCCAAAAGTTAGATATTGCAACATATATTACCATATACATACAGTCCGTACTCACCCTATAGAAGCATAGGTATAAATGCAACTGAGAGTGTATGGACAGCAAACGTATGATAAAAAATAAAAATAAAATGTCACTAATCAGCAAAACAACTCTCTCTTGTGGAATTGTAACCAAAAATAATGAGGATATGATATAATATTGCACCCAGTAGCAGACCACAAAAAAACGCTTTTAATAGAGTCCATCACAGTTAATTCTGTGAGTTCTAAATATTCTGTGAATTCTCCTTGATGGCTTCCGGGTTAATGGCTCTCCACAGAGCTTTCCTCCCTCTCCTGAGGGGACCTAACCCCCACCACAGGGAGTTTAGAAACCAAGTCCCCCATGGGAGGTTGGTGACCAGGAAACCCCCGGAAAATGCAACCGCACAAGTCATTCTGGTAAGACTGACACACTTGCCTTAGGAATCAGAATGACAATGGTGGCATACCTGTTATAGGCAGAGTAAAAGTCTTGTATTGGTCCTGCTCTCACAGCTTCTCCACAGTTGTGTAGTGTGCAGTGGTGGATAGATAGATAGATAGATAGATAGATAGATAGATAGATAGATAGATAGATAGATAGATAGATAGATAGATAGATAGATAGATAGATAGATAGATGGACGGATAGACAGACAGATAGATGGACAGACAGATGAATTTATAAATCAGTATAAATATTGTACCCTTCCAAGAATGGGGTATTTCATTAGATTTAGTTATATCATTAAATAGATTAAGAAAAATTGAGCCCATCAATTTTTATCAGCCTTCTCTACTTCAGCTGGAATGGCATCAGGGCCAGGAGCTTCGTAGGCCTTCTGATTAGAAATAGTACTTATGGTTCCATGTCATAATAACAATCTCAAAATAGCGATCGCTATTATGGCAAGTATGCTGCATAGCAGTTTATATTCAAGCCCTTTATATTTAATGCTCCAAGCACACACCCCCCCCCCCCACATATTCACTTCCTCTTATTTTCACTGGTGGAACATTAGTGCTGCTATGAGGGGGGTGCTGCACTCCTGAGGTGCCGTTTTTCAGATGAGATGTTAAACCGAAGTCCCATCTGCCTGTTCTGGTGGTAGATCAGTTGGATGTTAAACATCCCATGGCACTTCTCGAAAAGAGTAAGGGAATTTCCCCTGCACCCTGGCCAAATTTCCCCTCGATTCACTAAAAAAAATACCACCAACAGCTTAATCTAGTTCAAAGTCAGTTGGTATTCATCTGTATCCCCTTCCCTCGGGTCGTGCCTGAAAATAGGCAGAATTTGTCTAGTGCACTTACCCGGTCAACAAAAACTAAATAAATATACAGTGATCTACCTAATAGTCACTTTCTTTTTATTTCCACTCTAATATGGAACCAGCAAATGTAGTGAAAATAAAATGACAGTGAATATTTCCTGTTATACAGTATATAGCCAAAAAGCAAATCGGTGATATACACTCCCAAGTGACCCGACATCCAGAAAAGCTGTTTTATGAGGTCTGTATACCCCATAGCCCCATGAATATGGCTTCTTAACTCCAGGGGGTGCATGTTGGGAAGGGGGCAAAATCCCTACATCAGACAAAAATTAAGTGCCGTAGCCCCAGGGAGCAGCAAAAATTTCACGCATCCGGTCTCGAACCCTGTATCTGCTGCAGTTGAGCTAGCCACCCACACCACCACACCACATGGCTAGCTCGGCAACAGCAGGTGTCAACCAGTCCTCCAAAACCCATTCCATTCCCCTCGCTATCCCCCCTTCCTATTGCCCTTTACTACCTTTGCGTTCATATAGGGTCGCTACTTTTGCAGGGTAGCCCAGGAGAAAAGTGCTGAATATGAATCGCTGTTTTGATGGTCGCTCATATTCAGTCACCATCCTCACTGGATACCAGTACTTATAGCCTCTTCAGTATTAATGGGCTCCATAGGGTGCTCAGCTGATTCCGTTTGGTTTAGGTTAAAGTATTCTTGCCCTTCCAAAAAGAAGGTATTTTTAAAGAATACAATCCATTCATTGGGATGGAATAATGCCAGAATATTGTAGCTGCAATTTAGCATTCCTATGGTTTACTAAAGTCCAGAAAGTTTACAAGTCAATATTCAAAGCAGCGGTTCTTAATTTTTCCTATGACATCTGTTGAAACTTATTTCTCTCGACCCGTAAGATTTTCTTATACTCTTTCCTTTACTTGTTCAATTCCATTAAAATTATGCTTGCCCTGTTTAATTTTTTTTTCACTATTTTATTTAACCATTTCTTCTCCTGTTCTTAACTTTTGTGAAACCACGTACAATGTTTAGGCTTATTTGCTCCCTGCTTATAAATATTTTCTTTTTTAACCTTTTATTTATAGATTTAGGCAAATTATACAAATAAGGCATCTATACAGGACATTACACAGAAGCTAGGCAAAACAAAACTAACTAGTCATAATTCATAGGAACTTAGCATACCTGCATGTGCTACATATGGGGGGGGGGGACAACATTAAACTAATGGGTGAAAATATCATCTGGTAGAACCAGCCATTTTATCATGAGCTTTGCTGCAGTGGCCTTGGCTAACATCACAAAGCAAATGTTATGGATTGCAGTTCTGGTGTAAAAGGCACCATATCTAAAAAGAGATAGCTCTTTAGCCAATAATTAACAGAATAGTTGGAGTACATAGACAGACCTGGTAAGGCCTCAGCTACAGGCCTCATTCCCTTAAAACTTAATGCTCATTATTTTCATAATCAGAACAGGTGATAACAATAATGCTGTAATAAGTAACACTGTGCATATAGCGCACTGGGGATATACCACACTCCTAGCGACTGACATCACATTACAAAAATAAATAAATAAATAAATAAATAAGAGAGTGGAAAAGACCCCTATACAACTTAGCACAACCACCTATGTAACTGCTCAGAGTGAATAAGTATAACTGATTAATAAACATTTTTAAACATATGTAAAGATGCAGAATATAATATTAACCCAGTCCATTTTTTTGGAGCTAAGAGGGAGTCTCAGAAGATATTTTATAAATCAAATCAAATCATATTTTATTTCTAATGTGCTTTTCTTAAATCAAAGCGTGTTTACAATTTAAAATAACCAACAAACAGTTAAAATACAGAGTAAACATTGTGGCTAAATCAAAGAATTCAAGATCCAAGTCAAACTACTCAGAATACTACACTCAGTTCTAAACAGTGCACCAGGAAAATCTCAGCAATATCTGACAAAATGGCAGTTTTTCAGCATATCACGGAGTTTCACTCTCCTCAAGAAGATCCGACTCCTGATTCAAGCCATCCTTCACTGTCTGTCCCTCTCTTTCTTTGTCCTGCTTATCTAAATGTTTGTGAACATCTAGAGGTTGTGTATAGATGTATATTCTTCCTCAGACTTATACCCACAATTGGACTGGGAAAAGCAGGGTGAAAGGGAGATTCAGATTTCTCAGTAACCGTTTTACCCCCTCAAACTCTTTACACTTCTGGCAGGTTGTGTAGGATAAGTCAGAATGTTAATAACTGCTTCCCCACCAGAAGTTCTCCCAGTTTATAAGCAGCATATAAAATCTTATCTCTGATACAGACTTTAGTGAAGACAATCAGGATTATTATAAGGGTCTCAAAAATGCTGAAATTTGATTGGTTGTCAGCATTCTAAAAGCCTTATGTTAATCTCCTTATTAACATACTTTTAGAACCTGATCACTTGAGTATTGATTTAAAGAATCAAGGTCCTACTTTTATTTGCAGCATTCTATGTCTGGAACTTGCATCCCGTGTATAAAGCGACCGTGACTGAGCGATTTCAAAAAGGGCAACTCAATCACGGCATTTTTCCACAGGGCTACCTGGCAGGGAGGGCAACCGGAAAGGGGGTTCAGTGACTATGGTGACGGGATGTACAGCTGTATATATATCTTGGCAGGAGGGTGGGAAGGACCATGCCGTATGACGGGTGGAAGGGGAGGGAGGGTTTCTGGGGTGTAGTGCAGTGGTGGGCTGCTGAGCTGGCCATGTGGCATGGTGGATTGGTAGCAGGCTGGGGTTGGGAGTGTACTGGATTCAGTTCCGGGTGCACTCATTTTTGTGCAGAGTCATGTTTTTTTTCCACTTTTGCACCCCCCCAAGACATGCACCCTCTGGAGTTGAGAATTCTTTAGTAAGGGGGTGCAGGGTGAAGCCCCTAGAATGCGGGGCAGAGTTCCCTGGATAAAAATCAGAAATCCTACATGTTGGGAATCGTTTTGCTCTTCGCCATGAGTCTACATCATCAAAATTCATTTTTGGTGATGCAGACTCACCCAAATGGCGATCGCTATTACGCGTTCACCATTATCACATGGAACCCTGGAACTGATGGCAACCATTAGAGCAAGGCTGACAGTGCCAGGAATCATTTAACCATATTTGAAAGAATGGTCAAATTAAATACCGAACTGTTACTTTTTCCTCTTGTTATAGTTGCGCTGTGCTAGACGATGGGATACAGAATTTACTAAACTAAACTCTTTTGTAGGACACTCCTTTGAAGTACTGTTACCAGCAGGGCTAAAGAAACAGACTTTTGAATTTCAGTTTTGAATAAAAAAGTCACAGTACAACTGAGTAGAATGAAGTCCCCCCCCCCCACGCAGCAGACTCACTGCTGACTCACAGCCAGTTAACAGATATGTTTTCCCCATGTAAACCTTTCATGTAGGGACTATTTTATGTCAAGGGTTAAGAATAACTCAGATAAATACTGTGTGTCATTAGAAAACTGCAAGAAAAACTGAACCCAATTATAGTAATAGAAATAAGGTACGCCCAGGGATTATGTTAATATTCAAGTTAATCACCCCGGGGCAATATTTTTGTTTATTTATTTAAGGAATCAGATTTCAACCTTTGAGTCAGGGACTCATTTACAAAGGCTCCACATCAGGATACAATACAGGTCAATAACAATCAGCGTACAAAACAACAACAGGGTATGAACAGTGCAGTACAGATAGTCCTATACAGAGTGAAACAGGACAGACAGTCCTATACAGTTTGGTAGCTATACAGGCCTTGAGAGGAGTTTGCGCATGTTAGTGAACAGTACAAGCAAGGAGAGGGTGACACGTAAGCGTCTTCTGGTGGCGTGATCAGTTGGGATACCAACATTGTCCGAAACATGTAGTCAATACAATAATAACAGTGGAAAATACAGTGAACTTAGCATAGAGTTCTCGCCATTTTTAGGCCAACATTGTCCTAATATACGGCAATATATATTAGGCTGTGCCTTGTGCCACATTACACCTCAAGGGGGTGATGAACTAGAACATTAACATAACCCCTTGTGGTACCTTATTGTTTAATCATTCTGGGGACATATTCTGCAGCTGCTCTGCAGAAGTTAAGTCAATACATTCTATTGATGTAGCCTTGTTGTGGAACAGGGTTCAGTTTCAGCAACTGATGCAACCAGGTTTCAAAGAAGAATACCGGATCCTTGGATTCAAATCCTTCTTGGACGCCGACCACTTGAACATGAAATTCCCTCAAAGCATTTTCAGTCTGCTTGAGATGAAGCCTCAGATGAGAGTTCTCCTGTAATAGTGTTGTAGCAGTTGCCAGAGCTCTGTCCTTGTAGTTTACCACTTTTGCCATCTTATCCTATCGAGTAGGCCAATGGAATGCTGGGACCTGGGAGACCTAGTAGTGTGCTATAATAGTGTGGTACTGAGGACCCCAGATTCCATAGCCCCTGTCCAAGTTCACCATCTCCCTCTCCACCCTCAGTCCCCTTGGTTTGATGGGACTTTGAGGGAGCTGAGGAGAATTGGACAAAAGTTGGAACGCTGTTGGTGGAAACCTGGCCTGGAGGAGGACAGACTTAGGTTGATAGTCCATTATTCAGACTATCAATCAGAAATCTCCCATAAGAAGGCAAAGTTCCTGTCCAGGGAGATTGCTGCAGCAAGGAATCGACCAGCCCAGCTCTTTCGAACCATTGACAGGCTGTGCAATCCAGCCTGCCTTCGGGTCCGGAGAACTTTTTCACAAACCAAATGTGAGGAGTTCACTCAATTCTTTGCAGATAAGGTGTCCTCCATCAGGTCAGAGATCTGCTTGGCTCATTCAAATGAGTATGGCAGTGGTCGATGCAAGGATGTAGACATCCGGTCTATCTGGACAGATTTCGACCAGCCAGCGATCATGGACATCGTGAAGATTGTTCATGATCTGCGACCACTTACTGTAGTTTGGATCCTGGTTCAACCCACCTTCTGGTGGGGTGTATGGATGTCATCAGACTGATTCTGGCTGAGATAGTCTGGTGTTCACTGGACCAAGTGGTGTTTCCAGACCTCTTGAAGGAGGCCATGGTGACATCCCTTTTAAAGAAACCGTCCTGTGACCCAGACACTCTTGTGAAATACAGACCTGTCTCTAACCTGCCCTTTTTGGTCAAGGTTATTGAGAAGGTAGTCGCATTACAGATCGAGAGCTCTCTTACCACCCACGAAGTCTATGATCCTCTCCAGTCCGGTTTCAGGAAGAGGCATAGTACCAAGAAAGCATTGGTTCGAGTACTTGATCTCCTGATAGCGAGGGATTGGAGGAATCGTTCGATCTTGGTCCTCCTTGATCTCTCAGCAGCATTTGACACCATGGATCATGGGGTATTGCTGGAACACCTGCGGCTGCTTTGTGAACTGTCTAGGACAGTCCTCAGATGGTTTCATTCTTTCCTTGCAGGCAGGACCCAGAGGGTGGTGTCAGGGTTTTTTTCCTTGGCCCCCTTTGCCCTGCTCTGTGGGGTGCCGCAGGGTTCTGTGCTGTCCCCCATGTTGTTCACAGTGTATATGTCACTGTTAGGAGACATTAAAAGGTGTTATGGGCTGAGTTTTCACTACTATGCAGATGATACTCAGTGCTACATGTCCTTTGTACCTGAACAAAATAGTGCACTCTCGGTCTTTAACAACTGCCTCACTGAGATTCAGGACTGGATGAGTGCTAACTGGTTGAGACTAAATCCAGATAAGACTGAGGTGTTGGTAGTGGACCCAGGTCAGCAGGTAGAGAAGTTGACTCCTGGGCAACCGTCTGGCCTTGTGCTTGGGGGCAACCAGCTGAGACCTTCTGAATGGGTGCGGAATCTGGGCATTGTGCTTGATAATAAACTGACACTTAAAGTGCAGATGTCAGCAGTTGTCAAGTCCTCATGTTATCATCTGAGGAACATTGCCCGGATAAAGTACCTTGTTCCACCTGAGGACCTTCCTATGTTGGTCCCCGCCTTTTTGTCCTGTCATCTTGATTACTGTAATGCTCTGTACCTAGGGTTACTGGGGGTAGATCTCCATTGCCTGCAGCTATTGCAGAACACTGAGACCAGGTTGTTGACAGGGTTGTCAAGAACTAGCGATATCACTCCTGTGCTGCACAAACTGCATTGGCTGTCAGTGCGATGGAGGATCACCTTCAAGGTCACATTGCTGACCTGTCAGACCCTACATGGACAGGGACCGGGTTACTTGCAAGACCTCCTTCGGCCTTACTCCCCCCCCGCCCACTTCGCTCTGCTGATAAGGGATTGCTACAGGTTACCAGGGTCTGTCTTCAAACATCAGGTGCTAGAGCTTTTTATTTTGTAGCCCCGACCCTGTGGAAATCTCTACCTCATCAGTTAAGAGAGTGCCTGTCCACCAAGACCTTTAAGTCCTCATTAAAAACGTATTTATTTGACTTAGCTTTTGGGGACAATATTTACTTTTATTGTAGCTGCCTTTTTATATATCTTTTTTTTAGACTGTATATTTGATTTTATATTGTACTGTGTATGTGCTTTGGTTTTTAGAAAAGCGCATTATAAATAACATTTGCTTTGATTTGATTTGATCCTGCATGCCTGCCCGCCATCAGGTGCTCAACTTTAACAAGTCAGTCTGTGAAATTGTCAATCTTTTTCTCAATATTCTGTATGGATTTGCACAGAGTTTTCAAGGAGTTCTTGATTTCGGCCAGTTCGTTCACAGTGGAAGGTTCAGGCTTCGATGGACCAGGTGTTGGCTGTGCTCCTGATGGTTGCTTTGGTTTAAGTAAGTCGGCGACTGACTGTTGAGGTGCTGCTGACTTTGATCTTCCCATTTTTTTTATTTGACTACTTGTTTTATGGCCCCTGGGGATTTCCATATCAGTATGTTTTGATTGCTTTTCTTTTTCTTACAATGCCTCATGTTCCATGTGACAGTGACGCATTGGAGACCATTAATTCAGTTAGGGCCTTTTTACTGTTTAATTTATAGATGTAGAACTGTGAGTTTAAGGGCCTCTCCTTATTCAGTGAGCACAAATAAAGGCTGTATTCTCAGACTGGCAAACACCTGAGGGATAATTGAGTGGGTTAGTCTTTAAGGAAAAAGCTAGAGTCTTCACTAATTATAGCACTGATGACCTGTGGTGATTTGTGCATTTTTTATGGCTATGTGTGGTTTAATGAACAGAACAGCTTTAAAAATAAAACATTTACTCCTGCTGGATAGACTCTGACCTACAGCCTGAAAACAAAAAGATTGGATTAGAAAGAGTTATTGATTTGAGGCTACACTAACAGGCTTCTGACAGCACAGTGCTGCTGCATAGTGTATAGTAAGTGAGCACTGACTGAATCAGTGGTCTGGGACATATCAGAGTCACATGGGCAGGAGACGTATTGGGAAAAGCAATAAAACATACAGACATGAAGATCCCTAGGGTCCATAAAATGAGTAGGCACATTTGTAACAAACACCTAACAGCAAAGAAAGAAGAGAATGAACTAGGACTTAAAGCACAAATCAAAATACTCTGCACAACATATTTTTTGTACATTTTAACTGTAATTCTCCTTTCATTTCTCTAGTAGAAGATATCCTATAGTTACTGAAGATATCTTCCAGCTCAAATAAATTATGTATGTCTGAATTACCTACTCGGGGGGGGGGGGTGCTGTGGAGCAACACTATGGAGGCAGCAATTTGAAACAGCTCCAACTTCCTAATACTGAAAAGTGCTTTAAATATCTGTTTTTTTACACAAGGATGTAATACGAACACATTGGGACCCGTCGGATTTGCTCTGCAACATAATGGGACAAAAAAAGATGCAAAACACGCAGCGCAAAGCTTGGATGTATTCCTTTCTTCTCTGAGCTTGGCTAAAGGCTCAGGGCCTGCTGCAACAAGTGGACTGGTGGCACCTGAACTCCCTTTGGCACAAATCCTCGCCACGCTAATGAAAATACAGGTGAATGGAGAGGAAACAAATAAGAGATTAGCTGGTATGGAAGCAAAGCTTACAGAAAACGACCACACTATACAAGACAATGTGGCAGCTATCAAAGAACTAAACGAAGCGAGTATCTGACAGGCTGACTGCAATGCTGCCTGTGTATGGATTTTTCCCTGTTAAAATCCAAAATTGAAGGTCTAGAGAATAACCAAAAGCAATCTAATATCCGGATTGTGGGCTTTCCCCCAGGTATGTGGGAACAACGGAAATTCTATCTGCAGTGACAAGATAGATTTTTCAGGACTTACAGTTGTTTCCTCTGGACTCTGGTGTAAAAATCCTGATGGTATTTGTGATGCCCTTGTGGCCCAGACCATGAGGTGACCCTCAGCTATCGCCACTCTGTCAGTCCTGGAAGCTCAGATTTCCCTTTTGGAAGCTTCCACGTATCGAGGAGAAATAATGTGGAAGGGCAGTCACCTAACATTTTTTCCTGATCTCTTGGTGCAAACACAAGCTAGAAAGAAGGAACTACAGGTGGTTAAAAAGGAACTTTTGCAGCATGGCATAGAGGTGCAGCTCAGCTGCCCTGCACATCTCCAAAGCTGCCATGCTTCTAAGTCACACATCTTTGAGGACCTGATTGCAGCATCCCAGTTTGCCAAGAAACTTATTGGGAAGCTAAATCCTCCTGCAGCCACCTCTTATCAGGATGGATGAATTACTGTACCTCTGAGTGCACCTTCAGTATGAGTCTGATCAGAGAATCGGGCTTGGTTCTGCCTAATTTCTGGTACCCAATTAGATGACTATCCACTGCACCTTTTGTGTGTTAAAGCCATTTTTGTTTACCACTCTGCCTAGGGGCTGCCAATATAAGCCCTTTCAGAGTATATTATAATCATTCTTATAATATAACGTGTGCTATTCTTTGTTTTCTTTCTGACAAAGTTGCCATATTTGCTGTTCCATATAAACGATCTATGCCATAGAGACAATTTTAGGCTGATACTATAGTAGTTTAAATGTTGGTGTGCAAGAACACCATTTCGAACTTTAAAATATTTCTAATGCTCTGTACTGTACCCATAGTGCAGGTCACCCTGCTTTGCCTTAGTATATGGGTTTTCAAAGCAACTTAACTGAGCCCAGGCTATTATTTTAAATGCCTGCCGACAGTTGTTCATGCCACTCCGCCCTGCATGATATTTTAGTCCTACATGGGACCTGATATCCTGGCTTTATTGATTATCTGTAATATCTTGGGGTGAGAGTGGTATCATCCTACAGGATAATCAGTTCAGACTTTACTCCTTTAAGTATTCTACTGGCAGTTTTCCACACTGCTTGGACTTATGGACCTGCTAAATTTCTTTGTAATGCATCTGTACATCTGGTGTCAAGGTCTGTATACCTCATCTCTTTTCATCTGTGTACTACAGGATGTGCTGTAAGATCATAAAACTTATAAATAAAAAGGAAAAAAATGAATTACCCACTCAGGAGTTAAAATCACCTAATTATAATTCCTTATAGACTGGGTAGGAACTTTTCAGTTCTGTCGCTACCATATCCAGTTCTGTCCAAATATTTGGATTATGATATTTAGAATTATTTGGTGGGTTAAAGATATTGATTATGATACATGCATGCTCCTTAGACATAATTAAAGTTGTTAAGAAATGTGCATAAATCAGGCTTATCTTAATGAATTCATTGATAAGGATCTCTTCAGACCATTTTTTATTGTTTTGTACTGCTGATTGAATTATTGATTTTATCAATTTTAATGTACAGCACCTTGATATTTTGAAATGAGCTTAATTTAAATAAAGATTATTATTATTTGTGACAGGGTTGCATTGCATCTTTCGAGATCCCCCCCCCAAAGTCTGTTGCAACAGCGCTCCTTTCCTCTCCCTATCTCCCCCCCCTCTTGTTTCTTTTCCCCATTGGACTGGAAGGCCACCTGTCCAATGTTCTTTCTGTCCCTGACTCCTATTACCTCTGTTTCAGGTCTCTTTAAGTTCAGCTATGTTAATCCTGATCAATCTCCTTCTCGAACGTGCGCAGACTCATCTACATGAACGCTCGCACTATTCGCTTCTCGATTGTGTGAATGTTCTGATAGCGAGTCTGTAGTAAAACAAAAGGAACAAATGCAAAGTTAAAACAGGAAAAGAAATCTCGGATTAAAAGATAGATGGTGTAAATTGCTCTTTGGTGAGGGTTTTGCTGCTTACTGTAACAAGTTCTCCTGTTTCTGAAAAGTAAAATTCCCGGTAGTGAGGAAATTAAGCCTTCAGTTAATTGCAGCCTGCAAGCTCCAAAATGAACTGCTACTAGAGTTTAGGAACTTCATGCATTTAGAACAGACCCCCTTTCCCCGTTTAAACTCTGTGCTTAGAAAATCACTATTGAGGTAGGAAAGAGGTTTGTTCTGTAGTGAGTGGGTTTTTTTTAACCGCACTATGTAGTGCTTCAGCCCAGCATGAAACGCTCGTTTTAAGGAAACAAATATTTGAAAAGGAAAAGCAAGAAAGAACCTTCAAGGAGATATATTGAAGGGATGTAAACAATTTACAGTTTGTTTTTAATTTTTTTTGTTTACCTATTCTGTGTAGTCGACTCTGTGGAAAAGGATTGGACATACCTCATGCCTTCAGGACCTCCCTCTGTTTCTGACTCTTCCTTTTAAGAGCTGGCCAGCCGAATCAATGCTAAATTTATACAAAGAACCTAGGGGAGGAGCCTGTAGATCATGAGGATAGCCTACTTTTGCCTTAAGAAATTGTTTAAACCAAAAATAAATATGTTTAAGGATCCTTAACTGATTGAATATACTTAGTTATGGTATTTGATTATGAGAGATTATAATAAAGCTTAGTTAATAAAGAACTTTCTTGTAAATATGCAAAAAGGAAGGAGCCTCCCTCATCACATGGCACTGTACTACTATAAATGAAGGGCAAGAACTGCTCTTATTCAGTTCATTGTAGGGCTCAGCAGGGAGCTGACCCCTGTTTCACACTAGTATTTTCTAGTGGTTGTTTATGTTTGTGCTTTACAAAGTCGTGTTCTTTATGTTTATTTGGATGAACCAATCCTCTTTATTTCTTTGTCGAACAGTTCGCTTATAGCATTTTTGTTTTCTTTGCTGAATAAAAGCTGATTTACTTTGATACTTCAACTGGTGTCTGAATCTGAATCCCACAAGCCTATCACACTGGTGTTAGCAGTAGGATCCCTTTGAGATGCTGTATTGAGGGTAGAATACCAGACCTGGTATTCATAGTACACTATGTTGGAGCCATCAGCTGTCAGCCAGCCAGTTACCAGTCAACCCAGTCCAGGTGGGATCCAGACCCGGAGGATGGCAGAGTTATCCCAAATCCCTTTACTCACTGGATTGCCAGATATGCGATGGAAAGAGACAAAGAGAGAGAAAAAGGAGACTGAAGGAGGTGCCACTGCTCCGGAGATGAAGGAACCTGAGGATAGACCCCCACTGAAGAGGTAAATGACCTATTAAGGTGGCTGTGTGTATAACAGATGGAACTAGAGAAACAACGGGAGGTGGATCACTTACAGAATGAGGCCCGTTGGACTGACACTATTAGAGCCATCCAAACATTAGGTACAGCAAGACCGCTCGCACCCAGAGAACAAGAAGGACCAAAAGACATTAAAATATCTAAACTGACTGAATCAGATACATAGATACACAGACAGTGTCGGCAGATAAGGGCCTGTGGCCTACCCAGTCTGCCCATTTGAGCTTGTAAGTTCAGTTTATGTTTTCCTAGAAGTCTATTGCCCCTTACCCCTGACCTCCAGAATTCCTTTATGTCTATCCCATGCATTCTTAAATCCTGTGATTGTTTCAGCCCCCACCACTTCCTCTGGCAGTGTGTTCCACTAGTCCACCACCCGTTCTGTGAAGAAATTCTTCCTCACGGTTCCTCTGAATCGTCCTCCCTCCAACTTCATCCTATGCCCTCTAGTTCTGGAACATCTTTTTCGCTTAAAAATAGTGTATTCCTGCACCCTGTTCCTCCCTGTAAGATACTTGTATGTCTCTATCATATCCCCTCTCTCCCTCCTCTCCTCCAGGAGTACATATTCAGTTCCTTCAACCTGTCCTCATAGGACTTGTGATGCAATCCATGTACCATCTTTGTTGCCCTCCTCTGAACCTTCTCTACCCTGTCTATGTCCTTATGTAGGTAAGGTCTCCAGAACTGTACACTGTACTCCAGGTGGGGCCTCACTAGTGTCTTGTATAGTGGAATTATGACCTCCCTTTTCCTGCTGGTGATGCCCCTGCCTATGCATCCCAACATCCTATTTGCTTTACCTGCGTCCTTGTCACACTGGTTCCCTACCTTGAGGTCATCAGAGATGATAACCCCAAGATCCCTTTCCTGCTTGGTGCATGCTATATCCTCACACCCCAACTGATATATTGTGCCAGGGTTTTTGTGCCCCATATGCATTATCTTGCACTTCTTTGCATTGAATTTCAACTGCCAAACCCCTGACCATTCTTCAAGTTTCTGCAGGTCCCTTCTCATTCTGTCTACACCCTCTGGTGTGTCTACTCCATTACAGAGCTTTGTGTCATCAGCGAACAGTGAAATTCTGCCTTCTAGGTCCTGCGCAATGTCACTGATGAAGATATTGAATAGGACCGGTCCCAGTACTGATCCCTGTGGTACCCCACTGGTCACTCTTCCCTCTGTGGAGTGACAGCCATTTACCACCATGCTCTGTGTCCTGCCACCCAGCCAGTTACCTACCCACCACACTACTGTCCTGCCCACACCCATATTCCCCAGTTTGTGTAATAGTCTTCTATGTGGCACAGTGTCAAAGGCCTTGCTGAAGTCCAGATAGGCCATTTCCACTGCCCTCCCCTGATTCACCTCCCTAGTCACCCAGTCAAAAAATTCAACGAGGTTGATCTGACATGACCTCCCGCTGGTGAAACCATGCTGCCTTGGGTCCTGTAGTCCATTGACAACAGATGTTCCACCAATCTCTCCTTCAGTAGTGCTTCCATGATCTTTCCCACTACTGAGGTAAGGCTGACTGGTCTGTAGTTCCCCGCTTCCTCTTTGTTCCCACTTTTGTATAAGGGGACTACATCTGCTGTCCTCCAGTCTTTGGGTACCTCCCCTGTTTCCAGTGATTGGCTAAACAGGATAGCCAGAGGTTCAGCCACCACCTCTCTTAGTTCTTTAAGGACCCTGGGGTGCACCCCATCTGGCCCCATTGCTTTATCAGATGATATTGAAGCATATAGCACAACCTTTGAAAGAGTGGCAGAAGCTTGTCATTGGCCTAAATAACAGTGAGTGGTGCAGCTCACTCCCTATTTATCAGGAAAGGCACAATTGGCTTATAGTCATGTGGACAGTGCCCATGTTAATGATTATGATTATGTATGCCAAGTGATCCTTAAAAGATATGATATTAGTGTCGAGACCTATCGACAAAGGTTTAGAACCTTTAAATATCATTCTGCTGCCTCCCCTCAGGAAGCATATGCCCAATTGTGAGACTTAAGTAATAAATGGTTGCAACCTACTTCAAGAACAATGGAGCAAGTAATTGAAGATATCGCCTTAGAAAAATTTATAAAAATTCTTCCACCAGATGCACAAATGTGGGTGAGGGATCATCATCCTGAGTCTGCACAAAAAGCCATTGACCTAGCAGAGGATTACATTACGGCAAGACCTCCAAGAATGAGAGGACACTTGGGGGCTCATGGACCCTCACCCATGGTAAGGACTGTTCCCATCTCTAATACTAATCATGTTGGGGTATCACCTGTCATTGGGGGAAGCAGTGAAGGGACACTAGGAACCACCAGGGTGGGTAGAGGACCCAATCCAGACATCATATGCCATGATTGCCAAGGGAAAGGACACATTGCCAGATATTGCCCACGCAAAAAGAAGGAACATTCACATCTAGCTCTTGCTAATTGGAGTCAATCTCTGACTATAGTACAAATAAATGGGAAAGAGGTCCCTGCCCTTTTAGACTCTGGTAGCAAACAGACCTTGGTACAAGCATCTTTATTGCCTGAAGGAAATAGTAACGACACAACCAGGGTCACATGTATCCATGGGGATGTACATACCTATCCAGTACAACATATTACCCTGAGTGTTCAAGGGCAAGATCATAAAATGGAAGTTAGGCTAGTACCTAACCTGCCTGTACCAGTGATTATTGGACATGACTACCCTGCGTTTGATGCACTAATGGGTATGGACTCTTAAGCAACTGCTATTACCACCAGGGTACAAAGTAAGCAGTCACTAACATTCCCCCAGTTGTTTCCTTTTGATGAGGGCATATATCATTCTCCTGGAAAAGACAGAAAGTCAAAGTCGAACAGACGAAGGGCAAGGATGTTATGGAACTGTAAAAAGGACACTCCAATTGCTGAAGGCAACCTTGATGTAAATGAGATGTTTAAAAATGAGCAAATTACTGATGTTAGTTTGACACCTTATTTTTCACAGGTTGTGGAAGCAGATAGTCAGACAGGATATCCTAGATTTGTGATGCATGACCAATTGCTGTACAGGGAGTGTAAGAATCCTAAAACAGGGTGTGTAATAGAACAATTGGTGGTGCCTATGTGTTTTAGACAGCAATTAATAACCATAGCTCATGACTTCCCTATGGCAGGACATTTAGGGAGGGACAAAACCCTAAGTCGACTGCTAAACCGGTACTTTTGGCCAGGGATTCATGATCAGGTAGCCACTTATTGTCAAAGCTGCCAAGAATGTCAGAAAGTGGCTACTATAACCAAATCAGACAAAGTGCCCTTGCAACCACTTCCTTTGATAGATACCCCTTTTGATCACATAGCAATGGACATTGTGGGACCTCTGCCAAAGAGTAATAAGGGCAATCGCTTTATCCTCGTGGTGTGTGACTATGCCACACGTTACCCTGAGGCAATGCCCCTACGGACAGTCACCACCCCAAAAATTGTGGAGGAACTCTTAAAAATACTTAGTAAAGTTGGAGTGCCAAGGGAAATCTTTTTGGATAGAGGCAGTAACTTTCGATCCTTACTATTAGCTCGCCTCTATCAATCTTTGGGTGTTGGGGCTTTGTACACTTCCCCATATCATCTCCAAACTGATGGGATGGTGGAAAGATTTAATAAAACCTTAAAAAAGATGCTCATGAAATATGTTCAGGATGAAGGGAAGGTGTAGGATCTTAACCTGCCTTACTTAATGTTTGCATACAGGGAAGTTCCCCAGGCCTCTACTGGATTTTCTCCATTCGAATTACTCTATGGGAGGAATCCAAGGAGGCCTCTAGATATCATAAAAGTGAAATGGGAGAGCAAAAAGGGACATGAAGGTACCCCGACTCTAGAGTATATAACTCAATTAAGGCAAAGGCTAACCAAACACATTACATTGGCCCATCAGAATAACCTAGGAAAACAAAAAGATCAAAAGAAATATAATGATCAAGGAGTGGTACATAAAAATCTGCAACCCGGGGATAAGTTATTATTACTATTACCCTCCACAGAGAGCAAGTTGACTATGAAGTGGCAGAGACCGTATATTGTACAGAGACAAGTCAGTCCTGTCAATTACGAAATAGATGTTCCTGAGAGACGAAAAAGGTTACAAATATATCATGCTATTCTCCTTAAGAAATGGCATGATAGCGAGACTACAGAGACTACTCTTACTCTGTTTATATGTCCCAAACAATCTAATAGTGAAATGGACCAAGCCTACCAGAGATTGGAAGGAACCGGGGGCTGTGAACTAATAACCATTAACCCTGACCTTGAGGAGGGACAAAGAATAGAATTAGATAAGATGTTAAAACCTTTTACAGGAACATTTTCCTGTCAACCAGGGAAAGCAAAAGGGGTG
The DNA here is from genome assembly GCA_016271365.2 of Neoceratodus forsteri. Lineage (NCBI taxonomy): Eukaryota > Metazoa > Chordata > Ceratodontiformes > Ceratodontidae > Neoceratodus > Neoceratodus forsteri. The sequence goes on along the minus strand of CM057449.1, from coordinate 1,145,742,686 downwards.
GAGCATTGGATACACTTGAACTAGGGGATAGTTATTAGACAAAAGCCCTATTGGATACCTAAGAAGGTAAGAGGGGATGTTATTAAAGAAGTAGAGAAAATGCAGGCCTTAGGGGTTATAGAACCATCTACCAGCGAATGGGGTACCCCTATGGTGATCGTGGGTAAGAAGGAAGGAGGCATTAGGATTTGCTTAGATTTCCACTGCCTGAATGCTATTTCAAAATTTGATGCATATCCCATGCCCCGAATTGATGACATTGTAGACCACCTTGGAAAAGCTAAATACATCAGTACCCTTGATTTGACAAAGGGGTACTGGCAAATTCCCCTGAGTAGATAAGATAAAGATAAAACTGCTTTCAGCACTCCCTTGGGTCATTTCCAGTTTACCACCATGCCCTTTGGACTTCACGGAGCACCAGCTACTTTCCAAAAATTTATGGATAATGTGCTCAGAACATATATGAATTATAGTGCCACTTACTAGGACGATGTTGTGGTGTTCAACCAGAATTGGGAAGATCACTTACAACATTTGTCACAAGTTCTGTCAGCCATCTCACAGGCTGTGTTAACAATAAATCCTGGAAAATGTGCCCTAGCTATGAGAGAGGTAAAATACTTGGGCTTCTGGATTGGAGAGGACCAAATAAAACCTGACATTGGGAAAGTGGATGCAGTGGCAAATAGTCCCGGCCCCCTTACAAAACGCCAGGTAAGATCTTTTTTAGGGTTTGCTGCCTATTATAGGCAATTTGTACCTGGTTTTGCAACCATAGCCAGTCCCTTAACAGATTTAACGAAGAAAAATCACCCCTTTACAGTAAAATGGACACCAGACTGCGAAAAGGCATTCTGTACCATAAAGGGTTACTTATGTGCATCACCTATATTAAAAAGTCCAGATTTTAACCTGCCTTTTATTGTACAAACTGATGCCACTAGCCTATAACCCGTCTACACAAACGCTTGTACTATTCGCTTCTCGATTGTGCGAATGTTCCGATAGCAAGTCTGTGGTAAAACAAAAGGAACAAATGCAAAGTTAAAACAGGAAAAGAAATCTCGGATTAAAAGATAGATGGTGTAAATTGCTCTTTGGTGAGGGTTTTGCTGCTTACTGTAACAAGTTCTCCTGTTTCTGAAAAGTAAAATTCCTGGTAACGAGGAAATTAAGCCTCCACCTCTATAGGTGCAGTGTTAACACAAATAATTGAAGGAGGAGAACATCCAGTAATATACATAAGTAGAAAATTACATAGTAGAGAAACTAAATATTTCACCATCGAGAAATAATATTTAGCCCTAAAATGGGCTATTGAGGCATTAAAGTTTTATCTCTGGGGAGTGGATTTCGAGGTTTGGACAGACCACAATCTACTGTGCTGGCTACAGGCTATGAAAGATAAAACCCCTCGTATAATGCGATGGTATTTGGCTCTGCAGCCTTATCGCTTTACTATAAAGCATAGATCAGGGCCTGCAAATAGAAATGCAGATTACCTGTCCCGGTATGGAATAGGACAGGACACTAATCAGGTAACACCAGACCTCAGGGTATTGAAAATATCAGCATCAGAGGATAGCCTTTGATACCTCTCTATTCTTTAATTTGTTTTTTAATTGGGACCCCGAGGTGGAGCTTCGGAGAGTGGGTGGACTGGAGCTCCATCTCTCTGTTGAGAGATCTGTTTGATTACTGCCTGTTTAGGGAACTCTTCTCTAAGTTATCTGAAAACCCTTAAGTTGGGTTTTCTCTTAGGTGGGGAGGAGTTTGTGACAGGGTTGCATAGCGCCTTTCGAGAACCCCCCTCTCTCTTAAAGTCTGTTGCAACAGCGCTCCTTTCCTCTCCCCTATCTTCCCCCCTTCTTGTTTCTTTTCTCCATTGGACTGGAAGGCCACCTGTCTAATGTTCTTTCTGTTCCTGACTCCTATTACCTCTGTTTCAGGTCTCTTTAAGTTCAGCTGTGTTAATTCTGAGCAATCTCCTTCTTGAACGTGCGCAGACCCGTCTACACAAATGCTTGCACTATTTGCTTCTCCATTGTGTGAATGTTCCGATAGCGAGTCTGCAGTAAAACAAAAGGAACAAATGCAAAGTTAAAACAGGAAAAGAAATCTCGGATTAAAAGATAGATGGTGTAAATTGCTCTTTGGTGAGGGTATTGCTGCTTACTGTAACAAGTTCTCCTGTTTCTGAAAAGTAAAATTCCTGGTAGCGAGGAAATTAAGCCTTCAGTTAATCACAGCCTTCAAGCTCCGAAACGAACTGCTACTAGAGTTTAGGAACTTCATGCATTTAGAACAGACCCCCTTTCCCCATTTAAACTCTGTGCTTAGAAAATCACTATTGAGGTAGGAAAGAAGTCTGTTCTGTAGTGAGTGTTTTTTTTTTTTAACCACACTATGTAGTGCTTCAGCCCAGCATGAAACGTTAGTTTTAAGGAAACAAATATTCAAAAAGGGAAAGCAAGAAAGAACCTTCAAGGGGATATATTGAAGGGATGTAAACAATTTACATTTTTTTTTTTGGTTTCCCTATTCTGTGTAGTCGACTCTGTGGAAAAGGATTGGACATACCTCATGCCTTCAGGACCTCCCTCTGTTTCTGACTCTTCCTTTTAAGAGCCGGCCAGCCGAATCAATGCTAAATTTATACAAAGAACATGGGGGAGGAGCCTGTAGATCATGAGGATAGCCTACTTTTGCCTTAAGAAATTGTTTAAACCAAAAATAAATATGTTTAAGGAACCTTAACTGATTGAATATACTTAGTCACGGTATTTGATTATGAGAGATTATAATAAAGCTTAGTTAATAAAGAACTTTCTTGTAAATATGCAAAAAGGGGAGGAGCTTCCCTCATCACATGGCACTGTACTACTATAAATGAAGGGCAAGAACTGCTCTTATTCAGTTCATTGTAGGGCTCAGCAGGGAGCTGACCCCTGTTTCACACTAGTATTTTCTAGTGGTTGTTTATTGTTTTGTGCTTTACAAAGTCGTGTTCTTTATGTTTATTTGGATGAACCAATCCTCTTTATTTCTTTGTCAAACAGTTCACTTATAGCATTTTTGTTTTCTTTGCTGAATAAAAGCTGATTTACTTTGGTACTTCAACTGGTGTCTGAATCTGAATCCCACAAGCCTATCACATTATTATCATTATAAGATTCATAGATTACTGGTAGGGATAGTTTCTATAAAACTTAGTGAAAGGGTCAGACCAATAGGTGGAATTATGATATTTAAAAAAAATGATAAATGGATTGATAACTGTACAGTCATGTGCAGTTTTTAATCCAATCGTCATAATTTAATAATGTCATAATTCCACTCACTGGTCTAAAACCTTTAGTAGGATCTGAATCTGGAATAACAAAGAAAATAACCCCCTGGAATGAAAAATCTTCATATGGATACCAAGTTTCTTGAAGACCACTATATGAAAAGATTCTAAAAAATCCAAAATTCAGTATCCCCTAATTTTGCTGTTATGCCTGCAATATTCTATGAAAGCATTCTGATCTGCTAATCTGTCTTTACATCTGTAATTCCCTTCTGCTATGCTAGCCTTTCCTGTAAGGTTTCAAATCAATTTTAGGTATATATTGCAATCTTTTGTAGATGTGAATTCCCTTGCACACGGTGGAGGATCATTATTTCTTACCTGTTCATTCCCAGTCAGAGACTTTCCTATCTCATCCATATGCAAAATAAAATTCCCAGTGGGGTAAAGTCAGACCAGTTCTTTTAAGGTCAAGTAATACAGATATTTGTCCCACACACTCATTATCAACCTGTCCCATTTTATTTAACCCAGTTAACCTTTCTACTCAAAGGATTCCTTTATATCTCAGCTTCATGCCTAGAACATTTTTAATCATTGCACACACATTCTTCTTCAGATAGGCATTTGATTTTACAGCAGGGGCTGGAAAACCATGAATTGATAACATGTGCTCCCTCTCTCCTTCCTCTTGCCTTTCCAAAAAACACAATCCAGCCTTTGTTTGTATGCTTCAGTCATATTTATGACATCTGATGTGTCTTATTTTACAGATCTGCAGGGTGGGCCTTCTTGTAGACTGCTAGGATGTAAAAAGTCCACAAAAGACAAAGGATCCACAACATAAACTCCTAGCGATTCCAGTTCCAAATGGTCTTGCCGCAAAGCATTGGCAGTTTCTAATGAAGACACTACCAAAGTATTAGGACCCAGATTATTAAATGATAAATGCCTGTGAATAAGTTTAATGTATTTGTCCAGTTTCCAATTTATTAAGATATTGTCAAAAAGGAGATTAATTACATGAAAAAGCTATTTTGTGGTTTAAATTTTTTTAATAAGCCCGTGTGTCTGCAAAACTCCTTCCCCACCATTCCAATTCAATTTTAAAATACTTTTCTGCAGCTCCAGGTTAAGGTTTTTTTGCTGTTCATAATTCTTTTTATTTTTAGTATCCTTGTCTTCTACTTCAGGGAGGAGATTGGGTAATATTTTATCAGATTTGCCAACCTGTGCTTTAGTGATTAACTCTTTTGATTTATTTTAATTCTTTTGTCTTACTGTTTCCCCTTTTTCTTGTTTTATTTTTGTTTTTTACAGGAGTCACCTGTCCATCGTTCGCTAGAATGACTTCTGGTCCCTGTATATTCTCTTTGTCCAGTAAATCAATTTTTTTTACTGTCCTCAATAGAGGAATTTGAATCTAAACCTTGATCTCATTCCTCCATTACCAGTATTCTTAGACAAAGTATTTTTTAGATGTGCATCATATTGAGCCATGGCCAGTTCAATATTGCCAATTTCTTCTCTCAATATATAAAGCTGTTCAAGCACCAGGAGATTAGCAAAGTTCTGATTTTTCAGAGACTTAACTAGCTCTGTATCCAAAAAAATATTGATAGAGTTTCAATAATAACTGAGACATCTGGCATTTTAAATGCTCTAGATTTAGAGGAGAGAAACTAGGATGACCCCCCCCCTTCCTATGAAACCACATATGCAAGGCGATACATAGGGGAAACAGTCTGTTTTGGTTTGGCTAATCTGCAATTAAAGTTTTCAAATATACATTCTGGAGTGTGCACAATTTTTTTGTTACCTCTCTGCCCTATTTTGGTTACCGGCTGCACCAGTATGGCAAGGAGTGCCCGGTTTTCTGTGTTTGGATACTAGAATAATTGTGAAGGGAATCTTCATGTTTTACATTATTCTGTGAGCATGGAGATAGTTCCAATAGTATTCTCATACGATGGTACCTGAAACTCAATTTCATTTTGATTTGCCTTAGGTTAAATCTCAATAACTGTTTCCTGAATTTTATTTCTCAAAGATTTGAAAAATTATTAACATTTTCAGAAGACAAATTCTTATCCATTAGGGAGGAGACAGAGATAATTTTCTTCCATCCTTTCATAGGAATGGCAGTAATCTTTGAGATGGAGGTAGTGATTGCCTCATCCTTACAATTTTCAGTGAATGAGTCTTTTGAGGTTGAGGCATGAAGATATTTATCCATGAGTTTTTGTTAATAAGGTGGGACAGATTTCATTTTTTCTGAACTAACTAGATTACACTCTGTCTTCTTTTTCACACACTTGTTGTTTTCTGTTTTTTGTTCCCCTTTGTGCCTTTACCTGTTTCCAAGATGGCGGCCACGCTGGGCCAGGCGTTGACTTAGCTCTGTAGCATTTCATTTTGTTTATTGTTTTATCCTAATTTATTTTATCTCTTTTTAATATTTTCTGTGGCATTTTTTGTGTTTAAATCAGGGCCGTGTATGTTGAACGATATCGTGGGATGTCGGTAAACTCCGGTCGGTAGATGCTTTTGCCTGCTGTCTCTTAGGTGGGATTTCTAAGGATTCCCCAGGATTTTGCTTCATCGGCGTTGGTGACCAGTGTAGTCGTGATGTGCTGTGGACTTTGAGATCTGTATGTGGCACCGAGGGGGCTTTGATAGCCTAATTTTTCAAATATCGGTGAAGCGAGTCAGCTGCTGCGGCGATCGAGATTGGGACTGTGATGGGACTGGGGCCAGTGTGAGACAGTCATGGTCCCAGTGTTATAGGGGTGATTGTTTTGTGGCCCTTTGTCTGGAACGCCTGTTTGAACTGGAGTGGGGGTCTGTATGGTGAATATCGTGAATCTGTGAGTTTCCCCTGAAGTTATTTGTTCTGGATACTGGGAATTGCCTGAGTAGTTTGCTGCTGTGGACTAAAGTAGACATGGTCAGTCGGACCGGTATATCCTGAGGATTAAATGGAGATGACCTGGTAAAGGAGCTGTTTGGAGAGGACTGCTCCATACTCTTTTCTATGATCTGGTGTTGTTTATTACCTGTTTCAGGACTCTGACCTTGTTTTATTTAATCTGTGGGCTATTCTGGGGATTTTATTTATTTTTTGGCTCCCACAGGGTAGGGGAGAGGGGCCGGCCACAGGACCAGTGTCCTGCTCTCCTCCCCTAGACTTGCGGGGTGGTCAGTTGGAGGGGTGGCTTTGCCCACAGTTGTGGTGGTGTGCCATTAATCCTCCGAGATATTTCCCTTTACTTTTTAACCTTAAGAAATTTGTGCACCCTGAGAGAACTTTGGTTTAAATCTTTGGGTCTGACTACCTGGGACTTGAGCTTTGACTTAATCAGATATTTGTCCTGGCATCTCAATCTCCTGGAAATGACTGATTGGAATTAATGTTTTTAATTTTTGAGTCCTTGTGTTTTTTGGACAGCAGTTATTTTTTTAATTTTTATTTTTTTCTTCAGTTTTGAGTTTTTTTGTTGTTAAGTTTTTATTTTATTTTGTTTTATATTATTTTTTGGAAATTAGTTTTGGCAGTGAGAGGTCCCAGTAGCAATCTGTATTTTCACCCTCCTTTAGATGAGTGTGAGAGACTAATCTGGGGGTGGATTTTCAAACTATTTTCCTTTTAATTTCTTTGGTTTGTTTAGTTTATTTGCTTTTATTATTTTCCTTTTGTTAATGATTTGTACTGATTGTCTTCCTCCAAGATTTGTGAGAGACTTCTCTGGAGGGTGACCTTTTGGGATTTTATTATTTTCTGTGGTATAATTTAGGTTATGTTAAGTTAGTAATTTGGTAATTTTAGGTATCTGGTTGGGTTGAATCTCATAAGTGGTCGATTTTTAGGAGTACGATATCCTGTTTTTAGATTGCTTAGTTTTGAGTGCTGGGAGGTTGTGGATTTATGAGATGTGTTTGCCTGTTACCCGCCCCCAGTTGTGGACTACTCAGCCTCTGCTCTCCGCTCCCTCCATCCTTTTCATACCACTCCTCTGTTTTTTTCTATCTATCAAAGTTGTCAGGCCTTAGGTATTGCCCACAGGAGGGGGGAAGGGGTGGGGGTGAACAGTGGAGGCTGGAGGAGTGAGGTGCTCTCATTAGGGTGATTAATCCCAGGAGACGCCCTGGGGTGAAGTGGAGCCTGGAGCATGGACCATCTTGTTTGATCCCCATACCCAAGGGCACCATCATTAGCGATGGGCAGGTAGCCAGGGCAGCCCAGGAGTTTTGTCCAACCTGGGCGCTGTTGTGCAATGCCAGATCTGTCCAGAACAAGACTGCTGTGATTTCATATCTTGTTGGCTCGACAGATCTGGTTTGCATCACTGAGACCCATCTGGATGATAATGCAGGACTACTACTTGAGGCCGCACTCCAGCCAGGACGGCAGGATACATCACTGGAGGTTGGACCGCAGGGGTTATGGTCTGTTTTAAGACTGAATTGGCACTCACTAGTGTTCCAGTTGAGCATCTTTTTTGAATGTGCTGTTGTAGCAAGTGTAGGCTATCAAATTGCTCTCATCTACCGTCCACCTGGAGATGGGAAGCAATTCCTTAAGGAAGTAGCGGACTTCATCGTCGACATGGCTTTTGAGTCTCCCAGGCTGATGGTCCTGGGTGACTTTAATGCCTGGATCGACGATGAACTCTCACAATTTGGACAACACTTCTTCCAGTTAATGGATTCACTGGGCCTAACACAGGTGGTTACCACTGCTACACACAAAGGTGGCCATTCTCTTGATTTGGTCTTCCTCCTGGGGATCAAGGCTTCTGATGTGGGGGTGGAACCAGTTGGTTGGTCCAATCACTACACTGTGAGATTCAATTTTGGCACCCCACCTTGAAGGCCGACCCCTGTGGAGATGGTCACGTACCATCCTTTGTGGAATATTTCTTCCAATGGCCTTGCTGCGGTCCTTGACCTATCACAATTTCCTGTGCATTGCAGTGATCCAAAGGCATTGGTTGTGGCTTATAATAACGCCATCACCTCTGCCCTGGATTCTATTGCTCCAGTTTGTCCATGTCCTCTCTCCCTTCGACCTCGGGCTCCATGGTTTGATGGGGCCTTGAGGGAGTTGCGGCAACTTGGATGCAGGTTAGAACGTTGTTGGTGGAAATATGGCCTGTATGCCAACCACCTTAGACTGTTAGAACATTATCAACTCTAACAGTCAGAAATTTCTCATAAGAAGGCAGAGTTCCTGTCTGGGGAAATTTCTGCCACTCAGAACCGACCAGCTCAGCTGTTCAGAACTGTGGACAGATTGTGCAACCCAACCTGTCTACAGCTCTGTAGAGCATTTTCACAATTACAGTGTGATGAGCTTGCTCAGTTCTTTGCTGATAAGGTGGCTGACATTAGGGCAGAGATCCATTTGACACATTCTATGTGGGTTGCTATTGGTCAGGACTTGGTCACCACCCCTTCATTTTCCTGGAGTACCTTAGACCGCCTGGAAATCATGGATGTTATGCTGATTGTCCAAGGGTTGTTTCCTACCTGCTGTAGTTTAGATCCAGGCCCTACTTCCCTAATTTTGGGGTGTGGGGAGTCCATTCTCCTGGTTCTAGCACAGATAGTCTGGTGCTCCCTTAACTCGGGTGAATATCCCTGTTCCTTGAAAGAGGCAGTGGTGACACCCTTGTTGAAGAAAGCTTCTTTGGACCCAGAATGTCTTGCTAACTACAGGCCTATCTCGAACCCCCCTTTGTGGGGAAGGTGATCGAGAAAGTAGTGGCAGCTCAGTTGGAGAACAACTTGACCATCCATAGCATCTATGAACCTCTCCAATCAGGTTTTCGAAAGAGGCACAGTACCAAGACTGTGCTGGTTCGGGTGCTCAATGATCTCCTGATGGCGAGAGACCAGAGAAAATGGTCCATTTTCGTACTATTACATCTGTCATCAGCCTTTGACACCGTTGACCATGGGGTCCTATTTGAGCACCTGAGATGCATTTTTGGGCTTTCTGGGATTGTTCTCAGATGGTTCACTTCATACCTCACTGGAAGAACTCAGAGGGTGGTTTCAGGGTTTTTTTCCTCTGATCCCATCTCTCTATTTTGTGGGGTTCATTAGGGCTCTATATTGTCCCCCATATTGTTTACGGTATACATGATTCCCCTCGGAGACATTGTGAGACGGTATGGGCTGAGGTTTCATTGTTATGCGGATGATACCCAGCTATACCTGTCCTTTGCACCTGACCAGGAAGGAGCTATCTCGGTATTTAACAGCTGCCTCAATGAAATCTAGGACTGGATGAGGTCCAGCTGGCTGAATTTGAACTCTGGGAACATGGAGGTGTTGGCATTGGATCCAGATTGCTGGATAGGGGGACCTGAGGCAGGCTCCCCATCTGGACTGTTTTTTGGGGATGTCGAGCTACAGGTCTCTAAATGGTTGTGAGACCTGGGGGTGATATTAGATGCGGTGCTGACTCTTCAGTCCCAGGTGTCAGTGGTGGTTAAGTCATCTTTCTTCCATCTAAGAAACATCGCTAGGATCAAGCACCTTGTTCCATCCAGTGATCTGCCCACCTTAATCCATGCCTTTGTGACCTCATGTCTAGACTATTGCAACTCGCTTTACTTTGGGCTTCTGGGGGTTGATATCCACTGCTTGCAGCTGGTGCAGAATTCTGCAGCTCGGGTGTTGAAGGGTACTCCTAGATCTTCCCATATTACACCGGTGCTGCGGGAACTGCACTGGCTGCCAGTTCAGTGACCGATCACCTTGAAAGTCGGATTACTGACTTTTAAAGCCTGCATGATCTGGGCCCTGACTACCTGAAAGAACTCTTGATCCCTTACCAACCTGTGAGATCGCTCTGCTCAGCCAACGAGGGATTGCTAGAGATTCCAAGGGTGATTTTAAAATCTGCTGGGGCCCAGGCTTTTATGTTTGTGGCCCCTTCCCTTTGGAATTCTCTACCCCGTCGGATTAGGGAGTGCACAACTGTGGGGAGTTTTAAACAGGCTTTGAAATCCTTCCTGTGGGAAAAAGCTTATGGTTTTACCATTCATTGATCTGTTTTTGTTTGGTTTTATAATGTTGTTTTCTGTATTTTAATCTTATTGTATTGTGCCGTGATATTTGAAAGGTGCATAATAAATAAAGTATTATTATTATTATTACCTTTCTTCCCATTATACAGTTTCAAATCCCCAACTAAAGGCAATGTTTCTGATTGGTTCTCCAAAGGAATATCATTTCTACTTCTAGTGGAAACCAAAGTGGAATTAAAGAGAAACACCTAGCATTTACAAGTAAAGCAGGGGCTAGTTCCACCAATAATATGTTACTTACAATAAGGTTTTCATGATAAAATTTACCAATCCAGAAAGCTCAGATGGTATTTTTAAAAACTTAATCAGACTTGTCACAAATTCCTCTGCATTGAAAAAACAAAAGACTTGTGGCATCTCAGATTTACCTTCCAGAAATGTGCCATCCTTAGAGCAGTTCAGGTTCAAAGTGGAATGACTGTTCAGGACATTTCATTGGTAATCCACAGATCTTTTCTCAGAGATAGCCCTAAATATAACATATGATGAAATAGGAAAAAATAAACTACAAAAATGAATTACCATTTAAATATCTTATCAAAAAGTTGCCTCAGTGGCATGGAGGGCTGAAGTGCTGGTGCTTTACCTCCTACTACACCGGTGACCCAGGTTTGGGAATGGATGCAGGTCGCTCGGGGGGGGGGAGGATTGAGTGTCCGGAGGGCAGCTGTCCTCCCTCAGAGGAGGGTGTTTACCACAACCCACTGCATTACTGCCACCTGGAGATGTCCAGGTGGCAGTGCAGACCTGGGCACATTAGGAGGCAGGGCCATGGCTAGACATGTTAGGATGTCTCAGCAGAGGTGGAGCTCATCTGCCATGCCATTGCACAGTCCAGGCCCTAGGAGAAACCTAACCAAGGTGGAGAAAAAACCCTTGGCTGCAGGATGTAGTTCAGTTCCTTGCAGATCCTGCACTGATGACTGGGCACCCTGCCACAGTCCAGGCCCTGGGAGAAACCTAACCAAGGTGGAGAAAAAACTCTTGGCTGCAGGATGCAGTTCAGTCCCTTGCAGGTCCTGCACTGGTGACTGGGCACCCCACCACAGTCCAGAAGCTGGGATGTCAATGAGAAGCCATGTGATATAACTGGGGAACTAGATGGAAGGGGGCATGCCAGGGGAGATAGGGGGCATGTAACCTTATATATAAAAAATATTTTTATAAGAATATCTAAAATGTAAGTCTCCATGGTTACTGGGAGAAATGATAAATAGTAAAAAACACAGGCAATCTTACAGTACTTATGCTTTGAGATTTAAGCAGACCCAAGAAGCGCTCTCTGATATAAAACTCCCTGGTAATCCATTAAAATCACTTACATTCTCATTTCCTAATTTCAGGGCAAAGGCTTTCTGTAGCTATTTAACAAACTGCAGCACAGTTTGCATCTACTGTTCTTTTCTAATGAGAAACCATAGTGCTTCACTCAGTCCCTACAAGCTTCAAAATAGCAATTGTCTTAAAATCTGAATCGAACATCAAGATTTAAAATACTTGGAGGCTGCAAGTAAGAGTAAAAAAAAACATTGGCGAGCAAAATACAGCTGAACTACAAACATGAACACCCATGGGGGAATGTGAGGAAATTCTTTTTCACAGAAAGGGTGGTGGATGCATGGAACAGCCTACCTCAGGAAGTGGTGGCTATGAATACAGTGCATGGCTTCAAACAGGCATGGGATAGGCATAAGGGAGCAATACAGATGAGTATGAATAGATAGGCCACTGACAGAGCAAAGGCTGATGGCACATTTATAAGGTAGAAAAAGAAATGGGCAGACTGGATGGGCCTTGCGGTCCTTTTCTGCCGTCAACTTCTATGTTTCTATGTTTCATGGCTTTGTTGGAGTCTGATGTCACACAAGTGTCTAGCCTAAAGATATGCTTCCTAATATGCCAAGAAGTTGTCACCTGACTTTATAGTTGCACACAGTTCAAACCAAGGGCAGTGATTTGTGAGATTCTAAGACAAGAATAATTTACAAAATCTAAAAATAAAAATAAATCCTATCAACACTACCCAGTAAATCTTAAACCCTTGTTTAGTATCTGCATCCATTTTAATAGTTCTTCCAAATCATTCTCTATATTTTAAACCAATTATTGCCTGGAGTTATCTTTTTCTAATAAAAAATATATCGGGTTGAGATTATAAAATGCAACATTGTCTCAACAGTAAGCTCGGTCTTTGAATATTATTGACTGTGCAAGGCAAAACTGACAGAATTTTCCTTATCCAGTTCAATACACCATGACTCCACCTCCAATCCACAGGGTTTACAGTCCTTGTTTAATTCATAAATACAGATATATTCCTAGGGCTCCAAGGGTTCAGTTCTTCACAGCTCCAGAACAAGCCTCTGAAACTGGGGACCACTGCAAGTAGGAGTTCTCCTTTTCTCCTTGTCTCCTATCCTGGTTTCCCCTCTTCCTGGGTTAGAATCAGAGTGAGTGCCAAATCTCTGCAATAATGTCATTATGGCTCACCACAACTATTGGATAATGTTTTCTTAATCTCTCCTTCTGTGCTGTTTGTCACCAACACCCCTATTCCTTTCCTTTGTGTCTCCCCCCCAACTATTTTACCATATGTTAATTTTGTTTACCATATGGTCATTTTCTTTACTACTGGTATTTCACATTATGCACTTTATTATTGCACATTGATACACTGATTTGTTTTTTAACTCATTGCACTGCAAAACATAATTGCACAATTGGTATGAACTCTGATCAGGCTGTCTGAGCTGGGAGCAAGCATCTGGTTCCTGACAACATGCCCACCTAATGAATATTGATGCATTAATTTACCTAAATGGGTGGTTTGGACTGTGTCACCAGCTCTTAAAAGGTGTAAGCCAAAATGTTAGTATGACATCAGCGTGCACAAGTGTACATGCTTTCCCTGTTGTCCTGGAATCAGGAGACTGCACAATGGATTAAGAAATATTTGACTGTGTACAGGCTTGCTTTTCTAACTTGCTGGTTTTGATCATGATAAGACTGCATGAAAACTAAACAGAAGCCTACCATGAATGCAGGTAGGCCAAAATGCATATTTGAAATTCAGTCCTTGCAATGTGAGGTGTGGTACATTCCTGACCATGCTTGGTGCAGTACTTCCAGACTCTGAAACGTTAAGTGACATTAGGAAAGTATCTCCTGTAAATTATCTCAAGGTTAGGTATAATGCAGACAAAGGTCCTCATATTCAGCCATGCTTGATTGCACTGGGCTACATTAGTACTGCAGAAAAAATACCACAAAGGGATACAGTATGAACTCAGATAGTCAAAAGTGTGCCAGCTGTGAGAAGACATGCCAGGCACAGGGAGACAGATATAGTCAGCTATAATTGTAGCATATGTGGAGCATACCAGAGATAGTCATGTGTGCCCGTAGAGTCAACAAGGACACATTGATAGAGTGGGCAGGGCTGCAACAGAGCCAGATGCAGGCATTAAAGACACGCACTACTCTGGTAGAAATTGTCATTTTGTCATTGAAATGTTATTGTTCAGCACATGCCATTACAAAATAAAACAACATGACATAAAAACATTACATGCACAGGCAGGAATGACAGAGACAAATACACAGCACAAGCAGGAGTACCACAGCAACAGCACAGTGGACTGCAACTGGCAATGACCAGGTGCACTGAGACAGGTGTAATGGGCACACAACCAGCACACAGCAAACCATGCATCCTGAACACACCGCCACACATGTGTGCATGTACAGGAAACAAGAACTGAAGGAGTCACTGCTGGCCTGCAGTAAAGGCAGGGCACGGACATGAACAACAGGGGTACACATGCACAGCACAAATATATGATGAACGTATACTGTGGAAGAGCAGCATCACTTGTGAATATAGCAGGCACCATACGTGGCATCTACAGGGCAAAGATCAACACAACAGTGGCCAGTAGCAGTGGAGCCTGAGAGGGACATGGCATGATCACAGGTCCACACAGGACAAATGCACAGCATGAGTGACATGGAACACTGGTAGCAGCAGGTCAAGAAATGTGTGTGCAAGCTTGGGAGGGGGCAACAAATGAGCTTCACAGGTGCCATACATACAGATGTACTGTATACCACACCATGGCGCAAACCAAACCAGTGTGAGGAAAACTGTTGTGGTATCTGAACACAGATAGTACTGTAGATGGGATAACACCAACTGGCTGCTGGGGTCCACCCTTGTATGCTGTATGTCGCACATGGTACAAAACAGAGGTGTACCAGTAACATGGTGGCAAGGACATAGCACCAACAGTTGGGTATGCACAGCTATGCTAGCTCTGTCAGCACTGCAACCCAGCAGACAGCTAGTTATAGCATGGACTACAACAGCATGAAGATGCTGGCCATACCAGCACAATTACAGGGAAAAAAACAAGCAAAGGTAGCACTCAGATTTAAACCAACAATCTGTGAATTAACCAAGGTGAGTTTATTCAGACATTTGAAAACACTGGTAACTGACCCTTGGTGGGTTGCCAGATAGTCGCACTGCTAGGCCATTCATGGACTGTATCCACATAACACCAAACAACACCGAAGCTGTGCCAGCATATGCACACACATCCTGTAACCCATTGAACAGTATCAGCAAGAGCACCACCCACAACCATGTGCTATACCACAGCATAGGTGGCAGGGGCATCCACTGAGTGCCACACAACTGACATAGTAGTAACCGAGTAATGTACATAACACATCTTTAAGGATGGGAAGCATACATGCACATGTGCATCAGGAGTGGTACAGACAGACAGTGCATTGGCTTGTGTGTACACACATGAGGTGTGGGATGCTAAACACCCACCGGGATTGTTTCATGACCTGTGTATGGGAGCGGCATAACATGACTGTGGGCTGATCTAGTAAACACTCTTGGCCACTGCATGTGTATCACACTATTTTTGGCATCTGTGACCAAGGTATCTGCTACCATGACCAACATTGTGCACCTCATTAACAGGTACAACCTGCACACTGCAAGCCATAACACATATGTGCCACACAGCTATGTGTGTAGCAACAATAAAAACCAGTACCGTGGGTACAGTGGTGTAGCGCACACATTCCACAGTGTGTGGTGGAGAGAGGTCCCACAGCAACACAAGTTCACAGCCACTAGAATATATGTCTAAGGAGACCTGCACCCCTGGCATGTGTCAGCCTGAGATACCACAAGAGCATTCCAGCACCTACAAGGTAAGGTCACACACCCACAAAGCTCCTAATGAGCATAACCCAACCAGAACATGGCATTAATGCTTGTTGCACTTACCCCTCTGGGCACACTGCCACTTGTCACAGTGGCCCTCAACTGTGCCAGCCACTGCTGCCCTCTCAGGTACAGATCATCCCATTTGTGCCGGCACTGGTCCCTGGTCCAGAAGGTCCCAGTGTGCCTGGTCAGACAGAGACCTATGAAGTCCCAAATCTGGGACCAAGAGGCATGTGGAACAGCCTCTTTCCCATCTCCAAAGGACCTGTACTTCCCTGGCAGTCACCAGGTCAACCAGGTGGGTGAGCTCCTCCAGCATGAACCTGGTATCCCTCTGCCAGCTTTTGCATGCTCTGGAATACTTGTCTGCCATGTCTTGTCCTGCAAAGTAATCCATGAGTGTCACTGTGCAGTGTCTCCAAGGTGTCTGGGCTGCCGTATGGCTTTGTACAGTGGAAGAGTAGTTCAAGTAACATTTGCTCTGTGCTAAAATTATTTTGTGCAGCCAAATGTCTGTTTCAGGTAGGTAGGTGTATCTGAACATGAACAGAATATGTGTTGCCTGGCCACCATATGTGCTTACGCAGCACTATATAGCAGATTTGTACAGTACTGTATCCACACACCGTACCTGTCATCATGCTGTGTCATATGCAGAGCTATGACATCATATTCATACAGCACAGTTGTGCATGAGGACAAGGTAATAGCACAATGCAGATGCATTAGTACACATTGCTAAATCACAATATCAAGCTGAATTATGCAAATGACCTCATTACACAGCCTGGGCGCTAACTGTTTTACATGTCATTACCAGAGAGTATTCATTCATTTGAATATCCACACATCCCAGGGTTCATAAATGGGAACAGTCAGCACCACATATCCACAGACACTGAAAGCAGGAACTGTAGGCTGTTAGCAGTGAGTCTGTATTTTCTTTCTCAGTAAGGCCTGTCCACAGGAGACTGTTAGAGGAGTACTACAATATTCATGACTAACAGCCCATGCCATTTCCACAAATCAACATGGTTGCAGTGTGTGGGGGGCAACGGCAAGATGGCTGACTAATTTCAAAGAGCCCCTACCCTTAACTTGATCATTCACAATCCACCCAAACTGCTATACTTACTGCAAATATCGCCACATAGTCCACCGGGGCATCACCCGCTAAACAGCCTGGTACCATTTTGAAGCACAATGGTCCAAAATCAGCTGCAGAAATGTCAAGTGAAGAATTTCACCACAGACAAGTGTCTCAACATCAGCAGGCCCAACTCCCAAGATGGTGGCTCCAGCTGATGAGTCCTCTCCAGCTGCATTGTCTGAAATAAAACGGACATTCTCTCAGCTGATCACACAATTTAACCATTTGGAATTAGCCATACAGTGTACTAATGCTAATGTTCTTCAGCTTACCCACGGAGATAATGTGGCAGAGCAAAGAGTCAACAACAATGAGGATCACACTCGGCACCTCACTGCTCAAGTGAGGGGACCAAGATCAGACCATCAGACTATTGTGGATCAGTCAAAGATTTCAAAAATAATGGCATGCTCAATGAGCTTTGCTTTGTAGGTTTTCTGGAGGGATGTGAGGGCAAGAATACAAATGTCTTTGCACAGCGCTCTCTCCCAGAACTTCTTGGGGAAGCCTGACAGACCAAGGTAGAAATTGACTGGTCTCGCAGGTCTCTAGCACTGCCTCCCAAGGTGGGGGAACAACTGAGACCAATTTTCACCTTTCTTTAAGATATACAGACAAAGAACAGATAATGGATTGGGCCAGACAAAAAAGATAATGATTGTGGGGGGGGGGGGGGCATACTATAAAGATTTTTCCTGATTTCTCCTAAAAGCTCTTCACTGAATGCAGGACCCATATGCCTGCCCTCAAGGCCTGATGAACACTGGGGTACTGTACAGCCTGAGGTACCCCACTGCACTCCACAATGTCAAAACAGAGTTCCCCAGCAGTTTTATGCACCTGAAGCTGCAGAGGCATACATTACAAAGAGTTGGCCACAGACTGACTGGGAAAATACAGAGCACATGACAAGGACAGCAGAAGAGCCTCTCTAATCGATGCCATGAATACCACCCCCAACCCTTAATGGGCCCCCATACAGGTGTGGAGAGATAAGGCCATACCTTGTTCTAATCATATTTTATGTTAGTTTATGTGTGTAATAACATTACAGATGACCATGGTGGCCCAGTTTAACTTGCAAGGGATCATGGGTACAAAGAAAGCCATGGGTCCAAAAATGATGTAATTTCTTGTTACTAGGCAGATAAACTGTTAGCTGCTTAGCAAGGGACTGTATTTTGATTAAATCATTTAAAAGGAGACAAAAGAATAACTAAGCAGAGCTTGAAGCAGGCACATCCATTTGTGTCTGAATAGCCCACAACATCTAGAGGATCCAGGTTGCCTGGTGACCTTTTGTCTTGAGAGCACTTCTCTGAGGTAATCTAATTACAGCTAAATGGATTAGCATTGGGGGGGGGGTTGCTTTTCTCAATTTAGCTTGATTTCAGTCATTCGGGAGGGAGCTGGATCTGCTCCTGGAATTCAGGCTAGTTGGAATTGGTTTGCTCTCCTGGTCAGAGATGAACATTTGTTTTCCTTTTTTGTATAAAATATTAAAAGCTGATTGGTTGCATATCCATGGAGATGGAATGCTAGCCAACAACAGGGTAAGCCAGTATCCACTGGACTGACCTTTTGGAAACCCTTAAAACAAGGGTGCAGAAGGTTATCAGAGCCTTTTGCCCTTCTGCTTTTGCTTGTGACCTTTTGCCTGTTTGACGTTTATGCGAAAGATTGTATTTGGGGCCCTGTCTACCTAGAGAGCAGAGACAATTTTTTTTTAAGACATTCTCCTGGACCACAAGAGCCAAGACTTCAGCTACCACTTTTAAGAATACTTCACACTTCAAATTCAGCAACTAAGGACTTGAGGTAGAAATTTCAAACTATAATTTTCAAAGTTTAGCTTTTTTTTTGTATACTTCCATTTTATTTTCCATATCCTGTAAACCACGTCTAAAATTATCTGTCTTTAGTTATTTACTTCATTTATTAATTAATTAGTAAAGCAATTGGCTTATTTTAAGATAATTCTGCCAGTGTCTTTTGTGTGTGTGTGTGTGTGTGTGTGCGTTTGTGTGTTGGGAATAGTTTGTTCAAACTATACTACACCTATTTGACTGCTAAGGACCATACACTACCAAAGTAAAGTACCACAAGGGACTCTGTAGATGCAAGGAGGAGAGGAATATGAAAGGTCTCAGGAGGGGTCAGTGAGGGTTTGATCCAGTCTCTGCATTTCTGGGGAAAGACACATATAGGGTGTAATAGGGCATCCCCGGAAGGCCTATACACACCTGTGGCCTTTCTGGTTCATTGTGCAGTGGCTGAGCGGGTTCTCTCCCAGGAAAGCAGACTCAAGACTGTATTTTGCACCCCCTCACACAGAGAGAGAGAGAGAGAGCCTTGGGATCCTCTTGTGTATGTTCAGTTGCAAAACAGTGAGCTTACTAAAGCGACAGAGGAGCAGTATCCCTGACTCTAAACACAAGGGGATTCATTGTAGCCCAGGGAATTCCAGCCCCACAGGAGTGGACTTGTGTCAGATTTGGTGAGCAGTGGTGCAACTGTTGAACTATTTGAACAAACCACACACAAAGAGGGCAGAAACTGGAAAAGAGGAAATTGGTTGCAAGACATAGTTCCCTACCCTGTTTTTTTTTTTTTTTGCTGTAAGTAAAGGCAGACTAGTGGTAGTGTAGGGAAGAAAGATGACTTCAAAGCACAGCGACTACAGTGTAGAAGAACTGAAGCAGCTGTGTCAGGAGAATAGGGTCCATTATGAGGGGCAAAACAAAAAGAACCTCATAGAGGGTCTTGTGGCAGCCGATGAGCTAGTGGGTGCCCAGAACCTCAAGTCACAGCCAGTAACTGAAAGGGACCAGACCTTGGGTGTGGGGGTGCCAACGGACATCACAGTGTCCTGTCCCAGGGAGGAGGACAGAGAGACCAGAGAGGACCCGGAACCGCAGTACCAAGTAAAGTCCACCACAGATCCTGAGCTAGAGAACCTAAAGTTAGAATTTGAGCTGAGGAAATTGGAGATGGAACAGAGAAAGTTTGAAGCCCAGCAAGAAAGGGAGCAGAAGAGGGTTGAACTGGAGGTGCAAAGGGAGCAAAGAAGGCTCAAAATGGAGGCAGAGGAAAAGCAGCGCCAGAGAGAGGTCAAGGAAAAGCAGTGCCAGAGAAAGGCCTAGGAACAGCAGCTCCAGAGAGTGTTTGAATTGGAGAGATCAAGACTCCAACAACCGATGGCAGAGGAGGTAAGTGGCAAGGGTGAACTTGAAACTCTAGGTCTGGGGTATAAATTAAATTCCAAATTAATAGCTGAATTTAAAGATGAGGAGGATATGGATGCATTTTTAAATTCATTTGAAAAGGTCTGTATACAGGCCCAGATATCCAAGGAGGCCTGGAGATTTCAGGTATCCCTGCTGCTTAATGGAAAAGGGCATGAGGTGCTAGGCCAAATGGGCAATGAGGACAGTAAAGACTATGAGAAACTTAAAACTGCTTACTTAAAAAGTACAAACTCCTGAGGCCTACAAGATTAAATTTCATAAACTGTGAAAAAGCCCTGACATGAGCTTTGAAGAACTCGCCACAAAGCAACGTCAGTTTTTGAAACATTGGTGGGAGGGGGTGGAAGCAAACTCTATGGGGAAAATTGAGGAGGTTATGTTATTAGACCAGTTATTTTGGGCTTGCCCAGCGGAGTTGAAAACCTGGCTGGAGGGCCAAGATCCAAAAACAGCTCAGCAAGCTGCTGAGCTTTTGGACCACTATGCCAGGAGCAAGCCTGCTCTGAAAGGAAGTGGGGGAGCAGGTGCTGCAGTGCAAAAAAGGGAAAAGCGTGCCTTCAGGACAGCTTAAACCCTCACTATCTCTGCAGAAAGGTGGAAGCCCCAGGTTACAAAAATGGGATTTCGTGGGGAAAAAAGTGATGAATGTTGGTTTTGTAAACAGCCAGGGCATATTGCTAGACAGTGTCCTAAAAAGGCCCAGAGTGGACAAAGTGTCCCTCAAAAAGAGGCGAGTGCACTGTGTATCCCTGAGAGCATGCTTGTGAACATGAGGGAGCACATACACCGGGTTACTGTAAATGGGGTGCAGACCCATGGACTAAGTGACACAGGGGCGTCTCTTACCCTGGTAAAAGGGGGATTTGGTTGGGCCTGAACAGCTTATACCTAATCAGTTTGTAACTGTGAGGGGATTCACTCGGGAGGAGAAAACCCTGCCACTAGCTAGTGTTCTCCTGGATTGGGTTGAGACAGGAAAGAGGGTACAAAAAGTGGCAGTAGCAGACAACCTCGCCCTGGATGTGATTATAGGGAATAATCTACAGCAAGGGGTGGTGTGTGAGGTTACCTAAAGTCAGACCGAAAAGGTCACTTGTAACACTCTGAACCCCACAGAAGCCCCTGTGGAAAAGAATAGGAGGCTAGATCCCCAGCCTGTGTCTTCTGACATGGAGAATAGTGAAAGCGGGTAGGACTTCCCCAGGTAGCCATTCACCAGACAGCTACAGAAGGTTACTCTGAGGAGGGAGGGGTAACAATTGGTCAGAAGGTTAGGGGTGGCAGTGACTCTGAATGCCCTGATTCTACAGCTATGGACCCCAGTTAAGGAACTGAGGGGGACATGTCCCATGCTTTGGGAAAATATGAAGATTTTGCAGCTGCTCAGATGACTGACCCTAGTTTAAAAAGGCTGAGGGTTTGTGCAGAATCTGACAGGACACAGGGAAGTGACATGACACAGGGTATTTTGGGGCAACGGATTGTTGTATACATAGGATATGAGGACAGAGGGAGGGGTGATGGGCAGGCAGCTTGTCGTTCCCCAGGGGTATCATGAGTAGTTGCTCAAGGTCACTAATGATATCCCCATATCCAGACATCTGGGCATCACGTGCACCATGTAGCGATTAGCCCAAAATTTCTTTTGGTCCAACTTCACCCAGCAAGTGAAGGAATATTGCAGGTCTTGTCACTGGTGGCAACAGAGAGAAAAGGCAGGTAGTAAACCAAAAGCTGCCCTAATTCCCTTGCCCGTTGTGGAGGAGCTATTCCAGAAGGTAGAAATGGAGATTGTGGGGCCCTTGAATAACCCAAGCTCATCTGGAAAAAGGTATATCCTGACAGTGGTCGATTATGCCACCTGATACTCAGAAGCAGTCGCCCTCTCCTCAATTAAGGCAGACAAAGTGGCAGACGCCATGCTAGGGATTTTCTCCCATATCAGGTTTCTAAAGGAGGTTATCTCTGATCAAGGGGGTAACTTCATGTCGGACCTGATGAAGTCTTTGTGGGAGAAGTGTAGGGTGACACAGAGAGACACGACACTTTATCACCCACAAGCCAATGGACTCATGGAAAGATGTAATGGTACCCTGAAATTGATGCTCTAAGCATTTGCTGAACAGCATGAGAGAGACTTGGAGAAATACCTTCCCCACCTGTTGTTCGCATAGAGGGAGGTGCCCCAAGCATTGACAGGGTTCTCCTCCTTCGAACTCTTATACAGACGTAGGGTGCGTGGGCCCCTAGACGTGATCTGGGAAGACTGGGAAAGCAAGCATGCCACCCAGGGAACTCCCATAGTGGAGTATGTCCTTAAGTTTAGGGAGAAGCTAAAGGAGCTTATGGGGGTGGCCCAAAGCAACCTCTCAGCTGCCCAACAGAAGCAAAAAGTCTGGTATGCCCACAGAGCCAGAGCTCACTCTTACAGCGCAGGCCAGGAAGTAATGGTCCTAATTCCAGTCTGAAGGGACAAGCTGCAGGCCGAGTGGGTGAGACCATACAAGGTATTCTGACAGGTGAATGACGTGAACTATATTGTAGAACTACATGACAGGAGACATACCCATAGAATGTGCCATGTCAATATGATGAAGTCTTATATAAATAGGGCCAACATGGTGTTTGCAGTTTGTAGACTTGGAGAGGGGACAGACGAAGACCACCTCTTGGACTTGCTAGAGGACAGCAAGTGGGAGTCCTCTGTGGAGACAATCAAGCTGTCACCCCAGTTGACCCTGGAACAGACTGAGGAAGTGAGGGAGGTTTTAGAAGACTTTGTCCGTTTGTTTACAGCCAAGCCCAGATGAACCCCCTTAGCGACCCATGAAGTAGCCATTGGGTACAAGAATCCATATGGTGGACAGCCTATCGGGTGCCTGAGGCCATCCTAAAGGACATTAGGAGGGAGGTGGGGGAAATGCTGGATTTAGGGGTAATCCAGAAATCACACAGTCCCTGGGCCTTGCCCGTAGTCTTTGTCCTCATGCCGGATAGGTCTGCCCTCTTTTGTGTGGACTATCATGGACTCAGTGCAGTCACAAAGTCCGACGCCCACCCAGTGCCCCAGAGAGATGAGTTATTGGACCCATTTGGGGGTGACCTATCTAGCAACCATAGACCTGATAAAGGGGTATTGGCAGGTGGAGTTGACTGCCAGAGCTAGGGAATGGTCAGACTTCATCACCTCAGTAGGCCTCTTTGAATTTAAGGTGATGTCTTTTGGGATAAAGAACGCCCTTGCCACCATTAAATGGTTAGTAAATCAAATGCTACATGGTGCTGAACAGTATGCATTGGCTTATCTGGATGTTATTGCCATCTTCAGTACCAGAATGAAGGAACATCTGTCCCATCTGAAGGAAGTGTTGGGCAGGATACAGAAGGCTGGACTCATTCTAAAAGCCAAAAACTGCCAGATGGCCATGGCTGAGGTGTCATATTTTGAACATGTAGTAAGGAGGTGACAACTTTGTCCAAGCCAGGCCAAGATAGAGGCCATTGAGGCATGGCCCAGGCCAGAGACCCAGAAACAGGTCAGGAGCTTCCTTGGGATTGCAGGGTACTAAGAGATAATTTATACCAAATTACAGTACCCTGGCAGCTGCTCTGTCTAGCTTGTTAAATAAAAAGCAACCCAAGAAAGTAAAATGGGACCCAGCAGGTAACAGGGCCTTCACCCAGCTAAAAGTCATGCTGTGCAGTGCCCCTGTGCTGGCCAGCCCAGCCTACACTAGGCCATTTGTGGTGCAGACAAATGCCTCGGATGTGGGGATTGGTACCATACTCAGCCAGACATCCCAACAAGGGAAGGATCACCCCATTGTGTACCTTAGTAGAAAGTTGTTTTACATATCATTACCAGAAAGTATTAATTCATTTGAATATCCACACATCCAAGGGTGCATAAATGGGAACAGTCAGCACCACATATCCACAGACACTTAAAGCAGGATCTGTATGCAGTTAGCAGTGAGTCTGTATTTTCTTTCTCAGCAAGGCCTGTCCACAGGAGACTGTTAGTATGCACTGGAATACTACAATATTCATGACTGACAGCCCATGCCATTTCCACAAATCAACATGGTTGCAGTAGGGGGTGGCCACCGGCAAGATGACTAATTTCTAAGAGCCTCTGCCCCTTAGCTTGATCATTCAAAGCCATCAAAGTTCTCCTTGGAGCCCATAATAAGGAACTCACTGTTGTCTCAGTTTACCTACCTCCAAAGCACCAGGCCACTGACTTCAACAACATCATGGAATTTTTAAGAGTCCAGCATCATAACTCAGAAACCATAATTCTTGGTGATTTTAACATTAACTGGCTCTCGCCTGAGGCCTCTGTCTATAATGATGCAGGCACAGTGCAACACCTCACACAGCTTGTCCTTGCCCCCACCAGATGTAAATATAAGACCAGTGCTTTCACACTACTAGACTGGATTCTGACTAACGGCCCTGAACGTATCTCTAATGTTTCAGTATTCCCGGATGCAGTAAGTGACCACTCTCCTGTCATCTGCTCCTGGGCTAACAAATTCCACAAGCCACCTCCCAAACTAATCTACACAAGGGTTATTAAGCAGGGGCACCTTCAGTTGCTAAAATCCCATCTAAACAGACTGGACTGGGCAGTGATTGACACATTCAATGACACTAACAAAGCTTTGGACTTGTTCATCAACCACTTTACTGCAACCTGTGACAACTATGCACCGCTGAAAAAGACGAAGGTCAAAGGACGGTCCATCCCTTGGATTACTGCTGAGCTTGTAACATGACTCAGGCACAGGGACCACCTCTGGCACTGTGTTCGTGCTACTCTGATGCAAGAAAACACTAAAATAAAAAGCAGCCAGAAATGATTGCACTCAACAGATACGGAATGCTAAAAGCAAATACTACAAGGAGGCACTTACCAACTCCTAGGGTGATGGGAAAAACTTCTGGAACAACCTGAAAGAACTCACAGACAAGGATCCTAAGGCACCCCCACTATGCTCGACATTCTTGGTACTCCAACGCTTGACCTTGGTACCATCACCAATACCTTTAACAATGCATTCTCTAACCTGGACAGTGTCCTTCCTCCTAATTTTTTCGATGACTCTTCCTCCAATACCTCCCACGTGACCCCCCAATATGATCAAACAGCTCCACAATTCTTCTTCAAAGATGTTCCACCACAAGTGGCCTGTATCTATATCCGCAAGGCCATCCGTAAATCTGGTTACAGTGGAGACTCCCTTGACCTAAAACTGTTGGAGCAAGTTCTGGATGAAATCCTTGAACCCCTGACAAAGATCTTCAACCTATCACTTAGACTGGGCCAATTCCCCTCACTCTGGAAACAGGCAACTGTCACACAGGTGCACAAAAGTGGTGACAGGATTCTTCACACCAACTACAGACCTATCTCACTCCTCCCACCATTATCTAAGGCATTGGAACGTATAGTTTCGGACCTATTCGTTGAATTCCTGGATAAGTACAAAGTCCAATGCCCAGAACAGCATGGCTTCAGAAAAGGGCACAGCACCACCATGGCTCTTTTGGAGTTTACAAGTTTCATCCACGCCACGCTCAACCATGGAAGCTGTGGGGGGGCAGTATTTATAGATCTGACGAAGGCTTTCGACACCGTTAATCACCCTCCACTACTCAGGCAACTGCCATCCATTGGGATCTCCAATGATGCCCTCCCATGGTTTTCTATCTACCTCGGTAATTGGGTCCAACGTGTCAGGATAGCAGGTGGCCTGTCTGATGAAAAGTCAGTCCTCTCAGGAGTCCCCCAGGGATCTATTTTAGGCCCACTACTCTTTTCCCTCTTCCTCAACAGACTCCCTAGTGTCTTCCAGCAAAAAATACTACTCCATGCAGATGATGCAGTCCTGTTTGCTAGCCACCATGACCCTAAAATCCTTGAAACCTAGCTGCAGCTTGACTTCAAGCGCTTTGAAGATTGGCTCAGCACACATAAACTTGTCCTGAACTACAGCAAGACCAAAGTCATGACCGTCTGTAATCCACGGAGCAGGCACAAGTCTCAGTCCCTCACCATCAAGAACCACTCTGGGAACTCACTTGAACATGTCCCTGAGTTCATGTACCTTGGTATCACACTGGACAGTACCCTCTCCTACACTCGGCATATTGACACTGTTGCCAAGGTCGCCAACATTCGGATTGCTCTGTTGCACAAGCACAAGCAATGTATGTCTGCAGATGCCCTTAGACTGGCCATCTACAGCTCTGTCACCTCTATCATTGACTATGGTCTTGCCATCTACGGCTCCACTTCTACAACTGCCCTCCGTAGGATCTCAGTTTCACTCAACAAAGCCTGCAGGCTTTTAACGGTACTGCTCACCAAAGACATACCTGTGACTTCTACGCACAGGCTGGCTGACTGCCACTCCTCAGCAGAATACAATACCAGACCTGCCTGCTAACCAAAAAGGTTGTCCTTGGGCTCATGCCCCCAGGTGTTGGCAAGCTCCTTACTGCCTACAGTGGTACTCAGCACACACATAATGCCCAATATCAAATCTTCCAGGTTCCCAGATGTTGTACCTCCATGGGTCAGCGGTCCTTCACCCACAGGGCTCCACAGTGGTTCAATATCCTCAACAAAGAAGCACTTTCCTCTACCACGCTTGGACCCTTTAAACAGAATCTCCAACTTTACCTCACCTCTACCACTCAATGCGACTGCTTCTCCTAAAAGGACTGCTCCAACCACCACCTAGTTGCTCAAGACCAGTCACCCGCCTCCTACCTGAGCATCTTTCTCTCTGGCTCCTGCTTTTCTAATTGACCCCCTTGCCTTCTCCCTTCCTCCACCCCTCCCCCTTCCCCCACACCTCTATGCCACTTCTCTAATCTCACTACCTAACTCCCCTGTACTAGACACCTTCCCCCTCTCCCTCTCCCCCCCGACAGTGGCCCCTCAGCCTGCCTACTTCTTTCTGTACCCCTCCTACCCAATCTCATGCTTATTGTCTGATTGCTTCTTAATCTCTAACTCTGTTACTTCAGCTAGCTGCTTATTTAAGTTGCTCTCTAGTAATGTCTTTTATTTCTAAAGTGTGTTATAACTGCAAAACATTGCCAACCTTTGTATGTGTTACGATTGTATACCATTGCCAACCTCTCTGTGTATGTTTCCCCCCATCCTTTGATGTGGAACCTTTGTAAATGAGCAGTTCCTGCTCAAAGGTACTTGTAATCTGAGGGCGGGATATTCAGACTGCGCCAGGCTGTGGTGCGAGCCTGGGCACAGAGCAACTTGGATGCGCTGGGGCATTGACAGGGTGATATTCAATGGAGCTGCGTCATGGCACAGCATCATTGAATATTGCTCCTTGGCCACCCACAGTGTGCATGGCGCAGTGGCACTGTGCCAGCACAAGTGGCCAGAGTGCAGCAGGGGGATGCGTTAGCGCAAGTGCCGTTGCGATAGGCACAATTACCACGATATTCAAAAGTGCACATGCAAATGGGGCCATAATGTATGCAAGGAACAAATGGGTCCATTTGCATGTCATTATGGCCCCATTTGCATGCAGGTGCACCGATCTCCAGTGACTTGTGCCTGGCACCCTGCCAGGCTGCAGTCATTGGGGACCAACGCCCCCTGCACAAGTGGCAACACGCTCCAATGCCCAATCGCGGGCATATGAATAAAATGTAAACATCCCATATCCCTGGTGGTCCAATGGACCGGTCGCAGCCTGATTGCGGGCAGAAGTATATTAAAATAACCCTCCTGTATCCCTGGTGGTCCAGTGGACCACTCGCAGCCCGATTGCGGGTGTCAGTAATAAATTATGACAAACCAATCATATCCTGGTGGTCCAGCGGTAACCCCCTCACCACCCGCCCACTGAGCCCCACCACCCGCTCCTCCCTGGTCAGTGGCGGGCGGCAGCTCCCCACCCGCTTGCTGCCCCGTTGCCCACCGATTGACTCCAGATGGTAGGGCTGTACACCCATTGGTCCACAGTGTGAGCCAATGGGCGTGCATCTCGTACCGTACTACACAGTCCAGAAATGTGAATGGTTCACATTTCTGGACTGTGTAACTGACACTGAGCTGCACACCCATTAGCTCACGCTGGAACCAATGGGCATACAACCGTACAGAAGTCAGTCGGTGGGCAGTGGGGCGGCAAGCGGGTGGGGAGCTGCCGCCACCGCTGACCGGGGGGAGCGGGGAGGTGGGGCTCAGTGGGCAGATGGGGAGGGGGGTACCACTGGACCACCAGGGTTGGAGTGGTTTGTCATAATTTATTACTGACACCGCGATCAGGCTGCGAGCGTCCACTGGACCACCAGGGATATAGGGATTATTATTCATACATATGCCCCGCGATCGGGCTGCAGTGGTCCACTGGACCACCAGGGATATCTGGGACTATGATTTATAACATATGCTGCAGACACTTGGGGCCACCACAAAGGTGCCACTCTGGTGGGTTCACAGTGGTGGCTGCCGTGGTTATGACTGCACACGGTGCAGCTCACCGAGGTGGCCAGCTGTTGCTCTTTTTTTTGGCTCATCTAGGTGCAGCATAAGTAGGAGTTACGCATGCATGGGCTCAGCACATCCCGGGCTGAATACCGGGATGTGCAGAGGTATCTGTCGTTACGCCTCTTGCCCGCATACATTACTGATCGCTCCGGGCGCATAGGGATTTGTGCCAGGCTCAATCCCTCTTTGAATATCATGCTGGGGCATATCAGTGATTTGCTCATGGCGCAACTGTGTTGCGCCATGCGTAACCCTTCTGAATATCCCGCCCCTAGAGTTTAATAAAATAAAAAATAAAAATAAAAAATTCACAATCCGCCCAAACTGCTGTAGTTACTGCAACTATCACCATATAGTCCATCAGGCCATCACGCGCTGAACAGCCTGGTACCATTTTAAAGCACAATGGTCCAAAATCAGCTACAGGAATGTTGAGTGAAGAATTTCCCCACATACAAGTGTCTCAACATCAGCAGGCCCAACTCCAAAGATGATGGCTCCAGTTGATGAATCCTCTCCAGCTGCATTGTCTGAAATAAAACAGACATTCTCTTAGCCGATCATGCAATTTAACCATTTGGAATCAGCAATACAGTGCACCAATGCCAATGTTCTTCAGCTTACCCATAGAGTTAATGTGGCAGAGCAAAGAGTCAACAATAAGGAGGACCGCACTGAGCACTTCACAGCTCAAGTAAGGGACCAGGACTAGGCCATCAGACTATTGTGGGACAAAGTCAAAGATTTTGAAAATAATGGCAGGCTCAATAATCTTTGCTTTGTAGGTTTTCTGGAGGGATGTGAGGACAAGAATACAAATGTCTTTCCACAGTGCTCTCTCCCAGAACTTCTTCGGGAAGCCTGACAGACCAAGGTAGAAATCGACTGCCCTCGCAGGTCTCTAACACTGCCTCCCAAGGTGGGGGAAAAACTGAGATGGATTTTTACCTTTCTTCAAGATATACAAAGAACAGGTAATGGACTAGGCCAGACAAAAAGGACAGCTATCGTGGGGGGGGGGGCATACTATTAAGATTTTTCCTGATTTCTCCTAAAAGCTCTCCACTAAACACAGGGCCCATATGCCTGCCCTCAAGGTCTGATGAACACTGGGGTACTGTACAGCCTGAGGTACCCAACTGCACTCCACAATGTCATAAAACAGAATCTCCAGCAGTCTGATGGATCTGAAGCTGCAGAGGCATACATTACAAAGTGTTTCCCACATACAGACTGGGGGAAATACAGAACACATGACAAGGGCAGGAGAAGAGCCTCTCCAATCAATGCCATGAATACCACCCCAACCCTTGATGGGCCCCATATAGGTGTGGTGAGATAAGGCCATTCCTTATTGTTCTAATCATATTTTATGTTAGTTTATATGTGTAATAACATCACAGATGCCCATGGTGGCCCAATGTAATTTGTAAGGGATCATGGGTACAAAAAAGTCATAGACCCCAAAATGATGTAATTCCTTGTTACTAGGCAGAGAAACTGTTGGCTACTTAGCCAAGGACTGGATTTTTATTAAATCATTTCAGAGGAGATAAAAGAATAACTAAGTAGAGCTGGAAGCAGGCACATCCATTTGTGTCTGATTAGCCCACAGCATCTAGAGGAGCTGGGATGTCTGGAGAACTTTTGTCTTGAGAGCACTTCTGTGAGGTAATTATTACAGCTAAATGGACTAGCATTTGGGGGAATTGCTGTGCTCAGTTTAGCTTGATTGCAGCCATTTGGTGGGGGGATGCTGTATCTGCTCCTGGAATTCGGCTGGTTGGAACTGATTTACTCTCCTATTCAGAGATGAACATTCATTTTTTCCTTTTTTGTAATAAAATATTAAAAGCTGATTGATTTCATAGCCATAGAGATGGATTGCTAGCCAACCACAGGGCAAGCCAGTATCCACTGAACCTCCCCTTTTGGAAATCCTTAAAACAATGGTGCTGAAGATTAACAGAGCCTTTTGCCCATCTACTTTTGCTTGTGACCTTTTGCCTGCTTGACGTTTGTGTGAAAGACTGGATTTGAGATCCTGTCTACCTAGAGAGCAGAGACAATTTCTTTTTTAAGACATTCTCCTGGACCACAAGAGCCAAGACTTCAGCTACCACTTTCAAGAACACTTTGCACTTCAAATTCAGCAAATAAGGACTTGAGGTAGAAATTTCAGACTAGAATTTTCAAAGTTTAGTTTTTTTTTTTTGGATGCTTCCATTTTATTTTCCATATCCTGTAAACAATGTCTAAAATTATCTGTCTTTAATTTATTTACTGTATTTATTAATTAATTAGTAAAGTCATTGGTTTATTTTAAGATAATTCTGCCAGTGCCGTGTGTGTGTGTGTGTGTGTGTGTTGGGTATAGTTTGTTCAAACTATACTATGCCTGTTTGACTACAAAGGGCCACACACTACCAAAGTAAAGTACCACAAGAGACTCTGTGGACGCAAGGAGGGGAAGAATATGAAAGGTTTTAGGAGGGGTCTGTGAGGGTTTGAACTAGTCTCTGCATTTCTGGGGAAAGACACATGTAGGATGTTATAGGGCATCCCACGAAGGCCTATACATGCCTGTGACTTTTCTGGTTCATTGTGCAGTGGCCGAGAGGGTTATCTCCCAGGAATACAGACTCAAGACTGTATTTTGCACCCCCTCGCATGGAGAGAGGGAACCTTGTGATCCTCTTGTGTACGTTCCATTGTGAAACAGCGAGCATACTAAAAGAACAGAGGAGAGGTATCCCTGACCCTGATCACAAGGGGATTCACTGTAGCCCAGGGAATTCCAGACCCACAGGGGTGGGCTTCTGAAAACAGGCATAAATACATCACATATTATGAACCCCCTTTTCAATTCCCTCCTGTAGAAGATGGCCCCTTGCTGCCAGTCATTAACCAACGATGAAGAAATAATAAAGAATGGTCTTCCATGGGGAAACACCAGGAATGTTCCTCCTGCACTCAGAGTCAGAGTCGCAGGAGCAGTTGAGGCTCCCCGACCTGCACAGAGACCACCTCCTTGATACTCTGAAACAACTGGTTTCAGCCCTTCATTTATTGGCAGATGGTGGAGGTGAGAGCTCCACCTCTCCCAAAGTACAACCCTGATGCTCTGGCATGCTTCAACCCTATTCCTGACTGTTGAGCACCAGTGATCTTGGACTTTGTGTTATTTTAAGGGACTGGTTTTCTTTTGGAGGGGTAGTGGGTATTGTATTTTTTTTTCTTGTAATTGTTTTTGTGAAGTTGTCTTCTTTTGTTTTGTATTTATTTATGTGATTAGTTGTTTGATTGCTGTGGTTGGGCTTTTTTAGCTATGTGTTGGCAGAGACCTCTACCGATCAGGTGCTACTCTCCCTCTGAGTTCCGGGGCCTCCACCCTTTTAACTTTCCCCCATTGACCACTAAGGTGTATGGGCGGTGCTGTGATTTGGGGATAGTATGCAGGAGGTGTAGGGGGTCCTGGACCTGGAGGGAGAGTGTAGCTGGGTGGGCGTATTAGGGTTGTGGGGACTAGAAGATGCCCTGGGGCAAAATGGCTTCTGGAAAGGGGTTCTCCCTGTCTAGTTCCCATACCCAAGGGCTCCACGTTGAGTAGGCAGATAACACGGCTGGCCTCAGTGTCCCATCCGACTCAGGTAGTGTTATGCAATGCCAAGTCAAAAACAAGACAGCAGTTATTTCTGATCTTGTTGGGTCATCTGACCTGGCTTGCATCACCAAGACCTGGCTGTATGACAATGCTGGTCCAGTTTTGGAATCAGCAATTCCGGCCGGGTTCTCGGTGATACACCTCCAGAGGACGGATCGTAGGGGCGGGATGTAGCCATATGTTTTAAATTGGAATTGGGCTTTGTAGATGTGACAGTGGGGGAGACCAAGTCATTCGAGTGTATTATGGGCATTGGTGTGGGTTGCAGGATTCTTCTCATCTACCATCCACCCAGGGGCGAGAAGCAATTCCTGCAGGAAGTCGCGGACTTCGTCATCGACATAATGTTAGAGTCCCCCAGATGGATGGTTCTGGGGGACTTCAATGCCTAGGTCAATGATGAACTCTTCCAATTTGGTCAGGACTTCCTCCAACTTATGAACTCGTTGGGCATCACACAGGTTATTACCTCTGTGCCCCACAGTCATGGTCACTTATTGGACTTGGTTTTCCTACTGGGTATGGAGACCTCTGACTTGGTGGTGGAGCCAGTTGGATGGTCTGACCACCACACTATAAGATTCAATTTCCAGGCTCCCGCGTATAGGCCTGCCCCTACGGAGATGATTCAGTACCACCCTTTAAGGGGTTTGACTACAGACAGCCTGGTGGCGGTGCTAGACCTATTGAGTTTCCTGAGCGCAAGCTTGGATCCAGACAATCTGTTATCAGCCTATAATAAGGCTGTGACCATGGCTCTGGATTCCATAGCTCCAGTCCAAGTTTGCCTCCTCACCCTTTGCCCTCAGTCCCCTGGTTTGACGGGACCTTGAGGGAGCTGAGGCGAGTGGGGTGAAGGATGGAATGACACTGGTGGAAATCAGGCCTTGATGCCAACAAACTTAGATTGATGGCCCATTGTACGGACTATCAATTGGCTGTCTCCCATAAGAAGACAGAATTCCTGTCCTGGGAGATCGCCGCTGCACGAAATCGACCAGCCCAGCTATTCTGAACTGTCAACAGACTGCAATCCAGCCTGTCTGCAGTCTCAGACAGTGTCATCACAGGATAAGTGTGACGAGTTTGCATGATTCTTTGCAGATAAGGTTGCCAACATCAGGTCTTTTTTTTTTACTGTATTTTTTTATACATCTTGCTGCCTCCTCTCACCACTCTTTCAGACTTCCTCTGCTGCATGGTCCCTCTTCTCATCAGGGTCTGCTCCTAGAGTAGCTGGTGCCACTAAGCCCTTGATGGCCAGATTATCCCCCAGTGTAGGGTGGGGAGAGACCCCAAATCCCCAACTATCGATCATGGACCTAGTACGGTAGAGTCTGCCCTGACAATCAGAGGGCCTGCTGTGAGGAGTCCTCACCTAGGTGAGACGGGGGTGTTTTTCCTGTGTTCTTCTTCCCCTGATGTCAGCGTGCAATGAGGGCCAAGGAGCGAGGAGATGTGGTGAGACGTGCCTCCTACTCCACCCCTCTGCCGATGTCTGCCCCGTTCCCATGCTGCTACCTCCCCTCTACCGCACCTTCCACCTGAGCTCCCCCAGGTGGCAGGAGCTTGCAGACTACCCCAAGAAGGAGAGCAGCCATCGGGCACTCTATCCTTCTCTTCCCAGCCGACCCCGGCGGTCCGTGTTAGTTTCCAAACACGGGTCGCCGGCGTGATGTGAGGTAAGGCATCCAGCGCCTCAGTCATCAGTGCCACCGGGCTGGCTCCAACATCAGGTCTGAGATCTGCTTAGCTCATTCCAATGAGTGTGGCAGTGGTCAGTGGGAGGTTGCATACCCTCAGTTTGTCTGGTCCAACTCTGACCGGTTGGCAATCGTGGATATAATGAGGATCACCCAGAGTATACGGCCGACCTGCTGTAGTTTGTACCCGGGCCCAAATTGCCTCCTTGTGGGGTGTGTTGATGTCATCAGCCCGGTCTTGGTGGAGATAGCCTGGTGTTCATTAGAGACAGTTGTGTTTCCTGACACCCTGAAGGAGGCAGTGGTGAGACCCCTTCTTAAGAAATCCTCTCTCGACCCGGACTGTTTGGCTAACTACAGACCAGTCTAACCTTCCCTTTGTGGGTAAGGTGATTGAGAAGGTTGTTGTGCTGCAGCTGGAAGATCATCTTACCATCCACGATGTCTATGATCCTCTCCAGTCGGAATTTCAGAAGAGGTGCAGTACTGATATGGCCCTGGTTTGGGTACTCAATGATCTCCTGATAGCGAGAGATCAAAAGAGCCATTCCATCTTGGTACTCCTTGATCTTTCTGCAGCATTTGACACCATGGACCACAGGGTATTGTTGGAGCACCTGCGTCTGATCTGTGGACTGTTTGATACAGTCCTCAAATGGTTCCATTCTTCCCTCACAGGCAGGTCACAGAGAGTGGTGTCAGGGATTTATTCCTCTGACCTGGTCTCCCTGACTTGTGGGGTGCCACAGGGCTCCGTCTTATCATCCATGTTGTTTACGGTGTGTATGCTGTGGTTGGGAGACATTGTAAAACAGTATGGACTGAGTTTTCACTGCTATGCAGATGACACTCAGCTATACATGTCTTTTGTGCCTGAACAGGATGGAACTGTCTCGACTTTTAACAACTGTCTCACTGAGATCCAGGACTGGATGAGTGCCAACTTGCTGAAGTTGAACCCCGACGAGAATTAGGTGTTGTTTGTGGGCCCAGGTCATCAGGTAGTGGGGCTTTTGGCTGGAAGCTGTCCAAACTTTGGCTCAGTGGCAGCCAGCTGGCAACCTCCAATTGGGTGAGAAATCTGGGCATTTTCTTTTGATGAGGGGCTGACCCTGAGATCTCAGGTGTCGTCCGTCATCAAGTCCTCGTTTTACCATCTGAGGAATATCACCAAGATTAAGCACCTTGTTCTGCCTGATGACCTTCCAATGCTGGTCCAAGCCTTTGTGACCTCCCGCCTTGACTACTGCAACTAGGGCTATCGGGGTGGATATCCACCGCTTGCAGCTGGTGCAGAATGTGGATGCCAGGCTGTTGACTGGTTTATCTCGATCATGCGATGTCACGCCTGTGCTCTGTGGCCTGCACTGGCTGCCAGTTCAGTGGCAGATCACCTTCAAGGTCAGTTTGCTGGCCTACAAGGCCTTACACAGACAGGGGCCGTGTTATCTGCAAGATCTTCTTTGCCCCTACCACCCCATCCACCCACTCTGCTCCACTGACGAAGGATTTCTAGAGGTTCCCAGGGTTCATTTGAAGACCTCGGGTGGCCAGGCATTAGTATTTGTGGCCCCTACCCTGTGGAACTCTCTACCTCATCAGACACGAGAGTGCCTGACTGTGGAGAGCTTTAAATCTGCTTTGAAGACACACCTCTTTAGTCTTGCCTTTCATGAGTTTTGATTACATTAGATGAAGTAGATGCGTTATTTAATATTTTAATATTTATTGATGTTTTAATGTAGATTTTATAATTAGTTGTGCAAGCACTTTGGTACTTCCGTGAGCTGCGCTTTTTATAAAATAAGTGTTAGTTACTTACTTACTTCATGTGGCTAAGGAAGGCAACCTACCCACATTGGAGCAGCGTCCACAGATTGAGACCCCAGCAGGACCAGTCTGACCAAAATCCTGAGCAGGAGCTGTTAGCCTGGTTGCAGCCACCACCAGTCTTCCACCCAGTGAATCTTCCTGTCCATAAGATAAGGCCTCTGAGGAATAGGTGATGACCACTGTGACCCATCTGACAGCAGCACCTCTGGCACAAAGCCCAAATTGTTCTTCTGGTTATTGACCCATGTCTGCGAACTCACCAACTGTTCCCTTCTTTTTATATAGAAGGAAGGACTGAAGTCATCCTCATTCAATCTTAGCAAGACTCCTGGGCAATTAAGACTGCTGCCCTCCTTAAAAGGGCTATGCCACATATCTTTTGCATGATTTAATGCTACAGAAAGGGGGCAAGGTTGGTACCACTTTAAGTGTTATGGGAGCTCTGACTTTGTAAATGTTCATTGCATTCCCGGTTCTATTTCCAGAGTGATCTGCACATGCCTTGCCATGGGGACTGCCCTCTGTGAATCCTGCCACTCTACCCCATCTCTACGTACATCCCCCCTGACATGTGTGGTTTACTTTCTTCTTCCCAGCTTCTGCAGTTCGGATGCAAAGTTGACCAGGATGGAATAGCCACTGAGCATTCTTAGACATCAGCGCACTGACTCCATTTTTAGAGTGGGTCAGAGTGCAGGACAAGGCAAAGGTGCAGGACTACTGCATCAAAGGCATACACAGGAATAGGGGCAACCAGCAAGAGTTAAGTGGGTGTTCTGGTCAGCTTTATGTCTGTAGCTGGATGTTGGATGGCGATATCCCACTTGGTTCGTGACCCACTGATTACTGCTCCTAGGTCACCCACCCCATGGGTAAATCCATCCCTTCATTCAACTGATAGGGCAATACAGCTGGGGGGGAGTAGATGAAAAATGACGCATGTCACTCAAGCAGGGCAGAGTTACACATAGTGGCGCTCATCTGTTTTTGGGTCCAGTGGCTAAGAACAGGGCAGGACTTACTTTATTCCTATGGTGCCACATGCTAGTTCATTGACATACAAGAGCCAGATCAGTACCTCGCAAAGAATCGTTGAGGACCCCTCTCCCTTCACCCTAGCAGCCTACTTGCCTTGGAATCAGGCACACCCCAATCTCTTGCTGAACTGGTCAGGAATGTCTATTCACATTAGCTCTGTAGCTCCTCGTGGCAGGAGTAGAACAAGAATTATGGGCCATTTCACTTAACAACAGGAATAGATCATGGGAGCACATGGTAATGTATCTCCTCACTCATCTGACTAGAGATTACTGGGGCTGGGGCAAACAAGTCAGCTCTGCAAGCAAAGGGAAGCCCTGCAGATATCACTAACTCCTGCTAGGAGCACTTTGCAGCAGTGTTTGGGATAAGACAAGGGTGGGGTAGAACAGTATTAATTCTGCTAGTTTATTTTTCTTCTGCTGTGTGTTGTGCTACACCTGTATCTGGATCTTACACTTGGGTTAGTTTTCTCTGATCTCTGTACATGGGAACCAGACACTCAAGGGGGTTGCAAATATGGGTTACATGGAAGTTGTTTGTGTTTACTGTCCGGGCCCTGGTTGTTTGTAAATAAATATTTTTTAAAGTATATGTCACACAAGGGACTTGTAGCTGCTTATAAATCTTCTATTACTTATAATTGGGGAGGGTGGGAGGGGCTACAGACTCCTTCAGGTACTGCGTAAAAATCTGCAAAACAGCACAAATGCTTTCTTGTGAGTTGGGAGGGCTGACATAAATATTGTTAGCTGGAATGTTAGGGGTCTTAACTCAACATTAAAGCATAAGAAGGTGCTAGCACATTTAAAATGACTATGAACACAAGTAACCTTCCTCCGAGAAACTCCCCTCAGAGAGACAGAGGCTACCAAGCTGAACAGGGAGTAGGTTAAGGCTGAGGTGCAGTGTAGCATCCACCAAGAATGGGGGGGTATCCATATTATTTCACAAAAGTCTACAATGGACTATACTGAGGCAGTCCAAAGACAAAGCAGTACGATGGGTATGGGTAGAGGTGGGCAGCCCAGGAGGACCCCTGGTGTTGGTCAACATATACAGCCCCAATGAGGATGACATTCACTTTTTCCATCAGCTTAGCCATGAGCTGGGCCAAATGGTGAACCCTCAGACCCCAGTTCTGATTGGTGAAGATTTCAGCGTCGCATTGGAGCTAGGGTTGGATCATAGTACTAGAATGCAGGAGCCACACAGTAAGGGGAAAGCAGCCTTTAAGGCTTTGATGAAGGAGGAACATAGCCACACACATCTCTGGAGACTTCAGCATCCTGGCACTGGAGACTATTTCTGCTTCTCTGGGGCTCATCTCATCTCCAGCCATATTGATCTATGGTTATCTTCCCCATACATCACTCACTTCACCATAGATTCAAAGATCCACCCTCTGTTTATATCCAACCATACTCCCTTATCCCTAAATGATATGGGGATGACCCCATCCCCCAAACCAGGTACTGGAGGCTGGATCCTCTCCTCCTTAAAGATCCTAGCTTCAGGGAAATGATCCTAGCTGAATCCAAACATTTCTAAAACAAAATGCCAATAGGGCGGTATCCCAGGGAATGCTATGGGAAGCTTACAAAGCCACAGTGAGAGGGGTCATAATTGGCTTTGCTGCTAATAGATGGAAAGTGAGGGAGGCAGACATTGGCAAACCTGGAAACTAAATCAAGATCCTTAGAGCTTACCTACAAGCAACAGAACCCCCCGATTCAGAACTAC
Organism: Neoceratodus forsteri; assembly: GCA_016271365.2. Taxonomy (NCBI): domain Eukaryota; kingdom Metazoa; phylum Chordata; order Ceratodontiformes; family Ceratodontidae; genus Neoceratodus; species Neoceratodus forsteri. The sequence goes on along the minus strand of CM057449.1, from coordinate 1,145,704,134 downwards.
TGGCTCAGCTTACTAGCTCCAGGGACAACTTCAATGAGCTTCTTACCAGGAAAGCAGAGTTGGCCCTTTTCTATCTGAAACAGGCATACGGGGAGGATGGAGACAAGGCATGGAAATTCCTAAGCAACAGAGTCAAGAAAAGGCAGGCAGAAAAGTTTATCCCCAGCCTAAAAGATCAGCAGAAGGTGATCTGAATGGACCATGCAAGCAATCAGATTATGCTTGCCTTCTGCCAGCATTTATTCTCATCTCCAAATCCCCCAGATCCTGCTGATATAAAGAAATTCCTGAAAAACCTTAGCATAACCTGAATGGCCCCAGTACAAGCCCAATAGCTGGACTTGCCCATTTTTAACAGAGATTCAACAGGCCATGAGGGTCCTGAATAAAGGAAAAGCACCTGGGGCAGATGGCTTTTCGGTGGAGTTCAACACAATTGTCTGTGAGGACATCAGAGCAGCAATCCTGAAGATATGTCAGGAAGCCCACAGGATGGAAATCATGCCCACCTCCCTGCATGAGGCAGTAATAGCAGTCCTATCCTCCCCAAAAAAACTCTGGTCAGAGCTGATAGGGCTGCACCCAAGGAATTTTGGCTAAAAAGTTTGACAATTACCAAAGTTATGACCTGCATTAGCAAAATGTAATGTAGGGTCATACATTTGTTGTTTTGTAATATTTGTACACCAAATTGTCAACATACAGTAGTTGTGTTATGACCCTGCCTCATGAAGAAGAGCAGAGCAAATGTTCAACTCGTGTCTGAGAGGTGATTTCATGCTAGGATGGCGAACTCAACTGTGGGGACGTAAAAACACATTTTGGGCAGGAGTTGAAAAATGGCATCTATCACATTAATGAGGTGCTATAAAGAAATGGCTACATTAAAAATTTGGGATAAAAATATTGAATATTACAAAACTTATAATCCTGCATTTTCAAAATGCAACATAGCCTTATAACGTTTTTGTTTTTCAATATTTTTACACCAAATTTAGAACATAGCCCTCTTACGACCCCACCTCCTGAACAATGACAGAGAACATTTTCAGTTCCTGCCCAAAAGGTGATTTCATGCAGGGACAGCAAAATCACCTTTTGGGATGTAAAAAAACATTTTGCCCAGAATTTGAAAAATGACAGCTGTCACATTCATGAGGTGCTACAAAGACATGGCTATGTTGTAACTCTGGAGTAAAAAAAGTTGAAAATTACCAGTTACAAGCCTGCATTCACAAAATTCAATGTAGGCTCATAACTTTGTTGTTTTTTAATATTTTTATGCCAAATTTAGAACACGGCCTTCTTTTGACCCCACCTCGTGAACAGTGGCAGAGAAAATGTTTAACTCCTGCCCAAAAGGTAATTTCGTGCAAGTACTGCAAAATCACCTTTCGGGATGTAAAAAACATTTTGGCCAGGATTTGAAAAATGAAAGCTGTCACATTCATGAAGTGCTATAATATATGGTTATGTTGTAAATTTGGGGAAAAATATTAAAAATTACCAAAGTTACGAGCCTGTGCATGAAAAATTCCAATGTGGGCTCATAACTGTGTTGTTTTTTAATATTTTTAGACAAAATTTTCAACATTGTCAACTTATGACCCCTCCTCATAAACAGTGGTGGATGTCATTTTCAACTCCTGCCTGGAAGGGGATTTCATGCAGTCACTGCAAAATCACCTTTTGGGACATATTTACCTAACATCACTTGCATTGTTCATGAGGTGGTGTCCCAAAAAAAAGGTATGTTGAAAAATTGGGGCAAAAATAATGAAAAATGGGCAAGTTATGCTACAAAGTTCAAAACCCCATTGAAATACATTGGGGGGGGGGGCATGGCCAGCAGCCATCTAGAGAAGATGTGTCTTCCGAGAGCTCCATCTATCTGTAAATATAAAACTATTAAAATTATCACAGAACTACTAAACTACAAGTTGTACCCTCACCAATACATCTTCTACATCGAGAGGTATCATTTGCTGCTCCCAAGAAATATTTTTGCACTGAACAGAGTGATGGAGAGAATGAAGCATGTGGCCAAGGTCGAGTCAGGAAGGAGTAAAGATCAGCAGCCTGGAGATCCTGTAACTAGCGTTAACACTGAAACTGCAGCAGGAGGGGCCCCTGAGCCCAAAAACAGTGCCTTGCTACAGGCGAGCAGGGCTCTTGACAAGGAAGTTGAGACCCTGAGGAATTGGTTCACTAGTATGGAAACGAATGGATGTGCTGACTACAGAAGCAAAAATGGCCACTGATTCAGCGAATAAATCGGCAGCAGCAGTCGCTGGTATTCTTACCGAAAACAAACTGCTGAGGCTGCGGCTGGAAAACTTAGAGAATGGTGCAAGGGCAGCCAATATTCACTTACTGGGTATCCCAGAAACTCGGAGGGCTTAGACCTCTTTGGGTATATTGTCTCACTAAATATCTCAACTTGGACATTCAGTTACAGCTAGTTAAAACCTACTGCATTACTCCCCGGAGAGCACAACCAGAGAACCTCCCCCAAACTGTAATGATTATCACAGGCAGTTCACATATCCAGGACCAGATCTTGGAGGCAGCTAAAATGAAAGCTCCACTAAAATTGTTGGATGGAACCCCGATACGTCTCTTTCCTGAGCTGAGATTTTCAAACTGACTGCAAAGGAAGGCCTTAGATGGTGTTCGAGCAGGCCTCAGAGCACTAGGAATCACCCACATGTTGCAGCAATGGGCGCGGCTGAGGATTTACTATGCTGGCAAAACTTTTGTTTTTTCTGACCCTTCGGAGGCTGGAAATAAGTTGGATTTAATAAAACAGGACTTCCACTGTACAAGATCTGAGCACTCTTTGGATGAAGAGGATTGATATATCTATATGGCAATTACTTTGAAGTGCTCTGGCATTTTAACATGGGGTAGGATATCACTTCAGAAAAGTAAACAAACTGTAGTATTGGGATTGTGTTGTACCAATTGTCTTCACTTACAAAGTACATTTAATTTGCGATTTATTTTCACTGTCCTCATTTGCCATTTGATTTTGGTGTTCCACAGTGACATAAAGTGGCCTTATAACTGGGTAGTGTTTAACACCTAGCAATTGAGAAGCTATGTCTAGCCCAATAGTAGAATATAGTGAAATGTTCTGTTGATAATATTGATGAAAGCTATAATGATTGTAATAGTTGGAATTAAATAGTTTTATATTTATTTATTTAAACATCAGTTTACAACCTTTGAGCCAGGGGCTCATTTACAAAGGTACCTCGTCACATAGAGGACACGGACAGTGGCATGGGAGACAACAGATAAAAACAGGAACACGAACAACAGATAAAACAGGAACAAAGTAAGTGTCATTCAAGGTTACAGTTGGTTCAAAACAGATGAGGAATACATGGCTAATCAAGCTAGCTAAATAGGGTTAGTGATTGGGAAGGAGGAGAGCCAGGGAGAGGATAGGGGAAGGAGGATAAGGAGGAGGAGGAGTGGAGAGCAGCTCGGTGAGCATTGTCAGGCTTTTTTTTTTCTATTTTTTTTTTTATATATACTTTAGCGGCAGCGGCATCTGCATGAGATGAGCAGGTGATTTCTGAGGCTACTTTTAAAGCATGCTAACGAGGGGGAGTCGGAGATAGCGGCAGGGAGGGAGTTATACCAGGTGGACGATCTGTAAGGGAACGCCCTTTGGCCGTGCAACTTCCTAGCTCTTGGAATGACCAGGGTTGTTTTGTCTGAGCTGCGGGTGTTCATAGTCAGATTAGCTTGGTGGATTGAGTTGGATATGCCAGTGGGGGATAGGCCATGGAGGGCTTTAAAGGTGAGTTGGCAGGTTTGGTACATGAGCCACTCATCCAGGCTAGGTATGGAAGCCAAGGAGTAGAGCAGACAAGTGTGGGTAAGTCTAGGCGCTCCGGTTATCAGCCTGCAGGCTTTGTTCAGTGTAAGGCGAACCTTGTTTAGGGCCGCCTGATCAGCAGCCCCATAGACCGGAAGGCCGTGAGTCGATGAGTGATATGACAGAGGAAGTGACAGCCAAGTGAGGCGTCATGAAGGAGGCATTTTTGTGCGGTAAGAATGCTCAACCGTGGGTTGGCGGCAGAGTTCAAGGTGGAAATGTGGCCATGAAAGGAGAGGGCAGGGTCAAAGATTATTCCAAGATATTTATAGGCCTGCACTTGTTCAATGGGGATATTGAGGGAGGAGTGGACAGTGAGAGGAAAATTGTGGGACTTATTTTGGGGGTGGGAGAAGAGCATGGTTTTTGTTTTCTTTAGGTTGATTATGAGTCGGTGTTCAGTGAACCAGGTTTCAGCGGAATTGTAGGCTAGCTGGAGAGAATTCTGAAGTGAAGAGGGGTTACTGTCAGAGGCAATGAGTACTGCATCGTCAGCGTAGAGTAAGATCTTACCTCCACATTTGCTAGAAAGTGAGTTGAGGAAGAGGGAGAAGAGTAAGGGTCCGAGGATGGAGCCCTGAGGGACTCCAGAGTGGATAGGGCAGGTGCTGAGAGGTTCCACTAACTTTCACACATTGAGAGCAGGCTGAGAGATAGCTGGCGCACCAGGAGACCGGACCAGTGGAAAGCCTAGGTGGTCGAGAGTGGTTAAGAGAGGGTGTGATACGGTATCAAAGGCTTTAGACAGGTCAATGAATACCGCACCAGCCATGGAGCCAGAGTCCAAAGATGTGTGGAGGAAGTTGGCAAACCCAGGCTGTAATGGTACTATGACCAGCTCTGAACCCATGTTACTCAGGGCAGAGAACATTGTATTTAGAGAGGTAGTCAGAGATTTGTGTGGCCACATTTTCTCTAATGCCTTGGAGAGGGCACAGGATTGAGATAGGCTGGTAGTTACTTGGAAGAGTCCTGTCATCCACCTTTGTGGATAGGGGTAACTGTGGCGCCCTCAGACCGTGGGAAATTGTCCGAGGCAGGGGTTGTTGAAGATGCAGGTGATAGGCGAGATGACCTGGTCAGGACCTGGCGTAGGAGACAGGGATCAAGGAGTCATTACCGATGGTGTTACCCTTTAAGGCTTTAAGCAGGTATGGCCTGACTTCTTGTGTGGAGACACAATGCAGGTGAAACAAGGGGCGTGTGATGGATGGTGCAGACCTGGGGGGTGGAGGACTGAAGAAATTGCTAGGGAGCACTGAGCTAAGATCAGTAAAGGAGTTATTGAGGTGAGTGGCAATGAGGGCCGGATCAGAGGATATAGTACCATTGATGTTAAGAAGAGAAGGAGGGGGGGACCGGGAGTGTCCATTTAGCTGCTTGACATTGTCCCAGAAGGACCTGGGGTTCCCCCAAGAGGAGGTAAGGGAGGCTTGATAGTACTCGGCCTTAGCTTTGCGGATAGCCCAGGTGCACCTATTCTGAGCCGCAGCATAGGTCTGCCGGTCTGCAGGGTTGCCAGTTGCAACAGCAAGGTGCCACAGGTTGTCCCGCTGCTTAAAGAGCAGTCTCAGGGCAGGGGTGACCCAGGGGGCATGCCTTACTTTAGCCCTACAGAGCAGTTATAGGTCTTGAAGATGTCACAGGCAGTGTTGAAGGTGTTGACAAAGAGGCCAGCGCCTTGTCAATGTTAGGTGAGTTTAGCAATGGAGACCAATCTGTGTCATGAGGTAATGCTTTAGGTCTTTTAACCCACCAGGTCTAAGCCACCTCCGAAAGGTGGTTTGAATAGAGGGCTTGGGCAGAGAGGTATCCCAGTTGAAGAGAACAGGGCAGTGGTCACTAAGGCAGTCAGGAAGTATTTGGATATTGTGGATGTGGCTTGGTCTGTTGGTGAGGACCACATCTAGGAGTGTGCTAGAGCCCCTTCTGGGGTTAAATCTAGTTGGCTGGGATACTAGTTGGTTTAGATCAATAGCCACAAAAGCCTCATGAGAGGAGGGAGGATGAGGGCAAAGCAATTAATGTTCAGGTCTCCCACCAGGATCTGGTCAGCGGGCTGGGTAAGGAGGTGAGATAGTCAATTAGTGGGTCCAGCACCTGAGACTGGTTCTTTGGAGGTATATGAGGCCATAGTCAGAAGATGGGACCCCTAGAGGGTCGGGAGATAACTTTAGTGTTAAGGCCTGGGCCTTATGGGCAAGGTCAGGGAGGAGAGGGCTAGACCAATGAGAGGGTCCTTTACATAGGCGGCCATCCCCACCTCTCCTACCGGCCCGGTCCAGCTGGTGGAGGGTGTAGCCAGGGAGAGAGACCTGGGAGTTAGGGGTGGAATCGGGACAGCCAGGTTTCAACCAAGGCAACTTCCATCTGGTTTATGAACCATCACCCAGCAGTGTAGAGAGTCCAGTTTTTAGGAGGCTACAAATGTTCATAGATGCAATCTGAAGTCACAGGATTTCAAGGGGCCAGGGTTTCAGGCCCAGGATTGGGATGGATGTTGCCAGTCAGGAGCAGGAGGAGGTGCTGCTCTTGGGAGTAGGTGGCAGAAGGAAAGTTTCCGACTGACTGAGGTAGGGATGGGAGGGTGTAGAGGTGCCGGGATGGGAAGGGTAGCACAGATGGGAATGCAAGCATGTTAAGATGCCCGAGGGGTGGGGGTGAGTGAGAGGGTGCCCATGGGACCGTAGATACATAGAGGAGCAGATTGGGTGAGTGAAGGCAGAGGGGAGGAGGGGCAGGGGAGGGTGGTGTCGGCAGGAAGATAAATGGGGGCAAAGAATAGCTCACCAGCGGGCATCTAGCACCTAGGAGGTGAGGAGGTGGGATGAGGGAAGGAGGAGGGAGGAGCAGTGATGGACATGAGTCGCGAGGGTGAGAGTCTCTAGGAAGAAATAGGGTGAGAGGTAGCGGTAGAGAGAAAGACACTGGGATAGGGAATTAGGGTGGGTGGTACAGAGGTGGGATTGAAAGTTGGAAACAGTGCCCACTAGTGGTCAGCAGGTATAACCTGTAAATGGGAAAGTGGGGACTTAGGTTCAGGACACACAGGACGTGATGTCACAGGAAGTGACGCACGTCACCTGAGCCAAGATAACCACAGCCGGCCCTGGGTGGGTGGGTGGTTGGGGAGGGTGGGGCAGACGACGTGGAGCATCGTTGGGCTTGCACCCTACAGCCGAGTCAGTCCGTAGAAAACAATCAGCAGCTGAGGGGCAGAGCAGCCACTAGTCTGTGGAATCACGCTGGTAAAACCCTCGCAGGAGACGACTTGCTGGATGCCTTTACCTGTGTTACTGGCTCCTGAGTTGGAAATGCTCCAGGTAGGAGCAGAGGAGTTCCGTCGACTGCCGCGGTCGGCAGCTACTGTGGTGGTGGGGGGGGTGAGCCCGTCTGTAAGGAGGTAGAGGAAAGTAATTAGTATGCAGCGGGAGGTTTGAGATGTTAGCTCAGGTAACACATGCGCAGTAGAACAAGCCCTAAACACACGTACAGTCCCTACTAGCACTTTTATATATTACACTTTATACTGCACTGTGGTACTGAACTTTGCACTGGGATAATAAACTTCAACTATGCACTGCACTTTGGTTATGGAACTATGCACTCAGATACTACACATGGTGCTACGAGTTAGGCTGCTGCACCTATGTACATTGAAGTTAAGTACAACAACATTCACAAACAGGTGGCCCTGTGGCGTGTTTAAACATTGCAACTACCAACCAACAAAGCATGCAGCCTGTTCATAATTACAGTAGCAGTCCCTTCAGTAATAATAGGCACTACACAGTACAAATGCAGTCAACAAGCTCTTTCTTCTGCCTGGTCCCATTTGAAATTAGCCTCCGTTTTCGCCCAGCTCAGGATCCAACCACCCCCTCAGGTAGCACCCTACAGCTGAGTCAATCCGAGGAAAACAATCAGCGGCTGAGGGGCAGAGCAGCCACTAGTCTGTGGAATCACACTGGACGGACTGTCTGATTTGACTCGTCCTACTTTAAAATTAATTATTATCGAATGTGTGTTTAATGGTCTATAAACTGCCTTTTGGTGGTATATGGTGAGTTTTTCACCTGGGATAAAATTTATTTTATATGCTTTTCGCATTAGACTATTAGTATGCTGCAATGGATACATGCTGAATATATTTCTGATTAAATTTTTATTGTTTAGATATACAGTTACCCCCTATGAGGTAACACAGGATGTCAAATAACATATCCTATTATTGCATGATGTCTAAGATGATTATTCCTATATTTGTAACCAAGGAATATTCATTTACAATGTAATACATTGCAAACTAATGAAAATAAAAAAAAAGAATTACATTGAAGCGCATACCTGATTTTCTCAGTTTGCGCTCCAATGTTGAAGAGTGAAGATGTGTCTGCAGTCCAGAGAGGATTACATCGTTGGACCTCAATCGAGTAAGCTAAGGGCTTGGGGGAGGCTGAGTGGGAGGGGTCGGGTGGGAGTCTTAGTCGCAAAAGACATCAATGGAACGGTTTTCTTTTTTACAGATAATAACAATGTAAAAAAAGTGAGGATTTTAGCACTGGGGGATTGGGCACCCCCCAGTGCTACTATTACATGTCTTGGAGGGGGAGTGGGATGGTGGGTGCTGAGAGGGTGGGTCAGGTGGGATATTAAAATCATTATCATGATACTGGGGGATTGGGCACCCCCAGTGTCACTCCTATGTTTTGGGGGGGGGTAGTTGGCGCTGAAATAGTCAGGTGCGAGGACATCAATAATTTAAAAGAAAAAATAAATAAATAAATCAGCAGTCATGGCACACATCTGCCATGTTCAAGATGGCCATACACAACACTGCATGTGTGACAACTGGCACATGCGGAGTGTGCCATGACCGCTGATTTGTTTTTTCATTTTAATTATAGGTATTCGTCCACTCAACCCTTCCTGTCAGCACCCACTACCCCGCACCCCCCAGAAACATAAGAGTGACACTGTGGTGCCCAAATTCCCCAGTGTCACGATCAGGACACCCGAGATTTACCAGACAAATAAAATAGTGCAGTGCTCTGGAGAAAAAGAACGAAATGCTCTAGAGACACCAGGGACGTGGAGGGGACTGTACTCAATGTCCAACAGGTTGTTCATTCAGAAGGAATGCAGAGTCCTTTTCAGTAGCAAGAAGACTGCAGGGCTCCACCCACTGCAGCTCTAAAAACGAAGGACTCACATTTATCAGGAAGCTACAGACCAATTTCATTTATCATTGCAGAGCCAAAATTTTGGCAACCAGACTGAAACTTCTCTTGTGGGGATTAATTCATTCCAGGCAGGCAAGCCTGTAAAATGGCAGTACAGCACTGATCACACTAGGACTCTCCTCACTCTGCTCCACATGGCCTGAAGGATCCCTACTCCAGCAATTGTCTTAACAATAGTTTTCAAACAAGCTTTCGATTCTGTTGAGTGGGAATACCTCCAGAGCGTCACTGAGTGTATAGGGATAGGCCAAGGCTTCCTGACCTGGATCTCCACTCTATACAATTCACCAATGGCAGATGTCCTCACAAATAGCCTATGCTCCCTTAACTTTCCTCTGCAAAAAGGGACCAGACAAGGGTGCTCATTATCACCTCTGCTTTTTGTGCTGGCAACTGAGCTTCTAGCGGTGGCTCTCAGATCCCATCCAACACTGAGGGGCACACAGGTTGGGGAGGGAGAATATTGTACCTTTTGTATGCAGACAACTTGCTTACTGTGCAGGTGGATGGGGAAGCCACTATAAACCCTGTCCTGGACTTAATCAAGGCATTCACAAAGGTTTCTGAAATAAAATTCAACCACTCCAAAACAGTTCTTCCTCTAAACCCCCATGCACAGGCAGACCCTTTTGTAGCAAAAGAACTCACATGGGCTGGGGAGGGAATATAATATTTAGGGATACAGATACACCATAACCTACTGAAAATGTTTACCAAGAACTTGGCCCCCTGCTGGATAAAGTAACTGCTGAGCTAGACAGATGGCATCACCTGACCCTTTCCCTAACAGGTAAATTGGATGCCTACAAAATGCTGCTGGCCCCCAAAATCTTGCATGTGTTGGCCAACCTTTCCACACATATCCCAGATATTTGGTACAACAAGCTGTATGTACTTCTGGGCAGGTTTCTTTGTGCAGACAAATCACCCAGATATAGCAGGGCAAAATTTTGAAGCCACTGGAGCAGAGCCAGTTGGAGGCTCCCCTGGCTTAAAGGCTACCCTATTGCATTTATAGCAGATCAGACAGTACAATGTTTTTTTACAGCCAAGTGGGACTCTACCCAGTGGCTCCATATTGAGCAGGACCTAGTAAGTTCCCTACTGTCTGTGATTGACCTTAACAATAAGCTCCCAGTACCCCTGAGTGAACACCCCACCATCATAACCTCTAGAGTCAGCTGGTTTCATCTTCATAAACTCACAAATACTGACCCTACCCTTCCCCATTTGGCCCCTCTATGGGGATGGGACAAACTTAGAATGGGGGGTGGGGGTACTCCCTCACTGGAAAGGATGAGGACAAAAAGGGATACATACTATCAGGGATATGCTCACCACCAATCTTAAACATACTGTATGGATGCCTTCTCTGCTCTTCAGAAGCACTATGACATCCCCAAATCGTGTTTCTAGCAATACCTCCAACTTCACAGTGCTCTCACACTTCATGTAGCTGGCTTGCAGACAAAGGCAGCTGTTCAAGCCACCTACATCATCACCACCTGCAATACATTACCATGCGGGCAAGCCAGCTACCTGTACAAGCAGCTGTGAGATTCACATCCAGACCCCTCTCAACCAGCCAAGACAGCATGGGAGAGGAATCACAGGTACAAATATCAGATTTAGCCTGGCAGGCCTGTCTCTCCAGAGCACACAGGGCCTGCAAACTTGGCAGGAGCAGACTAATTTAAAAGACTAAGGTGGTACTGCACCCCAGCCATCTTGCAAAAACTAGTTTAAATCTCATATGGCAAGTGCTGACAATGCCAGAAACCTGGAGCCACCCTACTGTACATCCTATGGGACTGCTCACTCATCATCATGTGCTAGTCTATTGTAGGACCACATTTCCCCTTGGATGCATCAATGATGCTCTTGGACTTGTCAGTAGCAGCAGTGCCTAAACACTCCCCAACTGCATAATGATTTGTGGCAGTGGAGGTGATAGCCAAAAGACTCCTACTCTGCATATGGCAATCTACTGAAATACCCATGGCCGCAGAATAGCAGGCAGCAGTGGGTAAGCTTGCTTCCTTAGAAAGACTGTCCCACAAGAATGCAGACACCTTGAGCACTTATCAAATTATCAGGCAGCCATATCTGGACTCCCCATATTGTCACAACAAACAAAAATAGAGAGAGTGGCTATAGGTGAAGGAGGATGTGGTCCTGATCCAGTAATAAAGATAATTAGCCCCAGTCTTGGGGGAGGTACATCCTTGACCCTGCTCTTCTCCCAGGCCTCAGAGGCCCATCCCTGACGGGTAGTAAGAACATTAACTCTGCTGTATAAGAGGATTGTGGTTTTGTCTTTCTGCTGGTATATCCTAGAACTGTATCATTGTCCAACTGTTCTTAGTCTGAACTGTAGTACAGTTACAGCCCCTATGCATCCATTACTAGTGACTACTTCCATGTGCATAATGCATTCTGCTTCTTAGTTGTATACCTTGCTAATTTGTTTTTGTGTTCATCCATGTTTGGTGTAATGTTTAAAACATTTTTAATAAACAAATTAACTGAAAAAAAAACAAGGCTGCAGGGATGCTGATCATAGAAAGAGGCTCAAATTCATGGACCAGGAACAGCTGATACTGGCACAGGCTTATATGGCTACAGAGGATATGCTGGGGCCTCAGAAGACTCCCCAGACCAAGCAGGAGCAGGTATGGAAGGAGATGGCTGCAGCAGTTAATGCTGACAGGCACATATGCGTCATCATACAGGACTGCTGCAAAAGGGTCAGCAGCATAAGGGTGCAGACCAAAGAGAAGCTGGCACTGAGCCATGGACACCAGCATTCCACTGGATTCCATCAACTACTCCAGCCCTAATGGTCACCAAGGAGGAGGTCCTGGCCACCACAGTGTGGCATGTGGCAATTTGTGGGATCCTGGCAAGCTTTTAGAGTGAACCCAGCCCTTATCAGGCATACAGTAGTAGCTACAAACATTACCAGCTATTTCCCTAAATTTCTGTGATATTTCTAGAGAAATCTCCTGCTTTCTGCATTATCACAGTAGGGGCAGCAGATAGAAATTCTTTAGAAATTTTGTGAAATATCTGGAAATAGCTGGCAATGTCTGTGGCTACTACTGTATGAGTGACACCTTTTATTTCTGCATATAGCATTGATTTGATGGGCACAGTAGAGCTCGTGTATATCACGCTGGTACTGGGTGGTCCTGTCTGCTGCTCCCTTGTTGGTATCTTCTGGGTGCACAATGGATCTCAGGTGATATAGTATGTGTAATATGTACAGCACTGGGTAGTGATAGGGCATGTATTTGCACAGGTCACTTGTGTATAACCTTCTACACAGTGCTGGCTCGGCACACTGGCTGTGTGTCACCTCCCAGCAACATGAATTACTCGCCTATGTCTTTCTTCATTTCTCCACAGCACAATCACTGTTCCACTGTGGCAAGGGTGAGGAAATGGAACAACCAGGACCCACCACACCCAATAGGACCATACCAGGGGCTGAAAAACAGCACAGGAAGAGGGCTGTGGAGTTTGTTGCTGTGAAAGAGCAGCAGGACACCATGCCAGCAACCTTCTCAGTCACAGGAAATGGCAAGGTGTAATAACTGAAACATGTGGAGGCCATGCTGGAGGCATACAGCCAGGAGGAGGAGGAGGAGGAGGAGGAAGATGAAGAAACCCCTTCTTAGTAAGTAGTTAGTTTAGCAAGCAAGCTGGGTAGCCTAGGAGTGGGACCAAAGAAGGTAAACTGGGTAAAAAATTGGCTAATAGGAGACAGAGGGTGGTGGTAAATGGAGCTCTCTCTGAGGAAGGGAGGGTGACCAGTGCAGTACCTCAGAGCTCTACACTGGGACCTGTCCTCTTTAATGTCTTTATCAGTGGCATTACAGAGGGCTGGAGAGAAAGGTCTGCCTGTTCACAGATGACATTAAAATCTGCAACAGGGTAGACACCCCGAGGGGGTGGAAAAAATGAGAGGGGATCTGGAAAGGTTAGAGGAGTGGTCAAGGGTGTGGCAATTGGGTGTCAATGCAAAAAAGTGCAAACCCATGCACTTGGGGCAAAGAAACCTAGGAGAGGAGCTAAAAATGGGAGAAATGGTATTGACAACCACCAAAAAGGAAAGAGACCTGGCAGTTATCATATCTGATGATCTAAAGGTGGCTAGACAATGTGACAAGGCAGTTGGGAGAGCTAGCAGAATGTTGGGGTGCATAGGGAGGGGGATCACCAGCAGAAAGAGGGAGGTGGTGTTACCCATGTATAGATCACTGGTGAGACCTCACCTGGAGTGTGCCCAGTTCTGGAGACCACATCTTTGGAAGGACATAGAAAGAGTGGAGGAGGTCCAGAGGAGGGCAACCAAAATGGTGCAGGGTCTGCATCATAAACCATATGAGGAAAGACCGAAGAACCTTAATATGTGTACACTAGAGGAATGGAGGGAGAGGGGGGATATGATAGAAACTTTCAAATACCTCAACAGATGTAAATAAGGTTCAAGAGGGAAGCATCTTCCAGAAAAAATATTTATTTATTTATTAATTACATTATCAGAATTACAACCCTTTGAGTCAAAGACTCATTTACAAAGGTTCATCATCGTACACCGATTAGGATGGGGAAGGGGAAAGGTACAGTGAGTGGAAGACAGATAGCAGTGCAGGAACAGCAGCAGGGCAGTAATATTTACAATAATAATTTATACAAATTAAATACAGGTGGAGTGGGCCATATCAGCAAGAGAAGGCCCCTTCTTGCAGGAGACTGGCCTATACATGACGGTAGCTAAGCAAGAAGGGAGTGATCATAGGGTATATACAGTATACTTTGTAGACATTACATATGGTAGAGGTAGACAGTAGGAGTGCAGTGCAGAAGCTCAAAACTTGCATGTACAGGCTATACATGATTGTGGGGCAGCAATCATATGATATACACACTGATATATAAACAGGGTGGGTGGGGTGGGTCAGGTGGTAGTATGAGGACTAGTAGTGGACCAATTATATGCAGCTGCAGTGACAGGAACTGAGAAGGTGGCTACGCAGGGATGCTTTGAATGGTCCAATTCTGAGCTCAGATGAAGTACCGGGGGGAGGGTGTTGAACGAGGAGGGTGCCCTGAAAGAGAAAGACCTCTGCACGAGGGTTGTCCTAACCCTAGGGACTACCATCAGGGTCTTAGTTGAGCTATGAGTGTGGACAGAAGGGGTGGCCATACTGATTAGGTTAGACAGACCGGGGGGGTTCAGCTGACACAGATTTTTTTGGGTGAGCAGACAGGTCTGGCAGAGTAGCTACTCTTCAAGGGAGAGGAGGTTAGATAAGTCATAAAGTGCACAGGTGTGTGTCAGCCTATCAGCCCCAGTGAGTAGCTGACAGGCCTTGTTGATTGAGAGCTTGAATTTGCCCAGGGCAGTGTTGTCTGCTGCGCCGTATATTAGGAATCCATAGTCCACTAGGGACAGGACTGATGAGTCAATGGTGAGTCTTAGTGCTTCTGGGGGGAGACATGCTCTGTAATGAAATAGCAAGCTTACGCGTGAGTTTATGGCAGAGCAGAGGGTGTGGATGTGGTCATGGAAGGTGAGGGAAGAGTCGAGGGTGATACCTAGGTATTTGTATGAGATGACCTGCTCAAGAGGGTGGTGGGAGAGGGACTGAATGGACAGTGCAGTGCCCTTGAGTTTGTTCTGATTGTGGATGAACAGCAAGGTTTTGGTTTTTTTAAGGCTGATCACAAGTCTGTGGTCAAGAAACCACTGCTCAGTCTGTGCAAAAGCGGATTGGAGTGCAAGCTGGAGTTGGGTGGGGTCAGGGTGGGATGTGAAGAGGACCGCATCATCTGCGTAAAGCAGTATGTTTTCTGAGGAGGCATTGCGCAGCGTGTTTAAACATAAGCTAAAGAGTAGTGGTCCCAGGATAGAGCCTTGGGGAACACCAGAGCAGATGTGACATGAGCAAGAGAGGATATTGTTGATTTTTATGCATTGAGTATGGGCAGTGAGGTAACTGACAACCCAGCTTACAGGGCCCGAGGTGAAACCAAGCTGAGTGAGGGTGTTTATGAGAAGAGGGTGGAAGATCGTGTCAAAGGCCTTTGATAAATCGATGAAAACTGCCCCGGTAGGATGCCTTTTGTCCAGGGCAGAGTGAATGAAAGTGGAGAACTCAGTGAGGGAAGTTGTGGTGCTGAAACCCTGGCAAAAACTGTGCTGCTCACTGCAGAGAAGGTTGTGCACAATTAGGTAGTCTGTTATCTGGTCAGCCATGATCTTTTCTAAGGCCTTGGAGGGGGGGAGGATAGAGATCAGTCTGAATTTACCTAGGGTCTTTCTGTCACCGCCCTTGTGTATGGGGGTGATGACAGCTCTTTTCCATGCTTGGAGGAATTGGCCAAGTTGGAGGGAAAGGTTGAGTAGGTCAGTGAGGGGAGTGAGAACAACGTCCAGGGTAGCGTAGAGAAGAGAGGGATCAAGTGAGTCACTACTGTGTCTGGCACCCTTTAGGGCTTTGAGCAGGTAGGGTTTAGCAGCAGACGGGCAGAGAGGCCAGAAGTAGAAGGGTGGGTGTTGAAGGTGGTAGGGGGATCAGGGGCAGGGTCAAAGAAGTTGGAAGGTAGGGTACAGGAGAGATCCGAGAAGGCATCATTCAGCCCATTTGCGATACTGTGTGGGTCAATGGTGATTGCACCATCGATAATGAGTTGGGGGGGGGTCTGGGTTTTGCCATTAAGTTCCTTTAGGTTGTCCCAGAATTTGTGTGAGGAGCCCCAGGTAGATGTCAGGGTATTCCTGTAGTATGCTGCCTTAGCACTACGGATAGCTCAGGTGCATTTGATGCGTGCCGATCTGTAGGCTTGTCTATCAGCAGGCTTCCTGGACTCCAGGGCTCTGTGCCAGAGATCATCCCTGAGACGCATTTGCTCTATGAGAGCAGGGGTGATCCAGGAAGAGTAGTGTTTTCTACGTATGGTTTTAGAAGTGAGTGCATATGCCTCCATCTCCCACAGGTAGGTCTTTTACTACTGGGCAAGCCATGCCAGTAAATACCTTAGATGGCTAACTCCTGAAGTAGCCTTAAACACACTTCCCTACACTCCAGTCTGGCTTAAGACTGAATTAGCCCAAATGAAACAACATTCCATTTCCCCCTCCGCACTTTTATATACTAAGGTAAAACTACTTCCTAATACATTACGGAACATCCCAATTTGTATTTCCATTAGAGCTCATTCTCAGTTGTGTGCTTTCTTAAAATATGACTATTCCCGGGATTTGACACAACCTCTGTTTGGTAATCCCAATCTCAAAATAGATGGGAAGATGCTTTTGCCATTGTGGCTCCCATGTTTCAAACACTGTTCCCTATCATATTTTATTCATTCAGAAGATGGTTCCTGGTTGTCTTCAGCTGCCATCATTGTCAAAGCAGGTATTCCCACTTTCAATATATTCAGAATTTTTCAATTACGTCACCTATTGATTAAAACCTTGGGACAAACCCCTTTACCTTTAGCAAGTTCCAAGTTTGAAACAGAGATAGTTCCCCTAGTTGGCTTTCCCCATGCTGTGTCTAAATTATTTAATGTTTTGTTCACCTGGCGATACCCAGGGCATCTTGGCTCATCTACTTACTGGTCTTCCCTTTTCCCTGAGGAAAATATCAACTGGCCTATCTTATGGCAGGGTTGTCATAAATATATTACACAAGATAGGCTCCACTTTACTCAATTCAATATATTACACAATTTATATCACACGCCCAAAAATCTAGCTAAATATGGGCTTATTCCTTCCTCTAACTGCTCGAGATGTTCACATCATGAAGATAATCTTCTACATATCTTTTGGTTTTGCCCTAAGGTGATCCCTTTATGGTCCCTGATTAAACAGAGAGCAGACCCCCTTTTAGGATTTAATGATTTATTTTCTCCAAAAGTTTGTGTCTTAGGGGACTTCTCAGAGATACCGGTCAAAACCCGTAGGTTCTATATGGCTTTAATTTCCATGTCTGTCAAAAAATTAGTTTTGAGGCATTGGAAAGATACCGAGGTAATTTCCTATACTGAGTGGTTGAAGGAACTATTAGCTAATCTGAGAACTGAAAAGATGATTGCCAGCCTACGTAATTGTACTACTAAGTTTGAAAAACTTTGGGCCCCTTTTCAAGCCCTGCATTCCTTGCAGCCTGTCTAGTGATGTACTATTTAATAGTATTTTTTGCCATACTTGGGTTCCCATATGTCTCTAAGTGTGCAAGATCGGGGGGATGGGGGAGGGTCTTGGGGAGGGCATGACACCATTTCTCAAACACTGACTGCATGTTGTGGTACATACAATGTCTTGTCCTCCGTACTGTAAAACTGGTTAATAAACTTTGAATTGAAAAAGAAGTGAGTGCATATGCATCGCAGACCCTGTTAAAGTAGAAAATAAAGTAGTTGAGGGCAGTGTCAATATTGGGGGCCAGTTTCACTGGTGACCAGTCCCAGCTGGCAAGGTGATCCCAGAGAGAGGCAAAGTTACCCATGGACAAGCGCCTCCTGGAGATGAAGATGGGCTTGGGCTTCTCTAGGTTACATGACCAGGAGAAAATGACTGGGCAGTGATCACTAAGGGCATTTGGCAGTACTGTCAAGTCAGTGATCTTATGAGGTCTGTTTGAGAGTACCAGGTCCAGAAGAGTGGTGCTACCAGTAGTTGGATGGGGGCGGGTGGGGGAGGAGACAAGTTTGTTGAGATTGAGCGCAGCAAAGGCATCTTTGGCATTGTTCCCAGTGCTGGAGAATCAGTTAATATTTAAGTCGCCTATGATAATTTGTTCCATCTTGCTGGGTTGATGGGAGATGTAGTCTAGTAGAGATAGCAGGGCGCGGTTCTGGTGACGCGGGGGGATGTAGGCGACTGTGATGATGAGGGGGGCTCTTGAGGAGCCCAGGGTGACCTTTAGAGAGATAGCCTGTGCCTCATGCTCTAGTAGTGGTTTTTGGAGGGGGAGGCCTAGGAGGGAGTCCCGTAGGTAGGTGGCACATCCCCCCCTCGTTTCCCAACTCTATCCTCCCTGTAGAACGAGTAACCCAGGAGGGAGATGAATGAGTCAGGCATTGTCTTGGATAGCCATGTTTTGACTAGTGCCAGCACATCTGGTTGGTGCTGAGCAACCCAGACTCGCAGGCCAGCAAATTTCTTTAACAGGCTGCAGACATTAATGGAAGCAAGTCTGAGTCCTGAGGTTGTAGAGAAACGAGATTGATTGTCAGTGAGGGGGCAAGGGTTGGGATGGACATTACCAGATAGCAGGAAGAGTAGTGCAATCAGCCTCAGAAGAGCACTGGTATGTCTGTAACATCTGGAAACAGTACCCTTGGTGGTGGCAGTGGAGGGTGAGACCGGGATGGGAAGGGATTGGAGAGAAGGAATGGCAAGGAATAGGGAAGGCAAAGGGAGTCCAGTGGTAGGGGTGAGTAGTGTAGGATGGGGGTGTTCTTGTTTTGGCAATGTTTATTGTTGACAGCTAATCATGAAAGGAGGGTGGCAGGGTGGAAGCCCCTAGAGACCATTTGTTCAGGGGGCATGGCTGCAGAAGCCATAAGGGGGAGGTTGCGAAATGAGGGGGAGGCTCAACACCAGGGTAAAAAGTAATGGGGCATGGCTGAGGTAGGGGGTAGATGGAGGGAGGGAGGCTGGGGTGTTATCAGGAATAGTATTGACAGATACCAGGGCAGCATATTGCTGGCAAGGTATAGGTAGTTGAAAAATGCGCTAGGGTGGCCACTAGTGGTGAGCTCAGATAATTTGCAGATGGGAAAGTGGGCTGATTGGTTCTATTCTGCACGTGATAGAGCCGATAAGACAGTCAGCTCACCTAGGGTGGTGGTGGGGGTGGTGGGGCAGCCAGCGCAGCGCACCAGCGGGGTCCTCACATGCACAGTTCAAATTTCAGCATTTCCCTGAGAGCAGCTCAGCAGCATACCTGAGGTCTTTGCACCGGAGACAAATTCGGCATTGCAGGGGTCTGTCTTGGGGAAGGGCAGGAAGCACTATGGCCCTCGCGACCCTACTCTGAGGTCTTTGCACCGGAGACAAATTCAGCACGGCAGGGGTCCATCTTGGGGGAGGGCAGGAAGCACTATGGCCCTCATGACCCTACTCTGAGGTCTTTGCACCAGAGACAAATTTGGCACGGCAAGGGTCTGTCTTGGGGGAGGGCAGGAAGCACTATGGCCCTCGTGACCTTACTCTGAGGTCTTTGCACCAGAGACAAATTCGGCATGGCAGGGGTCCATCTTGGGGGAGGGCAGGAAGCACTATGGCCCTTGTGACCCTACTCTGCTCAGGGCAAGGGGTCATGCTATGAAGCTAGAGGGGGACAGACTCATGGGAGATGGGAAGAAGTACTTCTTTATGGAGAGGTAGGTGGATGTCTAGAACAGCCTCCCAGTGGAGCTGGTGGGGGCAAAAACTGTAATGGGGTTCAAGAAAGCATGGGGTAGGCATAAGGGAACTTTAGTGATAAGACAAGGTGGAGATAAGCCAGAGATCAAGTAGGGTTTCCGGTGATACAGTAGGTAAGGAAAAATGAGCGGGCAGACTAGACGAACCAAGCAGTCCTTACCTGCCATCACATTCTATGTTTCTAGGTTTCTTTTGTATGGAGTTTCACCCATGGGCCACCATGCCCTAACAGTGTCTACTGACCAGGCTGTTGCTGCTGGGAAGCCACCTGGACCACCTGTGGTGCAGCCAGTGCCATACCCCCTCCTAGCTACAGAAGACAGCAGGTCACAGTCAACAGGCACCTTCTGCAGGCAGCCATTGCCTCGCTTGAGAGGGGTTCCAGGATGAAATGAGACACCTGCAGGTGCAGCTGCAAAATCATGAGGAGCATGCTGCCACATAACATGCTGCACTGCAGTAGGCAGTCTCTTCAGGCATGGCCTTCCTGCAGGAGACTCTTTTCACTGACATGGCAGCCATCACCAACACTGTCCCAGAACATGGTGGCTGTTGTGGATGTGGCCTAGGTCTGTTGGGCACTTACCATGGCCTGAGCATGGTGTATTGATGCCACCAGGCACACCATGGAAAGCATCCTCCCTTGTGGCCTTGTGGCCTCAGAACACCAGGCAATGTAAGGTCATGCACCCCATGTGCCCCAACAACACTAGGACATGGGACACAGACCTTGTGGAACCCAGGCCATAGGTTGCTATTCTCCTGGACACTACCACACAAGGGTAAGGCTTTGGCCACAGTCTGTGTGCCCTTCCTGCACTGCAGTGCCCACTGACAGAATTGCTGTCCCCAGTGCACCCAACATTCAAACGTGAGATCCACCCTGTCCATATCCACGGTGGGCAGGACACTGTGTAGGGGACAGCAGGGTGTGCTATAGTGCAGTAGCCACTAGATTGAACTTGATTGTTTTGCTATGGGTACCCAGTGAATATGTTGCATGGATTATTGCGTAGGTATAATCGCAGCAAAAATAGCATCAGGCAAAGCAGCTACAGGGATAGCGTAGCGCAAGCACATACCATCATCCTTGTAGCTGCTATCACTGGGAAAAAAGACAATAAGGTGTCCCCTGAGTGCTCCCTTGCCAAGCAGTTGCTGTAGCACAGAGGTTAGAGCTATGAGGAGCAAAAGGCGGTGCAATGTGCAGATGACCAGGGTTTGATTCCCAATCCTGTGAGTGTTTTCTTTTTTTTATTCCTCCCCGTCCCGACTTTTATTTTTGATGTGTCTGCTCTCCACCTTGCACTTTTACCACCACCCCCAGTTGTGCTCAGTTCCCTGCACCCTCCCCCAACAGAAATACGATCGCAGACAGTCAGTTTCAGTGTGTTTTTTCATTGTTTGTAATGGTCAGCATTTTTGCTGATGTGCTGCATTGAGCAGAAATGGATTGAATAGGATACATTTAGAAAAGCACTTTAATAAAACATTGACAAATATTTTTTAAATAGCGATATGCATGCATCCATTTTGTGGACAGGAAGGGTGCTGTGATGATATCACTGCCTCACCAGCGTTGACAGGATGGAAGACTAGGTTTGCTGGCAAAGGCACCTAGCTTCACCTGAGCTCTTTTCTTCTAGGTTTGCTTGTAAGGACAGAGCAAAGAACAGCATGATCAGAGCAAGGAACAAGATTAAGGCTTCTTTTGGTTAGGCAGATTTACTGTGTGTTATTATTTTATTTTGTGCTCACAGGTTTTGTTACTGATTTTTGCTTACATTTTACTGTTTTATTGTTCTCTGATTCAAATTGCTGTTGCAGGGTATACTTTCTGCTGCATTATTACAGGGTGTGCCTACATGTTTGTTATGTTTGTGCTTACAGATTACTGCTGTAATCTTCTCTTATTCAGCTTGTTTTTGCAAGGTATGTCTTCTGTTAAAGTGTTCTGCAGGTTGTGCTTACAGGTGTTGTTACTTTTTTACTGCTTTATTTTTTCTCTGTAGCAAAGTGTTTTTGCAGGGTATATTTTCTGTGAAATTGTTACAGGTGGTGCTTATAGGTTTTGTGACTTTTGTATCTATCATTAGGCTAAGCTTTCAGGATTAATTACAGGAGCACATATGAGATAGAGACTGAGGGATAGCAACTGCATTTGTTATTGGTTGACTGTTTCTGCTCTTACCTTGTTTCTTTTGCCTGTGGTTCTTCTTTTTCAGCAGGGGAAGGGTTAAAACAGTTTCTAAAAAGGGGTAGTCCCAGGAATAAGATCTTGAAGACCATGTCTGGGAATGCCTGGCTGAACAGGAAGCTCTTGAGGCGGGCCTTGAATACCTCCACCGACGGGGCCTCCGTTACAGCTGGAGGAAGCAAATTCCATTGGACAGAGCCGGTAACACTAAAAGCTCCATCACCAACAGTTTTCAGCCTCATTCTGGGAATCATGAGGAGGCCCCTGGAGGAGGAATGGAGGGAGTGGACCGAGGCAGCAGATGTGAGAAGCTCTGACAGGCAGCCAGGACCCAGTCCATGTAGGGCCTTAAAGCTGAGCAAGCCCACTTTGAAGAGTATCCTCCACCTGACTGGTAGCCAGTGCAGTTCACGCAGGACTGGAGTGATGTGGCAGAATTTAGATTGTCCCATCAACAACCTGGCAGCTGTGTTTTGAATTAGCAGCAGTCAGCAGAGGGTACCTCCCGAGACCCCGAAGTAGAGCGCATTACAGTAATCCAGCCTTGATGTCATAAGGGTGTGCACCAAAGTGGAGTGGTCTATGGGTGGAACTAGGGGTTTGATCCTGGCGATATTTTTCTGGTAAAAGCTAGTCCGGACAATGGACTCAAGTATAGCACAGTGGTTTAAGGCTCTGAGCTGCAAATCTGGTGACATCCAGCAGACCAGACCTGGGTTTGAATCCCACAGCTTCCACCTGCATACTGTGTGACCCTGAGCAAGTCACTTAACTTCCCTGTGCTCCTAGGTCACTTCTGTAAAAAAGCTTTCAGCTTAGTGTGCTACTCCTGGTTAAACAACTAAATAAAAAAAAAAAAAAGGATGACACCTGAGATTCAAGTGTCAATCCACTATCAAAGGTCACACCAAGATCATGCACCCTAGACGAGGCCTTCAATGACACAGATCCCAGGAATAATCCTGTTGCTGCACCAGAGGCCATCCTATCACACCCTTTGTTGAACTCCTCCACCAGTACCTCTGTCTTATCGGAGTTCAGTCACAACCAGCTGGAGACCATCTAGTCATTAATCTCAGTAAGTCAGTTATTTAGCACTTCCACTGTGTTAGATGTCCCAAGGGCAAAGGAAAGATACAGTTGGTTATCATTGGTATAGCAATGAAAACCCAAACTGTACTTCCTAATGAGCTCTCCCATGGGTAGCATATACACAGCAAACAGCATCAGTGACAAGACCTAATAATGAGGTACTCCACAAGACAGGAGGCTAGGGGAGGAGGAGAAATTCCCCATCACTACCCGTTGCCTCCTGTTAGAGAGATAGGACTCAAACCAGCAGATGACAGTGCTGGCAAGTCTACAAAATTCCCTCAGGTGGTCAGGCAACACACAGTGGTCCACCGTGTCAGAAGCTGATGAGAGGTCATGGAGAATGAGAATTGTCCCTTCTCCTTGATCTCTTGCCTTAAGATCATTGTGCACCCAAACTAACACAGTTTCCATGCTATGCTTCGCATGAATCCCAGACTGGAAAGGCTCATATAGATCAAAGGCCATGAGGTGCTCCTCAAGATGCTGTGCCACCCTCTTCTCAACAACCTTCCCTAAGAATGGAAGGTTTGAGATGGGACAGTAATTCACCTTGATGTCAGGGTCTAACTATAGTTTCTTCAGAACGGGTCTAACGAGTGCCTCCTTCAAGGCATCTGGAAAGGCCCCCTCCAACAACAGTCATACGGTCTTGTTGAGTGTTTTAATCAAACCCTAAAACACATGTAAAAAGGTTTGTAAAACGGGAAAGGAAAGACTGGGACCAATACTTAACCTTACCTGCTTTTTGCTTACAGAGAAGTGCCACAAGCCTCAACAGGTTTTTCGCCATTTAAAATGCTGTATGGCATGTAATAAAAGAAACATGGGAAGATAACCCCCATCAAAAAAGTCTATTACATCTTATATGTGTTCGCTAAGGAAGACGCTGGCAAAATATGTTGAAATCACCTATAGTAATCAGGAAGAGGCCCAAAACCAGCAGAAGGTGTATTATGACCATTGGGTAAAAGAAAAAGTTTTGGAGCCGGTGAAAAGGTCTTGCTACTGTTACACTCTACAGAAAATAAACTGTTAATGAAGTGGCAAGGGCCTTATGTACGAAATATGATATGATGAGGTGTGGTTTATGGCCTGATAAGAGCATGTTACAGATGCATAATGAGGCATGAGACGCTTGCACTGAGTGCCTTTAGCACCTGGGAAGTGCTCTTATCAGGCCATAAACCACACCTCAGAGTGTGTTATTCCACTTATAAAATGGGTCCCTCAGTAATAAAGCTAAGTAAAAATTATACATAAAAAGTTTACATAAAAAAGAGTAAAACTATGATATCATAGAAGAAAAAACAATAAAAAAGTCCTTGTCAGTGTATTGTAATTGACATGTTTAAAATCCATTAGAGGTCTGTAGTGTCTGTCTCCTCCCTCACACACACACACACACACACACACACACACACACACACACATACGCACACATCCCACACACACAGGCCTTCTGAACATGATTTTAATTTTTTTTATTTTTTCATATCTCTTATTTTGGCTGTGTTTTATGACGACTGAAGAAATGCCCACCGAGTTTTACTCAGAGAAGCAGGAGCAAGCTCATCCCATGTTACCTGCAGTGGTCAGTGCTTAGACACAGACAGAAAGTTGAACTGGTTTACTTTGAATTTTTTTTGCATGGATGTTGTTTTATATTAGCTTTTATGGTTCTATGGATGAGTGTTGTTGTCTGTGACTGCAAACCAGTGACTTGTCTGATGTGGGGCTGGGGTGAGCGCGTCCCTCTGCAGGCGCCGTAGTGAGCGGTTTGTGCTTCGCGCTTCTCCAGCGCGACTTCCCAATCACTGTAGTTTTGTCAGGACATTCAGTAGTTACCTGATTCTATGTGTGTGGATTTTTTATATGCCTAAAACAAAACACTAAAAACTGAGAGCTATATGGCTATGAAATGTGATGGCTGAGCTGACGGATTTCCAAGCAGGCGAGCTGAGCTCCTCCAATATCACAGTTAGAGTGAGGATCACATGAAGTAACAGAAAAGTTGGTCAGTTATTCCAGGAAATTAAATTTTAAAATATGAAGTGTTTTTCCTTGTGGGGGTGATCAGTATTCAATGTCTGCGGTATGGGAACGAGGAACATTGGACACAGTATGACTTATGTTGTGGCGGCAGAGCTTTCCCAGTACAGATTTTTTGTTTCCATCTGATGCCAGTTGTGGAGCTGCAGTGGGAGAGCTATGGCAGGCACTGATTTCAGAGTGTGCAGTGTTTTGGTTGGCATAAATGGCACTAGTTGCTAGTATATGTCCTGATAAGGACACGGCAAAT
Source organism: Neoceratodus forsteri (assembly GCA_016271365.2). Taxonomy (NCBI): domain Eukaryota; kingdom Metazoa; phylum Chordata; order Ceratodontiformes; family Ceratodontidae; genus Neoceratodus; species Neoceratodus forsteri. The sequence continues at coordinate 1,145,678,961 of CM057449.1, read as the reverse complement.
GGTACCTCTTAGCCAGTCAAAATGCAGGGAATTTTCTACCCATTTTATAAAAGGTTCTTGGACATACTGGCACAGTTAACTATGAGACTGACACTCCTAATAGGAAAAATCCTACTAAGATATACCATGCTAACCTCCTCAAGAAATGGGTTGAAAACACACCAAATGCTGTTTTGCTAGTTTTACCAGAAACTGATAAAGAAGACATTGATGTAGCTTATGATAGACTGGAACAAACTGTAACTGCTGATGCTGTAAGGGTGAATGTTTCCTTAACCTCTGAACAAACCGCATAAATTTCTAACTTGCTAAAGACATTTAATAGCACTTTTACCATAGTGCCAGACTGAGCAAAAGGGGTCAAGCGCGTAATAGTGAGAAGGAATGCTCGCCCTATTAGACATAGAAACATAGAAACATAGAATTTGATGGCAGATAAGGACCGCTTGGCCCACCCAGTCTGCCCATTTCCTTACCTAATGGATAAGCTGCAGATCCTAGTTAACCAGCAGCCTACTTCTTTCTACCCCCAACCCCTAGAATTGCCTTATGACTGTCTCATGCATACTTGAATTCAACCACTGTTTTTGACTCCACAACCTCCTCCAGAAGGCCATTCCATGCATCCACAACCCTCTCTGTGAAAAAAATACTCCCTTACATTACCTCTGAGCCGCCCCCCCTCTATCTTCAAATTGTGCCCCCTTGTTCTTGCACACCTCTTTTTTTGAAAGATGCGACCCTCTTGCACTTTGTTGGTTCCTTGAGGGACTTGAATGTTTTATCATGTCCGCCCTCTCCCTCCTTTCCTTGAGACTATACATATTAAGCTCCTTCAGTCTCTCTTCATATGTCTTCCAGTGCAGACCCTGCTCCATTTTAGTTGCCCTCCTCTGGACAGCTTCCATCCTGTCTATGTCCTTGCGGAGATTGGGTCTCCAGAACTGCATGCAGTGCTCCAGATGGGGTCTCATCAGCTGTCTGTACAGAGGGATAACAACTTCCTGTTTTCTACTGGTGATGCTTCTCCCTATGCATCCCAGTATCCCCCCAGCCCTCCTTACTGCCCTGTCACATTGCTTGCCCACCTTTAAGTCATCTGATATGACTACCCCCAGGTCCCTTTCCATTTTTCTTGTTGTTAGTACCTCACCCCCATTGTGTACTCTTCCCCTGGGTTTTTGTTTCCCAGGTGCATTACCTTGCACTTCTTAGCAATGAATCTAAGCTGCCATTCATTTGACCATTCCTCTAACCTTGCCAAGTCCCTTCTCATCCTTTCCACCCCACCTTGTACATCAACTCTATTGCAGATCTTTGTGTCATCTGCAAAGAGACATCATTTTCCTTCTAGTCCCTCTGCAATGTCGCCTATAAAGACATTGAAGAGGACCATTCCTAATACTGACCCCTGCGGTACCCCACTAGTAACCCTCCCTTTCTTCAGAGTGGACTCCATTTACTATTACTCTCTGTGTCCTATTCTCCAGCCAATTCTTTACCCAGGCTGTCATCTTGGGACCCACTCCCAGGCTGGCTAACTTATATATTAATCTTTTGTGTGGGACTGTGTCAAATGCCTTGCTAAAGTCTAGGTAGGCCATGTCCACAGCCCCTCCCTGATCTACTACTTTGGTCACCCAGTCAAAGAAATCTATCAGATTCATCTGACATGACCTTCCGCTGTGAATCCATGCTGTCTTGGGTCCTGTGACCCTCTGGCCTCTAGGTACTCAACAATTCTTTCCTTCAGAAGTGATTCCATCATTTTCCCTATCACTGAGGTTAAACTAACAAGTCTGTAGTTTCCTGCTTCTGCCCTGCTCCCACTTTTGTGAAGGAGAATCACATCTGCCCTCCTCAAGTCCTCAGGTACCACCCCATCCTCCCATGATTTGTTAAAGATGGTAGTCAGTGGTGGCACTAGTTCTACCCTTAGTTCTTCTAGAATTCTGGGAAGAATCCCATCAGGTCCCATTGCTTTGTCCACCTTCAGTTTTAAGAGTTCTTTCAGAACCCTTTCTTCTGTAAATGGGCTGGTATCAACTTCTGTATCCAGAGTGTTTCTATTGTTTGTTTTAGGTACCTCCCCCTCTTCATTTGTAAATATTGAGCAAAAATATTTGTTCAGTATCTCTGCCTTTTCACCGTCACCCTCTGCCCACCCCTCTCCCCTTTATTAAGCCTCACTATCCCTCCCTTGGTCTTCCTTCGCTCCCTGATGTACCTACAAAAGGTTTTATCCCAATTCTTAACTGAGTTGGCTATCTTTTCCTCGGTTCAGGCTTTTGCTGTTATGACTACCTTTCCAGTTTCCTTTTGCTTTAACTGATATAATTCTCTGTCCTGCTCCTTCTGTGATTCCTTGTACTTTCTGAATGCTTTCTTTTTCTCTTGAACCTTCACTGCCACCTCCTTTGAGAACCATAGTGGTTTCTTACATTGTTTTGTTTTGTTTATTTGCTTCACACAAAGGCTTGTTACCTCTGTGATGGCAGGTTTTTTTATTCCCCATTGTTCTTCCACCCCTCCTTCCTGCCCATTTGCTAGTGCATTCCTTAGGCACTCAGCCATTTTGGCAAAGTAAGCCCTCCTGAAGTCCAGTACTTTTGCCTTAGTATGGCTTGACTCTATTGCTATGTTTATTGCAAACCATACTGTTTGATGGTCGCTAGTTTCCAGATGGCTACCCACTTCTACATCTGTGCTTCTCTCTCCATCTCCATTTGAGAGTACCAGGTCTAAGATTTCTCCCTCTCGAGTGGGTTCCAATACTAGTTGTCTAAGGCATGCCCCCATAGGGCATCAAGAATAACCCCACTCTTAGAAGTGGCTGATGCAACTGCACTTCAGTTAACATCTGGCATATTCAGATCACCCATCAGCAATACCTCCCCCTTTTCTGCCATTCTAAGTATACTTTCTATCATTTCCTTGTCCATTTCCTCCCCCGGGGGGGGTCTGTATACAACCCCTGTGCGGACTGTGGTGCCATTGCCTGTCTTCAAATTGACCCACAGTGCTTCTTCTCCTCCCTGTTTATCCTTTTGTTCTGTTGCTTTGATTCCTTCCCTTATGTAGAGAGCTACTCCTCCTCCTCCTCTTTTACCCTCCCTGTCCCTCCTGTAGATAGTGTATCCTGGTATGTTTACGTACCAGTCATGGTTCTGTGTGTACCATGTTTCTGTGACTGCCATGATATCCAGATGTTCCTCCTCCATCAAGGCCACTAATTCAGGAAGCTTGTTACCCAGACTATGGGCGTTGGTACTCATTGCTCTCCATTTTTTGATGGCTTTACCTTCTGTAGCAGCATCCCCCACTGACCTTTCTACCTTGGTCTTATGGACCAAAGACATACAGACTAGTCTTAAAGACAAAAGACATATAGCTTACCAGAGCAGTTAAGAACTGATGTGGTTAAGGAAATATGAAAAAATGAAATAAACTGGATATCATAAAAGAGTTGAGAAGTGCTTGGTCATCTCCAGTGGTGACTGTAAACAAATAAGAGGGTGTAAGAATCTGCCTTGATTTTAGGAAACTTAATCAAGTGTCACAATTTGACAGTTATCCTGTGCCCTGAATAGATGATTTGGTGGATAGACTGAGGAGTTCCAAGTATATCAGTACCCTCAGTCTCATCAAAGGTTACTGGCAAATCCTCTTAACTAAAGAATCTAGAGACAAAACTGCATTTGCACTCCTATAGGATTCTATCAGTTCACCACTATGCTGTTTGGTTTACATGGTGCACCCGCTACATTCCAGCATGGAAGGATTACAGGGATGTAATTTTATCCCCTCACACTGGTTATTGTGCTGCATACCTGGATGATGTAGTGGTGTAAAGTCCAGACTGAAGAAGCCACCTGGAATACGTACGAGCAGTTATCCAATCGATCAAAAAGGCAGATTTGACAATTAATCCTACTAAGTGTGCATAAGGCATGCAGGAAACCAGATATTTGGGCTATGTTTTGGGAAATGGAGAAGTCAAGCCAGAGGTTTCCAAGATAGAAGCTGTAACTAACAGCCGTGTTCCCAAAACCAAGAAACATGTTAGGTCATTCTTAGGGCAGGCTGGTTATTATCAAAGATTTGTTCCCAGCTTTGCCGAGTTAGTTACTCCCCTTACTGAAATCACATAGAAATGGTTCCTGAATAATGTGAAATGGACCCCAGAGTGTTTTTATTTTTTAATTTATTGAATTTTGTTGACTGGGTAGGCCCACTGAGACTAGAAGTCTCTATTTCGGGGGTGACCCAGGGGTGGGGGGATACAGATGGTAACCAACTGAAATTGAACCAGATTAAGCTGTTGGTGGTATTTTTAGTGAATGGGGGAAATTTGGCCATGACACTGGGGAAATTCCCCTACTCTGCACCAGGGAGCTCCACTTCCTGTGAGTAGGAATGGAGGATGGCCGGCTCAGTCTCTGAGCAGACTGAGATGGAGTAGGATAGGTAGTGGGTGGGAAGCTAGTCTCCTCCCCAGCTAGAGTAATCCATGAGACTGAAGAATTTTTTGATGCTGCAGGGCTGCCGGAGAAAGATACACAGGAGGAGATGGAAATTATAGCTCTGCAAAAATGGATTAAAAGGAGAGAGTGGCTGAAGCAGGAGCACAAAAAATACCAAATAAAGTTATCGAAAAGCAACTTACCTTGCAAGAACTAATAAGGGCTGAGGAAGAGAAATTTCTTAAAAGAAAACAAGAGCTCTGTGCTAAGTATGCTGAACAAGGTATAAGGGCAGAAAATGAGGCCCTCCATAGCAGCCAAGCCACAGCTAGAGGTAGTTGCTTGATTACTGCTAAACCAAAGGAAAAAAACAGCCAGACTGGACATGGAGTGATTTTTCAAACAGCTAAGGAAAACCAAGATAAAGCTAAAGTTTTTTCACTTTCAGTCAGAGGAGAGAAAGCGCAGGAATGAATAACTAAATAAAAACCTGCCCCCTCAAAAAGATCATGGGCAGATTTAGCAGAGCCGGAGAAAACTCCCTGGATTGTGGAGCACTCGCTTAAAGCAGCTGAATGGGTGCACAAACCTGACAAAGGATACTAGGTGTCTGTTTTTTTCCCCACTTCGGATTCTAGGAGTAAGCATTAATTCACAAACATTCTCAGAAAAAGAAAACTTAATGCAGTCTCCTGAGAAAGTAAAAAACTTTAAGTATGATGAATGATGAAAAGGGACAGGTACTAGAAAAGGAAGTAAATTCTAGTTCAGGACTTGAGTTATCACAAGAATTATGTCTCAAACAGAACCCAAAGTTAAATTAACACTGCCAGAATACAGAGAAAGAGCAGGAATATTCTGAAGAAAGACAAGACAAAGAAGGAGGGCAGGAGAACTCAGTAAGTGAAATCTCAGAGATGTCAGATATAACAGAAGCTGCACAAGACCAAGGCAGAACCAGCAACAATGAGCACTCCACCAATAATCAAGGAACAAATAATAGACAGCAGTCAAGGCCTTATGCGTCATTATTTCATCAGCTGGTATATCTGGCAAAAAGGCACAATGCAGTGGGAATTCTTTATAAAAGGGGTTTAGATCTTTTTCCCAATAGGGTCTATGTGGGTAGAACATCATTGAAGGAAAATCTGCAGTGTCATGCCACTGAGCTTTATGCATTAATCCATGTGTCGGGGGAACCTTCCTTCGATGTGAGTTTCAAACTAAGTAGTGGTCTAGAAAAATTCTGGACACAATATCTGAAGGTTAAAAATACCCCCCATGGACACTTTTTGAGGTGATATCATTAACAAAACCAGCACACAGAGTTTTAACAGTCCTATTCTGTAATGAGGGGGTAAGCATTACTGACCTTATATATTAGCTCAAACAGAGGTGCACAGTGGAAGGCCATACAGAGGCCATCTTTGATTCAGAAAGTATATGGACCGGGGCTGGTGGTGGAGGATCAGAGTGATCCTACATTCAGATGACCAGGGTTTCAACACCTCCTAAATTGTTTCTTTCTTGATAGGGATGGGGGATACTCTTCTACCAAGGTCAACCAAAAACTTGCTACAAATGTGGTTCCCCAGGACACATCAGCAGGAGTTGTGATCACTTATGCTGCACTTTATGTAACACACTAGGACATACAAGTGGGCAATGTCTAAATGAAGCCATATATAACCTATGTGGAGAAAGAAGGCACTCCATAACAAAATGCCTTAAAGCTGCTTACAGCACCCCAGAGCCTACAGTTAATGAAGAACAGAGATTATTGGTAACTGTAGCTCAAAGAGCACATGCTAAAGGGCCTACATCTACTGGGCTGAATTCCCCACCCCCACCCAAACAGAGCCTGTTGAAGAAGTACAGCAGGACCTGTTCACTACCACAGCAGAACAAAACTGAGGTCAGGAACAGGATACTGCATCTACACAAATGTTATCTAACACTCCAGAACACATAGCACAAGATAAAGAAACAGGATCTTTGATAGACACTATGGAGGTAACCGCCACCAAAATGACTGGCACAAATTCTGATGCTATTACCATTACAAGAAGGAGAAAGGCCTGGCTACAGCCAGCACCCGAAGTATCCAAAATTTTGGTTACAACAGTCTCAAATAGATAACAGGCGCTAGCAAAGGGGGATGAAGTTATCAGATAATGATTCCAAGGGTTCTTCTATTGAGTCAGTACAGACAGAAGGTTGTTCAGTATCCGAAATGAGCAATTCAGAAACTGTACAGGAAACAAACAAAAGAAGAGAACCCTAAAAACACACACAAAAAAAATTGGGGGTCAATACAAAAAATAAAAAAGCAAAACCACCCTAGTGGAAAATTAGGCAATGATAGCATTCACCCACTTTCAAACTGTTGCAATCATCCTTATCTGTTCTTACAATTAATGTAAATAGCATTAAAAATGATGTTAAAAGAGGATGTGTCTAGTCACATTTGAGAACAAATAAAGCAGATGTCATATTTATTCAAGATAGCAGACTGCATACAGTTTTGGAAGTTTCAAAGGCCATGGAAGCCTAGTATACAGGACTGTCATATTGGTCTATGGCAGGGGTTCTCAAATGGTGAGGCCAGCCTCCCCGGGGAGGCCCCAACCTGTTCAAGGGGAGGCTCATGCAAGTCTGAAAAAATACAGAATTTAAATTTTGAGTTTTATATACTTTATGTGAAGAGATTAAGCAAACTGAAAGAGGAAAATAGTAGGTGAATTTTATATATTTATTTACTAATACGTGACAAGGGAAGGTGAATGAGCCAAGGCTCATTTCAGGAGAAAACAGAGAAAGTAGTGTGACTCATGAAGGCACTGCAACAAGTGGTAATAATGGTTCAAGAATGAAAATAGTGGAGCAAGTAGGCTGGCCTGTTTGGGGAAGGGGGGTAATAAGCTGAATAATAATATGTGTTTATTTTATTTATTTGTTATTCAGATAACACCTTTGAGCACATGAACTGTTTTTCAAAGGTTCCATGTCAGTATAAGACAAAGAACTGAATGTGAGCCAAGTAATCAAAGGGGTTTCAATTTATTCATGGTGTACTGCGCAAAGTACAGTATGTTATTTTTCCTTGGAGAGGCCCAAGATTATTTCAGTTTTTGGGGGAGGCTCAAACTCTTTTCCATGGATTTGGGGAGGCTCACTGTGACAAAGTCTGAGAACTATTGGTCTGTGGGACTGGAAGCTTGTTCAGGAGTGGGCATTTTGTTTTACTACACCAATCTTCAAATATTGAAAATCATTGATTTAATACCTGGCAAAGTTTTAATTTTAGCTATAAAATGCCAGAATATCTATTATAGATTGTCGAACATTTGTTCACCACAGATTAAAGCAGATAGGATTGCTGTTTTTACACAGGTCACACCTTACTTATATTCTTCACGGAACATAATCTGGGGTGGTGACTTCAATTGTGACCTTTCAAAAAGGGACAGAGGGAAAGCTACCACTATGCAGTAAGTTTTTGGCGACATGATTTTTTTACAAACAACAGTACAGACTGCCACCTTGGTAGATGCATATTTTACTAAAACACATAGGACAGACCCCACTTTTCAGAAAGGGAACTCAGCAACTAGAATAGATTTCTCTTTTTATAAATAAAACATTACAAACTGAAAATATTAACATTAAAACAGTGGAATATGCAGACCACAAGGAATGTTATGTTACAGTAGGCCCCCCACACAATGCTCATGGTCCAGGTTTATGGAAATTCAGTTGATCTTTATTAATACAAGAATGCATCACACAGCACATATTATATTTTATTACTAGTAAGAAGAAATCTTTGTTTGAAATTTATGAAAACCCATCTTTATGGTGGGAAAACACAAAAAGGGAGCTTAGGAAAATTCTTACCCTTAGCAAGTCTAAGAGGGATGAGGAGTATTTGCAGTATCAACATAATAGGCAGCAACTACAGCATCTGATGAGCTTAGCACACACCACTAAACATAACTATACAACACAAATACAGTCTATAAAACAGAAAATGCAGAATTATCATCACAGGCAAACAACTACTTTGGCTATACAGCAGACTTATGGCACACAGGGAATATCAGATGTAATATGCCCATTCATAAGTTGTGTGGATAGGGTTAAAAGAAAAAATATGAAGGCTGTATTGGGCACTGAAAATATACTCCAAACCACTTATCTGGGCATTCTGAGGACAGTATCACAGTATGCTAGTTCTCTTTTTCAGATTGAACCTTTAAATATGCAAACTGCGCCTTTATTTCTCCAGCAAATAGAAATTACAATATGTCTGACAGAAATGATGAATAACATCATTAAACCCATAGAACCTTCAGAAGTCGAGGCAGCCATCAAATCTTTAAATACTGGAAAGGTGCCTGGAAAGGATGGCCTTAGAGCTGACTTGTATAAGTGCATAGGTCCTGAAATATTTGTAGAACTGGCTGCAGTATTTAATTTTTTACTTATTCAAGCTGATATACCTCTAAGCATAGCAACAGGAATTTTAACTTTTCTACATAAAAAGGGAGAAAAAAGAGTTCTACCAAATTGGAGGTCTATACGTCTCCTAAATATGGATTTAAAAATACTAACAAAAATATTGAATAAAATACTATTATCAGTAGCTTCTTATTTAATTACAAAGGCACAACCATGCACTGTATCTAATAGATCTATTACATATCAATTAATTTTATTACAGGACATAATACAAACTGATAATATTGTATATCTGGCTTAGAAGGGTATGTATTGTCCCTTAATAAACATAGGGCATTTGACTCTGTAGGTCATGATTTGTTGTGGATTACTTTAAAAAGTTATGGAATACCAGATTGATTTATAAAATGATTGAAAGCTCTATATAAAAAATGCAGTAGTAATTCCACAAGTTAATGGGTTTTGTGGCCCTATGGGGCCAATTGAAAAAGGGGTTAGACAAGGCTGCCCATCAGCCCACTCCTATATGTTTTTAGTATTGATCCACCATTGAGACTATTAAATACATATTCAGACATTAATCCCATAAAACTGCAACATGAAGAGGTTCCATTTAAGGCAATGACATATGCAGATGATATTTGTCTTCTAGTACAAAATGCATCTTCTGCGGAGAAGGCCATAAACATCTGTATTCAGTATGGAGTATTTCTGGAGCTGCTTTGAGTATTAATAAGTGCATAGGCAGGGAACTGGGGTAAAGAAGTATTTTCAATCACAAGTAGCAAGGATATCTCTAACAACAGACAATATTAAAATGTTTGTATTGAATATGGGAATGAACAGTTGGATATAATAAATTGGGATAGCAAAGTACAGCTTGGGACACATGGTAAAAAGATACAGCAACTGGAACATGGGTAAGAAGAAGAGAGTACACCTGATTAAAATGTATCTATTGCCATTATTTTTATTTATAAGCAACATATTCCTACCTCTGAAGCTCAGGGAAGCAACTATCCTGAGCATTTTATTTCAAGCTTTCTGGGGAAATCATCTCAACCCTATTAAAAGGAATATGTTATACCTTCCTTTAAGTAAAAGAGGCCACAATATGATAAACCTGATTCTCATTTTTTTATTGTCAATTCATTTACACAAATATTAAACCAATATCAGTTAATATAGGAACATTTTGAGTGGAAATATTTCTTTCCACTTTATTGACCTGGTTCTCAGTGTGGGAGGCATGGACACTAGAGGTTGTTAAATCACATAAAACAACTCCAGTATATTTAAGGGAAACATTCATAAAAATGAAATATTGGAAACTTGGCAGCTTTCTAACAGCTACAAAGTCAAAGAAAGTAGCTTACATACAGCTCATACAAACACATTTTACAGAAAAAGAAACTTTTCCAAAGTGCCCACAGGAGTATTTACTAGCTTTACAAGATGTAATTCAGGGTAAAATAATTCCAAATAAACTAAAAGATATTCAGTGGCTGTGTTGCCATGAGCATTTGAATATAAAAGCTAACCAGAAACTTAAGATGGTGGAGGAAAGAATTTGCTCAAGGCCAAATTGTATCAATCAACTTGAGACAATGGAACATTTGTTCTTCTCCTGCTTATATATATAGGGCATTTTCTGGATTCATGTAGCAGAGCAATGGGATGAGAAAATAGTTTCAAAAATAAAATACAAGGGCCGGCCCAGTGGCACTGAGGGTTGAGGTGCTGGATGCCATACCTCACACCATGCCAGCGATCTGGGTTCAGGAGTGAGCTCAAGCTGCTGGGGGTCAGCAGGGGAGGGAAAGGATGGAGTGTCTCATGGACAGCTCTCCTCTTGCAGGGAGGGCTGGGGTACAGTGACTGGTGTAGCCTGCCACCTAGTGGAGGCTGGTCCTGCATGTAAGGGGTCAGAGGGTGGAGCAGCTGGCAGGTGTGCCATGTGTGGACATGTGCTTGGTGCACCCCCTGGCAGCATTGCATGCCCCACCTTCATAGCTAGAACAAGGAAAAGGGGCATCCCAGTTGTTGTGGCTTGATGGCCATTAGATCACATCGGTGCCAGCTCCGGAGGGATCACCAGTGCAGATCCAGTCTTGGTGGGGGAGATAGTCAACCCTTGCCACCCCATCACAGGGGGTAAGCTGTGGAATATGTGGTGATCACCCTGAGTGGAGATCAGCGCTGGTTGGACAGTGGCCGGGTGATAGGATACACAGATAGGAGGGCTGACTGGGGGCCCCAGGGGAGAAAAAGAGAAACTAAAAAAAAATGACAATAGTTTAATATATGGAAGTTATACAGCAGGCTGGAAGAAATTGGATAAAATCATTTTAAACATCACATTTGCAATTTTCAAATGGTACATATGGAATATAAGAAGCTTATTCACATTACAACAAAAGCATATTTCTTACATTGAACTGTTGACAAAAAATTACAAATGAATTAAAGGCAATTTATTATATAGAAATGAAACATAAAAATCAACAATATATGAGGAAAATGTGGAGAAATCTTCTATGGATAACAGACAGTGATGTTCCAATAATTTAATGTAGTAATCTATATGGACATAATATACAAGAATGTTGTCTTTTTTTATTTTTAATATTTTTTTTGTAATTATGGTTTATGTATGGACTGTTTAAAACTGTAAGTGTATGTTCATCAGTTTTGTATGATTTTTGAAATAAAAACAAATTCCCCTAATCTTTTCAAGGATTGCCATGGGATCTTTAAAGTCCATCTGAACAACCACCAGGGATCTCAGTTTAACATCTCAGCTGAAGGACTGCACCTCAGGAGTACATCATCCCCCTCATGATGCACTGCAGTGTCAATATTGGGATTTTACCCCAAGTGCCTGGTGCAGGGATGGAACCCACAGCCTTCTGATCTTCTTGCCTCGGAGGTGAGTGTGCAACCAGCTGAGCCACTGGCACTGCATGACTGTGTGATGAGGCTTTTTGGGCCATAAGGCTGCATTATATTCAGACCCTGATTTAAAAAGCTCAGAGTTTGAGAAACAGTTTTTGTTACAGACAGATGCATCAGAGGTAGGCCTAGGTGCAGTTCTGAGTCAAATATAGATAGGACAGAACATCCTAATATATATATATATATATATATATATATATATATATATACAAAAATGCACAACAGAGAGAAAATGTACTCCTCCATTGAAAAGGAATGCCTAACGACAAACTGGGCCATGGAGTCCCTTAAGTTTTATTTACTAGGAGCTGACTTTGTACAGTGGTACCTGCACTACAGCCATTGAAATTTAAGGTGATACACAAATCTGGAAAAGAGAATGTCAGTGCTGATTTTCTGTCAACTTATGGATCAGGAATTGAGAATTCAGAAGGTTGAAAAAAAGTGTGAGTTTAAACTTCACTGTTTGTTATATTGCATATGCACTGAACTGTAAAGGTTATAAGTTAATGTTAGAAAAGAAATAAAAGAAAGTTTTGGAAACCTGTCTTTTTTAAAAAATAAGTTCCCTCTTAAAAAGGGGGTATGTGACAGGGTTGAATAAGGCCCTGCTCTATTTGTTATGTAGAAGGAGTTTAAACAAAAGGGTTTATTCTATCCTCTTTTTCTGTCTCTTGTCTGTCTGGTTGCGCAACCAAATTTTCTTGTGAGATCTAGGAACTGATCACTTCGATGGTTTTGCAGTTCTCTGCGCCTCACTATCTCTCTGCCTTCCCTTGTTATTTCTGTCTTTTCTTCCCCTTGCATATATGCGGGTATAAAAATATATGTGAATCTTTATGTGGAAATGTCACTGATACTGGGATCCCTTTGTTTAAAACAGTATATACAGTATATAGTTATACTGTTGAAATGACTGCAAAGCTATTTGGAATTCAAGGGGTTAATCTGAGATGCAGTTTTTAAGCCTTTTGCAGAGCTGTAAAAAAAAGGTCAGTTATGGGTCACTATGTTCTTTTTGTTGCACCTGCATCAAAACTGACAAGAACATTCTGTAAACTTAAAAGAGCATTCTATGAGAAGCAGGATGCCAACAAGGCAAAGACTTGTTATAAAAAGAGCAGCATTGCTTTCACTAGAGAGACAAGGATAGTGAAAGACTGAAACTTGGAATCAAGAGATACCTTCAGAAGAAGAACATAGTTTTCTCTGTTTGTGCTACCTTTGTAAATAGTTATACTGAATAATTTTTATTTTTTATTTCACCATTATTGAAAAATAAATAAACCACTACTTGCAGATTGTATACCTGCTCCTGGTTTTCCTGTACTTCCTGACCTGTACCTTAAGGACAAGTCCCTGTTTAAAAAAAAAATACCAAAGTGTTTCTCATGTACTAGGATTCAAATGCCAGTCTCCTTGCTTGCTGCATGACAGGTCACTTAGAGATCCACTGCACTACACAAGTCATTAGATAAAATGGCAGATTGTGTTGAGGTTCACTGCTAACTTTCTGCATATGAATACTGATAACTTACTGTACATTTAAGAAATCTCTGACAGCACAGACTTTTTTTTTCAGATTTTGATGGCTCATGCAGAACAGTGCAGGTATTTTTACCATGGTCCTCACAGTTAAACATAGACTCTTTTTTGCTTACATTTTCTGGTTAGTCTACATCTGAAGTGCCCTACAAAAAACACAGCAATGGATAGTGCTAAATGAAATGTGAGAACTGCTGTTGCTAATGGCAAGCGCACTTGACAGTGATTGACAACCTGGTGAATCAATGAGGATAAGAGCTTTATAAGACGACATCATGTTGTACCCTGCAGTTGAGCAAAAGCACATGCAAAAGCAACAGTGCAGGTTGTCATTTTCAGCAATGCGACTGGCTGATGGTCTATAAGTAGTGGTACAGATCAGGATCAGTACCGAAACTGATAGAGGGGGAAGGTTTGGTTAGAATTTAATCAAATGGAACAAGCAAAGTAAGACAGGCAAAGAATGGAAGGAGGCTAGCAGGCAGGGTTCACGCAGGATGGTCTGCTTAAATGCCAGAAGCCTTGGTAATAAAATGAGACAGTTTCAGGTGATGTCTGCAGATGGCACCCCTGACATAATGGCAAGGACAGAAACATGGGCATCATCCAGCAATGACTAGGACCTCACAGTCCAAGGCTATGTACTATTCATTAGAAAAGGGAAAAGGGAGAGGGAGTTACAGCGTACATTAGTGCAGGTATCAGTGTGATGCAGGATAGGGAGAAAAAAGGTGGGGGGGAATGGTAGAATCACTATGTGTAAAAGTTAAAGCAGATAGAGAAGGATTGTCCACCTCGGAGTCAACTACAGGCCCCCTAATCAAACAGAAGAGTTGGACAGGGCTCTAAGAAGGAACTCAGGAAAGCAAATGGAGAGATGTCATTCTGTTACGAGACTTCAACATATCAGATATTGACTGGAGCATCCTAAATGCGAATGGCACCAGAAATCATGTGTTGGTAGACTTGGGGCCAGCCTACCAGTGCAGCAGTAGTGCTACTGCATGTGACACCAATGACCTGGGTTTAGAAGTAAACTTGGGATGTCAAAGGGCTGGCCAGGGAGAGGAGGAGTATCAATCATCCATAGGACTGCTCTCCTCCTCCAACAGGGAGGGTGGGCAGAGCCTGATGCTTGCCTAGCCCCTGGGAGAAAGGCAGCCCAGGCCAGGAGGGTTGGGAGGTGTGTCAGACATTGGTGCGCATCACTCTGGAGCATGTAGTGTGCACCATGAAATCACTGCATGCCATGCAGCACCGGGGACAGAAAATGAAAAAAATCCAGTGGCAGTATGAGGAGGAACACCCACAGGCCCCACACCCAACCAGCAGGGCACGCCACCCTAAACTGGATTCATTCTCTGGTGGGGCTTGGGGAACTCCACCACAGGAGCAAGTCCTGGGGGAAGACGGCTGGCAAGCTAAGTCCCAGTGGACTTCGGGGTGATGGGGCTGGGGCACTCCTCTGAAGGTAGGCTAACCAGTAGGAGGGGACATAATAAAAAAAGTGTTGGTAGACATATCCCAGCACTGCTTCCTGTCTTAACAAATAGAGTGACAGACTAGGGACAGGACCATACTTGGTTCATCCATGCCGCAGAGACATGAAAGTGAGCAATGTAAAATATGGCACAAACAATGTGCTGACCTCACCTACAGTGCCCTGACAATCCACCACCTGGGAGCCATAGTGCCACATGACAAGAAGAGCCCCAGTGCAATATTGAGGGGGCTTTACCCTGACACAGGGGGCTTTGCCCCCCGTTCCCTCAACAGTAAATATAACAAACTCCAGGTCTTGGCACAGTGGAAAAACAGCAACACTCAGGTGCACCCCAGCAGCACAGCACTGTGAAACTGCTGGAGCTGAAAACACAGCCCAACAAGAAATCAAGGTAGTCAACAAAGTCTGTGGCAACATGCCAGTGACATAATCACTGTGCCAGTAACCAACACATTAATGGACTACCACTATACTTAACTTAGCTGACCAACCAAGATAGCATCAGGAACTTAACAGTGGAGGATCCACTAGGACCACACCACAGTGTGGTTCAGCATAGCCCTGAAATCTCAGAGATAGCTAACCTGGACAATGGTCCTGAACTTTAGGAGGAAAACCTTTGGGAGGATGGAGAGGGAGCAAAGTGAGAGGTTAATGGGGTATCAACAACTTGATGGAGGAGGGAAGTGGGAACATATTAAAGAAGGGATTCTAGCTGAAACAAAATGTTGCCTTAGAAAAAAAGCCAAAGTGAAGAGGCATAAGAGGCCTATGTGGTTCTCTAGGGGGGTTCAGATAGCACTGCAAGGAAAAAAGGCTGCCATTAAATTACTTAAGGCCAGACAGATGGATGCAAGCATTAAGTTCTACCATGTCAAAACAAAGGAATGTAGCAAGGCATGAGAAGGGTAAAGGCAGAAGTGGTGCTTAAGATTGCAAATAGGGTGAGGGAAGATAACAAGGTCTTGTTTAAGTATATCAGGGAAATGAGTAAGAAGAAGGCATGGGTAGAAGAGAATAGGCAGGAAGTTGATATTCTGAATTAATATTTCTGCTCTGTGTTCACAATCAAGGGGAGGAGCCACTGCAAGAATGTAGTATCCAGGTGGGGTAGAGAATAGATTTTGGCATGGGTAGACTCACAAAGGAAAGGTTTCTTAAGAGGCTCAAAGGGCTGCAGCTGGGTAAGTCTCTGGGACTAGACAGCTTGGCCCCAAAGGCACTCAGGAAGTTGGGTCTGGTCTGTCAGCAACCTTGGCAGACATATTCAACTGCTGGGTTGAGATGGGCATAGTAACCAAGGACTGATGGTAGCAGATGTCACCACCCCTGCACAAAAGCGGGGGTATGGAAGACCCTGGGAATTATACGCCAGTTAGCCTAAACACCACTGTCAGAAAGCTCCTTTGGACTATACTCAGGAAGCAGCTGATTGACTTTCTGGAGTCCCATGGGCTCCAGGATTGCAAGCAGCACAGCTTTGAGAGTGGGAGGTCCTATCCAATGAACCTTGTTGATTTCTTCAGTGCCATGATGCAGGCATTGCACAGATACCAAGCACTAGACATCCCATACCTACATTTCAGCAGGGCTTTGACTCTGTGCCCCACAAAAGCTGGGTAAATTATTGGGCGACCTAGTTCTTGGGAAGAAAGTCACTAGATGGGTGGGGAATTGACTGGGGGAAGAACCTTAAGGGTGGTACTAAAGACTACATACTCTGAGGCCAGGATTTTTGTAAGTGGGGTCCCACAGAGTTTGGTCCTGGGCCCGTTGCTCTTCAATGCATTCATGTGTAACACTGTAGAAGGGATCCAAAGCTAGATGAGTCCATTCTCAGATGCCACAAAAATATATGGCAGGGTAGATAGTGAGGAGGGTTGGAGGGAATTAAAAAGAGATCCACTGAAAGGTGGTCCAGGTTTGTCAACTGAAATTCAGTGCCAAAATGCACAAGGTTATGAATTTGGGAAGGGGGAATCCAAGTACTGAATACTGAGGAAGGGGGTTATGATTGCTGAAAACCTCAGAACAAAAGGATCTAGGAGTCATAATTAGTGATATCCTTACACTCAAAGTAACGTGGCATATGGAAAAGCTTGCAGAATACTGGGATGCTTAAATATGGCCTTCTTAAGCAGACACAAGGAGATGATCTTGCCCCCGTATAAGGCCTTCATGAGGCTGCACATGTTATATTTTGTGCAGTTCTGGATCCCTCACTTAAAAATGGAAAACGGCCATCTGGAGTTGATCCAAAGGAGAATCACTGCAATGAGTCAGTGCCGGCAGAGGAGGACCTATAAAGAAATATTGACCAACCTCAGCCAATGTTCACTGGAGACTGAGAGAGAGAGAGAGAGAGAAATAGACATGATTGAAACCTTGAAGTACCTAAAGGTTATAAACAAGGTGCACTACCAGCAGCTATTGAAGCTTAGCAAGGTGCCCATCACAAGCGGCCACAATTATAAGCTGAAGGAGGATTTACGAGGGGCAAGAGAAAGTACTTCTTCCTGGAGCTGGTAATGGAAAAGTGGAATCATCTGCCAACTGCTGGTCAGTGTTATTTCTGTGACTAGTTTCAACAGCAGATGAGATAGACACATGAGACTGGTGAAAATGAGGAGTTGGAGCTACTGGGGGATGGAGTACATCCAAGTGGAAATTAGTGATTTTTTTTTTTTACTAGGCGTCTGCCCAGTGCTAGACTGGTGAGGACATTGGTAGGAACCAGGCAAACTAGATGGATCATAAGTCTTTGTGTCTATAAACATCTCTGCATCTATGTAAGAGGTTTTGACAGACCTTCACATTAAGTGAAAACAGCACAGATTATTAGAGAAATTCGAATCAGATACATAACATCAGTATGCACCCAAACTATCCTAACAGACATGCTGTTAATTCCTCATACTAAGCACTTGTTAAACTCACTTGGCAGTCAAAGAAAGTCAAGTATACAAGAGAAACTACCTAGTATGTTATTCAGCACTTGATTACATCTGTAATATGCTTGCAAATTAGTACACCCCAGTCTCATTGGCTGAACATGTACCAGCTCTAGAATTTCAACTGTTTGAGTGGCTGAGGCAGTGCCAAACCCCCAAAGCCCCAAATCTTATAACCATATGTTTGCATAGCCTTTGGCAAGCAAACATAAAAAATAACGAAAGATGTATACTGTTGTTCATCAGAATTCTAGCTGGTACATCATAATAAAATGATCCAAGTATATTGTGTTTTTTTCTTCAAAGATATTGGGGGGGCATGGCCCATATCCCATCTAGCTTGCCCTGTACCTCTCCCTTTCTTATTCCCATGCAGTGTAGAAAGGCACTAAGATATAAAAACTAATTGGAAAATGTATTTTTAGAGTCTGCTTAAAAAGCTAAATTAGAACAACAGCAGACTATTTTAACATGATCAGATGTCTGCTTAACAATTATAAAGAAACACTGTAGCCATTAATCTCACACCTACCTGAGTAAGCTAATGAGAAAAAGGAATCCCAGTGGGCTAAGTGTAAGTGCCAGAGTACACAGTATTTTGTTACCTTGCAGCTTCTCTGGGATTGGAAGTGGAGGGGCAGGAGAACATGTATGGAGATATGGAATGACCTGTGTTTACTGTATGCCTAGTTCAATATGTACTACCCTTTATTCTCCTTTGCTTCATGACAGTCTGAGCCCTTTTCCTGCTTATCAAGCCTCATTTTCTTTTTCTTTTATTTCCACCTAGGACTATTCTTTTCTTTTTTGCTGTGACTGGGCTGTCTTTGGTAAGTACCACTGGCAGTAGCAAAAACAAGATTTGATTAAAAGAAATAGTGAGGTACTGCCTTTGGGCTGGCGATATAGCCTACAGGTTACAATAACAAAATGTGAATGTGCTTGGTATACCCAGCAGATCTGGATCTGATTCCCACAACCTCCGCTTGCATACTGTGTGGCCCTGAGCAAGTCACTTAACCTCCCCAGTGCTCCTGGGTCACCCCTGAAAACAGGCATTGTGTGCCTAGACCTTACCCAGTTATCAAAGAATAATAAAAAAAACAACTCTCTGGGATTCTCCCTTTGACTATATTTTGTCAAAAGAGGGGATTTGGTCCCCAGATGTCACCTCCCTATGCTATGGCTGTAAATTATAGGGGTGTGGTAGCACCCCTATAGCTAGAGCGGCTGGTGAGTTCTATGTTAAACTCAATTTTTTGTTTGCTTCTTACAGAAAGACGCTTTTACAGATTTACATGAACCCTTCATAATGTGTTGTATATGACAGAATCTACAATTCTTGCAAGTCTCATGTAAATCAGGTTAGTATTTTTAGAGATATTAAAGTGTGACAAAATATGTATTTTTCCCATTGGCTTCAAAGCTGTTTTCTTCTTAAATGCTTGCTCTTGTCTACATGAAAAACTGAAAATCCTTAAACTGTGAAATTTTATAGCATTGTATAGGTTGATGGGGAAAGATTTCCTAGGGTATTTTGATGTTTTTGGAGTTTTGTAGTTTTTAAGCTATTTACATTTGAAAAATCGTGTTTTTATCATTTCCGCATCTGCTTGCAATCGGGCTCTGAGATAACATATGGCATGCACAGAACGGTTTCAATGCTGTTGAATGGGGATTGGGAAAGTGAAAGGAGCTGGGCTGTAGTTTAAGTACCTCATGCATAGAGGACTTATGGGATGGGAAAAGCTGAAGTGATGAGCATGGAGAAAAGGCTCGAGACTGTCACACGCTGCTGCTCTTCTAAACCTGCAGGCATTGAATATCCTAAGAGAAAAAAATAAAATATACACTGTGTGTGCCAATAGAAATGTTTTCTTGGTTTGAGAAGTTCATAAACATGAAAGAAAAAGATTGTGATTAGTTGTCTGTCTGTTTGTTTCATAATACTCCCCCATGGCTAGTGAACTCTGTCTATTTTAGGTATCAGTGGCAAAGATAAAGATTTGCGATACTGTGTTTTACTATCTTTAATCTAATGCTGAAATACAAGCTGAAGCACCAGAACAACATATTTACCAAGGAAAGTGACTGAGGAGTGGGCTCAGGAGCCCATGGGATGGACTTTTCATACCATGCAGCAAGGGGTTCACCAGGTAGTTTTTTGGGAAGTACTGTAAAAACTCTATTATCAATGTAGCGATAAATTTTTTATTTGCTGTTTGTTCAAAAAACGTAGCATTCACAATCAGCACAAGGCTCAGTATTCCTATTTATGTACTTGTGAACAAGTAAATCCTTATTCTATCATAGTGCTATCAGATTGATGGATTATATGTTTTTTAAGCTTGCCTGTTAAATAAAGCAGACCTCCAAAAGTCCTGCACTCTACAGAAAACATTACACCAAATGCCCAGTAAATTCTTTAGTGCTTTATTGCAGATTCAAATCGATTTGGTGCAGACGGACAGACAAACATCCACTCCTGGCTCTGGTGCTTCGGGTAATGAAACCCTTTGTCAGGGGGCATCCCCTGAAAAATAATGCAGTGCAACTGCCAATGAAGGCAGCTAGCTGAGTGCTTAGCCGAGGTGACTGTGTTGCAACTCCAACACGTTGTTTGGTCGGATGGAATGTGCAGAGTCCTTTTCTGAAAGCAAGAGGTCTGCAGAGCTCCACCCACTGCAGCCCTAATTAATTGCTAACATTGATGATAGAGTTTTTGCAGTACTTCCCAGGAAACCTCCTGGTGAACTCCTTGCTGTGCGGCATGAAGAGCCCATCCCGGGGGCTCTTTGACCCAGTCCTCAGTCACTGCCCTTGCTAAACATGCTGTCCTGTTGTTGGGTCCAGCGGTTAAAAAAAAAACACAAGCAGCAGCAGCAAAAAATAGCAAACAATCAGCCAGCAAAGGTGAGGGGGGAAAAAGGGGGGGAACATCCAACAAGGGGCAGCCTTTGTACCAGGTAACAGCAGAGCAGAGTTTTGTACCTAATGTAGCGTTTAGGATAAGAACAGGAATGGGTC
Organism: Neoceratodus forsteri; assembly: GCA_016271365.2. Taxonomy (NCBI): domain Eukaryota; kingdom Metazoa; phylum Chordata; order Ceratodontiformes; family Ceratodontidae; genus Neoceratodus; species Neoceratodus forsteri. Next base: position 1,145,658,055 of record CM057449.1, on the reverse strand, counting down.
AGCAGCAACCCACAATTTTATCTCACCGTTTTTGGGTTGTTTTTTTTTTACTTGAGAAGTGAGACATTCCAACAGACAGTGGCTTAGGAAGGCACTGGCACTGTGACCAGACTTAAAAGTCACCCACAGCTCTTTACTGGGGCAAGAGGTGTTAAAACATATGATAAGAGTGCAAACTGACTTTTGGTGCCAGCTCTGGAGGGTTTCTTTTGTTTAGGGATAATTGGATGATCATACTGTCTGCAGCATAACTCTTAATAAGTTTAGTGTTGTAATAGATGTGTGCAGTTAAGGTGTATGTGTATGTGGGGAGGGGAGGTTGGGGGGGGATTGCTTCAAAGACAGCAGCTTTTCTGTGGTGGCCAGAATGTGAACAAGTAGATGGCAGGCAGGGCTGTTGCCAGGCTGTCGCACATAGGGACCCAACCTTCAGCTTTTTTTGTAGATAACGAAATGTATTTTTTTTGTAGGAGTCTTAAAATGGCCTGTAATCCTGACTGTGTCCAGTTCCCGATCTCCAGATCAAATTGTCCAGGACACAGAAAACACACACACACACACACACACACACATTTCATAGTGTTTTAAGTTAAACAAAAGCCAAACTGGATAGAAACCTTGGCAAAAGAATGAACTAAGGACATTAAAAAAACAAAAACTTTTTTCCTTTATACAATGTCAGATATGAACAGAACTGCTTCCGAGAACTGTTCCCGATGTCTGAAATCGTATCCGATAGCTATCTGATATTGTGTAAAAGAAAACCCCTTAGTTCATTCTTGTGCCAAGATTTCTCTCTAGTTTACCATTTTTTTTTTACTTAAACACTATGCAACTCAAAGAGATCTAGTGGCTATGAGTTTGTGGGGACCCAGGAGTGACCAGGTGTTTTTTTTTCTTCAGAGTAATTTTTAGGCTGTGTATAGTCTGCCTGTGTTGGTCTTGGTCTCCATGTAGCAGGCGGAGGCTCACTTAACAAAGTCACAGTGCCCTTTAAAGCCTTTTTTCTCATCCCGCTGTCTCCCTCTTCATTCGCACCCCCTCCTCCACTCCGCAGTTGCAGCAGCTCTGTGCTTATTTCCCCTTCCACTTCCTTTTCTCCATGTTCTTTGCTCTGTCTCGCTGCCTATTTCTCCCTCTTGTTTCTCCACCTCCCACAGCTCCTTCCCCCATCTGCTTGTGCCTCTTGCTCCTGCTACTTTGTCCCATCTCGCTCCTGTGTGCTCCAGCTGCCATTCCGTCTGTGTCCTGCCCACCACTCCTGTCCCTTCATCTACCTCACCCCTTTCTCTTTTCTTTTTTGGGCTTCCACCCTTCCCCATCTGTGCCCTATTGCTATCTCATCTCAGAGCCTCAGCTCCATTTTCTGACTAAGCCTCTTGCTTTCCTGCAGCCACCAGTGCTCCTTGCGGCTTCGGTTCTCTGGGTACGTTAACTTGCCTGCTCTCCCCGAGTGCTCCACCTCCTTACATGCTACTGCTGGCATTTTCATCACTGCTCTGCACCTCTGGCAGTGCCTCTCCTGACTAAGGACAGCAATTACAATAAGTGCTGGCATACACTTATTGCAGCACCTTTGTATTAAACAAGGGTCTAATCCCCTAGCCTTCCCATATTTTTCAACCTTTGTCTAAGGAAGTCTGGAATGCTGGATACTCTAATTGCAGGACAAGGCGAACACTGTGAGGCACTAATCCCCTTACTGAGACTCTTTCTAACATGGCAACACTTACTCAAAGTATCTCATAAACCACTGCTTTTACTTGCCAAAACAACCAGTGACTGACGGAGCAATTTTTTTGTGGTTAAACGTGAAGATGTCCCTCACAAGAGAGACAGTTGAGAAGTATTAATGACACCTTCTAACTGCTTCCTGGGAGCTTCTACTGGTACCATTTGATGAGAATCTGTGGCTTGTACCTAAGAACTCAATTTCTACTTTAAATATTATGATTTGTGCCTCAATTAATCAACTGAGAGGCTATCCACAATAGTTTCAGTCCCTAGATTCTGGAACAATGAAATATAGGCTGCACATGTAGGGGTTTTTTGACCACTAACTCTATCCTTATATGCTGTTCATCTCCCACCACTTCGATATCTTTATATATCATGCCATTTGGGACCTTTGAATGTTTTACGTGGACTATCTATTCCAAGAGCATGTCAGCACCACAAGTATGAACTACCCCACTTCTAGGTGTTTGAAAACCCTCAACGGGCCCCGTCCACTGGACCTTGTAATATTATGATGCTTCCGAACTGTGTGGGGTTTTTCTGTCCCACCATTTACACCATGAGGGGACCTTACTTGTTGTTCCAGCATATTCATATCTCTGCAGGCAAGCTCATGTGGGGGTCTTGCCCACCTTACCTTGTACTCTGCACTATACTGCTATGGTGGACCGCGTAGGGTTCTGCCATACTTAACTCAGACAGTACAATACTATGGCAATGGTGGACCATGTAGGGTCCCTCTATCCCAAACATACTCTACTCCTTACATGGTGATGGTGGACCATGTGGGGTCCCGCCATCCCAATCATGCAGTGAAACAGCAATGGTGGACCATGTGGGGTCCCGCCATCCCATTCGTGCACTACTGTATGGAATGCAAACTGCGGACCACATGGGATCTCGCCATCCCAACCATACATACCCCACGAAGGGCCCTACTAATAGCACAAATGTATTTCCTAATCACTACAGGTGAACTCATGTGGGGGTCTTGCCCTCCTTTCCAGGACTATTCCATACTATGGTGATGGTGAACCACATGGGGTCCCACCATCCCAACCAACCGTGCCCATGATGGGATATCTACTTTTTGCTCAGACCTCATTTGCATTTCCTTCAGGTAGCCTCACTTGAGGTCTCGTCCTCCTACATTGGACTATGTGCTAATACTGCAATGGTGGACTGTGGGGGGGGCGCATCATCCTTACCTCAGCAAGTGCAATACTATGGCAATGGCGGACCATGTGGAGCCCTGCCATCCCAAGCACACATGCCCCATGGAGGGAACCTACTCATAGCTCAAGCCTATCTCCAAGTCACTACAGCCAGACTCATATGGAGGCTCACCTTCTTTACCTTGGACTATTCCATATATGGTGATGGTGGACTACGTGGGGTCCCACCATCCCAATCATGCATGCCCCACAAGGGGACTTACTCGGATTTCCATGTCATTACAGACATAAGCACATGAAAGTCTTGTCCTCTCACCTTCAACTATTCAAGACTACAATGATGGTGGACCACGTGGGGTTCTGCCATCCCAACAATGGATCTCACCATTCTTATCATGGATCACCTCATACTACAATGATGGCGGACCTGTGGGAGGGTCCCACCATCCCAACACAAACATGCCCACAATGGACATTACTAATTGCTCAAATGTATTTCTCTATTATATACAGGCAGTCTCAAGTTGGGGTTTTGCCTCCTTACTTTGGATCATACCATACTGGCAATGGTGAACCCACATGGGGGTCTCACCATCCTGAATCCATCATGCCCCATGAGGGGGCAGTCCTCATTTCTCACACATATTTCCATCTTCACTAAGGCAGACCCATGTGGGGGTCTTTCCTTCTTTAGCCTGACCTCCTGAGATCTACTCTATCACTTGAGCATTCAAACACTGCATACATCAACTGACAAAGGGGTCCCATGCTCCAGCTAGCCTACATCTAGGCCTACCTTACTTCATCACTCATTCACGTCTTCTACTGCAATCCACCTTTTATTACAGTTCCAGCCCTAGTTTCTACACCAGACATCTCCTTGGAGCGCACCTCAATTCCTTGGTCATCTTAGAACAATTTCTCATTTCTGACATGGTATTCGATCATACCTTAATGATCCAATGAATGTACAATGGCCATGCAAGCCTCCCAGCTGAACTACACTGATATCTTATCTTCATTCCCATCCATGCAACTCTCCCAACCATTTCATCATCTGTGAATTCTACGTTCCCTAAAATTTGCAACTTCGGCACACATTCCTTAGCCATGCTGGCTGTATATGTACACTTTACATCTGCTTCACTCACAGCTACCTTGGACATGGATTAACCATCGTCTCTCCATCCCGACATCATTCCAAGTTGGATATCTTCATCTGCCGGAACCTTAATCTTCAGCTTTGACTTCCTGCTCATCATCGACCTCGGAAACGGGACTTTTCAACCACCAAATCAGACTGAATCTTCAGACATAACCATAACTAAAACCTTAGCCACATTTAGGATTATTCTCCTCTTAGTATGCCCAGAGGTTGGGCAGGTCAGTGGCCATGGGTCCTTGGAGGTTCCCCCAAGGGGGAGGGGTTCCTCTCCTGCATTCTACTGGTCACACTCTCTGGAGTTGGAGGAGATAATCACTACACTAATTCTCTTTTTGGAGCATAAATCTTACACCTACCCAGTATCCCACAGAGGATGGGATATAGAGGAACACCAAAGGTCAAGTTATAAACATCAAGCATATACCATTCAGCTCATAAGTATACACAAGCACCGAGCTATGTACCACACATTGAATTGGAAGGCTTGAGCCTGAGGTTCAATGGGGAGGAATAGCTCTCCCACAGCCACTTCTTAAACCTCAGGCTTCCACTCACTCAGCTTCAAGCATTTCGAAACACCCTCCATCCTCCCCTGCCTCCTCTGCCTTCTCCGGCACTCTTGTCTCATCCTCTACATTGGGGCTTAAATCGTACACCTACCTAGTATCCCACAGAGGGTGAAATATAGAGAAATGTCAAAGCTCAAGTTATAAATCTCAAGCATATGCCATTCAGCTCAGAAGTATACACAAATGTCGAGCTATGCATCACACATTGAACCCTTAACTGCTCACATCTGTTACAGCATTAAACTTGTTGAGAGCTATGCTGCAGACAGTACAATATTCTGATTATCCCCAAACAAAAGAAACTCTCCAGAGCTGGCACCAATATTCAGTTTGCACTCTTATCATATGTGTTCTTGCCCCAATAAAGAGCTGTGATGACTTGAAGTCTGGTCACAGCATTGGTGCCTTGCAAGCTACCCTGTCTCACTGTCTGTTGGAATATCTCACTTCTTTTTTAAGTTAAAAAACAACAGTGAGATATAAAAATGTGGTTTGCTGCTGACCCATTCCCATTCTTATCCTAAACGCTACCTTAAGTACAAAACTCTGCTCTGCTGTTCTCGCGTACAAAGGCTGCTCCTCACTTGATGTCCCCATTTTTTTTTTATTTCCTTATCTTTGCTGGCTGAGTGTTTGCTATGTTTTGCTACATTTTTTTTTAACACACACACAAACATATTGCATGGTGTTTCAGTTAAAAGAAAGCTAAACTGAAGAGAAACCTTAACAAAAGACTGAACTAAGGACATTAAAAAAAGTTTTTCCTTTATACAATATCAGATACGATATTGGATATGATTTCAGGCATTGGGAACAGTTCTCAGAAGTAGAGCTGTTTCCTAGAACTGTTCTCGATGTCTGAAGTGGTATCCAGTATCGTATCTCATATCGTCTAAAGGAAAACCACTTTTTTAATGTCCTTAGTTCATTCTTTTGCCAAGGTTTTCTCTTTTATTTATGTAGTTATTTATTTATTTTAATTCATTTATTACTGGATAATTCCCTCTAGGCACAAGTGCCTGTTTATAGTGGCAACCTGGCAGCGTGGGATTGAATTTATCAGTTTCACACACAGCATGCAAGTGGAAGATGGAGGAATCAATCCCTGGTCTGCTGGATGTAACAAGCTCACTATTTTTACCTCTATTTTACCATGACAGAATAAGTTGTAGAATAGTTAGATCTGAAGCCCAAAGAGGTTGTGATAGCATTACAGATGTGGAACAGTTCATTTCTATGTGTGTGTGTGTGTGGGGGGTGATCGATGGAGGTCATGTCTGATAGTAACTGGAAACTGTTGCTTAGAAGAAAAAAAAATAACAGTTTTCCTGTTGACATGTGGCAGTGCCATCAATGTGTCAGATGAAAAAATTGGGACAACCCACTGCATCAACAAGAATGGATGCCCCACCCCCCTGGTAAATCCCACCTGTGTGCCTTTCTACCTGGGAAGGTGAGACTTGTGCACTCAAGAAGATGTGAGCTGGACTCATCCTGATGCACAATCATAGACACACATTACAGAAGGTGAACATAGGGATGACAGATTGAATGGGTTGTGTAGTGGAAGAACGACTGTTCTCACTAAAAGTGTGTGTCCTGACATCCTGTATTCCAGTGCCTCTGAGGACAACATAATTAAATTCTGTTTTGTTGAGATCATCACTGTACTAGGATATTGGAGCTGCTGTCGATTGGGGGGCGGGGGGACATTCTCACATACTGGAGCACGTGATATCAGTAATTGTACCCTAACCCACAGCGTGTCACAATAAGGAGTCTGTTGGATGGTGGGTTGCCAGGGTGATAGAGTACACATTTGTCCTCTTTGGGATATCACTTCTTCTGTATAGTCACCACTGAAATGTATTGAGTAGCAGACAGGCTTTTTGTTTATTGACTGATCATGATCTGACTTACGATGCTGTGAGAAATATACAGAGTAGTTGGCAGGCTGCTTCATAGAAATTATGTGTCTCACAGTGCCATAAGTCAGATCATGGTCAGCCGACAAACAAAAAGCCGGCCAATTACTCAATCTATTTCAGTGCAGACAGTGTGTGCAGGCGGAATGATATCCGAGCAGAGGACGAATGTGTATTCCATCGCCCTGGTACACCCCTAACAAACTCCTCATTGTGACACACTTTGGGTTAGGGTATGATTATAGATATCATGTGCTCGCATATGCAAGAACGTTCCCCCCACCCCAAACCCACAACAGCTACAATATCTATGTATGCAATGAGGATCTAAGTAAAAACAGTTTATTATGGTAAAGCTGGAGACCAAGTAGTTTTTTTATTTAATTTTTTTAGTCTTTGGTAACCAGGTAAGGCCCACTAGGCACAAGTGCCTGTTTTCAAGGGCGACCTGGGAGCACTGGGCAGTTAAGTGACTTGCTCAGAGTCACACAGTATGCAACTGGAGTTTGTGAGAATCAAACCCAGGTCTGGTCTGCGGGATGTACCGTGCTCTTTCACAGCTCATTACTCTAACCTCTAGGAGATACTGCCAGCCCAAGTAGTTACAGTAATACAGTAGGTAGGGAAAATGGGCAGACTAGGTGGGCCAAGTGGTCCTTATCTGCCCTCAAATTCTATGTTTCTGTATGATTCTATGTTACCACAGGCATTGTCAGAGGACTGGGAAGAATAATTTAGACAGAAGCAATTATTTTTACTTTGACTGGCGTTGTCTATACCCACAGAACGTGAATTATGGATTCTATCGATATAGAATGTGATAGATCTTATTCTATCGATGATGTGTAGAATGTGATCTACACTCCCTCAACATGCTGTAGCCTTGTAATGTTTTTAGTAAGATAGTTGATTTCGAGTGAAGAATTTTTTAATGCGTAAAACACAAAATTGGTGCACTCACAGTATAGACTTTAAAGTGGGCAACTTAGAAAAATCAGAAAACTGACTTCATTGTGACTGCAAGAGAATACAATTTATTAGGCTGTCTGACAGCTTGAACAGGACTAATAAAAGGGCACATACCAAAACGTCCATTCCTATTCTGCATTCCATCCTGCAGCCGTCTCTCACCTTCCTTTTTTTCTGTACTGTACCTAGTTGCCATTTTCAGTTTGAATGTGGTCCTTTCAAAATAGAACACTTACAGTTATAACAAATTGTGGGTTCGGGGGAAAGGGTGGTATTGGACTGGTGATAGATGGTGGGGGGATGGGGGTTATGTCTTACTTTTTTGAGGGTCTGGGAATGAGGGGGATGGGCTTTTTAATTTTTATTTTTAATGGGTTCTAAATAAGAATACCCAAATATTTTGACTGCTGAATATGAATATTCAGGCTGAATGTTCATTTAAAAGGTATTCTCACAGCCCTAGTTGTAAAGTGGTATGTTTAGCATTTTTTAACAGGTTGTACACCTGTGAATACTGAACCACCAAAGAACCTGTCGCCTCTGCATCTGTTTATGCAGGTCCCAAATGGACCTGTGTGAATGAGGATATGATCCCACTGTCTCTTAAAGAAAGGAAATTATTTGTAAAAAACTACATTAATGCACCAGTTAGGGTTCAACCTGATGTCACAAAAGTTAGAAAATGTGGCATTAGGGTTTCCAACCCTAACTCCCCACCTCCCAAGCAGCACAAGGAAAAATCATTAGGGTTTTGGGTCTCCAGAGTCTTGGAGAATCAGTGGTGAGATTTTCCTTGTGGTTGTCAACTCTAATATGCACCCCATTCCTTGAACAAACAATGTCATATGTGATATCCTTGCTTCACTCAGGGAATACCCCACCACTGATTCAACAAGACTCTGGAGACCAAAAGCCTTTCTGTTTTTTTTGTTGTTTTTTTTTTTGCTGCTTGGGGGTTGAAGGTGGGGAGTTAGGGTTAGAAACCCTAATGCCACATGTTCTTACTTTTGTGGCATCAGGTTGAACCCTAACTGGTGCATTAATGTATTTTTTTTTTTGCAAAGAACTATTTTCAATTTGGAGGAGACATAATAGTGCTTAAAACACAAATACCACAAAGAAAGATTAGTTAATCTCCTGATTATGACTATCTCAAGGGTTCTTTGTATTTGTTGAATGTGCTTCCAATACCAAGCCACCAATCTTTTGTGGTTAGTCCACTTTTTCAAAGAGTGCAGGAGCTCCTGGAATGATCCTTCCCTGTCATTGAACCTGGTCCTTCCCAGTCATTATTGTGGGGGAAGCCAACTTCTGTCTCTGTGTGAAACTTAAGCAGTTATGTACAGATATATCCTCAATCGATGACAGGGAAAAGCCAGAAGCAGTAATACCTTTAAGTGGATAATGGAAGCAAGAAAGTTTTGAAAACCCACAAGGATGGATGAGTACCGTATTCCTTAAAAAAAAAGTGGTAGAACCACAAAATGAAGTGCTGGCCCAGTGGCATGGAGGGCTGAGGCATTGAATGCCTTACCTCCTGCCATGATGGCATCCCTGGTTTAGGAACGGATAAGAGGTGCTTGGGGCTGCCCAGACGAGGGAGGATTGAGCATCCCTGGGACAGGTCTTCTGCCTTGGGGGGTTATTGTGTCCTGTTGCTTGCCTGCCACCTAGAGGAATTTGGGTGGTAGTGCAGTGGCACATTAGGGAAGGGACCCCACTTGCAGACACCTAGGCACCCCAGCAGGTGTATCCACAGAGACAGAGCTCACATGTTGCTCTACTGCTCATGATGTGGACCCAGAGACCAAAAAAAGCAGAAACAAAATGACTGAAGCATGATGGCCTGACCCCCCTGCAGGCCCCACAGCCATGACCAAGCACCTCCACAAGCCCTGTGACAAAGGACATTGGAGTGAGGTAAGCCCTGGAGAAGCTGGGTGGGAGTGATGGTCTACCAGGTGTGGTCAGGGCAGAAAAATGCAGACTAACTACAAACTGAAAAAAAATAACTACAAAACATTGGCATCTTGGTATTAGTAGGTCATTTATCAAATAAAAAGAACCCTTGAAATATCCATAATCAGGAGTTAAGCCCATCTTTCTGGGTGGTATTGATGAGTCTCCATAATCTACACTGAAGCTGCACCTACAATATGCCCTGGCCAATGCACACTCCCCTTTACTCCTTACTGACTTCATGATCTTTTGAGTCTCTCCTTTCTTTTCATTATTCTCGCTGCTAAAAAAATTAATCAGCAACTACAAATCAAACAAACATGAAAACAAGATTAAATATTAGTGCACATGGGTTCAAATGCAATTTACAGTGGCACCAGCCTGGATGCAATGCAGCATCGCTGTAATATATCACAAAATGCTGCAGTACATTACAGGGAAAAGTGTCATTTATTGGCAATTAAACACTTTTTTACTGCAGTATTTTGGGACATGTCATTTGGGAAATGGAAAGGAAAGGGAACATTCTTTAACCAGGAGTAGTACACTAAGCCAAAGCTTGTTTCCAGATGTGACCTGGGAACACAAGGAAGTTAAGTGACTTGCTCAAGATCACACAGTATGCACCTAGGCAGCTGCAAGATTCAAACCCAGGTCTCCAGATCTGCAGCTCAGGCCTTAAGCCACTGTGCTCCCTCCTGTTACTGCAAGTTACTGCACTGCATCATGGCTGGCTCTGCTGTACCATAGCTAGATTAAAGACTGGTTTCTTGATTTTGTGTTTATCTTAAATTGCTTATAATCAGTACAGAGTTATGTATCAGAAATGGCTGGCCTCCACTAAGATGCACAGGAGGTAAAAAGACTATCAATACACCTCACTCTCTATAAAGTTTGATTTCCAAATGTTACTTCTAACTAAACTCTCACTAATGCATGTGCCCTAAAACTCTTATCTTACTGTCACCTGTTAGCATTAATGCAGCAGGAACAGCCTCCTCTCCCCCCCCCCCTTTATTTTATTTATTTTGATGACTGGGTAAGTACACTGGTGCGGAAGTGCCTTTTTCAGGTGATCCCTTTGATGCTCAATCCTTCCCCCACCATCCATCCATCCCTTGAGGACATGCACTCATTCTCAAATGCATGTTGGTGACATAGCGAGTAGTAGCCCTACCGCTGTGCTACTGGGCGGGCTTGGGGTCCTGCTTTTATCCATTTTTAAAATGTATTTTCCCGGGATAGACCAGCTGAGATGCAATATCTCATTTTCAGTAGGGTCCTACTTGTAACCATTTTGATGCTGTTTTTACCTAAGACAGCACAGTGGAGATGCATCAGTTTGTTTTTCACAGGGGCCCAGCTTTTACCCATTTTTTACAATATTTTTATCCAGGATAGCCCAGATGAGAGATAATATCTCATTGTCAGTGCACTCTAACAGTTTGACCCTAAATATTCAACATAGTCCTTTTATGATCATACATTATGCTCAAGACGGTTAGGGATTTTTTAATCCCATCCAAAATATAATTTGCAGAGCAACTGCAAAGACATGTTTTGGGGGGACTTGAAAAATGACACCTGTCATTTTCAGGGGGGCTAACACAAGGGATCTGTTGAAAATTTGGGGCAAAAGATCTGCAACATTAATATTATGAGTCAACATTGGAGCAAAAACTTAGTTTTTTTCTTCACATTTTTACTCCAGATTTTTAATATAGTCTTTATACGACCCCACCTTGTGATCAAGAAGGTAGAATTCTTATAATTTCATTCAAAAGGTGAATTTTCAGAGTGACTGCAAAAACGTGTTTTAAAGGGGATTAATAAAATGACTCCTGTCATAGTCATCAGGTGGGGTAACAAAAGTGCTATGTTGCATATTTGGGGCCAAAATCTAAAAAAAAATTGAAGGTATGAATAAACATTTAAAAAAGTCAACATTTCCCCATAACTTCATGTTTTGATCCCAGTTTTTCAACACTGTCTTTTTATGACTCTATCTTATGATCAAGTCGTGGAGTTTTTTTCAAATCTTACAAGAAAGGTGATTTCACAGAATAACTCTGAAAACAAGTTTTGGAGGGGATTTGAAAAATGATACCTGTCACAGTCATGAAGAAATGTAGCACGGGAGCTATATTAAAAATGTGGTGCCAAAATCAGCCAAAATCACAACGCTATGAGTAAACATTAGAACAATTCAATGTTTCTTCGTAACTTCATTGTTTTTTGACATTCTGACCCCAATTTGCAATAACCTATTTTTGTGACTCCACCTTATAAACAAGACAGGTGGAATTTTTTTAATCTCCTCTAAAACATGAGCGAAGACATGTTTTGGGAGATTTGAAAAATTCCACCCACCTTGTTCATGAGGTGGGGTCTCAGAAAGGGTCTGTTGAAAATTTAGTGTAAAAATGTTAACAAATGGCAAAGTTATGAGTAAAAGTTAAAAGCACCTTAAAAAGCCATTAACAAAGCTTACCTTGTTTTCCTCAGTTCCTGTCCAGCACTGGAAGCAGCAGGATGTGCCAGTCATCATCAGAGTATCACATAGGTAAGTGAGGGGTGTTGAGGGTCTGAGGTGGTGGGTGCTGAGAGGGGTCAGGGTGGGGGTCAGGAAATCAGATAGATGGCGAGGATAGATGACAATAAGGAGTGTTTTCTTCTTTACAGGCACTTGTTTAGCAGCACTGGGACTGAGCACCCCAGTGCTGCATTCTATTGAGGGGAGGGCATGGGGAGGGGAATGGAGGGCGGAACAGCATGCAGAAGGAAAAAGCAGGATGGGGGCTCCTTTGCACAGCAGAGCTGGTGGGGATGGGAATAGAGGGCGGGACAAGACATGGAGGGAGCAAGCAGGAGGGGGTTCTGTTGTGCGGTGGGGCTGACAGAGATGGAAAGGGGGGCAGAACAGCATGTAGAGAGAGTTAGCAGGAGGGGGGTTCTTTTGTACAGTGGGGCTAGTGGGCACAGGAACAGAGGGTGAGACAGCATATAGAGGGAGTGAATAGGAGGGGACTTCAGTAGTGCAGCCCAGCAGTAGGAACGGGACCAGAGGGTGGGACAATGGGGAGGGAGTGAGCAGGAGAGGTGTTAACTTGTGCAGAACCAGGTGGCAGGGATGGAATTAGAGGGGGGCAGAACAAGCAGAATGGATGGCCACTCCCAGTTTGGTATGCTACAGGTGAAAACTTCTTACTATAAGTTGCTTCTTCCTTTCAAGTGTAAGACATTTCTGCCCATCAGCAAGCTGACTAGGCATCATCAGTAGCCTGCTTATAATACATTCCTCACAATCCAGCCTCCCCATCACTCAACTGCATTGACCCCAATATGGCTACACCTACAGAAGCCTTATAGTGCGAGTATATTGCCAAATGTTTGCTGCACATGCATGCAAGTCAACTTAAAAATTAATTCTTATAGAACATAAGTGGAGCATTGATAAAGAGAATAGTAAAACAGAACAGACAGTAACATTAAGAAAAGAATAAGTGGATAGTAAGAAATACTTAACTTTTGGGTTCATTGTTTGAAATTACAAGAACTAGGACATCAAAGAAAATAATAGCTACACAATAGCACATATCTCCATTGACACACTGCATCATGGGTAATATAGGTATCAAAAGAGACAATCCAGTCCAGCCACCTTGGTAAAAGAAAGGAAAAACTCATCAGGGAGTAGCTCAATTACCAATAAAGGCAAAATCAGAACAAAGAAACTGGTAATGAGAGAGCCCACTTACCCAATTAATTATTTGAATATTTTATTGCACTCAAGTTGTTCTCTTATTTTTTTTCTTTTTTTAGGAGTTTCTTTATAGTAAAAAATAGTACCATCAAATGTTTTGGACCTTGTCCTTCATCAGCGAAAAATACACTCTTACCCTATAAAAGAAATTTTTAAGAAAAAATCAATATGCATTTTTCCAAAAATCTTCAAACAAACTTCTCCTCGTTAAACAATGGAACTTAGTCCTCTCACTGTCAAAGCTCCTCCCTTCTTTCAAATTCTCTATTATGAAATCTGATAGTTATTTAGGTTCCAATTGGAATCACAAAATAATAAAAATAAGTTGTTTTTTTTAATCCATTCATGATAATAATCGCACTAATTCTTGGATACCAGTATATCTTACTTGATTATCTTCTATCAGTCTTTCATTCTCAAATTACAGTACTCATGGTCCCAGTCCAATAATTTATTGTTTTTCCAATAGAAACAACATAAGGTAAAAGTAACAAGTTAAAGCTATTCTATTGCTGGGTTAAAGTATGTCACATAGAAAAATGCATAACAAAATTTATAGATATCTTCTAGGTTATAGAAGGTGAGGTCTCCCCTAGTGACAAACCAACAAGTAAAATATATTTGTATTTAAAAACATTCCTTCACATTCATAACTTCTATTAATAAAGAGCGCATTTGGTTCTATCAGAAAAACCTCTCTGTATTCCTGTAATTCAAGGTCTAAAAGTTTTCATTTCAAAAAATTCCTTGTTTGGCAGAAAATGTCATTATATGTCCAACTAAAACATTATCAGTAGTGCCCTACCTTCTCAAAAGGCAAACTCTGGCAGTTTTTTTTATAAAATGCACAATAAAGCTGCTGTGTTTAAATTGTTTTTTTTTTTTTACAATCTGCTCCTACTTTTTACATTCATCATTAGTAAATCATTGTATTTCCACACAGTGAATTAAAAATTAGAGGACAGTTCATTTTACATGGAAAAACCCTCAAATCTCTTACACTCCGGGGCCTTTGAATCATTATTTCATTTATAAAAACTAACACTCTTTCTGTAAAAAGTTTCCATTAGAATCTTTTGTTTCAGCTATACATCACTTTTTGGAAAATATTATAGCTGTTTTCTTACTTTTTAAGTAGTTATTGCTGGCCTGGGCCCCTCTGATATCTCACTCTGTTGATTCAAAATGGCGCTACTACTCCATGTTCCGTGCAGTGTGTTTTAAATGTTCTTCTTTCTTCCCAGGGGAATCAGGAGCTTGGTGATGCAACTGTTGTGTGACAGCTTGCAAAACCCTGTGCGTCTGAGCTGCTGATTGCAGTACCTAGCAACTGACAACAAATCTTGCTAGGCTTCCTCTGCCACATATTTCATTCAGTGCTCTGTTATTTTCACTGGTCAAAATGATCCAAGTTTACAAATTACTCCTTACTTTCTCTAGAGATAAAGTTGATGGCCAGATATCTGGAGACTTTAGCAGGAGACCCAGATTTTCAACTAGCCATATTAGATCACACATTTAGGATGTGGCAAAGATGAGGACTGACTCATAACTATCAGTGCTATGCGAAGGGGTGTTTCCAGTCATTTCAAATGCTACAACAGACATATCAATTAAGACAACATGATTATTTTAGGTACCTACAAGCTAGACACTACTTCAAACAAACATTTGTATTATGATAGCCCCTTAGTGAGGCACACCCATTAGTCCCAGTAATTTTGTCAGCATTAGAAGAGGTTATACTGGTACATATCGTATCTATAATTTATAAGGCCATAAGACTGAGATCAGAGCCAGCTATGGAGAAAGTAAAAATTAGGTGGACGGAGGACTTATATATAGAATTCTCAGATAATGACTGGGAAGAAATTTATTTATCATAACATAAGTTAACAGCCTCAAGGATATGGAAAGAGTATGAATGGAAGTGCGCAGTTAGATGTTTTAGAACACCTCAGATAATGGGGATGCATGATTTAAAACATGGTACGAAGTGCCGGAAGGGGTTCGGGGAGGCAATAGCAGATCATAAGCATATATTCTGGGATTGTCCAGTGATTAGACCATTTTGGCAAGATATAGAGCAAGCCATGGGTGAGCGTTTTACTGAACTGGGACATCTTTTCCCTCAGCTTGCCTTAATACACCATTTCCCCCAACTATAGCAGAAATAAACACATCAAGAAAATGGTGGGAATTTTGATGCTGGCAGCTAAAAAGTCAATCTCATGTAAATGGCTACAATCTGACCCTCCAACACAGAGGGAATGGGAGGAGGTCATACAGAACATTTATGTAGTGGAAAAAATGATGGTTGCACTAAACCTTACATTAGAGCACTGTAGAAAATTCTGGAATAAGTAAGTGGTTGTTGTGGATCATGAATCATAGACCAGAGGTGATTCTGTAATTTAAGAGTTGCAAAGTCTGAAAACTGTAGGTCTTTTAGAACAAAGAGAGGCAACACTCCAGAAATGATATTAAGGATGCAGAAAACCTAATGTATCAAAGCTGAAAGGTGATATGTTTTGTCTGTAATATATATATATATATATATATATATATATATATATATATGTCTAATATGGTGATTTGGCTCCTGTGTAAAACAAAAACCTTCTAATACAATACCAATAAAAAAAAACAAATTACTCCTCACTTACATTATTTAATGCTTCCATGTTGTATAAAGAAATGAAAAACTTCATATGGGACCTCTGTCTATCGGAAGTCAGTCAGGGTCATGAGCATTTTCAACCAACCAAAAACTGTTCACTTACAATGTTGTTATAATTTCATTCTTCTCAAATAAAATTACATTTACTACTGAGTTTTTCACAGCCTGATGTGTTATAAAATCTTCTTGCTTAAGTACAGTACATACAGGTTGCTATTCAACCAGGGGTCAGCAAAAATCATGTGTATATTCACCCACATATATTTACCAATACTTCTTTAAATGTGTTATCTCTATCTAAATATCTAGCATTTTTAGAGTAAATTTATCAATTCTGTTAGAAAAATGCTGTTAATAAAATATGTATCTAACTTCCTATAGGCAGTAATACAGATTGATCGAAATGAAAGGTCAAATTGTGTGCAAAAGGTCAAAACCTAATTTTTCTTTTATTTGTACTTCTTTAGAATTATTTTATATATGCATCTATTCCTTAGGGGATTATGGGGGAACAGAGGTTTTCAGACTATATCCTTCATATGAAAGTAACATCTGTTATCAATATATTCCTATCCTATAGTATGGGTTGCCAGTCTATACTGTCATTTAATCCATATTTTACTACCTCAAAATGGTCACTGTAATAGGCTTCCCTTCTCAAAAACTGGGTTCATTATTCCCTTCCCCTCGGATTGGGTTTTACCTTCGCTAGGCCAAAAAACATTGAAATGTGGTGTCTGATGCCTTGCTTCAATAAAATGCCTAGCCACTGGTGAAGTCAGATCATGTGTCCTGATATCACTTTTGTGCTCTCCCATTCTACTTTTAAATTGTCTCACTGTTTTGCCAATGTAGACTTTGTCACATGAGCATTTTAATAAGTAAACAATGCCCTCACTTTAACAGTTAATAGTTAATAAATATAGTAATCTCCTCATCTCTGGCATTGTTTCTGATTCTCTTCACTTTATAAGTGATGTGCTGATGTGTACAATGTCCACAGGGGTCACTCCCTCCTATATCCAATGCTGAAATAAAATGTTGAGGTCTGGTTTCAAGGACTTTGTGCTCTGTTATTACTAATCTGTTTGCCAATGTCCTACTGCATTTTGGTACTATCATAGGCAGTTCTCTGAACTCAGTGGCACTTAATGTACTTGCTCTCAAAACCTCCCAGTGTCTGTTTAAAATTCTCTTGATGTCAAGAAAACAATCATTATAAGTTGTTGAAAATACTATCTTTTTTGGTAATTCCACATCCTGATTTGCTAGCCCTGCTTGAAATAAAGTAGATCTATCTCTATTACTTATTTTTTCTTTTGCTGTATTTAGACCTTGAATAACAGGAAGACAGAGAATTTTTTTGATAGAACCAAATGCACTCTTTATTAATAGAAGTTATGAATATAAGGGAACTTTTTAAATACAAATATATTTTTTTCTTGTTGGTTTGTCACCAGGGGAGACCTCACCTCTGTAACCTAGAAGGTATCTATACATTTTGTTATGCATTTTTCTATGTGACATACATTAACTCAGCAATAGAATAGCTTTAAATTGTTATTTTTACCTTATGTTGCTTCTCCAGGAAAAAAATTAATTATTGGACTGTGACCATGAGTACTGTCATTTGAGAGTGAAAGACTGATAGAAGATAATCAAGTAAGATATAGTGGTATCCAAGAATTAGTGCGATTATTATCATGAATGGAGAAACAAACCCTTATTTTTTTATTATTTTGTGATTCCAATCGGAACCTGAATAACTATCAGATGTCATAAGAGAGAATTTGAAAGGAGGGAAGAGTTTTGATGGTGAGGAATAAGTTCCATTGTTTAATGATGAGAACTTTGTTTGAAGATTTTTGGAAAAATGTATACTGATTTTTTCTTAATAATGTCTTTTGTAGGATAACAATGTA
Organism: Neoceratodus forsteri; assembly: GCA_016271365.2. Taxonomy (NCBI): domain Eukaryota; kingdom Metazoa; phylum Chordata; order Ceratodontiformes; family Ceratodontidae; genus Neoceratodus; species Neoceratodus forsteri. The sequence goes on along the minus strand of CM057449.1, from coordinate 1,145,640,191 downwards.
TTTTTCACTGATGAAGGACAAGGTCCGAAACGTTTGATGGTATTGTTTTTTTACTGTAAAGAAACTCCTAAAAAAAGGAAAAAAAATAAGAGAATAACTGAGTGCAATAACATATTCAAATAATTAATTGGGTGAGTGGGCTCTCTCATTACCAGTTTCTTTGTTCTAATATATGTATCAGCTCTGAATCAATATTTAGGAGATAAGTACTATGTTGTGGTTCTAAGTGTACTATTCCTGACCAGCCTGCTTGCAAAGCAATAGGTCTTCTGACTGTGATGCCGATGCCTTGGGTCAGAAATGGACCCAAGGAGTAAGAGGGCTGGCTGGGGGGGAGGATTGAGCATCCCAGGGACTGCGCTCCTCCTCCTCCTCCTCCAAAAAGGGTGGGTTAGCATTCAGTTTGTGATTGACCCCTGGTGGAGGCCAGGGGGGTGCAACAACCAATGCTTAGTTTTCTGGGAAGTGTGCCAGACATCGCACTTCTGTACATCATGTTATTGCACACCATGCCTCCCACTGTGGATAACACAGGAAAAACATTTGGCCCTACTAATGATGCCTCACTTCCTCATCCCACAGTGCCCACTGTGACCCCTGCCTATCACCAAGCTTAGTCTTCCATTGGGAGTGGCCGGACCTCAATGACCCACCATGGGGGGCAAACCAAGGAGACATTGTCAGCAGATGCCAGGCCTGCCGGTAATCTGAATGCATCTCCATTGGGGAGGTGCTGTTTCAGTGGCCCCACTCTGGGTGACAAGCCCAGGTGAATGATCAGATAAGGTAAGTCTCTGTGGTTGAGTGGGGACCGGGGGAAGTCAAGGGCTGAGCAGAACTGGGCTGGCAGTGCCAAAAAAAAAAGTGGCATTCCTGCTTTTATACTCTGACTGTAGCCTTTGTTCTAGTGCTTTGCATTGTAATGCTTTTCACCATTGGCTGTCTGATCTCCTGTGCTGGATAATGACAATGGGACAGATTTTTGAAAACCCTTCTGGATGTGTTTCCTGCCATGCATCATGATGGAAATTCACTTGCACTGACTGTATTACATTAGTTAGACCATATAAAATGTGGTATATGACTTGTTGATGCAAGTGCTGTAAAGTTGCACTCAGAAGTGATGCATATTATTGACACAAGTTATTTTATTGCTGTAAAGCGGATAAAGTGTTGCCCCAGTATGTTTCAAAATAACAATTACACATTTTGGCTCATTTATTTGGATACAGGTGCCTCCCAAAATTGGAAATTGTGCCTGCACAAAGATCTTTGAAAATCCCACTCAGTGGCTACACCATTCTGATGAGTCCTAAACAGGGCAAAAACTGTGTCCAGTATGTTCTGTTGTCAACCTTTGCTGCCAATTTGTGAGGCCTTGTACACCTTACAATCCTGCCTAAAGCTAATATGGCCAATATTATCGTTCATGGCCTTCACAAGAACCTGTGGTCAAGAAACACAAAATGAAAACATTTGCAATTTTTGTGATGTTATTCTATACTTTGCATGTGGGTAATGGTTATAAAATTAATGAAAACTTGTCAGTTTGGTCTGAATGGGAACTACAAATCTTAAAATCAATGAAACTGTATTTTAAAAGTCATGCAAAAATATTTACCATAAATCTTTTGAATTCTAACAAATATTTTAAAAAGACTGATAATGGAAAACTGTATTGGTAGTTTATTTACAGTACATTGCCCTTACTCCATGCTTTCATGAAAACAAAATATACTTATAATCCTAATGGTTCAATTGTTAGCCCTTTTTAAACAAGTTTTCTTTGAAAAGGACTAACTTTGGACAATTAAGGGTAAACATTTATGTTTTTTAATGAAAATTTAAAGTCAGGGCAACATAGATTACTTATGCTACTACAGGTTTTATGTATCAATTAATTTGAATATTATCAGTACAACTTTTACATATTTTAAAATTATGGGTATGTTAAAACACTGATAAATGGAAACTGTATTGAAATAAGTTATTTATATTGCCCTGACTTCCATGTTTAATTAAAAATAAGTTTCTAGCCTCAACAATTTTAAAATTAGGCCTCTCTAAAGATATTTTCTTTGAAAAGGGCTAACTTTGGTACAGTTAAAGCTAGAAACATTTTTAAACTTGGTGTCAGTTTGACATGGTTTTCTCCTGTTGATACAGTTTTCATATGTCAGTATAAAGTACTTTGATATATGTTGCTAAATACCAATACACTTTTAAACATACTATTATGGCTGCAAATGTATTAATGTATAGTGATGTAAATTAATGCATGTACTGCATCAATAGAACTTACATAATCCTTAAAAGGGTGATCCTGTCTCTATGCGACCTTTCCCAAAAATGGGAAAATTGACAACTGGATGTAGCTCCAACTGTAGAAATTGAAAGTGTCTGTCCTTTAGAAAATAAAACTCAGCCTGATGAAAGATAACCTTTGGCACCTTGTTTAATTGAAAGGGAGAGACTCTGGTGTCTGACAGCAAGTGCTACTCAAACAGTCTGGCACTGATTTCAGTGCCAGACTATCCTTTTTATGTTTTGTCCAACACATATGCACAAGTGAACATCTATATATGAGAGTGCTTTTTGAGGGGTGAGACACTGTCAGTCCAATGCAGTGTGGTCTGGTAGGGGCATGTCAGTGGCACACCAATCATCAGCCAGGCTTATAATTACAGAATTTTGGCTTGCTGGCTGGAAACAGTCATCTACTTGAAAAGGAACAGCTGATCCAATCATGTGTCAGCTCTTCTCTTCGATATATGCTGCCCAGCAAGTTGATGTGCCTGCTGAAGAATGTTAAACATCCAGAGCCCTATTCCGGAGAAGCTCATTATCGCATTTTCCCCCTCCCCTCTCCAGCTGTCAGTCTGATTACTCAGTCACAAAAAAGAAGTTTGTAAAGCTGTAGCCCACTTTAATCTGCAACATTTGTCACAAGTTTGAGAAAACAAGATTTCCCCAGTAGAGAGCTACAGCTGGAATACTTGACACAAAGTGTCTAAATGGTAATAAATGATGTTGATTGCCAGCCAAGTAAGCTGAGGACGAGTGGATGAGAGAGAGAGAGAGAGAGAGAGTGTGTGTGTGTGTGTGTGTGTGTGTGTGTGTTTCAATGCATTTCAATGGGGTTTTGAAGTTAGTGGCATAACTTGCTATTTTGGAACATTTGTGCCCCAGATTTTCAACATACTTTTTGCTACCCCACATCATGAACAAATGTAGTGAAATTAGATAACTCTGTCCTGAAAGGTAGTTATGAGCCTAAACTGAAATTTGTGAATGTAGCCTCATAACTTTAATTTTCAATATTTTGACCCCAAATTTCCAACATAGCCATTTTTTACAGCACCTTATGAATGTGATGGCTATTATTTTATAACTCTTAGCCAAACTGTGTTTTTGCAACCTGAAAGGCGATTTCACAGTCCCTTCATGAAATCACCATTCAGGCAGGAGCTCAAATTTTTCTCTGCCCTTGTTCACGAGGTGAGGTCATAAGAAAGCTATGTTGAAAATTTGGGCCAAAAATATTAAATACAATAAAGTCATGAGGCTACACTAAAATTTATGAATGCTGGCTCATAGCTTTGGTAATTTTCAATATATTGACACCAAATTTTCAACATAGCCGTTTCTTCATAGCACCTCATGAATGTGACAGCTGTCATTTTTCAAATCCTGGCCAAAATGTGTTTGTGTGTCCTGAAAGGTGATTTCACAGTCCCTGAATGAAATCACCTTTCAGGCAGGAGTCAAACATTTTCTCTGCACTTGTTCACGAGGCGGGGTAATAAGAAGGCTATGTTGAAAGTTTGGGGTGAAAATATTAAAAAAACAACAAAGTTATTAGCTTACATTGAAATTTATGACAGCAGGCTTGTAACTTTGATCATTTTTAATATTTTTACTCCAAATGTACAACATAGCAATTTCTTCACAGCACCTTATACATGTGACAGCTGTCATTTTTCAAACTGGCCAAAATCTGTTTTCACACTTGCAGCACAAAATCACTTTTTTGGCAGGATTTCAAAATGTTCTCCACCCTTGTTCATGAAGTGGGCTCATAAGAAGGCTACATGGGGTCATAAGATGGCTATTTTGAAAATCTGGGGTACAAATACGAGAAAACAACAATGTCATGAGTATACATTGCAATTTTTCAAAGGATGCTCATAATTGTGATCATTTTCAATATTTTGACCCCAGCTTTTACACATAGCCATTTTTTTTGAAACCATCTCATGACTGTGACAGCTGTCATTTCTCAAATCCTATCCAAAATGTGTTTTGTGGTGCAAACTGATGTTTCAGCCATTGTTTTACAAATGACATCTGTCATGCTCAGAAGGAGTGGTCATAAAAAGATTATAGTACATGGTTAGGGCGAATTATGAATAGAAAGCTGTGGCTTTCAAATCTTGTTGTAGGATGGTTCAAAGGTCAAAAAAGTTGTTGTACTATCGTTCTGATGTCACATCGATAGTGCAACAACTTTTCAGACTTGCTCTACCACCTGATTGGGTGATTCAGTGTGGGGATTCAAATAATACAGGATAAAATGGTGTCATCACTTTGCAAGCGGTCAGGCGAGCATTTTTATCAGCACAGTTTGGACACCGACTATCTATTTTCAGTGTGTTTTTTTATTTACTGGAACAGTTATGGAGGTTGGAGCAGAGCAGAACTGAAGTGGGGAGAACTGCTAACTTCTGGGGCAGGACTGCATCAAGGAGGACTGGAATCTTCAGGTACGGGAGTGGAGCGAATGTCAAAATACCGTGGACTGATGCGGGAGTGTGAACTACAATGTATGAATCTTCTGAAATTACTCTTTAAACATTTTGAGTCACCATATACTATATAAAATAGTGAATGGTTGACCATCCACAACTAAATCCATGTTTCCATTGAGGGAGTTGATGACAGCATAGAGACCTCTCCAGCTTTGCTCTCGAGGTCTCTATGACACCATTGACTCCCTCAATGGAAACACAGCCTTGTTGTGGATGGTCAACCATCCACTATTCTATATATGTTGAAAATTTGGGGGACAAATGTGAAAAACCAAGTAAGTTATGAGGAAAATAATTATTCAAACATTCACTCATAACATAGTTTTTTGCATATTTTGGCCCCTAATGTTCAACATACCTCTTGTGTTACCCTACCTCCTAAAAATGGCAGGTATCATTTTTTCAAATCACCTCCAAAATCTCATGCAACAGTTGCACAGTGAAATCAACTTTCAGATGGGATTTTGAAAATTCCACCTGTCTTGATCATAACATCGGGTTATAAAAAAAATTGTTGGATATTTGAGGTCAAAATGTGGGACCCACTGAAAAGTAGATATTGGCTCTCAGCTGGCCTATCCAGGGTAATTACAATCTAACAATGTGTCAAAGCAGGACACCACTGAAAATGAGATATTGTAACTCATCTGCTGTGTTCTGGGTAAATATACAGTACAAATGTGTACAAGCAAGACCCGGTAATATTTGCAAGTCAAAGGTTCAGCGTGTACGTACAGATGCAAGTACTGAAACTGGGTTGTAGCTACAACATACATTATGAACATCATTTATGATATTATTTTTAGGCTAGGTAGGTCATTATTTGTAAACCATTGCTAAAGATTAATACTCTGGGAATGAGTGGCAACTGGAACACAAGCATCTCCTCTACCAGGACTGCTCAGAGATGTTATTTAGCTTCAACATACTGTAAGTCACAAAGTTCGCTACAAAGCATCTAGTAGTGAAAATCTGACATTAAACCGGGGTTATTTTACAGGCCACCTTATAGCAACACTCAAAACACTGATTTATTGTTCAAACAAATTGCGGAATTGTCAGAGGATAGTGACACACTTGTTATGGGAGATCTAAACATGCCTGATATTGACTGGATGACAGGAAAGGCTACTGGTGCACAGGAACTGAAGCTCCTAACCCTACTAGCCTCACTGGCTCTAAAGCAACTCATATCTCACCCTACCGCGGGGAGGAATATTTTCGGTGTAATAATAACTAATGTACCTACCAACATTCAGGACATTATTGTCAATGTGCCTCTGGGTAACAGCAACCACAACAGCATATGGTTTGATATAAATAGGAAAACAATCACCAAGGGGGTAACTGCCTTTAGAAACTACCACGGAACAAATGTTGCTGCTACTAAAGAGGGACTAGCAAGGATGGACCTGAGAGGTAAGATGGCCCACCTGAACACTGAGGGTTCCTGAAATCTGCTGGTCAATACTGTCAAATCACTTGAGGATAAATATGTCCTTGATAAGACAGGGTACAATAGCAGAGGTAAGAAACCACTGTGGTTTATCTCCAGGATTAAGAAACTAATAACATTAAAAAAGCATTGCTATGTTGTTATGAAAAAGAATTGATCAACAATATAAATCTGCTTTGAGGCAGTTAAAAAGAGCTATAAGCAAAGGGAGAATGGGTACAGAATTTAAACTAGCTCATACCAAAAATAACCACAGGCTTTTTACTCCTATATTAACAGGACTAGGGATACCTACTAGAGTCACTGGCCTGCTAATACACGATGAAGTGATATACAGTAGCTCTGAGGGCATGGTTAGGGTACTCAATGAATACTTTTGTTCAGTACATAACCCTACTAAGAAGGCCAAGGTCTGCACATCACGGGTTTAGTTGGTAACAATTTAAGTAGCACTGTCTAATGTGAGTCCATTATGAAAAATTGTCAGCACTGGATGATAACAAGTCAGCAAGTCCTGATGGACTCCATCCAAGATTGTTGAGAGAGTTGACTAGGGAATTGGCACCCATAATATCTGACACTGGAAATATATTCTTGAAAGAAAGTTGTGTACTACTTGATTGATGAAGGGAGGCGGTAGTCCCCATATATAGCAAGTTCAGGTCAGAGCCAACAGGACTGCATTGGTACGCTAAGAAGCTTGAGAGATATCTATGATGTTCTAAAAGGTGGTATGCATGTTCTAAAAGTTGTTGTGCACATTATGTAATTAATATTCAGCAACACTCTGCTATTTGCCATCTGACTGGACCAAACAGCGCTGTTCACAAACAAATTCAACTAACAAGGTAGCGTTGCTTACAGAGCAATTCCCAGAGACGGTTTGGGCACAGACTGCCATAGTAATTTGACCGCTACTGTTTTCCAAAATCAACTGCTTCTGCGAATTTCTGGAGAGTCAGGAGTGAAGCGAGACCTCACTGATGGGCCTCCCAGCAGAATGAGCTGGCAGCAGCAGGAGGGAACATGAACAGAAGGCATGAAACCTTGTGAAACTTTAAACTTTCAGAAATGTAACTTTTTTTTTTCAATCTTAGGGAACCATAGCATCTGGGCAACCATACACAGTAAGGTCACAATGATAATGAGGTACAAGAAGAAATAGGATTAAATATGGCAGCAACCAGGTAATGTATTGCTGTAAATTTCTTCTAATACTACCCAGAAGAAAACCCTTGTAATGAATAAATGGAAAAAGGAAAAAATAGAAATAAATACTAACCAACTTCTTTAAACAAATTAATACCATTTTATGCTTTCTATTTTTGGCAGTACTACAGTAGATTAGCTTTTTCAGGTAGCAAATCCAGACTCCTCCCCTGAAAAATAAAACAAACTTTTTAACACCTCCAGTAAAACACAATGTCAGCTCTGTCATACCAGGAAACAGTTCTGTCCCACCCAACACAAAAAAATGAATCTGAAGCTTTTTATTACATTAACTGAATTTATAAAATGGCATGAGAAAATCTAGACATCTCATTGGCCAAGAGACATCAGCTAACCTTACATTAAGTTTCTATATACGCACAGTCATCCTGGTCCTAAACCACATCTCATAATAAGCAAATCAGTCATCCTACAACCAGAACTATCTTCCATCAGTGTCCCTAGATCCAGAACTGATTTTTCATCACAAATGTGGCTGTAACCTTTACAATGTAAAAACCTTCAACTGGGTCCTAAAAATAAAACTACCTTAAATAAAAAATAAAATAAATTAATTAAATGTTTTTTCCTCGATCATCACAATCTGCTTACACACATAAACAAATTAGAAACAATAAGTATTGTTTATAGTTTTCATTACAACCGTTTCTTTGCTGACAGTGAAAAATCTCCCTTCCATTTTCACCTGCTCATCAGGGAAATCTCTTCTGCTTTCACTGACAGTGAGATAATTGAGTTTGTGGCTTTAGAAAAGGCCTTTGTGTGTGTGTATACAGTATGTTAGAAGAGAAACATTCTGCCAGTGAAACTGAGCAGAATTTTGAATCCCTGTATTCCATAGTAAACATTCCATTTCTTTGATGTGGGGAAACATAGAGAAAAAAACACAGAATGAGAAAAGTAAGCAATAATACTATATAAACAAAGGGAAAAGGTGGTAAATGATTCACCCTGCAGTTTATCTTTTAGGACAGAGCGAACAGTTCATGATGCTGTCAGTGAGTTTGGCAGTTTTGAACCACACTCGTGCCTGCAGCATCGGGAAACTAAGATGCCTCTGTTATGGCTTCCTTTTAGTTTTGTCTACAGAGTGAGGAGAATGAAATAAAGTAAGGGGGTTATGCCTCATACTTAGAATGAGGAAAACAGCATTTGTGAATTGTTGGGCTAGCAGGAGAATATGAAGCTTAAGTGAGTAGGGAAGCACACACTGTATAACACTACTTTAATTTAGCACCAATAGGGGGAAGGACTATTTTATGTTAAAAGCAGATTTACTTACATTTGTACTTTTTTTTTTTCAAATTTCTCTTTTTATTCCACTTGTCCATCGTCAATATCCACCTGGTCAAGGTGCCTTCAAGCTTCCACCTTACCCCACCATACTCCACTTCGAAACCCCCAACTTGCCCCCCCGGAGGGTAGGGTCGTGGCACTGGCCAGGTGCCACGATCAATGTAGCTATCTTTGGGGAGCCAGTTGGGAGGCTAATCTGAAGCCGAAGGCAGGCTTCACAGAGGCGGCAGACTTGCAGGGATGCCTTTTTCCCATGTACAGGGAGGCTGGGACATGCAATGAAGTCCAGCATCTGCCCCACCCCCTTGGAACTGCTACGCACCGGTAGCTTGCGGTGCCCCTGGCCTCTGCCAGGGGTCCATCAAGCACCGGATGGGAACCCATCCCTCATCCCACAGAAAGAGAGCAGTCCACTGGATGCTCAGTCCTTTTCCTCCCCGGCTGGCCCTCCAGCGACCCAAGTCCATTCCCAAACCCAGGTCATTAGCGTCGCAAGCAGAAATCCAACTGCTGTGCCGATGAGCCGGCCGTACATTTTTACTTATTTAAAAATGTGTTTTTTAAAATAAAAAAACTGCTTCTAAAAATAAATGGGCCATTTTATAAGCACAATAATACACTCCAGTGTTGTGCATTACGGTGTGATAACCGCACTCCTAGGGATGACCAGCACTTGGCCTTCAGCCTCGTGCCTAACTACGCCCCTAGGAGTGCAGTTATCACACTGTACTGCACACTTCATCATGTCCTATTGCTTCCATATACTGAACTTACCAGGTGCAACTGATCCTTTCCACCATGAAATGTAAATTCAAAGGGGACATGCCGGAAGTTACCTGATCAAAGTAAGCTTTCTTCAATTATTATTCATGAGCTTGCAAATTGTTAATTAATTCATATAACTACCCTTGCTGAAAGGTTTATACATTTTTTTATTTTTGGTAACCGGTTAAGGCCCCCTAGGCACAAGTGCCTGTTTTCAGGGGTGACCTGGGAGCACTGGGCGGTTAAGTGACTTGCTTAGAGTCACACAGTATGCAAGTGGAGGTTGTGAGAATCAGACCCAGGTCTGGTCTGCTGGATGTACCAAGCTTGTTCACAGCTCATCACTCTAACCTCTAAGCTATACTGCCAGCCATAAGGGCTAAAAAGACAGTAGCAGTTCTAGTCACATCCTATAGACCAAATTGCAAAATCCATACATACATTTTTTTATGATAACCAAAGAAACACCAGACATTATAATTGGAAACAGAATTTCATTTTTTCCTTATAGGTTTTTCTCATCTGTGGGATACCTGGGGCACTTTATCAGCCCTGCCCCCATCCCCACAGACCATCAATTACCTTCCCTACTACCTACTTTATGGTCAGCACCCTCATGGATTCCTCTGCCACAGTGGGGTCAGGGGAGGGAGGGCCATCCTGTCCCCCTGAAACACAATCTAGTTGGGATAGTGGTGGTCTGGTTGACAGTGTGAGTATGCGGACAGATGTACAGGGCTTCACTAAGTCCCAGCTCTCATTTTCTGCTTTCTCCCATCCTTATTGCAGGTGATGTGAAGCAAGTGTTTGGAGGCAGGTACACATCACCAGGACACAGCACCTACTTCCCATGCCACCCTAGCCTGCACTATTACCAGGCCTCTACCTGGTGGCAGTGAAAGGCCTGCAAGTAAGCCCTCCCTCCCTCACCTACAGATTGGCAACCGGAGTCCACTTCTGAACTGGGATCACCAGTGTTGAGCAAAGTGTGGCATTCAGCACCTCAACCCTCAGCATCACCAAGCTGGCTAGAGTGTCATTTGTAATTTGCTTATGTGTGTGAGGTTAGGATCATGAGAGGAAATGAGACTGAATTATTTTATTTTTATAGTGGAGATCGTGAGAAGAAATAAGAGTAAATTATTTTATTTATTTTTCTTTTTTACTTATCAAGGCCTAGTTGAAGGTTTTCAGTGATTGAAGGTGTTAGGGCATGTTTCTGCTAACAATCAGTGACGTCACTCATTAATTCTATATGTGACTTGCCGAAATTCTAAATCCTACTACCTGAACTTGTTCCATCAGTGCATTTGTGGGGGATTAATTTATGGGACTCAGAATATAGTTAACCTTTCAAGTAGCAGGACATTGCCAACCAATTTTATAACTCAGATTTAAACTCCTAGAAACATCTTCCTCTAAGAAGCAGAGTGGCTCAAAGAACAGAGATAATGGTGTGTTGTAGCTCTGAATAAAAATTTTTTATCTGCCACCTAAACTCTTTTAGTGTATACCATTTTTTTATTTGATAGTGATTTTGTGCCTGAATGGCAGCACCTACTTCATGAGAGATCACTGGGTTTTGTGCCTCAGGGATGAAACACATGTCTGTGTCTTATGTCCTCAGCCATTGCAGACTGTGTGAGAGCCACTTTGACACCATGCACTCATGCTTAAAGCAGAACCAATCTAAATTTCCGTGGTGATTTGCATTAATTAGGTACAGTGGCCCAGATATTCAAACTGCGCCAGTTTGTGGTGCAAGCCTGTGCGCCGCTCAAAATAGTTGCGCAGAGGTGTGGCCAGGGCAATATTTAATGGAGTTACGCTATGGTACAACTGCTGTGAATATCACCCCTGGCCACCCCCACTGTGCATGGCGCAGTGGAACTGCGCCAGCGTAAGTGATCAGAGTGGAGCATTGAGATGCGGTGGCGCAAGTTCCATTGCGCATGCACAGCACCTGCGATGTTCAAAGGGTGACATGCAAATGGGGCTATAATTTATGCAAGGTGCACGGGGGGCCATTTGCATCTGATTACAGCCCCATTTGCATGCCATTAGCATGCAGGTGCACCGATCCCCAACGACTTGTGCCTGGCCTCTGACAGGCAGCAGCCATCGGGGACCAACGCCCCCCTGCAGCCCAATCGCGGGACGTCCCGTAAGGGACAATGAATGTCTCCTATCCCTGGTGGTCCAGTGGACCGCGATTAGCCCAATCACAGGCATAACAGTATCTCCCCCCCGATTAGCCCGATCATGGGCATAACTGCTTAACACCCGGGTAGCCCGATTGCTGGCATAACAGTATTTCCCCGATTAGCCCGATCACGGGCAAAACAAGTAACACCCCGATTAGCCCGATCATGGGCATTACAGCATCCCCGGTAGCCCAATTGCGGGCATAACTGTAACACCCCGAGTAGCCTGATCACGGGCTAACAGTATTCCCCGATTAGCCAGATCGTGGGCATAACAATACACCCAGTAGCCCGATCGCGGGCAGCAACTGTAACACCCCTGATTAGCCCAATCGCGGGCATAACAGTATTCCCCTCCCGAGTAGCCCGATCCTGGGCATAACAGTAACACACCCCACCGAGTAGCCCGATACAAGGCATAACTGTAACACACCCCATTAGCCGGATCTGGCATCAGTATCCCAAAGTCTAATATCCTTGGTGGTCCAGTGGATCGCGATGGAACCCGATCATGGCAGTATTCATTCCCCCTGTTCGACTTTGTGATCTGGTGATTTTCACCCACTCGAGTTTTCATCATTTCGTTTTCATCAGCCGGCGGGCAGCAGCACCCCATGAATTCATTCATACATATCGGACCGACTAATACGGTATTATGCAGGCCCATTGGCTCATGCCTGAACCAATGGGGCGTGCCATACCAAGCTGTCAGTCAGCGGGTGGATGGGTGGCAGGGGTGGGTGCTGCTGCCTGCCGGCTGATGGAGGAGCGGGTGGTGGGCTCTGTGGTGGTGGGTGGGGTTCCACCAGATCACCAGGGATTTTGACTTGGGGTGAGGAATGCTACCACGCATTGCCTCTGTGTGGTCCACTGGACCACCAGGATATTGACTTGGGAGGGGATACTGGATGCCCGTGATTGGGCTAATGGGGGGTTACAGTTATGGCTGAAATTGGGCTACTGGGGAATACTGTTATGCCCACGATCGGGCTACTGGGGAATACTGTTATGCCCGGATCAGGCTACTCGGGATACTCGTTATGCCCACATCGGCCATTTGGGGGTTACAGTTATGCCCGTGATTGGGCTAATGGGGGTGTTAGTTATGCCCATGATCGGGCTACTCAGGGGGTGTTACAGTTATGCCCACGATCGGGCTACCCAGGGGGTGTTACAGTTATGCCCACGATCAGGCTACCGGGGAATACTGTTATGCCTGTGATCAGGCTACTCGGGGGGGAATACTGTTATGCCCATGATCGGGCTACTGGGAGGGTGTTACAGTTATGCCCGCGATCAGGCTAATGGGGGAGAATACTGTTATGCCCACGATCGGGCTAATCGCGGTCCACTGGACCACCGGGGATATTGGACTTGGGGGGGATACTGAGGCCCGCGATAGGGACATGGCGAGGTGCCGCCAGGTGCGGCGGGAACAGGTGATGGCCACCCCCAGGTGGCAGCTGCTGTGTTGCACCCTGCAATGCGGCAGCTCACCTGTGGGTGGCCCACGACTTGTTCCTTTTTTTTAGGTGTAACTTTGTGCAGGCGCAGGTAGGGGATGCGCCTGCATAACTCTGCATGGCCTGGGCTGAATATCGGGCTGTGCAGTTTATGCATGGGCACACCTCCCCCCACCTGTGCCTTCATATATTACTGATGTGCCCCGGCACATCGGGATTTGTGCGGCGCACTTTTCCCTTTTAAATATCGCACCAGGATGCATCAGTGGGTTGTGCATAGCGCAAAACCATTGCGCCATGCGCAACCCTTTTGAATATCTGGGCCAGTATGCGTGATTTTATATTGCTTTGAAACCTCACTTTTTGCCAATGTCCTTTTCAGGCAATCCTCGACTCAATGCTTTTGTGCTGAGATTTCTTTTTCTTCTTAGCTTCATATTAGGAGGAAAAGCCAGATGCTGATCAACAGCGGAGTTCAGTGAGGAGGACAGACCAACTTAGCAATTTTGGCTTAATTGTATTTATGGTAGGTATGCCATTCTTGTCAGACCATTGCTTTTGGGCAAATTCAGTATTTGATTTTAAACTGTGGAAAAGTGGTACCTCAGAAGCACTGCTTTCAGTTTTCTCTTTGCCATTCTGCAGTTCCATTCCTTCAGTGGACCACGCAGTTGGAAAGAGTGGAGTCAGGAGAGAATGGAGAGCTCAAAGGGGCCATCAGGAGTGCCAACAACAGAAATAAACTCTAGCCAGAGCTGATAGGACTGTGAAGAGCTACCAAGTGAGCAAAGTTACAAATGTGAGTAGAAATTATGCAACACCCAGGTGTAACTTGGCCATTCAGCTTATAGCTTATGTAGTTCTTAAAAGCACATGAATCAGAATCTGGTAGACATGAACCTGTTTAGGAGAAATGAAAATCAACTTCTATGACTCAAACAATCTACTTTCAGCTGTGCAAAACAATTGAATTAAGGACTATGTTATCAACTGGTGGATACATCACATCATTATGCATTGATTAATAAAAACATTTATTAATTTAGTGTTTTATTGTTTTTCACAACTTGGTCTCTTTTATTACCACAAAAATGCACTGCACAGCAAGGACTGTTGTGGGATTAACCCCTTTCCTATGTGGCACACACACACACACACACACACACACTTACTGTCTTCAGAGCATGTAACAGTTGAGTCTCTGTCTGTGTCTGTCTGGAAGCTGTTTCCATGTTGGGGTCCCATTTAAAGCCAAATGGCCAAGGAGCTAATGAGTTAACCCTTAGGCTGCTGAAAGAACTAGAATGAATCTATTTGAGCTGGACAGACCGCAGCTTTCAAAAGTTTTTATTTGTATGTTTATATCTTGAGTTTGTTTCTATCCCCTCCCTTCAGATGCCTTTAAGACAGAGAAGCAGCATGCTTACAGAGTATAGTTGAGTCTCAGGCACACTCTCACAGCTGAGTTCAGGATGCACTTGCGAGACCTGGCAAGCTGTGAAGCAGAGATGTTAAACAGCAGCATGCTTGCAGAGTGTAGCTGAATCTCAGGCAGCAAAGATGTTAAACAGCAGAGTGCTTAAAGAGTGTAGTTGAGTGTCAGACACAGTCTCACAGCCAAGTTCAGAATGCACTTGCAAAACACCGGCAAGCCATGGAGTAGAGATGTTATACAGCAGCGTGTTTGCAGAGTGTAGTTGAGTCTCAGTCAGCAAAGATGTTAAACAGCAGAGTGTTTGCAGAGTGTAGTTGAGTGTCAGGCATAGTCTCACAGCCGAGTTCAGAATGCACTTGCAAGACACTGGCAAGTCATGGAGTAGAGATGTTATACAGCAGCATGTTTGCAGTGTGTAGTTGAGTCTCAGGCACAGTCTCACAGCTGAGTTCAGGATGCACTTCAGCAGATGTTCTTGCTGGGAGGGCTATAAATCAGTAGTGCGGCTCTTATTCCATAGTGACCAGTCATAGTGGAGGGTTTCAAGCTCCGTTGGGCATTTGGAAGGATACTTCCAAATGTCAAATGGAAGGTTCCATGATCAGCCATTTTTAGAGCTACAATCCAATCACAATAGGGCTGTAGGCTCTGCCTACAGTCCTAACCAGGAGGTAATTGGAGATCACGGTAAGGAGGCACATGATTTGCCAGAGATCTGAAGGAAGGAAGCTGGCCAAGATTCACACAGTGGATAAATTTACCCTGAGTGGGCGTGGAAGTGTTGCAGGAATTATACAACTTTCATTTGACTGACATTTGATGAGTTAAAGATCATGTGCAATGGTTCTTACATATTTTTAATAAAAGCTTAAAAAGCTGCAGTTCAAGTCATTGTGTCATGATTAGTGTTTCCTGAAAATTTCATGCTGTTTGATTTTGTGGTTTTCTTTAAATAAGCATTTGTTAACTTGTTCTGTAGTGGCTTAAAACAGTGGAGTTATTTCAGTCCTCTCAGTCAAACTTAGAGTGCAATGACATCATTTTGGAGTAGCTTGCTGTTTCAGATTCCCAATCAGGACAGCACTGTGTGGAGTTTATGATTTGCTGAGCTCTCCATGTTTCTTACAAACCCAGTGTCTGGTTTGTGTTTAGATAGATCAGCTTAAAATATATAATTTTCTTCCTTTAAAAAGCTGATCATTTTGGTTTCAATGCTGAACTGAAGTAGTGGAAATCTTTTTCTGTGAGAAATTAGCTTGTCTGTATCACAGCTCTGTTCTTTCTAATCAAACCTCATTTTTTTTTCTAACTATATAACAAAGGGCTGTTTAATGAATATAAACAAATCTAAATGCTGTTCATTCGCAGAAAGTTTGTTTTTGATGTAGTCTTCATAAATACAGTCATGTAAGAACATTTTTTTTCATGCCAGATTGACATACAGGTGCTTGTCACACTGCTACAGTATTTCAAGCACATGTACTGGCAGAACTGACAAATATCAGTTCCTTGGCAGTTTCTGTGTGCAAATACATCATGTATGTGTATAACTAAAAACACTATGCGGCATCCTGATGCACCATATCTCTACCCCACAGTCGAGGCAGCTGCAGTCTACTGCCACCAGTCCCCTGCTCCACAAGCCTTCTGCTCCACATTTGAGGCTGCTGCAACCTGCTGCTCACTGTCTTCTCCCACACTGTCAGGGATTGTGCACCCTACTGCCTCCATCCCCTGCCTAAAGAATCAGGACTACTGTCCCCTGCTGCTTCCTGCCCAAATAGTTGGGATTGCTGCACCCTGCTGCCCTCTGTCCCCCACCCTCACAGTTAGGGATGCTGCACCAGTTGCCCCATTCCTGTCTCCACATTTAGGGCTGCTGTGCTGTGCTAAGCCCTAGAGTGCCAGGTTCCCTGCCTCCACAGCTGGGGCTGCTGCACCATGCTGCCCTAGCACCAGAGGTGGGGCTTTTGCTGCACCCTGCTACCCACTTCCATTGCCCCAAATGATCAGGGCTGCTGCACCACATGTACCCAATCTCACAGTCAGGGCTGTTGTACCCTGATGCTCCATGTGTCCTACCCCGCAGTTGAGGATTCTGCACCATGATGTCTTCTATCCTCTGTCACCACTGACAGGGTTGCTGCACCCTGCTCCTTTCTATGCAGTTGGGGTTGCTGTGGCCTAGAGCCCCATGCCTCTGCAGTTAGGGCTGCTGCACCATGCTGCCACTTGCCACAAGATTCAGGGCATTTGCTGCACCATGTTGTATGCCTCTACAGTTGAGGCAGTTGCATCCTGCTGTCTCCCTGCCACCAGAATCAAATCCTTTGCTACACCCTGCTGAGACAGGAATAGGGGGCAACATGTGCAGTATCCCTGACTGTGAGGGTGTGAGAGAAAGAGAGAGAGAGAGAGAGAGAGGGTAGCAGGATGCAGCAACCCCAGCTGTTCAAGAAGGGTGCAGCACAAGAGTAAGGGAATTTGCTGCACCCTGTCCCCTGCCTGTGGAGGCAAGGGACTCTGTGGTGCAGGAGGGTACAATGCTGGCAGGGGACAAAAGACAGCATGGTGCAGAAGCCCTGACTGTGGAGCAGGACACAGGTGGATATCAGGGTACAGCAGCCCTGACAATAGCACAGGATACACATTGTGCAGCAGCCCAGACCATTTGGGGCAATGGAAGTGTGTAGCAGGGTTCAGCAGCTCCAACTGTGAATGCAGGCAGCATGAGGCTCTAGGGTGTAACACAGCACAGCAGCCCTGACTGTGGATATTGGAACAGGGGGAAACAGGGTGCCGTGGCTCTGACTGTGGGTGTGGGGACAGAGGGAAGCAGGGTGCAGCAGCCCTGAATGTTCAGGCATGAGATAGGGGTGGCAACATGATACAGCAGCCCAAACTGTGGGACAGGGTGCAGCAGCCATGCCTGTTTGGGACAAGGGATGTGGGGAGCATGGTGTAGCAAAGGATTTGACTCTGGTGGCAGAGGGACAGCAGGATGCAATTGCCTCAACTGTGGAGGCATACAACAGGGTGCAGCAAATGCCCTGAATCTTGTGGCAAGTGGCAGCGTGGTGCAGCAGCCCTAACTGCATAGGCAGAGGGCTCTAGATCACAGCAGGCCATAGCAACCCCAACTGTGTAGAAAGGAGCAGGGTGCAGCAGCCCTGCCTCTGGTGATAAGGGATAGAGAACAGCATGGTACAGAAGCCTCAGCTGTGATGCAGAACACAGGGGACATCAGGGTACAGCAGCCCTGACTGTGAGATGGGGTACACATGGTGCAGTTGCCCTGACCCTTTGGGGCAATGAAAGTGAATAGCAGGGTGTAGCAAAAGCCCCACTTCTGGTGGCTAGGGCAGTATGGTACAGCAGCCCCAGCTGTGGAGGCAGGGAATGTGGCACTCTAGGGCTTAGCGCAGCACAACTGTGAGGCAGAGATATGGTGCATCAGGATGCCACAGAGTGCTTCTAGTTATACCTAACATAATGTATTTTCACACAGAAACCACCAAAGAACTACTGAAATTTGTGAGTTCTGACAGGTGCCTGTCACACTCTGCTACAGTATTTCAAGCACATGTACTGTTTGTCAATCTGACATGAAAAAAAATGTTCTTACATGAAATCTATTTATGGAGGCTTCATCAAAGACAAACTGTTTCTGTGAATGAACAAAATTTAGATTTATTTTATATTCATTTATTAGCCCGTTGTTATATAGTTAGAAAAACAGTCTGAGTTTAGAGTAGAAAGAACTGAGAGCTGTGATACAGACAAGCTAATTTCTGACAAAAATGTCCACTACTTCAATTCAGCATTGAAATTAAAATGATCAGCTTTTTATGAGATAATGTTATATTTTAAGCTGATCTATCTAAATACAAGTCAGAGACTGTGTTTGTAAGAAACTTGGAGAGCTCAGCAAACCATTAACTCTACAAACTACTGCTCTGATTAGGAATCTGAAACAGAAAGCTACTACAAAATGATGTCATCGCTCTTTAAGTTTGCCGGAGAGGAGAGAAATAACTCCACTGTTTTCAGCCACTGTAGAGCAAGTTAACAAATGCTGATTTAAATAAAACCACAAAACCAAACAGCATGAAATTTTCAGGAAACACTACTCATGCCATAGGGACTTGAATTTTAGCTTTTCAGGCTTTTATAAAAAATATGTAAAAACTGTTGCACATGATCTTTAAGTTTGAGGACTACAACTAAGACTATATAATTTCTCAAAAATCATAAGTCCATGTTAATTTTATCAGTTATACACATGTACTGTATGCTTATATTTTACAGGAAGTAAACCAACCTTTTTAAACAAGGAAAGATTTGGCACAGTTATATTGGAGAGAGTCAGCTTTTTATATGAAAGTGTAAAATCTTTTAACATGCTGATTTATTTTAATTTTATGTGGCATTAGATGAGAAACATTTTTAAACAAGGTTAATAAACTTATTTCCTTTCAATGTAGACTGTTGGAGTGATGTCACAAGCACTTTTAGATATAAACTGGAGTGTCTTCTTAAGTAAGGTTGTTGCCAAGAAGCAGCTTATGAGCAGTCATCAGAAGTTAAAGAGAGAGCATACATCTGAGACCACTGATTTTTGATATTTTGCCATAAACTGTAAAACGTTCAGTTGTCTTTATTTGAGTTGGTAAAAAAAATTCCAGAAGAAGTTTGGTAACACAGGTATCAGATTTCAAACAATGTGAGGGGCCTTGTGTTACTGGCAGTGATGCCAAGGAAAAAAAGCTCATTAGGAAACCTTGCATTGAATTCACAATTAAGTGAAATTTCAGTGAAAAGAATAAATATACGCTGAACTAAATTGCATGTATAATAACTATCTTAGTAAAGGTGGTAGAGAGCAGTCAAACTGATTTCAATTGTGGTGGTTCTGGTTCCCCTGCTTCTGCCATTTCCATTTTATTTGTTTGCTGGATCAGGTTACTGAAGTTGAATTTGCACTAGTGTTGCTCGAATAGTGCATTTGTGGATCCTACCACTATCTGTCAGATAGTGCTGGTATCCTGGCTTGGATCCTACCAGATATCTTGTCAAAGACAGGTGCAGGATCCAGGGTCAGATAGTGATGGATCCTAGTTAGGACCTAGGTATCCTAGTTAAGATCCACAGATCCTAGGGCAGATAGTTATGATCCGGGGCCAGGTAGTGATGGATCCTGGTTAGGATCTAGGTATCCTAGTTAAGATCCACAGATCCTAGGGCAGATAGTTATGATCCGGGGCCAGATAGTGATGGATCCTGGTTAGGATCTAGGTATCCTAGTTAAGATCCACAGATCCTAGGGCAGATAGTTATGATCCGGGGCCAGATAGTGATGGATCCTGGTTAGGATCTAGGTATCCTAGTTAAGATCCACAGATCCTAGGGCAGATAGTTATGATCCGGGGCCAGGTAGTGATGGATCCTGGTTAGGATCTAGGTATCCTAGTTAAGATCCACAGATCCTAGGGCAGATAGTTATGATCCGGGGCCAGGTAGTGATGGATCCTGGTTAGGATCTAGGTATCCTAGTTAAGATCCACAGATCCTAGGGCAGATAGTTATGATCCGGGGCCAGATAGTGATGGATCCTGGTTAGGATCTAGGTATCCTAGTTAAGATCCACAGATCCTAGGGCAGATAGTTAAGATCCGGGGTCAGATAGTGATGGATCCTGGTTAGGATCTAGGTATCCTAGCTAAGATCCACAGATCCTAGGGCAGATAGTTATGATCCAGGGCCAGATAGTGATGGATCCTGGTTAGGATCTAGGTATCCTAGTTAAGATCCACAGATCCTAGGGCAGATAGTTATGAACCGGGGCCAGATAGTGATGGATCCTAGTTAGGATCTAGGTATCCTAGTTAAGATCCACAGATCCTAGAGCAGATAGTTAGGATCCAGGGCCAGACAGTGATGGATCCTGGTTAGGATCCAATGGCCAGATCCACAGGCAGATAGTGGAAGTACATAGATACATAGATACATAGACAGTGTCAGCAGATAAGGGCCTATGGCCCACCCAGTCTGCCCATTTGAGCTTGTAAGTTCAGTTTGTTTTCCTAGAAGTCTGTTGCCCCTAACCCCCGACCTCCAGAATTCCTTTATGTCTATCCCATGCATTCTTAAATCCTGTGATTGTTTCAGCCCCCACCACTTCCTCTGGCAGGGTGTTCCACTTGTCCACCACCCATTCTGTGAAGAAATTCTTTCTCATGTTTCCTCTGAATCGTCCTCCTCCAACTTCATCCCATGCCCTCTAGTCCTGAAACATCTTTTCACTTAAAAATAGTGTTTTCCTGCACCTGCTCCTCCCTGTAAGATACTTGTATGTCTCTATCATATCGCCTCTCCCTCCTCTCCTCCAGGGAGTACATGTTCAGTTCCTTCAACCTGTCTTCATAGGACTTGTGATGCAATCCATGCACCATCTTTGTTGCCCTCCTCTGAACCTTCTCCACCCTGTCTATGTCCCTACGTAGGTATGGTCTCCAGAACTGTACACTGTACTCCAGGTGGGGCCTCACTAGTGTCTTATATCTTATAAGTATCTGGCAGATCCACTATCCTGCAGCAAAGGGCAGGAATCTGTGGGTCCGGATTTGTCCGGATACATGTGAGCAACACTAATTTGCACTAGGTTGTTTAAAGCAAATTGTATTGCTTCTTTTCTTTTCTGACTTTGCTCATTTGTAACAAATTGGACAAGGCTTGCACCTTGGAAAACCTGCACAAGGACACCTGAATTGAAATGGCCCGGGAGAATGCAGCATAAATCAAGAAGCATATGCTGCAAACAGAAAAGAAGGGCTGAATGTAAGAATCACCATAGAAGCTGTTATGTAGCAGATCATCAGAATGCAGTGGGTGAGCTGTTACTCAGAAACACGCAAGGTGGAATAAACTTGAATTTTTTAGTTACCTTGCCTGTGCGACAAATTCGGTGGAAATTTTTAAGACTGAGCTATATTTACTGGGGTTATTTACTGTGGTAACCAGTGACTGCATTTTACTTTTTTTCTTCTGTAGCAGTAAGTTCTAGTTAAGAAACTGTGGTCAAAAAGAAAGCAAATTCTCTTGCCAAAACAGTGAAAGAAAAATATAAATCCAAGAAAAGAAAAACATCAATCAAGAGTATGAATAAGGAACAGAAAATGATTTCAAGTTATTTTATAATTCCAGAGAAAAAACAGCTCTGGTCAGTGGAAATAATGTGGTTATGATTATGATTAGAGGTGCTTTGATACCTACTGTAAATGCTCCTCACTCCCCAGTCAAGCAGGAGAGTCATTATTACCAGTCACCTTTGGTCACTCTTTACCACTAGAGATTACAGATTTTGAAAAGTCATGCCCAAATAAAGAAGTTACGCCTCTAATTCAACACCCCCCTCCCCCATTGAAATACATTGAATGGCATAACTGTTTCTTCAGTTCGCAGTCCAGCTTTGAAGAGTGAAGACTTGTCTGCGGTGCAGAGAGGATTACTGCATTGGACTCCAATGGGTAAGTAAGGGCTCGAGGGTGCTGGGTCATGGGCACTGAGTGGAAGGGTTGGGTTGGGGGACTGTAACGGTGCAAAAGACATCAGTGGATTGGTTTAAATGTTACAGGTTAAAGGGAAAAAAACAGGACCAAGATGCTGATCAACACTGGGGGATTGGGCACCCTCAGTGTCACTGTTATATTTCTTGGGGGGGGGGATAAACAGAGCACAGTACTAAAAGAAGCAGGCATGAAAGACGTCAAGGACATGGCTGTGTGCACTCCATACACAAAATATTAATGTCCACCATTCCTTGAATCCCAACTCTGTCAGTCCTGAGCCTCCTCACTCCCAGTCATTGTTAGGGACCAATCTAATGCTGGGGTCCACTTTCCTCCCCGAAGAGGAGAAGAGCTGTCCCACAGATGCCCGATCCTCTTCTCCACCCCAGCCAACCTTCTGATGCTACAGGCACATTCCCAAACCCAGGTCATCAGTGCTACAAGCGATAGCACTGCAGCTATGCTGGCAGGCCAACCAGTTGATCCTTATTTCATCACTGAATGTTTAAGCATGGAGCCAGATGAATAGGGAAGTAGAAGAGATTGGGAAGCCATTTCGCCAGAGTCAAATACAGTATGATCCCTTCCTTACCTAAGAAGCAGCAATAAAAATACTTTTGTTTTGGAGACAATGGACAGGGGTAAAATTGGATGGCTGCAGACACAAAGGCATTTACCCCCTGCATTGACCTGATTGTCCCAGACACTGGGAAGGGGTAAAATTGGATAGATGCAGTTACAAATATATTTCCCCCCTGCATCGATAGGATTGCCCCAAAACATGAGAGGCTTATTTTAAAACTGGGTCCTAAGTTTATGTAACAGTTTTCAGGATTTACAGTGGCTTGCATCCAAAAATGTCATATGCATCAATAAAACGAAGCATCTCTGTCATTTTTTGAATGCAAGATGTACCTCATTTTGCATGCAAACTAGGCACTCTGATAGATGGTCTAACAGTATGGATGGAAGTCTGCTTTAACAATATCAGCAGACAGATTAGGTCTGAGAATCCTTCCCCTTGAGCTAGAGAAAGTTAGATATTCACCAGGCGTTTATAGGATCAAGGCAATGAAATATGAATCTGAGGAGCCTCTGTTTGGTATCTCTCACTATTAAATTGAAAAAGTATGCAAAATTAGCAGTTTTGTATGTGCATACATATGTATTCATTTAAGTGCCAGCAGTCTGTCTACCACAGAACCTAACCTTGTCAGATCCAAGACACTAAGCGAGGTCGGGCCTTGTCAATAGTAAGATGGGAGACCTCCCATGTACATCAGGTGCTGCAGTAAGTGATACTAGTAGCTCTGCAGGGGGCACTTTCCTCTTGGTTAAAAGTAACATACCAATGCCCCAGCATGAGTGTTTGAAGTACACTGTGCTGTCTTTCCGATGAGACATTAACCAGAGGTCCTGTCTTGCTTTACTGATGGTTGTTCAGTGAATGTTCAAGACCCCGTGGCACTTGAAAAACAGTATGTGAATTTCCCAGGTGTCCTGAGCAAATTTCCCCTGTTAACAAAAATTACACCAAGAGCTTATCCTGATTCAGTTGCAGGCTCCCAGATCTACAGGGATTCCTGTATTTTGCAGGGAAATGGAGCCATCTACAAGGAAATTGTTCTCGTTGATTTGCATTGGTTATATGGGAAAGCAGTGCAATTTGACTTCCATAGAAAACAAGATATTGAAACCATAAAATGAAAATAGAAACATAGAAACATAGAAACATAGAATTTGACGGCAGATAAGGACCGCTTGGCCCACCCAGTCTGCCCATTTCCCTACCAACTGGATACGCTGCAGATCCTAGTTAACCAGCAGCCTACTTCTTCCTACCCCCACCCCCTAGAATTGCCTTATGACTGTCCCATGCATGCTTGAATTCCACCACTGATTTTGACTCCACAACCTCCTCCGGAAGGCCGTTCTATGCATCCACAACCCTCTCTGTGAAAAAATACTTCCTTAAATTACCTCTGAGCCACCCCCATCTTCAAATTGTGCCCTCTTGTTCTTGCACACCTCTTTTTTTGAAAGATGCTACCCTCTTGGACTTTGTTGATTCCCTTGAGGTACTTGAACGTTTCTATCATGTCCCCCTCCCTCCTTTCCTCGAGGCTATACATATTAAGCTCCTTTCGTCCTCTTCATATGTCTTCCGTGCAGACCCTGCACCATTTTAGCTGCCCTCCTGGACAGCTTCTATCCTGTCTATGTGTTTATGGAGATTGGGTCTCAGAACTGCACACAGTACTCCAGATGGGGTCTCACCAGCTGTCTGTACAGAGGGATAATAACTTCCTGTTTTCTACTGGTGATGCCTCTCCCTATGCATCCCAGTATCCCCCAGCCCTCCTTGCTGCCCTCTCACATTGCTTGCCCACCTTAGGTCATCTGATATGACTACCCCCAGGTCCCTTTCCATTTTTGTTGTTGTTAGTATCTCACCCCCCATTGTGTACTCTTCCCCTGGGTTTTGTTTCCCAGGTGCATTACCTGCACTTCTTAGCATTGAATCTAAGCTGTCATACATTTGACCATTCTTCTAACCTTGCCAAGTCCCTTCTCATCCTTTCCACCCCACCCTGTGCATCAACTCTGTTGCAGATCTTTGTGTCATCTGCAAAGAGACATACTTTTCCTTCCAGTCCTTCTACAATGTCGCTTATAAAGACATTGAAGAGGACCGGTCCTAATACTGAACCCTGCGGTACCCCACTAGTAACCCTTTTTTCTTCTGAGTGGACTCCATTTACTATTACTCTGTGTCCTATTCTCCAGCCAATTCTTTACCCAGGCTGTCATCTTGGGACCCACCCCAGGCTGGCTAACTTGTATATTAATCTTTGTGTGGGACTGTGTCAAATGCCTTGCTAAAGTCTAGGTAGGCCATGTCCACAGCCCTCCCTGATCTACTACTTTGGTCACCCAGTCAAAGAAATCTATCAGATTCGTCTGGCATGACCTTCCCGCTGTGAATCCATGCTGCCTAGGGTCCTGTGCCCTCTGGCCTCTAGATACTCGACAATTCTTTCCTTCAGAAGTGATTCCATCATTTTCCCTATCACTGAGGTTAAACTAACAGTTCTGTAGTTTCCTGCTTCTGCCTTGCTCCCACTTTTGTGAAGAGGAATCACATCTGCCCTCCTCCAGTCCTCGGGTTCCACCCCATCCTCCCATGATTTATTAAAAAGGGTAGTCAGTGGTGTCACTAGTTCTACACTTAGTTCATTTAGAATTCTGGGATGAATCCCATCAGGCCCCATTGCTTTGTCCACCTTCAGTTTTAAGAGTTCTTTCAGAACCCTTTCTTCTGTAAATGGGCTGGTATCAACTTCTGTATCCAGAGTGTTTCTACTGTTTGTTTTATGTACCCTCCCTCTTCATTTGTAAATACTGAGCAAAATATTTGTTTAGTATCTCTCTTTTTCACAGTCTCCCTCTGCCCACCCTCCTCCCTTTATTAAGCCTCACTATCCTCCCTTGGTCTTCCTTCGCCTCCTGATGTACCTATAAAAGGTTTTATCCCCTTCTTAACTGAGTTGGCTATCTTTTCCTTGGTTTGGGCCTTTGCTGTTCTGACTGCCTTGCCAGCCTCCTTTTGCTTTAACTGATACTATATAAAATGCTGATAAAAGCTCCAAAACGTATACTTCAAATAGTATAGGCCTGTCATTGAATGTTCCTCTTATTAGAAGAACAACAAAGGAAAGCCTCAACAAAAGCAAATAAATGCAACCAATCAGAAGCCTTTAAGAAACAACACAGACCTAACTACAGAATGAAAGTAGTTTTCTGACTGGCTGGTTGCTGAACTAAACCAGCATAAAGTGGGTAGTGTGGCAATACTCACAGCTCCTCCTACTCTGAAAACAAATGTTTCTCTCTTAATAAATTAGACAGCCTTAGAACGTTTACTTTGCTTGAAGTTCAGATCTGATGCACCTGTTGTCTAGAAGTTGATTGCCAACTCAAATTTTAATAAAAAGTCAATGGTTGCAATGCTTTAATAACAATGTCTGACTTTAATTTAATTCAAAAAACAATATATATATATATATATATATATATATATATACACACAAATAAAATATAAACTTGTCAAATCTACATAGCTTCAGTTATGTTCATTGCTTTCCCAAGCCAACCTATTAGGGAGCAGCTAAATAATTAAAAAAAAATGTTTAGATACAGAGTTTGGTGTTGTTGTCTCCCACCCCTTTATTTATGTGTGAAACAGTATAAAATGTAAAAAAAAAACCTTTTGTTTTGGAGACATTAGAGAGGGGTAAAATTGAATGGATGCAGACATAAAGGTATTTACCCCCTGCATCGAGCCAATTGCCCCAGACACTGGGGAGGGGTAAAACTGGATGACTGCAGTCACAAATGTATTTCCCCCTGCATCGATCGGCGGCCATAGTCATAGGTGCTGTTCTCATCCTGCTGTCTCTGCTACACCTCTCTCCACATATTCCAGCATGCTTGCTGTCACCTTACATGTGCATCACCTGTGTCTTGTTGGCTGTCCTGTCTCACTGCTGCCTGACTCTGTCTCAAAATGCCATCGACTGCACCCTTCTCCTATTTGTCACTCTGCTCTGGATGTCTTGGTGCAGCACTGTGTTACACCCATCCTCCCCTGCACCCTTCTCTGAGCTCTTTGTCACTCTGTTCGGGGTGTCTTGGTGCTGCACAGTGTTACACCCATCCTCCCCTGTACCCTTCTCCCAGCTATTTGTCACTTTGCTCTGGGTGTCTTGGTGCTGCATGGTGTTACACCCGTCCTCCCCTGCACCCTTCTCCCAGCTATTTGTCACTTTGATATGGGTGTCTTGGTGCCGCACTGTGTTACACCCATCCTCCCCTGGGGCCTGGATTGATGCTACTCAATGCCGCTGACTGCAACTGCAGTAGCACGAATGGAGAAAGCAGCTGGAGCCACAGGACCAATGGACTGGCTTCAGATAGCAGCAGGAAGCAGGATTTCACCTCCAAGAACCACACACACATAGGACACTGGTAAGTGTGGGGGGGGGCACCACTGCAGGGATTACCCATGCTGTCTTTCACTCCATGTGATAGTCAGATTCAAGGGTTCCCAGGTACAGGGACACACTGAGTTGTTACAAATGAGCTGCACTGTGAGGCAGCCACTGTAGAAACAAAATGATCACCACTGACAACACTGAAGGGGACCTGCAGCACATCTGAAATGTGCACAGTGGCACTGTGCTGGAACGGCTGCTCATTGGGGACCGGGGGGGGCTTCTGTGCTGTATAGGATAACATAGTGCCACAGCAGACTCCATCACTGTGGCATGGACAATCAGACCATTTCGGCCACTGACAGGGGACACATTCAGCTTCTTGGTCACTGACAGCCAGAGACATGTGGTCACTACTTTGACTGGTGGCTGCAGTACTGTGAGGGCAGCATGTCTAACACTGACAGTGAGAGAAGCACAGGGACACGGTGAGCAACCTTTCTCTCTGTCTGTGTGTGTTTCCATACAGCCCTGTATGTGGTGATCATTGGGGTGAAGAAGAACAGTGCACGGGCACTGAAAGCTCTGCACTGCTCTGTAGGTATGCCCCAACCCCCACCACTCACAGATCATTGGTGGCAATGGAAGCGGTGTGAGCTATGGGCTTCTGTACTGTAGTCTTATCCACCTCTCCCATTTTTCTTAATGAGCACCCTGTCCTGTCTTATTTTTTACTTCTCTACTTACAGGCTTTGGTTTATTAATTGGGGTTCCATAGCACCTGCTTGTAAATGTTGTGGCTTACACTCAGTTCTCCTGACCATTTCCAAAAGTTGTTGTTGCTCTACCATAGGTGACTGGGTGCACAGGGTTCAAATGAAGATAAAAGGCTTCAATGCTACACTAGGCCTTGTTGTGATGACCTTAGACACTGTGAAAGCAGCTCTCCAATTGTGATTTACCAGTACTTATTTTCTGGTGTTTTTGTAAGTTTCACTCTGTCCCTCTTGGAACTGCAGAACAGTGCAGCATGGTCCAGTTTTGTCTGAAATTCTGTTTTCCTAATTTTAGATAAAAACATTTATTAGTGATCATATATTGACTGTTTAAGGTAGAGATACTGCTTTTTGAGTCAGTTATTGTCAGTTACATTTTCTGGATGCTGGTGGTCAAGTAGTGCCCATGCGGAAGGGACTTCTGTCACCTCGTGAGTCCGTTCGTTCACAAGCTGCTTTTCTACTAGTTCTCACAACAGGACTGCAAGTCTCCACCCACACATCCCTATAAGGGGGAACAAACCCATCCCAGGAAACTATAGACCAATAAGTCTCATGTCCAGTGCTGGTAAGATAATTGAGAGTACCATAAGAGATGAGTTAAATATAGTCAGACCTCATTAAACCATGACCTGATGCTTTGCAGTATGTTTATTTCCAATGTGTATCTCCCATGTTCACTGTGTGGAATGCTGCCTTCATTTGTGCCGTAAGGCTGTCAGCTCTCCACCAAGTTCTCGATGCCCATCTCCCTTCCCCGAAGAAAGCAACCTTGATGCGCCCTTACACCCAAGTAAGCTGTATGAGCCACATCTCCACCTTACCTTACTGTATTGGCCAATAATAATGAAATCACATGCACTGGCACACACAACAATGTTTTGTACCTCTCTGCGGCCTCCATTAGTAAGCCCGCAACCTGTGAGTGATGCAAACATGGATTTTGGAGCCTTAAAGCTACAGCGCTTGGGTTACTGTGCTTAGGTCGCAGAAATAAATTACAACCTTTTTAAAAATGTTAGTCATTAAGTTAAATGGCATTACTGTAGTCCAATATATGTATTAATGTGTTCAATAAAATTTTAAATGCATGGTTGAGCCGTTGTATTAATTAGCTGAATTATGCTTGGAATTATATGTTGACAATTTGTCCATTGTTTTGCAATCCATATAACATTGGAACCATACAAATATGAACGGATTAACCAAATTTGACGTAGATATCTAGTCCACTGTGATTTGTCAGACTGTACACCACATGGATTTGCGAAAAACAGATCTCGTAATACAAATTCTGCACGTTTTTATGAATGTGTTAGTCAGAATATGGACCATAACGATGCAGTAGATGTCATTTGTTTGGACTTTAAGAAGGTATTTGACATGCTGCTACATTGTGGTATTGTATCAAAACTATCCTCTATGGGGGAAATACCCATCAGTCATTAGATGGATACACAAATGACTCAGTGAGAGGGAAAACAAACAGTGAGAATCAATGGATTGCCATCCGCAGTGTGGGATGTGACCAGTGGGGTGCCCCAGGGCTCAGTTCTGGGCCCACTCCTGTTAAATATTTTCATTCAGGATCTCCAACTTTCAAGTAGAAACAAACTGATTAAATTTGTTGACAACACTAAAGTGAGTGGATTGGTCAACTGTGATTCCAGCAGATCCAGTATGACCAATGATCTACAGTACATTTTTGAATGGGCAGACTGAAATCACATGAAGTTTAACTTAGAGAAGTGTGTCATCATGCACTTTGGCAAAAACAATTTAATGCAGGAGTACTACATACATGAAACTAGATTCCAGATAGTAGATAATGTAAAGCATCTTAGCGTCATGATTAGCAACAACTTAAAGAGAAGTAGTCACTGCAAACATGTGGTTAACAAAAGGAATCACTTTACTAACTGTGTCAGGAGATCTTTTTTAACAAGCCTGAATCTGTCCTAATGTCTTTATATAAATCTTATATAAGACCACACCTTGCTTACTGCTCGTAGTTTTGGAGCCCTTACCTTAGGAAGGATACTGAGATTTTGGACAGAACGCAGCGCCATTACACCAAGTTAATCCTTAGGATTAAGTCCAAATCATATGAGGAAAGACTTGCTGAACTGGGATTATGGTCTCTAAATCTATGACGACTAAGAGGTGATCTGTTGTTTTCATATAAAATACTGGGGGACAGTGTACTAACAAATGAGCTGGGCCTAAAGTACAAAGATTTTCAACATGATTTGAGAGGTCATAGGTGACAACTTATGGACAGTGCTCCAAGAACTGGTCTAAGGAAGTATGCTTTTATACCTAGATCAGTTAGACTGTGGAATCAATTACCAGGAGAAACTGCATACGTACCAGATTTTTCTGGCTACAAAGTGAGGCTTGACAAGTTTCTTCAGGAAGGTAACCTCCACTGAGAAGTGGGGACAGTTATCATGAACTCATGCCTTTAACTGTCCTAAACCCACAGTATAAATCCATTGACAAATGCTTGTTTGCTAACTGCTTCCTGTGTATGCACCAAGTATTGCAACTTCACTGAGAGCTGAGCACCAAACAACAGTCTGATTTCACATCCTTAAATAACTGTTTTTAAGTAATGCAGACAATATTAGTGATATTTTATCAAGGAGGCCCACAACCTTTCTATAAGTAATTTATAGTAGATGCTGTATAAGTTAATAGGACCGCCACAGGGTGCCTCTTATGTTATATAAGGGACTCTGAGCAAGAGGTTTGGGCAAGAGGACCATAAAGTGAAGCTGAACAATTCTGGCTGACCAAACCTCATAGGAGGAGTCTCATATACCATACGCAACATGTAGTGGAGGCCCAGTTAATTTATTATAAATCTCTTGAGTCAGTCCAGAGAGAGAGCAGAAAAGAGTTAGTAATGAAAAAAGCATACTGGTACAACATTGTTGTAACTCTGAACATTGTGACTTTCCAGAAGTAATGCTAGTGCCATCCATCAGTAAAAAGTGACATACATTGTACATTTACAAAGATGTTTTAACAGATTTTCTGATTTCCAGCTAAGAAATCAAAGTTGGCATCAGCTGAACTTGATAACATAACATTTCACCCAGATTTCAGTTTTAGGACCTTCCATTTATGTTATATGACTGAGCCCATTTTCTTTAGACTTCACCTGTTTATGTTGCTTACTTTTGCCACAGAGTCATAATCCTCTGCTTTATGACATTCCAAACTGTCGCTGTAGAAATGTATCTGATGTCATCAGCAAAGGGGTATGACTTCAGGACAGGAAAAACTGCAGGAACCAATGAAATCTAACTGGAAAAAAAAGTCTGTTTTCATGCAAATTTCTTTAACAATAAGAAATATCCCCAAACTTCAAATGTTTGCAATATTATGGGATTTTAGTCCAGCCAGTGCCAACTGTCTTTGCTTGATAGGAAAACAGAAAATTACTATTCCATGGTACTGAAGCACTTACTAGTTAACCAAAGGAACCTAAGATCAAGCCCAAGAAATGCTGACATTTCAATCGTGCCTTTAATTTTACTGTTTGTCTTTTATTTGCTGTATTTTGATGAGCGTTTTTGTTTTTCTGTTTTACTTTTTAACATAAAGTGAATGAGATTTGCTGAGAGTGGTTTACTCTCAGACGAATATTTGCCATGAGCCCAGTTAGGAGAAAACCTCTTTAAAAACTGGGCCCCAGTTGGAGGTTGGCTGGAGTGGCCTTGTACAGTAGAAGCTGCTCCTACAGAACACACCTCAACTGACAGAAGCGGAAATAGTGAATTGTGTCCCTATTTGTCACAGTTATACCTTTAAAGTGAAAAAAAGTAGGGCAGCAATTTATGTTTGCAGAAAAGTAACATTAGTGTTTGACATTACACTTTATGGTTCTTATTGAAGTTCTGGCACAACTTATTCCTGAATGCGATCACTTTTGATATGCA
Source organism: Neoceratodus forsteri (assembly GCA_016271365.2). Classification (NCBI taxonomy): domain Eukaryota; kingdom Metazoa; phylum Chordata; order Ceratodontiformes; family Ceratodontidae; genus Neoceratodus; species Neoceratodus forsteri. The sequence continues at coordinate 1,145,608,249 of CM057449.1, read as the reverse complement.
CCGTCTCATAAAAGTTAATGAGGCTGTTATAATGCTACAATATGCAGATAATAAATTACCCTAATCTCATTCACATTTAATACTGCAATGCATATTTATTTTCTAAATAGCAAGATCATTTGCACTTTGATATTAGAATGACCTTCTCTGTCTGCTTTTGTTTTATATAGTTTTGTCTATGTAAATGAGAAGAGGGCAACAAAGTAGCATTTGTGGAACCTGGCAACCAGTTGACAGAAATAGACATAATTTATGTTCCCACCAGCAAAAGTGGCTAGCCACCGTTAAAGTGAATTGGTTAGCAGGGATGCTTTTATGGTCACTAGATAAGGAGAGAGAGAGCCTTGTCACTAGGGTGTCTGTAGGGAAGAAAAATGTAGCTATCTGTGTTCAGCAGCAAAAGATACTGACTTGAATCATATTAGTGTTAATGAGTACTGCAAGCTTCATGGAGAGCTCCCTCGGGCTCTTCAACTGCAATTAGTAATGCTAAAGGGCTCCTAATTAAATCTGTGGTCACTTGGGTATACCTTCAACTTCATAGATATCTGGAGGGTTTTTTCAGTCCAGCTGCTGGACAGCTTAAAGAATCACCATTCTTTCTCTACTGCACATAGGCTGTAAATATTGTTAAAGGGTAATGTGAATTCCACCTAAACATCACCTATCTATATAGAACAAAACCATTTGCAATTACTTGAGGGAAACCAGAAATATCCAGCATTTTGCCTTGGTATTTTATATTTAATAGGTGTGTGATGAAAAGGTTTGTGCAGCTTGGAGATGATGAATACCATCTGGCTTCTTCAAGTCCCTGACTTCTCTGAATGCTTTTTTGATGTGTAATATAATGGTGCTGGTTCAATACATCAAAGTCCTCTAGCAGATATGGGTCTGGCTGTATTTATGGGCTACTCCATAAATCTAAAGCATGAAAATTGCCTGCCAGGCTCCACACTTCTGGCTGCTCCATGGGTGAGGTCTATACTTTTGATACACTGCCCACCCATTTTCTGCCTAATGGCATCAAGTCTTGTGATGAATAGGACATGCAGTACTGCAGGTGGAGCACAGCCAGACATCAGGGGACAGTTACTGAAATGTTTGGGTGGTTGGCCCAGTGTCATGGAGGGCTGAGGCATCGTGCCTTACCTCCAGCCATGCCGGTGACCCATGTGAGTGGGGTGAGTGGGTTGCCGGGGTGGGAGAGGATCGAGCATCCAAGGGTCAGCTCTCCTCTCCCAGGGAGGGTGGGGACCACAGACTGGCACTTGCCTCACCCCTGGTAGTCGCTGGCGGTCAGCATGTTGTGTCCCAGACATTGTGGAGAGATGGGGCAGCTGCCGGATGTGCAGCATGTGGACTCGTACACTGTGCATCATTGGCAGCATTGCATGCTAGTCACTCTGAAAGTAAAAGCAGAAAAATGTCCCTGGCCATGGAGCATGAAGATGGTCCTCCTGCAGCACCCACCTGAGATGGCTCCTCCCCAGCTGGATCCATTCATGGTGGGTTGAGTTGCTCCCCACCACACCTGCCATGAAGGGTAAGTCATTGGGTCATAGGGGAAGAGGTCTGATGTTCAGGTGAGGGTGCAGGGGTGGGACAGCTGAGGTAGCCTGCCAGGGACCAAGGGAGAAAAAGAATAACAAAAAAAAAAGAAAAGAAAAGTTTGGGTGGCGCTGAGGGGTGTTTGCCAGTGCTAACTGATTTTTGCACCTAATTTATGGATGAGGTCTATATTCCGAGACCCCCTCAGCATAGGCAAAACCTGTTAGTGCCCGAGTGCTAACTTACCACAGCACTCATGCAAATGAGGGGGTCCACACCTGCATACAGGTGCAGCAGAAAATTCAAAGGTTTGCACAGGCATTAATTGCCACCCAAACATGTGCAACATTCCACCTTTGTAAACATGACTTAACAGGGTGAAAGGCCCTGGTGATGGCTGGTGGTACTGCAGCCAGCCACCCACCCTCATCCCCACCCCAGCCCTGTTGAATCAATGGATACCCTGGTTTCCAGTGGCACCCTTGCATTCTGATTGCCCTTCCCCATATGGTTAAGGTATTCCCTGGTGTCTAGTGACACTCCCTGCTCTTCAATCCCCCCAACCCTCCATGCTGAGTTAGTCCCTAGCATCTAGTGGTTTCCTTCCCCCACCTGCTAGGCACCTGGCCCAGTGTCACTCTGCTTCCCCAGTGGCTAGCAGCCCCCCTGCACTGCTCTCACCAATTACACAATCCAGTCAACCCCCATACCTATTTCAACAGTGCCACATGAAGGGTCTGATACAGCAACTGGCACAACCCTCCTCTTACCCCCTCAGTTGGCCACCAAATGGGATGACAAGGAGTGTGCATACAGTATAGCATACTGTATACCATATGCATGCTCCCTGTCATCCCATATGTGGCTGGCTGAGGAGGTGAGAGGGGGCTGTACTGGTTGTCATGTCAGATACTCCAAATGGCACCATCAAAATAGTTACAGGGAGTTGGTTGGGTGGTGTGATTGACTTGGTTGGCACAGGGGGCCACTAGCCACTGGTGAGTCAGGGTGGCACTGAACAGATGATTGGTGGATGCAGGGTACCACTAGACACCAGGGCATACATGACTTATGTGGATCAGGTGATCCAAGAGATATAGGATGCCATTAGACACCAGGGAACAGATTACATTCCCCAGGATGGGTGATCAGAGGGTGGGTGTACCACTTGGCACTGGGGAGTACATTTAAATTCAGGGGACTGGCATTTGGAGTGTGGTTGGGCTGCTTGCCACCATGCCTGATGTGTTGAGTGGCAACAGGATGGGCGCAAGCATGCTGCCACTTCCCCTGCACATGAGCCCATAATGGGCATGCATATGGCCCCTTAGCACTTGGCATTCTCAGCTGGCTCATTTTCAAGCAGTGCGCTGAATATCGTGTTGTGGCTCCTGATGCTATCAGGTCTGGAGGCACAGTTCCCTATGGGCTGCATACATCCCAGATCCATGCTGGGACAGTGCTACGTGACTTAGTGTTGCACCAACACATCCCTGTATTCAGTCAGATTGTGCCAGTGCACTATCCAACTGAATACAGCAACCTCTGGGTTGGGTGCAAGTGCAAACACAGTGCAAATTTTTGCACTGTGTCTTTTACACACATTTGAATATTAGGCCCCAGATAATCCAGTTCCAGCCTTTAGTGATTACTTGCTCTGTGAGGAGCATGAGACTGCTGGGGCTTGGCAGATGCTTCATATCTCCATGACAGTGAGTCACTGGATAGCAGCATGAATAGGGAGGTCAGTTCCCTGCATCTGCACCTCAGCTCTTCTTGGGATGGCAGAGAGCTGTGCACTCTGCCACCTGCTAGGAGCCATGGTATTTGTAAGGTGCAGTAGGGATGCACAGCCACTATGGCAGCATGGCCTATAGCCCCACTACATAGAAACATAGAAAACATAGAAACATAGAATTTGACGGCAGATAAGGACCGCTTGGCCCACCTAGTCTGCCCATTTCCCTACCTGATGGATAAGCTGCAGATCCTAGTTACCCAAGAGCCTACTTCCTCCTACCCCCCACTCAAATTGCCTTATGTCTGTCGCATGCATTCTTGAATTCCCCCATTGTTTGACTCTACGACCTCCTCAGGAAAGCTGTTTCATGCATCCACAACCATCTCTGTGAAGAAATACTTCCTCACATTACCTCTGAGCCATCCCCCCCTCTATCTTCAAATTGTGTCCCCTTGTTCTTGCACATCTCTTTCTGAAAGATGCTACCTCTTAGACTTTGTTGATTCCACTGAGGTACTTAAACGTTTCTATCATGTCCCCCCTCTCCCTCCTTTTCTCAAGGGTATACAAATTAAGCTCCTTTAGCCTCTCCTCTCATGGCTTCTCTTGCTGACCCTGCACCATTTTAGTTGCCCTCTTCTGAACTGCCTCCATCCTGTCTATGGACTTGTGGAGATGGGGTCTCCAGAACTGGACGCAGTACTCCAGATGCGGTATCAGTAACTGTTTGTACAGGAGGATAACAACTTCCTGTTTTCTGCTGCTGATGCCTCTTCCTATACATCCCAGTATCCCCCCCAGCCCTCCCTACCGCCTTCTCACATTGCTTGCCAACCTTAAGGTCATCTCATACGATTACCCCCATGTCCCTTTTTTACATTTTTGTTGTTACTACCCCCCCCCTCCATTGTGTAATCTTCCCCTGGGTTTTTGTTTCCAAGGTGCACTACTTTGCATTGTATCCAAGCTGCCATACTTCTGACCATTCCTCCAACCTTGCCAAGTCCCTTCTCATCCTTTCCACACCTCCTTGTGCATCAACCCTGTTGCAGATCTTTGTGTCATCTGCAAAGAGGCATATTTTCCTTCCAGTCCCTCTGCAATGTCACTTATAAAGACATTAAAAAGGACTGGACCCAGTACTGAACCCTGCGGTAGCCCACTAGTAACCCCTCTTTCTTCAGAGTGGACTCCATTTACAATTACCTTCTGTGTTCTGTTGTTCAGCCAATGTTTAACCCAGGCTACCACCCTGGGACCCACTTCAAGGCTGGTTAATTTGACTACTAATCCTTCAGTCTTTCTTCATAAGTCTTCTGATGCAGACCCTGCATCATTTTGGTTGCCTTCCTCTGGACAGCCTCCACCCTGTCCCAGGCTGGCTAATTTGTTTATTAATCTTTTGTGCGAGACCGTCTCAAATGCCTTGCTAAAGTCTAGGCAGGCCATGTCCACAGCCCCTCTCTGGTCTACTGTTTTGGTCACCCAAAGAAATCAATTAGATTTGTCCGATATGACCTTCCTGCTGTGAATCCATGCTGCCTTGGGACCTGTACCCCACTGGCCTCCAAGTACTCAGTTCTTTCCTTCAAAAGTGATTCCATCATTTTCCCCTACCACAGAGGTCAAACTGACAGGTCTGTAGTTTCCTGCCTATCTTGCTCCCACGTTTGTGAAGGGGAATCATATTCGCTCTCCTCCAGTCCTCAGGTACCACACCATCATTTCATGATTTACTAATCAGTGGTGTTTACTAGCTCTTCCCTTAGTTCTTTTAGCATTCTGGGGTGAATCCCATCAGGTCCCATTGCTTTATCCACCTTCAGTTTTAAGAGCCTTGCATATGTGGGTTCATGATCTTTGCAATGACAAAAGAAAAAGGTTTTCACATTAGGGAAAGGGTGAAGCAACCTCATTTATGTTTAAATTGGGGGAAGTTTGGGGAAAGCAAGAGAGGGAATCATTGTTCACCACCCATAAACTACACAGGTATACAGAATAGGTTGAGGGAACTTTCTCTTTAAAACCAATAAATACCAGCAGTGTGGACATTTCTTAAATTATTGAACATTTATTGGAAAAAGCAAAGTATCTAAACTTCAGCCAAACCATTTATTTCCATACTCGCCTCTTTAGGTTCTTGCTTGTTCACTTTTGCTGCATCCTTGCCTTCAGTACCCTCTGGAGACTGAAAGGGAAAAAAAAAAAAGGATCCATCACCACAAATGTGTGTTTCACTTCCCATGTGCATCAGTTTAGTCACATTACCCCACCCCATACCAGCTCTACCCTTTTATGAAGACAAAGTGAGTTTTAAACTTGGGCGCAAACAGTTGCAGATTTCTTGACTTACCTGGGACAGGATTTTTCTTCCTCCATAGACCAAAATGTATTAGCTGACAAATGTCCTACAATGTCCGAGCACGGGGGTGGGACTTGGGGGACCAAAACTGGAAGGACCACCTGGCCATCAGTTCGGCACGAATTACAATCCCTTCCTTCCTGAACTGGGGTGCTAGAAAAATACTGGCACAGAGAGGGAAGAGGGGTCAGTTCAGGTGGAGCTGATCACCGCTGCTGTAGACCTTGGTACATCTGTTGTGTGCACCCAGTAAATTATCAGTTTTAACATAGCACCTTTCTCACAGGGTGGCACAAAAATAAAAGTTCCCTTACATCCTTGCGAGTTCCTCTGTGGTGGTCACAGTTTGCGTCATACCCAGAAGGGGTCATAAATTGCTCTCGAGGGGCTAGCCGCATGATCCCTTTCCCACTCTGTGGCTGCTGGCCACAATCACGTGCTCCCACACTGTAGGATGTGGGGCACACTCAACGGTATGCAGCAGGATTTTCAGTTTTCGGCCATTTAAAGGACTCCTAAAAGAAGCTATTTTGCAAATAGTTTTAAATCTGGCTTCAGACAGGTAAAAAGGCTGCCAATTACACTGATGCCAAAACTTAACAGCCACTCTTCCTTTTGAGCCTCATGTCTACTCCCAAAATAGGCTGCCTAACACATTACACGATGACAACATTCACTGGAGTGAGACATCCTAAACGGAATAGTGCTCTTTGCATCAACAGCCTCAAATTTCTCTAGATCCTTTTGTACAGTAACTTAAGCAAATTGATCAATATGGTGACTATACGATTTTTCATATAAAGATATGTCATGCAATGCTTTTTTCATTTTCTTTCCTTATAATCAGCAAAAATTGTGTGTTAAATGACCCAACCTGAAGTCAGCACACATGGGTTACATCCTCCATGCAGCATGGTGCCAGGCTGGTCTGGTTTAAAGCTAAAGCTGGAGATCTGCTAGTTAATCCTTCAAATGCAAGAAAGATTTCTTGCTAAAGGAATGTACCCCCTCCCCTGCACACAGCAGCCAATCCTAGTCCAGTGATTGTGCCACCCACCTGGAAAGGCAAACTGAGTCCCAGGAAGAAGCACATACACTACTGGCACCCAACTCACTTAAGCCTCTTTTCTAGTGCAAATCTTTACCGTTGTGCTTCCTTCACAGCTGGCACTAATGACATGCATACTCCTTATTTATAGTAGTGCCAGGCATGAAGAGCAAGCATATCAGTACAGCCCTGCACTTTAGGAGGCTGAAGCCAGTTGGGTGCTTCTACCCAAGCCCAGTTTGCTTTTATAGGATATTGTTGTGAGTGCGCCAAGACAGCAGGCAGGAAGCACAATCTATGGACTAGCTGCTGCAGGCCTGGGGAATGGTACATTCATAAGAAATGTAAGCATTTTAAAGGATGTCCAAATTGGTCTTTAAAGCAGACTAACCAAACACCAGGCTGCATGTAACCACTTGACTACCAGGTACTTTATCTGAAAACATGGGCACTATGGAAATAAGGAAGATTCATGTGGTTCTCTTTAAGAAAAAATATAGAAGAGGTTCTCAAAAAAAAAAAAAACTTGATTGTAAACCACCCCTTCCTACTAAAATAAGCTTAGTTACCCAAAGCTAAACAGAATGACTCGGTCGCCAGTACATAAAAGGTCATTATCTGTCCAAGACGAGAAATGTCCAGGGCCACCTCACTGTCCCAGAGGAACTAAACCAGAAGCGCATTTCTTGTGTCAACTGTTTTGCTCTGTAGTAGTTCCACGTGCCATTCAACATGATACAAAAGGCACATCAGAATTTAGGAATGCAGTGCAGCATGCCTCAGAACATGGGACTAAACAGAAAAAATGTGTAGGTGAAACTAGAGACGCTCGCTGAGTTAGCAGAAGGCTTTGTGTGGGCAATTCAGCATTTTTTCTAGACCTGTCTGCACCATAATCAATCTGTCCAGAATGCTGGTGTATCCTGGCTCCAATTGCAACAACAGGTAAAGCTGCAAAAAGCTGGCCATTGACAAGATTGGTTCAACTTTAATCTGGGCCCCATGATTTTGCTTTGGCTTGGATAATTCATCTGGAATACTTTAAGTCTCAGTACAGTAACTGGCATAAGGTAATGCAGACAACCAATTGGGAGTAATAACAGCCTTGAGGTCAGCAATGAATATTTATTACTCCAGCTTCCCCTTGGTTGGTGGTGTTGAAGTGCCACTGCCAGGGATGGCTGTGTTTGTGGTTGTGGTTGTGTGATGCATCCTGCAGCCACAAAGATCACAGTGATGCAGCATGCTGAGGCAGAGTTTTAAATGTTCAGCGCTGACCTTAACACTTATAACTCTTGTAGTGTGCTTTATCTCCTTGCCAAGTAGGATGTTGTCCAATGCCCCATTGATTTTCCTATGATATATAATACCGCAATACCAAAACATAGGTACTGTAAATATACAGTCAGTTTCGAACAATTGTATTGACTGTATTTGTTTTACCTGAAAAAAGCTCCATTCAGCAAAGTTCATTTCCAAGGAGGTCCTGGTCAGAGGTATAGTACAATGACATTAAAGCATAACTTAGAAAGTAAAGGTGATGATACAAAGCAGTAGATACATATCACCAGTAATAGAGATGTACTGTATACAAAGCAAAAGATACAGTTGTATTGCCCTCCACTGCTACTAATTTACTTAACAAGATTGCAGCATCCATCTGTAGTATTTTTATTTTGTGATTTTATATGTGGCACGTATATGTTTATTTTTGTATTGAAAATAATAACTGATAGGAGAAGGAAAAGGACAAAGAGAAAGTGAATAGTTAACCTATGAGAAGCCGTCATGTGGTGCAGACACCCACAGTGGTGGCAGTGAGTATATACCAGCGGTGCTGCCAGGATTCAATGCAGTACCTTGCAGTGCTACTGCTAAATTCTGCAGTATGCTGCAGGGGAAAGTGTGATTCAGTAGCAAATAAGCCCTTTTGTCATGCAGTATTTTGTGACATGTCATTTACTGCATTTTTTCAGTTCTTTTTTCCTCCAGTTGCCTGCCCCTGGGAACTCACATGCATGTAGCCCTTGATAGCTTTTGCCTGCCCAGCCTGAGATCCTTCCAGCCCTAGGTACCCCCTGAAACTCTGACCTATCACTCCTGCTGGCATATGACTGCCTGGCTTGTACCCCTCCCAGGCAGGGCCATCACCCACTTACTTGGGGCTCCTTGAAATCCAATCAGGCAGGCAGACTGAAGGCTGGAGGATATCATGGAACTGAGTGGGCAGGATTCAGTGGTGGACATGGGGGCTGCTCTGGGTTTGTTGCCATCCTCCCAGGTGCTGGGTTGTTTCCTTGTTTCATGATCATGACCCCCACCCCTGAGGTGTGGATGTACAATGATGTTCAGCACGAGATGAGTGCACTCCCGCACCCAGTCCACAGCCATCTGCTGTCACCTCCTCCCCTTCCCAATGTGATCCCCCCCGGCTGTAGCACCCCAGCTTCCACTGTAAGTCACTGATGCCAGGGAGCCACAGTCCACCCTCCCCAGGAGAGGAGAGCATTCCTCTGGATGCTCAATCCTCTCCACCCAGTCAACCCCCAGTAACCCAAGCATGCTCCCGAGCCCGGGTCACCAGCATAGTGCAAGGTGTGGCATCCAGCATCTCAGACCTGAAGGCTACCAGGCTGGCTATTTACTGCATTACTGCATTGCATCCTGGTGGGTGTCACTGTATACAATGTCATTTTGTCATTTTTTTGTCCTTTGAAATTTTTGTTATTTGGTTCATGCCATTACAAAGTAAAATAAGACAGCATAAAAGCATTGTATTTTGACAATACTGTACTACATTTTCACAAAAATACATAAAAATATGATAAATACAGTGTTCTCTATCATTAGACATACACATCTCAATTAGAGCAAGACCATGTTCTACCCAATATTAACAATATACAAAGTCTAGTTCAATACCAACAGAGATCTTTAAGAACAGAGACATTAGTATATATACAGTTATCCTAAATATATAATTTGTTTGGAAAAATGCTGCACAAAGAGCATGTGAATTGACTAACTCTGGCAATCACAAATCTCAATGAATGAAGAGTCACTTGAACAAAAATAATGAGAATTTGGGTGTCATCACAACCATGAAACAAGATTACAAGTCATAGCTCCCAAAGTCAAGACATTAGCTAATGCAGAAAACTGCATGTGATCTGGACTAATCAGAAATCCCTTTAAATAAAGAGGTTCAAAATGACTCAAACCAAAAAGTTGCATAGATATTCACGTGTTTAATCAAATCTCAAGCTCTACTACCTCGAGAATTGTAGCATCAATAATTTTCTGTGTAAATCATGCATCTTTATAAAGACAGGGTTTGCTTTTTCTAGTGCCTCTAATTATACTAAAATAGCTAGCAAGCTGATTAAGTATAAAAGCATCCTGTACCATCAGCAAGAATGTTACTGGGTCATCCGATAGACAGGTAAGTCCACCCAAGATTGGATGAATCAAGATCCATCTTATTTTATTGCACCATGGACAGTTCAGGAGGACGTGAAATAAGTTCTCCACACCTCCAATAGGACAAGACCAAGAAGTTCAACAGGCAGTAAGGCTCTGTATAAATCCTGCATACAACACGTTGCTGTGAGATATTTCAACTGTATAGCTCATAAAGGCAAACCTTTTATCAGGATTCATAATACAGTCCAAACAAGGTCTATAAAATGATGGTCTCTGAAGATGTGCCATTGATAATGAAAACAATTGCTGTGGCATTGGCAACAGGCCCTGCAGTACTGATAGTGACTATTGATATGACTGCATGATGAGCTCGTTGGCGATAACAGTATGTCAGTATTGTGAGGACTTCTGTTGTGGTATGTGCAGGGGGAGTCCTTGTGTTTCTACTAGTTTGAGTGGCCTGGAGCTGTACTGATCTGTGTTGTGACAGTGCCAGTGGGAGTCCTCAGGGGAGGTTTGCTAATAGGATGTGTAGGAGTGGAAGTGAGAATAGTACATGTCACTTATTAAACTTCTGAATAATCAAATGTATTATCAAAGTTGATTTGTGGCAAGTTGAGTGTGAGCATAGTTAAGCATGCAGTTACTTTGGCTCTAATCATGAGTGATATGGTAATGAAATCAAATCAAAATTTATTTGTGGTGTGCTTTTCGAAATATCAAAGTGCAAATACATAGCAAAATAACATCCAATATAAAAAATACAACATAAAAACAATTTAAAATGCAGCAGGAGACATATTCAAAGGCTAATTCAAATAAATAGCTCTTCAGAGATGCCTTGAATGACTCTGTGGACAGGCACTCGCTAATCTGACGACGTAGAGAATTCCACAGGGTTGGGGCCATGAAAGAAAAAGCTCTGGCCCCAGATGATTGAAGACAAACCCTGGGAATATCTAGCAATCCCTCTTCGGTGGAGTGGAGTGAACGGAGAGGCGGTAGGGTCGAAGGAGATCTTGCAAGTAGCCCAGTCCCTGACCGTGTAGGGTCTTATAGGTCAACAACGCAACCTTGAAGGTGATTCTCCATCGCACCGCCAGCCAGTGCAGTTCGCACAGCACAGGTGTGATATGGCAAGTTCATGGTAACCCAGTCAACAACCTGGCTGCAGCGTTCTGCACCAGCTGCAGTCAACGAAGATCCACCCCCTGCAACCCTAGATATAGAGCATTACAGAAATCAAGACGAGAGGAAACAAAGGTGTGGACTAACACAGGAAGGTCATTGTGTGGAACAAGGTGTTTTAGCCAGGCTATGTACCTCAGATGGTAAAAGGAAGACTTGACAGCGGCTTATACCTGTGTCTTCAGCATCAGCTCGCTGTCAAGAATTACGCCCAGATTCCACACCTGTTCAGAAGGTCTCAACTGGTTACCCCCTAACACAAGGCCAGAGGAAAACCCAGGAGTCAACTTCTTAGCACAATGACCCGGGCTCACCACCAACACCTCAGTCTTGTCTGGATTCAGTCTTAACCAATTAGCACTCATCCAGTCCTGAATCTCAGCGAGGCAGTTGTTAAAGACTGATAATGCGTCATTCTGTTTGGGTACAAAGGACATATAGAGCTGAGTATCATCTGCATAGCAGTGAAAACTCAGCTCATAATGCCTTATAATGTCTCCCAACGGCAGCATGTACATCATGAACAACATGGGGGAAAGCTCAGAACCCTGCGGCACCCCACAGGGCAGAGCAAATGGAGCAGAGGAAAAAATTCCTGATATTACCCTCTAAGTTCTGCCCATGAGAAAAGAATGGAACCATCTGAGGACTGTCCCCAACAGTCTGCAGAGCAGTCACAGGTGCTCTAGCAACATCCCATGGTCCACGGTGTCAAATGCTGCAGAGAGATCAAGGAGGACCAAGACTGAACGGCTCCTCTGATCTCTCACTATTAGGAGATCATTTAGTACCAGAACCAATGCTGTCCCGGTACTATGCCTCTTCCTGAAACCAGACTGGAGAGGATCAAAGACTTCATGGGTGGTAAGAAAGTCCTCGAGCTGCAACGCAACTACTTTCTCAATAACCTTGCCCAAGAAGGGCAGGTTAGAGATTGGTCTGTAGTTAACTAGACAGTCTGGGTCAAGGGAAGAGTTCTTCAAAAGGGGTGTCACGATAGCCTCTTTTAAAGACTCTGGGAACACCCCTTGGTCCAAAGAGCACCAGACTACCTCAGCAAGGACTGGCCCAATCGCATCCATGCACCCCACAAGGAGGTGCGTGGGACCAGGATCCAAACTACAGCAAGTCAGTCGCAAGCCATGGACAATCTTCATGATATCCATGATTGCTGGCTGGTCAAAATCTGTCCTGGCAGACTGAGGGCCTGTAACCTTGCATTGATCACTGCCATGCTCATTAGAATACATATTGCGGATCTCTGACCTGATCAATGACACCTTATCATCAAAGAACCGAGCAAACTCATCACACTTTATTTGTGAAAAAGCTCTCTGACCCTGCAGGCAGGCTGGATTGCACAGTCTGTCCATGGTCCAAAAAAGCAGAGCTGGTCATATTTTTTGATGCAGCTATCTCCCTGGACAGGAACTCTGCCTTCTTCCAGGAGATTTCTGATTGATAGTCCACATAATAGGCCATCAATCTAAGTCTGTCACCGTCCACGTCAGATTTCCACCAGCAGCGTTCCAATCTTCACCCCACTCTCCTCAGCTCCCTCAATGTCCCATCAAACTAAGGGGACCGAGGGTGAAGGGAGATGGGGGGTGAACATGGACAGGTGCTATGGAATCCAGGGCCCTCAGCACCATATTATTATAGTGCACTACTAAGGCATCTGGTTCCATGCACTCCATAGGCCAACTCGATAGGTCCAGCACCGCCATCAGACCCTCAGGGGTAACTTCCCTCAAAGGGCGGTACTGCACCATCTCCGAAGGGGTTGGTCTCAAAGGGGGGGCTGCAAAACTGAACCTTATGGAGTGATGGTCAGACCACCCAATTGGTTCCACCACCAGTTCCGTGATCTCCATCCCCAGGGTGAACACCAGATCCAGAGAGTGGCCCTGGATATTGGTAGCAGCGGTAATAACCTGTGTAAAGTCCAACTAAATCATCAAATGGAGGAAGTTTTAACCAAAATGTGAGAGTTCATCGTCGACCCAGGCATTGACGTCCCCCAGGACCAACCACATGGAAGGCTCCAACACCAGGTCGACAATGAAGTCTGCAACTTCCTGCAGAAAAACTTCATCATCACCGGGTGGACAGTAGATGAGTAAGATTCGGCTGCCCACACCTACTCCATGATACACTCAAAGGATCTAGGGGTCACCACTGGAACCTCTACAAGGCCCAATTCTGATTTAAAACAAATAGCGACCCCCCCCACCCCTTCGATCCAATCTCGGGTAATGCATTATCGAGTACCTGGCTGGAACAGCTGACACCAATATGGGACCAGCATTCTCGTCCAGCCAGGTCTCAGTAATGCAAGCCAGGTCAGATGACTCGACAAGCTCAACAACAATTGCTGTCTTTTTTTTTATAGACCTGGCATTGCATAACACTGCTTGGGTTGGATAAGAGGCCTTGGAGGAGCGGGCCACTTGCCCACTATCAGTGGAACCCTTGGGTATGGGAAGCAGGCATCACACACCACTATCCTGGACTAATTTCACCCCAGGGCATCTCCCCGACCTCACCACCCCATCCGCCCACTCCGCTCCCCTCCTCCTAGCTGAACCTCTCTCCCCGTCCACCTCCTCCATGCAACCCCCAAGGCATGGCAATGCCTATATACCTCAGGCTGCAACGGGAGGCTGTTGAAGGGGCACAGGTCTCTCAACCTAGAGGGGAAGTAGCGCCTGCCCACAGAAGCTTGGTCCCAACACTTGCTGCCAAATATTTAAAAACTACTGTTAATCAACCAATTTGATTAACACTATCAAAGCCACTAGCTTATTTAAATATCTTATACAACAAACATCTAACAAAAAACAATAATAAACTATTTTAAAACTAAATTAAACAGAAAAAAAAACTCCCACCTCTCACGTAACAAGGGAGAGCACTTAACAAAAAAACAAAATAAAACAGTTGTCCATTCCCCTTCTGGCAGATTTTGGATCCTCAAAGAAAGTTCAAACAGTCTGGGCACAGAGCCCCAGTCACTTTTCCACCTAAACACCACTGGGAACTAAGAATAGTGGAAACCATCAGAGCACTCACCCCTGAGGATTTAATCCCAGGCCGATCTCTCACATAGGCAAGGTAAACAGTCACACAGTTTATCTTGACAGAAAAATGAAGCATTCTCACTGCTTCACCAAAGTATATAGGAAAGAAAAAGGAACAGTCTGACCTGGGTAGTTCTCAGAAAGAAAATGACATTCTCGCTACTCCGTGAGCTCCACAGTGACATAAACAGACCTCCGCTGCAGCCAAAGAATCACTTCAAGCCCTCAAGTTCATCCAGATCACTTAAACAGGAGCTACCCAGCTGAAAAGATTCTCACCCTGGTCGTCCCCCAAGAGGCCACTAGGAAAGTCGACCAGCAACTGGATCCACGTGAGCAGGCTCTCCAGCCTGCCCACCACAAAACCTAGGAACCACAGGCACACTGGGGCCTGTCCTCCGACAGCACCAGCCCCGATCTCCCCTCGCAGCCAACAGCCCCAGTAAACCACCCTGGGTTCAGACCAGGATCAGCGTGCTCACCGTAAAGGCCAATACTCCAGAAAACAACACCGAAGATGCTACAGTCTGTAAGGCCTGAAAACAGATGCCGCTGAGTCTCACAAAACCTGGCTTCAGAGTCCCAATACCCTACTCCAGGCCGTATCTTCCAGACACTCCACAAAATCTGTGGTATAGTCCCAGTGCAGCGCAAGACCAATGATCAGTTCACAGTCACAGCTGGCAGACTTCCAGCTCCTGGTCATATATGATAAAAGAAAACTTCCCAGTTTTTAGTCAGAGTACTCCAAAAAGTCTTAAATCTTGCTCATAGACATCTTTTCAGTCTTGAAGGGAAACAATAGCAACGCACTATAGCTATCTCTGCCGACAACTACCGGCAGATATTTTGCATAACGAATAACCACAAAAAAACAAAATAAAATGGCAAAATAAACATAAAAACTAATAAAATAAAATTAAAATTACTACTGCTGTGGAGTGGCTAGCCCAAAGTGGCCGCCATCTTGGATGAAATAATCCCCATTGTACTAAAATGTATTTCCAAAGAAACATAATTTGGTGGACATCCCATAAAATACAAAGCCACTTTAGCTAGTGTAGGCCAAATGCCTTGTCTGCCATACCAGTACTGGATTACATGAATGTGTGTCTAATCAACATTGGCCCTCTGTTCATTCAAATTAATGCCACCAGACTTTTCTTTGTCTTCACTCTGGCCACTCAAAGACACTGTTGGTTTTGACAAGAGTGACGGTGACACCTAGCCCACTCAAAGACCACTGCTTTTTTTAACTGGGTCCCTCGGATACTACTGTTTTGGGCCACTGACAAGAAGACATGTTTGTGCTGATGTTGCTTCAAATCAGAACTGCATGGACACTGATAACACAGGGATGGCAGTTGATTTTAAAAGCCAGGAGAGGGAGCCCAAAAGAACCCACAGCCACATTGGGTGGTGACATCACCATAAGGCGGCAGGTTTTTTCAGCTATTGTTTTTACAAACTGAGCATGCACAACCAATAAGTTATGAATAAATTGAATATAATGAATATTGTTTCTCCAAAACACATGCATTTAAGGCTTTATAACTCTAAATGGCCAAACAGATTTCTCTAAAACTTTCCACAGTTGTAGATCCTGGTACTGAGAGGGTGCATGGCAAATTCTGCAGTTTTAGGGCCCAACACAGCTGCATCATCAGCATCTGAACATAGGGACTTACACAGAAAACCCCTCTGCAACCCTAATTTATTGGCATCTTGTTCACAGGTGCCTGACAGGGGTGAACAAGGTGGAGGTGGGGTGTCTCTTTCAGAGAAAAGAAGGGACTAGAACAAGGGGGCATGCAATGAAGCCTAAAGGGGGAAATTTTGGAGATATATGAGGAAGTTATTTTTCAAAGACAGGGTGGTGGACAACTGCAACAGTCTGTAGACCCCAGAGCAGTCGTTGGCAGTTGCAATAGCTGCAATTCAAGGCAGTTGTAATTAGTTGCAATTGCATTGGATTGCAGTCATAAAATAGTGGAGCTGAATTCCACTGCAGTTGACGATTCCGTGACCCATCCAGGTTTGTTTCTGTGGTGCATTGCAATGTGTTTTCTCTTTTTTTCTTTCCTGTGGGGGAGGAGGAGGGGCCAGGAGGGCCACGAATATCTAATGAACTTCAACTGTCGGCACCGAGCCTTACAGCCAATAAAATGCACCCCTGACTCCTGGGCATGAAGCATCCACCAATTAGGACAAATGGAAGGAGGAGCCAGGAGCTTGAGAGTGTCTGTGACTGGCTGCACGAGGTGGTGGGGAAAGCGTGCCTAAGCAGGAGAGAAGACTGTCAGGAGAGGAGGCATCTGTGTTGGTGTGTGTGCAACGGAGCAAGTAGCATTTTTCTGCAGGGACAAAGTATGGTGGTTCGGCCTTTAATTTAAAAATAAGTTAACTGTGTCCACTGTCCTGACATGTCCAGTGCCCAGAGAGAGACTAGTGTGTGGCTCTGTAGATCCGTCAGTCCTCCAGCAAAGCCAGGCAGCAATTGTGTGAAAGCAGCAAATCAGTGGTCTGGTTGTGGTCAGGATTAGCCCGTGACCCCATCAGCTAGGCCCGTTGGGCAACTCTCACTCAGTCTCGGACAAGTCTTTAGAGTTAGTGAGGAGGAGTAGTGGTAGGTGCACTAGTTCCACTGCATGGAGTACCGGAGTGGGGATGTGGGTCTGGGTTGGGGACCAACTGTGTGGGTTAGGAGGAGAGAGCACACAGCACCAAAAAAACACCGGCACCACCACTGAGTAGAGCAGCAGCGGCAGCCTGAGCCATGGAGTCACCCGACACTGCCAACTGAATCATCACCCGACACCAGACTGAACTGGCAACAGGCTACTGCAGTGAGCAAGGTACTGTATGGGATGCGTACATAAGGCCTGCCAGGGCTGGGCAGTAGAAAGGAGGAGGATGGTCTCTCACAGACTACTCAGTCTGTCTGTATGTCTGCTGCATGCCTGGCTGGCCTGGCTGGCTTGTCTGGCTTGTCTGACTGGTTGAGGGCTTGGGGGCTGTGGGGCTCGAACTTGAAAAGCCAAGACGATCAATCATCATATCTACTGCTGGTGGCCTGGCTGGGTTCTCTATGGCTTTGGTGGCATTGTGAGTAAGTCAGACTCCACACAATGTCAAGGAGCAGGCCAGGTGCAGGTGGTTGGTTGGTGAGTTCCTGGACCCATAGGAGGCCGGAGTGCGGAACATGGTTGGTAGGGTCCAATGGACAAAATGCTTGTTGTTTGCTGCTGTAGGAATTGGACAGACTAAATATTAAAGTCCTCATGGCAAGATGAATAACATTTTACAAAACACATTACTGTACATGCTGAAAGCCGAAACAAGTTCATAAAAAGTGTCAGAAAATGTTTTTTTTTTTAATATGCATGAGTTTTTTTTTTAGCTTTAAATTTAAACTATGGATACATCTCAGTTCTGGTATAACATACAGGAGGTATTTCTAGGTGTCCTCCCTTAAACTGTTTTTTAGTCTCACAGATTCTACGACTACTAGTAAATTAACATATATTGATGGTTGGCTCTGTTTGCAAAAGGGTACCTTCAAGCTTCTATGGTGTGTTTAAGAGGCCCTACCTATACTGTATTTTACTCACTGCTATGACCTTGTAATGGTTACAAACCATTAGGGCTGGTAAATGGTACAGTGTGTCCACACTGCCGGTGAACTGTTGTGATGATGGTTCGGGACCGTTACTGCCAGTCCACACTGCAGGTGATGGGTGACCATTACGGTCATCACCCTATCACACAATGCAGCTCGCACTGCACTACGGGCACTGCTGGGGAACATGCTCACACATGCACACTACAGCCGATAACCGTACAGAGGCAGAACCGGTTCCGTAACCATTGTTGAAACCACCTCACGAGTGGTTTCGATAACGGTTACGGATAGGCCTCCTGTAACATTACAGGTATAAACACAAACCATTGTGGTAATGGTTTGGACCCCCTGTAATGTTACAGAAGGGAGGTTTCGGTGTAGTGTGGACAGGGCCTTAGACTCACGATTCTTTTTTCTAAGTAACTAGCATTACTGCTGTTTATTTTTCTATAATGTATACTGTTTTACTGCCCTGCTTCAACTTGTTACTTTCCAGGGCCTTAGTATATTTTGTTGTTGTTTTGACTTATTATTGTGCTTTGGTGGGTCCCTACTGTGTGTAAAATTCATTTCACTGCACTTTGTATTTGCATTTTAAAGAGCAGCCTGCTTCTTAGCTGCTGCTGCCTAGTTGTTGCTCCCTCCAACATATACAATACCTCACCTGCTCCAGAGTTGAGGGGCATAAATAATTCCTTTTGTTTCTGCCATTTATGAAGTTATAATTTTTTTTCCCAGTTGTTTAACCAGGTGAGACACAATAAGCTGAAGGCTTGTTTACAGGTGCAACCTGGGAGCACAGGGAAGTTAAGTGACTTGCTCAGGGTCACACAATGTTACAGGTATAAACACAAACCGTTGTGGTAACGGTTTGGACCCCCTGTAATGTTACAGAGGGGAGGTTTTGGTGTAGTGTGGACAGGGCCTTAGACTCACGGTTCTTTTTCTAAGTAACTAGCACACAAGTGGGAAATGTGGGATTCAAACCCAGGCCTCCAGATTTGTAGCTCAGAGCTTTAAACCACTGCACTATACTGCCTCCCTGGAAATAATGCTGCTAAATCTCAAATGCTAAAAATGGAGTTGCTTACTGACCTTAACCCACCAACATGCCCTCACATAGGCACATGCACCCCTCTTTTGTGATGTCAGAAGGCAAAGGCTGTGTGTGTGCATGTCCCATTGATTTCAAGGGAGGGGGACTTTTCCATACATTTTATCAACTTTTATAGTCAAACTTTTAATAAAAAAAGATACGAAGTTAAAAAAGTATGACAAACTACCAGAAAATAAAATTCAACAATGGTGAAAATTGCAAAAATTGGTTGCATTTTTTTCAGTTAGTTGAAGAAAGAAATTTCAGACTAGTTGAAAAAATCAGTCATAATGTGTGGCAAGTCAGTCATAATTGGTTTTTCAACTGACTCCAAGGTCTAACAGCCTGCCAGAGGAGATAGTGGCGGGAAAAGACTGTTGGGAGCTTCAAGCATGAATGAGAGAGGCATAGGGGTAAACTGGGTAGAGGAAGGGGGTAGGGAGGGATACCAGTGCCCAAGTAGGATCAGCAGCATTGGAATAGGCCAGAAAAAGGGACAGACTAGATGGGCCTACTGGTCCTTTTCTGCCAACAGAGTACATGATTTGTGTCCTACCGCTCAGTCACAGCCAATTTCTAGCCCATGAGCTGTGTCATGATGATAACCATGTCTGTAACCACTGTCTGTAACCACCTTATGCTTGAATAACCTATGTAATCAAAAGTTTTTCTCCACTGTATTTTATGTTGTATTGTTATCCTGGGTCGCTCCTGAAAAAGGGACCTTCGGGGCTCAGTGGGCCTACCCGGTCACCAATATTTAATAAATAAAAATAAAATAAAATAAATAAATAAATGTTTCTATGTACATATACAGTATTTCCTCTGTTATCATGTATGTATTTCCCTTCATTGATAAGACATATTATGCATTTTGTCTTTCCAGGATTCACATAGGATTGAAATAAATATTTTTTGGATTTTAGTAAAAACCTCACAAAAGTAATTATTCAGGACCTGAGCAATTCCTCATTCACTGCATATCAAATACCCGTTATCTAAGATTAGTCCTACCACCCTGGAGCATCTATTAACTGAATTAAACGTAACTCTAGAATTGTCTAGCATTAGATTTTATACTAGCTATTTTTAGTTTAATTTTCTTTTTTTTCACATTGAACAGAGTATTTGTACTCTAGCTGCAATTTCTTGTATGAGATCACTAATTCCAGAAAACCTGAATCCTTCATCCTTTTATAAGCCTTTTTCTTACAAGTTATTGCTATAACCACATAGTTCTCTTCAACCAGTGTTGTAGTAGTGGGGGAAGGGGTTATGCCTGAGAGAAGGACTAGGGCTAGGCATGTGATAGCCCATACAATGAAAAGATCTTGCTGAACAAACCTGATAGATTTCTTTGACTGGTTGACAAGGGAGATTGTTCAGGGAGGGGCGGTAGATGTGGCCTACCTGGATTTTAGCAAGGCCTTCGATACTGTCTCATATAAAAGGCTAATAAACAAACTGAGCAGCCTGGGAGTCAGATCCAGGGTGGTTAACTGGGTTAGAAATTGGCTGTGGCTGAGCGGTAGGACACAAAGCATGGTAGTGAATGGAGTTCAGTCTGTAGAAAGGGAGGTGACCAGCAGGGTGCCTCAGGGATCTGTGCTAGGCCCAGTCCTCTTTAATGTCTTCATAAGCGACATTGCAGAGGTGCTGGAGGGGAAGGTGTGCCCCTTAGCAGACAACACAAATATTTGCAATAGGGTAGACACACCAGGGAGGTGGAAAGAATGAGAAGGGACCTGGACAATCTGGAGGACTGGTCAAATATATGGCAGTTGAGACAATGCAAAGAAGTGCAAAATTATGCACTTAGGTCACAGGACCCTGAGAGAGAAGCACTCAGTGGTGGGAGGGGGGGCCTGTTGGCCACCAAACAGGAGAAGGATCTTGGAATAATTATATCTGAGGACCTAAAGGTGGCCAGACAGAGTGAGAAGGTGGTTAGAAGGGCCAGCGGGATGTTGGGGTGCATAGGGAGAGATATCACAAGCAGAAAAAAGGAGGTGGTGATGCTGCTATACAGATCATTAGTGAGACCTCTTTAGGAGTACAGTGTCCAGTTTTGGAGGATGCATCTCAGGAAGGACATACAATAGACAGAGTGGGAGGCAGTCCAAAGAAGGGCTGCAAAAATGGTACAGGAGCTGTACCAGAAGTCATGTGAGGAGAGGCTGAAGACCTCAATATGTATTCTCTAGAGATGCAAAGAGAGAAAGGGGACATTATAGAGACATATAAATACCTTAAAGGGATCAATAAGGTAGAGGAGGGTAGCATCTTTCAGGAAAGAAGATGGACGAGAACCAGGTAACATGAGATGAAATTGGAGGGAGGATGAATCAGGGGTGATGTGAGGAAGCATTTCTTTACAGAGAGGGTGGTGGATGCTTGGAACCGCCTCCCTGCAAGGGTTATAGGGGCAAAAATGGTGGAGGCATTCAAAAATGCATGGGATACACACAAGGGAACCCTATTAAAAGGGAAGAGTAGGAAAGCCGCAGATCAACTACAGTCTGCAGCATAAGTTAAAGGTAGAAAAAATGGGCAGACTAGATGGGTCATTCAGCCCTTATCTGCTGACAAATTCTATGTATCTATGTAGTGGTTCAGTTATGTAGCTAAAAGACAAAGACATGGGAGCAGGCAGCCTACAGAGGTGCAGCAAAAGAGGAATGGGAAGGCTTTAAGCCTAGGTTCAATGGGCGGAGCAACTATGTCACTCCCCATCAGGTCTTAAAAGGCCACTCCTCCCGGACGGTTCCAGGGTTTGTCTCTTCATTGCAGCTGAAGGCTCCATCATCTGCCCCTTCTTGTTTGTCCTAGTTTTGTCCCTGTTTTCTAGCATAGTCTCTGGCTGCCCCCGCTCTCCCTCTCTGTTGCCAGTGCACTCACTCATTTCCCCTCCTCGTCCTTTCCATCTCTCTACTTCTGCTTCCCCCCACCGCTCTTTAGTTTGTTGTGCTGCCACCTGTCATGGCTGCCCTCTGCTATCTTCTCCTTCAAGTTCATTTCTCCTTCTCCCAGTCTTCCTTCTCTTTGACTCTGCTGCAGCTCTGCAGAGCCCTGAGTTCACCTGCTCCCTTTCCGATTCCTTGCTCTCGCTATTTACCTGCTGCAGTTCTCAGTGTGCCTTCCTCCACTCATTCCATTGGAATCCTCACTGCCTCAGGCACTTCATGTCCCATTCCTCTGTCCCTGCTCACTGAGTATCACTGCCTGCCCCATGTGACTTCCTCTTCTGCACCCTCCCTACTCTGGCTCAGTCTCTCCTCCTGGATGTCAGCGGTGTACCGGCATCACCCGCTTCCCCTCCCCCCTGCCTTGCTCATTTCGACCTGTCATTCAGGGCATGATCCCTGGTGCTGGGGTGTCTGCCTGCAGCTATACATAGCATGCCTCTCACCTGTTATGCCTTTCACATAGCACTCAACTTTTCGTACTCCATTTTGCCTGGCTCCGCATGAGTTGCCTGATGTTTCTCATCCAGTTACGATTGTTTCTGGATGCACTGGACGTTGGTTCCTCGACCTCGGTTGCTGAACATGTTCCTTGTCACCCTCTACTTGGGGCCATGTGTCTGTCAGTATCCTGTCGTTTCTGGTAGGGGGAGTGCTTCCCTTTCTGGCCCTTTGCTTTGCTTTTTGATTGCCCTGTCGTTATGGATCCTGGCTTAGTCTGCCATTTCTTGTCATCATACTGCCTCATCTGTCAGTGCTGCGCTGCAATTTGTTGCTGTTTCAGATGGATTCTAGATCTGCATGCTCCCAGATGCTGGAGCATCTGCCTGGGGCAGTTTGTTGCATGTCTCTCAGCTGCCTTGGCTGTTGCTTAGCAATTTGCTTTTCCCTCTCACTTTTACCTTGCATACTTCTCCTCTGTTTCTCTCTCTCCTTTCCCCTTGCTCTGCATTGCTTTCCTGATGTTCCTCATGCTGTTCGTGCTCTTCATGGCTGTCCTCCCTTCTTGATCCTCAACCTCTGTTGCTTGCTCATTCCTTCTCCCTACCTCTATCCCATGTATCAGGGGTGTCTACCCCCCTCTCGTCTCCTCTTGTTGCCCTCCTCCTCCTCCCGTCCCCTCCACCCTCCCTTCCTCTCCTTCTACCCCCTTTCTGTCCCTTGACTTCTGCTTTCTTTTTGGGGGCTTCCCTATCCTGCCGTCCCACTACACCACCATGCCCTACTCATTCAATTTACCTATTATTCCCTCCTGCATATCACCCTGCTAATGCATCTCCTCCTCCTACCCTATTCCCTCATTCTAATCAAGCCCATTCAGATGTTCTCCTGGTACTGCCTACCTCACCATCAGCTGCTGGCTTTGCCTGGCCACTCTCGTTCCTATCTTCATGCAATCTGCTCCTTCTATGACCTTTGCTTTCTTTTGTTTTTTTTTCCCTACCCTACCATCACCTTCCCTATTCATATCCTCCTCTTACTTAGTCCATATGGTGTCCAGGTGCCTGAGTCTGGTTCACCTTTCCTCAGTCTGACCTCAGGGTCTACTTATTTACATTGCTTAATCAAGCATACCTCTCATTGGGTTCCTGTGGTACCTCATCGAACTGCTGCACTACTGTGGTTATTATCACCATCAGTCTACTCATGCCCACATTTGGGTATCCCTTGCTCATCCGACCTTTGTGTAAGTCTATTCTGTCACATCAACTACTCGAGGATAACCCTCTCGGGTCCATGCTACCTCGACTCAACCTGCTTTCTACTCAAAGACATGCAATTATGTCTATTGCCCCTTTGCTAGAGGCTGGCAGGCTTCCCTCCATCATCGTTCATCATTCATTTCATGTCTCACCTTAAACCATTCAGGCCTTCAAGGCTTCTTTCCATCATCATACTTCTTCTCATCCTTTTGAGCGTCTAGTTGTAGACATCGCTCACATCCTTCGACAGCTGTCCATTTAGAAGGACAGAGTGAGAGCTTCCTCTAAAACTCGACTTTTCCTCCTTTCTCGATCTCTACTTTAAATTGCTGTAGTGGAGCCATACCTAATCAAAACATCCTTCAGCCTGGAGGGAAAGTGACCTAGGCCTTGGATCCTTGGAGGTGTCCTCCTCAAAGGGTTTTTTCCTCTCCTTCATGTCAATGGTCATAATATTAGTCATGGTTGGTGCTTTCATAGGTTCCTTAGTTAGGTTCTGCTGTTGGATAGAGTCAGATGGTGGCCCCAGCTATTTCCTCTCTCCTTAGGATGTTCGCCCTTCTGTATTGTGTCAGATTTTCTTCCATTCATTGTCCTCTCCTTTTCTCGTTCTTCTCTCGTCTTTCCTATCTATGTCTCTGTCACATCTATTTCTGGTCTAGATATCTTCTGATTTCTCACCTCTTCAATGCTCAACACTCTTTTGGGTATTCTTTTTGGGCTCCTTCCTGAGCTACCTTTATCTAAGGGAATTTCCCATGGCACCTACAGGGGGAACCCTACTCTAGGGTTCCTTG
Organism: Neoceratodus forsteri; assembly: GCA_016271365.2. Classification (NCBI taxonomy): domain Eukaryota; kingdom Metazoa; phylum Chordata; order Ceratodontiformes; family Ceratodontidae; genus Neoceratodus; species Neoceratodus forsteri. The sequence continues at coordinate 1,145,583,675 of CM057449.1, read as the reverse complement.
CATCGTACCCCTATAGGGTGGTATATCCCATGGATAGAGAGGCAAACAGTTATAATGTATTGAAGTCACATAAGTATACATCTCATCCAGTTGCATAAGCACAATTGAATGGGAAGGCTTTAAGCCTGAGGTTCAATGGGCAGAGCAACTACGTCACTCCCCCATATGGCCTTAAAAGGCCACTCCTCCTGGACGGATCCAGGATTCATCTCTTCGTTGCACCACCACCATCCACCCCTCCTCCTCCAGTGGCTTGTCTCTCTTTCCCATGGGATTCTTCCTAAGCTACCTTTAGCCAAGGGAATTTCCTGAAGCTCCACTAGGGGGGAACCCTCCTCTAGGGTTCCTTGCATCGTACCCCTGCAGGGTGGTATATCCCATGGATTAAGAGGCGAGCAGCCACAATGTATCAAAGTCACATAAACATACATCTCATCCAGTTGTGTAAGCACAATTGAACTGCTTTACGTAATGTTTCAGTCATGAATGGAAGGCACACTGGGGAAAACATTTTGTTGTTCTTACAATCACTGCCGGACATCTGGATATTCCTTAAGATCTGAAGCTGGGAATATTTGTGATGGACAGTAGGAGTAACATGCTGAAGGCAATGAATGATGGGTGTTTCTGCCATGCATCTTGTTTTGCACCTGTACAGAATCTGGTGGTGGGTCATACACTTGACAAAAATGCACAGCTAAAGAAAATACTTGACACGGTATGGGAAATCACTAAATATTTCCATAGTTCCCCCCAAGTGCACTGAGCTGCTCTGCATGTACCAGCAGATGCACAATAGTCTACAGCACAGCTTAAATAAAGATGTAGCAGCATGATGGAATGCTGTCATTTATTTGATGGGGTGGGTGATAAAACAGAAAGATGTGTTTTAGACTATGGAATTTGACAATATGGCCCATGGGGGATATCTGTCCCTGGTGCAATGGTGTGTGCTGCAAAAGACTGTTCCACTTCTGGGACCCTAGGAACAGGTCCCTAAAGATGTAAACAACTCTTAGCATGATCCTACCCTTGATGAGTCTCCTTGACTGACACACATACCATTATAAGCCAGCCCCACAAAGTAAGTCTAGTGGTGGTGGTGGTGGTCACAGAGGTGGCAGCACTGATAGTGGTGGTGAGAATGATAGTGATGATGATGGTGACACCATTAGTTCATTTGAGCCATCTCAGCAGCAGCACAAGCAGGAAGCAATACTCAATGGGGACGTGGCTGGCATGTTGCAAATAAAAACTGCAGACAGATCTGAAAATATTAGATCAGTCACATCATTTGATATAGAAAATCACACATGCCCCCATAATGCAAAGCATCATGGGCTGCATATGCAAATCACCACAGAATATTATGCTGGTTAAACTTTAAGCAGAAATGCATGGTGCCGAAAGGCCACTCACACAGTTTGCAAAGAGTGCCAACAGAAGACACAGACACATGTTTTGTCCTACAAGGATTCATCAGTGTGCCTTGTCTATTTGACACCCTAGTGGAATGAACCAGCTACCCTAAGATGGCCTATCTGGGTTATGTTGTGGTGAACCCAATGAAAACAAAAAACAAGTTAAAAGGCAAAGAACCTCAGCGAGCAACCACTGAGGCAATTTAATTTGATATGGCAACTCTACTGGATCCCAGATATAAAGGTATGTGAATTCCCTCTGAAAGGGGCTATATAATGCAGAAACTGTTGTGCACATTTCAAATGAAGCAGCACAGACAATGTGAAGAAATAGCCAAGAATCAACCTCCTCCTGTGCTGGCCCACTGGCACAGCAGTAGCGTTACTGCTTGCAGGGCCAGCGACCTCAGGAGCTAGAGGGTCAGCTGGGGGGGGGATAGAGTTTCCCAAGGACTGCTCTCCTCCTCCTCCAGGGGTGAGGATGGGATGATTTTGGCAGTGGGCTGGCCCCGGTGGAAGCCGGGGAAAAGGCAGCCCAAGCTCCAAGAGGTGGGGACATGGCAGATGGTGGCATACGTGCCTTGACCTCAGCACATGCCATGTCCCTGAAGGGATACACAGGAGGAAATGGTCCCAGTTGTGCTGGATGACCACCAGCTTCTGCAAGCTCTGCACCTGATGAATCAGGTACCCCCGGACCCTGAATTGAAGCCATGGTAATTAGAGGGACTCCTCACCACCCCTAGGCATTGAATGGCAGAAAGAGGGGGACTCCTCGAGAAAAGTAAGCCCTGCCTGGGAAAAGTCAGGGTGATGAGGCTGGGAAGACCAGCATGAACATGGGCCGACCAGGACAAGGGAGCACAAAGTACAAATAACAAACAAAAAAAATCAGCCTCCTCCTACTCATACTGCTCCTCCTTCTCAGTTGACTTTTCATGCTTCCAGTGTCAAGCATCAGCATGACGACATGGAAGCTGACTTGGATGGTGATGTTTTAGAGATACCAAATGTCATTTGGGAGCTTTTTGACACTGACTGCTAGTGCCACAAAGACATTTTGGAGGAAGGCATAGACATCTCACCAAAGTACATATTGGAGGCTTATCTAGCAGACCCACTGTCCTGCCAAAGTAGTGAGCCCATCAAATTCTAGCAAGACAGGAAAGTCTTTTGGCTTGTACCAGTATTTTCTCAGATGTCCACCAACACTGGTTTATTTGAAACATGTTTCTGCACAACTGGTGACATTACATCACCACATTGCTTAAGGCTAGAGCCTGAAAATATTAAACTCTGAGCCTTTTTTGAAACTCAGCTTGCCACAGAGCATCTTCAGCTAGCCACTTGATAAGTCCAATGTCCAGCAAGTTACATCTGTGGGAAGGCTTAGCCTGAGGTTCGATGTGGGGAATAGCTCCTCCCATAATGTCTATTTAAGCCCTCCACTAACGCACCTCCCTTGCTTAGAGAGTGTTTTTCCTGGGCTCTCTGCGTGGCTCATGTGGCTATGCCTTATTTGTGCTCTGCTGCTCTGTCTGGTGCATTTTTCCCCTTGCTCCTCCATTCTCCTTTACTATTGTTTTCCTGTGTTTCTGCTTCCCTTGTTATTTCCTGTGTCTGTTTGTTTCCTTCTTGGTGGCTTTGCCACCCCCCCCCAGCTCCCCTCCTTTCCCAGTGATCCTGGGTTGTCTCCTCTGCTGTTTCCTTTTGAGCTTCTTGATGCCCCTCTGCCCAGCAATTTTGGCTGCCCCTGTTCCTTCCCACGTTCACCATCATTCTGGCATCTCCTTCTGGAAGGTCTCCTCTTCCCACCCACCCACGAACTCCCCCTTCTCCTCCATGGCTCCTCGGTGCTACAGGATCAGCCTACAGACCCTGGTCCTAAAGTCACAATGATACTACCTCATCTACTCCATTCATAAGCCATCTCTCGGCTTCTTCAGTAAGTACCTCAACGCTGGCCTGTATGTCCCTTCAGCCGACCTTCTAGCCTGCTGGTAGCGGATTCAGACATGTTTCATTTTTATCATGGAATGTTGCTAGTTTCCATGGTGGGTGGCTGTGTGAGCATGGGGAGAAGGAATTGGCCCAGCTTTAGACAGGACACCATTTGCTTCATACTGAACTGAATTCGCCCATCCTCACTCAGCAGAAAGGCTCTGGCACTACAACAATACCGCTGCTTATGTCACAACAACAGCAAACATTTGGCTACAGCTAGATTTGAACCTGTCTTCTTCTGGGTCCCAAGCTAGTGCTCTTGCCACTAACCACAATGCATTTCAATGTTTACATTCATACACGAACTGGGGTACGCACACCTCTGGAGTCATATCCCATATAAGTGCATTTTGCAATATCACATGGTAGATAAGCTCTGGACACTGAAATCTAACTCAGCTCTGCAGAATGCATCACTGTACTTTCATATCACTTGGCAACCTGATATGTAACTTGTCTATTTCGTCGTAGGCATCCGATTACTAGCTACTAACATCTGCTGCCCAATGCATTATAATGCACTATATTTTATTTCTGCTCTCCCATTTTACAGGATTGTCTATACCGCATATGCTACACATTTCCTGCAGTCTAGCAGTAGCTAGAGTCTTCTCTGCCACCATTTCATGGCTTCTTGTGATACCTGCAAACAAGGGAAGGGGTTGACAGTTAGGTTAACTGAGTTACTTCCAGTGTGCATTGCTCCTTGGTGTGTGGTGCCTCTCTTCTTCTGCCCCACCTTTTAATCCCTGATTTCCTCCTTCTTTCACACTCTGAGTTGCTCCTGGTACTCGCCTCTCCATGACCAATTGCCCTACCCCCTCAGCACTTATTGGGGGAGTCATACCTTAGTCCTCTCACTCCACTGACTCTACATACCTCACTTACTCCTCATCTGCTCCTACAATCTCACTTTCTACATTACCATGTCACCCATAGTTCTTCCTTTGATTCCATGGATTCTTTCCTTCCCTTGTCATCTCCACGGTTACTCCCCAACTCATAATGTTCCATTTCTGTGTCTTCTATGCCTACCATTCTCCTATCTCCCACCATGACATGTACTGCTCCATCATCCTCTCTCAGTTTGTCTCCTACCCTACTTTCTCTGTACAGCAACGTTTTGCACTTTTGCCAGCCCATGCCAGCAGTACTTCGGACTCCATCCCTAACTCGCACCTTCTGAGGTGCCGAGCGAAGGTAGGCTTCCCTTGTCTACCGGGGATGGGATTCAGTTACAACCACTACATCTTACTTCCAAACTTGGCATCCTCTGTCCCTAACTCTGCTTGGCAGCATCGAGTGAAGGTTAGCTCACCCCAACTACCAGGGATGAAATTCATGTCTACAAACTACAGACTGTACCACACCTTCTTTACCACATATGACATACCAGTTACAGCTTCCCTTGGGAACAGAACTCCTACACCCCATGGACCCTCATCATTCTACTTATGCCTGGCTGCCTCAAGTCACCATCACCACCCTGACATGTACCTGGGTCTACAGTCTACTGCTTCAACTTATGCATTCTCAGCCTGCTGCCCGGATTCTACTTCCCTCCAGGAACATGACTTTGCCCAACTTGCCTTCTCCACCTTACCCAGTCTGTAGCCTCATTTTATTGTCCTATTCATTGACTTCCATAGTTGGGAGTCAGATTCCACTGCTTCACACATGTTCATTCTCCACCTGCTATCCGAAGCCATGACCCTCCTGGAACTGGACCTCCTACTGCCAGCGATCTCCATTTCTCATTGCCCTCAGCCCTTCTTCCAACCTCACACATTACTTTGCCTGGTCCTTAGCATGAGCTTGCATTGCTGTGTCCAGTGTCTGCTTCCTCTACCCGATGCTGATTTACCACTTCCCTTCAGGAACGGGGCCTTTCCACTCCACATGCCTTCCACCTCTCAGCTCTGCCTGATGACATCGGCTGTGGGTATTTTTCCCATCTATCGGGCATGATAGCCTGTTACTGGATCCACTCTTTACTGCATCCCATGACTCATGCTCAGTTGCCATCCCCTTCTGAACTGGGACCTTATCGACTTGTTTGCTTTCATCCTGTCAGTTTGCTACTTCCCTCAAATCACAAGACCCCTCTGCTTGAATGAATCACATCGTTCTGCTCCACTCACTATCCCACTCTTCTATGGACCATCCCTTGGCCTCCTGTCCCTCATGATTTGGTTCTTGCCAGCTGGTCCGGTAACGCTTTAGATCCAGTTTGCCTGCCTCTGGGACTTCCTTGCTGTAAGTCTCCCTTTCAGTTGGTGGCCGAGTTTCATTTCCATTTCAGATGTGGGACTTTTATCCTTTGCTCCAACTCCCTTTGTGCCTTCTATAGTGAGCAGGACCCATCACTGGACATAGGACTACTATACCTCAACCTGGATGATCTGAGTACTGTGCTTCACTTTTTGACCTCTATGGATTGAATTCTAGTGACTGCTACAGCCTTCCTGCATCTGTTGCTGTTTGCTAGGGGCCGACCCAGTTCTGTTCCTTCCTGCATGTTTTGTCATCTGGCTTTGCCTAGCTCATCTCCTTCCCTGGATAGTCTCTCCAGTTCCTTAGGATTCGATCTGGACTTTCTTCCCATTTGACTGGCTGCCTCTCAGCTCTGCCCTGCAGGCTCAGGGCTTTGTGCTGTCTGTTGTGGCTCTTTTGGGCCTAGTACCTTATCTCCGACCAATACTTCTACCAGGTCAACTGCTCTTCCATATTATTCATTTCATATTTCTACTGTGGCCATTCTAACAGTACCCTTCCACTTCTCATTGGATCACTCATTATTCTGGTGACATACTACTGCCAGCAAACATCCCTTGACTAACATGCCTCATAGACTCTTTCATCATCATAGAATGTTATATGCTGCCCAATCAACTCATCAGGATCATTCATGAAATTCTATTCACTTGGACATAGGAAGATCTTCTCAGTCTCTAATGGATATACCCTCCAACTCCTGTGCATTCCATTACCGTGATTTCCCTGTCTACTTGTCTCACTAGCTATCCTCCTAGATGGAAAGGACTTAAATCCTTCTGCTATGCACTGACTTTGTAATTAGTATCCCTTCTATGGATATCGGGAATCGCAAGATAACCCATTCAGCTATGAATATCATCTGTCTTACCTTCTGCAGCCTCTCCTACTACCACTGACTCTGTTTACCATGTTACTCGACTCCTATTCCTCAACAGTCATTGCTTGTTTTAAGAATTTCACAGATGTCTTCCAGAATATTCATCATGGGATCTCCACCTCCTTGCAGATTACTAATTCCACACCATCCAAACAATCCTGGACATCACCATTCCTTAATCCTTATATAATCATCCACACCTTTTCACCTAGTACTTTCAGCCAGGTTAACCACTCTTCCAGAGGACCCTTCAGCCTTTTCTTCTTGAATTACCTTTGTTAATCTCTGCAGTAAAGACCATCATCGAGAACTAGCTATCCTGAATTCTAATCAGCAGTCTGTAACAGTCAACACAAATTCACCAACTCAGTCTTGCCTTCCAATCAGTATTAGTCAGCCGTAGCACTAAGATCCTATGGCATCTTGCACTAATCAATCTCACTACCAATTCAGCCTACAGCCTCTTCCTTACATCTGTCTCCAAGCTTCTCTCAAGTCCTTCAGCATCAGGATTACCTGTAAACCTAACTAACCTATGTCACCACAGTGCAGCTCCTTGATGATCACCCCACCGAAATACCCGCACTTACTTCAGGCAGCATACCAGCAGTGTATTTACATATAAAGTCATGAATTTCATGACCAAAGAAGCCATCTATCCCTTATACTGAATTTCCAATCATTCCCCATATACATTAGGCTACCATCTGGACCACTCCGTAAATCTTCTTCTATTTGTTTACTAATAATTTATGGCATTACTGTCATCTGCCATTCAAACTCTCCTCTACTCATTTTACTCTGGAATGCTTACTTAGCGACTTATCACTCACTAATCGATTCTTTACCTCCAGGCTACCTTGAATAAACTTTACACAATTAGATCAGTCACCCAAAACTTCACAAATCATCGCAAATCCCACAGTGTACTGTCTGGTTTTATATCGATCAACTGATGCTCTCCCGACTCATTATTCCTCTACAATCCTTTTCGACATGCATCTTTTGTCACTGTGGAAACATGGACTACATTAGCCCTTCTTCAACTAGATCTGCTCTACACATAGGATTCTACCATCCCTAAGGAAAAGAAGTACCCTTTATCCTCAGGATCATCATTCAGTCTGCATCGTCCTTGGATCGAGAATAAACCATCATCTCCAGGGCACTCAGAGATTCTCTTCTACTCATTTCTGCTTCCTTAGCAACTCCTCATTCATTACTGAATTCCTTGCCTCCAGACCATACCTTGACATTCAAACCTTTCACAAGTTGGATCATTCACCAATGACTTCTTGTACCATGGCAGTTCCACCATTCCCATCTAGTAACTTATCGATCAAGTCATGCTCCCACTGCTCATTACACCCTTGCAGTTCCGTGGGACAAGCATCATTAATCATCTTGGAAATTTGAACTTCCTTCACCCTCCTTCACCTGGATTTACTTCACACTTCAGATTCTATTGCTCATTCAGAAAAGACCTACTCTTCAACCTCAAGATTACAGTTCAATCTCCATCATCCATGGATCGAGGATGGATCATCATCTCTCCAAGCAGCTCCAACCTCAAATTAGCTATGGTTACCAGAACCTAGGTCCTTCTCCTTTTAGTATGCCCAGCGGACGGGCAGATCTCTGGCCATGGGTAATCAGGGTTTCCTCCACCTGGGAATTTTTCCTCTCCTGAGTGCCAGGGGGTCATACTCTTTGTGAGTTGGAGGAGGTATCTTTTTGGGCCCTCTATTCCCTACAAATTACTACCTACATACCTACTACTGAAGGGTGGGAAAAGAGTAAAGCAACAAAATGTACTACAAGTTACACAAGCAATGTATACCCCATATCTCCCCATTGCTATTCCACAAACACTGAATAGGAAGGCTTGGCCAGGGGTTTAATGTGGACAATAGCTACTCCCACAACCTCTATTTAAGCCCTTCACTAACGCACCTTCCTTGCTTAGAGAGTGTTTTTGTCCACCGCCATCTCCTCTTCCTCCTTCTCTGGCACTCTTCTCACCCTTGTTCCTTGGCCTTCTATTCCTTAAAATTACTACCTTCATACCTACTACTCAAGGGTGGGAATAGAGTAAAGCCACAAAAAGTGCTACAAGTTACACAAGCACTATATACTCCATATCTCCCCATTGCTATTCCACAAACATTGAACTGATATTACCACTCCAATACCTCCTCTTGGCAAGCCTCTTTGGACTCTCTCTGGCACTGGTAGGATCACAGTCCAGGTCACCACTACCTGCAGTGCTGGGAGCTCAAGGGCCATGGCACACACCTTCACCTCAAGTCCTGCTGAAGAAAGTACAGCTTTTACAGTGTCATCCCCTGCAAGCAGTGTCAGTGGCTCAGTAGGTAGCACACTTGCCTCTGAGGCCGGGAGATCAGAGGGCTGTGGGTTCAGTTCCCACATCTGGCACTTGGGTTAATATATCCCAGTACTGACACTCTAGTGCAGCATGAGAGGGGTGCTGCACTTCTGAGGTGCCGTCTTTCAGATGAGACATTAAACTGAGGTCCCATCTGCCTGGATTGGTGGTAGTTCAGGTGGATGTTAAAGATCCCATGGCACTTATTGAAAAGAGTAGGGGATTTCCCCGGTGTCCTGGCCAAATTTCCCTCATTCACTAAAAAATACCACCAACATTTTCATCTGGTTCAAGGTCAGTTGACATTCATCTGTATCCCCTTCCCCCGGGTCGTGCCTGAAAATAGGCAGGATTTGTCTAGTGCTCTTACCCGATCAACAAAAACTAAATAAAATAAAAAAATAAAGCACGATGTGATCAGGTGGGATGCATGCATTATGCCAAGTCACTGTCAATTAAGTAAGACCCATTGTGCCACCCAATTCACCGTCAAAGGACTGTGATGGCGACACCGACACTAAATGAGTCATCAGAGATGACCACATACAGATGTGCAACTTCTTCAGTTTTGTGATCTCATCTAGTCCATTGACTACAACTAAAATATGCTGAAGTAACTGTCTTAATTTTTACTTCCATTCAATCGATGTTAAAAACATAAAAAAGTTAAAAAGGAAAAACTCTACATCCATTCATGGTGAAACACTTAGAAGATTAATGCCACAACTAAGCTCTAATAATTAGTATTCATTGCAGATCCCATGCTCCCCCTCTTTTGTGGTCAGGTTTACCTTATGCTGTTCATAGCATGTAAAGCGAAATTGGTTTGCCCAAAGTGACAAAGTCATATCAAATTTCCAGACAACAGCTTGAAGCTGAACCATAGATGACTCTGACCTACTTGTCTGATCCTTAATCACTAGCTACCCTGGATAGTAGAGTGTGTAGAGAAGCCCTATAAATTGGTACATGTTTGTACAGTGTGCTTATTTCATCCTAGCTTATGAAGCAGGGGGTAGATATGATGGACGTAGTGTACCTTGAGGCCATATATACTCTGTTTCTAAGTTAAGGTACAGGTCGCTCCTGTAAAAGACATTTGTTTCCAGCACGATTCACCCAGTGCAAACCAATTAATCAATAAAAAAAATCAAAAACTTGAGGCCTGTCCATTTCAGAATGAAGGAGCATATTGAAAAAATGCCCTGGAACTGAATTCAGTCTTTAAAGTAGGTACTTGAAATGTCAGGGCAGTGTGGGATCTTAAATATGGTGTGTTTGATGGGACCATTAAGTTATCTAGGGCTTCAGGAATGTCCTTGCTAATATAAGTAAGTGTATAAGGCTTATGTGAGGAATCTCTTACAGTATAAATGATTTGAAATGTACAGTTTGGTCAAAAGGACAGCAGAGCAAAGCTGAGCGGTTCTGTTTGCCCAAACCTTACAAGAGGTTTCTCTTAAAGGAAAACTTCACCCTCATATCTTCTAAATGTTATTTGTTTCCATGTCAACAGACAACTCTTTTCATGTAGTGGTTAACGATGTATGCAACTGCTTTAGTTAGTTTTCACATTTCATACTAGGCCCTGTCACTTTCCTGGGAGGGTCCATTTTGTGATTGTTGAACTCTCATTGTCCCTGAGAGCTGCATTAGCATATGAGAACATGATGTCAGAACAACCATTTATATCAATGTATCTCTATGTTAAAATAACAAATACCCTGCAAAAACTCTCTGGAAACTTATAAACTGAATGGAGTTTAAAGGGGAAAAAAACTGCATTACAACTCGGATAGCTTGTAAAACTCACTGAATATAAATGTGGTATGTCACACCTTCTTGCAACTTCGTTCTTTTAAAACTACTTAAGTAGATAGGCATACTTGGGAGTTTAAAGGTTGATTACACAGCACATTCTCATATGGTAATGGAGCTCTCAGGGGCAATGAGATTTCAACAACCATGAAATGGACCCTCCCAGGAGAGTGACAGGGCCTAGAATGAAGTGTGAAAACTAACTGAAGCAGTTGCATACATCTTTAAAAGCTACATGAGAAGAGTTGTCTGTTGACATGGAAGCAAATTACATTTAGAAGATATGAGAGTGCAGTTTTCCTTTAAAATCATAAGAAACAACAAAGGGGAAGGCAGTGGGCCCTTATGGCCTACCCATAGAATTTTATAGAGCTCTAGATGAAACAGTGTGGAAACACCTCCACAATATGTTTCTGGAAGCAAAGGTGAGGGAAGCCTCCCAGCTACCTGTAATTCATCCACTATTAGACTCATTCACAAAGAGGGTAAGGGCACGTAGTGCTCAGCCTGTAGACTGATATCTCTCCTTAATAATGACATGAAGATGCTGGCCAAGGCACTGGCAAGGAGGCTTCAGGAGGTGTTACCAACAGTTGTGAAAGATGGCCAAACAGGTTTTATTAAGAATAGACACTCTTACCACAATGTGAGGCATCTTCAGTGGGGGGGGGGTGGAACTGACATCTTGGCATCCGGGAAGAGCATGCGTACTCTCCCTGGATGCCAAGAAGGTCTTCAATACAGTGAAATGGGGATACTTGTTTAGGACACTGGGGGATTTTGGGTTGGGGAGTTTTTCATAGATACTGGCAGGTTGTTGTATAGGGACCCAAGGCAAACACAATGATAATGCAGAGACCGCTCAGGAATTTAGCGTGGCCGTGGGCACCTACCAGGGATGTCCTCTATCACCACTTCTTTTTGCTGTAGCAATAGAGCCATTCCCAGAAGCAATCCACAGCACAGAGGGTTCTGGGGGGCGGCAAGGTGCCTTAGGCAGAAAATGCAAAATTTCTCTACATGCAAATGATGTCCTCCTATACCTGACCCCCAGACAGAGGCTTTAATTCTGGCAGTAACTGACATAACGTAAATATTATCCAGCTTCTCTGGCACAAGATTAATTTTGAAAAAAAAAATCAGTTTTTATGCCTTGGTAATGTTAGAATTGGGGACCCAAGCAAACTTAAACACAGGGTGGTTGCCACACATTAAGTATCTGGGAATCCAGATAAGGAAAGCCCTAGACTCACTTTATAAGCTTAACTATATATTAGTCCTTACTACAGTTTGTGGATATCTACAAAGATGGCAAGAACTTCCAATTTCATGGCTAGGCAGAATAAACCTTATCAAAATAAATATTCTGCCAAGGGTCTTGTTCCCATTTCAAAGTATGTCACTTGGTCTGCACAAAAGGGACACCCAGATACTTGAGAAGGCATGCTTAGATTTCATCAGGAGGTGAAAGAGGCCCAGAGTTAGGTTCTTTAGGCTCAAAAACTTCATAAACTATAGAGGACTCAGATGCCTGGACTTTGGATTCTATCACTTAGCAGCACAAGCAAGACTCCTGATAGAGTGGGAGAGGGGACACATGGGAGAACAATAGACATATCTGGACCAGAAGGGGCTTGATCACAGGATCACTGCATACCTGAACCCAGGAGGACAACCAGCATACAGAACAGTGGAGCCCAGCAGCAAGCTGGTGAGCAGAATGATTGAGGCCTAGGGCAAAATGCACCATAAGCTTGGGGACACTATGTGGGGAACACTCTTGGCCCCCATACACTCCAACCTAGTATTCCTCTCTGGCATGGAGGATGCTGGATTTCAGAGGTGGGAAGAAGGTGGGATACAATGTCTGGGGGACTTATTCTGTTCCCAGGGGTTTAAGTCTTTCCAACAGCTAGCAGACAAAGTAGAGACACTCCATTTGCATGCATTTAGGTACTTCCAAGCTAGGAATTGGATCCAGCAGGTGCATAGATTAGAGGCCCAGAAATCTCCTCTCCACGAGTTGGAGTGTTGCATCCTACAAGCCAGAATTAACCCCAAGGGGGCATTAGCTAAAAACTGCCACTGTATGAGGAAACACATTTCAGATTTGTCCCTAAAAGTTAAGGATCTCTGGGGGAAAGACATAGGATGTCCTATCCCAGAGAAAGCATGGGGGGAATTATATGACCCTCATATGGGGCTTATCATTTGTAACCACTACAAGCAGGCCCAATTCAAGTTTTGCCATAGGTTGTATATACTTCCTGCTATAATGAGCACATTTAATAAAGGTATCTCCCCAATGTGCAGATGATGTGGAGATGAGAAGGGCGCATATGCTCATTAGTTCTGGCACGGCCTAGAGCTTAGATCCTTCTGGGCTGAGACACCACAAATGATTTCACAAACAAGGCATCTTAGAATAGAAGACAAACCCTGGGTTATGCTATTTGTGGTGGAATCTAGAGGAAAGGATAAGTGGGACATGTTTCCTAGGGTAATAAGAATAATGCTGGTCACAGCAAGACGGTGTATGTAGAACACCTGTGATTCCCATCTCCACCAAACAATACAAATGGGAAGAGACTTGCTACTGTATTCAAAATGCTTCAGCTTGAATATCTTACATATTAACTAATATGATGGAGAGATAGGTTTGAGAGGCAGTGGGGGCCTTTTGTAGACTCACACTCCCAGGTGGAGCAAGCTGTAATCAGATGGGAGGCTAAACTTGGCAGGATTTTTTTCCCCAAAGCCCCAGACAAATACTTGTGCCCAGTATTTTCTTCACTGAGTGCATGCCAATCAACAGTCCTGTATAAAAAACATATCAGAAATATCACAAAATTGATGCCTTATCCTGACCATAATAAGTCTGCTCTTTTACAGACATGTACATCATGCTGTTTGTGTTTGTGGAGTTTTCTAGTTTGTTATACCAGCATTTTAGATGCTGATAAAGTAGTACATTTAATTATCCACACTTTGTATGTATCACCACAATAAAATAAGAAATGCTATTTTATGTCTGAAAGCTGGAACTGTTTGCATTGATGTATGTTGCTAATCAAAAGGTTTTTAACAGAATAAAAAAAAAACAAGACACCACATAGAAATCCTATTTACGTATTGTAATATATGGATAAGCCAAATAGTATAATTGAAATCAATATTTGAAAAAATCCCCATAATGCTACACTTCAGAATCCCATAATACCATAGTTGAATCTCATAACAGTATTGTTCAGAACTCACAATACTATTATTGTAAGCACTCAACAATAGTATTACAAGACAGATCCGTGCCCATGTGCTGATGAATTCCTCATGTTCATCACAAGCTGGCTTTTACACACAAACATACACACACACACACACACACACACACACACACACACAGTCCTTAGATGTCATTTTTAAACTACTGTAGATGCCATGTCCCGAGATGATGACCCCAGCTTACAAATTTCTGCTTTTTTCAAAGCCTCTTTGTTAAATCTTCTCCCCAACCTCTCACCTCCAGCCACATATCATAAGTGACAAACCGCTAACAGTCTGTCTCCTCTCCATGACTGCATTCTGCTCAGTCAGTTACTTCCTTGCCCACAATTGTGTTCTCCTCAGCCATTAAAGACAAAGGAAATCTAGAACACCCGGCCCCGCTCACTACACATCATGTTGCGCCACTCCTGATCATCTCCCTGTCACCAGAATCTTCATCATTTTATTTCATCACGCTTCAGTTCCCACCCGCCCAATGACCTCACCACTTGCTCTCTGGCTAATACCCCCAAAATGGTACAACAGGTAGTTACTTCTTGACTTGCTACAGCAAACCAAAGGAATCTATTTTTTTTATTGACTTCAGCACAAAAAAAAGCCACAGGACTATCAGAGGCATAGAGCTCTTTTGTGACTGCTCGCATAGAGACACCACCATTTTCTGAGATAATTATGAAAAAGATTTGCTATCCACCAATAGAAACACATTATGGGTGCTTCATAGGCATGTAGATGTTGCAGCATCCACAGTAACAATCTGACAACCAGCAAAAAAAGCCGCCCGATCTGCAGAGACATTTCACCACCCGTTACAAGAGATTTGTACCACATTTTGGTAAATGCCTGGAACTGCTTGTCTCCATATATCACCAAAAGTAAAATATAGAGGATTGTGTATCACAGGGCTATAATACCATCTTGAGTTTCTGATGACATGTTGGAATCTCTCGAGCTTCACTCTCAAGGTTCACATGTCACCAAAACTTATTGATGGTACTATATATAAGATAAAGTATGGGTCGGGCTGTGTAATGAGAAGTTTACACACACCCAAGGGGTTAGATGCTACATAAAACCCAAGAGCGAAGCTCAAGGGGTTTATGCATAGCATCTAACCCCAAGGGTGTGTGTAAATTTCGAGTTTACACACACTCAACCCATATTTTATTTTATATAATTGTTGGGTTTCTCTTTTTCACCTCAGCAATTATATAAAATAAAAAAGGTTGCTGTGCGGCCATGGTCTGATTACGTTATGGTGCACAGTCCCCGGACTCCTTTCACTTTTCTTTAAAACTGTTTTTTTTTTTTTCAATATTGTGAGGGTAGTCGATCCAGTAAGCTGTGTGGTACATTTAAGTTTATTTAATATTACTTACTATCAAGTGGCAGTGGCAGTTTTCTCTCTGTGTGGGATTTGCAGTTCAGGAAGGAGACAGCGGTCGGGAATCGAGGAGCTCGAGCAAGTGCATGCGCAGAGTGAGGGAAACTATGCGCGTGTTTGCCGTAATAAACACTCCTTTATTACTGCAAATAATGCTACGGGTTTTTTATGAGAAAGAGGAAGCCATTAATTATAGCTTCCTAATACAATTCCCCTCTATTTATAAATCACCTGAGATAGCTAGAGATATTTATAGTAAGTGTTAAGTTTTTTTTTTTTTTACTTTAAAAATTAAATGAAGCCTCCCTACCCTTGGCTGAGAAGTGGAATGCTGCACTCCTAATGTCCCTTCACAAGAGATCAATGTACACAGGATAGTGCAATGGCTCTGTGACCTTATTGACTGAAATTAAGTAAGTGATTTATAATATAGAGAATAATACATGAGTGAGTGTGTGTAACCAGACTTTTGCAAACGCCTGAGGTATGGGATGCTACATAAACCCCAAGAGGACAGACTTTACAAACTGAAGCTATTTTCTCTAGAAAGAAGAAGAATACTAGAAGCTATGATATTAGTGTATAAGGCATCCAGAGACAAAGATCCATTGGGATGTTTAGATTTATACCAAAAGAAGGGGGGGGGGGGGCTCTAATTTAAGAGGCCATAAGTATCAGCTAAAAGAAGAGCTATATATAACAGAGAAAAGAGGAAAATAGTTTTTACAGATGGTGGTTGGGGTTTGGAACAGTCTACCTAGTGAAGTAGTAAACGGTGAAACTCTGAATATTGTCAAACCAGATTAGATATATTTTCATGGCCCAAAATAGTAAATTCAGTCTCCACTGTGTCAGTGGTGGACAAATAAGAGGGGCTTTGGCTTGTTTTTTGTCATAGTACCAATGTGGCTATGTATCTACAGTATGTACCTATATGAAATTCTGGTTTGCACACACCCACTAGTGAGTATTTTTAAATATTGTGGCAGTTGTGTGATTAGCGCTCGTACTGCTGACAGCATGAGCTTGATTGACAGAGAACAATAACAACCAGGCAGTTGTAATGCATGTTTATAAACATGTCTGAGCATTAAAAAAGCTCTCTAGTAATTATTATGTATTATAAGTCTAATTAATTATTCATTAGCCTAATGAGGCTCCTGCTTGGCTACTGGATCAGTCATTAATGTCTTAAGAAATGACTGATCCAGCTGACAACTGACACTGTGTGACACGCATGGCTCATGCCACTCTGCTTTAAAATTGAATTGCAGTAAAATAAATGAAAAAAAAAGATTGTTATTGCGACTAGACTTATAATCACAATACCAACCTTGAAGCCAGTAATTTCCTTGAATTAATGACAGGGTGAAGGGAGGTGTGCCTCGGGCCACCCATCCCCCAACTGGTCGTTAATCCTTTGGAAATGACTGGCTTCTCAGTTGTTATTGCTTAAATAACTGGTCTCTGCTTTTTTCCATAGAGAAAGCTGATCATAATTTGCCTTTACAACTTGCAAGTTATAATTGTGAACATGCGATAGACAGCTTTCTCTATGGGAGGCCTGTACTCACAGTTCCCGCGTGTGATTCTGTCAACAACTGTTCTCACTGAGGTAATCAACATAAAAACATTTCTCACACATAAAAAAATATCTGTCCTCATTTCTTTGGTTAGCTCACCTCATCACTTCACTGTTCAGTATTTACCTAGCTTCAATCTGGAACCTAAAAAAGAAAAGAAAGGGCAATACATTTCAGCTGTGTGTCATCATGGACAGAGAGAGACATCCACTCCCACATGAATGTGCTCTCTCGCTCTCTCCTTGCTCACTGCAGTAACCCTGGAAGCTGAAGAAAGTCACCGCTGATTTGCCTGTCTCCGTAGAAACCTGATTTTTTTTTTAAGTATTTATTTATGCCCCCTGCTTACCAGTCAGCCCGTCAACTCAAACTGCCCCAGCCCCACCATCC